>OU823254.1:4800000-7200000 GCA_917490735.1 Dryobotodes eremita | reverse complement strand
ACGCCAAGCTAAATATATTTAAGCAGCAATAAAGTGCTTGATCAAGGGTTTCCATGCTGAGCATAAAGGCATTACCGACGGGATGAAGTTTCATAAAATTCCGTGGAACAAAACTCAATCTACCCCCCTCCCTTCATCCTCTGTGCCCCTTCCCCCCTCTCGTTCACGAAGGCTATAGATTCTGATTAAAAATTAATTAATGAACTTACGCCGCGTAAAAGGCAACATTTGATGCCTTTTAATGGCCGACGGGAAGTTTGGGTGAAACTTAAGAAATTGAAGCGTGTGGAATTAATTAGCTGGGTATTTAATTTTGGTTTTAGTGGTATCTGGTTACATAATTTTAATTTTAAACTTGGTCTTTATAGTGAATAAATTGGTTTAAATTTCCAGACCGTGTTATCTCAGCAGATAAAGGCAACTTCTATTGTTTCGAAACAAGCTCTTTAATCTAAATATATAATATAAATATAATGTAATAATAAATTAAGTTCTCACAAAATTAACTATAGTTAATTTTGTGAGAACTTAATTAATTAAAGAGCTTGAAGGGCTTGATTATTTTGGTGAAGAGTGGTTATAACCACTATTCACCAAAATAAATAAATCTTCTAACACATGCACATCATAAATAATAATTTTCCTACTGTCCTGTACAAAAACTCCAGCTCTGTTGCACCGACATGCTTAATGCATGAACCCCTAACCCCGGTCGCTTGACGTTACTTCAATAAACTCTGATTAAAATTTAATCAACCGTGTAACTTCACCGGCAAGCGTTTTTGCTAACAAGCCAACGGTGCAATATTTGACTTGTTCAAACATTGTTACTTGTAGCTACATAAATTATCCCCGAATATTTTTATGCGAGAATTAGAGTATTAAATGCAAATCGTTGGGTTAATCTTGGTTGAAAGGGTTTGGGATAATTCGGTTAAGGAAAATAAAAGAAAAAATTTGCACATTTTTTACCGCTATAATTGGACTTATCTAAATTCATATTTCTAAGAATCCGGATGCAATCGAAAGTTGGTTTAAGATTATGTTAGATAAAAGTAAGTTTCATAAGGCTAACGTCAGTCCTTCATCCAGTCGATGGACGATTTTGGTTTGTAAATAAGAACCTTATTTTCGTTGAAGATAAAGAAAGAGTGTTTTTAATCCAAAAGATAGGTGGGTAACTGAGTATGTATCGTAGTCAATCAGAAAATTCCAAGGAATAATATATATACAGGGTCAAATTAAATTACCTAGCGAAACTCCGCACACGTGATAGGTGTCTCTATCTAAACATGGTAAAACAAAAAATAAATTAATTTGATGATTGTTTTTGTGAGGTTTTCGACCACAGTTAGTGTATTCACTTGAAATATGAGGTTAAAATTCAGTATTTTTTGGTGTAAACTTCACAGGCGTGATTGGTATTGATATCTAAACACAATAAAACATATATTTTCAACTCATACTTCATGTAACAACACTACCAGCGGTCGTTGACCCCTAAAAGTCTTATCTTTATTATTTTAATTTTCTAGTGCTTAGATATATCAATACCCATCACGTCTACGGAGTTTCGCTAGCTAATTTAATTTTACACTTCACAGACGTGATTGGTATTGATATCTAAACACAATAAAACATATATTTTCAACTCATACTTCATTTAACAACACTACCAGCGGTCGTTGACCCCAATAATCTAATCTTTATTATTTTTATTTTATAGTGCTTAGATATCGATACCCATTACGTCTACGGAGTTTCGCTGGCAAATTTAATTTTACCCTGTATACTTCAACCTTTTTTCCCCACATTCCCTTTACGTAAACGGTGCCAATAAGATAACGGAGGACTCCAACATCCGCGTTACGTCTTCCGTACCTCATAAATTAGCTTCAGGAAGGGTCTCGTCTCAGGTCACTACACATCCAAGGTAAAAATATATAATTTATATAGGCTGGTCCTTACGTACAAAGTAGTTCTATAGGCGGTCCGAATGAGCTTAATGATCCGTAAACGGTTCGACTGTGCGGGACGCATCGGGACGAATCGGGATGACTCGAGGGCGCTGTTATGACGGGTTGCAGATAAGCGTAAACTTTAGAGTTGAGGAAATATTTTTGTTGGAAGAAGGATGTGGTTTGTAAAGTAACGTGTTGTTCTTAAAATGTACGTTACAAAAAAGAAATGAAAATGCTGGTATGTAAAAAGGAATATCTATTACTCCCGTGAAATTGACGCTAGTTGACGAATAAAATTATTAGGTAAGAAAACCTTTATCTTACCTAATAATTACCTATAGATAAAAAACTTAACTGCAAAGAACACATAAGAATTTTATCGGGACGGATTCATACTTATTTAAAAAAATCTACGACGCATCTCTAATCCTCATGTCTTGAAACGGATATACTTTGCTCTTTGCCAGTCACTCATAACATATTGTATATCCGTTTGGGGAGGTGCTCCGAAAACTACACTCAAGTCTGTTGAGGTTGCCCAACGTGCAATGCTCAGCACGGTCAGCACCTGTAAACCAATATTTTTATCTACTGCCTTGTTTTAGAGAAAGAAAGAAAGAAAAATGCGTTTATTGGCATTGCAGCAACAAAAATACACCTTAAAACTAAACAAACATGGAAAACAATGATTATAATGTCAATGGAGCCTCAGCTCAGCATAATGTCAGATAACAAGACAAGGTGTACCATCTGACGCTGATTTTCAGCTGCAACCCACGAGTGCCATACGCTAGAATAATACTAAAAATAGGGAAGTGTGTGTCCGTTCTAATAAATTAAAATTGTTGTGACATGATTGTGTGCGTTACTAGGTGTGTGGAGTACTAAATGTGAGACAATTATTCATATTGAAAATAATCATTGTTTTCCGTATTTTTTAGTTTTCAAGGTGTATTTTTGTTGCTGCAATGCCAATAAACGCATTTTTCTTTTTGTTTTCTTTTCTTCAACACACTTGTACAAATTAGGACCCCCAGTTTTTTTATACACGCAGAAATTATATGGTTTGTACACAACACAGGTCTTACAGCACCAAATTTATTAACACATTTTTAATTTCCTCGGTCCCTATATCTACAATAAACTTAATAAAAATATAAATATTTATCCACTCAACACAGATCGTCGCAAGATAAAAGTATCGGAATACCTGTAAGGTCTCACATACGATGACACTGAGCAACTTCTAACTGTACCAAGGTAGACAGTAATAATGGTTAAAGTTAGCAAAAAATTATCATATTAACATATTCACTATATCCGCGTATCTCACTAATTCATGTGTTCGACTCATAAAAGGCACATGCATACTTACAAATAGACACACCCTCTCACACTCACTCATTCACCTTATCACGTTACACAAAGAGAGGTGCAGACCATTAATACAACCATAGACTATTATTATTCCTTTGTTTGGTAAAATGCTAGCATTTAAGAACTCTTCTAATGTAACTCGAGGTGATTAGCGCTGTTAGCCGAAATGCAGGGTCCTCCTAGTTCGGCTCCAGATGCTAAAACTTTTGTGTACTTTTGTTTTACATAGCACTTAACTGTAATAATATCTAAGTACTGTTTTTATGAAATAAAGCTTATTATTATTAATTTAACCCATTTTTTTTTGCTTTCTCTAGATCCCCGAACATAATTCGTAATGATACTTAATGATATTTTTAAATGTTTAGAAAAATTAAAAATTCGATTTTGAAAGATTGCTTCCATTGTCACTAAAATACTCAAAAATATCTCTAGTTAATGCCTTCTTGTCAAAAAACGTTTAGTCACTCTTAGTCTAGCCTCTTATAATATCTTTCACAAAGTTGGTGCTCTTTAAAACTTTTAATTAAGTTACCAGTTTAAGTAGAGCCAGATTACATCGTCGTAAAGTTAAGTTTGGGTAATTCATGAGTTCAGACCTCTTTGAAGTAATAAAGAGTTTGGGTACTTGGTGAGGAAGTCCCAATACAATTATGATTTTGTTTGTCTACGTAATGATTTCCTCGTACACGTATCATTGTTTTTTTTTTGTGTGTTACCTCGGAACTTTTTTCTAAGTGAACCGATTTTGATGATTCGTTTTTATTTGAAAGCTGGTGTTTTTCATGTGGTCCCATATAAAGGAGACTCGTCAAGGCTCATACAAAATTTACCCAGTCCCGGCGCTAAAGAAAGTTATCTCATAATTTTGTAAATATTAAGTAAACAAATTATAGATGGTCACCATTACCAAAAGTCGTGGCTAAAATAATATAAATATTGCTTTGTGTACTTATGTATTTTAGGTAAATATTAAAAAATATATACTTACATTATTTTAATTTAATAGTATAAGTATTTATATTCATCACAAAGTAGGATTGAGGAATTCTTCACCGTTACTAATCAACGTAGAACACTGGGCAGTTGTGCACACGTCGCCGTAAGCGTTGTGTATTATCTGGGTTGGGCTAGACACGAAGAGGTCTTTAGCCATCCCGCATTGGGACTAGACAAGGTGTTAGTAGACTTGGAAAATCAATAAAATTAATTTCAGTACTGATCTGTAGTTTTAATAAAAACGCATGATAATATCATACGTAAGCCTCTGATATTTATTATAATTATGTAATTCTAATAAACATTCAAAACTTTAATTTACTATGAAGAAAATCTGTAGGATTTCAATCAATAAAAACATATTTCCATATTAGACCCTGGGATTAAAAAAATAGCCCTATTCAGTAAATTTTTTAGCTCCTGTTATTAAAAAATAAATTATTTAGTGATTTTGTACCCATCACGAAAGAAACACTTGGATAAAATAAGTAAATACATATTTTTCTTGAATAAAAACTCATAGCTATATATTTACATGATAGCCACTGATATTAGTTGAAATATTTATGTGTATATATTCTATTAATTATAATGAAAAACATGAGATACCTACACCTTTTTGCGCCGGGCCTGGGTCACATTTGACGAGTCTTCTTTGATCAAGATCTGACCAGTAGTTCTTGAGTTATCCTTAATAACACGTATTTTTCCACTTAGTATAAATTGATGATGTTTTAATAACTTCCTGTCACTGTTATTTACATATCATGTAGATGGATACGAATTTGTGTGGGATAGGTACCACAACAAACAGGTCAACAAAAAAAAAATACAATAAATAATAACCTATTTCCAAAAAAACACTGCAAAGTGAAAAATAACTTTAATTTCGGAAGTCGGTGGCAAAAAACAAAAACAAAAAATCAAAATACCGACTACGACTTTTTGTGTAGGTACACGTTTCAGGGCTTTTTTATTACAAATAATCTATCTCTTTGTTCGTATTGATTCCACGAAGATCTATCGCGGATTTTTGCTTATCTGTGTGGCTTAGGTTGGTACACCGTTGATCTAGGACCTTTAATATATCATCTGATTCAATATCTTGGGACATAAATGTATATTGACTGAAATAAAACCTCTTTTTGTCTTGCCATAAGGTTTTCTCAATGAAAATGCACATTCTTTGAGCACAGCAGAGAATGCTTTCCATTCTCGAGAAGTTTTGTTTGTCACCTTATTTTAAGAAACGACTTTTATTCTTGACTCTGCCAAAAATAACAAGGAAAACTACTAAAGATTACCCGAAAATTATCCTATTAATACACCCAAAACAACATTAATTGGCTAACAATTATAATGCTTGCTAACATTAATACGGCAGCGGAAACAAGTTCCATGATTAACATCTTTCCACTTGACCGACAAACCGAACTTAATATGTAGTGGCAAACATATAAAATATTGTAATAGCATTATAAATAACACCGTTATGAGAAAACACGGGTTTAAAGAATACTAAGTGTAATTTAAGTTTAGCGTGCTCTACAAAGTTTGTGCACGGAAAAGTAATTTTTAAAGTTAATTGTTGGTTTACATTTAGTTTCACAGAGGTTGCAATCTATTATATTTTTTCAAGTGGACTGTAATAAGGGGCTCGTAGCTACATAACAGCCCCTCCAGTCCATCATTTTACGAAGTAAGTTTCAGGATAGTTGATAATTCTGTAAGCAGAGGTCCTTGCCTGGACTAGAAATAAAATTACCATGAATCTGATTTATTTGTTATTTTGTATTCTTGGTTATTTATTTGATTTTAAACGTCTTATAGATTACCTTCAAACATACTTTAGCATACTTTAACTTAAATGGCGCCCATGTTAACCAAATTATTTAAGAAAATAGCTTTTTAAAAGAAGGACATGTATTTTGAAAGTTTGTTGTCGTCTTTTCTATTTGGTATGAATCTAAATTTTCATAACCTTAGCAGGAAAACTTAATAAACATGAATCACAATATTATAATGTCGACAGAATGCATTGCCCACCTTTACAACTTAAGCTATATAATGCCACGCGTTGCTGTCCGGTATCTAATTCAAACTTTATCAAACTCGTCGCTATGTTAATAAACAAAGTCGGGCAACTGTTGCAGCGGACTCAGGGTTGCCACGTTAAACTTAAACTTCACCTGTATTACCTGTTTCTAGATGGTGTTTCTGAAATAACTTTTCCTAGAAAGTAAACTCGACCTGTTTTCGTCTGCAAGAGACCAATGGGAAATAGTGTTTCCTGGGAGAAAGACTCGTTAAAATCGTACCTCTAATGATAGTGCAGCTTTAAAAGGGTTTTATTAATAGGAACATTAAGAAATTGTAGGTATTTAATTCGTAAGTAAACATAGCTGAACGTTTTTCTTCTAAAAACTGCTTGATGAAAATTTCTGGGCAGATAGTATTTTGTTAGTAAAAAGTTGTTAGTGCCGTATCCAGAAACTGAATAAAATTATATTTTATAAATCAAGGCAAAGATAAAAAATACGTCTAAAAATACCTAGGTCAATCTAAGTAAAAATTACAAAATAAAATTACTAAAGTGTAGGTGATTCAACGAGCTGCAAATAATATTTGTTTATTTAAAACCTCACCTGAAAACCCTGACCACAATCGCAGTAACAAACGAGGAGTCCAGTTCGTTATCTATACAACAAGTTGTCTCTCGTTTCCTATTCCAAGTTGGATAACACAACAGATTTCTGCTGCGCGCTGCGGTTCGCTTTCAAATAAAGACGCCGCTCCACAGTAACCCAAGGCTAAGCTACGCACATGTACTTAGCTTCGCTGTGTATAAAAATATAGGCGGAATCGTCCACTGCAACCCACGGCCACGCAATGCCCAGATATGTGGCTAGCAAACAAATGAACCGCACAGTTAATGTGGTAAACCTGTACCTGTAGCGGCATTTACAACGCCACATGTGAGCTACGCGTCACACTGATGTCACGCAAAATCCTGCATCGCGCAAGCAGAGTTTACCGCGCAACTAGCATATATACAACGCCCCGAAATCAATCGTCGGGCAATAGCCCACCAGACACGACACCCGTCTGGTCGGAGGATCCTCCCTTTTCGATGGAGGTATTAGTGAACTTTACACCCTCTTCCTCATACTTCTATAAACCTCTCCGTGCATATCCTACGTATAGTATTTTTATATCACAAAGCGACGCGCGCTCTATTTGTAGTAACCAAGTGTACAAACACGCTGTGAATGTGTGCGTGAAGACGAGTAGCGACATTACACACATATACACAGCTTGTTTGTGCACTTGGTAACCACAAGTAAAGCGCGCGTCGCTTCGTGAGATAAAAATACTATAACAGTGGACGGTCGACTTAACCACATGTATTATTATAATGTTGCTAGCTCATAGACTAGAAAGCAGTCAAAATAACGTTGCGTTAAAATTATTTACTAGTTACTAACAGTTTGCGAAATAGGAGAATTGTAACGGTATAGTTTTGGTACCCAATTAGGGAATACAGTGTTGTTGTGACATAGAGCCATGATAAACTATACATTGGAGAAGTGTTTTTAAAACTAGATGTTACACATCCCTAGTTTTAAATTTAATCTGGCTTAAATGAAATTTTTCATTGTGTATTTTTTTCAGTGTTGTTAGTGGTATTTTCATGTGCATTTTACACAGCTTGCAGATACACAATTTACCGATACTTACAGTGCTGCAACGCTGATAATATAATTTATAAGTTATAACACAATAATGTACATGTACATTTACGTACTGTAATCATTATGACCCAGGAGAAGATGGCGGGACGAGATTGATGCCTACAGATAGGATTGGTCTACACTGGCTCAATACAGAGAGGAGTGGAAAGGAGAAAGGGAGGTACGGTCACCAAATGTGATAAGTAACCAGGGTCGTCAGATATAGTTGAAGTTTAGTAAGAAATCGATGGATGTTTTCGAATGAAATTTAATTTGAAGAATGACCTGTTTGTTTTCTATTAATTAAATTAAATTTTATTCGGTAACATCCATCGGTTTCTTACTAAACTTTAAATATATCGACAACCCTGGTTACTTCTCTCTTTTGGTGACTGTACATAATAATCATTATAATCAGATAAATGTATTTTTTTTGGATATGAAATATCTGTATTTAAATTCAAATAATAGCCAAAGGTTACCATTGATTTTGTAGTAGTAATCAACCTATTTCGGCACTCAATCTTAAATTATTTTTATGCATACACCACCACGTACAAAACTGATCCGACCAGATCCGTCTGCGACACACGTCGTTAGTATCACACCATCACACCGGTCACCTCTGTAATTGGCCGGTCGGAATGACCCGATTACACTGTAGTGGCGAGAATCCCAGCTTGCCAGTACCGTTCGGAATTTCATTAACTGGTGACGAATTTTAGTACGTTTCGTTCAATTCTCGTCAGTACCGAGATTTGATGATTTCTGGTCATCAGTTTTGGATTTACCGGTGACGAATTTTAGTACGTTTCGGTCAATTTTAGTCAGAACCGAGATTTGATGATTTCTGGTCATGAATTTTGGGAGATTGGTAAAGTGTGATTTGTGTTATAAACGTTTATATTTTCGGATATTTCAGAGGGCCTAGACAAATGGCATTCGCTTCAGAGCGACTCTTTTTCTAAAATAGCTATCGCTTTCACTCATGTTTCCATCATACGAATCGAAAACTAGCGATAACGCCTCTCAAAAAGTGCCACTTGGCTACACATCTCTATGGAAGTAATCGTTCGACGCTGTCAATTCGTTTCAAAGAATCGAATGATGTTAACATTGTCTAGGTAATGTCTATTCGTTGACCTATGATCACGTAACATTTCAATAGGTTATGTCAACCCCATAAATTTTTTGGCTTTTCTACTAGCGTCATCGCTACTCGAATGTTACTTTGTCTAGGCCCTCAGGTGGTTTACTCTATCTGCTTACAAACTACTTTGAATTGATCTCAGATCCTAACTTGCTTTCTCCGCCATTGTGTCCCTGCCCTGTTACTAGTATAAATATGTGGAGACGGCGCAGTATAATATATTTTTCTTTCTGTTAGTATATTTCTCTATCAGCCGTCATCTCAAAACAGGCTTCCTTCATCGCTATTTCATCTTCCATACTTCCATCTATCTTTTACTTAAGTCTGTTTGTATTATTTTAATAGAAACTAATTCAATGAAGAAAGTAATTCTGTTTTAAACAAAGTTATATAAACTTGCAACTAGCTCATATGACTTTCGTGTTTCACAAAAGCACTATAATTCCTCATAACCTCAAGGAGCTGCAGCTTTTCCGGACAGTCGCTTAAACAGGGTGAGTTTATAGCTCAATGTTGTGACATGGCGGCCATTTTAATTTTGTACAGCCATCGTGAAAAAGTTGTTTTAGGTCTTCAACGTTTACAAGAAAAATACTAAATGCTTGTATTTCATCAGCTGTCCTTTTATATGACTGTTAACGTTTGATATAGGTATTGTAATGTAATGTTAGGTTATTGTTTTATCCTCATTTCGGTTACAATTCAATTTAGTTTTTAAGTAGCTTTTTTTTTGGATCCAGCACCCTTAGCGTCTTATGAATATTTTAGACTTGACGATGGGTCAGACTGTGCTCATTCAATGAACTAATTCAACTAGAAACATTATTAAAAATACAAGGCAAGGCAGGTCTGTGTGGAAACGCTGGGAGGGGACGTCCTAGAAGGACATTATAGTGACATTATTGGTGATGTTCTTAAGAAAGGTCAGGTGCTTATAATACTTTTACGGCGTACGTTTACGACCAGCACCCTAATTACGTAACATACTCTATCACAATCTGAATCATTTTGAAGCCTATTGCTAATCCATAGCTTCATATGTTCGAAAAATTTGGCTGCTCAACAATGTAAATAACGCAATGAATGTTGTTGAACTGTCAGAATGAAACCCATTCCTACTGTTAGTGTATTACGTAATTACCACACTGGAATTCGGTAAAAGGCACTGCTATCAGTACCTTTTAACACCAACCAACCGACCAACCAATTTATTTTCTTCAAAACCGTTTTAGTATCTGCATACTAAAACGGTTTTGAAGTACATAAATTGGTTTCAACAAGTTTCTTTGAAGTGACGTGAATTACGTGTACAACCTCTACCTAATGAAATGTTGCACACCTGTTTGTCGAACCAATGTTATACTTACACTCATATTTTTTTTTAAACAATAGTTATAAGATTATTTCAAGCATAAGTAGGATCGCTGGTACTGAGTGCCAACTGAACTCATTCTTTATTTAACATAGGCATGATTCAGGATTGTTTGACCTAGAATTATCATCATAATCAGTCTATAATGTTCCCACTACTGAGACACAGGCCTCCTCTTTGTGAGAAGGAATGGGCCGTAATCCACCACGCGGGCCAGTGCGGGTTAGCAGATGTCACGTCATGTCTTCGAATTTTTGGAATAGAATTGTCAACCCAACATCTAATACTTCACTGATTCAGACCGATCGGAGTGAAGTTCATAGCACTGAATGCTTCAAGCTCGATAGTGTAATGCAAATGGTTAAAGTTCGTAGCACTGAATGCTTCAAGCTCGATAGTGTCATACAAATGGTTGAAGTTCATAGCACTGAATGCTTCAAGCTCGATAGTGTCATACAAATGGTTGAAGTTCGTACCACTGAATGCTTCAGGCTCGATAGTGTCATACAAATGGTTGAAGTACGTAGCACTGAATGCTTCAAGCTCGATAGTGTCATGCAAATGTTGAAGTTCATAAGACTGAATTCTTCAGGCTCGATAGTGTCATACAAATGGCCAAACTACTCCAGAAAACGGTGCTATAGTATTAGAAAAAAAAACAAATAAAATATTTTATTTTTATTTCTTTCTTTACAATTTGTAGGTTTTATGTGTACGATAACTTTCTAACCTTGTGTATCAAGGGTTGATACACTAGGCAGAATTGACATCTTTTTAAATTCAAAATAATCATTGTGAAGGACACAAGAAAAACACTTTTATGTTACGTCAAAATTAAATTGAAACGAACGAAAAACAAAAATGTCGTTCTCACTCAACTTCAAAACAAAACATTAATTTTGTTTGGCAGTATCCGAATTCTGAACGGCTTAGCGCGAATGATACAATAATCCTTTAATCGTCAGTGGATGAGAGAAAGACGACTTTGAGTAATACCAAATTACCTATCTATTTCTTCCTCTCCACTGTTCAGAAAATACGGAATAAAACAATTTTGGCTATAATTGCATTGGATCTCTACGAAATCCTGCCACGTCTCTCAAAGGTTTGATATTTATCAAACCAGCAGCATTTTTGTATTTTTTTTCATTACAGCTTTTAAATTCCAAATAAATATTTAAAAATTAATAAATTATTATTTTTTATTTCGTAACGGCCATATATTTTTTGTCCTTTAAAAAAAAAACAATTGTATCCTTTAAATGTATAAAATTATATTAAAAGGAGAAACTGACTGCCTGAGTGACATAACAAAGCACAGCTGAAACTACTGGGACTAGGATCGTGAAATTTTGCACACGGTTTCCTTTTATAACGTAAGGAAGCACTTGGAAGGAGTTTTTGAAAATTCGAACTTTAAGGGCGTGAAAAGGGGGGATTTTGTTTGTATGAAAAATCTAACGGGGAGGAAAAGGATAATAAAGTTTAAGGGGTGGATTAACGGGTATAAATATTGTTTAAGTCATACAATGGAAACGTACTAATAGTTTTTTTTTTAAACAAGCCCTGTCGTGGTAAAAGGGAGGACACAGTTTATTTGAAAAATGTTATCTTTTTGATCTATAAACATAAAATTTGGCCCGAATTCTTGTTTCTCTAAATAAATGATAAAGATCGTAAACATAAGTTTTCAAAAACTACCTTTCAAAGAGGGTGGAGGGGATGTTACAATTTTTTGAGGAATGTACTAAATCCACGCGGACGAAGTCACGGACAAAGTGCTAGTACATTAAATATTAATTCACACAAAAATTATATGACAGAACCTCCCGTTTTTTACCACCATGTCTAGTTCCATGTCCACCATCAGTCTAGTTTATCATTTTCGTGTCAAAGAAATTTTTTGTCCAATTAGGTACGTTTATCAATAAAGTTATTGAATCTAAGAAATAACTAATAAGGTAAAAAAATTATAGACTCACTAAGGTTATTGAGTCTATGAAATATCTAACAACCAATTAGGTAGGTATGTCCACAAAAGATAATAACAAAAGTTACCATCACTAACTTCGTTTTCCCCAAATACACAAAGGTTCACGTGTCACTGCCACAGAATAACCTTTTTGTTTTGCCGCGCAAACAAAACTAGCAATATCCACATCCAGTTGATAAGACAATTGAGGTATCAGCGAATTCCGACCGCCACATATTGCCCCATTTGTCTGCACTCCGAGTAACGCTCGATTGCCCTTTGATTGCCCCCTGTCTTCTTAGTGAACGTCTTTTGTTTCGTTCATTGTTTTTTCGGATTAATGTTTATCGGATGTGTGGAGTATCTCTTTCAGTTACGTGTAAAGGTGATTATTTGTGATGTTTCCATGTGGCAGATGTGTAGGGTAGGTAAATATTTGGATTGTTTTTTGTTGAATATTATTTGGGTATTTGGAACGCCTTTATAATTTGTGTCTGGGAAATAATTATTTCTCAAACATGCTTGGAAATTCGAGCATTATTTTGACCAGTAGAAGAGCATTTTCGATTTAACTCGAAAGAAGAACGACTTAAATTGAAAATGCTGTACTGGTCAAATACATGCGAGCAGCGGCCGGCAATGTTAGTATAAAAATCCATATCTGTCGAGTTTAGCGGTCAAATAAATTACTATGTCGTGTACATCTGTTGTGTAATTTAAATATGGAACAAACATTTTACTTCGACCTACGGTAACCAAGGAGGTAACTTATCAAAGATGTTATTTAAATCTAGAACTGGCTTAGCAAATAGAGCTGTTTAAAGCGAAAAAGAAACAAATTAACATATTGGCGCGAGAAAAGTTATCGTTGTTCGTCATTGATCCTGAAATTTATAATTAATTTACTTAGTTTGAATTTCCGCACATTATTCGAGAAAAGTACCTACTATACAAGCTTTGGCCGCAACTGTGCTTTGATGGACTCACGTATGTGCGCCTCGGCATCGCCTCGGTCCACATTTTCACGTTCGTCCATCAACGTCTCTGTTGTCGGCCGCTGCAGTAATGGACCATAGCTATGTAATGCATATTAAACTTAATTTTCAATTAAGTGCATATGTGTGTAGTAAATTAGACCTTTTATACTAACAAGGTACAATTAAATAGCTTTTAAATAATAATAACTACGTTACTTTTATTCCGTAATAGAACTAATGCAGTCTTGTCCGTAATAGAACAAATGATTAATTTGTAAAGTGGTTGATTATCCTAACCACTTACAAAACACAGTATATAATCCAAAGAATACAATATCAAGCAAGTTCATTACCTACCTTAGGTACTAAACTACTCTCTTTCTTTTACAGGCTCCCCACAACAATATGAGAAAACTTTCGAAGTGAGTCGGCGAAGTAAATTCATAACAAAATTCGGTGACAACAAGCCTCGTCATTGTATGGCTAAAACTTTGACGAAAACTTGCAAAGTTCTATCTTATATCCAGATGTAGCTCTAGCAGTTTTATTGTGGAGGGTTTGATATTAAGTTTTTCTTATGTTTAGAGGTAAATATTTGTACTGTTTGTGAGAAATAATTTTTCGTTAGTTGGTTTACAGGATTTGACCGAAGACGTTGATCACTAAGGGTGTCAGCTTAGATTGTTTTTTTTGTAGGACATAGGTTACATTTTTATTAGTACCTAGGTGCCAATATTAAGTAGGTACGTGTGAGTTTTACGTGTTTTAGAGTATTCTAACTGTGACTACAATTTTAAGATAAGCAGTCTTTCGTATTCCATTTCGTAGGTGTATATTTTAGAATTTTTCATGATTGATAATTACTGAGTAAGTTTTTACTTTATAGTTTTTTTTAAACCAACTTTAAATTAATCAGAAATTACCGACCAAAAGTTATAAATAAAATGCCATAATTATTTAAAACTGTAGGTAAATGGAATTATTCTCAATTAGACCGCAAAAGGAAGGCGCTAATTAGAAAATTACAGTTTCAACAATTCCATTGATAATTGCTGTAGACCGCGGTAAATTGTAAGAAAATTAAAAATTATTACCTTTTTCCTGGACCGACTAAAACTGTTCTATTACGGTTCTAAATGAGCTGTTGAATAAGTAAACATGAAGGAATATTGGCTTTTTTAATCATGATTATTGTAAGGAATATCCAGCTATTTTAGAATAAGTAAAGGTAGGTAAACCTATCAATTAACCTTAGCTGTGATAAGATAACATATTAAATATAAAACAGATTCGTGACAGCATGTTATCATATAAGCTACATGAGATTTATTTTATTAGGCCTGCATTCCTCCTGCGCTGATGTTGGTCGCGTATGTCTGTAGCGCGTACGAATATACATTGTGTTCTATATAGCACCACACTGCGACGCTGACGTCAGCGGCGCGTACGTTGCTACTGACCGTACGCGACCGACATCAGCGTAGGAGGAATTCATGCCTTAAGATACACCCTTAGGCCACGTCCTAACCAAAAGCGAAAGTCGCGCGAGTAAGCGATCGTCGAGGATGGATGGTCGCATCGCGTATTCGCGTCAATAAGTCACATGTCATAATGGACGTCAGAAACACGCAGTTTTTACTATCGGGAAATATTATTTATCTTGTCGAACTTAATAGCAAATCTCAAAGACGAGAGAAGCACAGGGATGTTTTTGAATGAGAAATATCCTTGGAGAATTTATATTCAATATTAAACGCACGATAAGATTTGACGTTCGCGTGAATGTCAGTTAGGCCACTTGTTTGGTATCTAACTAAATTGGCGCGAATTTGTAATCAAACATTTTACTCGCGCGAATACGCCGCGCGAGTATTAAATAGGACACCAGAGGGCGTAGACAAAGTAACATTCGATTAGCGATGACACTAGTAGATAAGCCAAAAAAATGTATGGAGTTAACATAAGCTATCGGAATGTCACATGGTCGTAGTTGAACGAATAGAAATTAGCTAGACAATGTTAACATCATTCGATTCTATGTAACGAATCGATAGTGTCGATAGATTACTTCCATAGACATACGTAGCCAAGTGGCACTTTTTAACCAGCGTTATCGCTAGTTTTCGATTCGTGTGATGGGAACATTAGCGTAAGCGATAGCGATTGTAGAAATAGAATCGCTCCGAAGCGAATGCCATTTGTCTAGGCCCACAGTTCAACTCCGGTACGTTTGATCGCTAGTTCGTCGCGTATTCATTTTCTATTAGGACGCGGGTTTTTTTTTTTACAATGTATTACATCTACCGCGGACATGGTCGTCCGCGCCTTTGTTTACTGGTTTATTTGTTTACGTTTTTTTTACTTAATTTTTACAATTATTATGCTCCTACATCGGACACATTATGCTATATTATACTTAACTAACTTAAGTCTACGTGAGTCTATCTTATTTTTTTTTTGTGTTAGTTTATACATATGAAGTGTATACGTATGCGTAGGACGCGGGGTTACCCTAGTTTTAATTTTATCAATTTAAACACCTTAAACTAACATCTTTGACACAAGGCATCACACCCACATCTAAAAACAAAAGACAACTAAGTAAGTACTTTCATCCCCATAACATTACAAAACTGGTTACACGCAGTTTCTTCCATCAATAATGATCGTTTAGATCCGGGAGTAAGGTCCCAACTGCCCGTATTATCTTACCGGGCCATAAACGAAAGGATTTAAACAAAGCCACAGGCTATTGTTCGACGTTTAAGTTTGTCGGCCATCTTTGTTTTGGAATTTCAGTCGTTAAGTACGCCTGATTAATTTGGGGGTGATTACGTTGAATAAATGAGAGGGTGGGTGAATTGATTTTATTGTTATTGAAGATTTTCTTGTTTTCCGACGCTGAAGAATGTATTATCTATTCTATCGGTACTATAAAGTTTACCCCTACCCTATGCGGTATCTATATATCTATACAGGGTGGCAGGGACATCGAAGCGCAACCTGTGACCATGGATTCAGTAAATGATTCTGAACCCCGCTGCGTTGAAATATTTCGTCAGTTAATTTAAAAAAAAATTGCTGCTCCATACATTTTGACCGTGTAGGTATTGCACTTTTCTATAAAACAGCAGATTACTTTTTTTTAACTACGAGCTATTTCTACATTAGGGGGTCTAGAATCATGTGCTGAATTCATGGTTACAGTTTGCGCGTCATGTCCCTGCCACCCTGTATATTCTATACATATTATTAATTCGAGTCGAGCTTTTCGTGTCTGTCTGTGTGACCGCGTTCTTCTTCTAAACTGCGCAACGGATTTTAATGTGGTTTTCACCATTATTTAGAGAATTCATTCCGGAAGATTTATGTGCTTATATACATTCATAAAAACTTATATAACGGGTGTTAAAAGACACTTAACGAAGCCGAGAGTCACTGGTACTGCCCGTCATTGAAATCCTTTATTTTTTCTACTGGATCATACCTAGGAACCTTCTGGTTACGGAGATATTGAAGGTCAAAGTTCCAACTTTTACTGACGTTTTTTTTTACGAAAACATGTTTTTAATGTTATAACAAAACTTGAAATAACCCCACGAACCCCTGTACCGTTGCATGCACCCAGAAGCACAATGTTTTGCGTTTGTTACATTGCGCACTACAGCAAACAGAAAATTTTCACACCAAAAATAAAAGTCGTTTCCCAGCAATTATTTTTGTGCAATGTTACTCAGTTTTATTTTACTTAGAATGCGTAGTTGACGGCTATGTGATGGGTCTTTCTACACCCTGTATGATAAATAAATCTCGATGTGTTTTCAAGTCGTAAAAACCGTGCGAAGCCGGGGCGGGTCGATAGTTACCAACATAACAAGGACTTAACCCCGTTTCATGCAATAAATTCGATTCCTAACGTAGATTCTGCATACACTGCTCAACAAAGTCTAGGGAACAAGGGTATTCGTAGTAATTATTTTAATTTTAACACATTTTAGGTAACATATTTTATATCAATAGAAGCGCAAATAAAAATTTATTATGAAATTTTAATAGTTAAACAGTTAAATAGTTTAATAGTTAAATAGTTTAATAGTTAAAAACTTTTTATAGATAAAAAAAATACTAACACCTAGATTAAATTAAATTTAAAAAAGAAAACATTCATAGCAACTTTAATAATCCGTTTGTCCTCCCTCGGCGTTAGCGACAGCTCGACATCAGTGTGGCATGCTGAGTATCAGGTTGTCTATTGTGACCTGTGAAATATCGCTCCATCGCTGTCACCTTTACCTGTATGTTACCTTTTCACGCCCAAACCACAAAACGGATTTCGATAAAATTTGGCCAGGAGACAGATGGCATCCTGGGGAAGGACATAAGCTACTTTATGTCCCGGTAGCACGTTCCCATGGGACAATTTAGGGCAAATTAGGGCATTTAGGACAGAAGCTAGTTTATTATATAAATCGTTCCGATATGACACAGACACCTTTGAAAAATACAGTTGTAACTTTTATATTATTTATTTATTTATTTTATTTTATTACTTAAGAAAACTTACAGCTAGGATACAGATAGTTGACAGTTAGTGAAAGAAGGCCAATTAAAAGTTTTCACAGATAATATTAGGGTATATGTGAAGTTTGAAAGTCGACTTTTGTTATGGTTCGATTGAATACAAAATAATATTTTGATAATTCAAAAGTTATAACAAACTTTAACAAAAACTTGGCATAATTTAGTATCTAAAGTTTGGCATTTAATGTTAATAAATTCAGGTCTCACAATAAAATTTTACGAAAGGCTTCAACAAGTGGACTTCAGATAGTACTATCAAATAATTTATTCGGTAACTTTATGGATAAATGTTTAGCATTATTTTCATTATAATGTCAGCATTTGCTAACAGCGGCATCATGCTGAGATAGGGGCCTTTTGGCCTCATACAGGACTTTCTGTTGTTATTTTCATTTTACTTTTGTTTTCTTTTATTTATTTTTAAGAGTGTGTTTAGTTTAGTATGTGATAATCCTGTGCGAGTCCCAATAAACACCTTTTAGAAAGAAAAAGAGAGAAAATACATTTATTTGCGGTAAACACGACGCAAAGAAAAAACACACAAACACAAAATTAACGAGTCTTTCTTTCTTTCTACCTATTCTATAGGTTAAGGTTTCATAAGTCATAATCCCTAAGAGAAAACTGCTGTAATGTTTAGAGGAATTTACCTTACCCTCTATGTATGTAGGTACCTAATTTAATTTATTCACTTGTCTTTGATGACTCTAATTACATTATTACCAAGGTACACAGTATATTATCCTATCACCTGCATGAGTTAGTAGAATCATGTTCAAAGTGCTCAATTAATCTTAACCTATAATGAAATGGCAGTAATAATTATCTATATTATATACCTAATATCCTATAAGTAATATAAAATCTATTTATATAAAATTGAAAGTCGTGACTGATATATCAACGCACAGCCTAAACCGCTGGTCTTAGAGACATGAAATTTGGAGGGTGTGTTCTTTATGGAGAGTAAATATCCTCTATGAAAGGATTTTTCGAAGTTCTACTCCTAAGAGGGTGAAATGGGGGGTTGAATTTTCTATGAAACTTTTTATTTTCCGTGTCGATTGCCTCGAAAATTGGTACACAAACTCTTCAATTAAAATTATGAGACACGTGTATCACAGTTTTTACACACATACGCACCGCGCGATCAACATATATAAGACTTTCCGTCATCAATCGTCGGGCAGTTGCCCACCAGACACAACACCCGTCTGGTCGGAGGGTCCTCCCTTTTCTACGCAGGATGACTGAACTTTACACCCTGTTCCTCATGGCTCTAAAGATTTAAGGAATTGGAATTTAGTCAAAATCCGTATCTTGAGGTAATATTTAGGTAGCGTTTATTATCTAAAAGGAAAATAAAGAAAGAAAATACGTTTATTGGCGGTAATCATGATCTGCCTATGTCTGTCTGTTACTTTTTCACGCTGTAACGGCTGGATTTGGATGATGGGTAGGTTACGGATAGGCCATGACCTGGGTTAGGACATAGGATACTTTTTATCCATGTAGCACGTCCCCGTGTGGTAATTTCCGAACTCCACGCGGGCGAAGCCGCGGACAGAAGCTAGTATAATATATAGTAAAGCTGAAGACTTTCTTTGTTTGTTTGTTTGTACGCGCAAATCTCTGGAACTACCAGTCGGATTTGTAAAAATCTTTTTGCAAATTTTTTTTTGCACCGCTCTACTGCCCTTCAGAGCCGAGCAAAAAGAAAAAAGACAGAAAGAACGCTAAGCAAAAACGAAGTAATAGCGTGGGCGGGCGATGCGATGCGACGCGGAGTTTTATAATTATGTATCTGTTACGTGTATATTGTGTATCTTACGACTTTCTCGCGAACGAAGTCGCGGACAGAAGCTAGTTGATAAATAAAGGGCCGTGATAGGGTTACTTACTCACTGAGACTGACGCAGACCTATTGTAAAGAAAGAAATAAAGAAAGAAAAATATTTTATTTGAGACAAGCACAGGAAATACAAACAGTAAAAATAAAAAGGAACATTTAAAACTTAACAAAATTGACATTAAAAACAACAATAAACAAGTAAAAAATAAAAGACAAGTGCGAGGCCAAAAAGGCTCAGCATAATTCTGCAATATTAAAGAAAAACACTGTGATGATTAATGAATATCGTGAGGATTTAAAGCATCTCCCAAAGATATTACCCAATCAAATTTACCTTAAGCTTTGCGAGATTATCTTCAAAGCAACTTCTTGTGTAGTGCACAGTTTAAATAAGCTTCAGCAATTAAATGCGTTTCCCAGTATACCTCTAAAACGAAGTGTATATCATTATTCATATCACAACTCGCGCAACTCGAGCGCAGTTACCTTAAGTAAATTTTGCTGTGTTCATCCAAAACACTGGTTGCTACGTGCACTGATCCGTGTTACACGGTCGGACCATGAAACAAGCGATGTAATTTTTACATTTAAGATCTAATATAACATTACAACACGACATTACAACAACAACAACAACAACAACAACACAACAACATTACACAACACAACATTACATTACATTATATCACGACTGTAATCCTTTAAAGGTTAGGCAGCGGTGTATCTGTAGTACATCCAGATTTCGCCAGTTATGTGTAAGTCCCATGTAATAGGGGGACTCCGGGCTGCTGCTGAGAAATTCCTGATGGTAACACCCAATAATACTTTTCCCGACCTGGGAATCGAATCTAGGATCTCATGCTCACTAGTAGCGTTTGCAACCACTAGACCAACGACTCTGTGGTTTTTAAATAGATTGGTTGGTTATAAATATGAACTATCTACTTTACTCGTAGAACCAGCCACTCTGAATGAGCTATGTGATTTAAGGTGAATCCTCAGCTGTAGCCCGCCAAATTGTTTTTTTTTTTGGTTTTTATGCAAATTGCAGCTCTATTTTACGTCGTATGTTGATAAAAGTGCGATTCGCAACTGTAGGATGATATATTTTACTGAATAATAATCATCAATTTCAAATCAATCGTCAAACTTTGGAAATTTGTTCCACCAAAGAATATTTCATATGAACATTTGAATTTGGCGGGCCACAGCTGCGGATTCACCTTAACTCGTAGTTATTTTATCGATTTTTCCATTTTTAGATAGAACTTATAGAAAATATATCAAACTGCCATATTTATTTTTCAGATAAAAGTTATCAGACGGTTGAAAGTTTAACAACATAAAACCCCATCCGAAAATAAAAATTGGAGATTGTGCTAGTACAAAGAGAAACGGCCGTGGCTTAGGTACGAGTTGTAGGTCGTATCGGTCACTTGGACCCAGACAAGCACTTTACTTTGTGTAAATTATTTTATCTCCACTGAGGAAATTGAGGAAACCGGCATGTCATAGAACCAAAAATTCGAAGACGTGTGACATCCACCAACCCGCACTGGACCCGCGCGGTGGATTACGGCCCACTCACTCTCACTGAGATGAGGCCTATGTTCCAGCAGTGGGAACATTATAGGCTGATTATGCATGTACTAGTGCAAAACCGTGACACCACACACCGGTGATGACATAAAAAAAAACAACTAAGGGACTTTCGATTGAAGTAGTCTCTAAGAAAAATGTGACTGAGATTTATCAAACTACCGCTCACTTCTTAGCCCAAAATTTAAGTTTTCTAGTACGCAACTACATTAAACTGAAACGAGATGCACAGGAATATGTCATCAAGATTATGTACCTAAGCTAGATTAGAACTTAGCAAGTTTTGCTAGCGCCTTGCTCTGGAATAATGTGGAAATATGGTGCTCATTTAAGTTATTAAGTAGTTTAGTTTAAAATAGCAGTCTGTATCATAATGCTTAACATTATTTTGTCACTTACAGGGTTTGAGCGGCTCGTGGCTAAATAATAATAGTTACACGGGTCGATCGAAGGTTAAGCTACGCTTGCTGCGTTCACTTCGTGGATGGGTGACCATCCATTACATATCGAGACCCCTCCGTGCCTCAGAAAGCACGTTCAGCCATTAGTCCTGGGCCTGCAGTCTCGACATAGATAGCGACAAATATCTGTCGCTAAGTCGTATCGGTATCAAATTTCTTTAATAGATTTTCAACCTTATACTTTCGAAATAAAGTTGAAAATCTATTAAAGAAATTTAACAACGATTGGACTTAGCGACAGATTTTTATCGCTATCTAATGTCGAGACTGCAGGGCCTGGCTGTCATTCGTAGATTTTGACAGTCGTTACGAGTAGTAAAGAAGCTCAAAAGTCTGACAACCAGTCTTACCAATATCGTGTTACCCAGTAACTGGGTTATGGAGGTCAGATACTCAGTCGCTCCATGTAATATATTAGTATTCAGTTGCATCCGGTTAGATTAAAGCTGACTCCAACATAGTTGGGAAATGATTGATTTTTTGTCGCTTAGTTAAGGGATTACTTTCGTGGGATTGGTATCTTTTTCAAATTAGTTCCAAATGCCATCGTTATTAAGGGATTCTTATTGACGGTATGAGTATAGGTACTTCAAAATCTAATGTTGCAGATACAATGGTTTACAGTCAAAGTGCTGAGGTGGATCGAGTGATTAATTTCCCACGTACGCGAAATATGCGTTTGTACGTGGTGTTGCGGACACCAGGCCCTGCAGTCTCGACATTAGATAACGACAAAAATCTGTCGCTAAGTCGTATCGATGTCAAATTCCTTTAATAGATTTTCAACTTTATTTCCAAAGCATAAGGTTGGAAATCTATTAAATAAATTTGACATCGATACGACTTAGCGACAGATTTTTGTCGCTATTCATGTCGAGACTGCAGGGCCAGGGCCGGCAGTCTCGACTTAGATAGCGACAAAAATCGGCCGTAAGTCCAATCGATGTCAAATTCCTTTAATAGATTTTCAACTTTATTTCCAATGCATAAGGTTGAAAATCTATTAAAGAAATTTGACATCGATTGGACTTAACGACCGATTTTTGTCGCTATCCATGTCGAGACTGCCGGCCCTGCACGTTATATTGTACAATACAGTCAAAGTGGAAATTTGCGATAAAAATAAGGCATCGACATGCTGTAGTAATCCATTTAGGGTGCAATATTTTAAGTAGACACTTGAGTGACGGACTCTTTTTAACCGATTTCAAACAAGAGTGTAGCGGCATCTGCAACGCCACATGCGAGCTACGCGTCATACTGACGTCACGCAAAATCCTGCATCGCGCAAGCAGAGTTTACCGCGCAACTAGCATATATACAACATCCCGACATCAACCGTTGGGCAGTTGCCCACCAGACACAACACCCGTCTGGTCGGAGGATCCTCCCTTTTCCATAGAGTATGAGTGAACTTTACACCCTGTTCCTCATACCTCTATAAGAGGAGGTTCTCAATTCGTATGTATGTTTTTTTCTTTTTTGTATGTTTGTTAAGCGTTGTCTCCGGCAATTGTGGATCGATTTCAAAAATTGTTTTTGAAAAATGCCTCAGTGGTGGTCCCACATGAATTTTATTAACTTTGCTTGGGTAGTTTTTCAGTGAGCTTTCATAATACGTATTTTTCCACTTATTATATATTGATGATGTTTTAATAACGTCCTGCCATCGTTATTGACATATCAAATAGTGGTATACGAATTTGTGTGGCGTAGGTACCACAACTAAAAATTGGAAAATAAAAACTATTTTACAAAACAACAACCGTCTTCCAAAAAAGCAATACAGAATCAAAAATAACTTTAATTACGGTAGTCGGTGGCAAAAAACGAAAATACAAAACCAAAGACACCGACTTCCGAAATTAAAGTTATTTTTCAGTTTATAATGCGATGTTTTTAGCGATAAGACCGCCCATTGTGTCACCCTGTGTAAAATGTCTACATTTATATCTGTTATTTTTTATGGTGTACATAATAAAGAGTATTCTATTCTATTCTATTCTATAATGTTTTTATTTTTGGAAGTCGGTTGTTTTTTCGTAAAAAAGTTTTTTCAACTTGCAAACACAGCGGGTTAATTGCGTAACACACATAAAATGACAATCGATAGCAATTATTTTCACTATACAGTTCAGCCACGATCGTTGCGTTATTTACGTTGTTGAGCAGACAATTTTTGCAAACCTATGAAGCAATGGATTAGGAATTTCCTTCGAAACCCTCAGATTGAGATTGAAAGTGTGTTACGCAATTGGTGTAGTAGTCAGCTAGCTCTGCCATAAATAATAATGCCATAATTTGCTGGTTGTTTTTTAACCGCAGCATGGAAGAGACGAAACCAGAGGCCCAAGCATGAATGCCCCACGTTAATGCAAATTCGAAGGATTTTTGCAATGGAAATACAATTCCACTATAGTTTTAAAATTTTTGCGACAAACACAATTAATATCACCCATAGATATTAACAAAATTTTTAAATTTAGAAAATACTAGGTATGTGCGAAACGAGTATTTTCTTTTTAGAATTTGAATTACGAATTTCGAACGTGTTCGAATTTACGTGCGTTATTTAATTTCTCCGCGCGTTCGTGCTAAGCCCGCAGAGAAGAAGTATCAAATATGTGATCGCAGTTTGTTTTTGATAGAAAATGGTTCATTGCTGAAGGCTACCATTTTGACATTTATACCGTGGGCGTTGTAACGAACAAAACAACACCACGAAGTAAATATTTTCACTTCGCGGCCAACACCCTTGACAAGTAAAAATAATTCCATTTAATTTTCCAAGAAAGAAATAAAGTACGTTTATTTGCGGTAAACATGACGCAGAGAAAAATACAAATACAAAAAAACTTTTTTACAAAAAAAAACAACCAACTTCAAAAAAGACACTACCTAGTGAAAAATAACTTTAATTTCTGAAGTCGGTGACCTTGGATCTGTATTACAGTTTTTTGCCACCGACTTCCGAAATTAAAGTTATTTTTCACTATGTAGTGTCTTTTTTGAAGTTGGTTGTTTTTTTTTGTAAAAAAGTTTTTTATTTTTCACTTTTTAGTGATTCAGTTATTAATTTATCTAAGTTACAATAGCCTTATGTCAACTGCTCATCACCTATTACAAAAAGGCTTGTGTTCGAAGGCCTACCAGAAAAGTACCTATTTTACAACCAAAAAAATCAAAATACTCACCAAATTGTGTCCACCAGAATGGATAAATGCTCACCAAATTGTGTTTCATAAAGTACTGTAGAAATGAACCTATTTTCCTTTTTTATTTATAAGGCGTAGTCGACGGAGCCCCGCCTAGCGGGGCTCCTACTTCTGGGGGGTTTAAAAAAAAATAACCACGAATAGGATGGCGGGGTCTGGAAAACCCCGCCATCCCCTTCTAACCTAACCTGTCCGAGTCGGGGTACCCCAAGTCCCGAGCTCGCTTCGCTCGCTCTTGCATCCTATCCCACCCTTGCATTTTGATGCAAACTTATTTTTGGTGAGCAACTTAAACAAGATTTTATGAGCATTTATCCATTTTGGTAGACAAAAAGAATATAAATACAACACGTACAAGTATTCTGATGAGTGTATAATTATTTCGGAACTTAAAACGTTGTTCTTTAGGTACTTAGGTACAGAGTGGGTTTATTTTATTTGAAGTTAACATATTTCAGTTGGTACATAGTCTTAGGGTCTAAAAATTATTTTGGTGAGCATTTAAATTGTAGCCATTACAAAATATTCCCTTTTGCGATGCGTTAATTATTGAGGAGTTCTCCTGGAAAAGAATTGGAGCTGATGGTGAATGCACCATCAGCTCCATTTCACCATATGCATTGTGACGAGCAAAAATTGCTTAGCAAGCATATCAAAGAAATCGAATCGCAACCCGTGAAATACTTTTTATTGAGTAGTTCTGGTGGCCACCTCTGGTCTTCGTCATCAGTTCCACTTCACGGAATAGTGCTTTCCGAGAGCAAATGCATGAGTAACTGTAAAAAATAGCCAAATCGCTATTGGTGTGCCTATAAAATTTGAGGATTTCCCTCAATTTCCATGGGATCCCTTCATCAGATTCTGACTTGGTGACAATGGGACCACCTCGACAGTATACCCTTTCAAACAAAAAAAGAATTTTACAAATCTGTCTTTATATGACGGAGTTATGCCCGAACATACATAAAAAAAAAAATATATAAACATCCGAATTGATAACCTCCTCCTTTTTGAAGTCGGTTAAAAAGTCTATGACGTGGACCTTGTGTCACAACATATCAATTACTCTGAACTTTACTGTCATAAAGAATAGGTTTTTAACCATTTTAAAATATGTGTTCTTGGCAATGTGTGGCAACGCTACACACACACGCGCAACGTGTTTATATGTCCCGCACGCCACCCGCGTCCCTACATTTAGTCCAACTGTGTCACGAGTGCACGCGTTGTACTAATTATGACAAAACAACATTTTATAATCTAAGGACAAAACGTATGTAAACAATGACGTGCTAAAACGTTTCTGTCATAAAGTCTTCGAAACATCTAATTTTATGCAGCACTACGTATTTAAACGTCAAGTCTATTTATATGTATTGTGTCATTCTAGATCACAGATTCAAGTGGTACCGTCCGAAAAAGTTACAACGCGTTTAAAGGTCAAGTAAAATCCAACCTTTTTTCAAAGGCTTAAGTACTATTCTATCAACGACTACTAATATCGACAGTGAAGTATCAATATCTATTAAAGGGACTACAGGACCTAAACGTAAGTTTTATAATGCCTAAAAGTATATGATCCACTGCAGTAAACAAAATCAGAAAAATATATGATATTCTTCAGGATATTTGCTAATTAGATAGTCTGTTGAAAACATAATACAGCTCATTTGATACGATAGAAAAAAATCACGAGGATACCTCTAAAAATTTCTTATAACGATTAAAAACCATACTACTATGTATTAAATCATTCTGATTTTTTGTCAGATTATTCTACAAGCAACATACTAACGTAATAGTGTTTTAATTTTTTAATCCAATCAATAGATTTTTCGTAAATTGATAATTGCTTCATATTTTGCAATAAATTACCAGCGTTGTGTCATCGTGCATCTCTTTCTTTTCTATGCAGTCCGACAGTGACCGCGCTTTAGCTCTTGTAAGCCTCTTAACTAACATTTTAGCGACTTTCACTTTATTGCATATTCGTATATGAACATTCATATCCCTAACCTGAAATATTTTATTGAAATCATTATCACCAACACAAGCGTTATCTACTATTTTTTAAATAAGTAATTTTTGATTCAAATGTTAAAAACTATAGAAATGTAACTTTTTCTTCGCCTCCAGTAAAATAACGGTTTTGTAGTTATTAGATATTGATACTACACCGTCGATATTTATGTACTTTTTCCAAAATAGCTTACCTACTGGCAGGTTATATGAGTTCATATAATTGTTTATTTTATTTGACTGTATAATTCAATTTATTTGAATTATTTTCTTTTATTATTTACATAATATACTCATTACAATGTTTTTTTTTTAATGAGTTGTATTGCAATTATGTGGTTAGCTAGCGACGTGAACAATTGATCATATTATTCTTGCCTGAGCAACCGCCAGCAAGTACGTCATGCTCCCTTAGATGTCACTGCTTGCGGTAGTGTCGGGTAGGGTCGGGTTGCCTCTTTCCTTCACATACGGCGAGGAGGTTTGAAGCTGATCTTTGCGTTATACTCGTGAACGGGTGCTGCTTGTGGTGACTGGTCATCTTGCTGACCATGGTTTAGTTATTGCTATTAGTAATAACGTGTTTATTTATTTTACTTCGATGGTCCTAGTTTATCATTTATGACTGAGTTAAAGCTATGCGTATCTAATCCAGCATTGCATATGTAAGCTGTCACGCCTTTTATGCCTGGAGTCTATTATTTAGGTATTAAGTTTTGTTTACATTGTTAATATTTACATAAAATATATCTTACATAATCTACAAATAATATTAATAGTATGTGCAACTAAATAACAATAAATAAAAATAAAAAAGAAAGAAGGAAAATAATCATAGGGCATCAAAAAATTCATCCGCATCGCTGTCGACAGGAAAAGTGCCCAAAAGGCTGGCAGCATTGCCACGTTGTAATGGCGATACTGATTCTTTGGCCAAAAAATAGGCCAGCCCTCTGGTCACGTGAAGAGTCGAAATTTATGAATTCTAAATTTAACGTGTAGTATTTAGATGATGGAACGCTAGGAGGTGATGTAGACACTGTTTTGAAAGACCTTCAATTGCTCAAACAGCAATTTAAATCTACTCGGCTTGGACCTAAACCCCTCAAAATGTGAAATTTACCTTTCTGACTTTACCGACAGAGAACTGACCATAGAGAAATTTAATGCAATAGCATTACAAGAAAGAAAAGAAAGCAAGAAAAGAAAGAAAGATAAGAAAGCAAGAAAAGAAAGCAAGAAAAGAAAGAAAGAAAAGAAAGCAAGAAAAGAAAGAAAGAAAAGAAAGCAAGAAAAGAAAGCAAGAAAAGAAAGAAAGATAAGAAAGCAAGAAAAGAAAGAAAAGAAAGCAAGAAAAGAAAGCAAGAAAAGAATGCAAGAAAAGAAAGAAAGAAAAGAAAGAAATAAAAAGCAAGAAAAGAAAGCAAGAAAAGAAAGAATGAAAAGAAAGATAGAAAAGAAAGCAAGAAAAGAAAGAAAGATAAGAAAGCAAGAAAAGAAAGCAAGAAAAGAAAGAAAGCAAGAAAAGAAAGAAAGAAAAGAAAGCAAGAAAAGAAAGCAAGAAAAGAAAGAAAAGAAAGCACGAGAAGAAAGCAAGAAAAGAAAGCAAGAAAAAGCAAGAAAAGAAAGAAAGATAAGAAAGCAAGAAAAGAAAGAATGAAAAGAAAAGAAAGCAAGAAAAGAAAGAAAAGAAAGCAAGAAAAGAAAGCAAGAAAAGAAAGCAAGAAAAAGCAAGAAAAGAAAGAAAGAAAAGAAAGCAAGAAAAGAAAGAAAGATAAGAAAGCAAGAAAAGAAAGAAAAGAAAGCAAGAAAAGAAAGCAAGAAAAGAAAGCAAGAAAAGAAAGAAAGAAAAGAAAGAAATAAAAAACAAGAAACGAAAGCAAGAAAAGAAAGAAAGAAAAGAGAAAGAAAAGAAAGAAAGAAAAGAGAAAGAAAAGAAAGAAAGAAAAGAAAGAAAAATAAGAAAGCAAGAAAAGAAAGCAAGAAAAAGCAAGAAAAGAAAGAAAGAGAAGAAAGCAAGAAAAGAAAGAAAGATAAGAAAGCAAGAAAAGAAAGAAAGATAAGAAAGCAAGAAAAGAAAGAAAAGAAAGCAAGAAAAGAAAGAAAAGAAAGAAAGAAAAGAAAGCAAGAAAAGAAAGCAAGAAAAGAAAGCAAGAAAAGAAAGAAAAGAAAGCAAGAAAAGAAAGCAAGAAAAGAAAGCAAGAAAAGAAAGAAAGAAAAGAAAGCAAGAAAAGTGTTGACGCTCGTGAGTTGTGTGTTGTGGAGCAGGTTCGCTGGCGGGATGTTGACTGGAGAGTGTTCGGTGGTAGTCGGAGGGGCAATAATAACGCCGATACTTGCAGACTTCTTCTTATTTATTTTCTTGATGTTACTGCTTACACTGCTTGATTCGGGAATGTCGGACCACAGAAAATGCCCCTTTTTTATAGGAAAACTCGTAAGGCTCTGACCAATCAGGGCCCTACACTTTTGCACGCGGCACTAAAGCCCCGCCCCTTGACCAATCAGAGCATAGGTGCTCTTTTGTGTGGGAAACTTAATTTAGCCTTTTTTCTGTGGTAGGACACTCTTTACAATACTTTTGTTTATTTCTAACCTTAGAACTAATAAATCTTTATTATTTGCATAAAAATCAGTCTCGAAATCCTTAATTAACACCTTAAAATAATGAAAATACAGAAACGGTTCTCATTACGGTAAAGTTCCTTAGTACTTAAGCTTACGCGTTGAAATATGGTACAAGTGGCGCCTCTAGTGGCTGGAATGTACAACACTTTAACATAAAATCTTAGGAAAAATATCACGTTGAGAGACAAGTTAATAATCAAACTAAATAACAGAGAAAAATTAAGAAATATAAATAACAAACTACATATCGTCGCTAACAAAAAGAAAGAAATAAATAGCAAGAAAAGAAAGCAAGAAAAGAAAGCAAGAAAAGAAAGAAATAAAAGAGAAAGAAAAGAAAGAAAGAAAAGAAAGAAAAATAAGACAGCAAGAAAAGAAAGCAAGAAAAGAAAGAAAGAAAAGAAAGAAAGAAAAGAAAGCAAGAAAAGAAAGCAAGAAAAGAAAGAAAGAAAAGAAAGAAAGAAAAGAAAGCAAGAAAAGAAAGCAAGAAAAGAAAGAAAGATAAGAAAGCAAGAAAAGAAAGAAAAGAAAGCAAGAAAAGAAAGCAAGAAAAGAAAGCAAGAAAAAAAAGAAAGAAAAGAAAGAAAAATAAGACAGCAAGAAAAGAAAGCAAGAAAAGAAAGAAAGAAAAGAAAGAAAGAAAAGAAAGCAAGAAAAGAAAGCAAGAAAAGAAAGAAAGATAAGAAAGCCAGAAAAGAAAGAAAAGAAAGCAAGAAAAGAAAGCAAGAAAAGAAAGAAAGCAAGAAAAGAAAGAAAGAAAAGAAAGCAAGAAAAGAAAGCAAGAAAAGAAAGCACGAAAAAGCAAGAAAAGAAAGAAAGAAAAGAAAGCAAGAAAAGAAAGAATGAAAAGAAAAGAAAGCAAGAAAAGAAAGAAAAGAAAGCAAGATAAGAAAGCAAGAAAAGAATGCAAGAAAAGAAAGCAAGAAAAAGCAAGAAAAGAAAGAAAGAAAAGAAAGCAAGAAAAGAAAGAAAGATAAGAAAGCAAGAAAAGAAAGAAAAGAAAGCAAGAAAAGAAAGCAAGAAAAGAAAGAAAGAAAAGAAAGAAATAAAAAACAAGAAAAGAAAGCAAGAAAAGAAAGAAAGAAAAGAGAAAGAAAAAAAAGAAAGAAAAGAGAAAGAAAAGAAAGAAAGAAAAGAAAGAAAAATAAGAAAGCAAGAAAAGAAAGAAAAGAAAGCAAGAAAAGAAAGAAAGATAAGAAAGCAAGAAAAGAAAGAAAAGAAAGAAAGAAAAGAAAGAAAAGAAAGCAAGAAAAGAAAGCAAGAAAAGAAAGAAATGAAAGCAAGAAAAGAAAGAAAGAAAGTAAGATAAGAAAGCAAGAAAAGAAAGAAATGAAAGCAAGAAAAGAAAGTAAGATAAGAAAGCAAGAAAAGAAAGAAAGGAAAGCAAAAAAAGAAAGAAAGAAAGAAAGAAAGGAAAGCAAGAAAAGAAAGCAAGAAAAGAAAGCAAGAAAAAGCAAGAAAAGAAAGAAAGAAAAGAAAGCAAGAAAAGAAAGAATGAAAAGAAAAGAAAGCAAGAAAAGAAAGAAAAGAAAGCAAGAAAAGAAAGCAAGAAAAGAATGCAAGAAAATAAAGCAAGAAAAAGCAAGAAAAGAAAGAAAGAAAAGAAAGCAAGAAAAGAAAGAAAGATAAGAAAGCAAGAAAAGAAAGAAAAGAAAGCAAGAAAAGAAAGCAAGAAAAGAAAGAAATAAAAGAGAAAGAAAAGAAAGAAAGAAAAGAAAGAAAAATAAGACAGCAAGAAAAGAAAGCAAGAAAAGAAAGAAAGAAAAGAAAGAAAGAAAAGAAAGCAAGAAAAGAAAGCAAGAAAAGAAAGAAAGAAAAGAAAGAAAGAAAAGAAAGCAAGAAAAGAAAGCAAGAAAAGAAAGAAAGATAAGAAAGCAAGAAAAGAAAGAAAAGAAAGCAAGAAAAGAAAGCAAGAAAAGAAAGCAAGAAAAAAAAGAAAGAAAAGAAAGAAAAATAAGACAGCAAGAAAAGAAAGCAAGAAAAGAAAGAAAGAAAAGAAAGAAAGAAAAGAAAGCAAGAAAAGAAAGCAAGAAAAGAAAGAAAGATAAGAAAGCCAGAAAAGAAAGAAAAGAAAGCAAGAAAAGAAAGCAAGAAAAGAAAGAAAGCAAGAAAAGAAAGAAAGAAAAGAAAGCAAGAAAAGAAAGCAAGAAAAGAAAGCACGAAAAAGCAAGAAAAGAAAGAAAGAAAAGAAAGCAAGAAAAGAAAGAATGAAAAGAAAAGAAAGCAAGAAAAGAAAGAAAAGAAAGCAAGATAAGAAAGCAAGAAAAGAATGCAAGAAAAGAAAGCAAGAAAAAGCAAGAAAAGAAAGAAAGAAAAGAAAGCAAGAAAAGAAAGAAAGATAAGAAAGCAAGAAAAGAAAGAAAAGAAAGCAAGAAAAGAAAACAAGAAAAGAAAGAAAGAAAAGAAAGAAATAAAAAACAAGAAAAGAAAGCAAGAAAAGAAAGAAAGAAAAGAGAAAGAAAAAAAAGAAAGAAAAGAGAAAGAAAAGAAAGAAAGAAAAGAAAGAAAAATAAGAAAGCAAGAAAAGAAAGAAAAGAAAGCAAGAAAAGAAAGAAAGATAAGAAAGCAAGAAAAGAAAGAAAAGAAAGAAAGAAAAGAAAGAAAAGAAAGCAAGAAAAGAAAGCAAGAAAAGAAAGAAATGAAAGCAAGAAAAGAAAGAAAGAAAGTAAGATAAGAAAGCAAGAAAAGAAAGAAATGAAAGCAAGAAAAGAAAGTAAGATAAGAAAGCAAGAAAAGAAAGAAAGGAAAGCAAAAAAAGAAAGAAAGAAAGAAAGAAAGGAAAGCAAGAAAAGAAAGCAAGAAAAGAAAGCAAGAAAAAGCAAGAAAAGAAAGAAAGAAAAGAAAGCAAGAAAAGAAAGAATGAAAAGAAAAGAAAGCAAGAAAAGAAAGAAAAGAAAGCAAGAAAAGAAAGCAAGAAAAGAATGCAAGAAAATAAAGCAAGAAAAAGCAAGAAAAGAAAGAAAGAAAAGAAAGCAAGAAAAGAAAGAAAGATAAGAAAGCAAGAAAAGAAAGAAAAGAAAGCAAGAAAAGAAAGCAAGAAAAGAAAGAAAAAAAAGAAAGAAAGAAAGAAAGAAAGGAAAGCAAGAAAAGAAAGCAAGAAAAGAAAGCAAGAAAAAGCAAGAAAAGAAAGAAAGAAAAGAAAGCAAGAAAAGAAAGAATGAAAAGAAAAGAAAGCAAGAAAAGAAAGAAAAGAAAGCAAGAAAAGAAAGCAAGAAAAGAATGCAAGAAAATAAAGCAAGAAAAAGCAAGAAAAGAAAGAAAGAAAAGAAAGCAAGAAAAGAAAGAAAGATAAGAAAGCAAGAAAAGAAAGAAAAGAAAGCAAGAAAAGAAAGCAAGAAAAGAAAGAAAAAAAAGAAAGAAATAAAAAACAAGAAAAGAAAGCAAGAAAAGAAAGAAAGAAAAGAGAAAGAAAAGAAAGAAAGAAAAGAAGGAAAAATAAGAAAGCTAGAAAAGAAAGCAAGAAAAAGCAAGAAAAGAAAGAAAGAAAAGAAAGCAAGAAAAGAAAGAAAGATAAGAAAGCAAGAAAAGAAAGAAAGATAAGAAAGCAAGAAAAGAAAGAAAAGAAAGCAAGAAAAGAAAGAAAGATAAGAAAGCAAGAAAAGAAAGAAAGGAAAGCAAGAAAAGAAAGAAAGAAAGAAAGGAAAGCAAGAAAAGAAAGAAAGATAAGAAAGCCAGAAAAGAAAGCAAGAAAAGAAAGCAAGAAAAGAAAGCAAGAAAATAAAGAAAGAAAAGAAAGCAAGAAAATAAAGCAAGAAACAAGCAACAAATCAAAATTCTAGAAAAAAGTTCACTGCACCTCCTAGGGTCCCCAATTTTAGAAGACAGCTTTTCTCCTTTCATCGACGAAAAAATCAAAAACTTCAACGAAATTTCGGAAATTCTTTAATTTCTGAAGTCGGTGACCTTGGATCTGTATTACAGTTTTTTGCCACCGACTTCCGAAATTAAAGTTATTTTTCACTATGTACTTTTTTGAAGTTGGTTGTTTTTTTTTGTAAAAAAGTTTTTATTTTTCACGTTTTAGTGATTCAGTTATTAATTTATCTAAGTTACAATAGCCTTATGTCAACTGCTCATCACCTATTACAAAAAGGCTTGTGTTCGAAGGCCTACCAGAAAAGTACCTATTTTACAACCAAAAAAATCAAAATACTCACCAAATTGTGTCCACCAGAATGGATAAATGCTCACCAAATTGTGTTTCATAAAGTACTGTAGAAATGAACCTATTTTCCTTTTTTATTTATAAGGCGTAGTCGACGGAGCCCCGCCTAGCGGGGCTCCTACTTCTGGGGGGTTTAAAAAAAATAACCACGAATAGGATGGCGGGGTCTGGAAAACCCCGCCATCCCCTTCTAACCTAACCTGTCCGAGTCGGGGTGCCCCAAGTCCCGAGTTCGCTTCGCTCGCTCTTGCATCCTATCCCACCCTTGCATTTTGATGCAAACTTATTTTTGGTGAGCAACTTAAACAAGATTTTATGAGCATTTATCCATTTTGGTAGACAAAAAGAATATAAATACAACACGTACAAGTATTCTGATGAGTGTATAATTATTTTGGAACTTAAAACATTGTTCTTTAGGCACTTAGGTACAGAGTGGGTTTTTTTATTTGAAGTTAACATATTTCAGTTGGTACATAGTCTTAGGGTCTAAAAATTATTTTGGTGAGCATTTAAATTGTAGCCATTACAAAATATTCCCTTTTCCGATGCGTTAATTATTGAGGAGTTCTCCTGGAAAAGAATTGGAGCTGATGGTGAATTCACCATCAGCTCCATTTCACCATATGCATTGTGACGAGCAAAAATTGCTTAGCAAGCATATCAAAGAAATCGAATCGCAACCCGTGAAATAATTTTTATTGAGTAGTTCCGGTGGCCACCTCTGGTCTTCGTCATCAGTTCCACTTCACGGAATGGTGCTTTCCGAGAGCAAATGCATGAGTAACTATAAAAAATAGCCAAATCGCTATTGGTGTGCCTATAAAATTTGAGGATTTCCCTCAATTTCCATGGGATCCCTTCATCAGATTCTGACTTGGTGACAATGGGACCACCTCGACAGTATACCCTTTCAAACAAAAAAAGAATTTTGCAAATCCGTCTTTATATGACGGAGTTATGCCCGAACATACATAAAAAAAAAAAATATAAACATCCGAATTGATAACCTCCTCCTTTTTGAAGTCGGTTAAAAAGAACGAGTTGGGGGAAAATATGCGTCACATCCACGCAATAGGGCAATCGGTCAGCATAATGCTACAACCTATGCGAGACAGAGCCCCAGCGCTGGTTTTCAGCGACAGCCGCGTTGACGTGATGACGTTAACCAGCACACGAAAATTAAAAAATAAATAATCTACTATATATAATTTTCTCGTGTCACAGTTTTCGTTGCCATACTCCTCCGAAACGGCTTAACCGATTTTGATGAAATTTTTTGTGCTTATCCGGTATCTATGAGAATCGGCCAACATCTATTTTTTTTTTTTTTTTTTTTTTGGTAGGTAGGGTAGGGAGTTAGGGAGGTAGGTAGGTAGGGTAGGTAGGTAGGTAGGGTAGGTAGGTAGGTAGAGTAGGTAGGTAGGGTAGGTAGGTAGGGTAGGTAGGGTAGGTAGGTAGGTAGGGTAGGTAGGTAGGGTAGGTAGGTAGGGTAGGTAGGTAGGGTAGGTAGGTAGGGTGGGTAGGTAGGTAGGTAGGGTAGGTAGGTAGGGTAGGTAGGTAGGGTACGCCGTAGATAAGTACCGCAACCCGTGCGAAGCCGGGGCGGGTCGCTATTAAGATATAAAATCAATACACTAACCTAGTTCTAAGTTTCCTGGCTAGACTTTTTACCAAAATATTAATAAAAAAAATATAAAAAAAAAACAAAAAATACAATATTAATACTACTTTCTGTCGTGTAGTCGGTCAAAAGGTTAAAAGAATCATAAACCTTCCAATACAGGCACAAAATAAAAACGAAACTGTTCAACTTTGTTAGTTCATGATCTGTCATTTTATGGCACCGGCTGTTGTCTCCGAACTATCAAAGTTTGTGACGAAACTTATAATATTTACACTATTTACAGTCTTAACGCTGGGTTCACACGAGGATAGTACTCATATAAGTATTAATTTTTATGTATTCCCAGGGTTCTTGTTGTAAATTATACTCAAGAAGACTAGTAGATACAAAGTTTATTCATAGACACATTACTACAGAATTAACAAAATACAAATTGAAACACAACTTATCTATCTGACAGCTAGTCGACGACTGCCCGCGCCAGGTCCGCGCTTTTATGAACGACACCCACAAGACATATTTTTTTTAATTTGATGAAAATGGAGGCAAAATTACAGAATGTATTAAAAAACTAAAATAAGGGAATAATTGAGTCAAAATTAAATTACCAGTAAATTGGATTCGATTTATCGCTTACGAATATATTTTTCTTTATAGACACTGTGCATACATCTGCGAGGTAATTGCGTAACACACTAACAGTAGAAATAGCTTTCATTTTGACAGTTCAACAACATTCATTGCGTTATTTACGTTGTAGCAGATACGTACGCAGATAAACTTTTTGAATATATGAAGCAATGGATTAGCGATTGGTAGTACGTTACGTAATTAGGGTGCTGTTTCTATTTCAAATCTTTTATCGCAGATAAATTAAAATACCTTCTTGATACTTTCTCAATTTACAGTTTAAAAACTCCACCAGCGTTACATTCACTGCGACTGTTCAACAGGCAAAGTTTGAATCTATCTGCAATCTCTCGATAAGTTTTACACCATCTTTTGTTCAAAAGTTATATGAAAATGAAAGAAAACTGATACTACGATTTTGCCGAGAATAAACACTTAACATAAAAATCACGCCTGTATTTCCAGAAGGGTTAAGCAGTGGTGTAATTATAGTACACCCACATTTCGCCAGTTATGTTAAAGTCCCATGTAATAAGGGGCGATCCTATTGCCACTAACCGGGCACAAATCCAGACTCCGAGCTGCTACTGAGGAGTTCCAGGTAGGAAAACCCAATAATACTTTGCCCGACCCGGGAATCAAACCCAGGACCTCATGCTCTGCAGTAGCACTAGCAGTCGCTAGACCAATAAAATCCTAGCTCCATTAACTATGAACTAAACCCGTGTGATCTCGCTATTAACCCAGTCGAACATAAACCTGAGAGAGATGGGATCTCATAAATTATTAATAAATAACTTTATTCTGTGAAACTTCACAGAACTTTGACAAACCTGTGAGTTGAAGAAAGACCTGATAAAATTATGAATATGAACTTTTAATATGTACGGTATTTACGTTGGTACGTGAAAAATTCGGGGATTTTCCTCCAATCTTGAACATACGAGAAGCTTATATGGTTTTGTGTAATATCGTAATTGATGTATCATGTAAGGGTAACAGAAAACGAGGAAAGAATACCAAAGCATCACTACTCGTGTAAGTGAATTTTTATACTGATGTTTTTTGGGTAAATTGTGCCCCTTTGCAATCCATCAAGGAGAAGTCGGGCTATGAAGGAAACATTTTTGCGTTGGGGTAGACATACATACAGTAAAACTATTTTTTTAATGTCCCTCAGGAATCATCGCATTTTCGAATACAAACGAATGCTAATTTCCATGTCCATCAATTATTAGATTTATCGTGTATAATAATTTGAATTCAGAACCAAGTACTTTAATCGTTGTTACGTCAAAACAATACAACAATTACGCACTTAGTTCTGAATTCAAATTATTATACACGATAAATCTAATAATTGATGGACATGGAAATTAGCATTTGTTTGTATTCGAAAATGCGATGATTACCGAGGGACATTAAGAAAATATTTGTACTGTACACAGGTTTGATTCGGATTTTTTATGATAATAGAATACTTCCAGCGTTTCTATGCGTGATACGTGCGTGTTTAAGCACGAATTCTCATGCAACGCACGTTAACGTGTGTATGTAAATGGTTCATGTATGGCTCATGGAAGGATTTATAGGCGCCTCAAAACTGGGCTTATGTGAAAAGCAGTTATTTAACTCCTTGGATCCCTGAAAATAAAATGTCAATGTCCCTTTACCGTCGCTAAAAAACTAGTTATTTTGGTACAAAAGCCTTTAAAACGTAACGCTGATACTGATGATGAACTGTAAACGATCTAGAAAATGATCCAGTTATCGTGAGATCGTGTAATATGAATCAAGTCATTCAGTATGTTTTAAAATCGAATTCCTTCACAAAAAACTCCTTTCCGAGAAAATTTAAATTATTTACCAACAATTCATTCCATTCACTATTCTGAAAATGTTCAATCGAAAAATAGGCACGCGCTCGACAATGTCTCATCGAAAATCAGTCACCGCTTCGCGTATCAGTCACGTATTCGTTCCGCGTCCGTTCCGTACGTGTTCGGTAAGATATCGTAGCGTGTAAACGGGCTCGATGAAATGGAGCATGGAGGATGATAGTGCGGATTTTTGCACAATACGAGTATGTTTATTCTGTGATTATTGTGCTGTAGTTGGGTATTGAGTTTTTAAGGATAGGCTGGAGATTTTCTAAATTTTCTTTTTCCTTTTTCAAAAAACTTATATTATTTTACTTATGATCACTTACATTTAACCGCTCGTTATTTTTAAATTTGAATAACGAATAGCCTTACTGCTACGAAATAAAAACGCTTTTAGGTTTTATCAGTTACCCTTGTTTGACGTATAATTTGACGTACTGCAGTACCTATTATGTACCAACATAAATTCTTATTGTAATATTCCTCCTTCATTTAAAATATATTCAACCTGTTTTAAGCTTTACTTGACCGGCAATTTTTATCCTTGATTTTTTTTAAATTTACATTTTTTGCGTTTAAAAAATAAAAAAATATCTTTATTTCAGACCTAAGCAGTCCATACGTAGTTAGTGGTTAGTAACAAACTGTGCTTACATGCTATGTTATTGTTGTTAGTACTTAATTCTATTTAACATAAACCTATACCTAATTCTACATGCACTTTTCTCTTACAAGTACAATGGAATTCATTGCAGATTTTTTTGAAACCGAAAGTTTAGTTTTTTTTTGGAAAAATAAGCCAAAATTCCTCGAATGAACTATAATTTATTTTGATTTATTAACGGTAATTATTCGAATTATCTAATAAAGTTATTAGTACGTATTTTTTCTTATTCGTTCAAATTATCGAAAAGCTCTGTCTTTTTGTCTCGATATTATATTCTATTTGTTTGTCATAGGAACATTCAGTGAAACGTATGACTTTTTTCGAGTGTCTTATAGCAATAGAAATTATACTTTCAACAAAATGGTATGTAAATTTTCTCATCTTCTGTATTATAAAAAAATCTGCTTGTAAAGCGGTCCTTATTCCCTATTATTTGTCTTAGTCTATTGACCTCGTTTAACAATTTTGGTCTCACCCTCCGGGCTAAATGTCTAGCCTGTGAGTCGTAATGAATTAACCTCTCGACCTGCAATGAGACTACAAAACTACACCTCGTGATCCTGTCTTGACGGCGCACGCTGATTTGTGGATGTTCCAGATATTTTAATTTTTACTATTCTAAACTACACTTATTAGCTTATTAAATTACGCTTATTTAGTCATAATCATTTTTATCACGCGTTGGTATTGGAAGTCTTTTTCTTCTTAATTTAAGACCGTACCATGACCACGGTTTAACTTAGCGCCGTCTCTCAAACAATATATTTCCTAGAAACCTTATATTTAACGTGCGTGTCCTTAGAATACCGATTGCAATCGAACTTTTTAAGACGTATAGCAAACACAAGGCTAAAAGTTAGTACCTAATGTGAAAAAAAAACCTACCTACCTAATCCTGTGCGTCTAAGTTTTCCTCGTGTAATTATTTTTTATAGAAGAAAAAAATATCGACAAACCTATTTGCAATTCTTATTGATTATAATTTGATTGTTTAAATTTTGATTGTGGTTTTTACTTTTTATATATTTGTAATTTCGGTGTTTTTTTAATTTTTTTATCAAAATTATACGTATTAGTGACGGATGTGTGTTTTCTTAAATTTATTTCACCACAGTTCCAAACACATTCACACAAACATTTTTAAATAACATTTTTTTATTGATAGCTAGTCTTTACTTTTTAGGTGCAAAAGGTTAACGAAAATAGTAAATAGTTATCAATAAAAAAAGCTTTTCTAAACATGTTTGTAACAACTTCGGTCGTAACACGCCACGATACGACGTCGTATCCTCTGAAGGTGTTTTGGCCCTTAGAAATTTTTTGGCAGTTTCATCTAGTAGGTAAACTTCCCTTTGCGTGGTGTCAGCATGAGTTATTCTATATTAGTTTATATACCATAGGCTGGTAATAGGTAAACGAGATCTACACTGACGGGCAATATAAAAACGCCACTAACTTATCATGAAATATTTACGAAACCACGCAAGATAGCGTCTTGAAATGAAAAACAACATTCAAATGTATTTAATAACACATTAAAGAAACACCAAATTGAAATAAAAAAAATATAATTTAATGTGTTAAAGAAGGAAAAAACAAAATAGGGCCATTTTGACAAAAAACAATTAACTCTTAAAATGGGTTTACGAAATTGAAACGCGTGCTCTCAATGCGGGTCGTACACGATTTGGCATGCTGAGTACCAGATTCTGCAGATGCGAGAATCTTATTATCATTCTATTCCTATCCCCATTTGATTCCCATTCTTCAATAAGTGCTTTTTTCAGGGCATGAAAAAATTATTATTAGTTATAATTAAAAAATTCAAAAACATTTACAAGGGCAGGGTGTGTCTGGACCTGCCAGGGTTGAGGGTTTGTCCGAAAGGATACCGTGGTCCTGGCACACAGGCAACTGAAGGAACATGGGGGCGTTTTAGGCAGTAAAAGTCTGACACGCCCTCCCGCTCCGCCCAGAGCGGGAGAAGTTATTTGATGATTTCGCAACCAAAAAAAGGGTGTGACTGGAGGTGGATTTCGGCTTCTATCACCTCTGCCAAGCTCGGCCCAGGTATGTTTGATAGGATTTAGGTCAGGGTTTCTCGCTGGCTACTCCGTTTGATGGATTCCCACGTCTTGAAGGTATTCGTTTACCACATGAGCTGTGTGGGACCGGGCACTATCATGCATAAACACTGCGTTTTAACCCATATTGACCAAATACGGACAATGTTCTTTGAGAATCTCGTTTACGTATCTCACAGCGATCAGATTGTCATTCTCTATAGGCACAAGCGCCATGCGACCATCTAATGAAATACCGGCCCATCCGTGTACAGAACCTCCCCGTATGGGACTTTTTCTTTGAAAAATGCTTGTATAAAACGTTCTCTTGGTCATCTGTACCCTCGAAGTCTCCCGTTATGATTATACAACACGAACTTCAATTTCGATTCATCAGAGAACATTACTCTTCCTCATTCGTCCTCACCCATTCGATGTGCTCACGGACATACCTTAGGCGCGAATTATACAGAAACGGCGTACGGTGAAGACGTGGCGCAGGCGCAGAGCAGGCGTGGAACAGATAAGGCACGGACGCGATTTAAATTATATCAAAGAGGCGAAGAGACGCCGCAACTATTCTTAGGCGCGAATTATACAGAAACGGCGTACGGTGAAGACGCGGCGCAGGCGCAGAGCAGGCGTGGAACAGATAAGGCACGGACGCGATTTAAATTATATCAAAGAGGCGAAGAGACGCCGCAACTAGTCTTAGTATAGTCGTAAAGAGCTGGATATTGTTCAATTATCTCGCAGACCTCTACATTAAACTCACTATCGTCACGCATTTTTCTGCACCTACTTTATAAACAAAAGTCGTGCTGCTTGCGCGCCTCTCCAGTCGCGACTGCTAGCGACGCGGAACAGGCGACGAAACGACGTGCCTGCGCCACGCCGCTTGAGTATAATTCGCATCGTATCGCCTACCTACATTTTGTATTGAAACGTTTTGAAGCGGCAAGATGCCTGCACCGCGCCTTCACCTTATGCCGTTTCTGTATAATTCGCGCCTTAATATTGCAACTTTGTGATGCCGTTCGAGTTTTGGGCCTTTTGCTGGTTGATAAGGCTTTGAATTGGCTTCTGCAAGACATTTCCTGACTGTCTACTGACTGATTGGGTCCGTTCGGGTCTGCAAAAGTTGTTGCTGCATCGCAACTCCCGTTTGATGTCGGTTTCTTAACATCGTTGATACAATTAATCGATCTTCTCGGGCCTCTGTGCACCTTGGCTTGCCATTGCTTGGTCTACTTAGCTTAAGTCCAGTCTTTTTAAACCTTCTAAGAACTTGTTGGACAGTAGAATGTCTTACAGTCATTGTGTTGGCCAGTTGTCTCTGGGATCTCCCCAATTGCACCATAGTGATGATCTCGGTAGGTATATTCCTTGGATGTGAGAGGTATGATGATACCTTTATTTGCAAGTTAACGACTGCCGTAAGAACTTTTAGTTTAAAATTCGATACGCAAAGGTAACAACAATTATTAAATCAACGTCAACATAGAAGTATTCAAATGTAATCCAAAATTATGAAACGTGGCATTATTTTTTAATTTTTCTATCCATGACTTCGAACAGGCCAGTTTGTAATAAGGTTTTAATGTGCAATATAGTGCCGTTTTCAAGATTTTTTTTAACTTCATGAAAGAAACTTTGTGGCTTAGGAGGTATTTAGATTTCTTTAGTCACTTTGCAAGTGGCTTTTTTATATTGCTCGTCCAGTGTATTTAACGATAAAAATAATCTAAGTGTAACACGGTTGTCGGTGTAAATCTTGTATCTGCTTTTTCCAAGATTACATTAAGTCCACCTTTGTGCCTTTTATGTTGAATGAAGTGCAATCTATAAATATTATAGATTAAAGTCGCTTTTCGTGTCTGTCTGTGTGACTACGTTGTTCTCCTAAACTACACAACGGACTTTGATGCAGTTTTCACCGTTATTTAGAGAATTTACTCCAGAAGTTTTATGTATTTATTAAAGGGGTGAGGCGTATTTATCGTAACAGATAGATATAACAGATATTTAAAAATAACAATAGTAACCAATATAACTTATCTGTTACTTAAAATAACAGTCCCTCAAAGACCGTTACCACGGCTGTTACTGTTATTTCACTATATCAGTCCCCACACATACTTTTACCACGGCTGTTACTTACATACACACTAACACAAAGGGAGGCAATATAGCAAGCTTATCAATGTCTTTCTCTTTCTCATTAATAACTAAAAAAGTTAATAAATAAACGTAATTCTATAATTTCACATTACCCCGTCATTCCTAGTCAATACTTGGGATACGATTTGCGACTTTAAACGAAAAGAAATAAAGAAGATATTTAATTCAGATTTAAACACGCATTTATCGTCCGTAAAAAAATAACAGGCCCTTATTTAATAACAGATATTTGGATCTGTTATTTTTGCGTAACAGTAATAGTGATAACAGATATCGTGTTAAACCTGTTACAACCGATCCCAAGTTTATTACATTAATATCAAATATTATAATAAAGAAATCAAGATTTTGTCAAGTCGTAAATAACTATGCGAAGTCAGGTCGCAAGCAAGGTCGCTAGTACATAAATAAATGAACACGCGAAAAAAGTCCCTCACTTATAAACAAAAACTCCAAGTTCGTAGACCCAATACAGTCTTATTAGGCCATCACCGTTTGAAAGCAATCTACGGTGTAAAGTAACTACCTTATTTTCTGTGCGAGAAACACTTTATGGGTGCTTGTAAAAGAAACTCATTTACTGGAGAATCCCTTCGAATAGACTATTGAGGACGAAACAGTAGCTCCCAACGAGTTTCGTAGACTGACTGGAAACAACGGGTTTACTTGAATTGAAAAATTGCGACTTTAGTAATGTGGATTTGGAAGAATTAGGTAAAGTACAACTATTTTCTTAATGTCCCTAAGGAATCATCGCATTTCCGAAATCAAACCAATGCTAATTTGCATGTCCATCAATTATTACATTTATCGTGTATAATAATTTGAATTCAGAACTAAGTACTTTATTGTTGTTTTGTTTTGACGTAACAACACAATAAAGTACTTAGTTCTGAATTCAAATTATTATACACATCTCTTTTATTTATTTTAAGAACCATATTCTCAAACGTTCTTTACAAGCTTTGTTACTACAAAATCTAGTAGAAAGGTTCCAAGCAATAAATCTATTCAAAGTTGTCTTTCTCGCATCAAGTGCAAAACGATGTCTTTTAACACACTTGCTGTATTTTACGTTGCAAAATCTGTCTTTGTAAGAAGGATGGTTTGTACATATCATGTGCATTCCTTGCAGCCATACATGGAATGCATTTACTATAGGTAAAAAAACTTTTTCACAAAAGAAAAACAACCGACTTCAAAAAAAAAAACACTACAAACTGAAAAATAACATTAATGATAAATGATTTTATTTCTGTAAGTAGGTTTGTACAAACACTTTTACACGTCAGTCATGTTTTTTAAACTAGATGAGGTCGGCTTTTCCTGTCTGACTACTCTGAGAAGAAAGGCCGAAACAAACTCAGAGGTCACAGTCTCTTTTAAAGTCCAGACATAATCTTGGTCAGGTCATGCGAAGACCATGCAGATTTAATTTCGGAAGTCGGTGTCTTTGGATCTGTATTTTAGTTTTTTGTCACCGACTTCCAAAATTAAAGTTATTTTTCTCTTTGTAGTGTTTTTTTTTTGAAGTCGGTTGTTATTTTTTTTGTAAAAAAGTTTGTTCTTCTTTTTGTACTCAAATGATAGATACTAACCCAATGTAACTCCTACTACTCAATACTGTTTTTTTTTTAATTTTAGGGAGAACCCTTGCTCCTTTCTAACAAATTTAATCTTAGCTGGGGTGCCGGAGTTAATAATCAAGTAATTTATGCAATTAAAAAAAACAATATTCTCGTAGTACTAATCTATCGCCTTTGTGTACGTAAACTGTAAATTGGGAAATAATGTTTTATGCTATTCTATTCTATTCGAACAAAGTATTTGGTTTATAAGGAGCTGACTTGTAACTATTTATTAAGTTGAGAACATTTAATAACGTTGAGATATGTTAAAATTGACTATTTAAACCAAACCAAGGTTTAATACTACACATAATAAGGTATATATCCTGTCCTATAGGTAAACAAGATACTTATGGGAATACAAAAGAACAGCCTTCCAATCACTAATACCCACCTAATTACCTATTATTATCATTTCCTGTCGTAATTGGTACCAAATCGTAATTCTCACTAATAAGCGAACAGAACAACTAATGACGATAAATAAATAATGAAAGTAATAGGCTCTGAATGCATGTTGAATGAAAATTAAGTAGGAGACTTGGGTTAGTAGTCAGGAACATTGTTATATTACTAATGATATCCTGAATATATCGGCATAATTTGTGAGTTTTCTTTATTACTAGCGTCCCGCCCTAAATTCGTACGGTTTTTACGACATTAGAAAACATCGAGATTTCTTTAATTATCTAAGTTCATGTATTATCGTATTATTATTTGTATTTTTTTTTGTATCGTATTATTCATGTAGTAGCGTTGTTTAAAAGGACAACGCGGTAACACAGACAGACACGAAGAGTGATTTTAATTTATAATATAAATATGTTATGGATCAAGTAATAAATAGGGGCATTTTTCATAATGCCCGCGCATTATGAATAATGACAAGCTACTTAGGGCGAAATAATTAATTATAATTTGAACTTCCTTACTTATCACATTGCCTCGTCATTATAAATATTGCCGTGTGGTCTTTGGGAAATCTGATAATACGCAGGTATTTTGCACGGGGTGCGGGGGGAGAACAAACGCGTGTGGCGTACATTAATAATAATTGTATTAACAATGATTGTTTTAACAACAGTTTAACATTTAATTATGGTAAAGTCATCATAGGTCAGCAGAGTGTCTATGAATGGAAATATTTTATTTGATTTTATACGTTTGGAATAAAAAGGCTTGTGTTTAAACGCCTTCCAGAAAAGTACTAATTTTACTACCAAAAAATTCGAAATACTCACCAAATTGTGTCCACCAGAATGGATAAATGCTCACCAAATTGTGCTTCATAAAGTATTGTAGAAATGAACCTGTTTTCCTTTTTTATTTATAAGGCGTAGTTGACGGAGCCCCGCTTTGCGGGGCTCCTATTTCTGGGTGGTTTAAAAAAAATTACCACGATGGGGATGGCGGGGTCTAAAAGACCCCACCATTTCCTTCTACTCGTAACCTAACCTGTCCGGGTCGGGGAGCCCCAAGTCCCGAGCTCGCTTCGCTCGCGCTTGGATCCTATCCCACCCTTGCATTTTGAAGCAAACTTATTTTTGGTGAGCATTTATCCATTTTGGTAGGCAAAAAGAATATAGATCAATACGTACAATTATTCTGATGAGTGTATAATTATTTTGGAACTTAAAACGTTATTCTTTAGGCACTTCGGTATAGAGTGGGTTTATTTTATTTGAAGTTAACATATTTTACTTGGTACTTAGTCTTAGGATCTAAAAATTATTTTGGTGAGCATTTAAATTGTAGCCAAATAAAAATAATAGTAATAAAACCTGGTTTTAATTGCGCTGCCCCATAAGTGACTAGCATTATAAAGAATGCCTGGTCGATTTGATTATTTCAAAAGTTGCTATCACACTGCCCTCTCATATTGGGCATATTTCAAACTGCCCGGGCATTTTTTATAATGTCCTAATAATCACTTGGTCCATAACATATATAATTTGTTTTGTTTAGATATTTTTTGTCTTAGTTTGTTTATTCTAACTGCGTGTGCAAAGTGCATGTATGATAAAATATATGAACGTATATCTAAGGATCTCACTCTCTTTAGAAAAATGTTATTATAGTATTAAAGAGTTTATGGAAGATAAGGTGCTAAAATTAAGCACAAACATTATGTATACATAAATACATAAACTCACGCCTTCTTCCCATGGGCATGGGCAGAAACTACAGAACGCCATCTGCTACGATCCTTACATACTCCTTTTGCCTCGTTTAGTATGTATCTATGTTTAAAATAATTTTATTAATATTAGGTACTATATATTTCAAATGACTTTAATTATTATAAATTAAATATATTATGATAGAAAGAGTTTATGTGTTAGTAGTAATAATTAATTTTGAGATGTTGATATCTAGTAGGTTTGCAATATAATGTTAACTTTTAAGTAATTAACCTAGATATAAGTTAAATGTAATAAATACTTGCTGCGCCCTAACCGGGTCATGTACTCTTAAGTTTTAGCCTAGCCTGTAACTGAGTGTAGAAACATTATACAAATAAATAAGGATCTCTAAGAAGGTCTTTGGCATTCTGTAGTTTTTGTCAACTCCCGTACTGTATGGAAAAATACTTCTGTTGTTCTATGCTTGTTGTCCTTTTTAATACAGCTAATGATGTTGAGTTTTTTATGATTGTTTTTAACAAGAATTTAATATATTCTTCCAAGTCAAGACTTTGTGAAAGTTTCCGTAAAAATGGTAAAACCCAATATCCCAGCTTCGTCCCATCTCTAGGTCGTCCATTAAGTTATCTTTTAAGAAATATACATAATCTTTATACAATCCATTTCCCCATTTATATACTAAGGAAATATTTTTCGAAGTCCCTTTCTACACCCGAAAAACTTTCTAAACACTTTTGCAAACTTTTCTTTGCCGCCGAAAGACAGCTAGTTTCATAACCTAATCCTTAAGCCTACACAATAAGATTGCAGTTTCTCCAAGTAAAGTTTCAGGGGTGAAATAAGGTCGTGTTTTTCTCAAGGCACTGCCTTGTCTATTTAGTTCGCTGTATGAATAGGTGATTGATGTCTTAAGGTGTTAGCTGTCGACGAGTCGGTATTTTGTCCATTTAATTATCTATTGCGGGTTTGAAAGGACGTAGAAGGAGGTATTTGCACGTATCTGAGGTTACCTTTTCGCTGTTGAGCCATTTTGATTTAGGGTCAAGGTTGTCCTTCTAATAGAATTTGAGTACTGTAATTATATTTATTTATTCAAATCATAACAACATTTTATCAGCAGGTAACACTGATTTATAGGACGAAATAAAATTTTAAATGCTTTATCAGAGATCAATTTTTATTTAAGCATTTCTATGATTAAAGAGTTGTAGCGCAAAAAATATGAATTTTGGTGAAGTAATTTATTATTTTGATGGCAATAGGCTCGCCCTCTATTACATGGGACTTAAACACTGGCGAAATGTGGGTAGTTACACCTCTGCCTAACCTTTCGGGGAAAAAAGGCGTGATATTATGTTATGTTATGTAATTTATTATTTGTAGGTATATTTTTAAATAATGAACCTCACTTTTTGTATGTTCAGTGAAAAATTCTCTTTTTTATTGCGGGTTTTTGAAGAATATACAAAAATAAATAATCCTGACTAGATGTGAGAGGCTTGAACTAAAGCGATGTCTTATTGGAGTGCCTCTTGTTATTCAGGTTTGTATTTTTTCCAGTAGTGCCCGCTCTTACGTGTACCATTATTATATTTAATTGCAGTTTTACATGAAAGCTGAAGAATGATAGGAAAACCACTGAACAGGTTATATTATTTTTATCACACTTTTTTAACCTTGTTACCGTTTTGAAACCGTTTTGAAAAAATATTGCATAAAAATTCTTCCTGCAGTGGGGAGATTACTTTATTTGGATAAGATAAAATTAATTTATGGTATGAAAAGGATTGCCTCCTTTCAAATATACTATTAATTTCCAATTTAATTATACTTATACCTACTTTTACTTTTCAATTTTATAAATGAAACAAAATGAAAATGCGGAAAAGTCTATTGAATAATAAAAACACTCTTTATATTCTCAGCAAAGACGCTTACTGCAAAATCATAACGATTATGATTACAGAAATTAGAAATAATTTATCCCAAACGCACCGGATGACATTACAAAAAAAAATTATAGCAGCGGTTTTAGAAAAGCCAAAAAGCCAATTATTTTGTATCCGCTTATATCTGCAAATCGTTCCTGCTATTTGAAATCCCTCGGGGTCTCTAACTAGGTACTTACTGAGGCCTTATTTATTGGTGAATACACGAAAAGATTAATCATCAATCCCTACGGTACGGGAATTTTGGAGGTAAAATGTTTTGTGGTCTATCTATCTGGGTATTTAGGCCAAATATTTTGAGCCTTTTTTTTGAGGTTTTCTGGAATCTGGAGTTTATACAGATTACTGGTATGGTACAGTCACCAAAAGAGATAAGTAACCAGGGTTGTCGATATAGTTGAAGTTTAGTATGAAACCGATGAATGTTTTCGAATAAAAATTAATTTAATGAATAGAAAAGAAACAGGTAATTTATCAAATTAAATTTCATTCGATTTGCAGTCATTAACAAATCGGATTGAAAGAAATACAAAAGTTAATTGAATGATTGTGTCCACTATCATTATTAGCATTGTAATATTATTTGGCAGTTGCTTCTTAGGTATAGCATAGCGTTTATTGTTATTGGAGCGCACTCTTTTTTCGTCTGTCTGTTAAGTTATTCTCAGTAAAAATGTCAAAGAGATAGGTATATAATTATTTAGTCACAATATAGAACGAAATCTTGCTTAGGGTAACTATGTCCATGTACGAGCCCGAGTATCAGGAGGTACATTTGTGCGCTAGTATTGAGTGTGGAAAGTGACACGTTTTAGTTATTATAATATGAGAGCGAGAACAGGAACCGACAGGTGCTCCTGTGCCGTGCGGAAGTATTTATACAGTACAGCGATGTGTGGGGCGAGGGAGCGGTGGTCTGAAATTTCAGCTAATGAGAGTGTATGTCGCTTGCGCAATACCTTATATGGTAGCGTTATTGGAGTTTTGCATCGAGATGTGACAACCAATCATAAATCACTTGCATTGACATGACGTACCCCTAATGCTTTCTTAGAAACTCTTTATTACTAATAATGGAGTCACGTTTTTGTTATGACGTCCTGATAACTTATTCTGTTCTGATTAGTCCAAATATTAAAACCTTGTGCAAAGAAGTAGACAAGTTATTAAAAACAATATTTATAAGACGGCACAAAATCCCGGTATACAACCGATAAATAAACCTCAAATTTTGATCGGATCGACGTAACAAGGAAAGTAGTTTTCGTGGAATTTCTGAAAGCATTATAATTTTAAGGTTCTAGGGTAAATCCAAGGCACAAATTGGGTAGCTAAGCCAACAGAGTTCCTTAAAATTGGTTGTAAGATTTTGCTGGTGTTTCTTGTGACTATACAATTTAACTTTGCCTGCTTCATTGGTCTAGTGGTCGCAAGCCCTAGGTTCGGTGTTCAATTCCCGGGTTGGGCAGTGTTATTGGATGTTTTCATCAGGTATTTCTCAAAAGCAGCCCGGACCCTTAGTTTTTTTTTTGTTTGGAATGTCATCCAATGACCTCGCCCGCTCTGGGCGGAGCGGAAGGGCATGTCAGACTCTTACTGACTAAAACCCACCCGTGTTCCTTCAGTTGCCTGTGCACCAGGACCACGGATTTATGTCCGGTTAATTTTATTTTATTTATTAATAAGTTAGTCTACAATTGCTTATACATTACATTACATTGAAAGTACACGATATAAATTTATAAGTGCAATAATTACTTACAGGCTAACACCACAGGCACTATATATTTAGATTTTACATTTTTATTACTGCAATTAATTGAGAATAATGGATGTTAAAAATAATTTAAAAACAAAGCATAAATCTAGCAATTTAACACACAAATCAAGAATCGAATTAAATTAAATAAACAAAATATATTATATAGATTGGTAATAGTGACAGATAAATAAATAAAATTAAACTTAGATTAAATATTTGGTTTACATTAGATAATAATTCAAATTTAATTAAAAATTAAATTAAATAAATATGTAAATTAACAAATTGGCAATTCAGATTATGCCTTAGTTGTTGTTGTTAATTTAAAAAATTTCCTTATGTTATCGTGGTGTAGGTCGATTAGGTCACTACAGCTGTAGCGGAGCTACAGTGCCACAGACAGACACACACACACCGGTCAAACTTATAACACCCCTCTTTTTGCGTCGAGGGTTAATAAAATGATAAGATCTCGGCCCAATACCGAGAAGTTTTAGATCTGAACTAAAACTACAGTTTCGACTCCATCACTCGTACATTCAATCACACCAATACCGATATCGATACGGAAATAGAACTCTACAAAACTGGCGAGCACAAACATTGTATGTTGTTAACGATGTTTTGGTATTGCGTCGTTATCGATACAACCATGTTTTCACACCTGACGACGTTGACAGGTTGATGGCTCAAATATTTTCTAACTGTGTTTTTCTTGGTTTAATATAAATAGGAAATTGGATTTGTTTTTATATTATTAATTAAAAAAAATATTATAAATTAAATATATATTAATCCGAAAAATTTAAATTAGATACAGGAGCAGACATTAATGTTTTATCGTATAAGCGATTTTTATTGTTAGGCTATGACAGTAAGCTAATTAGTGGCAAGCAAGGTGTTCGGTTGCAATCTTATAATGATGATTTTATTCCTATAAAAGGTATTTGCAAATTAAAATAGTGGTATAAGTCTGTTTCGTATGAATTAAAATTTGCAATTGCGGTTAATGATTGTCAGAGTGTGCTGGGGTTGCAAGCTTGTCTAACTTTAGGATTAGTTAAAAGAATCCATAATATAAATCTTACTGATTATCGATTAATATTATTATTAACTCCCGCTTCTGTAGTGCGTCAGGGATATTCGGGGATGCGCATGTAGATTGTTTCTACAAAATCATGCGCAAAAGTTGCGCTTCCACGGTGCGCAGGGTGTTGAGCAGCTCCAACAGTATCCTAAGAGTGATTTCAAGTCGCCTAGACTATGTTTAGACTTGTATAGATCCAAGAGATTCCTTTTTCGTTATGTTCAGTTCGATACAGCCCAAAATCGCCTTTTGTATAGGAATAATATATTATTTTTGATCCTCTTCATACCTAATCGCGTCCACGACAACAACAACTTTTTTCAAATATTTCTCTCCGTTTATTGATTTGAAATTATTTCCATTTAGTAAACTAGAATGTGTCAAAAGGGCAAAATACTAAGAAAAAAAAAATCAAAGCGAAAAACAGAAATTTAACAAAAAGTGGTAAACGGTAATTGTTTTAACTATACTAAATATACTTACAAAGTATTTGGCATAAATGTTTGTAAGTCGCACAGCAACTTGGAGTGTGAGGGTCGTTGACCTTTCACCCACGCGTTGGAGGAAATTATAAAATTTTGCTAAACACAACAATATTTCGGTGCTCGAGAAATATCTTGAAAAAGGTGAAATTTTAATTTTACCGCTCAGGGAGAAAGAATTTCGTAATATGAAGCAAATTTTTGCAGACACTTGTGTAAGCTATGTTGTGGATAAAACAGCGAAAATATTCATAAACCTGATGTTGAATTCAAAAGTGAAATACCAATTAACAAAAAGATACTCTTTGTCGATATTTTGATTTGTAATCAAAAGTAACTTTTCAAAACGAAACTTTCGGAAAACTTGAATGAATTAAAATTATTATATAAGTACACTAATTGTTTTTTAGGGTTCCGTACCCAAAGGGTAAAACCGGACCCTATTACTAAGAATCCGTTGTCCGGTTGTCTGTCTGTCCGTCTGTCACCAGGCTGTATCACATGAACCGTGATAGTTAGACAGTTTTTACAGATGATGTATTTCTGTTGCCGCTATAACAACAAATACAAAAAAATAGAATATAATAAATATTTAAGGGTGCTCACAAACAACAGACATGATTTTTCTGCCGTTTTTATAGATAATGGTACGGAACCCTTCATGCGTGAGTTCGACTCGCACTTGGCCGGTTTTTTTATTAATAAAACCACCCTTCTGAGATGTCACGTATAACCTATTATTTCCTCGGTATGCAATTTCAGCTGTTCATAAAATTCAAAATAACATTCTTTATATTAAGTTTTTTTTTTCAACCTGCTGGGCAAAGGTATCCCCCACAGCACTCAACTCCACTCTTCCCTGTGTGTTGCCGTCTCTATATAAAGACGATTAAGAGATTAAAACTTCAACAATACTCACAATGGGATCTCAATATAATACATATGTCATGACCCTCGTCGCTGGACAAGCGACTGATTAATTTATGAGTGTGTTTATAGATATCACGAGGTTAGGGTTTATCACAGTTAACGGTCCAATGATGAATATAAGCCTTCCCGTTAAGGCCTTTGGCTGAGCTCGTGAAGACGATGCACGCTTGCCAAAAAGACTCCCAAATTATGGTTATCATAATCATTATAATTTTTCAACTAGTGTTATAGTACGATTCAAACTTAATGGCGGGTCGGAACATGAGGCGAGTCGCTGCGCAGTAACCAATTCACGTGTCAGCGAGGGTGAGGGGTGAGGTACTGCGCAGCGAATAGCGCACTTCACAGCCGTCATTAAGTTTGAATCGTACTGTACCAAACGGTATCGTATTGTCCAGTGACTGGATTGTGAAAGTCGGATAGGCAGTCGCTCTATGTAAAGTAATGGTATTTAGCTGCAACCGGCTAAACTGGAAACCGACACCAACATGTTAGGAAAATGCTGGGCAGAGGATGGAAATCGGCCCATAATGTTCCAACTGCGGGGACACAAGCCTCCTCTCTGTGAAAGGAAATGGGTGTTTATATCCCACGTGGGCCCATTGGGGATTGTTGGATGTCACATGTCTTCGAATTGTCATGTTTTCAAGTTATGGTTATTGGAAAACAATTTACTTAGGGGAGTGAGTTGGTGAGCATGAAGCTCATTGACCGTGTCAGTATGGTATCGGCCTCGACTTAAGGGTTGTAGGTCATGAGTTCGAACTCAGGCAGTCACTTTACTTTGTGTATTTAATTTCATCACCACTGCTCTCAAAACGGTGAAGGAAAACATCGTGAGGAAACAGGCATGTCGTAAAACCAAAAACATCGAAGACATGTGACATCTACCAACCCGAACTGGGCCCACGTGGTGGATTACGGCCCACTCCCTCTCACAGAGAGGAGGCCTGTGTCCCAGCAGTGGGAACACTATAGGCTGATTATGCTTAAACGTCCTGTAATTTTTTAAGGGTTTACTGCATATTCCAGGATCCGGCCGACAGAATCGGCTAATTTACTACTCAATATTGGTGGTATTTGCGTTTAAATATGAGACCTGACTCCTCAATCCATACAGACACCGATGACCTATTACAACGTTCTAATGTATTCTGAAGACAAATAACTTAAAATAACTTAGAAGAGTGGCTACGTTACTTTTTTATCGTGATAGCTACTGGTACCTCGAACGACAATTAAATCCAAATACGATAAATTCTACTTCTCGAAACCGACAAGTAGAATATCACGTTTTTTTTTTTAAATTTTAATGTTTTCGATCTTTTTCTAATTACTCCGACAATCTTCGCGAATAAAGCCCGAAGAAACTCGCAAGCAACTTCTCTTTCAAATTTTTATAATGTTAGAACTATTATGAAAATTTCACAATATAGGGTCACATCTGGAAAACCCTTTCGAGGAAAGACCCATCATAGCTCTAAGATGATCTATCCCGACAGACGGTTCTCATAAATCAGTTATCGCTTAGCTAAACCCTATTTAAGGAGCTCAACGACCCTGACGCACGACGCTACCAATCAGAAGGATGTTTACGTAAGCTTTTGCTAGATGTAGGCTAGATATAATCGAATCGAATCGTGAATGTGAAGACTATGTGGGTCATTTTTCCTTTTTTTTTCCTTCTCTTTTAGTTTTAATCATGGTCTGGCAGTTTGAGTAATTTTTGTGGTCTACCCAAATGTCCTTTCTTTGGTATTGCTCGTCGAATTGTTGAGCTCCTAAGTTCTGAGTTGAGCTGCACGATTACTGACAAATGCGTGCACTGACTGGACAGGTCCACTCAATCTGTGTGGTTTTCCCTCAAAAGACCATTTCAGGCACAAATCTATTTGGTTTTCACATGATCTGACCAAGATTATGTCTGGACTTTAAAAGAGACGTGACCTCTGAGTTTGTTTCGGCCTTTCTTCTCAGAGTAGTCAGATAGGAAACGCCGACCTCATCTAGTTTTAAAATATGATTGACGTGTAAAAGTGTTTGTACAAACCTACTTACAGAAATAAAATCATTTATCATTTATTATAACATTTATAATAACTTCAATTCTAACTAACTTTTATCTGCGTAAGCAAGCATAGTGAAAAATGTCCAATCCTTGACTGTATGAGAAAGATTTTTACCTGAAATGTGAGACAACGGGTTAGTATTATTACGTACTTTTCATTTCCAACTGAACCCTTATCTAACCAGTCGGTATAACTATGCTCACAAAATAAAATATTAGAATTCATAAGAACTGCAATGCATTAATTCTTAACTTTAGAAACGCAGTCCGAACAAAAACAAATGAAAATCGATATACCGGTAACTATTTCATTTATAAATACCGGGAGTTCATAAAGATTTAAAGTTGTGCGGTATTTACTAGTTCCGTATAATTCCGTATCTTGACTGCACAAGGCCCGGCCATTACTGCCATTAGTATTAATAACGCGCGTTCGCTCTCATTAAAGTGTGCGCTAACCCTCTCAGCGCTGCGGTCTATTCAGTACCGAGTTTAAGTACAGTTATTGATATCGCTTTTTATAGACACTTTGAGCCGTTACGACTTTGACAGAAGAGGTGGGGAAATTCTTTGCAAGGTAGGTTTATTTGAGTTAGAAAATTTAATTTTCTTTTTTCTGTTTTCTGTAACTTGGGTGTAAAATAAATGAAGTCAGTTAAAACGAAGTCGTGAAATATAAATAAGGTATAATCTAACCCATCGAACCTGATAAAATTGTACGTAAAAGGAATATAACCTCCTGAAGAAAACAGAAAAAGAGAAAATTAATACAATAGGTATTTTATACACCTTTTCTCACGGACGAAACATGTAACAACTCTTTGGTAAGTCAAGCCACTTTCATCACAAGTACGCCAATTGAATTCGAAAGAGCCCGAAAAAAACACTTCATTCGTGAAAACACAAACGCCTATTTACTTTGTCCCTTCATGGTTAATTCCATACATGTGCGCCTCTATTACCATGGGCGAAGGTGCACGAAATCACAATTAACATATAGATGTGACACTCGACCCCAGCCGGCCCCTTTTAGCGAAATTACCAAAGACACGCTTTTAACAAGGTCTTGTAAAACTCTGGTCCCTACGAAATAACACAGATTAAAATATATTGCGCGGAAAATGAAGCCGGCACGCAGCGCGTCAATAAAAATGGTCGGGTGTGTTTTTTCTGTGACACAGTGGTGGGTTAGGGTTGTCAAAATGGGAATAGAAAATGAGGCGGTGTTTGTGCTTTGACAATGGTATTCATTAGTGAGCCCTAGGGTGAGAGGCTGACTGTGACTTTAGGCCGGTTTAATAAGTAGCTTTCCCGTTAATGGTGTGCTCAGCCTTGTAACGTTACGATTATCCAGAGGGCTAATTGTAAGTCACATTGTATAAAAAAAAGAGTACAATATAAAAACATAAAATATAAAATTATGAGTAGGAGCTTTGGTTGACTTAGGCATGGAATCAGGAGCAAGATGTAGTGGCAGGTAGCGGTAGTGCTGGACGAGGATAAGGTAGCCACGCCGAACAGATCAGGTGAACCGTCGTGGAGGAGGTCATGTCATTAATTCACGTGAATGTCAGCAGTGCCTCGTCTGAGGCAGCGCCTCGCGCTCGGCAGGAGGAATGTCCTCTCCTAACTGAATTTATTATTCTTTTGGGTAATACAAATCACAGACACTGTGTTAGAAGAGTGCGTGAAGACTGAGCTAAAGTCTGATAAAAGACTGCTTTTTGCCAGGACTGACGGCCACTTTTAAAGTCCCTGTGAGACGTTCTAGAACTATGTGTTCAACGTTTCAAACATAAATCAAATTAAAATACTTCATAATTGATTGTCGGCCAGAAACAATAAAGCGGCTTTCGGAGAGAACCTGACCTTATTAAGCTTGATATAAAAATAAAACTGACACATGACAATTTACGATAAAAATGTCAAAGTATAAAAATATTCTATCATTATAAGGATCAAATTAATAATATGAAATACAGATTTGGATGTTATACTAAAAACAGGTGAAAACAGTCAAAGTTAACTAAAGGTTTGCTTTTCAGCGGTAACAGTGTTCAAAAAAATAAAATGTGAGTTAAATGAGTGTCATATGATTTCATACTTGAAAACATAGATTTAGGTACTGAATTAAGCATGAATTTCTGGGTTTTGCCCAGCAATTCTACTAAACAGCTCCCTGAATGTTAAATCTTTATATATATATATATATGTATATATATATATATAACTTACGTGTCACTTTGTTTGTCCGCGATGGACTCCTAAACTACTGAACCGATTTTAAATTTGATTTGAACACCGTGTGCAATTTGATCCAACTTGAAAGATAGGATAGCTTATATCTCAATTTATAGTCGCAATATTATTTTATTGCAAATTATTTGTCTATTATTTGACAGTCACAATTATCTGTTAGCTCCAAACGATTCTAACAGATGGCAATATCTGTTGACTGGATTGAGTAAGTATTCAATAGATGGCGCTATGTTAAAAATACAAACGTTTCATATAAGCTATATGAAACGAATATATTCATTTCATATTTTCATTATATTTTTCATATATTATAAAGAGAAAAGATATGATTGTTTGTTTGTATTGAATAGGCTCCGAAACTACTGAACCGATTTCAAAAATTATTTCACTGTTTGGAAGCTACACTATCTCCGGGTGACATAGGCTATATTAATTATGCTTTGCTACCCTCGCTAGTATATAAATATAATAAAAGATGTGGTTTTGGTGTAACAAAATACCACAGCCCATGTGGTACAATATAATGATACGCATATGAATTTTTTAATTTTGTGGATTTTACTCGTCGTTATTGACAAAGGGTGCCTTGTGTGCACGTTATGAATTTAATAATATTTTGTTAAATTAAAAATTCATACAATTTAAAAGCGGACCGTTAAAAAATAAGTAGGTTTAAAACTGCCATTGTAAAAGTTTAAACAAGAAAATTTTACATTTTCATAATTCCTGAAACTTACTTAAAAAGTCCTTAGTAAATTATAATAATGTTCCTTCTCACTATTGTTGCAAGTTAATTAATTTTACTGCTATTATGACCTCATTATACACTGAAGATTGTTTTCAAAGTTCAGTGTTTTTATTTATTCACTTCTGAAAATTACATTTCTTTCAACTTAGATTTATGTAAGAAAGGAAGAAAGAAAAATTGGTTTATTTGTCACAGAAACACGTGCAAAATATACCTGCATAATATAATCACGAACACAAAACAGATGTAGTCGGCAGCTGCACGTCGTAACTGTGAAAAGAAGCCTTCTATTCAGCATGATGCTGGGCTATGGGGGACCAACAGCACAGTGCTGATTTTCAGTGGTCACCCGAAAAAGACGAACGGAATTACGTAACTCTTGACTCTATTGCAAATCATTTTTGTTTTTATTTTTTTTATTAACTCTCTTACCAGAAATAGCACAGACTGTACAGAAAATTCTATTTTAAATCATGTGGAAAATATTGAAACAATCAGCAATTCTATAATTCTGGGTTCATTGGACGGTAGTTGTTAGCGCGGGGAGCAATGAAAGAGTGGACTGTATTTTAGGCAATATGGTTTAATGCAGTCCTTGTTACAAATTGTAAACTTTCCCGGATGAACAATTCATAAATTAAGTAAAGAGTATGTATTGCCCCTCGCGGTGGAGTCCGGTGAAGAGAGTTATCGCCGGGCCGAGCCGTGTCGCAGCCGCGCCGCGCCTCAGCTTCCCGGTCACACGTTGATCACGCCGCCTGCTCATGTAGACCGCGCGTAAGGTGTTGGGGTCGATTCCCAATAGTAGTGATTTAAAAAAAGCTGTAATGTCTCAAATGATTCCCAAGTGTTTTGATGAAATTCGAACTGACATTGTCAAGTTATCAGTGAATAAAGAAAGAAAGAAAGAAAAATATTTTATTTGGGACACGCACAGGGAATACAAAGAGTAAAAAATAAAAAAAGGAGCATTTAAAACTAACAAAATTAACAATAAAAAAGAAAAAGGAAAAAAAAAAACAACAATAAATAAGTAAAAAACCTGTGCGAGGCCAAAAAGGCTCCTATCTCAGCATAATGAAAATAACATAGCATAATATGATTCTGGAACCACTTTTATATCTTATCAACCTCTCACTAGAACAAGGAATATTTCCCGATACATTAAAGAGATCAGTAGTGAACCCATTAAACAATATGTAACATAATTAACGCAAGACATCATACACCCCAATTAGAGCATAGTGAAACCTTAATACAATGACCAAAACTTTTTTTTAAGCTATTATTATTAAGAAAATCGTATTGACTGAATTGCGCCTTATTGCCTTGAGATAAGATTTAGTTTTCTTTGGCTCAATCGGAAGTCAGTACGGCAAAATAGATAATAAAAAAATAAAAAACCTATAGTAAAAGTTACTGAAATCGTATCCGTAGTCAATTATGAAAAAAAACTACTTTCAGGACTTGCGTTTGTTCTGATACATCTTGTATAAAAAAGGGGATAAAACTCTAACAAACAATTATAGGCCCGTTACACTGAAACCAATAATTACCAAGTTAAAAAAAAAATATTTCGTAACAAATTATCAGCGTTCATTGAAAAATATCAAATTATAAATGATGTAAAAATTATCCGCTATTGATGCAAATAGGATTTGAAGTATTCCATACATCTTTAGAATTTTGATTTGGAAACCAACTAGTATTTAATGATTTGTACATGAATAGGTATCAAAATAAAATAAAATAAACAGTACTCAGAATATAATGCAACTATATAACCAATTATATGAAATATATGAAAATTTAAAACACATAAATAATTAGCTTATTTTAACTAGCTCATTATAACTCTTAGCTCTTATTATAATTTTTTTGTTGATTTGTGTCTGTAACCTACTAACATTAGAAGTTAAGTAAAATTGTTACGGACCCTATGGACTCATGTCCGAAATAAAAGTATTCTATTCTATTCTGTAACATGGCCAGTGTTGGGAATCGAACTCAACACAACTACCCCTAGCGCGCCTATTTGCGCCTTTATTTACTCAAGTATTTTCCTCTGAAATTTTTTCCTTAACCCTTAAATGCACTCGGTAAACAAGTACAGGCCGTTGATACCACATGTCTGTGGGAACCTGGTACCTACTAATGGGAACATGGGCGACCTGATGTTGACATCGAAATTGCGGACCCATTTACACGTTTTAATGGTTGGACGAACTTTTTTTTAACCGGACTACGGATGTTGGAAAATTTGCGGTGCAGTGTCTTATCTGTGCTGTTCATTTTTGTTTATTTATTTTTAAATTCGTGAAAAAAGTCAACTGTTTCATATACTTTAGTTATATGTATCAAAATATCTTAAACCTGTTTGTTTACGATCATTTGCGGATGTTAGCTTTTCTGTAATAGATAAAATAAGTATTTGAAAATTACTTCCAAACATGTCGTTCTATCAACTTTTAGTTGCTATCAAAGAGCTCACTTATGAAGTTTCTTGGAAGGCTATAAACCATTCAAGTTGATTACTGAGATCAATTAGGTACTAACTAACATACTATTTATAAAATTAACAGTTTTTACTGGGACATTAAATATGTAATCTATTTCTATACATTAAAGTATTTTTTTTTCGCGTCTGTCTGTATGGTCGCATTGTTCTTCTAAACTCCACAACGGATTTAGATACGATTTTCACCTACTTAAAACAAAGAAATCATGTTGATTTGTCAACCCCTAAAACCATCCAAAGCAGGGGTGGATCGCTAATTAGTTATAGGCCATACTGTAGGTCCTGTGTAATTTAGGACTGCATAGCTACGACGTAGCTGACGCTACGAATTCATTGCTACGAGCTACGTTTGCTACGCCGCGTAGCATCACCGAACTGCTACATATCCAGTAATATTATCCCTTGTTTATGCCTCATTTGAATGCTGCCATAAGATAAATAAGAAGATACGTTTAGATATTAAAATAAAACATCCAACCTTTTCGCAGATTACTTGGTTTCTTTTGCAAAAGCTTCACAAACTAAATGAAATCTGTCGAGTTTTATTTTTTGATAGACATAAAATTCCCTTTATGTTTTCCAATCACTACTATAAGGTTAAACTACATTGTCAGCAATCATCATTAATTTCAATTAAGTTCTAACTGCATGCGGCTAGGAATGTTCGACAGTAATTAGTGACAAATTACATAAGTAGTGACCTATTGTCTGCAATTAATTGCTTATTAATAGTAATTAACAAGCTTATCTGGTACTAGGTACATGAGTTTGTTAATTAATATCATTCTCCTGCGCTTGTTCCAATATTCAGCATGTCTTCTTCTTCGATATAGCTCTATTTGTCAAGAAACGGTTAAAAGTAGGAGAAGACTCGGTACTTTATAATTAATATCCACATTCATATTCAAAACTTTTCTCATGACATGTTCCTCATTTTTAGGGTTCCGTACCCAAAGGGTAAAAACAGGACCCTATTACTAAGACTTCGCTGTCTGTCCGCCCGTCTGTCTGTCACCAGGCTGTATCTCAAGAACCGCGAAATTGAAATTTTCAGAAATTATATATTTCTGTTGCCGCTATAAAAACAAATACTAAAAACAAAATAAAATATATATTTAAGGGGGCGATATCAATAAAGGCAACAGGTAGGCACCTAATTTGTGTAGGTACCTACTGTTGTTTACCTAGTCAATGGTACGGAACCCTTCGTGCGCGAGTCCGACTCGCACTTGGCCGGTTTTTTAGCTATGTTTTAAATTATATACGGTGTTTACTCTATAAATTGGTTTTAACAAACACTTTTACTCGTCAAAAACTATTTAAAAAACTAGATGAGGTCGGTGTTTTCTATCCGACTACTCTGATAAACAAAACTGAATAAAACTCAGCGATCATATTCTCTTTTAAAGTCCAGACATTATCTTGGTCAGATCATAACGAGAACTATGCAGATTTTTTATATAAAATATAAAGATAGATGCAAAACCGTTCGATTTTGACCTAGGTACTCGTACATACGCCCAAGATGAAACGGATAGTGGCTGATGTGGTTTAAATATCTTACAAAATATGTAGTTCAAACGAGGAAAAAGGGGTTACTATATCTTGTACTCTATTTTCTACTTCCCTGCCACTATCAGTAAACGTTAGTAATATACTCAAACGTATTAGGAGTGGCTCCCCAGAGGATTATGGCTGACATATTTGAATCAATCCGGGGGATCCGATTAGTAAGGATATTGCGGACCATTGTGGGACCTTTTCTCATACAAATGGTATCGTGCCCCTAGATACTTTTGTAAACGTTGAGAATTATTATGTTTCTGCCTTAACCGTTTTAGGAAATGTCTTCATATAAATACGTAGTTCAGTATTTATTTATACTTCTTGAATGGTGTTTTAATTATTTATGCTTAGTACAGTAAATTAGATAGGTAGGTTTATTCTATTCCTTTGGAATATTTAAAACTTAAACCTTTATTTTCTCTGCATAAGTTATAAAAAAAGAAAAGAAAAGAAAGAAAATACATTTATTTAGCACAGACTACAAAGCACACAACACAACACGTACGTACACGTACGTACGTTATGTACTTAATGCTAATCTTTGACAGTAGTGCAGAAATAAGGAGCTAACTTTGACAGTAGTGCAGGAAAAAGAAGCTAACTTTGAGAGTAGTGCAGGAACAAGGAGTTAACTTTGACGGTAGTGCAGGAACAAGATGCTAGCTTTGACAGTAGTGTAGGAACAAGGAGCTAACTTTGACAATAGTGTAGGAACAAGGAACTAACTTTGACAGTAGTGGAGGAACAAGGAGCTAACTTTGATAGTAGTGCAGAAACAAGGTGCTAACTTTGACAGTAGTGCAGGAACAAGGAGATAAATTTGACAGTAGTGCAGGAACAAGGTGCTAGCTTTGACAGTAGTGCAGGAACAAGGAGCTTACTTTGACAGTAGTGCAGGAACAAGGAGGTAACTTTGAGAGTAGTGCAGGAACAAGGAGCTAACTTTGACAGTAGTGCAGGAACAAAGAGCTAACTTTGTGAAAGACTCGTGCCTGAAGTAGGTTTATATAAAAAACAGAGTTACAGGTAATAGTTTTAGGACCAGGATATAAATATGGCCCGTAAGTGTTTGAAACTTTATGCCTAGTGACACTGCTAAATCATAAATGGTTATACTATATTATAGCAATAATATATTAATAATTGTAATATATATTAATAATATAATAGTTATAGATAATATATTATTATATATTACATTATTTTATAATTATTATATTATATTATAGCAACATCTTCTTTACAATATAATAAATCTGTAAACGAGGAGTTTCTGAACACTGAAAATATTTCCAAAAAAATTGTTTGTGTGTTAAAGGATAATCAACAGATGCCATTTCGATCTTTTTTGGTAATGTTGTCTGTTTGGATGTGAAAGATTAATTTGAACAAGGTATCACGTAAAAAGTGCGAAACTAATATGGTTAACTTCTATACCCAAATATTGTGTATAACTCGGAGTAATTGTTACATTTTGTTTCATCACAATCGCTTTGGTCTATCAAAAGAAATCAATTTAAAGTATTAAAGAAGAACTTTCCATTAAGTAATGCGGAAACACGTAACGACATCTATTGACGCGAAATAGAACTGGAGCATAAAATAATTTGGCACTTATAGTCTAAAAGGCTTAGTACGCAAAATTATTAATTTATAAAAATGTTTAAACGTTATTAAGATGAGTATTCGGTCGCTTTCTATATCGATCTTTTTCCTCATTTAATGATTGAGAGAGAAAAAGACGTACTTAAGCCATCTCCAGCTAATGTCGGAAGCAGTTCCGTTCGCACTGCGCGTATGAAGTCGGTAATCTTACAAAACACCATGCTTGGAGACACCGCGGAAATCGCATATTCATAGTTACGTTACGCGCGCAATTTTTGGAACTTTTATAACCGACATAATATAAAGCTAATACTGCAACCTATTAACTTTGAGTGAACATTAATCATGAGTGCAATGATCTCGTGCCGAAGAAAACACCGACCAATGAGGCCATGTGGAGCTAGATAGCTAAACAGCCCACACCAATATTCCAGGTCAGCCCTTACTCCCTTCTTCAACGACGAATGCTCTCCTCGAACGCGCCACGTAATTAATAATAAACCCGCGCACAATACCCAAAATCAGAGTAAACGTAATAGCACTAAATAATTAAACCGCCAATTAGTAACGAAAACATGTGGTATCCATAATATTATTATATTAAAAATAATACGTCATAAAGGTAAACTGTGTGTGTGATATTTCAAAAAGTAATGATTATGATTATAATGCTATAAAAATCGCTTTCCATTGGTGGTTGATTAATCGCGCCAAAAGAATTTCAAATAAAAAGTGATGATAATGTAAGATATTAATAATTTATGTGATGTTCTGAGTAATGAAGAATGCAATTTTCTATAATTATTTAATAGTTTAAATCATAAAACCCAGTTTGATTTAGGAAGAATTGCATACAGATCGAGTTTCGAGTTAACCGCTTTATTCGATAGATGGCGCTTTGCAAATGTCGTAATTTTCTGAATCGTGGTGTTAAGATTTTCCGCAGAAGAGTGACCGTCATTAGTATACTGGAGACTCTCTTTAAAAAAAAAAAAAACTTTTTGTAATAAAGTCGAAAAACTGGAATTCTGGACTCCTGGACCTGGCTCTTGGAATATTTGGTTCTGGATTTCTATCGTTCTGGAGTTCATAAATGTGTACGAGCACATAATCTGATTTAAATGTAACTGCTTCCAAAGGGGTGGAGACCTGGTGTCCTGAAATACAGGCCTTACGCCTAGATTAGGCACCAGTCTCCCACAGTATAATCAAAATAATTATGTATTGTTATTGTTAATTTAAAAATGTACTTATATATTGTGGTGAGAAATAAATCATTATCTTATCTTATCTTATCTCTAGATGTCTCATCTCACTCAAGTTCTTCCTCAGTTCGCTTCAACCAATTCTAAATTAGAAAAAAACTGACGATTATTTTAGTAATCTTTATAACCGGCTTCAAAAAGGAAGAATTTCTTAATTCGTCTATTTATAGAATTCCTTAGTCAAATGGCACGTATAGAAACGGTACTCTTATCATTTCGTCCTGTCCGTCTGTACGTCCGTATGTCACACAGTCAATTTACTCGGAAAATTATTTTTTGTTTTGAAGAGTTTTCTACCGTGATGTTTCCATTTAATACAGGGTGGCAGGGACATCGACATGCAACCTATTTCGATGGATTTAGGACATGATTTTGGACCTCACTGCGTTTAAATATATTGTCGGTTATAAAAATTAAAAACAGCTGTTTTATACAAAAGTGCAATACCTACGCGGTCCAAATGTATGAAACAGCAATTTTTTTAATAGGTTCTTGTGCTGAATTCATACCATCCTGTACACTGAAAACCTGACAATGGAATTCTACAATAACGTGCAGTACACCTATTGTGATTTGGTTACCGTACAGATATCAAAGAAAATTACTGGTTAATTACTATCCCTGGTCAACTGATTATGGACTGCAAAGAAACCCTATTGTTACGGAACTCCTCAATAACGAAAGGTATACAAAACTATTGTGACTGGGGTTTCGTACATTTTGTGAAAAAAAGTTGCTGAGTATCAATATAAAGAAGTACACGAATTTGTGTAAGCTAGGTACCACAATATTTAAAAAAAAATACTTTTGTACAAAAAATACAACCGACTTCAAAAACAAAACACTTCAAAGTGCAAAAGACCTTTGGTTTCATAAGTCGGTAATTTCTTGCCAACGATTTCCCAAACTAAAGTTATTTTGCACTTTGTAGTGTTTTATTGAAGTCGGTAATATTTTGTTTGTAATCAGTTTTTTTTAACGATGGACACATAAATACTGTATTCATTCTAAAGCGGGGGTGTAATTTTTATGGTTTTCGGTAGTAAAAAGAGGTCTTAATCAAAATGATGTCCAAAATTTTCGTCATAGATGTCATAATCGTAGTTTCCGAGGGCGGCTGGTACCGAAAATCAGTAAATCAAAATCCAAAATGGCGGCTATAACAGTAGTTAATGGGTTGCTTGCTTTATGTAGGATTTATTTCGAGGGCAAGCAACCTCCCTACCATCGTTTACAAGGAAGCATTTTCTTAATTATACAAGATTATGATAATTTTATAGTTTTATTGCCTGTTTTCTCGGAACATTTTCAACAGTGCTCTTAAAACGTGATCCTTCTTCACCATAATAATGCTTCAGCACACTCCGTCAGACGGGTAGTTGATTTATTGAGTACGGAAGGTGCACAGATGAGCCTCGACCAGGCGCCTTGATATTTATTTACTCTAAAAAAAAAGAGTCTTCGTCGCATAGATATTATGAAGCCTGAAGACGCAATGACTGCATCCGAAAGTGCTGTGGTAGAGAACACCCGAGGGCCTAGACAAAGTAACATTCGATTAGCGATGACGCTAGTAGAAAAGCCAATAAATGTATGGGGTTGACATAAGCTATAGAAATGTCCCCTGATCATAGGTCAACGAATAGATATTAGCTACACAATGTTAACAACATTCGATTCTATGCAACGAATCGAAAGCGTCGAACGATTACTTGCATAGAGACACATAGCCAAGTGGCACTTTTTGACAAGCGTTATCGCTAATTTTCGTCTCGTATGATGGAAACATTAGCGAAAGCGATAGCGATTGTAGAAATAGAATCGCTCTAAACTCTAAAGCAAATGCTATTTGTCTAGGCCCTCAGATAGCGCACCAAGCAAGATTGGAAGATTCCTCCTTTTCAACGCAGGAGTGGTACCTACACCTTCTATAAGCGACACATTGCGGTTTTCCGACATCCACGCGAACGAAGTCGCGGGCACAGCTAGTTACTAATAAACTAATAATATAAACATAATGCAATCATTTATCTTAATTTTCAGGGTGGTCATTAATTTACAAGTTCACATAAAATCAATTGAAGGGGTCTATTTGGGCACTACTACCTCAATTTTTTAAAGTAACATAACATACTATTAAGCCTGTATGCCCCGAAGGATTTGGCAGAGGCCTTGGTACCATATATCATCGCTCGCATGACTAAAAGTCCTTTCTCATTTTTAGCTGTATTGAGTTAGGACAACTGCATTTTTCTATACGTGATTCTTTACATTTTTTTAAATATTTTTTTTGTGTTAATGAGATACGTTGCCTTTCAATATCGTTATATTTTGAGATCCAACTAACATAGAGAAACGACGGTTAGTGAAAAATTTAAAGAATCATGAATAGAAAAATGTAGTTGTCCTAACTAAAATCAGCTAAAAAACTAGATAGGACTTTTAGTCATGCGAGCGAAAATATGTTCCACTCCTGAGTTCTGGGTAAAGTAAAGTAATAAAGTAAAGTAATATATTCATCAAATTAATTTTTCATTTTCATCCACCCTTAAATCAATGAAGATATTTTCTACTCAAATAACCCATTTCTACCCCCCAGTAAAAGCAAACAATATTCCCAAATAAACTTTACAATTCCACCCATGTTCGTAGAACTCTCGCTAATTTGACGTCCGATCTCAAACCAAGATTGATGTTCGAAGAACATGTTCGAAAATAACAAACAATAAACAGACCAAAACAGGTGTTTATAAAAACGGGAGCACATCGATCAAAGTTTTTGTAAGGGCGCGTCTACACGGAGTAAGACAAATGGGACTGTTGGGCTATCATTATCTTTAAACGAAGGTGCTTTTTATTGTTTAACACTAGGAGAGTGGGTGTGAGTGAGCACTAATTAAGTTGAAATTATTGACGTCTCATTATTAAGGGTAAAATCATAGTGAGCTAGAAAACAGAGACATCAAATTCGAAATGCGCCGTTTTACCCGCGATGGTCATAATCGCATTTCTTTGGGTAACAACTTCCGTTAAAGGGATTCTTTTGATTGCTTACTGTAATATTTGCCGACAAAATTACTTCATTAGATATACGAAGTTTAATTTATTATCGTACTGTCGTCTCTACCTTGTCCTACTATCCTACTAATATTATAAATGTGAAAGTGTGGATGTTTGGATGTTTGTTACTCAATTACGCAAAAACGGCTGAACGGATTTGATGAGATTTGCCACATAGGTCGACCATGACTTGGATTAAAACATAGGATACTTATTATCCCGATATTTCATCGGGATCGAGACTTATGCGGGTGAAACCGCGGGGCGCAGCTAGTATTCTATAAATTAAAGACTATTATTTTATATTTTAAATTAAACATTACAGTTACTTTATAGAACAATTTCCAGTAGCAAAATTAAACGGTCGCTAAGCCATTGCATTGGCAATTAGACTTGTGTTTATATCCTTGAGTTCGAAAGGTAATTTCCATAGTATTTGCTTCTAAAAGCCTTCCCTAGGGGCATTGTTCCGGTTATTTGATCTGGCTGTTAAAGAGAAACGTTTATTGTGACATTCTTCAGAAGAAGCTACAATAGGTAGACGGGTTCTTATAAATATTATACAAATCGTTTTCAGTAAAACTTAAGACTCGTTACAAAAATAAAGGCTCAGTCCCCATAACAAAATGGAACTTTTTATATGAACACCTTACTTATCTATACATATTATAAATTACATCGCTTTTCATGTCTGACGGTGTGACCGCGTTTTTCTTCTAAAATACGCAACAGATTTTGATGCGGTTTTCACAATCATTATTAGAGATTTATTCAAAAAAAAAAAACAAAATAAAAAATACAAAGTATTTTATTTAACATAAACCAACATGGGCACTTATGAAACGTCAGAAGCTAGGTGCACGGTTCCAATTGGTTGTTTCCTATGGAGAAGAGCCGGCAAGAAACTCTACGGTTACTCTTTTAAAAATAAGGGGCTTTTACAATGTTTTAAATTACAGTGTTGATAATGGGAGGACAGTGTAGGCCTGTCAACAAGTAACAGGCACTCAACAAAATATTTACAAAAAGCAAAAAATATATATAAAAAGGTCTACTAATCTACAGTCTACAAGTTAGGCCTACAACGTTCTCACATCCACCAAATATAGAAGAATCTATATAAAAATAAAAGCCTATTGAAACCAAATGATATGATTGCCATTACAACTGTAACAAATCTGAATTAAAATCCTGTTTACAAAAGCCATAAGTAAAGAGTTTAAAATAAGAATTAGATGTATATAATGTCAAATAATGTGAAGATTATGTCAAAGAAGAAAGCAAAAAAATTTTTTTTTTTTTTCAAATAAATTTCCTGGTTTGGGAGCAGTTAATAGACCCTTACATAGTGGTGCCGCTAATGAAGTACCAGGGAAGCCACCTGTGCAGAAGGAATTACTTGTCTTCAACGTAGTCTTTAATCTTATAATATGCATTTTTGATAAGGACACGTTTGATATGGGTTTTGAACTTTCCATCGCTAAGTTCTGTAACTGACTTTGGCAACTTGTTATAAAAGCGGATACTGTTTATAAGAAATGACTTGCTTGTTTTAGTTAATCTAAATTTGGGTATCACAATTTCGTTTTTACTACGTGTATTTATATTATGGAAATCGCTTCTTTTTTTTCAAGTCCTAAGTTTTTGCGAACATACAAAATACTTTCTAAGACATAGAGAGAATATAGAGTTAGTATATCAATTTCTTAGAATTTTTTTCTAAGAGACTCGCGAGGACTCATATTATAGATCGCGCGGATTGCCGTCTTTTGCAAAATGAAAATTGAATCTACGTCAGCTGCCGATCCCTACAGCAGAACGCCATAAGACATAATACTGTGGAAATAAGCAAAGTATACTAACCTAGCAGTGGCTATATCAGGCAACTGCCTTATTTTTCTTAATGCATATGCAGCTGAACTTAATCTACCTGAAAGAGCTCTAATGTGGGCGCCCCATTGCAATTGTGAATCTAAAGTAATTTCTAGAAATACAGTTTCCGTATTACGTTACTAAATCCCGGAAGGTTTGTTTATAATACATTGACTTTAAACTTAGGTACATGTATTAAAGAAATCTCGATGTTTTGTTAAATCGTAGGAACCGTGAGAAGCAGCGGCGGGTTGCTAATTTATATAAGTTAATTAAAGTCGCGTTTCGTGTCTGTGTGTGACAGCGTTGTTCTTTTAAACTTCGTAACGGATTTTGATGCAGTTTTCATCATCATTTAACGAATTGATTCGGGAAGGTATTAACCTTCCGGAATTAATTCTCTAAATGAAGTGTGTGTGTGTGTGTGTGTGAGTGTGTGTGTGTGTGTATGTGTGTGTGTGTGGGTGTGATCTGTGTGTGTATGTGATGTGTGTTTGATTGTTTAAATGTGTTTTAATAATATAATACAGAAATCTAGATGTTTTGTCAAGTCGTAAAAACCGTGCGAAGCAGGGGCGAGTCGCTAAATCTTAAATATTTTTTATTTTTTATTTAATGGTAAATTTATAATAAATCTTAATCATTTATGCGAACAGGAGGTATTTCATTTATACATTTACAACGAATAGCAAACTGTAACATTAATTGTGCAAACCATTTGTGAAAATATATAGAAACGCTAAACATAAATGTCTACAAATACTTACATTTCTGGTATTAATATCAATAATTGTTATGAATATTACCTAAAATACACCCATCCCCACCGTTTGTATCCCAAAATCAATTATAATATCTTGTTATTAATGTTCCCTAATCCCAGTAAGTCTACCAACCCATTACGTATTCAAATAATATCTATTTGGAAATCATTTCGATCGCGATACTAAGAATTTATTCGTTTATAGTGATAAATAGAGATTCGAAAATAAATAGTATCGATAACTACTCAAGTAGTATCGATACTTCTTTTACGATACTTAGTATAATTAGGCATTCAATAGTTTTTAAGCGAAACTCGAGTACAATTTTTAGTTCTTTTTCAATATTTGTTATAAATAATGTTCCTGTGACGTCATGGGAATTCTGCTGTCAACTCAGCCTATCGCAGTCCACTGCTGGACATAGGCCTCGTCCAGGCTGCGCCACAGCCCCTGTCCTCCGCCTCCGCCATAGTCGGTCCATTTAGCTGGGGGCGACCCACACTACACTTGCCGATACGCGGTCTCCACTTCAGGGCTCGTATGCTGCACCGACCAACGGTCCTTCGACAAACATGGCCAGCCCACTGCCACTTCAGCTTGCTTAATCTGCAAGCTATGTCGGTAACTCCGGCTCGGTGAATCCTGCTAGTCGTATCAAATTAAGTTTGACGAGTTGATAAATAGTGGTGCACATTTTAGATATTTTTAATCGTACAGATACTTCGTAGCTACCTACTCTAGAACTAGATGTCAATCTGACTACTACAATATCGATATTTTTAATTCGATCCCTAGTAGTTATAAACATCCCAATATTTTGGCAATTTTCCTTGATAAAGTTAATTTTCTATTCTGCTCACGTCATGAAAGTGTACCAGTTTAGGCTACCTAAATAATTTATGGTGATAATGTTGTGTTTCGACTCGCGGGAGCGATATCGTTATCAGTGGGTAGGTAGGTCTGTGTATTGAAATTCAACTCGCTTTTGTTTCTATTTAAGGTGTGTCCAGGGATTTAATTTGAATTTTGGGACGGCTTTTAGTGAGCGTAGGTGAATATTTTTCATCATTATTATTTCTATGTATGATGTATGGGTGTCAGGGGATTTTTAGTCTTTTGAATTTTGATACATATAATTTATAGTTTTGAGTGTCATTAATAGGTCACGGTTGTTATTAGTTACAAAATAATAAGCTTAATATCTATTCCCCTCTTTTCAAATTCTTTGACTCTTTATGTGAATAATAATTAAGGAGGTTAGGATTAAAACCACTACATATCCCCTTTTTTCAATAAAGCAGAAATCGAAAAAAACTTAATAAATAGTGAGCACAAATTTGGTAAATAGGTCCTTATAACAGTTTTATTTTATTTTTTATCCAGTATATGTTGAGGTTTTGAACTAAAAGTTTATATTAGACTTAATTTTACTAAGAGAATAAGCTGTTTTGAACTAAACAGTTACTGCTAATGGTAGGTTTTATCATTTTGTGTAGAAATAGTGGAAAAAAAAATCCAAATTGCCAAAAGTGGCTATGTTGTGGTTTTGATCCTAACCTCCTCAATTATAACAATTCCAAAACTAATGATTTAAAATTTACCTAATTGACGGATGAAAATGTAGCGGCATTTAAAACGCCACATGCGAGCTACGCGTCAGACTGACGTCATGCAAAATTCTGCATCGCGCAAGCAAAGTTTACCGCGCAACTAGCATATATACAACATCCCGACATCAATCGTCGGGCAGTTGCCCACCAGACACAACACCCGTCTGGTCGGAGGATGCTCCCTTTTCCATAGAGTATGAGTGAGCTTTACACCATGTTCCTCATACCTCTATAAAAATATTAGTTCTGGAATATTATCTTGTATAAGTAATAGTTCTCTTTATAAACATAACATCACGCCTGTGTTTCCTGAAGTGAAAGGCAGAGATGTTCCTATAGTACACCCACATTTCGCCAGTTATGTTTAAGTCCCATATAACAGGGGGCGAGCCTATTGCCATCAACCGGGCACAAATCCAGACTCCGAGCTGCTATTGCGAAATTGTAGATAATAAAATCCAATAACACTTTTCCCGACCCGGGAATCGAACCTAGGACCAGCGTTTGCGACCGCTAGACCAACGAGGCAGATTCTTTTTAAACTTGACTAAAATTGACTTGTAATTAGACCGACCTTCTCCTAAAACAAGCCAACAAAACAAATTAATTAAAAGCAAAAATGTCTTTGTAAAACCCAAATAAAGGCCTCAGGTGTAAGGAAAAATAATTAGGCTGAAAAGCTTACTCAGGCCAGACTTAAGCCGGCAGATCTTTTGTATAAACCGGTGTCGCAGTCCACGAATTGATTAGCAAACCGTTAATTAATCTTCTTCACAAAACTACCTTTATTTTGTTAAGGCGAAAGCGTCAGGGTAGCCCGCGAAATTCATTTTTTTTTACGTTTTTTTTTCAATTTGTAGGTCACTATCCGCTTGTATGTTGATCTAATTACGATTTGCGGCCGTATCCAACATTTATATATAGAATTAAAATCATAAAAATCATCAATACATCTCTCTAAGTTCATATTACCCTATTGAATGACTATTTCATGAAATCATGACATTTGTGGCCAATTCTAACTTAAGGAGTCGTTTTGCTGATTCTAATGATTATAATTCTGTAAAGCCATATTTGTTACGGTCGTGAATCATAGTTTAATCAACATACAACCTGACACTGCCCGGAAAATTGCAAAAAAAACGTAAGTGAATTTGAATTTCGCGGGCTATCTTAGCGCATCCCCCTTAAACCGAGAATTTATGTCCTAAGACTTCTGCTACACTTGGAGGCTGGGATTAGTAGGTCGGTAATAAGTAATTTAGTAACAGTTTTTCTCTTGAGTTATTTTGGTGAAGTTCTAGTGTTTATTTACCATCAAATAGCGTAAACATTCTTGAAAAAAATATCACAAAATGAAATAATTGTTTTTAGTCACTAGCGATCAAAGGCATTTTCTTACTGTTTGTAGTAGGAGATAAAAGCTATAGGCATTGATGAATAGACTCTTTGATTTTAGAGACGTTTACTGGAGCAGGATGGTATCGTAAGTATAAGATAAGGAGACGATAAGTACCTACCGATTCTCAAACTCAAGTATACGCCTTGAAATTCGAATGCAGTAAAGGTAGAATTGCGCGCAATCCTGCAACCGTGACAAAGTCACACATAAGACCGTTTAACTTTCCTTCAACACGTAAATCCCAAATCAATTTTAACTATCACATTGTTGGTTCATAAAGTTTTGCAATCTTTTCTCTTGGAAAGTTACTGCCACCAAAGGTTGCAGTCAAAAGTTTTAAAGTTGCCTAAAAGGAGGACACACCGGGAGAATTCGTGTGCACTGTATTGTAATAAGCTCGAGTTGCAGCATTTCATAAGTCAATATGTCGAAGTGAGCGTTAAAGAACGCAGACTTGGAATGTTACCTTATACTTCGAACATTGAAATACATACCGACATTAGCAAATAGAATGAATCGATTGAATGCTCGCAGTTTGTTATCTCCGCAGATTGCTCAACGTCGAGCAGTTACAAAAACGAACGCCTCGATCAGTACAGACGTTGAGCTGGCGCACTATTGGAACGTCGAACGTTGCATTGTTACATTAGACATTACACGCGAATGTTCCCGGTGAGTATACTCCTTTTGATGCTCTGGAAACAGGTTCACGGTGGTCGTAATATTTACGAATTTCAAACTAGTTTGTGTGAACTTCGCAAGCATTGGAGTGACGCCCCGGGTGAATGCTGTTTTATTCATTCGTCTGCATTTGAAATTCCTTTCTTTGGTAGAAGCTATTGTTTAGTATTGTAGTCTTCGATTGAAAGTTCTTGTCTAAAGGAGTGCTGGAGAAGGATTTTGAGGCGAATGTAAATACTCAGTTTTTGTTTGCAGACTGAGGAATTGAATATTCTTTTTGTTTTTAACCGACTTCAAAAAAAAGGTTCTCAGTTCGTCGGAAACTTTTTTGTTATCTTTATGTATGTTCCCCGATTACTCGAAGATGGTTGGAACGATTTGGAAAATTATTTTTTTTGTTTTAAGATACCCAATTCGCTATAGATGTGCCTATAATATTTGAAGAGTTCCCTCAATTTCTCCAGGATCCCATCATCAGATCCTGACCTGATGGCTATGAGACCACCTGGGAAGTTTACTCTTTTAAACAAAAAAGAATTTTCCAAATCGGTACACCTACATAAAAAAACTGAGAAATTCCTCCTTTTTTTGAAGTCGCTTAAAAATCAAATATTTTTTCTAATAAACAGCCCACTTCTAAAAAAAACATTACAAGGGGAAAAATAACTTTAAAGTCGATGGCAAAAACCGAAATCACAAAACCAAAGACAGTTTTTTGGAAGTTAGTTGTTTTTTTTTAAGTACAATATTTTGAGAAAAAGTGTGAGTTTATAAATAATCTCGATCATTCTTGGCGTGACCAATGCCATAGATAAAGATATACGAAGTATACAGGGTCAAATTAAATTAGCTAGAGAAACTCTGCAGACGTGATGGGTTTCGATATCTATAGGGACCCGTTACAATAAAAATAAAAAATAATTGTTTTTTAGGGGTCATCGACCGATGGTAGTGTTGTTACATGAAGTAAAAGTTGAAAAATATGTTTTATCGTGTTTAAATATTGATATCAATCACGTCTGTGAAGTTTATACAGATTTTTTTAACTGATATTTCAGGTGAATACACTAACTGCGGTCGATAACCCCACAAAAAAAAAATCATCAAATTAATTTGTTTTTGTTTTATCATGTTAGATATCGATACCCATCACGACTGCGGAGTTTCGCTAGCTAATTTAATTTGACCGTGTATATTCAAAACCCCCGCACTTACCGCGTTTAAAATCCTGCTACATAAGCTACTGTTTCGAAGCGATAATTATAAATATAATTATCATATCTATAACCATTAATTATTTAATTTGTAATCTATATCATAATAAGTATCATCATCATCATTATTTCAGCCGAAAGACTTCCACGGCTGGACATAGGCCTCTCCCAAGCATCGCCACTTCAACCGGCTCTGTGCTTCTCGCATCCACCGGATTCCTGCGACCTTCAACAATTATAGCTAAATAGAATAGTATAATTTTAATATGAAATTCCATATCTGTCGTTTTTAGCAGCCAGCAATGTTAATATGAAAATACATATCTGTCGTGTTTAGCGGCCGAATAAATTAATATTTAAAACTCATTATCTGTCGTGTAATTTAAAAATGGAACGAACTTTTTACTTCGACCCATGGCAACCAAGGAGGTAACTTTGCAAAGATTTTATTTAAATCTCGAACTGTCTTAGCGAATAGAGCTGTATAAAGTGAAAAGAAACAAATTAACATATTGTCGCGAGAAAAGTTATCGTTGTTCGTGCCGAGGCACACATACGTGAGTCCTCTGTTGTCGGCCGCTGCAGTAATGTACTGTAATTGCACGCCAAATAAACGGTAAAGAACAAAGGGGTACTGCAATAGGGTAACAAATAGGTATGGTAATGATTATTTTCATACTTACTCAACATTCCAAATTACTGCATCATATTATCTAACCGTGTACTGTGTGACGAAAACTACATTTATTTCTACACTAATTGGCTCATTACCAATCAGTAGGACATTTTGAACACGTGTGCCACAGCTATGTTCAACAGAATGTCACGTAGTTGTAATGTGAAGCAAAAACGCCAACATGCTAAGTGGCTAAATGGCTAAACAGCTGTACGACCACAGGCTAATGGTTATTGCTCTGAACTAATGTTGCTTTAAATGATAAATGATTTTATTTCTGTAAGTAGATTTGTACAAACACTTTTACACGTCAATCATATTTTAAAACTAGGTGAGGTCGGCGTTTCTTATCTGACTACTCTGAGAAGAAAGGCCGAAACAAACTCAGAGGTCACAGTCTCTTTTAAAGTCCAGACATAATCTTGGTCAGATCATGTGAAGACCATGTAGATTTGAGTCTGAAATGGTCTTTTGAGGAAAAACCACACAGAATGAGTGGACCTGTCCAGTCAGTGCACTCATTTGTCAGTAATCGTGCAGCTCAACTTAAAACTTACTACTTAACTACTAACTTACTTTGTTTTGTAGGCTATGATTGTGAATTTTGAAAGGTTTTACAGGTCATATGTCCAATATTAAATGTAATATTGGCTTTTGAGCCTCTTAAAGTGAAATACAATTTTACGTTAGTTGTCCCAGCATGTATGATTTTGACGTGCATTTTCTATTCTTATGCATTCTATTAATCGACACCTGGTATATCTTTAGTAGGTACTTTTAGTGTTTGCCTTTAGTACCTAAGTAATTGTAGTATACTCTTTTATTAGAGTAGTCAGTCTCTCAGAGTAGTCAGATAGGAAACGCCGACCACATCTAGTTTTAAAATATGATTGACGTGTAGAAGTGTTTGTACAAACCTACTTACAGAAATAAAATCATTTATCATTTATAATGATTCAATAGAAAATGACACTATCATCAGTCACGGTTTATACCTCCATAGATATCCGTGGACCTCTCCAATAACGCGTCATTGAAATCGATCCTCGGCTACTCTCATCCAACTGTTACCAGCCAGCTTGTCAAGACCGTCGCTCCACCTAGCCTAACGGACTGTTCAAACATAAGGTAAATCCCGTGCGTCGCGTCGATTGATAATGATAATGATTAGGAAGTCACGCTTCTATTCGTGCCAATTTGAACACCATTTTTACGCCATTTTTATTACAATATGGCGTTCATCCTCTCAGCTTGTAACCGGTATTTTTGATTTTTTTTAAAGAAGTAGGAAGCTTACAAATACATAAATAAATACATAACTCACGCCTTCTTCCATTGGGTGTAGGCAGAAACTACAGAATGCCACCTGTTACGATTTTTACTTAATTATCTGCGTTAAAAAGAGAATCATATTGATTTGCAGTATCAAATGCACACGGCATTGCAAATACAGCGATCTTTTATTTCATTTTGAGATAAAAATCTTGAAATAAAACAGAAATTTGTAAACCTTATTTATCTGAGCAATAATAAACTGCATACCCAACAACAAAGGAACGCTAATGCCAGCAGGATATTTTTTATTTAAATTTCGCCCAACTTTATAGCCCATATAAGGACGATACCGCCGTAATTCAAGGACACTTGTCCCGTATCGGACCGCACGTAATCCCACTAGAGCGGATTTTACGCGGACCAGAATTGGGGAGTTTAGCCGTCCAGTTAACTGATGTAATGTATTCAGAATTGTTTTCATCCCCTGTGGTCGAAGTACAACGGTTCCTACTCTATGTTTGTGTGTTTCAATTAGAGTAATTGGATTTGTAATGTGATTTTCGAAAGTACTTAAATGGCGGAAAATTGAATTTCAAAAGTTTGTCGAGTGTCAAAATGTATGTTGACGTTTTGAGGAAAGTGTGAAGTTGTTACAATAATTATCAGACAAACATTAGTTCAACACAATTTTATTGTTTCATTACAATTTCAGCCTTGCTTTTATAAATAGTTTTATACATTATTTACATCACAAACCTCTTTCTTTTCGAGTACAAATTCCGTAAAAAGTTTTTTTCAAATTTTGTTCATTATTTAAAATTATCGTTACAATTTTGTGTAGATATGAGAAAATAAGTTTTATTTACGATAATAATGATAACATGGGTCACAATAAATACAGATGTGGATCCAGTGAGGAAATTAAATGACGTGGATCCTAAATCAATTGCTTACAATAACGATCATAACATTCTTAAGTGATTGTCTGTTGAGCTACAATCACTCTTCTCGTACTGTCATTGACGAGAAAGGCCTAAACTATTTGCTAATTGCGAACACCGAGCAACAACCTCATCTTGAAGAAGGCTAAATGACATAGCTATTAATATTAGTCCAAAAACCAGGTACGCACAGCACGCGATCATTTGAACGTACTCGCTTCTGGTGTGTTCTGTGCTTTGCTTCGTTGTGAGGAAGCTGGTGGGGACAAAGTCTCCGAAGCCAATCGTGGCTAATGCTATAAAGCAAAAGTATGCGGCATCGAGGAAGCTCCAGTTTTCCCAGGCGGAGAAGATGGCGGCACCGACACAGATGTAGGCGAGGAGAAGGAACAAGACGATGCCGACGGGGATGTGGCAGTGCTCGATCCCGTGGTGCATATGATGTTGCACGCTAGTAGACGCGCTGCTGCTGGGCACGGTACAACTCTTCATCTTATGATTCTCCTCATTCCAAATCAAAGGCACTCGCGACGGTGTGTCGTGTGGACATATCCTGTAAACAAATTCAAACATTGAAAATACAATTCACTTTTTATAAAACTAAACTCACAGCGGAAACTAGTTACAATGAAAACATTTGATAAACGTTTTATTTGCGAATGTGAAAATATATGCGCTGGTTTTTTCTAAACTGAAATAGGTCTGCGATTAAAAAAACAACCATTTTAGCTGTTAATTTTATTAGATTGGTAGTTTTAACCGGCTGGCCTGTAAACCCGAAAGTAGATGAAACATATGCACTTGTACTTACAGCGACTTTGATTGATGCCTCAAAATAATATTTAAATTTAGGTATTATAAATATACTGGGAATCACAAGAGTTGCCTCATAATGTCTAGCAGGGGATAGAAATTATGACGACATCACTGATAGAAAATAAGAAAATAAAACCACTCACGACTCATCAGGATCCTCTGAATCGTCCAGATCATCTTGACTCCTGTTCATCTGCAGTTCCCCACACTCTTCAGCTATCAGCTGTTCAATGACGGCTCCCCTTGGCCTCTGCAAGGTGGACCGGCCCCTGCCCCGACCGGGGCCGTGCACTGTGGCCAGGCACTTGGTACTGCCCATGGACTTCTTGCGATCTAGGGTCTGGGTTTGAAGTGATGATGATGTGTGGGGTTCTGTAGACAAGGATATTGGTTGATTAAGGAACACTAAAGCACTTTTTGTCGGAATGTCCAGTTTGCAATCTTAAAGAAAGAAAGAAGAAGAAGAAAGAAGGTGTCGTTATTAATTTAAAGTCGACTGCATAATTCCTAGTTTTCTCTGTGCACAGGCAACAAACACACACACGACACTAAACTTAAAAAAACGGCGAGTGCGTTTCGGACCACGCAAAATTAAGGTTTGCGTAGTTGCGTTGAATGTCAATAAACTCAACGGTAACGGTAGTGAGACGGACATGGCGAAACTATAAGGGTTCTTTGTTGACTACGGAACTTTAAAAACGACAAGACTTAATATTTTCTTTATCGAACAAGCATGATCACGTTATTACAACAGCCCGATTTAAACTTTATGGCGGTTCGGAACATGAGGCGAGTCGCTGCGCAGTAACGAATTCATGCGTCAGCGGGGGTGAGGGGTGGGGTACTGCGCAGCGAGAAGTGCACTTCGGAGCTGCCATAAAGTTTGAGTCGGGCTGTACAAGCTTCTCTTTTAAATTACGATTCAAAGTGCTTATTTAAAAATTTCCAGATACTATGTAATAAAAAATACCATTAACCTGATAAAGAATAACTAATGCTATGGACTACTGTGTTAACATCAAAATTTGAGGCAAACTCACCATCAGCCAAAGCAGTGCGCTTTACCCTGCCAAGCGTGGCTGCTCTAGCGGGGCTAGCCGGGGCTCTCTCGAAGACCTGGGAGTACTGTCCCCTGTCACCAGCCCTGGCTTTCACAGTACCAGGTGACCTGTGACTTCTTGGTGGAAAAGACGTGTATTGGTTGTGTTCTGCAGGCTGTGGGAGGAGACGCTGTTGTTCGTGGAGTTGGAGGTAGTTCTCCGGCTATAGAAAGAAACAAAAAGTTAGATTTTTTGTAGTACATTGGCCGTTCTAATCAAATGATTGTAAATCGGGGAAAATTATTACTTCGCAAATTGGTGATAATCTTAAATATCGGGCGATACATGGGAGACTTCGCGCTTTAAATTGTCCGTAAATTCTAATTAGAATTGTAATTTTTTTTGTCAGTGGTGTGACATGAAATGGCTTAAACACAAAGTGTGTAGTGTGTCAATCTTCTAAACAAATATTTCCCTGAATGCACATTCATAACTCTAATGAAATGTTGAAAAAGACAATTCATTTTATTGAAAGTTGAAAAGACAGTCCTGAGTCGGAAAACCTAGGTTTATAAAATAAGACGAAAAAATTTTAAAAGCTGTATGACTTTCCTCAGATGCTTACTCCGAAGAATCTTATTATTTCAACTGCAGCTCTTTTTATTCTTTAGACTTTAAAAAGCTGAGACGTATTTTCAAGTCTTATCTAAATAACTACTTCAACTACCGTCTTTTCTATTGTCACTTTAACTTTGTATACTGTCTCATTGTCTAGTATCTTAATTACCTATTTTAATTTAAGTCTGTGGTTGGCATACTCTCGTGTGTTTGTAATCCACTCTCTACCGTATAATTACCGGCGACCGTTGCCGTTGTCATTAAACCAACTACTACATATTGTTCATCAGGAAGGTCTGCCATGGACATTAATAGTTTGCTACATAGTTTTAAGGTTGACGCACATTTGTCCGTTCTGAATGAGCCGAATTTTAGAATCTATTTTATCAAACTGGGAAGGCGGAATAAGGAAGGATTTTTCAAAATTAGATCCCTTTATGGGTTATTTAGGGGACACACGTTTGTAAAAGAGAGTTCGTCGAATTCCCATCGGGCAGATGGCTTGTTTTTATATTCCGTATGAAACCTTGCATACCAATCCGCGGCGAATCATACGAATCGCCAGAAGAATTCGGAAGGTACTCAATCCCAAACGAATTCGGGTGGCGTTCTCAAATTTGGCGTGGACAATGTGGACGAAGTGGTTGAGCGGCCGATGCGCCCGCATTTTATGGGCTACTAGCAGCACGTATCAACTCAGCCCATTAGTAGTCCACTGCTCTCCAGGCCTCTCCCATGCTGCGCCACAACACCCTGTCCTCCGCCTTTCGTATCAAGTCTGTCCCAGCTACCTTTTTGAGGTCCATCTAGTTGGAGGGCGTCCCACATTACGCTTAGCATACGCGCTCTCCACTCCAGGACTCGTGTGGTCCACCGGCCGTCGGTCCTTCGACAAACATGGTCAGCCAGCACCGCTTCACCTTGCTTACTCTGAAAGCTATGTCGGTAAAACAGGTTCTTTTCCAGATAACTTTGTTTCTGATTTTATCCTTCAACGAAACTCCGAGCATAGCCCGTTCCATAGCACGCTGAGTGGCCTTAAATTTGTGGACTAGCCCAACTGTCAGTGTCCACCTTACGGCACCGTATGTTATAATGGGCAGGATGCACTGGTTGCAGACTTTAGTCTTCAAACATTGCAGGATTGGCGCTGAGAGGACTTGACGAAGATTTCCAAACGCTGCCCAACCCAACTGGATCCTTATGTCGGCATCTTTTCCGAAGTTGTGTCTAGAAAGCTGGATTACTTGCCCGAGGTAGACATTCTCCTACTCAACTTCCAGAAGCGACCCTTCGATGTTGATTAGATCTCTTAAATAGAAAAGTCCGGACAAATGACAAGGCCCGACAAAATCCGAAAGGGGGACCAAAAAGTCGGACATGTCCGGACAAATCCCGACGGATGGTAACCCAAGTCACGTATCAACCAAGCGGATCTATGGGCTCAGCCGGCTCGTTCGGTACGGATAGATGTGCAAAGCCTTCAGAAACGTCGCCTCTTTCGGCACAGGCAAATGTGCGTCCACCTTGTTTTAAAGAGGTGTCTCGTTTCACTAACGTTTCTCTTTTGTTTTAAAATTCTGTGTGAGAATACTGCTAGTTTAAATTACAGAACATTTTTCGGAGTAATATTTTTGCTGTCAGGAAAATGTAATTTTTGTGTTACGTTAATTCATTGTCGGGCTATTTATTACAGCCTTGTGTGAGGATATTGTTGAGCATTATATTTTCAGGTATTTTTCCGGAATTAAGTTAGCTTGGAGCTGCTTTTGTCCAGTTATTACGACAAAAAAGTGATTTAAATTATACGAGGCTGCACCTTCTAATCCATTGATGTTTGTAATCGTTATAAAATCTTTCTATATTTGTCTAACACATGCACTCACAAATCTTCTTTCACGTTGAAGAACCATTTGCAATGATTATTCCAAACAACGGTTAGTATCTAGTTCACAATTTAAATGAATTGCTTATTTATTTCATAATAGTGAATATATACTTCTATAGGAATGTAGCGGTATATAGGTACATCGCCACTTGCGAGCTACGTGTCACACTGCCGTCACGCAAAATCCTGCATCGCGCAAGCAGGTTTACCGCGCAACTAGCATTTATAGGGTGTAAAAAGTCCCATCACATAGCCGTCAACTACGCATTTTGTACATCAAACTAAGTAACATTGCACAAAAATAATTGCTGGGAAACAACTTTTATTTTCGTGTGAAAATTTGCTATTTGCGGTAGTGCGCAATGCAACACACGCAAAACATTGTGCTTTTGGATGCATGCAACGGTGCGGTTCGTGGACCCGGTATTTAAAGTTGTGTTTTTATCATTAATAACTTGTTTTCTTAAAAAAATCGGTAAAGTTGGAATTTTGACCTTCAATATCTCCGTAACCAGAAAGTTCCAAGGTATGGTCCAGTAGAAAAAAATGATTACAATGACGGGCAGTACTAGTGATTCTCAGCTTCGTTAAGTGTCTTCGTCGAACGAAGTTGCCCTCCAGACACAAAACCCGGCTGGTCGGAGGGTCTTCCCTTTTTTATGGAGGTATGAGTGAACTTTACACCATGTTCCTTATACCTCTATAGGAATAGTAGACAGGTATTAAAGTAATTCTTATGTACTTACTTCAGCATCCTTCCTCCAGGTTTTAGGCACTTTCCTCTTGGTTGCCCTGAGCCAGGCCAATCGTGCCAGTCTTGCTAGAGATGCCCCCAGTCCTGCTAGACATGCCAGGGTTAGTGGCACCCCTGCTGCAGCGTATGCTACTGTGGCTGCGCGCCCTGCTGCTGTTCTTGGTGAGACGTTGCCGTATCCTGAGGATAAAGAGGATTTTCATTAGTTGAACAGTGCTATGCTTACTGAAAAACACTATAACAGTACTGTACTTCGTAAAAGTGCTTTGATGTTTTGAAGATAATCTTTACATAAATAACAAAATAGTAATGAAGAATTTCTGTCTGTTTGTCTGGATGTACGTTCCGGATTGGCGCAAAAGTGGTTGAACGGACTTGTATGAAATTTCACACATATGGTTTGTAACCTGAATTAACACACGGGTTACTTTTAATCCCGGTAGTACGTCCCGTTGGATATTATCCGACATCTACGCGGGCGAAGCCGCGGGCATAAGCTAATTGTTTATAAAATGGATAAGCACTATCTATCAGTGTCATTGAACGAAAATGTAACAGACTTTGAACAAAATTGTTTGCTAGATTTTTATCTAGCAAACAATTTTAAAATAGTTCAGGTTATTTTTAACCTGAACTATTTTGGATGCAGGCAATTGTTCATTAATGACTTTGATTTTGGATAAACAGTTTCCTGCGGATCATTTTCAAGGTCAGCAGTCATTTTCAAGGTTAATCACAATATACGTGTTAGGACTATTTTTAGCATATCGGTTTATTTAATTTGTTTACTGACTTTAGTAAAATGTAGTGCTGGGAAGGTTTTACATTTCTTATTACTTTAATTAAACACTTACCTATCGTAGTAATAAGCGTGATACAATAAATCAGGGCTCCGGAGAAGGTCCACTTGGAGTCCATGGCTAGTTCTGGTGGCTGTGCCTCGGGGGACTGCCTGGCTGCCGCCACTATGGACGTCTCGAACTTACGGAGCTGCTCGTGTACAAGCCGTGTCCAGTTGCGTTCGTACAAGACATTCAGGCGTTCTGTAACAAGTTAAAAGATGGTGTTAATTAAAATGTTCAGTTTGGGTGTCACTTTGTAGAGAGATTTGACTGGATGACACACAATAGAAGATTTTGATATTTGACTGCCTTTTATAAAATTCAATTAAGTGTCTATAAAGCATTGCCCTGTGATAAATAATATAAATCCGTAGCAAACTCAAACACAAAGCATTTATTTCAAATAAACCAATTACAGGCACTTTTGAATTGTCAAGGGGTCGGTCAGTTAGAAAGATGAAACGAGTTGCCCATTCCAAAGCGTAGTAGGTACCTTTGGAGAAGAACGGGCAAGAAACTCCACGGACACTCTTAAATCAAAATTTTGTTACAAAATAGCCACTTTTTTAATCGAGCTGTAGTATTTTAGCTATATGCGAAATCAAATACTAGTACCATGGGTAGCCAGAATCACCTTCAGCCTGGCCCCTGCTTAGCTAAGAAATTACAACCATCAAACGTCCAATTTATAACTCTGAAGAAACCCATCTCAGGCATTTACAATTATTACTAAGATTAAGTGTTAACCCGACGCTGGGATGGGCCATCAAGTACTAAGTTTTGACGATAAGATCTTCACTGAGTAGACTACTAGCCCACCCACGCACGGGCACTTTTTTGACGCGGCGTTTTTTACCCCATGCTGGATTTTTAACGCTCGACTTGGCATAGAGAGTTTAAAATTCAACAACGCGCTTTTTAATGTGCAAAGGATGCGCTCTGTTTGATTTACAACGCCCGGTATAACGCCGAGAGTTGAAACACTATTGAGTTTTCCGTTTTATACCGCAAACTCGCGTTTAAAAAGCGCCCGTGCTACTTAGGGCTAAAATGTCGATGGGAGGACTCAAATTAACGAGGCTCGCAATCAAGCTTTGTTTAGTTTAATCAAAAGTGAGAAGTACCATTTAACTTTTAAGGGGGTATACTTTGTTGGTAACATTGTCAGATTCTGAATGGATACTTTTTGGTACTTTGGTTATCGGATTTTGATTAATTTTGTTCTATTGTATGAAGTTGGTAAGATGGCGGACCTTGAATAATGATTGTAATTTTATAACCTTAAACAGATTTATTTATTTATTTATTTATTTTATTATTTATGTACACACAGTAAAATAGATACAGATACGGTATATTAGTATTAAGTACAAAGGTACTGCTTATTTCTTAAGAAATTTCTTCCAGCAGACCTGCGAAAGGAGAAATGAAAAAGAAATGTAGACAATAGTGTGTGAGAACAAGAAGAGAAGAATTTGATTTGTGACGTCTTAAACTAGAATATTAAATTATGTATTATATTATTATTATTTTATTATATTATTTTTATTACGTATTGTTAATTACTTTTAAAGCTATAACCTCACATGAAATAATCTTAGTGCTGTCTTAATTAACTTGGATGAATTCGTCGTGAAATTGACTGGACCAATATATTTATTTTTGTAGTAAATACAATGAAATGAAAAGCTTGTATTAAGTACCCAATTTTTATTCATTGGATTTTGAAACGTACTCTTCTAAAGTTTGTTTTTTAAACCCTGATAGTAATAAGATTTGAGATTAAAAAAAATAAAAACGAACTTTAAAAAAGTACGATTCCCGGCCACCAAAGGTGCGGGCTTGCGGACGGTGGGCAATGGGTAGCTCGCCGTCCGGTAAGGACCAGGCCCGGGTCGACGGCGCGTCGTGTTCCACGCGCGCCTCAAAGAGATGTCAGCACCATTGACGGGGTCCGATAGGGCCGATGCCTGCCGGGGTCGTGGGTTGTTCGAAAGAGTTACCGTGGCCTTGACGCACAGGCAACTGAAGGAACACGGGTGGGTTTTAGTCAGTAAGAGTCTGACACGGCCTTCCGCTCCGCCCAGAGGTAATGAAATGATAAATAAGACAGGTGTAATGTCAAACTCCTATACTACAAAGCTGGTATTGTAAAACCAACTACAGGTATCGTTCCTTTTGTTGTTACTCTCTGCAGCACCCATTTTCTATCTCCCGTTAACCAATCTTTTAATTGAACCGTTTCAAAAATTCAGAGAAATTGAAATAATTTACAACAGGCAGTCTATCTGAACAAACCTTTGATCTATACATTCTTAGAACTTGGTGTAGCCACACTAATTTCCCAATATTATTTCGAGTAAACGTTTGTGATGTTACTATTCTAGACATGGCCTAGATACAGGACTAATAAAATTACTGTGCCTACAACGTCTACTTGTGATTGAGAACATTTTTAACCGACTTCAAAAAAAGGAGGAGGTTCTCAATTCGACTGTACTTTTTTTATGTGTGTTAACTCAGAACTTTTTTCTAGGAGAAGCGATTTGGATGATTCTTATTTTATTTGAAAGCTGGTGCTTTTCATATGGTCCCATAAAAATAATATCAAGTTCTGACAAGTAGTTTTTGAGTTATCCTTAATAATGCGTATTTTTTTCATTTAGTATATATTGATGATGTTTTAATAACTTCTTGTCACTGTTATTTACATATCAATTAGTGCTATACGAATTTGTGTGCGGTAGGCACCACGACCAAAAAGTGAAAATCAAAACATTTTTCCAAAAAAAAACAACCGGCTTCCCAAAAAAAACACTACAAAGTGAAAAATAACTTTAATTTCGAAAGTCGGTGGCAAAACCGAAAATACAAAACCAAAGACACCGACTTTCGAAATAAAAGTAATTTTTCACTTTGTAAGTACTGTTTTTTGCTGGAAGTCGGTTGTTTTTTTTTTTATTATTAAGTCCTTCTCATGCCAGAAAATTATAATAAAGGAAGCATATTTTTTTTGGAACGAATTTCCTTAACGCGGGTTATACTCACGACACTTTTGTAACAAAAGTAACGATCAAAATTGTACACTTGTTCAGGCCCTGCAGTCTCGACATTAGATAGCGACAAAAATCCGTCGCTAAGTCGTATCGATGTCAAATTTCTTTAATAGATTTTCAACCTTATGCTTTGGAAATAAAGTTGAAAATCTATTAAAGGAATTTGACATGTAAACGACTTAGCGACAGATTTTTGTCACTATCTAATGTCGACACTGCAGGGCCAGGGCTAGCTCTCATTCGCCAAGTGTGTACAAGCGAAAGGAACTTTGTCCAACCGACAGGGTAATGCGTAACACACTAACAGTAGGAATGGGTTTCATTTTGACATTTCAACAACATTCATTGCGTTATTTACGTTGTTGAGCAGACAAATTTTCCGAACATATGAAGCAATGGATTAGCAATAGGCTTCAAAATTATTCAGATTTTGATTGATACTGGTTACACAATTAGGGTGCTGGTGTCCCAAGGCATCTTGATTATTTCCTATCTCAATTTATCCATTTAACATTAGAATGGAAAGCATGTGGAAGCAAACAAACAGACGAACTCTCAAAGCTTCATAACAATCATTTGTAAGTATTCAAAAATGTCATTTGTACAGAGCTTTTAAATCATCAGTAGTTAGGTAGGTACAAATACTATTACTTTTAGCTGTGGGACACTAAGGCAAAATATGTACTTACCAATTTAAATAGATAACCTTGTTTAACAATAAATTGGATCAGTAAGTCCACAAGAAGAATATCAAACAATTTATCTCGGAAGTTCCAATTAACCGGACTGTCTCGAGTTGTTTCAATTAATGTAGGTAAATATGATTTATCTTTAGTAGTAGAAATATATAACCGATTCAGATAATATTATCTGACATTGACAAAGATAATAGACGCCTGCGTACACACCTCTGTTTTACTCTTGATTAAAAATCTATACTTATTTATAATATTCCACAGCAAGATGCTGTCTATGGCGGGAGCTGTATATAATAAACTCCTGACAATTTTATGGAACCATCTGAGAGCCTTCCACCTGGGCACGCCTTACCGATTTGGGAATCTCTAAATAGACTCGAATTTAAGTCGGCCGGAGCAAACACAATCTCCACAGATGGGGGTTCACGGACGGCTCAGATCTTAAGTGCGTATGAGGTATCTCCCCACAAACAATGGCCCGCCTTCCATTTTGCACCGCATGCCCAGTCACCTGCGGACATAATGATCTTATGACTGCGTCAGTGAGCGGAATTGACGTAGCTGTATTTTGGGCCAAATATGTTTGAAAAATTTGCCATCGCTATGCTAGGAATTTTTTGTTTGTTTGTTTGTTTGAACGCGCTAATCTCTGGAACTGCCAATTGGATTTGAAAAATTGTTATTGCATTTGATAGGAAAATTCTTGAGGAAGGTTGTAGGCTATATAACATCACGCTAAGACCCTAAGGAGCCGAGAGAAAAAACTAAAAAATAGCGTGGGCGGGCGATGCGTTGCGACGCGGCGGGTCGGGGTTACAAGAAATTTCACGCGGACAAAGTCGCGGGGCACAAGCTCGTAAATTAATAATAATAGTTCATTTATTTCTCTCGATTATTTTAATATACATTTGTTGTTATTTATTTACTTTAGAGATAATAAGACTCGTGATTTGGACTCCTCATTGCACTTTTGACGTAAATTCTACATCACGCTATAGCGGCTTCTACAACGCCACATGCGAGCTACTCGACACACTGAAGTCACGCAAATTCCTGCATCGCGCAAGCAGAGCTTACCGCGTAACTAGCATATAATACAACCTCCTCACATCCCAACATCAATCGTCGGGCAGTTGCCCACGAGACACAACACCCGTCTGGTCGGAGCATCCTCCCTTTTCTATGAAAGGTATGAGTGAACTTTACACCCTCTTCCTCATATCTCAATAACGCCAAAAAAACTGCTCGACGTGTAGTTGTGCAAAAAAATTATAAGTCGGAGCCTACTTATCCTTTACAAGTAATCCGTACAATTAACTTGACAAAATAATCTCCTGTTCCACAAAACTTTATCAAGAAAACCCCTATCAAACCCTTAATTAACGAAACAAAACAAATCATTGTTCAATTATTCCTTAATACACTTTACGGGCGTGTTCAGTTACAAAAGTTATTTTCATTAAGCTACTAAAATCTTCTCTACGTGATCAATCTTCTGAACAGCTAATTTAAATTCCTACTGATTAGTCTGTAAATAAAGTTATCTCGATTTTACTTCGTCTACTTTCGTTTAATTGAATTCTTGGTTTTTAACTGTTTGGAATATTGAAACGTCAAACATCGGAAAATTAATCGGGTTTTTAATTGAAACTTCGGTTCAGTCAGATCTTTGTGAATTCAGTATATTATAAATATTTAACTTATAGCATCGCCTTGTCTGTGAAGGTGGTATAATTATTGTGAATCAATAAATATATTATTTAAAATCGATCCATCAAAACGTCTTATGAATATTTTAGACTTGACGATAGGTTAGACTATGCTCATTCAATGAACTAATTAAACTAGAAACATTATTAAAAATACAAGGCAAGGCAGGTGTGAGTGGAAACTCTGGAAGGGGACGTCCTAAAAGGACATTATAGTGATATTATTGGTGATGTTCTTAAGACTGGTCATGTGCCTATAGTACTTTTATGGCGTACGTGTATGACCAGCACCGTAATTACGTAACACACTATCTATCACAATCTGAATCATTTTGAAGCCTATTGCTAATCCATTGCTTCATATGTTCGAAAAATTTGGTTGCACAACAACGTAAATAACGCAATAAATGTTGTTGAACGGTCAAAATGAAACCCATTCCTACTGTTAGTGTGTTACGTAATTACCCCGCAGATGTATGAACGTAAATGAAACAAAAGGAGTATGCAAGGATAGTAACAGGTGGCGTTCTATAGTTTCTGCCTCCCCTTGTGGGAAAAAGGCGTGACTTTATGTATGTATGTGTATTATAAAAAATCAGAATGGCTTGCGAGAAACACAGCTCATTTGATAATTAGCTGCGTGCCAGGAGTACTGCGTTTTTGTAGAAATCCTGGAGCCCCTTCGCATACTGTACTGGGAACAGGCCCCGTGTGGTTTACTATGTAGAAGTCTGACAATATTTTCCACCGTTCCCGGATTTGCGATTTCCCTATGGATTCCCAAATAGTTAAAAAGCATAAATAGTATTATATAACAACGTCAATGATGCAAGTTTTTTTTTAAATATTTTTAAACGTTTATACTAGCCTCGTAGTTTTACAAAATAAATAGAAAATGAGTAATAACTAGGATCTTAACTTAATTAATTTAACAATCAAGTAATATAACTTATTTGCTAATTTGGATGTAGGTTTAGACAAGATCAAATTGCACATGCCAACATCAAATCAACATCAAAAGAAACCAAGACACAGATATAAACTCCGTAATAAAATGGTCGATGCTCTTATTCATTGTTACAAGCGCTGGGGCTCTGTCTCGCATAGGGTCGTAGCATTATGCTGAGCGTTTGCCGTTTTGCGTGGATGTGACGCATATTTTCCCCCAACTCGTTCTTTTTTGCATTTGTGTGTTTTTTATTTGCGTCATGTGTACCGCAAATAAGATCTATTCCCATCCAATACCAAGAGCTAATACCATTTGGTATTAGTTTATTTCCGAATTTATTTTCTATTCCCAACGAGTACCACATTTTTTTAAATAAAAAATCTATTACTAACGAATACCAAGGCGTGACTTTTTGTACACTCAGCTACACAAAGTTTTATTTAAATTGCGTTTTACCGAAATCTAGGGTAATCTAAATATAGGGTTAGGGTTAATAAGCTGGTCGACGGAGCCCCGCTTCGTGGGGCTCCTATTTCTGTCTAAAGGGTTTAAAGGAACCTAACCAACCGAACCTCGGGATGCCACTGACGTCGACCGTCTAGGGTTAGGATTTTCGGGAACATTTATTATGTTTTCGGAAACTTAGTTCGGTAATTCATTTTAACACAGCTTAGCTGTTAGTATTACAGTCAACCAGAGATCGATCTCTGGAAGTTAATTTGGTAGGTAGGTAGGTTAAACATTACTTAAAATCACTCAAAGCATTTTAATTTTACTGAACCTGACTGTATCTGATTTCTTCAAACTTGTTTTGGTATTGGTTTTAAAATGTGGTACTCGTTGGGAATAGAAAATAAATTCGGAAATAAACTAATACCAAATGGTATTAGCTCTTGGTATTGGATGGGAATAGAGCGCAAATAAACGTATTTTCTTTTCTTGTTTCTTATTGTATTAAATATCTCAAAGCGTGCTGCAGGCATCTAGTTCCTAACTTTTCTCAGTCTAAGTAAGGTTTCCTGTTCACCGTGACGCCAATAAAGGATTGCCGACCTTGTTTAAAGTAGAACGAAGATTCTTGTCAGAGAACGTCTTCAAACATTGACTTTTGATGGTATGGCTCTATTTACTCCGTCTAGATTAACAATAATATATATTGTGTTATCCTTACAAGTATGACTATAGCTTACCTAAACCTAACTTATATATAGCATAACTAATCAGCTTATAACGGTCCTAATGCTAAGACAGGCCTTCTCTGTATCATGAGAAAACAGGCATGTCCTATAACCGAAAATTCGAAGAGATGTGACATCCACCAACCTGCACTGGGCCTGCGTGGTGAAGTATGACTCACTGCCTCTCATAGATTACTTAATGAAAGAAAATTAATAGATTAAAAGAGGAATTTCTACTGAATCTGGAAATGACCCATCTGAATGACAAAATATCGTCTGATCAAAAAGTTTGCGGAATTCCGTGAAAACCTTGGCCGCCGATCCTTTTAGTTATGAAGTCTTTCAAAAAGGTCAAATGCGTAGTACCTACACGCCATAGGGTTGTAGATTGTAGGTTTCTACATGTAGTATGCCAACATGCAAGCATGTGGGGTTCTATAGATTCTGTCTACCTTGTTAAGCAAAGGAAGGTGTAGTAATCATAATCAGCCTATAATGTTGCCTTCGCTTGGACACAGGACTCCTCTCTGTCATTCCACCACGTGGGATGGACACATGTCTTTGATTTTTTTGTTCTAGGATATACTGGTTTCTTAAATGATAAATGATTTTATTTCTGTAAGTAGGTTTGTACAAACACTTTTACTCGTCAATCATGTTTTTTAAACTAGATGAGGTCGGCGTTTCCTATCTGACTACTCTGAGAAGAAAGGCCGAAACAAACTCAGAGGTCACAGTCTCTTTTAAAGTCCAGACATAATCTTGGTCAGGTCATGCGAAGACCATGCAGATTGGTATCTGAAATGGTCTTTCGAGGAAAGAACCACATAGATTGAGTGGACCTGTCCAGTCAGTGCACGCATTTTTCAGTAATCGTGCAGCTCGAGTCTTCACGATGTTTACCTTCAGCGGTTTGAGAGCTGTGGTGATGACATTAATAAATGCACAAAGTACCAAGTGCGGGCCATTACTACGGGGCCTACTGCTCTCAATGCAGATGTATTTATGTAAAAAGAAATATATCTTATATGACATCTACTATAGTGATACAATTTGATTTAGAAGTCATAAATGTCAGTCATGATGGTCGATAGGTCGCAAATCCAAATATAATGACAATATGAACAATACGAGGTGAAATCTACATCGTGCCGCGAGGAAAACGTGTCACAGAAAATAGTATGTATTGAGTTGAAGTGTCTATTTGAATATCAAACAAATGCAGCCTTCCCTCCCTGCCTTCCCCTATTGACATGACTACACAATTTTTTGGAAGATTACTTGATCGTTCCACACCATTTATTCCTTATAAAGTTCCGTGAGATGTTGAGTGTTTCCTGACAAAGGTTTTGGCTACGCCTCGTCATGTATAGGAAAATCATAGGTGATTTTTGGTTTATGTCCAGATGACGCACACCAAATGTCTTTGTCAGCATCATCATCTGCAATCCGTTGGCAACGCACAGTGATAATACCTCCCGTGAAATGTTTATGTTGATAATTCTAATTCTTTGTTCATTAGAATGATCTATTTTGGTCGTGAGTTTAAATTTAAACACCCAAAAATATTTTATTTATTTTCCAATAAACTGATAGCGATCTAAATAATAAATGTTTAGTACTATTCTTAGTAGGTTTCCTGAAACAGTGTTTATTATTATTACTTTTACCTAATCTCAAACCTTTTGAACGCAATCGAGTCATCTAAAAATTCAATCAAGCACAACTGTTGACTTTGCACGTCGATTTGTGTGGAAAAATCCTAGCAGCGGCGTGGATAAGTGCACGGTGACAGCCCTATCGCGATCTGTTTACGGTTTCTTTCAGAATTGGGTTCGTGATCCCGCATCGTAGGGATGTCACGTTAACGTGCGTAATTTGTATTGAAGTTCTCTATAGGTAACAAAAAAAATATGGCCTATTTTTGAGCTTGAATAAACTTTTAGGTGTATTATCTGATCATGAAAAAATGTTTAAGTTAGCACACAAACTTTTGAAAAATTTGTGATACATAAAAATATGGAGTGTTTTTTTACAGGTAAGCAGCCAAAATTTCATCACCATTTCTGATTCTAAACAGTTTTTGGTAAGTACCTATTCTGGAATCATTAATCTCCCTATCATTTCACCATAAAAATTTTAAAAGCCTCCCCTAATATTAATTTCTCCAAACATAACTTCTCCTGTTAAAATTTATTAACAATAAACTTTAATATTTCTCCATCTAAAAATTGTAATATAAAATTATTTGAAACACAAAGTACGCAGAGGTAACCTATATTTTGTTATTTTACGATATCCGAACATAAAATGGAGACGGGTATCATTTCGGTCGTGAATTCAAATGTAGGATCGTCTATAAACTTTGTACCTTGCGGCAATATTTTAAACTTTCGTCATAGAAAGCGTAGAATAATCATTCTGAGCATCTGCATTCGGGCTCACGTGGTTTAAATGATGAGGGCCAGATTTCCTATGCCACAGATAAAACCAATGAGGTTGTGATTAAGTTACCATTTTTAAAAAATCAAATTAGAAAGAAATAGCTATACATAAACTCACGCCTTCTTCCTATGGGGGTAGGCAGAAACTACAGAACGCTACCTGCTACGATCCTCATATATTCCATTTGCTTCGTTTACGTTCGAAATATGTAGCTACACTTTCCCGGAATAGCTTTCAGCCTCAGTTCTTAGTTAGGTAAATCCTTACTAATTTATCTAACGAGCTACCAGCCACCATGGGATCTCTCCAATCAGAGTACATTTCATTGTGTTACTTTTCCAGTCAGTACAAATTCATTTACGGCCATCCTTAACAGAATTATGAAAATTCTCTATCCAAAATTTCGTGCGCCCTAAAAAAGGCCACGCGAAAAAAGTTTTATCAATTTGGATATTCGGAATTCCGATACGGTGTTGCCAGCGGATGGATATTTCGATATACATCGTTGCAACTTATACAGCCCTCGTTCGAGATTTATTCCCGTACGATTTTTATTTCCTATCCATTCGAGCGTGTTGCGGCAGATACGCGTCCCAGCATTTTGCAAAATGGCACCAATCGTTGTGCAATGTGGATAAAATTTAGTAACTGTAATAGTGTACTTAAAATGTTTAATTTATTTATTTACTAGCTTCTGCTCGCGAGTTCGTCTGCGTATGCGTATTTACCGGGATAAAAAGTATCCTATGTGTTAATCCAGGTTATAAACTATCTGAGTACCAAACATCCAAATCTGTTCAGCCGTTTTTGCGTGATTGAGTAACAAACATCCAAACATACAAATTATAGTAGGATACATCTTACTTTCTTACCTTAGGACAGTATTGACCAACTGTTGTGATAGGACGAAATATTTAGTCTGATTGGTGTTTTAGTCCCCTTAATAACGTCATTAGTTTTAGGATAAGCCCTCGAGGCTGGAGCTAAATTGCTCTAATTTACGCCACTTCATCAACAAACACTCATCTATCCGGAACCTTATTTATTAGATCCAGTACTAACAACTGAATATCAGTCTACGTGATAGTGGTCCTTGTTTATAAAGGCCTAAAACGTCTTCCTAGATAGCTGAAATAAAGTGTGTTTATACCTACTCTTAAGTACCTATGTATTAGTTATAACCCTGGTGGGGGTTGCTGTAGAAGGACATAATTATACTGACCTTATTGGTGATATTCTTCAGAAAGAAAGAAAAATAAATTGTTTACTCTGCACAAACAGGATGCAAATTACAAAAAAATAGACAATATACAAACACTAACAAAAAGTAGCCAAAAGCCTCGTATTTAAAACATTACTCGCAATCTGCGTGAGTGTATGACCAGATGTATGAACCTAAACGAAGCAAAAGGAGTATGTAAAGATCGTTGCAAGTGACGTTCTGTAGTTTCTGCCTACCCCCACGAAAAAAACGCGAGTCTATGTAGGTATGCGTAGTATTACTACTACTTCCGTGTACTAATTACTTACTACTTAAGTTTGACAGATCCCTAATATACCTACTTAGGCCATATTGCAGAGCTCTCTCATCCTCTAATGTGAATATCACCTTAGTGCCCCTTTCCCGTTGACTTAAAATCTTAGCAACAATGAAAGTTTGGGAACGATTATGAATAACCGTGTGGTGCCACTCGGTTATTCATATTCCTTCCAACTTTAGTTTGTTTCGATCAATTTCCCATTTTAAAACTATAAACTGTCTTCAGCAATTTTCTACTAGGTTCTCTCTCGATCAAAACCTATCGCGATATTTTCAGTTGAAAACTGAAAAATTGTTCTCAAGTTTCGCCATTTTCTAACAATAGGTCCGTTTCATGGTTACGCGATAGATACATCGCTCCGTCTTTGTCTGTGTTGTGGCGAAGTTTTCTAGTTTTTATTAATATACAATTTGTAACTGAATTAATGCACACTATGAAAGTAGTTAGTTTAGAATCGTTTACTGAATCGATTTCTGTCATTTTTAATACGGGTAATTCTTTATCCCAAAAATAATTAAAACTTTATACATAAATTACAGTCACACTTCCGCTGTACAGTCAAAACAAACCCAAATGGCCGAAGTACCTACTACGCTAGACACCTAAACGTGAGCGCCTGTGTGTGTGCATAGATTTGTATTGTGACCACAATTTTCTCCCACAATCAGTATAACTAATTTAATAAATAAACAATTGTTGGTATTTAATCGATTTGAATGTGCAAAAACTAATTCTTATTTTTTAATAATGGTAACATTGTCACTAACTGATTAATATAAAATTAACAACTGCCCTCGCCTTCTTTCCTTTTTCTTCCCTTATTTGCTGTGCTAGGAGATAGACATAAAACCTTCCCTGTGAACGTTAAAGTATTGTTGGCTATTTTTTTAGGTTAAGGGTAGGGGTACGGCGGATGACGGTATAAAAGCGATGTAAAAGGTGCGCGCGCCCCTTTCTGCTGTCATCCGTCGTACGAGGAGGTCGTGAGTTTTTAAGTTGCGTTCTTCATACTGTATTTGAATAATTCTTTTGTGTAATTTTTGATTGTATTTGTTTTGTAAATTCTGATAATTTTAGGTCAAGTAAATTTTGTTTTTAAAAAATCTAATCCGCTTCTGATTTCTAATATCAGAAGTGGGATAAAGAAAACATTCCCACTTTCATCTTGATTATTGTTCTCATCCATTTCTTAAAACACAAAACTTCGTTAATTTGAAAGTTATTTTCTTGTGAGGGTATTTTTCTTTGTTTACGTTCGTTAACTGTCACTTACATTAACTCTGTGTGTATTAACGTTTTGTTTTGGTGTTTTTAACTAAGGTTTGAACATCTTTCTTTGCTTACCTACATTCCTTATAATTTTATAGTCATTTACGTTAACTAGGTTTCTGTTGACGTTTTGTTTTGTTGTTTATAACTGAGTTTGAAACATGGATAAGCCGGGACGTTCACGTTCTCGTAATCATCGCTCGCCTGAGTCGCGTAGCAGGTGCCAGCGTAATAATCGGTCTCCGAATAAACGTTCACGCGGCGGTAAACACTCGCATAGCCGTTCGCGAAATCAATCGTCTGAACCTCGGCGCTCGCGCAGTCACTCGCGTAGTTTTACACCGCGTTACCAACGCTCGCGTAACCGACGTTCTTCGGATCGGCGTTCCCGAGGCCGACGCTCGTGTAGCTACTCGCGCAGTCGTTCACCGCATGCTAAGCGTATGCGCAGTCGTCGATCGGCTTCGCGGGGACGAGATTGCCGTTCTCGTGATCGAGGATGTCGTCGTGATAGGTACTCGCCTTATCGAACTACTAATGTTAACCGCAGAGAGAGATATTCACGGTCTGTGCGTACGCCTTCCTTACCGCCATTGCATAGAAATTGTGACTCTTTAAATACTGTGCTCTCACGTTTGGAGGCGCTAGAGAGGCGTTCGCATGCCCCAGTGTCAGTTGAGCCCGCCGCAGGACCAGGCACGGAACAAATTGTTGAAGCCATACATTCGTTAAAATCTGTAGGTACTAGTCATTATTACGTCTCTAATTTTGACCCCAGCATTCATGATGTTGATACATGGTTTAGTGAAGTCGATAGGGCTAAACTTGCCAATAAATGGAGCGACCACGAGTGTCTTTCACGCATAGGGAACTGTCTAAAAGGTGATGCCAAATCATGGCTCAATGAGTGGGTATCAAATGATAGAACGTGGACAAACTTTAAAATTGATTTTAAACCTTTGTGCATTAAAAGAATAGACTCGGCGGGTATTTTGTTTGAGGTAATGTCGACTAACTCGGATAAGTACCGTACATATGCCGAGTATGCACGGAAGTCACTATTGCGGTTGCGTATCGTAAAAGGTCTTAGCGATGATCTAATCACAGAGATTGTTTTGAGAGGAATAACCGATCCTCATGTGAAGGCAACAGCCACGAATGCTAACTTAAAACCCGTTGATTTGGTCAATTATCTGTCTACTTTTGTGAAACCTATCAAAACTACAGCCTTAGATACAAGTAAACGCACAAATCACCATTTTACTGCCAATAGGGACAAGAACAAATCTCAGAGTTTTAAGAAAGTTCCAACCAAGTGCTATAGTTGTGGTGAGTCTGGACACAAGCAAATTTCGTGCCCAAAACGACCTAAGTCTAGTGCCAATACTGATTCAGGATCGAAACCATCTTCCTCCGAAAGTAGGCCAGGCTCGAATGAAATCACGTGCGCTTATTGCAAAAAGCCGGGTCATGACATAAAATCATGTTTTGCCAGACGACGTGTTGATGAGCAACGTAATAATAAAAAAGTTAATTTCTGCTCGGCTCCTATGCAAAACCGCAGTGACATTGTCGTGGGTGTCATTCAGGGCATTCCAGTAGACATTTTAATCGACAGTGGCGCCATTGGTGTATCATTGATATCGTTCTCGATTGTGACACATTTTTCTTGTGCCAAGAAGACTATTAACTGTCAAATAAAGGGGGTAGGTGAGTCAGTTACTCAAATTGATTCATATGTGACGCTTACAATCGAATTGGAAGGTATCTCACTGCAGGTAGATTTGATGGTAGTTCCAAGCGAATGTATGAACGCCCCTGTTATTATCGGAACAGATGTACTTAATAGGGATGGCGTTGTTTACATACGAACTAAGAATACTCAACGCATTATTCGCGATTCAAATCCATTGGCTGTGTCAACTGCGGCGTTGAATGTGCAGCCGGTTGTTAACACTCCTTTAACTGGTGATGATTTGTCTAAGTTAAAAGCTATCTTAGAAGATTATTCGGAACACATGATCTCGGGTACTGCTACATCAACTGTCAATACCGGATGTATGCGCATTCAACTCAGCAGTGATGTCCCCGTACATTATCGCCCTTATAAAATGTCTCACAGTGAAAAATTGAAGGTTCGCGACATTGTTCAAGACCTTATGTCTAAAGGCATCATTCGGGAGTCGGAGTCACCCTATTCTAGCCCCATTTTGTTGGTCAAAAAGAAGGACGGCTCCGACCGTATGTGTGTTGATTTTCGCGCTTTGAACAAAATAACTGTTAAGGATAGGTATCCTCTACCGCTAATTGAGGACCACATTGATCGCTTGGGCAAGTGTAGGTTCTTCACCACGCTAGATATGGCCACAGGCTTTCATCAAATTCGGTTAGAAGACAAATCTGTGCCATTAACCGGTTTCGTAACGCCAGAGGGTCATTTTGAATACTTAAAAATGCCCTATGGCTTGGCTAATGCACCTATAGTGTATCAACGCATTATAAGCACTACATTACGCGATTTCATAGAGGCCGGAAAAGTTTTGGTATACATCGACGATTGTTTGATCCTGTCCGATACAGTTGACGAGGGTTTGCGGACCTTGCGAGAGGTTTTGACTACGTTAACCCAGGCGGGTTTCTCGATCAATCTTAAAAAGTGTTCGTTTTTGTGTACCGAGATTGAATACCTAGGACGAATTATATTAAATGGCGAAGTACGACCATCTCCCGGAAAAATTCAGGCTTTAGTCAACTCTAGTCCCCCGCAAAATGTCAAGCAGGTGCGCCAACTTCTTGGGTTAGCAGGGTATTTTCGTAGATACATCCCAAACTACTCGACTAAGACAGCATGCATAGCACGTCTAACTCGCAAGGACGTTCAGTTTAGTTGGGGATCAGATCAAGAGCGTGTCAGGCAGGAGATAATCGCTAATCTGACCAGTGCACCTGTTTTGGCTATATTTGACCCAAGTTTACCCACGGAGGTACATACCGATGCCAGCAGTTTGGGCTATGGTGCGGTTATGTTGCAAGTCCATCAAGGCAACATTAAGCGCGTGGTTGCTTATTACAGCCAGGTGACCAAGGGAGCTGAGCCAAAATATCATTCATATGAGCTCGAGACCCTGGCTGTAGTAAAAGCGCTACGGAATTTTCGGCACTACTTAGTTGGTTCACATTTTACGGTGGTAACAGACTGTAACGCACTGAAAGCTACTCAGAGTAAGAAAGATTTGTTACCGCGTGTGGCAAGATGGTGGATTTACTTGCAAGATTTTGATTTTACCATCTCATACAGAAAAGGCACCATGTTGCCGCACGCGGACTATCTGAGCCGCAACCCCAGTAGTTCGGTTAATAACATTGAAAGGCCGCGTAATTGGGCCCAAATGGCGCAATCTGGTGATGAAGAGACCCGTAATATGATCGAGGCTGTGGGACGGGGAGAGTTAGACCCATCACGTTATCGAGTACAAAATGATATTCTTTATTACCGGTACAGTCAGATAGGGGAAGAGCCGAGGCTCCTTTGCTATATACCGAAGGGCCAACGGTTAAGCCTCCTTAGGGTCTTTCACGATGAACACAGCCATATTGGCGCTGATAAAACATTAGAGCTTATACTTAGGCATTTTTGGTTTCCTGGCCTTAGGGCTTTTGTAAAAAAATACATACGTCATTGTATAACTTGTGTTGCTCATAAACGTGTTCCTAGAGCTCCTTTTCAACCTATTTCCTCCTGGCCTAAACCTGACGTCCCGTTCGCCACCCTACACTTCGACGTGCTGGGCCCTTTGCCTGAATCGAAAGGATTTAAGCACGTGATGCTGGTCGTTGACGCCTTCACCAAGTTCTGCCTCCTTACTCCTATCCACCGCCAAGACTTGGACGAATTGAAGCAGGTCTGTAAGACTATTATATCCTTATTTGGAACACCGAAATTAATAGTGACCGACAGAGGCCGCATGTTCGACTCGTCTGGGTTCAAATCGTGGATGCAAGTACTCGGAATCGAGCTACATCACATTACTGCTGAGATGCATCACGCTAACGGGCAAGTTGAACGGTACGCTCGAACTGTCTTAAACATGTTGCGAATTGAGGCAAATCACAGAAGACAGGAATGGGCTGAAGAATTATGGCGTCTGCAACTAATTCTTAATATAACACAGCACAAGACTACACAAACATCGCCTTTAAAACTGTTGGTGGGCCATGAAAACACTACGCCAGCGATTCGCGCTCTGGTGCGAGATGTCGCCCAGGAGCCTGCTACAAGTAGTCGTGAGGCAAGAAGAGAAATGGTCAGGCAGAGGACGGCCGAACGATTAAGTAGAAACCAGGCAGCAATGGACACCTATGTTAACCGGGACAGACGCCCCGCTCGTGTGTTTCAGGAAGGCGACCATGTGTTCGTCATCAAGTATGCTCAGTCCACGGGCAAGCTTGACCATGGAATGCGCGGCCCCTATCGAGTGGTGCGTGTTCTTCCTCAAGGCCGCTATGAGCTGAGGCTGCTGGCTGGATCATACGGGAAGACCACATATGCTGCTGCTCAGTTTATGGTTCCTTGGGGAGGTGAATGGACTCCCGAATCATGCTCTGCCTTCTTTGAAGGTGAGTCTCAGATCTGTATGATCTCTCTGGTCCGGAAGTGTTGCATCTATTCTGATGAATGGTGCTGTTGGATCCTTGTCTGTCTGTGTGGTACACTCAGAGGGGTGTACCCACGACCTCGGAAGCTGGTCGGCCTTGCAAACCGATCAGTCGCTGTGCAGTGTGAGCTCACAGTGTTCTTTATTAAGCATGTTGTTATTCTTTATGGTGTGGTTGTCTGAATGTGTGTTCTAGAGACCTTAAGTTAGATGTGACCCATGGGATAGTTTATTTTGTTTTAGTAAACGAAATATTTCAAGTTTTACTCTAGAACACTGACATTCGAATAAAGTTTATTTCGTATCAGTACAACTAAAACTAACTCTAACCTACATAACTAATTTAGAGATGACACATGGTGAGTGGCAAACTTACTACGATTTTAATTGTAATATTGCGATATGATTTCAGCGAATGATGTTGATGAAAATGAAGACCCAAACCAGGACCAACTGGAATCTCCGCCAACGCTAAATCAGCCTGAATTAGATGAGCCAGCACCAGGACCGTCTACTAGACCTGATGACCTAAGAGAAGAACCAGCACGAGGCCTGGATATGCCTGAAATTGACTAAGCTGTAACTGGATCAGTCGACCAAGCCTGCCGTGGACGTCAGGGTGTCAGGAGAGGCCGTGTTGGCTATTTTTTTAGGTTAAGGGTAGGGGTACGGCGGATGACGGTATAAAAGCGATGTAAAAGGTGCGCGCGCCCCTTTCTGCTGTCATCCGTCGTACGAGGAGGTCGTGAGTTTTTAAGTTGCGTTCTTCATACTGTATTTGAATAATTCTTTTGTGTAATTTTTGATTGTATTTGTTTTGTAAATTCTGATAATTTTAGGTCAAGTAAATTTTGTTTTTAAAAAATCTAATCCGCTTCTGATTTCTAATAGTATAATAATAAATAATGAACATTATTTAAATTCAAAGTTACTGCCTTTTAATTCAAACCCGTAACCTGATTTCATATAATAATGTTTTATACATAATAGTAAAAATTCAGTAGTAAAATTCAGAATATTATGTTTGTAACATAATATTCTTATTGGGGTGTTTGATGGTGTGCGTTAATTCCGAGATATGTTGTATACCTCGCTGCTGTTCGCCAAGAAAGTGTCGGCAGAATTGTAAATTGTGATGTTGTTTGTAAAGGGTCAAGAGAATTAAAATTGAGTTTTTTTATCGGATGGCAACTGTTTCTATAGGATATCAAGGCTCATGTTACTTTGGTAAGGTATGGTAAGTGTGACATAGGATAAATAAAATATTTATCCAAACTAGAGACTACTACGGAGGACTTTCGAACCCAATAAATACTTAAGTGGGATGCGCCAGGGTAGCCCACGAAATTCAATTCTTACGTTGTTTTGCAATTTGCAGGTCAGTATCCGGTTGTATGTTGATCTAAATATGATTCGCAGCCGTGTCAATTATTTATTTATAGAATTATTATTAAAAAAATCATCAATACATCTCTCTATGTTCATATTACCCTATTGAATGACTATTTCATGAAATCATGAGATTTGAGGCCAATTCTAACTTAAGGAGTTGTATTGCTGGTTCTAATGATTATAATTCTATATAACCATATTTATTACGGTCGCGAATCATATTTTAATATCAACATACAACCGGATACTGACCTGCAAATTGTAAAAAATGTAAGTAAATTTGAATTTCGCGGGCTACCTTAGCGCTTCCCCCTTAATTCAACCGAGATTGCAACTCGAGATGCATTATTTAAGTAATGTTTTGTTTATTTGTGTCCAACAGTAGAATAATAAACGAGTTTACTTTCAAAGCAATTATTGGCATAAAATATTCCAGTTACATAATAACTTCTGCTGGTTTACATTTCATTGTTCGCTGTAGTGAAGTTCATGTTCAGAGTATATTTTATGACAGTTGGTTGCAGTTTTCATTTTAAATACATTTTATGATATGGTGGCAAAGCAAAGTTGTACGAATTGTTTACAAAATAACCATAGATATAACCAACTAGGTGTTATATTATTTTGTGAACATTATGATCAATGTATTAAGTCTATGATGGCCCACTTCCACTACAAATCACTAAATGCATTTAACGTTAATAGTTTTTTTTTTTATTCGCTCTCTGTCATTTTCACACGATTAACAGAAATATAGGAGTTTTCAATTCGTTTAGTGCTAAATGCATTAGTGATTTGTTGTGCAATTCGGCCTAAATGTTCGAATTTTGAAAAACAAAGACTAAACCTACTGTGGCTAGTGATTTTATAAACCTACTTCTACGTTTTAACTCCTCTTCGTTTCACTATGAGATTTTCTAAATATTTTCTTGTTTTCCTAAAATAAATCAAGTAATCGAAGTCGGTACAGATTTAACACAGTCCCTAACATAATAAATAGAAACCTAATTTGAGTATAACAACGTATTTCAATGTTATCTTGATAATAAGTGGGTAAGAGGCGAAAATGTGATTAATCAACAAAGTAGTAAATCCATAGTCGTTATGTAGGTATAAGTTTGGGAATGGCATAGAATAAGAAACACTTATAGAAGCGAATTCATGAACTTTCCATAAGTGTGGAGAGTGTATAAAATGATCACCTGGGTACAGCTTGGGGACCACCCTGCTTTGACTCTAGGTCTCCAAAGCCAGGGGCCTATTTAAAAGAACCGACAATTGACAGACGACATGCGACATTCTGTCAATACGATAATTTTCAATGTTTCTTTCATACATCTTCTACATTATTATACAAAAAAAGAAAAAAAAATCGATCGACTTTGTAATTTTTTGACAAATATGTCGCATTGTAAGTTTATATTAAATAGGCCCCTCGTTTTAAATTTTGTGAAAGATCCGATCCGCAAGACTGATCTGGGGTCTACTATCTAAGTCAGTCAACGAAGATCCGGGCCTATCCGAAAGTAGTGATCCATCAAAACAAGTGTAAAATTAAATTTTTTTGACGAGCAAAAACATATCGGGCGTAGGAACAACTGTCAAATCGTGTTGTCATTCATTCTTAGTTTGAAAGCCGAACTAATCTTATGTCCTTAAATGATACGGAGATTCCCGTAACTTCGTCCAAAACTATGGACTTCCTAGTTAAGGAGTAGACCCCCTGGCCCAGATTTGTCTGTTCAGATGGATTTCTTCATGTGTGGTAGTTCTTGAAACTGTAGGCATTTAAAATGTGGGTTTTCTTCTACATATTTGTTTAGTCTATGACCATGATTTTACACGCGCCACAGAAATGTTACACGTGTTCACAGAGACTTTACTATCATAATAGGCACTTTACTTAATTATTAATAACTGATTTATTATTTAAGAGAACCTGGTCCAAAACTAGTTTTGCTGTAAATGCTGAAAACCAACCCAATCCGGCTGGTCCGGCGATACCGCACGGTCTCCTGCGAGATGGCGGACCTCCTTGCCAGATTGCCGCCATGAGATCTGGAGGCAAAAGTTTTCGCGCACATTTCGGAGCGGCGCGAGGAGGCGGAACGCCGGGGCGTAACTCCGTTGCCGCGAGAAATCACGGCACAGCAGACAGACCTCCAGCGGGATCTCATGGCGGAATGAAGAATGCGACTGTCGCAATCCAGTGCTGGGCACGCCACAATTGCGGCGGTAAGTCCCCTCTTTGAGAAGTGGCTTGAGAGGCGCCACGGCGTCCTCCCCTTCCACCTGACGCAGGTCCTCACCCGACATGGCTGTTTCGGGAAGTTCCTGTTTCGGATAAGGCGGGAGCAAAGGATATTTTTTCTGGTATTGAGGCACATGCAAAGCCATTGGATTACTTTGAAATGTTTTTGACTTAAGATATTATAGAATAGGTAGTGGACCAAACAAATATTTATGCTGCTCAGCAGTTACTGACAATGGACAGCGCTCTAGCAAGCCGAGCATATTCATGGCAACCAGTGACAGCGGCTGAAATAACCAAATTTTTTGCCCTCGTTGGTTGGATCAGTCTTGTCAAACTGGCATCTGTGAGAGACTATTGAAGAGTCCACAAGCTTTATGGAGTGCCGCTAGCAAGATCAGTTATGCCTAGAAATAGGTTTCAATTGATTCTGAAATTCATACACTTTTCAGATAATAATAATACTGATATTGAGGACAGACTATAAAAAGTGAGGGGTGTTATTGATATTATATTCATTTCAATTACCAAAAGGCATACGTTCCAGGAGAGAAAATATGCGTCGATGAGTCATTAATTCCATGGCGGGGAAGACTGATATTCCGACAGTAAATACCAAATAAAGCTGCGAAATATGGTATAAAACTTTTCAAGCTGTGCACTGAAAAAGGATATATTTGGAATCTGGTTATATACTGCGGGAAATCAAAAGAAAAAGAGACAGAAGTATAGGAGACAACGGTCTCGCCACCGACAAATTCAGCTTTAACTCTGGTCGAGCGTTATGTTGTAGACTCTATCGAGCGCCGCCTGGTGGCGCTGGCGTCTCGATAAGTCAAAGTCCAACGATTTCCGACTACTAAATTATTTTCAAATCCAACCGCCGTTTTATCCAAAGTTATTTATATAGATAGGTATCGAATTCTCATTTATTAAAAGTATTATGTAACATTAAAACAATGTACCGCCCAAAATGTTCTATTTTACTTGAAAAGTTGTACCTACTTCTTTCAGATCATTACGTCTTTTGTTTTCAAACAAATATTTAGTAAATGTTTGGGGGTTTGAGGCATTATTCTAACAATAGGGACTCGCCAATTATTCTCAAATACGCCACGATATGAAAGCCGTAAAAATCCTTTTGATACTGTGTCCGTTCAATATTGCTGTTTTATTTATAAAAAAATACGGACATACTGAGCCTTATTTTTTGGTTTTCATGACCTAAATTTTAGGTTAAAATCCTCTGTGCAATTATTTAGAAAAAATGAATTGGTTATAATTTGTGATGTTTGCAGTACTAGGGCTATAATTTTTCAAAACCCATTTGTTAGACGTAAAACGCCACGGACTACAGTTTGGGGTTACAGAACTCAATGCTAACGATAACTGTAAAAATATTCACAGTTGTAGTATATTTTATGGCAGTCGTTGTTCGTAAAACCAATAACTCACTATTTCATGGAACTGAATGGGCACCAATTAACGAGCTGACCATAAATCATTTTTACCAATAGGGAAATTGGTAACAGACTGAAAAATGGCAAGAATAAAAATCAGGAATTGACACAAAACAGATTATAATAATAATACAAAATCAATCAATCTGCCTAGCCTTCCTAACTATGTTGGGGTCGGCTTACAGTCTAACCGGATGCAGCTGAATACTAGTATTTTACATGGAGCTACTGCCTATCTGACCTCCACCACTCACTTACTGGGTAACACGATATCCCTTGTTAAGACTGGTTGTCAGACTATTGGGCCTCGGACTACTCGTAACGGTCAAAGATCTATGAATGCTAGCTGGGACCAACGGCTTAACGTGCTTTCCGAGGCACGGAGGGGACTCGATATGTTATGGATCTCATCCACGAACCGACTGCGGCAGAACCCGTAAAGCTGTTATCATTTGGCCACGAGCACCCCCGTACTGTAAATTATAAACCTAAATTACCTAAACCCTAAATTATATACGTGACGAAACAAAAAATATTTTATTTATTTATTTTATTCTATTCGGGAAACTTACAGCTAACTTATACAGAATTCTTAAGCAATATGCAATTGAAGGTCATTTACAAGTTTCCACTGATAAACACTAGAAATAAAAAAACGAGAAAAACAAAAGGTCGGTACAAAATACCTATAACATAAATTAGGAAATAAATATTACACAATTGACAATAATCATACATTCATACAAACTAAGAATCATTTATACGCGTTTAAATCTAAAAATAAAATCACACACACTAGTGGGGTTCGGTACATAATGAATAAAACGCCGTTTTATAATACAACGGACTCATAGTCTTTAAAATATTTCGTAAAATCAAAAATACCTTCCTATAAAAAATACTTGAAAATCAAACCTACATTTTTATGCACGTAGCATGCAAAAAAAATAAAAGATCTTTATTTCCATTCAGCGAGGCACGCTACAAAAGGTGGAAAGCGAATATGTGTGATTAAATTTTCAAAACACATCAAACGCACAGCTTGCCTTCTCCTTCCAATTAAAAGTTCGACATAAAGCGAATGACCACCATCAATGGTGGTAGGTGGTTGTTAGAAATGGGGTTTTTACCCGTGTTATTTGTAAAAGTAGGTTAAATAACATTTAATAACATTTAAAAACAATTAATAACATTTAAAACATTTAAAAACAATTAATAACATTTAAAACATTTAATAACATTTAAAACAATTAATAACATTTAAAACATTTAATAACATTTAATAGAGGTAAACTGTCTTCTGCACCCTAATTACGTAACACACTATCTATCACAATCTGAATCATTTTGATGCCTATTGCTAATCCATTACTTCTTAAGTTCGAAAAATTTGTCTGCTCAACAACGTAAATAACGCAATGAATGTTGTTGAACTGTCAAAATGAAACCCATTCCTACTGTTAGTGTGTTACGCATTACCCTGCCGGTTGGACAAAGTTCCTTTCGCTTTTACGCCCTTTGCGAATGAGAGCTAGCCCTGAACAAGTGTACAATTTTGACCGTTACTTTTGTTACAAAAGTGCCGTGAGTTATAATACTCACGGCACCTGCGATAAGGAAATTCATTCCAAAAAAATATTCTTCCTTTATTTTAATTTTTTGCAATGGAAAAGACTTAATAATAGAAAAAAGTCATCAATCGCAAGTAGACGTTGTAGGCACAGTAATTAGTCCTGTGTCTAGGTCATGTCTAGGATAGTAACATCAAAAACGTCTCATAAGCACAATTTCAACATGAATGATGTAACCAATATTTTGTAACCATATTTTGATTTAAAAGAGTGTTCATGGAGTTTCTTGCCCGTTCTTCTCCATAGGTACTCCATCTAGTTGAGCTCCTTAAGTTCTGAGTTGAGCTGCACGACTACTGACCAATGCGTGCACTGACTGGACAGATCCAATCAATCTGTGTGGTTTTTCCTCAAAAGACCATTTCAGACACAAATCTACATGGTCTTCATATGATCTGATCAAGAATATATTTGGACTTTAAAAGAGACTGTGACCTAAGAGTTTGTTTTGGCCTTTCTTCTCTGAGTAGTCAGCTAGGAAACGCCGACCTCATCTAGTTTTAAAATATGATTGACGTGTAAAAGTGTTTGTACAACCCTACTTACAGAAATAAAATCATTTATCATTTATCATTTAGTGGTCGCAAGCACTCCTGATGCGCATGAGGTCCTGGGTTCGATTCCCGGGTCGGGCAAAGTGTTATTGAGATTTTCCATCTGGAATTTATCAACCCGGAGTCTGGATGTGTGCCCGGTTGATAAGAATAGGCTCGCGTTCTGTTACATGGGACTTAAACATGACTGGCGAAATGTGAGTGTACTATGGATGCACCTCTGCCTAATCCTTAGTGAAATACAGGTATGATGTTGTGTGTTATGTAAACTGCTTAAAGTGGGAACTCAGTTCTTTTAACTTGTTAATACTTGGTGTAGAAAGTAGGTGTCGGCGCTATGGTGACCTAACACACCTGTCTCGTATTGATATAATATGGTATATGTTTAAGGTACGAGTAAAAGTTAAAGTCTTGAATTATAAAGGAATAGCTGTATTGAATCACTATAACACTCAGTTACAAGAAATGGTAAAAATGGTAAATTATATAACTAAATTATTGGTAAAATCTGTGGTAAAATGGTAATGGTTTTGAGTACGTGGTGTCTCTAATGAGATCTAAGCGCGAACTGTCCCACTTTTTGGAGAACGAGCGAATGTGCATTCGATGCAATTATGCATTTTGAAACTAGAACATTTGGCAACATTAAGTTTTATAAAATAAATGTGATTTATCCTCGTTTCGGTCGATCTTTCTTATTTCAAATTTATCCTTTTACTGTCTTACTTGACTTAATTAAAAAAATAATGACAATTATCACCAAACATTTCAACCAAGCAATACTTTAAAATAGCACTTTTATTAAACAAATGTAACATTATATTTACTGATTGCGTCTAATAGCCATTCTGGACTTCACCACTCTGATTTTAACCCTATCCAGATATAACTAAAGTCGGATTTCCTGCAACGGGTTATGTCAGAACTAGCGTGTTTCGTGTAAACAAGTATACAGGCTGGTTTCGACATGCGGTAATCGCTTAACGTCCGGTTGGGGCACGGTTCAGGCAACGCCTGTTGCCCCGGTTATAAAACCTTTATTAGGGTTCGTGATGGGATAAAGGGCGAAACACTTTGATGTCTGAGAAAGATGAGATTTTTTTTAATCATGTGTGTTTTATTTATTTTCGAAATATTTCTTGGATTGTGTAGATTAATTTTCAAAATACAAAAATAGAACATAACATTCTATTACTATTGATGGGTTTCCGGAAGTCGATAACGTTAACTGAGATAAAATGAGAGTAGATTGTGATTAATTGCAGATATTGAAATAATTATCAGAACTTGTAGCTGAAACTGGGTTTGGTTTCACTTTAGCCTTCAAATTAATCATGGATCAGATCAAACCTCCAAATAAACAGCATTAAACAATGTGCCAGTATGCACGACGCAAGTAAAAGCAGCATGCGCAATATTTGATTGCACATAATTTAATTAGAGAATTAACACTAAACGCAAACCGCTGTTCATGATGTGAATAGAATAATAAATCTAACTTGACCACTAAAATAACAATTTTAACTCAAATGTCTAGAACAGGAATAACACTGGCTGTTTTCTTTTTTAATTAAAGGAATATAATTAAAAAAAAACAAAGAAATTAAAATAAACGTAAACGCGATCTCGATGTTAATGATTCGTGTCGATGGTACGACTATTTTTGGATTTGGCATAATCAAAACTTTTCCATTTCTACGGGGTTGTCAATGGCACTGCAGGGGTCGCAAAGATCACCGGTGTTGAGATAAAAATAACAGGATAGCAGGTTAGACTTTGTTTAGGGCTCAGTTTCATAACGCAACGATGTCGCCGCATAAACATTAAGAGGTATACAGAACAGTGGTTTGTGCCTCAATGATTATCAAGGAAAAAATAGAAAAACAGTTATAACATTATTAGCAGAAATAATAATGATGAAATACTTAATCCTTACTTGTTTCTATAGAGGTATGAGGAATAAGGCGTAAAGTTCATTTAAACCTGTATAAAAAAGGGAGGATCCTCCGTCCAGACGGTTGTCGCGTCTGGGGGGCAACTGCCCGACTATTGATGTCGGGACGTTGTATATGTGTCGTAGCCGTATCGTTTAACACGTATTACACGTATTACGCCGGTATTACAAATTGGCGCGCCCGATTGTAAAAAGGTTGCCGTTTTGTAATGCGGCTACCTCACGTTGAGCCGGATTTCAATTCGGCTGAAATAAAGCACACCGCATTGTATGAGCTCTTCGCGTTCGTCAAAGCGTCTTGAAAAACGCCGCTGTTTTGTAATGTGGCTAGCTTACGTTGAGCCGGATTTCAATTTGGCTGAAATAAATTACGCCGCATTGTATGAGCACTTTGGGGCACCCCGACTCGGACAGGTTAGGTTAGTTTTGTTATTTTTTTAAACCACCCAGAAGTACTATCGGCCCAAGTTAAGCATGCTCACTTAAGAAAATATTCCTGCGAGAGCGCAGCTAGTGACAAACCACACCCCTTCCTAGTTTCCCCCAATTAGAGACAATATGCATTTGTGTGAGTAATGAGCGAGTAACATAAAATAACAAACATTAGCTAGAGCGCGGCAGTGCCAATACAAGGAACAACTGCAAAACATTTGAGATAATCCTAAGGTAATAAAAAAACGTATGGCCCTTGTATTAAGCCGTCCTCTATTGTTTAACCGAATTTCCAGACATTCCCACTAAATAACAATGGGTCTTAGATAATGAACTTATTTTTATTTCAGTTGCAAGAGTTGTGCGGCTTGCGGCCTTGCGTTAGCTACAAACAAAAAGCTCTGATAACATTGTATGAACTGCGCAGAGTATTGGTTCAAATATTACTGTAATTTTCAAGTATTCCCAAATTGCCCAAGTATAAACAAACACATAGAAATTTAGATAGTTATTTACTTTTAATAAAGTCGATTAAACACAAAAAATTTCAATATAAACATTTGATACCTTCATGCAGTGCCGGTCAACGCACCTATACCTAACGTATTCAGGGAGCCGTGAGATAAAAGGTAAACAAACCATAAATGTCCGTTCAATCGATTTTGAATGCTATTGTGTTGGTGGCATGACAAATGGCAGCTGCAGTAAACAGTTGGTATTGTAACCACTTTTTTGCCTTTAATGCCATCCATAAGCCTACGGAATAGAAGTCAAAATCGGTGGAACGGACTGTAATAAAACGGTTCGTTTCAATGTCTCATCTTATTGTGAAGGGAATATGGTGCGGTTGCTGCGGCATGCGGCATCACATAGGATATGGTGAAAATTGGAGAGGCAGTGAAAGTGTTCATAAATAACCTATATCTATAGACCCGATAGAGAGAGGAAAATATTAAAGTGGATTAATACATATAAATTGTAGTTTATTAGTTATTACAAATTATTTTTGTAAATACTGCAATATCAATAATACATTTTCTAAACCAAACAAACAGAAGATATGAGTACTAAAATTAATTCTTGTCCATAATAAAAAAACAATTCAATTCAATAACAAAGAGCTCACGCCGCCGCCGCGCCGCGCTGGCCGTGCCCATTAAAAACTCGTCTCTTAGCAGAAACAAGTGAGCATAGTACTCTCCTAGTGTGAGTGTCACACATTCTATACATGATTATACTAATACGAACACCACTAAAATACCCTTTGTGCATCCTATTGGTCAAAACTCGTGCATTGTGCGATCGAGTCGTGAGCCGTGCTATGCGATTATCGCCTTAGAGGTGAGCATGCAGAAGTTTGGCCGATAGTACGCTCCGTCGGCTACGCCTTCTAATGGAAATGGAAAACTGAAAACTGACGATACTAAATATTTGGCTTATTTTATTTTGACAATAAAGCTAAACGTTGAACGCCGCTTTGTAGAATGTATCGCCACCACAACCCTGCTCAACGTGAGGTAGCCGCATTACAAAACGGCGACGTTTTTCAATTTCGCGCGCCAATTTGTAATACGGCGTATTGTACGATACGGTTGCGACATATATACTAGCTGCGCGATAAACTCTGCTTGCGCGATGCAGGACTTTGCGTGACGTCAGTGTGACGCGTAGCTCGCGTGTGGCGTTGTAGATGCCGCTACATTTCTGTCCAAAATGATAAGGACTTATGAAATGGATGAACGTAAACGTAAACCCATAAACAGATACAATTATACTGTGGGTTCCTGATTCGTATAAATATGTCAAAGAGAAACCGCCTTTGGTCCCTTAAATGCCACAACAGAGAAGAAGGTTTGACGTTAACGCTGGCCGCACATTGGCTACTATCACTTGCTCAAAGGTTGCTAAAACGACCAATCAGAGCATGCAACTTGATTTTAGTTGCAGAGGCAACCAACTCGTTACCCTAGCGACCAAACGGTTACTCAAACTACTGTTCTGTCACTCGTCAAGTCCACTATTTTGTTTGACGTTGCTATACATATACAATAAAATGTATAGATATGTCTATTGTCTATATGTATAGAACACGCGGTACACAGATTTAAGAAAGAGTAAACGTGGAGTTTCTTTCCGGTTTTCTCCACAGGAAACGACCAATTGGAACAGTGCCCTAGCTGACATTTCATCAGTGCTCATGTAGGTTTGTATGAAATATAATACATTGAGTTTTAATTTTTTGGATTTTGATACGTCGAAACGTTGGCTGGCTCTGCAGTCTCGACATTAGACAGCGACAAAAATCGGTCGCTAGGTCGTATCGTTTTCAAATTCCTTTAATAGATTTTCAACTTTATTTCGAAAGTATAAGGTTGAAAATCTATTTAAAAAAATTGGCATCGATTAGACTTAACGACCGATTTTTGTCGCTATCTATGTCGAGACTGCCGGCCCTGGCCCTGCAGTCTCGACATTAGATAGCGACAAAAATCGGTCGCTAAGTCGTATCGTTTTCAAATTCCTTTAATAGATTTTCAACTTTATTTCGAAAGCATAAGGTTGAAAATCTATTATAGAAATTTGACATCGATTGGACTTAACGACCGATTTTTGTCGGTATCTATGTCGAGACTGCAGGCCCTGGTGTCGTTCCTAGCTACCTACAGTTGTAGCTAGGAACGACACTGAGCAACTTTTGGACGCGACCGTTAGTCGCTTTCGTGTGCGGTACCAGTGCGAAACCGAGATTTGAGGTCATCCTAAATGCTCTTATTAAAATAGGTACGACTTCTTAGTCCTGAAATAGAGGCTCGGAATTGATGTGAGTTAGCATAGCTTTCCAGCTAGAATTATACGAGTATTGATGCCCACAAATATGCACGAGCTATTAACTATATTCCGATGTTTGGCGTGAGAGGGGATACAATTTTAAAGAGTTTCAGACAGTCAATTTTGTGACGAAAATTGGAGAGCTTTCGTACCTACTTTGATTTTACCCGTAAAAAGAATTATCGTTGATGTCTCTGGAAATCTGGATATTGAAGATCAGAAGCAGAATATTTTTTATTTCTAGTTGGTGTGTTCGGTAAAAACAATAAGGCAAGTGATAAAGAAAATTTTCTCCTCTTAAAAGACACAACTCATAAAAACAAACAAATATTGTCGTTTTTAAACAAACAAAAAATATCTGACCCACAATCTGAAAACCTATTTAAAAGTCCCCTGAACAATGAGAATACCTCACGATTTTGTAGTATTTTATTCAAATTATTGTATGTGGACGACCTCGACTACTTATCAGATTAAACACCCCTGTAAAGATATGGCCGTGTTGATTTATTAAAAACAAAACACAAAAAAAATACATTCACGATAATATTAAAAAGAGCCAAAACAACGTACTTTTGAAAAAATTTCGTAACTTCTAGTAAACAAACAGAAAAATTCTACAACTTTTTATTAAAAATATTTGGAATTTAGTTGCCGTGACGTTAAAGTAATTTCAGGTATTTTTTTCGTTTTCGTTATTTTTTGTTTTGACCTGACATTTATTTCATAGCGACTGTTTTTCATGACAATCTACAATCATGAAGTATTGTTGCTGCTTCGACCTTTACCAAAGTATTTATAAAAAAAAATGTTTTTAAGCTATTGCATAGCTTTTATCGCGGGCTTTGAGCGCGGCGACCGAATCAAGAAATTCCGTAACGAAAATAAAACCTAACACCCCCTACTCCGCCTACCATGTAGCTCGGCCGAGCGTTCGCTTAACGTGTATGTATATGGTACGACTGTACTTGAATTAATATCAAAGAAAAAAAATACTGCATAAATAAAAAATAAATAAATAATTATAATTGCATAAGTTGATAAAAAATGCTATGCAATAGCCTTACCGCGGCAGTCCCAGAGTGCCACACGTGTTTTTTTTTTGTATTTTGAGTATTGTTTATTAGCAAACACCCGCGTGGACTTTTGATTGGTCGGTACTTGACAATAATTGAGAACCCATTTGTATGATGTTTAACCGAGTTTGAAACTTCAATAAAGGTCAACAAAAGTTTTTGTTCAAACTGAAGAGGATCCACAAAACATTGTTTTAGTCATTTATCATAACAATCAAGTCTACACAAAACAAACAGCAACATTACAACAACAACACAACAACATTTAAAAAACATAACGAATTTGACACCCGTTAAATAACAGTAGCCAATGTGCGATTTTATCATTTCTAACGTGACTATATTATTGTGGACGTTCACGTCCACGCTCATAAAATGTTTAGAAATAAAAGCGCGTAATCAAATCACTTGGCGTTAGATTTGACAACAAATAAAATTTCCTATAGGCTTTAAAAAGCCAGGGGTGAATGTTTTATTCATTATAGAAAGCCCATATTTATTTTTCCTTAGGCCATATTGTACCGCTGCTAGGCAAAGGCCTTCCCAAGTTCTTCCAAGAACTCTTTTCCTGCGCCACCTCGAACCAAGCCTCGCGGTACGCATCCAGGTCGTCTCACCAGCTTTTTCTAGACCAGCCTCCATATTTAGGCACACTCAATCCCCTAATAAATTTAAAAATACCACCACACCTTGAGAAACACGAAAACCTATTAATCCAATCGTATGAATCAGTAAAGCCAATCAATGCATACACACATGTAACTTGTGGCACCTTGGCACACAAGCCGGCAGCTCTTGGCACCTTGCCAACTAATTAGTCATGTAAATGGAAACTACGCAACGTGCTGTTTGGTGACACTGGGGCACACGGAGCTAGGGAGCCGGAAGGTGCAGGATCTTGAGAGGAGCGCAAATATTTGACGTTGGTTTGTGATTAGGCATTGGAGTTTGTGGGGGAGTTGGAGGAAAGGTGGCATGTAGATGTTTTGAAAGGATTTATTGTGATTTGTTTTTGGTCTAATTTGTTTTTATTTTAATCTTGATTTTAATATTGGTATTGTTTTAAATTTTTAATCTAATTTTGTTTTAATCCTGATTTCATTGTAATGTTGTTTTTTAATTTAATGAGATTAGGTATTTAACTTGCTTTAATTCTAATTTTATTTTCTATTTCTATGTTTAGTGCTTAAATTAAATGTTTACTATTAAAATTAATTTGAAGTAATATAATTGTATCACCTTTCGCTGCGTAAAACTTGCTTAATTGTAACCTAAATGGAAGAAGTCCTGAAATACAGGTACTCTACCTAGCTCTGAAGCCAGGGTCTGCCTTTTTCTATAACCTGTTTTTATGACAATAAAGATATTTATTATTATTTAGAAAACTTAGAACAAGAGAGAGGTAACCAATTATTTTGGATAAGTGTAGGCTACGTTAAGTTGATTATTGGTACCGCGAAGGTTTTTACACCACTTTTGATTTGTGATTCATGGCTTAAGGTAAATATATCAGCTCAAAGCAAACAGTTTTATAGTGGGACAAAACTCTTACTTGTAGCATTCCACGTCGAAAATTAATCAATATTTGGTTCCATGTAATTATTGTCTAGAACTTCTATCATAGAAGAACATCCTTGCCACTTCCGCGAACTTTTACTCCACGCTGTTCTGTAGCGCTCGCGGCGGATTGCAATCACAGATTGATCCCAACCCCAGTTCCATGCACCAGATATTTCTGGTTGACTAAGTACACACTTATTAACTTAGTTGTATTGGTTTCCAAACTTCGTCTCAAGGAAACGTTCATTGTGAATTCCTGGAACTTCTTGAATGAGATTTGGAATGTGGATTTTGTAAGCAAATTACAGTGTGGTCGGGTAAAATTTCAGTTTGTGAGTCGTGGTTTCTGGGTTTTTAGGGTAGACTACACATTACGAAAGGAATCTCTGAAACTCTGAAACTAGAAATGAGTTTACTAAGAACTTCATAAAATGTCCGTCGTAAAACTTGGTAGCAAACTATTACCAATATATTAAGTTGAAAATATTTTTAAGTCACCGTTATAAATGATAAATGATTTAATTTCTGTAAGTAGGTTTGTACAAACACTTTTACACGTCAATCTTATTTTTCAAACTAGATGAAGTCGGCGCTTCCTATCTGACTACTCTGAGAAGAAAGGCCGAAACAAACTCAGAGGTCACAGCCTCTTAAAGTCCAGACATAGTCTTGGTCAGATCATGTGAAGACTGTGAAGATTAGTGTCTGAAATCGTCTTTTGAGGAAAGAACGACATAGATTGAGTGGACCTGTCCAGTCAGTGCACGCATTTGTCAGTAATCGTGCAGCTCGACTCGGAACTTAAGGAGCTCAATGATTAAGAATAGTTTATCCTAAGATAGTTATAAATTGCAAGGCATTTAAGTAAAAATGTAAATATATATTGCTAACCTCATACAGTTCATTGAGTGTTCTTCAATTACATATGAGTACCAACTCAAGGAGAACAAAATAATAGAATTTTAACAAAAGTATACACAAATCATTTTAATAATTCACATCAACACACCCAAACGAAGCCTACAGTTCTCAAAGTTATTAAATCATTTCGTAGCAAACTTTTGTTTGTAAAAATAAAATACATTTTTAACGAATCAAACGGATAATGAATTTGTCATTTGGAAGCCCAGCGGACACTTTAATTGGGCTGTATAAAACTTGAAAAAGTTTTTATTGCGTCTCTGCTAATAAAAAATTTGCCACCCGAAGTCGAGTTTTGTTAGCAAAGAATCTTCAGCTATCTTTAAGACTCATGACATTTTCTAACTCCGCGTTATAATATTAAAAAGTTCGCCTTTGATTTAAACTTTATACAGTTTCGTTAATAAAGGTCCTTCTTTTTTAAAATTGAAGTCTGATTTGTTCTGTGTAATCCCGGGCAGGTGTCCAGATTCACTTGTGGACTGAGCTGGTCTTACGTTATCTGATATACCTAGTACGTCCTAGAGATAGCGGAGACAACTTTATTAACGTTTGTACTAGCGACGTCACCATCTAGTTGTTTAAAATTCTCTCTATTTTGAGAATTGTGACGCTTTGCCGAGAGAGACTAACTTTGTGTGTTTATTTATTTATTTTATATTTCATCAACAAGTGACAATGGACTCAAATATGTTAGTAACAATATTTCTTAAAAACTGTGTTAGTAAACTTAACCTACACACTAAACCTAACACTGCTATATATGTTAATGAGAACCCCTTCTACAAGCTCAGGACCGAAGTAGAAAGTTGCACCAGCGATTCACACACAAGGAGTCCAATCTGCTTGCGATACATCGCAGTATGACGATGGAGGTGGCCCATACCCGGCGCAGCAGGGAGGCGCATCTTTTTCGCATCGTAGTGTAGAAGCAATCGACACGAGCGTCAACGAACATCTCTGCTGCACAACAAAAGCGGAACAGTCTTATCAACACCCGGGACGCCTTATTAGAATTATTGAATGCGAATTTTTGTTTAGTGACAGACTAAGAAATACTTGTCTGTAGGAAGATTTACTGTCAAAACTTTTACAAAATTTTGATAACAATTTCAAGTGTGTCGTCATCCTGTATAATTACTTTGTTAATATCAATTACGTAACTTTGGTTGTAAGTTACAACCAGTAAGGTGACTTTTACTACCTACTTTTCAGCTGAAAAAATGGCTGTGTGACTTCCGGACACACGGACATGACGAAATTATAAGGGTTACATTTGTTCCATTCGACAAAGGAACTGTAAAAATATCACAAACGAAAAATTCTTGCCAAAAAAATTGTATAGTCAAAAATTTCCCCGGTACGTATGTAAGTTACAAAAACATGTTTTTTCATAACAAAACGTTTGTGTTCTGCATGGTGGTTTAACGGTTCGCAATAGAAAACCCAATTTTAGCTTTTGACAGCAAACGTTTTGCAGTTACGAAATTTTTGCAAGTTTGGCAATGCAGTTAGACATATTGTAGTTTGTTGGTAAGTAATTGTTACCTTGTGTTGTGTTGTGTGTTGTTAATTGTTCTTTCGTCATTTTTTTATTTCTATTTAAAAGATTATCCCGTCCATGGAGTTAAGGCTCCTACTCACAGGCGCAACACGCGACGCGAATCGCACGCTCATCGCGACAGGCGGTGCCTTTGTTTCACATCGCGTGTAGCGCCTGTTTGTAGGAGCCTTTACTTGCCCGTTCTTCTCTATAGATACCTAATATGCTTTGGAATGGGCAACTAGCTTCATATTTCTGACTAACCAACTCATTCACAATTTAAAAGTTTGAGTTTGTTTAGGTTTATTTTTATTTTATTGTGAGTGTTTTTGAATTACTTATATATAATCATCGTAACATTACACGTGTTTCGTAATCTTATATCATTTTTGCATATTGATTGTAAAATAAGCCGTGGCAGCTAAGAGATGACCAGTCCCTACTGACGGCGCCCGTTCACGAACATGACGTATGGATCAGCACCATTCAGCTAAACTATTTTGAAGGAAACTTAATGATCCAACACACACGCCACTACCAGCGAGACATTTCAGTGAGCATGACATACTCTCAGCCGCCAGGGCACATTCAAGTCAATGAAAGACGAACCCAGTAAATGCAGTAGCTTTATAGTAGGTACTCTATTCACAAACTTCAAACAACGTACATACATAATGATATTGTGTGATCACTTGCGACTCACATATTTGTACACCAGCGCCCTAATTACGTAACACACTATCTATCACAATCTCAATAATTTTGAAGCCTATTGCTAAACTATTGCTTCATGTGTTCGAAAAAATTGTCAGTTCAACAACGTAAATAACGCAATGAATATTGTTGAACTGTCAAAATGAAACCCATTCCTACTGTTAGTGTGCTACGTAATTACCCCGCTGAAATATGCCGTTGGGGTTTGTATGCATTTCGATCGTGATCTCCTGCGAAACACCGCTTGAAACGGCGGGACATCAAATCGTACGTTGGGATCGATAGTGGTCAAACGTTTGGTTGTGCACTAGTGCTTAAAACACGTCTGTTATTGGTTCAGTTTCTGTCTTTGAAATTGTATACACCGTGTTCTTTTTTACTTGCGTTAGTTTCCAGGGAACATTCTTCAGGACAAATTAAGTTAATTTCTCCAAGAAACTAATATCCTAACTCATACCGTTCTTAAAATGTTCAAAATCTTAATTTTATCACTTATTTAAGTTAAACCAGTGTAAAATCTTCTTAATCCATAACCAAATATTATTTGCTTTCATTCTTAAGTAAATAGTTTTCAATTCTTACATATCCTCCGATAAGAAGGCCAAAGATAATGAGTTCGTTTGATGTTGTTTAATGCGCTGCGTTGCTTTAATGAGCTGTCATGGATATATTTCAAACACTGCCACAGTTGATACGAATTTTTGCCTAACACAAAAGTGACTTTTACAATGCTCATCAACTCATATTTATTTAATATGTGTCAAAAACATTTTTTATTTTTTATTTAACAGAAATTGATTTACCGGATAGTTTCTGTTAATGTACCAAGCACTATATCGAAATTAAAGCAAATAAAAAAAACACGTTGTATAGAATATGCTGAGGTTTGTATATTAGTTTAAGTATCCATTTCTTTGGCTGTGAAGTGTTACCTATTACTTTCCAAAATAAAGCGCCAATTAAATAAAATGTGCGCTTAAATTGACTTTAGTACAAACAAGTACTTGTACTAGACAAACACACAAAAACATGTTTCAATACAATATAACCCCTTTTCATTAGAGGTAAATAAAAGCAAGAAATAAAAATATTTGATTATTCTATAAAAAATCCAAACGAAGGCCATTTTAATCTACTTCAATGCAGTGGAGGTCGTTCAACAAACTATTGTATCTATTTGCTACAATTATTTGAATTACAAAAGCGTTTCGAATGACGAAGGTTAACAATTTTTTTTTACTATTCCAATTCAGATGTAAAGGAAATTAGATTGACTTAATAAATTACGTTTCCAAATCATTGGGTGGGCAAATCCATTATCGTAATGGAGTTAGTAACTGGAATCGATACGTCTAGTGTAGGTAAAGTGTGAACTGATGATATTGTAGGTATATAATATATATAATATAATAGGTTGATATATAATAGAAGCGTAGGCGGAAAAAAATAGTGTACTTAAATTGTCCTGCTCCATAAGACATCTAGAGTCTAGACAAAATCAAACTGGTTGCTAATTTAATTGTATAATTTATAATTTTTATAACATTGATTTTACATTATTTTTAAATATGTGAGCACCATGTATCTATCACATAGTTAATTTACCTGTCATTGCTTTATATTTAATCATTTTTACCTATTGTCGTATAGTAATTTTATTCGATGTGCATTGTCTTCACATATAATTATTATAATTAATGTATAAAAAATATTGTAATACATTTTAAAAGAGTAACAGTGGAGTTTCTTGCCCATTCTTCTCCATACGAAACTACCTTTTGGAAGGAGCGACTAGAACCAACCCTACTTTTTTGTAAGCTTTGACGTTCGGTAGGGCCTTTTATATGCCTATTTGAAATAAATGATTTGACTTTGACTTTGTAAAATACAAGACTGATTCAATAGAAAATGACATTATCATTAGTCATAGTTTAGACCTGTCTATTAGCACGTCATTGAAATCGATCCTCGGCTACTCTCACCCAGCTGTTACTAGCCAGCCTGTCAAGACCGTCGCTCCACATAGTCTAACGAACTGTTCAAACCTGAGGCAAATCCCGTGCGTCGCGTCGATTGATAATGGTAATAATTAGGAAGTCACGCTTCTATTCATGCCGATTTGAACACCTCCAAAACAAGTAGGTTGACATAATTAGCGCAAGCGAATTTCCTCCTGCCACCAGCGTTCGATTCAGTTTGACGAGAGCTTTAGTGCGGACCTTACGTTTGCCGATTCGCAGTCTCCACTCAAGAACACATCTAACAGTAGTCATCAGCTCTTCAGCTAACATGGCCCGCCTATTGCTAATTTAACGTAACAATCTTATACTAATTTACTTATTGCTAATTTAATATCATGTTTAAGTTTATTTGTAGTCCTTTCACTCTGTCCACGTTAAAATGTGTATTATTTTTTAAGGTAAAAAGTATACCTTCTTTGGCGAGGAAGCTACGTATCTGTGTCAAATTTGTTAAAAAACTTTTTGGTAAGTCGGCCGTGAAAACTTTCGAACGGGAAGAAAGACTAACTTTAGAATTTACCACCTAAATCAAAAACTCGTAAGTAACAACACGGTTCATAAGTATATTACTTATTTACATTACAATTTCATAACCTGAACCGAAGTTTTGATCTTTTGATACGTAAAAGAACTTTTAATACCAAGTTTTGAACTTGATATCAAAAACAAATAAGGTACCGTCAAACTGGCTGAATAGATATGTAGGGGTGAATCGGAACGAAACTTTAAAAGGGATTTTAACATTGAAAAACTATACTTTCTTGCCAACAAGGGCACTTAATCGTTAATTATAATACAGTAAACACATTAGAGTCCTTTTTGGCAACAAACTATATTATTTCTATGTTAAAATCACTTTTAAAGTTTCGTCTCGATTCACCCCTGTATCCCTATTCACCCCGTTTGACGGTATATGAAACTAAATTATGAGTGTTTTTCATTCATGTATAATCTGAAAGTTTTGCCTGTTTAACTAAGATGTTAACTTAGGCTTCAAGGAGTTCCAGGCCCGGGTCGAAAGCGTGTCGTGTTCCACGCGCGCCTCAAAGAGATGTCAGCACAACTGACGGGGTCCGATAGGACCAATGCCTGCCGGGGCTGCGGATTGTTCGAAAGAGTTACCGTGGCCCTGGCGCACAGGCAACTGAAGGAACACGGGTGGGTTTTAGTCAGTAAGAGTCTGACGCGCCCTTTCGCTCCGCCCAGAGCGGGAGAAGTCATTTGATGATTTCCCAACCAAAAAAAAAAGACTTCAAGGAGTTTTCATTGAGGGTCTTGGAACAAACACTAACCTTCATGACAGCTGTTTCTTATGTGTTTGAGAAGGAGTGTGGAAACAACATCAAAATTACTTTAATATGTAGGTAATTATCAGCTACAAGAATAATACTACTCGTACTAGTACGAAGATGACGATTACTGACAAATGCGTGCACTGACTGGACATGTCTACTCAATCAGTGTGGTTCTTTCCTCAAAAGACCATTTTAGATACTAATCTACATGATCTTCACATGATCTGACCAAGGTTATGTTGGACTTTAAAAAAGACTGTGACCTCTGAGTTTCGTTTCGGCCTTTCTTCTCAGAGTAGTCAGATAGGAAACGCCGACTTCTTCTAGTTTAAAAAATATGATTGACGTGTAAAAGTGTTTGTACAAACCTACTTACAGAAATAAAATCATTTATCATTTAATATTCTAAATCCGAAAGTAAAGGCTCCCGCAAATAGGCGCGACGCGACAGCATGACGCGACAGCACGACCAGACAGCGCAACGCGACATCGCGACGCGACTATAGTAGAATATTTTTTATGAAAACTTCATAGAAAATGTTCTACAAGAGTTGCGTTGCACCTGTCTGCGGGAGCCTGAACTCTGTATGTCTTTCTGTTACTTTTTCACACATACAGGTATGTACCATTGAACCAATCATACAGATACGTAACCCGTGACCATGGAGAAGGATATAGGCTATTTTTCATCCTGGATATTTGTACTAAAAGATGACAAAATACAAAATACACGTAGGTGAAATCGCGGGTGGGTATTTATATTTTGTATCATTTCAGCCCGAAATCATCCATTGCTGGGGTCTCCCCACATCCCGTGTGTTCCCGCGATTTTGACGATACCATCAACCCAACGCGCTTTCCGACGGCCCTGGTTTCTTAGGCCCAACCTTGGAACGGAGGCAACAGTTAGTCAACAATAATAATAACAGTTCCAAATCTATGTCTGAAGTAAAACAGTAACTAATACAAAAGGTCTTACACTATCTGATAGTGGGACATTTGTACCAAATTAATGTCCTGTTTCACCCCTTTATGAGGGTAAAAGCCATATATTGGTTTATGGCAACATTATCGTTAGTATGGATTTCGTTCTGGCTTTTGGCCTAATGTTCGATACAGGAAGGGATTTGCTTAGTCGATTTTATGGTGTATTAATGTGGCAAATTGGTAGGGTTGAGAAAATTTGTCTAAAGTGATCATTTTTAGTTATCGTCGGCATGATATCAGTCTATTATTTGTAGTTAAACTTTTGTTAATTGTTGTGATAACTTGGGCACCGAAGTTAAGGAATCCTTGGTGCCCAATAGCCGTTAGATATACATCAATGGCGCTTTTCAAGGAGAACCTTTGCTACTAACACGACTTTTGCCAATTATTTAGTCAGTTCGGAGTTAACTACCTAAATAGGTGACAACTTGGGCACCGAAGTTAAGGACTGGGATCCTTGTGCCCAATAGCCGTTAGATTTACATCAATGGCGCTTTCAAGGAGAACCTTTGCTACTAACACGACTTTTGCCGATTATTAGCCAGTTCGGAGTTAATTACCTAAATAGGTGACAACTTGGGCACCAAAGTTAAGGAATTCTTGGTGCCCAACAGCCATAAAATAGACATCAATAGAAAGAGCTTTTCAAGGAGAACCTTTGCTACTAACACGACTTTTGCCGATTGTTAATTGCCCGCGGCTTCGCCCGCGTGGAGGTCGGAAATTATCCCACAGGAACGTACTACCGGAATAAAAAGTATTCTATATATTAATCCAGGTTATAAACTATCTGTGTTCCAAATTCCATCCAAATCCGTTCAGTCGTTTTTTTGTGAAAGAGTAACAAACATCCATCCATCCATCCATCCTTAACGACTAACTTATGAACTTAGAGAGATGTATTGCTGATTCTAATGATTATAATTCTGTAAAGCCATATTTGTTACGGCCGCGAATCATATTTTAATCAAAATACAACCTGACATTGACCTTCAAATTGCAAAAAACGTAAGAAAATTTGAATTTCGCGGCCTATCCTTGCGCTTCCCCCTTAACGGCGTACAAATATAAACAGGTGGTTATTTTTATTACATTAGAATATAAACATCAAACAAATGTGTCCATTATTCAAAGAAAATCAATATATGAAATCAAAAACTTAATCAATCAAATTATAATAATTAATATACTACAGAATAGTGTCATCAACTCGTCATAGAAAAGGATAACAAAATAAAAATTAGCCAGTCAAAAGTCAAAGTAATTAGGAATAAAAAAATAAAAAATATTACATCTTATTTCACACGAGTCAGATTAATTTACTTGAATATTGTACATGACACCAACAATTAATAAAAAATAATAAAAAATATAATAATTAAAATGTTAAAATAAAATGCAAATAAAAAATAAAACTATATCAGTACTTTGTTAGTTAAAAACTCGGAAATACTGTAATAGGCTTTTTGAATTACATAGTTAAAAAGACATTCAAAGTCAAGGGTGATACTGTTACGTTTCGAAATGTCGATATTAAAGTCGCCGCATACTATAATATTTCATTTGCGTTTCTTTTGTATATTGGAAATTAAGTGAGCTACTACTATTGCCTACTCGTTACATTTGATCCATTATTTACGGGACACTCTGTAGATAAAAATCGTCCTCAATGCTTCTCCTTAGATAATACTTGTCAAAAACCTACACTTTCCTACTGCTAAATACTGACGTAAGTGTAGAACAATCGTGTAACAGGTGGCTCATCATTTCCAAGTATTATGAAACCTCCGAAGATTCCTCTCGATCAATCATTATACCTTTCTCTTTTGTCGGATAATTTGCTACACTTCACTTTGGTGTCTTTTATATTCTTTATTTTCTCCTTGTTTCTCAAGAGTTTTCTCTGATTTGAAATCAATAATGAGGAATTTACTTTTTCCAGTCCCTATTTTAAGTATTAAAATGAGCTTCCTAAGATGCAACCAAAAATAAATAAAAAAAAAAGAATTCAAATGTACAGGCACTTGAATAAGTGACCAAAAAGAAACGAACTTTTTTGTTCATCCCTTAATACGTATGGGCTCTAAATTAATTGTTCCCAAATGAACCCGTTTTCCTTGCCTTTAAATTGGCTGACTAAAATTTCCTTTTCTGGACCCCGGAGACCCTACTTTTGTTACCAAGGGCTCCCCAAAGTCTACTGAAGGTCAACCCATTGAATTACCGAAAAAAGGTCTGGGCTGAAATTATAATTCTTATACGTAAATAAAGTAAGGATTTTATGATTTATTTCGGTTTACCCTCAGATGTGTTTTAACCGCTATTATTTCATATTCACCTGTTTAAGTTAATTCAATTTCTCTTGATCTTAAAAAAATCTCAAAAACTAACAATGCGCTTAACGCATAAAATCACCAAATCACTCTAATATATACCGTCAAACGGGGTGAATAGCGATGCAGGGGTGAATCGAAACGAAACTTTAAAAGGGAGTTTAAAATTGAAATAAAAATGAATGAAAAAAAAAGAGTTTATTCGTGGTAAAATCTTAAGCATTACAAAAAAGAAAAAATGTGCCAAACAGCAAAGCAGTTTGTTGGCAGATGTAGCTCCCATACAATTTTCTAATTTATCTCGTAGGTACTTTTCTATCAAAAGTATGATTTTCCTTAAAAATAACAACAATACATTTACCGCTAAACATTACCTATAACTAAATACACATATTTTACGGCAGCACAAAGGCTGACTATTATGTAATGCTAATAACATTTTAAATTGCGTAATAGCATAGTAATAGCATAGCGTAATAATATAGTTTGTTGCTAAAAAGGACTTGAATGAGTTTACTGTATTATAATTAACGATTAAGTGCCGTTGTTGACAAATAAATTTTATTATTTCAATGTTAAAATCCGTTTTAAAGTTTCGTCCCGATTCACCCCTGCATCCCTATTCACCCCGTTTGACGGTACTGTTTCACTAAAGTGTACATTTACAGTGCTATCCATTTATTATGGAAAACCTCAAAGCCGCAAATATTTATCAGCTCTACCGAAAACTTTTCATAATAAATGAACAATTTTGTTTATTTAATTTAACAATATTTTAAAAGAATGACTGCTTCGTTGGTCTAGTGGTCGCAAGCGTTACTGCTGAGCATAAGGCTGTTATTGGTGTTATTGGGTTTTTCCATCTGGAATTTCTCAGTAGCAGCACGGAGTCTGGATTTGTACCCAGTTGATGTCAATAGGCTCGCCCCCTGTAATATGTGACGTAAACATTACTGGCGAAATATGGGTGTATGTACTATAGGTGCACCTCTGCCTAACCTTTCGCGGAATAAATGCGTGATGTAATCTTATTTTAAGAGAAAAGTCTTAATTACTGTTCGTTATAAAACTTAGCGTTTCAGGAAGGACTAGTTGCTCTAACTACATTTTACATTAATAGTTAACTTTAAAAACGAAGTATGGTTGAAACCATCATATTTTGCAATAACAAAAAAGAATATGGCTGCTTTCAGTTAATAATATAGAAACAACAATAAGAATCAAACTAGTAACAGAATAATAGGTGCAGTCGTGAACAGCAATTGCCACTGCAGCTGCGAACAAACGCATCAAAGTTGTGACGACTTTTATTTGTAACGCAAAAAAGTTATGCAATATTATAGCGTTGCCGGGTTGCAAGCACTTGTGTGTGCGACTGTTTTTATTTTTCATTGATGTTGTTCTGCTGGATGATACATATTTATTGAAGTGAAAACTTCTTTTGGCGCACTTTGCGCTCTTTCTGAACAGTGAACGAAACTGAACCGTCACGCTCGGGTCGGTGACGCTAAATCGGGAGTACTCGGTTCCAGTAGGTCGGTGACGCTATTTCGCATAAACTCGGCTCCAGTCGTCAACAGATTTTAAAATTAGAAAATCATAATCATAATTAGGAAATCATATCAGTTTTCGCTTCTATCGTGTGGTCACAAGCACACACCCTCGTTATTTTTATGAGAAATCTCTTTTAAATCGTCATAACATTTCTGTAAGTGACCCTGTGTTCAAAAAACCTTATGTCCAAAATGTCCCTGTACAAAAAGTCCCTAAATATCTTTAGTTCTTTACGGCTAAATTAAAAATGAATTTGGCTCCAGTAGGTACGTTAAAGTGGGCTTCTTCTGAGCTTTGAGGTTCTCTAAGTATGTAATTAGGCATTCGTATTTAATAAAATTCAAGTACTCAGTTTATTAAAGCATATAAAGTAGAGGTCAGACAGATTTCAACCTTAGTTAGTATAAATTAATTATTAATTTTGATAAAATAAAATAAAACTATAACTAGGTAAGTATATCAATCTGTCTAGCCTTTTCCCAACTATGTTGGGGTTGGCTTCTAGTTTAGACTAGAAGCCGACCCCAGCATTCCAGAATACCAGTATTTTAAATGGAGCGACTGCCTATCTGACCTGCACAATTATAGGCCTGTGTCAATTCTGGCAGTTCTCAGTAAGGTGTTTGAAAAGTTAATGCTCAATCAAATATTACGTCACTTTAATAAAAATTCCATCTTTCATGAACAACAGTACGGTTTCACCAAAGGACGTTGTGCTACTGATGCTGGTGTCACCCTAATAAAGAACATGTTTTGTTTGTTGTGTGCTTTGTAGTATGTGCAAAATAAATGTATTTTCTTTCTTTCTTTATCTTTTCTTTAACGCCTGGAAAGAAGCACAACGATGCCATTGGAATCTTTTGCGTCCTCTTTAAGGCGTTCGATTGCGTCAACCATGAGACACTTCTGCTGAAACTAGAGCACTATGGGATTAGGAATACAGTTCTTGATTTTCTAAGACCATACCTGAAAGACAGAAAGGTTAAAGTTCAAGTAAACGTCATGAACTCATTAGGATCTGAAATGATAATGGGCGTTCCTCACGGTTCGATATTGGGTCCATTCCTCTTTTTAGTTTACATTAATGATTTACCCCAATTACTGCAGAATCGAGCGAAGATGGCGTTATTTGCAGATGACACATCATTGATCTTTAAAATAGATCGACGGACACAAAATCTTGGCGACGTGAATAACTCAATTCTTCAGGTCCAAGATTGGTTTACGGTAAATAATTTGGTACGAAATTAAAAAAAAAACTAATGCATTAGATTTAAATTACTTAATGTCAGAAGTTGCGAATGTGACATCATACTGAATGGAGAAAAACTAGAATTTATTAATCAGAAGGTTTTCCTAGGAATCACGCTAGACGAGAAATTACAATGGGGACCCCATATAATGTTGCTTTCTGCAACACAATAAGATACTGTCAGAAGCCCAATTTGGCTTTAGATCGGGAAAAGGCACTGAAGAAGCCGTAAACCAACTGGTAGATCACGTCACGCTAAAAATAGATCAAAAACAGAAATGCGTCGGCATATTTCTCGATCTGGCCAAAGCTTTCGACACCGTCATGATTTCTCTCCTTGTGGACAAGTTAGATAAGATTGGTATTCGCGGGAATGCTCTAAACATTTTTAAAGATTTTCTCTGTGACCGTACGCAAAGAGTTAAAATAAAAGAGTACGTTAGCTCTGATGCTGGGGTTACCTATGGCGTCCCACAAGGCAGTATACTTGGCCCAAGTCTCTTCTTGATTTACATAAATGACCTGTGTCAGTTGCCACTTGTAAACTGCAAGATCGTTACCTACGCTGACGATACGGCATTAATATTCCATGGAGGGACCTGGGACGAAGTTCGACGAAGCGCCGAACTTGCACTGCATAGGGTAAGCCATTGGCTGAGATCTAACCGACTCACTTTGAACCTTTCCAAATCCACTTTTCTCCAATTCTCTTTTTCTAAAACTAAACCTGCCAATTTAGATATTAGACTACATGACTGCAACTTGGCTTCTTCAACGTCATGTTCATGCTCTACTATCACTAAGTCTACACATGTAAAATACCTTGGTGTGATTCTGGATGAAAAGCTTAGCTGGCGAAAGCACATAGAACTCACCACAACGCGTATCAGAAAACTGATTTGGGCATTTAAAAAACTTAGACACGTAGCAGACTTCGAACTCCTTCGCACTGTGTACTATGCCCTCGTGCAGTCAGTCGTGGGATATTGTGTTACTGTATGGGGTGGTGGATGCAAGACTTTTATGATTCACCTGGAACGGGCTCAAAGATCTCTGCTTAAAGTCATGACTTTCAGACCCTTTAGATTTCCCACCAAAGTTTTATACGAGAAGTGTGAAGTACTCACAGTAAGACAGAATTATATTCTGCAAGTGGTTTGTAAGCAGCACAGTATTACCCCTTATAATGCACAAAGTATTAAGAAGCGCACTATAAAAAACGTTTGCATACCTTTACGCTGTCACACGGCGTCCGCTAGGCGACAGCGAGTATATTTTGCCGCTTCTCTTTATAATAAATTAAATAAAATCCTGAACATAAATCCCCTAACGACTCGTGAAACAAAAAAGAAGGTAAAAATGTGGCTACTGACACAGGACTACAACGCTACTGAAAATTTACTGCAATCAACATAAATATTTAAGAACACAATTAACTGGTATTCACACACATACACACACACACACAAATACACACTCACACACACAAATACACCCACACATAAACATACACACTCCCACTCACACCCAGGCCCACATGCACATTGACATATCTGCAGCCTTATTTCTAATTTTATTTTGTCTCATCCTAGCTGAATTGCAATTTATTCTAAATGTATTACGAACTTTTATCACAATCATTATTTTCATTTTTTATTTTTATTTTTTATTATTGTTTTTAATTCAATTATTAATCAAAATTTTTAATCCTGATTTTACTCTAATTCTAATTTTAGAGCATAAGTAATTACCTGAATGTAAAATAATAACTATTGAACTTAATTTTAAGTAATTTAATTTTATCACCTTTTGCTGCATTAAACTTGCCCAATTGTAACTAAAATGGAAGAAGTCACTGGTTCCTGAAATACAGGTATTCTAACCTAGCTCTGGAGCCAGGGTCTCACATTTTTCTGTAACCTGTTTTTATGCCAATAAATTATTATTATTATGTCATTTATTTATTTACATCCTTATTAAATACATTTTTAAATATTTTTATAAAAACATAAAAAAAAACATTTAAAAATATAAAAAATAGTGGTCCGCCGGTATCGGGAGCAGGGTCCAAGCTACCGGTGGTTAGGACTCCAGAGACAGGAACCTCCTCACAATGCGAGCCGTATCGAGGAGTACTGCCTTCTGGATCAGGCCCTTGATCCAACCGCCTAACGCGAGCCTCGAGAGATGCTGGTCGAGGCTTTCGGCCATCAAACCATTGGCCGATACGACAATCGGCACAATGATAGCCGAGCCCACATTCCACATGTCAACAACCTCGTGTGCTAAGTCGAGATATTTAATTTGTTTCTCTTTCTCAGCTTTCACGAGGTTCTCGTCATGCGGAATGGTAATATCGATAATCATTGTGCGACGCGCTAATCGATCTATCACCACAATATCAGGCTTATTGGCGACAATAGTCCTGTCAGTAATGATAGACCGATCCCAGTACAACGTGATATGGTCATTTTCAAGAACTGGGTCGGGCACATACTTGTAGTACGGTACCTCAGAATCCACCAGTTTATGTTTCAAAGCAAGTTGCTGGTGAATAATCCTGGCTACTTGGTTATGCCTGTGCAAGTACTCGCCGTTAGCTAGACGAGAACAACCAGAGATAATATGTCTGATGGACTCACCCGGACGATGGCATGCCCGACACACGTCAACCGTCCCATCTTTCATAATATGTCTCCGGTAGTTATTCGTCAAGATAACTTCGTCCATAATTGCACAGACGAAACCTTCTGTTTCCCCGAAAAGGTCACCAAAACGTAGCCAGGATACGGACGCTAAGAAATCTACACCGGGCTCATGAAGAGCCCGGTAGAAGCGTCCGTGAAGCTCCTTGCTTTGCCATACTTCCTTGCGGTCATCTGTAGTAAGTACCACAGGTTTGCGCCAGTTCTCTTTAGCCATGGAGAGCGGGGTGAGTCCCTTGTCCACTGCTACCACATCACGGTGCATACCCACTTCGGCTTTTAAAAAATATTCCCTGAGACTGCACACTTCGCGGTTGTGGAGGGTCTTTGCATTTAAAAAGCCTCGACCCCCGCACTTCCGCGGTATGTACAGTCTCATCAGCGATGATCGTGGGTGATGCATCCGGTTTGCGGTCAGCAGTGTACGGACCCTCCTATCTAGGGCCTCGAGTTCAGTCTGAGTCCATTTGAGTATGCCGAAAGAGTACATCAAAACCGGCATGACCCAACCGTTGAAGGCCCGCACCTTGTTTCCGCCTGAAAGAAGACTAATTAATACTTTCTTCAAGCGACCAAAGAAGCGCTCCTTCAACGATTGCTTCATGTCAGTAACGTTGATGCCTAACGCTTCCGACATACCTAAATACTTATAGCTTTCGGATAAGGAGAGGGATCTAAAGTGTATGGAATCCGAAAGTTGAATTCCCTCGGATTCCATAATCTCACCTCGCTTTACATGCATGACTGCACATTTGTCCACACCAAATTCCATCCTGATGGTGCTACTGACAGTTTCAGTTACCTTCAGTAGCTCCATCAGTTGCAATTTGTTGGGTGCAAAGAGTTTCAAGTCATCCATGTAGAGGAGATGAGATATGACTTGACCACCTCTCCTCAACCGATAGCCTAGTCCTGAATCCTCAAGTAGTGAGCTTAAAGGATTCAGGGCTAAGCAGAACCAAAGTGGACTCAAACTGTCGCCCTGAAATATTCCCCGTTTAATCCATACAGGCTCATCGCTCCCCTGGATCTGTCGACACCCTGGATAGCGAAGAACCGTTCTCCATTGCCCCATACATGACCTAAGGAAGGTGCGTAGAGTTGCATCTATCTTGTACAACTCCAGCACCCTCATGAGCCATGTATGTGGCACCGAGTCATAGGCCTTCTTATAATCTATCCAGCATGTCGACAGATTCTTGCGGGATCGACGAACCTGTTGGCTTATGGCCATATCGATGAGGAGTAGCTCCTTAGTACCGCGGGACCCGTTCCGACATCCATTTTGAGAGGTTGACATAATCGAGTTACTTTCAATGTGCGTATTAATTTTCGCTCTCAAAATGGATGTAAGAAGTTTATAGACCGTCGACAAACACGTGATCGGTCTATAATTCTTGGGATCCGTAGGACTACCTGACTTGTGGAGCAGGTGGGTAACGCCAGTTGTTAGAAACTGCGGAAGCGACCCAGACTCTAAAGATGACTGGAACTGAGATGCCAGGCGGGCGTGTGAACTAATTAGCCATTTCAACCAAAAGTTGTGCAATCCGTCCGGTCCCGGTGATTTCCAATTCGGTAACGGACGGACTGCTCTGGCGACGTCTAATGGCGTAATTACAACTGCTTCCATTTCTGGTACAGTTTCACACGCCCGCCCGACATCCAGTATCCAGCCAGCCTCAGAGTGACAGACGGGCACTGACCAGATGTTGCGCCAGAATGTACTCGTGGTGGCATCATCCGGGCGGCACTCGTCTGTCACATTTTGTTCAGATCGCTCCCAAGTTCTATACACCCATCTCTCATCGCTCTGGAACATGCGATTTTGTGTGTACCGATCAACCCGCCGCTTATACCGCCGAATACGACTCGCCCATGCACAAACTTTCTGCTTCAGGAAGTCGATGCGCTCTGTGACACGAGACACGTATTCTCGAGGGCTGATTCCAGTCCCCGAGAATGCCCGCCTTACAAAGCGCATCACTCGTGGTCGTGTATTGCCTTCCCTGAAGCAGTATAGTTTGCCGATGAGTACCCTGGCTTCATCGATACGACGCTCGATCCTGCACTGCCAGGCTGGTACGGCTGGTTTTGGTCGAGTAGCTCCGTCACAGTTTGGAAACCTGACGTTAGCTAAACGACATGCCGCAACAGCCGCGCAATACAGGATCGAATGTGTATCAACGAGATCCTTGCTGCTCTCGAACACATTCCTAAGCTGCGAGTCCAGGGCACACACCAGCGCCCTATTTTTTTTGTGCATAGGTAGGCGTGGTAATCGGGGTCTAAGTTCGGTCGGAGTGGATCTGTACTCACGAAATGCATCCTCCAGTGCGCTCCTCAATCGGGCGTTGCACTGGTTACTTACTGACGCAACCATATCATCTTCTAATTCTACACCATGATTAGACCGCGACGGTATTTCATCAATGGTTGATGCGTGTATTGCGGTTTGTGCTGGACTTGAGACGATATAGTTGCTCAGCTCTGAGCGCAGCCTATCAAGTGCGGCATCGTCCAACCTATGGTTGCGTTGGATGACCCGCACCTGATCCGACAGTCGTTGGGCCGAGACGTTTACGGTTGGTTCTAGTTCCCGAAACAGAGACAGCATCCTATCACGGTACGCAATGAGGTTAGTTCCCCCCTCTGTAGACCTGTAATATGCGCGCATGACGTTCTCGTTCATAGACTGAGTCCATTTCATACGCTGCACACAACCACCGGCAGCGGGGACCCGGCTCGGGGCCGGATGGCCCCTAAGTCCCAAGCTCCTCGGTGGCCGGCCTCTCCCCTGCCGACGTACAGGTGTTGGCGACGTTGGTGGAGAAAAATACTCGTCGCTCGAGCTCGACGCAACTACCGCGGCCGGTGTCATCACAGCGCTCACGGTGGGGCTGGATACCGGCGGCGGCGAGGCGGAGCTGAGCGAAGAGTCCGGAGGTGGTGGGCGTGCTCGTCTCGTAGCAGATCTCGTCAACATAGTTTAATTATTCATTGGTTTTTTGGTGTTGTTTGTTTTATCGGAGGTAGCATGACAGATGTCACCTCCGATTCGGCAGTTTTTGAAGGAAACGTTTAAAATTCTCGTTCATTTTACTTTCTTAAAAATATTTTGTATTTATTTGGATTTCGGGATTGTAAGTTTTCACATAAAATATATAAACTGTGTCTAAAATTAGTAAAACTGTGTGAAAATTATGAATAAAAATTTTGTGACTTGTTGACGTCAGTGTTGCCTGCTTTTTTATTATTATTATTATTATTATTATTATTATTATATAACATCTCTTGCGGGGTGGCTAAGCTCGGACGCTTATGATGTTAGTAAGATAAGACAGTTAACAGATGTAGAAATGGCGTGTTTGGTCTATTTTAGCTACTTCCACAGCATTATGTCATATGGCATTTTACTGTGGGGTTGGGCTGCTGACATTGAATGCATTTTTATTTTCGAAAGGACAGCTGCCAGGGCCATTAACAATCTACGTCTCCGCGAATCTCTTAGGAAAATATTTAAAAAATTAATATTATGACGGTCCTTGAAAATTCATTCATGAAAATATTATGTATGTAAGAAAAAAAAAACACGTGTGGCACTCGGGGACTGCCGCGGTAAAGCTATTGCATAGCTTTTTTTATCAACTTATGCAATCTGCTTACGTATTCGTCCGATTTCGGAGCAGCTCGTCTCGATTCATGCGAGCTTCGTACAGTCGTACCATATACATACACGTTAAGCGAACGCTCGGCCGAGCTACATGGTAGGCGGAGTGGGGGGTTTTATTTTCCTTACGGAATTTCTTGATTCGGTCGCCGCGCTCAAAGCCCGCGATAAAAGCTATGCAATAGCTTAAAAATATACATATTTTTAATAAAATAAGTGATAAGTGATAGACATAATTTTAATACTAGAAATAAAAATAAAATAGATCAACCATTTTTCAGATTATCTAAAGTACATACATCTTTTATGGGGTATTGTGTTAAATATTACAACAAAATACCTTGTTACAATTAAATGAAAGAAAATTTAAAACTCATATTCAAAGTATGCTTTGTAAACAAGCATATTAGATATTAGAGGATTATATCCTGGATAAGAATGCTTGGAAACATGCTGGTCCTGCCCAACAACAAACTGGTTGCTAATTTAATTGTATAATTTATATTTTTTATGACATTGATTCTAGATTATGTAACTACTTTAGCTCACACACTAAATTATTACTTGTTAAAATTTTATAAAAATCATCTACTTTTCAATATTCTTAAATATGTGAGCATCATGTATTTATCACATAATTAATTTACCTGTCATCGCTTTGTATTTAATCCTTTTTACCTATTGTGGTATAGTAATTTTATTCTAGGTTAATCGTTTTTAAATAATTATAATTATATAATTAATGTATACATAATATTGTAAAACATTTTAAAATAGTGACGGTGGAGTTTCTTGCCCATTCTTCTCCATATCAATTCTATTTTCTTGTAAATTTTGACGTTCAAAAGTGCCGTCAATGTGCCTATTTGAAATAAATGATTTGACATTGACTTTGACCGTAACGACTGTCAAAGATCTATGAATGGGAGCCGGGACTAACGGCTTAACGTGTTTTCCGAGTCACGGAGGGGTTTCGATATGTAATGGATGGTCACCCATCCACGAACGGACCGCGGTAACCATAACTTAACCTTCGATTAACCCGTGCGCCTATTATCATTTAGCCACTGTCCCCTCCTTCATCTTTTTCACAGCTTGAGCTAATATTCGTCTATGTGTAACTCGTATCAGCCCGAGGAAAAAACATGATTTATTTCAACGTTTTATACAAACACAAAAAAAATTACAAATATTCGTTTTATTATTTTACCTACGAAAGGTAAACAAGAACAAACCCTAAAGCCATTATCGCTTCCAGTCGATTTCAAATCTGCGTGTATTCAGGTCAGAGCGCTCAGGTACAGTCGAGCACAAAACTAGAACGTGCTCAAATAGTTATTAAGAGGCGAGTGCCATTGTTTGTTCGTTAGTCGGTTTTAGAAAATGGTATCTCAATTTTAATTCTTTCAATTGCTATTGGGTGGTTCAGCGTTTTCCAATTAACAAAGGATATAGAGATAATAAGTAGATGATCTTTGTGGACGCAGGTGTTCTCTAACATTTGTTTATATCTTCAGCACAAAAATAATGAAAAGCGCTTGCCTTTGAACCTTGTTTCGAGATTAGCCGACTCGAGCTCATAAATAAACATTCAATTTTGAAAAAGGCTTCCCCGATATAAATAGAGAAGCGCACCGGTAAATAAAAAAGAACCTTTTTATTGTTTAAATATTAGTTTAGATTTAATTAAGTATTGTTTAGAAAGTTACAACTGTTAACTTTTCTAAGACAAAATATACTTAATAAAATAAAATCCCTATATAATGAAGAATTTCTTGCTAACAAAAGACTTAAAAAAGGCAGCTAAACATAAATTCTATCTGCACCCACAAAGTGGAACTAAAACAAGCTGCAAAGCTATCATTTCTAGTCGATTTAAAATCTACGTGGATTCAGGTCACAGTGCTCAGGTACAGGCGAGTACAAAACGAGAGCAGCATGCTCAAATATGATTACCATGAACGTTTTGTCGTGGATTTATACCTTTTTTTTTCAACATTACATGCCGCGAAAGGTAGGGTTATAGACGCGGAGTTCGACTTTTAAAAACGATTTTCATGTTATTAAAGTCGCGATTCGAAGCGTGACTCCAAGACATAAATGCTATTTATTGTGAATTTATTTGACAATGTTTGCTGTTATTGAATTTCGATGTGTACCTACTGTTTGAATATTCGCCGTTGTACATAGTATTTTTCTTTCTTTGTTGATATTTTTTTGTTTTTTTTTGTTTTATAGTTGAGTCAATTTTCGAGCCTCATCAAATTATTTTAACAAGATTACACGTGAGCAAAAATAAATAAGCCACCTAATGGTTGGGTATTGCGACGCAAATTCTCCTATTAACGGAACTTCTATTTGGTTCATCCATTGTGCGTTTTGGACTTTAGCACATTAAACTCGTTACCTTGTCGTCAATGATGTGACCTTGGCTTTGTAGGATATGTTTTTATCACTTGTATAGATTACGTCACTGACGAAATTGGCGGTGCCAATTATTTTATTGCTTCGTGTAAATATTAGATAAGATTCTGATTACGATTCTTATAGGCCGATAGTACCCAATTATTGTTTAATTTCTACAATAAGTAGGTTTATCTAACAGATAATATAACGTATAGCAAAATTAAGTCTAGTGACGTCACCAATTACTGAGATTCGATACAAGATTAATTGTTCGGTATCAAAATAAAACAAATTAGCTATAGGTAATCCTTTGATAAATAAAACAATTTTTTAATAAACTTTCCAATAAATTATGTATCACTGTACTGTACTGTTTAATAAATTTGTATATGCTGTTATAAGTGGGGGACAAAAAATTTAGAATTTACAACAAACAAACTGTCATAATAAAGTTGCATAAAACATACCCGCTTTGAACATACTTGTCATATCTAACATCTAGAATTTGCCTCATTAGCTGATAGAACTGATTATAACATGTATATTTACATACATGCAGTCTCAAATAGGAAGTTTTCATTTGAAAATATTAAGACTATAGTCAAATTAAAGATATTGACTGTTCTTGTGGCTATAAGTCATATTAAAACAGTTCGGTAGAAAGGAAACTAAAATATCAATAAGTTGAATACCGTCAAACGGGGTGAATAGGAATGCGGGGGTGAATCGGGATGAAACTTAATAAGGGATTTTAACATTAAAATAATAAAGTTTGTTGCCAACAAGTGCACTCAATCTTTAATTATTATATAGTAAACACATTAGAGTCCTTGTATATGCTATTCATTTACACATCTTAATTTCTCGATCTTTCTAGAACTTTCAATAACATTCCATTATCACTCACAAAAGATGAGCCAGTGATAGCTTTAGCCTTATCGCTAGCTAGAAACAGAATAAGGTCGGCTATTTCTTCAGGAGCAGAAATTCTGTCCAGGGCTGTCATTTCCTGCATATGTTTGAAAATAGCTTCTTGCATGTCTCCGGGTGCACCCATATTTTCAATGATATCGGTCCGAACAGGTCCTGGATTGACAACGTTCACTCGAACTCCACTTTCCGCTAGTTCTTGTGCAACAGCTCTTGTGAAATGATCTAGACCAGCCTTCGAAGTACTGTATGAAAAAGTATCCTTTACTAGTACTCGGAGTGCAGCAACGCTTGATATATTGATGATGTTACCTTTGGTTTTCACAAGGTGAGGAGCAGCAAGATGTGTCAAGTAAACTACTGAGCGTAGGTTTGTCGACATTACTTGATCAAATACTGCCATAGCATGGTCGGCCTGAATACCTGCTGAGTGGCTTATGCCAGCATTGTTTATCAGAATATCCAATTTCCCGAATTTGCTCAAAGTTTCACTGACAATTCTCTTGACATCTGCATCTTTAGTAACGTCAGCCACTAGGACTAAATGATTGCCACATTTCTTTGCCACGTTGTCCAGCTTCTGCTTGTTCCTTCCTACTATAGCGATCTTGGCACCTTCTTCGGCAAACTTGATGGCTGTAGCTGCTCCAATACCAGAGCTGCCACCAGTCACGATAACCACTTTGTCTTGGAAACTCATATTTATGCGCCAACTCCTAATTTAGTACTGATTTTTTGTTGTAACTACAGTTATTTAATATAAGACAATTTAATCTAAAATATATTCAGTGATAAACAGATAAGCACGATAAATATAATTTATTTTGAGATAAGCAGAATCGTCTAAACGAAAGCCGAACGATCGAAACAACACTGGCGGACGGACTATGGACAACGATGATTATGCGTCGATTATATAGGAACCTCATTCGGAGGATTCTTGTAAATATCACAGGCCAAAGCTAAAACGTACAGATAGAAGGTAAATTCCGATCATCGCAAATATTAAACGCATAGTTTGTCGTATATTACCATAAACTGACAAGTTTTTATAACAATAGTAGAATCGTCTTCTAGTTTTTCAATGGCTGCAAATGTCAGTACAATGATCAGCGGCCTTACTATGAAATGTTAAAACCATCATTGTTCAAGCTTGAAAGAGAGACGGAGCTATATATGACCGATAGTACTATCCCTTTTTTGCAATGGAACCATGATGGTATTAACACCTCATAGTACGGCTACAGTGCTATAACCAAATCATAAACTCGAATGTGAAGTCGACTGCAAACTACGGGAAGGTTATTTTGAATTTCTCTGTAGTCGCTATCATTATCTCTGTCTATTCTTTCTTCCTTGGTTTTGACATTCCCGAACTATGTAAATAAATATTATCTTTGTCGTGTAATTTGCATCGTACCTATAATATGTCAAGCTTTTAAAAATACGTTCAATGTTATTATTTTGTTTATTTGTATGTCTTTGTTTTTTTTTTGTATACAATGGACGATTTTAACGTGCACGTCCTTTTACATCGTTCTCACATGTATAATTTCAACTTGTATGATGTAACCAATATTTTGTAAAAAAAAAATATACTAAAAAGTGTGTCCACGGAATTTTTTTCGCGTTCTTCTCCTACTACGTTTTGCAATGGGCAACACAAAATTCAAGAATACGTGTAATTGTTTTATCTGAAATAAATTGTTTGAATTTGAGATCCTTATCTATGTAACGAAAGTGAGAACATTTTTTTTAATATATTTTATTGGGTGATATATACCTAATCATAGGCGGAGGCATGCTGATTTGCTTTTTTTATTGTTTTTATTTTTGTAGATCATGACTGTGACATGCAATAAAGATTTCTATTTGTTTATTTTATTTTTATTTGCGTTATAGAACTTTCTAGCGAAACAATGTGGAATCTTGCTAGAAGAGTTTTGCTATTAAAATGCTGCTACCTAACCCATTGTCGTTTTTTTTTTAACAAGCACGGCTGGAGAACGGTTAGCATCTTCGTCTATGTATATACCTAGTGTATGATTCCGGAACAAAGGCATTGCCAAAACTTAAATGACTGAATGGAGAACTGTTCCAAAGTTCAAAGCGTCACGTAGGTACGCGTACTCAATACGTTTAAAATACGTAAAGGCATACTTATAAGTGCATAACAAAACGCAAGCCTGCCTCACAATAAATGTTATTGATCAACCGCGTGGTCAGCGGCGTGCGAAATGTTTGCTGGTTACAAGCGTAGTCAATTAACCCGTTAAATGCGAATGGCGTATTCTTATTAATGTAATTCGAATTTCGGCTGGTATTTGGCGATTATTATATTATTAAAAAAATAAGATGAGAGGGCCGAAAAACAACTGGTATGTCTATGGAAATAAATAGATTATACTTAATGATCTCTAAACAGTTTTGTAGAATTTAACAGTATTAATATAAAAGTCATAAAATATTATTGGTATCTTAGAAGTACCCACGTAAACCTTAAAAATTTGGTCAATGACAAGTAAAAAATTTATTCCAAAAGTTTTGCATCTACCTATGAATGCTTCAGTCCGTATTCAAATTCAAATTAAAATCTGTATATGACAGCCCAAATCAGTTAGAAGTTTGAAACTCGAGAAATCCGTTACACTGATAGGTCAGAACTTACACGTCAGACAGTTGGATGGGAACATTGCATTGTATCTTGAATTCTGTCCATCCCAAGTTATGTTCCCAAACTCCGACTGCACTTTAATTAAGTTTGGAACTCAATACATCAATAAATTGGAGGGTATGGATATAACCATGTTGGGTATCGAAGCTGGATACATTAATTGGATTCAGAAAAACGGATATTTCCCGTCCAATTTACCGTCACTTCACGCTTGTTGCATATGTAGTGACGTTTTGAATCGATACAATTATGACACAGTCATAAATCGTGAACGAAAAGGGATTGAATATTTTTTTAAATAAAAAATGCAAATCGCACTTTAAAATAATTATCCAAAAAGTATTTGTTCGTTTTTCAACTTCCACACAGACGAAGTCCTGGTTGAAAAACAATAAACAAAATCGACCAATGTTCGGATTTCGAATACCTGGACATTATTTCTGCATTGTAGACGCGGCAAACTTTATTTTCCTAGCTATGTGTGAATATTGACTCTCACGGCAAGTGAAGATTTATTACCTGCTGGCGTGCAACCGCAATTATAAAACTAATATATGTTGGTAACATGATAGAAACTACAAGTATCTGATTCCTTACCCAAGTGTTCGTTTATTAAAAAAATCCTACATGACTCTGGCGGTGGTGGCTGTATTTGTAAAGTCAAGGAAATTATTGACTGAAATTAATTGTTAAGCAAATTTTCAATTCCAACTTTAATTGTACGTCACAACTCACAACTAAGTAATTCTTTGAACCCCACAAGATCTACATTAAGTTCAACTGTATCATCGTAGTTTATCGATTTTATTTTTTAATTTATAATGATGCACATTTGCTTTTCCAATTCACTTTAGACATCGGCAGAATAGTCGACATCGGCTTTGCTTTCCATAGTAAAAAATTGAATAGAATAGAAGTTTTCCATGTATCAAACTTATTTCTGTAAAAAATAATACTTATGCGATTTATTATGTCACACAGGGGGACGTCATTACGTCACTCGAGAGGTAGTTGCTGAAAGTCAGCGCTGTTGACGATAGGTTCGTCCGAAGTCACAGCATTTTGCTGAGCAACGACCTGCACCCTAATTACGTAACACACTATCTATGACAGTCTGAATCATTTTGAAGCCTATTGCTAATCCATTGCTTCATATTTTCGAAAAATTTGTCTGCTCAACAACGTAAATAACGCAATGAATGTTGTTGAACTGTCAAAATGAAACCTATTCCTACTATTAGTGTGTTACGTAATTACCCCGCAGATCTTGCACAGATGCGATCCACGGCTTAATTTTTCTTGTTATTTGTTACAAAAAAAGTTATTTTCCACTCTGCAGTCGGCATTTCGTTTTGTTTCGATTTTTTGTTTGTTTTGTGGTGCCAGTGTCACACATAAATGATTTTATTTCTGTCAGTAGGTCTGAACAAACACTTTTACACGTCAATCATATTTTAAAAACCAGATGAGGTCGGCGTTTCCTATCTGACTACTCTGAGAAGAAAGGCCGAAACAAACTCTGAGGTCACAGTCTCTTTTAAAGTCCAGACATAATCTTGGTCAGATCATGTGAAGACCATGTAGATTTGTGTCTGAAATGGTCTTTTGAGGAAAAACCACACAGATTGAGTGGACCTGTCCAGTCCTGTCCATAGAGTAATAATTACGCAACGTGTGTTGTGTTTGGTCTTGGTGTGACCATTGAATTGTAAACTGCCCTATTATGAAGCAATGGACAAAATTTTCAAACCTACGAACGAACGGCTACGAACTTTATAAGTGTGTATTTTTCTTTCTTTATAGACACGGAAAATTAAAAAAGGTTGTTAATTTGCTTAACAGTTTATTTCCCTGACTGTACGTAAAGTTCATAGAATTATATGTAGGTACACATGCAACATGTACATTGTATGTGTGTGTATTATATGTATATGTTTATTGTTTATTGTGTGTGTATTGCTGTAAAATTATTTTGTATTTGGGTTTTATAAACTAAGCAGTAGCAGTCGATATTAGTCCTTTCAAATAACAGGCATATACCTACTCTATTCACGCATTTACTATTCCTATAACAAACATTTTTAAATTGTAACTTTTTACCGATTGTTTTTTTTTTTGTTTTTATCTGAATTTTAGTTTTATCATCCGATAGAAGTGAATAATTGTATTATTTTTGAGTGAAATAAAATATCATATGACGTCTATCAACAATACAAAAAGACCCCTTAACCCAACGCCGTGTAAACATATTTACACAACAGGGACGGGTTGTCATCCAAATTGCCATCATGTAGGGTAGCAACCGAGTTGATGTCCTTGATAAAATATATTATTATTCTTCGCACTATTTGCTAACAACGCCGCACCCACGTTCTGTATATACACAGTTTAGTAGATCGTTGACCTTTTAAAAAGGTAGTTTTATTTTCTGAGCCCTTTTTTTCATTGACGGGCACTTGAAGTAGTTAGTCAACGCTGGGGCCTTTAAATCCTAATTATTAATATTATAAATGCGAAAGTGAGTTTGTTTGTTTGTTACGGTTTCACGCTAAAACGGCTGAACGGATTTGGATGAAATTTGGCATACAGGTAGACTATTACTTGGGTAAGGACATAGGCTACTTTTCATTCTGGATTGCAGACGAAGTCGCGGGCAACAGCTAGTATTAAGCTAATTGGCAGCGTTCTTTTGTCAAAGTATGTGCCATTGTAGGTTTGTATCTCGAGGGATAAATAAGACCTTTCGCCTGTGTATGATTTGGAAAAGCATCGACAAAACTCATCTATAAAACATTTGCAATAGGATACACTAACGTTTAAATAAAAATCGTGAAGCAACTGCTTCATAGGTACATCTTCTACATAGTAAAATTCTTAAATTTATATTTTTTTATTAGTCAATTTGATTAGTTTATTTTTTATTTTTTATTATTTGTGTGAGTTTTTATTGACTGTCAGTGGACAGTCAATAAAAACTATAACCAATGAGTCTACTAGATGCGTGAAATTTTACACAAGAGTTTCATATACAATGTGGAGTCGACAATAAATTTAACTTCGTATGTCAAATGACGTTCCTATTGTACATACAAGAATTCAATCAAATGTATCCAATAGTTTAGTCACTATCGTCAAAGATCGGCAAAACCCAAAGTCAGTCCATCACTATTGTTTTATATTTTGTTGAGTTTCTGTTACTTGTTGACAGGCCTACACTGTCTTCCCGTACCTACCAACACTGTAATTTGAAACATTGTAAAAGCCCCTTATTGTTTTTAAAGAGTAACCGTAGAGTTTCTTGCCGGGTCTTCTCCGGAACCGTGCACCTAGTTTCTGACGTTTTATAAGTGCCCATGGAGGTTTATGTGACATAAAATATTTTGATTTTGATTTGATTTTGATTTTGAGTGGCTCTGTGAGCTTTAGACCTCGCGAGTCTGTCTTTGCATATCTTAAAACTGAATAAATGTTCACCTTAAAACAAAATCCTTAAAACAGCGCGCGCAAAGAGCTCGAAATCGCTGAAATATGTTTTTCTTTTTACGTTTTCTAACCCCATATCTCCGCCATTTTGAAAAATTTCGAAAAACTGGATCGACAATAAAATTCCATATAATTATCGATCCTGCTCACAAAATTCCACGAGAATCGGTTGAAAAATGCGACCTGTAGTCTTCTACAGGTCGCATTTTGTGTTTTTTTTTTGTGCTCTTGCACAGCCGGACATCCGGACATACGGAAGCATTTTTGCCCAAGCTGAAACGAAGAAGCTTCGCTCGCGCTTCGCGCTCGCTCGGTCAGTTAGTTTGTTTAAAAAAACACGATTTAATTTCAATGTCACGATTTATTTGATAGTTTCAAAATGCTACAATTTAAATGCTCACCAAAATATTTTTTGACCCTAAGACTAAGTACCAAGTAAAATATGTTAACTTCAAATAAAATAAACCCACTCTATACCGAGGTGCCTATAGAACAACGTTTTAACTTCCAAAATAATTATACATTCATCAGAATAATTGTACGTGTTGTATTTATATTCTTTTTGCCTACCAAAATGGATAAATGCTCACCAAATCTTGTTTAAGTTGCTCACCAAAAATAAGTTTGTTTCAAAATGCAAGGGTGGGATAGGATGCAAGAGCGAGCAAAGCGAGCTCGGTACATGGGGCACCCCGACTCGGACAGGTTAGGTTAGAAAAGGATGGCGGGGTCTACCAGACCCCGCCATCCTCTTCTAACCCCTTCTAATTTTTTTTAACCGCCCAGAACTAGGAGCCCCGCCAGGCGGGGTTCCGTCGACTACGCCTTATAAATAAAAAAGGGAAAATAGATTTCTACAATACTTTATGAAACACAATTCGGTGAGTATTTATCCAGTCTGGTGGACACAATTTGGTAAGTATTTCGAATTTTTTGGTAGTAAAATAGGTACTTTTCTGGTAGGCGTTTAACCACAAGCCGTTTCGAAATACTCCTATGCATTAGTATTGCCAGTGATTGCATTTATTGTCGTCTCCACGTTGTATAACGAAACTGATTACAAACGTTTTTTTTTAAGTAATTCCCAAAAGGAGTTAAATAAAGGATGAAAGTTTATAGGGAAGTTCGTAATTTTTGCCGATTGGAAATCCCGTCGGGCACATGGGCTGTAAATAAATAAATAACATTTTTTTTTATTAAATATTATTTTTTATCCGTCACGGATTGTCACGCAAAAAGTAATATCCTTTGTAGGTATACAATATTTCTGACACTCTCATATTTTCATCCGCTTAACTCGCCTCAAAATCCACCAAACCATATAAATATAGGTAGATCCAAAAAAATGCTCTCACACAGTATGGGCAGTAATTCCCATTTTAGCAAAACCCCATAAGATTTTCCGTCCAGTTCCCAGCTTACCACCTACTTTTATAGAAGAATTTACTAGTGCCGGCTTATAGCCGCCATTTTCTTGATGACAGCCCATGGTTTTCCATTTTATTTAAGCATTGCGGCTTTTTCGCATTCTGACATGCAATTTATTTAAGCTTATCAAGTTTATTTGTATAGAGAAAAATATGAATTCAGAGCCGATTTTATTGTTTTCGCATTTTCTTTTCTTGTTTATATTGAAGGTGAGAACTTATGAAGCAAACATAAATTTTTAGGTGGCCAGCTTCTCTCCACCTACCAAAGATTTTTGTCAAGAGGATGGGCAGAAACGTCTCAACATGCTATGTCGTCGTGGACGTTTCAAGATGTTTCGCTCATCTATCGCACTGCTAAGAGAATGCTAACTCTAGTGATATTAGATCTGTGTTTCCTAACCTTTTCGATCTTGTCACCCCTATGACTTAGCTAGGGAAACTGATTTACCCCCTCCCTCATGTTACTAATGAATAGAGTAACTACTTATAAATACAAATTGACTTTATTAGACACATAAAAATTGCACAAAAATATTGAGTAAGTTCTTACGATCTCATTACTTATCTATATAATCTTTACAGATTTTACTAAACCTAACATTAAAAAACTTGCGAACGCAAAATTTTTAGTGTGAAGGTTGGTACTGTTTCGTATCGCAAGTTTTTGAATTTTAGGTTTTGTTTCACTTAAAGCGCGTGCATCGTACTTGTACAATTCGTACATAACGTACGGAAGTACTTTTCTCGCGTTATAATAGAAGCGCGGCTCCGACTTGTCATTTTGATTACGCAGCTAGGGCATGAAATACACTAGCGAGCTAGATTCAGTCTTATTGGTCTAATCTTTGTTATATGTTATCAGCTTTATACCCCCGCAAAATACCGGTTTTATCACACAGGAGTAATTACCCCCAGGTTAGGAACCGTGGGATTAGATATAGCTACGTCTAATATTTCGGAGGCCAGATGTGAGGGGGATGAGTCTGTACATTTTATGGCTAGTCAGGTACGAGTCGTTTTAGGGCAAATTACTGGCGGTAAATCCCCCAGCTATGATGGGCTTAGTGTTGAGCACTTAGGGCAGGCTGGAGTTCACCTGCCGAGAGTCCTGGCTATGTTCTTCAAGAACAAGACTGGTGATATCTCCGATAAGGGGAACTACCGCCCCATACCTCTAGCAACTGTGATTGCTAAGGTATTGGACGGTTTGCTTGATTCCAGCTTGGATAAATATATAAAACTATATGATGCTCACTTCGGATTTCAGCCTGGTTTTCGGATCGGATTACTGAAAGCGCAATCGTAAGTCTCAAACATACTGTCCAGACTAAACTGACTGTAGGACATGCCTGTTTCCTTGACCTCTTCAAGGCTTTTGATCTTGAGTCGTATGATGTGCTTTGGAGAAAATTGAGAGACAGGAATATACCGGTAGCTGTGCTCGGCATATTGATGTATTAGTATGGAAATCAAACCAATTTTGTGAGGTGGGCTAATACACTCTATGAAGCATACAGGTTGGAGAGCGGGGTGAGGCAGGGAGGACTGACATCTCCCAAGCTCTTCAATCTGTACGTAAATGACCTCATCGTCGAGCTCAGTAGCAAGCGCGTCGGTTGCCCGATAGACGGCGTTAGTAGCAACAAAATAAGCTAGGCGGACAATATGGTGGTGCTGAGCCCGAGGGTCTCGAAGAGCTATTAAAAGTGTGTGAGGCCTATGCAGATGTACATGGCCTTTTATACAATGTACAGAATACTGAATACATGGTATTTATTGCCGATGCTAGATGTCCCGATCATTCTCAAAATATTACTCGAAATGGCTTGATCGTAAATCGTGTCGCGAAGTTTAAATATCTGGGACATTTCCTTTCCGACGGCCTTGAGGACGATGTAGATATTGAGAGGGAGCGTAGAGCTTTTGCGGTCAGAGCTAAAAAGCTGGTTCGCAGATTCTCCCGTGGCTCTGAACAAGTGAAGATTACGCTTTTTAAGGCATATTGTCAGAGTTTTTACACTGAAAGTCTGTGGGTCAGTCACACCAAAAGGTTGCAGGACACCCTGCGCATCCAGTATAATAATATCTTCAGGATGATGTTGGGGCTGCCGCGTTTCTTTAATGCATCGGGGATGTTCGGGCTGTTTCGCAATGATGGCTTTCATGCCATCATTAAAAAAAAAAAATCATCAATGACAAATTTTATCCTAATTGTAATCTTATTATTTTTTATTTATTGCATAATTTAATAAAAATAAAAATCTTATCTGATTTGGTTTTGTAGCTATAGCTAGCTTTATAGTAACTTATTTATTTATTTCAAAACATTTGTTAATTTTGGCAATGCTCGTCTAGTGGCAACCACTGATCTTTAAATATGTCTTATCTGCGGATAATGCAGTGGACTGCAACATTACAACTTAAAGTTTTGTTAACCTTATGTATTATATATGTTGTAGTTGTTTATTATCCCTTAATAAATAAATAAAATAAAATAAAAGGCCAGAATCCCTGATCTGCAGAATGCGTGGCAGCCGCAACGAAATTTTGAAGACTTCGGCTGATAGGATGTCATCCCCGCTTTGTGAAATCAGTCATCTAATCACAATTTTAATTTTAATTTCAATTTTAATTCTAATAAACATTTCAATTTCCATTTTAATCTTAATTACAATAATATAATTACAATTAAAATGGAAATTTAAATGTTTATAATATTCATTTCAATTATGATTTTAATTTAAATTTTTGTAATTGTTAAATCTTAATATAATGTTGTTATACCAATGGATCATGATATCTGAATTTAAATATTTTTATTTATTTTATTTATAGCCCCTATGACTGTGAAAACTAGGATGAATATTAAACAAAAAATATTTCACAAACATAAATAATCCTCTAAGAAGAAGCTCACAGCTCAGTGACAATATCAATTTATTACAAAATATACCTAAATACAGAATAAAGAAGGCTGTTTATCCCGTAAAGTTTTTGTTACAGCTCTCAATGGAGCGTTGTAACAAAACGTTTGAAAAGTAAGTACCTACTTGTAACCTGAGTCTCGTTACTTTTGTCCTTGCTATTAAAAGTCACGATCAAGTGAATTCATGTTTTGTGTCGAAGTAAATACCTTTGTTGGTACGTACCTACCTGTTTGCCTAGGTTCATAAAGAGTCAAGGTAATGCTGCTGTTATTAAATACGTCATCTTATTTTGACTACTTACTTAGTTTTTGCTCATCTATAGTCCTTCAAACCGAATTTCGGCCATGGTAGCCAATTGCAACGGAGACTAGCCTTCGGCGAGGGAGATATTATAGTGCACAAGTGTGTGCGGAGACACAGGTGCACTCTCTCTTACCTCACTCTCATAGTCCGATGGGTCGGCAATCCGACGCGACCGGAGAGAGATCCGGCGCAGGACCAACGGTTTAACGTGCGTTTCCGAGGCACGGGGGTATCACACCACCAACTTTCAAACTCCGGGCTGTTACTAAGAAGAAATTCCTAATGGAAAAATCTAATAACACTTTGGCCGACCTGGTAATCGAACTCAGGACCTCGCTCAGCAGTCGCACTTGAGACCAACGGGGTAGTCATGATCATCAAAGTAGGCAGGTAGGCAATCGTCTCATCGAAGTAGATAGACATAGTAGATAGATATATAGAGATATATAGATAGTAGATAGATAGATAATATACTAAATTTTTCAAAGAGATTATCATTAGTGTGTGTTTTTTTTTTTTTTTTGGTTGGGAAATCATCAAATGACGTCTCCCGCTCTGGGCGGAGCATAAAGGCGTGTCAGACTCTTACTGACTAAAACCCACCCGTGTTCCTTCAGTTGCCTGTGCGCCAGGGCCACGGTAACTCTTTCGAACAATCCGCGACCCCGGCAGGCATCGGTCCTATCGGACCCCGTCAATGGTGCTGACATCTCTTTGAGGCGCGCGTGGAACACGACGCGCCGTCGACCCGGGCCTGGTCCTTACCGGACGGCGAGCTGCCCATTGCTCGCCGTCCGCAAGCCCGCGCCTACGGTGGCCGGGAGTCGGCAATCGACTCCCGACGCCCAGGGTGTCTCCTCCTCCTGCGGCGGCTAGGGGCGCGAGGGCGTAGAGATTGCCTCTCCCTCTCGCGCTCCGCCTCCTCCTTCGCGAGCATTACTGCTTCGCAGAAGGAGGTGACGGCTTCCCATTCCCTCTCGCTCCGTACCATGGCCTGAACCAGGGCCGGAATTAGTGTGTGTTCCATATTATTTGTAGGTAATGAATATTCATAAAACAGTCCCTATAATATTATCAAAGTTAAAATAATATTCTTAAACCCCCATACCCCCGAGCAATACCGATAGGATTTAAATTCACAACATGTCACTCGCCAATCCGACGGCGACGTCTTTAATCGGTGGTTGTCGCTCATATTTGTTTATTTATTGGCGATTTACTGGTTGCTGGATTATTTTATTTCAATCCTCATTTAGGAATACTCGTCCTTTTCTATTTTCAAGCAAGTTAATATTTACATAATATTGCTTGCTGTCTTAAAATAATAATTATTATTATTTACAATACATAAAAATAATACAAAAAAATGGGGACAGAATCCTTATAAATAGGGCATAATAGGGAAAAATCCTTATAATAGGGCATAGGGCATAAAAAAAATCCTTGATTACGTAACTATCTACTAATATAATATTGCTTTTATCTTAAGGAAACACTTACGATATAGATATTATTATTGCAATATACAGGTTAGCTAGTTTTCGTGATGATAAAGTATTTTTCAATTGTTTGCTTTATCATAAGATTACGTCATAAGTATTTCCTAATGACTTAAGCTCCCTACACTATCATCACGAAAATTCGCTTCAGCAGTTTCTCGTCCTTAAAATTCTCCAGCAATTTGAACAAAATTTTGAAAACTTATTCACTGAGTAATATGTGGGAGTACTTCCAAACTTTTCATATCTACAGGATGTTGTTTGACGAGAGATGAACAAAGTTGTTTTATGTTACAAAATTAGCATTTATTGTTCTTGCCTACAAGTTTATGACGAAACTTTTAGATGTTGTGAAAGTAAACGTTTAGTTCATTTTCTTTGGAGGTAAGGTGAAATTGAGACAAACGGATTGGCCTTTTCAGTTGTGGAGAAAAGTCAAGGGTTTTTACTCCCGCACGTAACATGAATACCAAATTATTGTCTAAAAACTGGTGTTGTTTAGTTCTAGATTAAGTACCTATTAGTGTAGAGAAGAAGAATTATGACTAGAAGAAGAAGAATTTATTCTAAAGTATGCAAAGTTGACGATACCAATTATACATATTTGCAAGTGACACTAAGGACTATTGAAAGTTCGAAGCTAACTAGTGAATTCTAAAATATAAATCGTGTGAATTAAACTCTTTAGGTACTTCAACCAATACGGCGTGCGGCGGCTAGATTTCAAACCCTAATCACAATGAAACCCAGATTTTTATTTCTTTATTTTTTTAATACCAGCTCCGATTAAGGTTACAAACGATAACGAAATTGAATATCTTGTGTACCGAGTGTAAGCAAAATGAGGGGACATTAGTGTCATGGAGTTCATTTGAAAGGGCTTTAAAGGGCAGACGATGGATCATCGTTGTCTCTCAGACTCAAACTCAAAGCATTTATTTCAATTAAACCATTTACGCACTTTTGAATTGTCGAAAAGTCGGTCAGTTAGTCAGAAAGTTGAAGGTAGTTGCCCATTCCAAAACGTAGATCTCTATGGAGAATAACGGGCAAGAAACTCCAACGACACCCTTTTTAAATAAAGATGTTACAAAATCCTGGGTACATTATTCTTGTTGCTTCTATATGTGAGAACAATATAAAAATAATATTAAGAAACAATTCAAAATATAAGATTAAAAATAAAAATAATTCGTGGCAGTTAAGAGATGACCAGTCCTAAGCGACGGCGCCCGTTCAGGAACATGACGCGTGGATCAGCACCATCCAGCTCAACCATTTTGTAGGGAACCGAATGATCCAACTGTCTACTCATCAACTAAGCATAAACGCATTTATGGCAAAACATCAACACTGTTCAACAGTTTTAGCATCACCATCATTACAACCGAAAGTCGTCTATTGCTGGACCAAGGTATGCCCAAGGACTGATGTCGGGACGTTATATATTTGCTAGTCGCGCGGTAAAATTTGCTTGCGCGATGCAGGAATTTGCATGACTTCAGTGTGATGCGTAGTTCGCATGTGGCGATGGCCGGCCACATCATTGTTCTCTGGAGACCGGATGACGATAGTGGGCTTAGGCTTGTACCTTGCGATGCTTAGCGAGTCGGAATTGTCTGCGAAAATCATCCAGTGCGTCGGGGTGACGCTGCTTTGTACTGTAGTGAGTCGGATGTGGTACAGCGCCGGCTTGTGGCGGTGTGCTGGCGTCTTGCAGGAGAAAAAAAAAGGATTCTGCTTGTAGACCGGCCGGAAGTGCAGTGTGCTGTACCAAGATTCCTGATGAGGCTGAGTGTGGTGACCAGGAATGCTCATACATGCTGCATGCTGGTGGTCAGGATACCTGTTGAAGCCATGGGTACTGGATGGCAGTGTGACTCGCTAATCGATAGCTTGAAGAAGTGTTGATGGTGACGTCACGCCGAACTAGCTGCTCGAAGGCTGCGCTAATGTCCATGTTCGGGGTCACCAGTATGAGGAACAGGGTGTAAAGTATATTCATACGCCATAGAAAAGGGAGGATCTTCCGACCAGATAGGTGTCGTGTCTGGTATATAACTGCCCGACAATTGATGTTGGGATGTGGTATATATACTATTCGCGCGGGAAACTCTGTTTGCGCGATGCAGAGTTTTGCGTGACGTCAGTGTGATGCATAGTGCGCATATGGCAATGTAGATCATCATATGCGAACCCACATGCCGCCATACTTCATTAAAATCAATGTAGGTATCTACTCGCATAGCTGCAAATTAGCTTTTAGTTTTTTACAAGACATTCCTAAAAACGAGTGTAACATTTTCAAAGCTTTCTATTTTGCTTCGTTTCGAAACGTAACACAAACGCGTTGTTCAAGTAATAACTATACCCGAAAAATCAAACGAAAATAAGTTCTAAAAAACACATTCAGCAATCTACTTAATCCACGTACAAATACCGATTCGCCACGATATCCTAAAGATAGTTCAAAACTGTATTACCTAGCCTGGTTGCGAATAAAACAGCCAACCTCTAACAATTTATATTATTTCATCCTCCAGTTTTCCGTTCAGTACAGTCACGAACCACAAGTACAAGAGTAGATATTCAACAGAGTTCCAACTTCATTCATACGATTACGCTGCGGTCAGTAGCTCAAAAAAATGGTACAGTATCACAAGAGATCAAAACGGTTCAGAGTGCGAATGATATACTGTTTCCACTATGATAGGTACAATTCTACATTGCACAGCTATGTGTACGTCACTTTGATAAATGATAAATGACTTTATTTCTGTAAGTAGGTTTGTAAAAACACTTTTACACGTCAATCATATTTTAAAACTAGATGAGGCCGGCGTTTCCTATCTGAATACTCTGAGAAGAAACTAAAAACTCAAAAAACTCAAAGCATTTATTTCAAATAAACCAATTACAGGCACTTTTGAATTGTCAAGGGGTCGGTCAGTCAGAAAGATGAAGCTAGTTGCCCATTCCAAAGCGAAGTACACTGGACACTCTTCTAAATCAAAATATGGTTACAAATTATTGGTTACATCATTCATGTTGAAATTATGCATGTGAGAACGATGCAGAACGTTAAAAGCGTACCTACGTAATAAAGAGACGAAAACAATTCCAATATTAAATTAAAATAAGCCGTGGCAGCCAAGAGATGACCAGTCCCCACTGACGGCGCCCGTTCACGAACATGACGTGAAGAAAGGCCGAAATGAACTCAGAGGTCTCTTTTAAAGTCCAGACACAATCTTGGTCAGATCATGTGAAGACCATGTAGATTTGTGTCTGAAATGGTCTTTTGAGGAAAGAACCATCATACAGATTTGAGTGGACCTGTCCAGTCGAGATACTTAAGCAGAACCGATGAACATTCGGTGCCTACGTAAAATGAGTTGCCTTTATAATATTACTAGTCGATATATGCAGCCAGTCATACACGACATACATTACATTAAGAAACATGCAGTACAATGTTTTGAAGTTAGAATACTTCTACATAGACGCTACTTTGTACTTGTGTTGCGCTCGCAGTGCGATTTTCATTAGCTTCGTCTCTGTAACATATCTACTCTTGCCTTAGGTAAAACAAGGCCACCGGTATACGGCATTATAAAAAATATCGAGCATCCCCCGATGGCATTTTTATTACACCGCAAAATAATGACGGTCCTCTTTCGTGGACTACCGTTTTCAGACCGGAATATATAGTATGAACGCTTATAAATGGTGAATTGTGAATAATGTTAAGAGATTATCGGTTAAGGGTTGAAATATGGTGTAATAGACTAGGTTTTCGTCGGATTTCGTTGACTTGAATTGAATAAAGGAGTCGATGTGGGTTTTTCGAGTGTTTTGGGCGTGGAACAGCTGTTTGTTTGGTTGGGATTAAAATGTCAGATGAGACTTTTAAACGTATTTTTCACTCCTCTTGCTCAAAAATTCCGTCATTTTAGCGTACCAGAGCGGGGATAAAATAGCATTTTTTCCTCTAGGGGATAAACTTTTTTTTATATTTGTCTGTTGCCAACAAGCCTACAAAAACGAAAAGTCTTTATTCATAAATAGAATAATCATGAATAAAGACTCGACTTATTACTGTTTCATAAACAAAGAAGAACATTTTTTATTTTTGAATATGGAACTAAAAGCGGCGCGATCTCTTCGGTAGAATGCGTGCATTGCGTTGCGGCTACACAGGAATAAACTATTTAATATTGCATTGGATTATTCTATTTTCTCGCAATCGTAGTGAAAAGTAGAGTGTAACACACGGCGCTAAAAACCCATTACAACTCGGTTTCTATTTACTCCATCGCTAAAGCTCTGGAGTAAAACTACCTCGTATATAATGAGTCATTTTAGCCCCTTGTACAACAATCTACTATTGGATTCGTTTGTTTTGAATAACTTTGCTTGGTAATATTTAATTACCGCGTTTAATATTTTGGCCTAAAGCTAAGCGTCCCATCTAGCATGCATCCCCTAAATACTCCGAAAAGTCATATAGGTATTGGTATTATACAGGGTAGCAGGGACATTGACGCATAATCTGTTACCATAGATTCATTAAACGATCCTAAACCCAGTTGAGTAAAAAAAAAAAAATCTGATTTTGAACATACATTTTTTTTTATAACCGACGAAAAATGTCTACGCTAGGGGGTCTACAATCGTGTGCTGACTTCATGGTTACAGTTTGCGCATCGATGTCTTTGCCAACATTTATAAATAAAAAAAAAGAAATATGTTTACAATCTGATTTTTAGAGATTTTGTTTAATCTGATCAAATTCTCTTAAAATCTTCACAATGACTTGCCTTCTTTTTGTCTTTGACTCTGGTCGATTACGTCAAAGTCAAAGTCAAAGTCAAATCATTTATTTCAAATAGGCACATAAAAGGCACTTTTGAACGTCAAAATTTACAAAAAAATAGAATTGATTCTAGTTGCCCCTTCCAAAAGGTAGTTTCGTATGGAGAAGAATGGGCAAGAAACTCCAACGTTACTCTTTTAAAATATTTTACAATATTATGTAAGTTTACATTAATTATGTAATCATATGTGAACACGATGCACCTAGAATAAAATTACTATACCACAATAGGTAAAAAGAATTAAATATAATGCAAAGGCAGGTAAATTAATTATGTGATAGATACATGGTGCTCACATATTTACAAATATTGAAAAGTAGATGATGTTTCCAAAATTTTAACAAGTAATAATTTAGTGTGTGAGTTAAAGTAGTTAAGTACATAATGTAACAATCAATGTCATAAAAATTATAAATTATACAATTAAAATAGCAACCAGTTTGATTTTGTCTAGACTCTAGATTGTCCTATGGAGCAGGACCAGCATGTTTCCAAGCATTCTTATCTAGGATATAATCCTCTAATTTGTAATATGCTTGTTTACAAAGTGTACTTTTTATATGAGTTTTAAATTTTCTTTCATTTAATTGCAATATGTCACAAGGTATTTTGTTGTAACATTTAACACAGTACCCCATAAAAGATGTATGTACTTTAGATAATCTAAAAAATGGTTGATCTATTTCATCTTTATTTCTAGTATTAAAATTGTGTCTATCACTTATTTTATTAAAAAGATGTAGATTTTTTCTTACATACATAATATTTTCATAAATGAATTGACAAGGTACCGTCATAATATTAATCTTTTTAAATAGTTCCCTAAGAGATTCGCGACGACATAGATTGTAAATGGCCCTGACAGCTCTCTTTTGCAAAATGAAAATGGATTCAATGTCAGCAGCCCGACCCCACAGTAAAATGCCATATGACATAATGCTGTGGAAGTAGCTAAAATAAACCAAACGCGCGGTTTCTACATCTGTTAACTGTCTTATCTTCCTAACAGCATAAGCGGCCGAGCTTAACCGCCCCGCAAGAGATGTTATATGGGGTCCCCATTGCAATTTCTCGTCTAGCGTGATTCCCAGGAAAACCGTCTGATTAATAAATTCTAGTTTTTCTCCATTCAATATGATGTCACATTCGCAACTTCTAACATTAGGTAATTTAAATCTAATGCATTTGGCTTTTTTTTCATTAAGTACCAAATTATTTACCATAAACCACTCTTGGACCTGAAGAATAGAGTTATTTACATCGTCAAGATTTTGTGACCGTCGGTCTACTTTAAAGATCAATGATGTGTCATCTGCAAATAACACCATACGTATATTAGAATTAGGTACTCTCCCTGAAGTGTCCTAAACTTCTTAAAACTGTCATAATTTTCAAGATGTATTTAAATAGATAGATAGAGTAACATGAGAATAACTTTGATTTAAGTTCCAATAAAGTTGCATTCAGAGATATTTCAAGCGTACCTGAAATCCTGAGTGCACCACAATCTGGTCTAGACATCATTTTACCTAGATAAACGCTGTATTATCCTGAAAGGACAACATTTTCAGTTTTCTCAAACGACTACATTTTGTACTACAACAGTGTTTGTTTTTATTCCAGACCATTTTAAAGGATAACAATATTTACCGAAGACACGTCGACCAACAATAAAGTTTGTTGGAGAAAAATACGCTGAAGAATATTTGTGCAAGCTTGTAAATACAGCTTGTCTTTGAAATTGCGATTTTTACTGGAAAGCTTTTAACCAATAATACCCAAAGTGGTCTATATCGACCCCCATTGTTAGATGTTACACTTTTAAATCTGTGATATCTTCTAAGATATTCATTTTAATGATATGATGTAAAGCGCAATTTTGATCTACATTAAATGAACAATATATTTAACGTTTTTAATTGGTTAAGGATTAAAGCTGTATTGATTAAAATAGCTTCGTAAATAACCTATATTTTTTTAGTAATATGTAAATGATAAAAATGGTTACTGTGGGTTATTCTTAGGAAATAGACATATACCATCGCGGACTTTTTTGTAGACCTTTTTAAGGTATACAATTCCGTAGTTTTTTTTTTAAATCTATCTCTTAAGGTTTTAACCAGCGTTAGCAATGTAAGCGCCCAAAAATATGTTTTTGTGACATCATTACAAATCTTTGAAATACGATCTCTGGAGGTTAAATGGGAAGAATCAATTGAACTCAAAAGATCTCTAAGGAATTACTTGTACATAGTAGTAAAGTAAGTTATAAGGTTATTTCAGATATTGCGTAGACTCAGAAAGCGGCCAGAATTTCAAAAATATAATTTTCATAAATACTCAAAAATGAGTCCTGATTTGAAACTTGATTTCAGTACAGTATGTTTAAATAGTGCCAGTTAAGAACTTTTGATTCGAGATTTAAGAAACCGTAAAGATTTTATAGTTTAATATCTGCGTCCCGCGGTTGCACCCGCATAAGTCTCGATCCCATAAGAATATCGGGATGAAAAGTATTCTATGTCCTAGCCTTGGTTATGGTCTACACATGTACCAAATTTTATCTAAATCCGTTCAGCCGTTTTAGCGTGTAAGCCTAACAAATAAACATTCAAAAAATCTAATCTTTTCTTCTTATTATAATATAAGTTTAGATTTTAGAGAATGTTCTTGACCGCTTACTGGGATGTAAACAAAATAGTCTGCTTTACCTTTAATAATTTATTTGTTTGTTATTCGACAAAAAAGCTTTCTTCAGATAATTAAATAAACCATTGTGTAAGAAAACAAGCGTACGCAATCAAAAAAATATTCCAACGGTTTACTTTCAAGAATATTAAAACTCCAACTATTCTGCACTCGTTAACCCTGTAATGTTTTATTCAGGACATGTAATGTCAGCATGCCAGTGACAGGTTGAAGACGTCTCGGCCGGGCAGCGCTGCCATAGTAATATTTAATAGGAAGGACGGACATGAGTACAATAAGATTTTATGTTTTTGTTGCTGGCCGTATAGAAGGCGAGTCGGTACTTTGAGTGTCAGAATGTTGGGTTTTTACGAATTTTTCGCATAGGAATGTCGTAAAATTGCCGTTCTATTTTTGTATTTAGGTCTACCTGTATATTTTATTGGCTATTCGGGATAGGTGTATTTGAGTAGGTACTTTCCCTTTTTTATTTAATTTATGCATTAGTAGGTACGGGGGATATTCTTTGGGGATATAGGTACCTAGTACATAATTTACAGTCGGTATTTAATTAAAATCATACGTGTTATTTTCATAGTTGATGCGCTACTTCGATATCAGGTTTTAAGCTATTGCATAGCTTTTATCGCGGGCTTTGAGCGCGGCGACCGAATCAAGAAATTCCGTAACGAAAATATAACCTAACACCCCCACTCCGCCTACCATGTAGCTCGGCCGAGCGTTCGCTTAACGTGTATGTATATGGTACGACTGTACTTGAATTAATATCAAAGAAAAAAAAATACTGCATAAATAAAAAATAAATAAATAATTATAATTGCATAAATTGATAAAAAATGATATGATATATATGATATGATAGATATAGATAGCTTTACCACGGCAGTCCCCGAGTGCCACACGTTTCTTTTTTCTTTTATTATTTTTTATTGACGCGATAAGTAGGTACAATTTATTATTATTAGCAATCTATCTGTCCCTCTTTCAATCTAACCTGTAGTGTCCCACTGCTAGGCACTGACCTCCGTTCTCTTTTTCTAATAATTATGTTCAGATCAAATGAGAATTTTGCTATTTTCCTAATAATCCTTAACTGACCTTATAAGTTTAATCAACCTCGTAATCGCTTTACTACGTTTGCCAAAAATTCCCAGAAAATTGCAAGTTCATTAAGGTTGTAACTATCTAACTGTACCTTAGACAAATAGACCTTGTTGTTTTATGACGTGCAGGCGACATTCACCCCAAGGGTGTTAAATTAATTAGAGGTCGACTATTTACTTCCTTGTTGTTATTATTATTGTGGCGAATCTCTCCCATTATGAGGGCACGGTTGGCGCAGTGGTTAAGCGATTGACTGCTGCGCTGAGTGCCGCGGGTTCGATTCGGGTCTGGCTGTTTGTGTAGGTGAGTTTAAATGTTTGTAAACGTACCCACAATACAGGAGAAATTCCTAGTGTGGAGCAATGTTTTATTTAAACAAAAAAAAATTGACTTTTACAATTATTATTTTTATAATTTTTTCGTTATTATATTGACATTTATTTAACTCATTAATACAATTTTGATGAGATTATTTGTTTAATGACTGCATGATTATGATCAACAATTAATTTAAATAAAATATGTAACGTTATTTTATATTTGCACGCCGAAAGTAAAGGCAAAATAAGTGAACAATTGTTACATTTTACCAACCTTCTGTACCTTATTTATGCAAATAAATGATTTTGATTTTTTTGATTTTACAATAGCCTTTAAAAAAACTACAGCTCAGCAATAAATCCATACCATAGTTCTAGTATTTCACTTTTAACTCGCAGTAGAACTTGCAGAGTCGACAATGTTATGGCGAGAAATCCCCTTACAATTTATAGCGAGCACTGCATCGCAACAGCGCGAGCGGCGCAAGAAATTATTATGTACCGTCAAACGGGGTGAATCGGGGCGAAACTTTAAAAGATATTTTAACATTGAAATAACATAGTTTGTTGCCAACAACGGCTGTTAATCGATAATTATAATACAGTAAACACATTAGAGTCCTATTTGGCAACAAACGATATTATTTCAATGATAAAATCCCTTTTAAAGTTTCGTCCCGATTCACCCCTGCATCCCTATTCACCCCGTTTGACGGTAATTTTATGCCCTGTCGTCATCTTACTGAAAAGAGAATTGAAACTTACGACTTTATTATAAGTTTTTATAGGCATAAGTATGTTTGTTGTGTCTGTAGAAATATAGATAATTATCATGGTGTTTAAGAAATTAATACTTTATTGAGTATATACAGTAATAGGTATATAAAAGAACAAAATGGTTTCCTTGTTTTCTCGAAAGCGCACAAGTTGTAAAAAATATTTGACTCTTGGATTGGTTAGTAGGCAGGTAGGTAAAGAGTAGGTATCGGTAATGGGTTACAGTGGTAGAGTAGATAGCCAAAAATATATTTAACTGATAGGTAAGCTACTTAGATTACTAATCGTAAAGAGTTTTCCCGTAACACACAAGTTTTCTAAAAAATATAGTATCATCTAAACCATAGGTACTCAACGTGGGCGATAACGCCCCCTCGGGGGCGTTTGATACTTTCAGGAAGGCAGCAGATGACCCAGAGAAAATAATATCCTATCTTACGACTACATAATATTACACGTTTAAATATAACGGTGGCAATAGGTGTTTCAGATTCGCGACAGAAGGTAAGTAAAAAAAAGGGGGCACCAGAAAGAAAAACTTAAAGTGGGCGGTGGGCATAATAAGGTTGAGGACCTATGATATAAACACTTAAATAAATATCCTGCAAAATCCCCACAAGAACGTCGATTACCTTCATACCCCACTATTCTCATAACATTCCGTCCTCCTCAATATCACCATATTTTTTGTGAAAACGCCAGCTTTCGACGCCATCAAATACCATTGTCGACCTTTCTTAATACCCCGTTTCTTTGATACAGTATTCAATAATATATTTCTGAGTCGAGTATAAATCTAGGAATCGGCTACCAAAACGATTTCTGTTAAGGGGTTAACGCCAGGGTAGCCCACGAAATTAAAATTTTCTTACGTTTTTAATCCCCTTAATCCCATTGAATAACTATATAATGAAATAGCCATGCAATGGGATTATATGAACTTAGAGGGTTGTATTGATGATTTTAATGATTATAATTCTGTAAATACATACTTGTTGCGCTCGCGAATCATATTTTGTTCAACATAAAAACCTGACACTGACCAGCAAATTGCAAAAAACGTAAGAAAATTTGAATTTTGCGGGCAACCTGGCGCTTCGCCCTTAAGATATTATGAATCTTCTGTTGCATGTTATGAGAAGTAAGCATTGGAGCACCAGTTGAAAACAGGGTTCTATAAGATACTAGCGACCCGCCCCTGCATCGCCCCGATTTTTCGGTTTAACAAAACATCGAGATTTCTTTATTTTATAATGTATAAGTTTCATAATAAAGCATAAAGGCTTGTCCACACTGGCGCGACGCGACAGTGCGACACAAAGGCACCGCGTGTCGTGCGACGAGCGGTGTCTTTGTGTCGTGCTGTCGCGTCGCGCCTGTTTGTGGGAGCCTTTATAGAACTCCCGGAATAAATTCTCTAAAATAATGGTGAAAACCGCATCAAAATCCATCGTGTAGTTTAGAAGATCAGTCAGACAGAAAACATGAAAAGCGAATCTGTTTTAAACTATGTAGGTATAGATTTGAACTCTCATACTCGTACTGCCGGCCAAAACTTTTTCTTACCTAAAGAAAGAAGACTTCCAAGGCCGGGGGCAGGTCAGCGTCGGGTCAACGTCGTTGGTTGAAATCAGACACAGGGCTCCTTATGATAAATGCTCCTGCAGACAGGCACGACGCGACAGTGCAGACGCGATTCTGGTAGGACAATTTCCATGAAGTTTTCATAAAAATTGTTCTACTAGAGTCGCGTCGCGCTGTTGCGTCGCGCTGTCGCGTCGCCCTGTGGCGTCGCGCTGTCGCGTCGCGCTGTGGCATCGCGCTGTCGCGTCGCACTATCGCGTCGCGCTGTCGTGTCGCACTGTCGCGTCGCGCCAATTTGTGGGAGCCTTAACACTCATGTCCATTTCTACCATGGAGTAACGAACTTAGAACTGTAATTCAGCGAATCAATAACGTCCGCGTCTTTATGCGTAAAGCCTTAATGTGTAACATCGTTTTTACAGGATGTGGATGTCTTTGTAACCGACTGTGTGACTCAAAGGAGGGTAGTGTGTTTATCAGCCTATGTATGTATGTTTTTCACAATATATTGATATAGCAGTTATAATTCGCGTGAGATCGTTAGCGTGAAACCAAGACAATAAAAATCCGCAGCGCGTCGCTAGTGTCGCGCCGTTGTACTTACTCCTTCCACGCGCACCTCCTTCGCCCCATCTATTGGCATCATTTATCGCCAGTAGATGGCACTGTGGTCGCTTTTTCCCTGACTGTTCACTATTAACCCGGCTGCCCCTGAAAGAGGCTGACTATTACTTTTCCGAGATTTTCCACATCGATAGTTTTAGGCAAAGCCTAGATTTACAGCTATCTTTTAGAACTCAATGTAATTCTAGCCCCCTATTACATGAGACTTAATCATAACAGGCAAGATGTGGGTGTACTATAGGTACACCTCTGCCTAACCCTTCAGGGATTGCAGGCGTGGTGTGATGTTCATATATCGTCGCTCGCATGACTGAAAGTCCTAAGCATCTCATTTTTTAGCTCATTTGAGTTAGAACAACTACATTTTTCTATTCGTGATTCTTAACATTTTTCACTAACCGTCGTTTCTCTATGTTATTTGGATCTCAAAATATAACCATTTTGAAAAGCAACGTATCACATTAACACAAAAAAAAAATTTGTTGAAAAATGTAAAGAATCACGAATAGAAAAATGTAGTAGTCCTAACTCAAATCAACTAAAAAATGAGATAGGACTTTTAGTCATGCGAGCAACAATATGTGTTTTTATAATTGACGAGGTATACGCCTGTCATAAATATACACATGTCTATAAAAACTTTAAAACACAGCACAAAATTACCGGGATTGGTAATCGACTGTTTACCGATCCCGAGAACAATATCTTACCAATGTGATGTCTTGAAAGAAAAACAATGAATGTGCAGAAAAACAACGTAATACCGTTAGAGGAGCAGTATCAATTATTTAGCGATGGATAAATTCGGTCTGGCGCGTGACGTTTACGCCTACAACGAATTCGTTAGCCAGGGGTCGATCGGGGAGGAGTCGATCGCCGACTCCCGGCCAACGTAGGCGCGGCGCGGCGTCGTGTTCCACGCGCGCCTCAAAGAGATGTCAGCACCATTGACGGGGTCCGATAGGACCGATGCCTGCCGGGGTCGCGGATTGTTCGAAAGAGTTACCGTGGCCCTGGCGCACAGGCAACTGAAGGAACACGGGTGGGTTTTAGTCAGTAAGAGTCTGACACGCCCTTCCGCTCTGCCCAGAGCGGGAGGGGTCATTTGATGATTTCCCAAACAAAAAAAAAAAAAAAAATTTGGGTGGAATCAAGCGTAGTTTATTTAAGCGTAAAGCGAAATTAACATTAAAATCGCTTGACATTTCGTGTGGTCAAAATCAGACTATGGAAATAAGTAATATTGGTAATTCATATCATTTAAATTTTTTTTTTTTAAACGTTGCCCCATACTAGGAATTTCTCCTGTATTGTGGGTGCGTTTACAAACATTTAAACTCACATACACAAACAACCAGACCCGGAACAACTACTTGTAGGTCATACAAATATTTGCTCCGTGCGGGAATCGAACCCGCGACACGCTGCGCAGCAGTCAATCGCTTAACCACTGCGCCAACCGTGCCGTCAATTTATATAATGTATCTATTAACAACCACTCAAATCAATGCCATTACCCACCGCGGTTGTCTGATGGATTAAAAATCGTGAAGAATTACCTTTCTTTCTGGCCGCACAGAAAAATCTGTCTATCCTGTCCTCTTAATATTTAATCCATTTTGCTTGAAACAACACCGACAGGAAACAATAGACGGCCAACTTTTCCGAAAACAAAACAATATTAAATGACATTTTCACGGAAGATAACTCACAAGATCACAAGAAAAAAAAAAAAAAAAAACAAAAAAAGAAAAAATATATATATATAATATATATATATATCTTGTGATAAATCACAATATATTTTAAGGCCAGGCCCGGGTCGACGGCGCGTCGTGTTCCACACGCGCCTCAAAGAGATTTCAGCACAATTGACGGGGTCCGATAGGGCCGATGCCTGCCGGGGTCGCGGATTGTTCGAAAGAGTTACTGTGGCCCTGGCGCACAGGCAACTGAAGGAACACGGGTGGGTTTTAGTCAGTAAGAGTCTGACACGCCCTTCCGCTCCGCCCAGAGCGGGAGAGGTCATTTGATGATTTCCCAACCAAAAAAGAAAATGGTGTTCGTGATTACTCAGAGGTATTTTTGGCCGCGAATGAATAAAGATATTAACGAGTGGACAGATCATGCATTCGACGTCAAAAAGCGAAAGTTAGTCGGCACACAGTTTCAAATTTAACTAGTTTTCCACCATGTAGCAGGTTTGAACATATACACACAGATATTGTTACTTTTCAGTCTCTAAAAGGTCAACGTTTTCAAACATTAAACCTGCCAAAAATATAATAAAAATGTTAGCCTGTTCTAAGTTTATCTGTTAACGTGAAAATATTTATAACTTCCGGACCAGCGAGGTTTATTTTTCCGTTTCTTCGTGGACATTTTTATGGCATGCCTGTTTTAACAAAATTATTGTAGCACTACATTGAAGGTATACAAAATACACCATTAAGTAATGTACATAATAAACATGGCAATCTGGCGACAAACACCTCAATTTTATGTAATTACTAACTGCGCCCCGCGGTTTCACCCACATAAGTCTCGATCTCGTGGAAATATCGGAAACTAAAGTATCCTATGTTAGCACATAGGATACTTTGCCATGATGATTATGGATGATGGATGATGTGCCAAATTTCATCGAAATCCGTTCAGCCGTTTTAGCGTGAAAGCTTAACAAACAAACATACAAAACTCAAGTGTTTTGTCTTTATAATATTAGTTTAGATAATTATTAATACCTACTCGAGAAATTCAAAAGTATCAAGCTTTTGTGTCAAGAAAATACACAATTTATTAGGAACATTATATAAACTTAAAAAAACGAAATAACATAAACAAATAAATAATTTGAATCACACTATAATTGTTGGCAACATATTTGGACGATTGGTTTTCCAACCGTATTTTCTAAATTATCTTGTCGTTGAGACCCCCCCCCCCCCCCCCAACCAAGAGCAGTAGTGGCTCTACTTTTTGTATATTATTTCATCACCACTGCTCTTAAATCGGTGAAGGAAAACATCGTGAGGAAACTAGCATGTCATAGACCCAAAGTTCGAAGACACGTGACATCCACCAACTCGCACTGGGCTCGTGTGGTGTGGATTACGCCCCACTCCCTCTTACCGAGAGGAGGCCTGTGTCCCACCAGTGGGAATGTTATCATAAGCTGATAATGAGATTATCATTATGATGAGCCTCCATCAAACTATATTATTCTAAACGTTTATGACAATAATAGGTTTATCTACTCGAGTCATATTTTTATAAATTTTTAGGATTCAGTAGTCAACAAGGAACACTTATAGTTTCGCCATATCCGTCTGTCCGTCCGCAGCTTAGCTCTCTTTGTAGTAGAAAGCTATAATTTAGCTTGGATATACATATTAATCACGCCAACAAAGTGGTAAAATAAAATCAAGAAAAACATTTTTTGTAAGGTACCTTTTTTGCACGTAAAGTGGGGATGTTTTTTTTTTTCTCGTCTATCCCATGGTGTGGTGTATCGTTGGACAGACCATTCAAAAATATTACGAGTCTGTGAAAACCATTTTTCGATTCAGGGATCCTTTTGCGTAAAAGAAAGCTTTACATTACAAATTTTTGTTAGAGTCAAGTGTCCCCCCCCCCTGCCAGCTAAATGCTTGCTTTTGGATATATGGAAAAATTCACGGCAGTAGTATAGTATATAACGACAATATTTTATTTATTTTTAAAAGTGTAACCGTGGAGTTTCTTGCCGGCTCTTCTCCATAGGAAACAACCAATTGGAACCGTGCACCTAGCTTCTGACGTTTCATAAGTGCCCATGTTGTTTCATGTGAAATAAAATATTTTGATTTTGATTTTGACATTAAAAGGAAAACTATCACTGCTAAAAAGGCTTTACAAGTTTACGAGTAATAGTTGACCAACTTACATTTGCTGTTGGAACGTATGGAAGAACATGTTTTTCAACTACAATGTCAAGTTTGTTCTTGAGATAAATTCATCGCAAATACGTAACCCTTTATTGTGCGTGGTCCGACACGCACTTGGCCGGTTTTTTTTTTAATTTAAACAGCACGTTGAAAAATTATACGTTACAAGATACTTACAAACATAATTTCTCCTATCAAAATACGTCCCCACGTGTAACCGCTTAGTTCACTCCAGAAACAAACTGCTTGTAGATCCCCACGCGAATGTTTATTGAATTTTATGGCAAAAGTCTAATAAAACACGACAAATAGATAATACAGCACCCAAGATACCTTGAAGAAAGACTTGAGAAAGGAAAGAAGTTAATAATTGAGTTAAAATGTCATTTTCAAAAGAAAAATAAGCTTTGACTTTCATTTGTGACGTTAAAAATTTGTAATTTTGTTAAAAAACGTACCTACTTACTCTTCTTTTTCTTTGTCGCTGGTACGATAGTTATTTATATGTTTTCTGGCACAAAACTTCACCACTTAGCTTCTGCAGCGTTATCGGTGGCAGTACAGAGCATCGGTGGCAACACACTTTGGCTGCATGTTTTGGGGCCAGAAGGCAGGAAAGAGGTGGAGCATAGTTTGTGACGTACCTACTGAAATACAAAAAGCTCTAAATCCCAGAAGTGGGAAAGTTATAGAACAATTTTGACTGCCATATTCACAAATTCAATAGATATTACTCTTAATACGTTTAATTCAAGACTGCAACTAAATTCCATAACATAAATACATACTTCCTGAGTCGAGCTGCACAATTACTGACAAATGCGTGCACTGACTGGACAGGTCCACTCAATCTGTGTGGTTCTTTCCTCAAAAGACCATTTCAGATACCAGTCTACATGGTCTTCACATGATCTGACCAAGATTATGTCTAGACTTTAAAAGAGACTGTGACCTCTGAGTTTGTTTCGGCCTTTCTTCTCAGAGTAGTCAGATAGGAAACGCCGACCTCATCTAGTTTAAAAAATATGATTGACGTGTAGAAGTGTTTGTACAAACCTACTTATGGAAATAAAATCATTTATTATTTATCATAGGGAAGATACATACATTTCCTTATAGCCACAAAAGGGAATATCGTAAACGTGTCCAATGTTCTGTTATCGTAAACCAAGTTACCTGAAGCGATCTCTTACTGCATGTCTAATACATAGGTAGTATTATCAAAGCTAGAAAATCAAAGACAGTTTAAGACAGTCAAATCAATTGTTCACTATTTGTAGATTATGATTTAAATAAAAACAAGGACTAGGACTTATGCACATTAGACAAGCCAATCCAACAAACCAAGATTTTAAAAAAAAACATTGAGCTTGAAGTGCTGAAATAATTTATAGTACATACATAAATAAAGCGTGCGTGTACGAAGCTAGCAAAGGAAATGAAAGGAGAGGTGTGGAGTGAGGTCATAGCCGGTGGCGATTTGTTATCTGTGGCCGCACGAAGAGCTCGAGGTGTTTCAAACGTGTAAACAATTTCCGTAGAATGTATGTTCTAAATTTACACGCATGATCATGCAAATGAAATATTTGAAAATGCTTCAATTATGGAAAGGTAAATCATTTAAGTAAACTAAATTCGATAAAAATAATATGTATTATGCTGATGAATGACAAGTGATCAACATAGCTGATTAACTAAACGAAAATACTGCAAAAACTTAATAAGATTTGGCAAGTAATGATGATGTTAAGTAGAAATTTAAATTGTTTGCCAGTGATAGTGAAATGGATACTAGTATAATCAATATAATATCAGAAACAGCTATTTTAGTTAGGGCTATCTTGATAATTAAACTTAACAATACAATCTTCATTACAATTTCCATGAAATTTTCATAAAAATTGTTTTACTAGAGTCGTGTCGCGCTGTCGCGTCGCACCTGTTTGCGCGAGCCTTATCACCAGTGATCGGAGTAGGTAGATTGATTTTTAGTACTTGTATCATAAATGCACACAGAAAGAATAACATGGATAAGCCATTTTTCCGGAAAGTAATTCCGGTATTTCCGGATTCAATTAAATATTGTTAATGTTGGTAGTGATATTATTACTACTCAATTCAAAATTTAAAGTTTGTTCTGATTGGTCGTTGGGTTTTGTCAAATCGTGACAAAAAAAAAAATAGGAAGAATAATAAAGAATAAAATTGCTCATTTTATTACAATTCCTACCTTTTTTTTGAGGATGGCAAATCATCAAATGACTCCTTTCACTCTGGCAGAATACAATTCCTACATAAGTTCCGGTTTATTTTTAATAATCCACCAATTCCGGAGGAATGTCCATAGTAATATATACGTTTCGGATCAATGACCCCAGTTCAATCTACCTACTCCGATCACTGCTTATCACTCTGGTCAATTTCTACCATGGGGTAACGGAATTAGAACTGTAATTCAGCGAATCAATAACTGTTCGCGTTTTTAAACGAATTTCAAAAATATTGTTGGCAAAAATATGTTTTTTTGTATTTTAAAACTCAAATAGCAGCAGCCAGTGGGTTAATATTGTAGACCTATGTTGTTACCGTTAAAATATGTTTAGGATGTTATTCAGTACAAATTCCGTATTTTTTTAAATATTACGGTCGAAACATTTAAATCAAAACTGGATTTTTTATATTTTCAAATTTAAATAGCAGCGGAAGGGTTAATTGTATACTCTGTAAAAAATGTTGAGGATATTATTTCCAATAAGAAAACCGTATTTTTTTTCTCTGAATTAAATTTTTAGGTACAAATTGTTCGACACCTGAATTATGCCATTAGGAACACACAGATACCCAGTTTATAACCCGGATATATACATAGGGTACTTTTGATCCCGGTAGTACATTCCCGTGGGATATTTTCCGTCATCCACGCGGACGAGCTGCGGGCACAAACTAGTTAAGAAATATAAAAATTATAACTTTCTAATTTTTATTAAATACTAGCTTTTGCCCGCGGCTTCGCTCGCGTTAATTTAGACTTTGACTATCAATTCGGGTTATAATCCAATCATGATTCGAAAGACACGTGGCGCCATCTATTATCATAAGGGCGTTATTGTTGTTTTCCTCGGGAACGGTACTTTTTTGCGGGATGATAGGTACACTATGTCCGTTTCTGTACCCCTGACAACGTATATGCAAAATTTCAGGATGATTGGTTCAGTGGTTTAGGCGTGAAAAGGTAACAAACAAACAAACAAACTTACTTTCGCATTTATAATATTATAGTTAGGAAGTTAGGATTAAGAATAAAAAATTTTATGTTTAGAACAAAACAGAAAAAAATAAACTAATGAAATAAATAAAGTGTATACAGTTTACAGTGACTTACTAAAGTTAATATAAGAATGTTATTCTATTTCAAAGAAGTAAAGGTTTGGAGTGAGGTCATAGCCGCTAGCGATATGTTATCTGTGGCCATACAAACAACCACAAGGTATTTCAAACGTGTAAACAATTTCCTTAAGTCTGTTTGTTTTGTGTTGACTTTACTATGCATTATGCGTAGTTAGAGAAATGCTTAATACTGTGTCACCGACTAGAAAAAAAAGAAGGACGCCGCGCCACGCGTATCGAAAGTGAATCTAGGTATGCCGCCGGATCGTTTGTACAAACATGCCTCACGCACATATCTACATCATACTGTTTACGTCAAGTAATAAAATAAAATAATGCCTTCTTGTGTTGTGAAATGGTTTAAAAATAATTCTACATCCCAGAAAAAGTGTCAAGGAATAACATACGAGTATATAACATCATGGAATAACATATCACGCACACATAGATCGGTACAGTGCTTTACTTTCGATATGCGTGACGCGAAGTCCTTATTTTTGATGTGAAACATCTATCAGCCGCGGGTAATACCAATTGATGGGGTGGCGACGCGTCGCCACGCAATATTTTCTATACAAAATAGTATCGATGTTTCACATCTGCCAGGCGTCCTGCGCCGGCTCAATTTTTTGTTCTAGTCCTTGTACTCTATGTGATCTTAGGTAAGAATTTTACTTATTTTGTTCTTATGGTTTTGTTACTGTATCTTTCTTGTTCATTTTATTGTTGAAGAAAACGGAGAAGTTTTAAAAACTACTTACTTTTATTTGTGCATAATTGGAAGTATCTATCCTTACAAGAGATCCCAATACATAAATCAAAAACCCTTTAAAAACTGAAGTGTTTTTATTTGGTTCAAATATCAAAATGACAAAGGCCAATACAATTTTTCAATTACTCTCACTGTAATTTGAACCCTGTACTACCATAGCCAGTTATTACTTCACCCAATTTAGTTTAACAACCGAACACGTCAATTTTAGACTTCAACCCCTTGAACATACAAAATCGGATTATCAATAAATTCAGGCAATTGCTGCGTGCCACAGAATAGATAGATACAGAAGGTTAGCTCTATTAAACGAGCGAAAACGCACGCACACATAGACACGCGTGTGCGTACAGCGCGAGCAAGCACACTCGAGTGGCGACTGGCATTTGTTTGACATTAGTTTGGGATCGCTTTACGTTATGTTCGTAAACAGGCGCCGTCAGTTGGGACTGGTCATCTCTTAGCTGCCACAGCTTATATTAAAGTTTCTTTTTGTTCCTGTTTATTATACTCTGACGCTTTTAACGTGTACGTCTTTTTTACAATGTTCTCACATATAATTATAATTTTAACATTAATGATGTCACTAATATTTTGTAACAAAATAATTTAAAAGAGTGTCCATGGAGTTTCTTGCCCGTTTTTCTCCATAGGTATTTATTTTTTTTTATTTTTTTTTTTGGGTGGGAGATCATCAAATGACGTCTCCCGCTCTGGGCGGAGCGGAAGGGCGTGTCAGATTCTTACTGACTAAAACCCACCCGTGTTCCTTCAGTTGCCTGTGCGCCAGAGCCACGGTAACTCTTTCGAACAATCCGCAGCCCCGGCAGGCATCGGTCCTATCGGACCCCGTCAATTTTGCTGACATCTCTTTGAGGCGCGCGTGGAACACGACGCGCCGTCGACCCGGGCCTGGTCCTTACCGGACGACGAGCTGCCCATTGCTCGCCGTCCGCAAGCCCGCGCCTACGGTGGCCGGGAGTCGGCAATCGACTCCCGACGCCCAGGGTGTCTCCACCTCCTGCGGCGGCTAGGGGCGCGAGGGCGCAGAGATTGCCTCTCCCTTTCGCGCTCCGCCATAGGTACCCCCTACGCTTTAGAATGGGCAACTATCTTCATATTTCTGACTGACCGACTTCTTGTCAATTTAAAAGTGTCTGTAAATGGTTTAATTGAAATATGCTTTGAATATTGAGTTTGAGTACGTGTCTATGTGTGTGTGCGCTTCTTTTTTTATATCAGTCGGCCTTTTGTACTGATCTATTTTATGAGTGTGGGCCGTACGAATTTTCCAGTTCAAACATTCGGGCGGGCAAGGCAAATATAACAAAATCTAGTTTGCATCGAACCCCGATACTTGCTCTCCAATATTTGCATTTTCACCGGAATACCGTGTTCGGGAATTCATGGAAGTGTAATATTTGTTGAATGAACGTTGCGTTGTTGTCACTTCGGCATCAATATTGCATTATGAAGTTTGGGTTATTTGCTGTTGCTCAATTTATATATATTACCGAGCATAGATCGTTCAATCTAAATCGATTATCTTTGCCACATTTTCATAGTGGCTTTCGCTTTTGTTAGATTCTTGATATATATTGAATTTGTGTCTTTTTTGTTTTTGCTCAGCGTGTTTTTATTTGTTAAAAGATAGGTACTCAATCTCACCCAACATTATAATGATTTCAAAAGTACCGGCTAATTTCATCCACTCGAAGTCTTTTACACAAAATAGGGTTTCGTGGATAATGCCAAATAGATGGTACTTATTGTACCTAACCCACTTCAATGTCAGACCCTGTACAAATAACGGACCCTAGTTTCTAGTTCAGTGGTTATGAGTAAAAACGTGCCTAAATGAGTGGTCATTCGATGGTAATAAAGGGTATAACGATCGTCATTTTTTTATTGTTCTTTATTTTCGCAGAACCAACTGTCATTTTATTTTTTCTTCTTTTCTATATATAACACGCCTGTGTTTTTGTCACCTCTCTACTCTTGTCTACTCTCTAAGCACGATATCCGTTGTTACGGCCAAATTTACGGGCGTTTGTTACTTCGTTATCACCTACGGACATAAGATTACTTTGAGGCCTGAACTAAGAATAAATGACAACACCCGATGTGTTTTTGCCCGTCCAAAAAGGTTAATTAATCAGGAGTAAGGTTCATTCTGAAGATTCGAACTACTTTCGGACGGGCCCGTATCTTCGTTCACGGACTTACAGAGTAGGCCCTCTGAATTGTCCAAATATTAGGATGTCCAGAGGGCCATATCCCGTAATTAAAAATGTTTAAAATCTAGTCACAATCTCATCTCAGGTGTCAAAACCATTGTCAAAAATGTAGGTAAATTATTAGAGGTAGTTTTGACAGATTGTGACTGAGATTAGAATGCGGCCTTTCATAAAAATACCTATGATAATTGCCCCTCTGGTAAATAATTTTCATTCTTGTGTACCAGCAAGGAGTGAAAATATTTGCCAAAGATTGTGTGCCAGAAAGTTTGGGAGTCTTCAAAACACGAGATAGCTTGTGGCGGGCGTATAAAATTATCGTTGATCGGATGCATATTACTATAATAGTAAACTATAAAGTTCTACTTTTGTAAACCTAACAGCAAAATTTGTAGTGCGATGTCATTGTTCGCAAATCTAAAACACATCTATCACACCAGCATGTTGTTTGTTTTTGCTCCCAAGTTTAAAACTTGTTATTGCAAGTTCTTGCCTATTAAAAAGTTACACAGAGCTTCGCTGTAGATCATGAAAACAATATTGCAATATCTATAAGTACCTACAGCAACGCAGTCTTTATCTTTATCTGGTGTTAGACTTTTTTTCTTATTTGCTTGATAGGCAAATATTTTATTCATTCGAGTATTAATTACCCTTTTATTAAACAATGGTGCAGTTTATAAATATTTGCGACGTAGTACACTTAGGGCGAATTTCACCAATGAATCAAAATCAAAATATTTTATTTCACATAAACCAACATGGGCACTTATGAAACGTCAGAAGCTATGTGCACGGTTCCAATTGGTTGATGCCTATGGAGAAGAGCCGGCAAGAAACTCCACGGTTACTCTTTTAAAAATAAGGGGCTTTTACAATGTTTCAAATTACAGTGTTGATAATGGGAGGACAGTGTAGGCCTGACAACAAGTAACAGGCACTCAACAAAATATAAAAATAAAATAAATATATTAAAAGGTCTACTAATCTACAGTCTACAAGTTAGGCCTACAACGTTCTCACATTCACAAAATATAGAAGAATCTATATAAAATAAAAGCCTATTTAAAACAAATGACATGATTGCCATTACAACTGTATCTGAATCTGAACGCAATCAGCACAACTAAACCGTTTTCAAGATCTGCCGGTGTTATCATAAATTTTGTGGAATATATTGACACTGACAGCTCTTGAACGTGGTTTATATGTGCTTTTTCATTGGTGCAATTCCTTATGTGTAGGTATTATTAAAAGGTTAAATAAACGTCAAACTTGACAAAAGAAAAATGGCGCCCACCCTTCAACATGCCGCCGATCCAATTAACTACACTATCATAACTCATCGCAAAATTAATCGATTCCCGTTAATGACTTTGTCCAGTATTAATATTTAAGTTCGCCATATTGGGGCCAGCGTAAACTTTAACCAACGTAAACATAATAATAGTGAAGTTGACGTAAAGAGTGTTATAACCGCCATTTTGACTTGTCAAGTCTACACGGTGACGGGTGTGTTGACAGTTGGATAAATATTTACGTCACTGCACAGAAGGACTATATTTAGAGTGGTGTAAAGTGTTTTTTTAATGGAGGGTTAGCTACAGCAGTGGTAATAAATTATGATGTTATGCTTATTTATGTCTAGTACCTAACAAGTTACTATGACAATGACTATAACAAGTATTATATTATATTTTGAATTGTTTCTTAATATTTCTTTTTTTCATTGTTCTTGCATATGGAAGCAACGAGAATAATGTAGCCAGGATTTTGTAATATCTTGATTTAAAAAGAGTGTCCTTGGAGTTTCTTGCCCGTTCTCCTTCATAGAGATCTACGTTTTGGAATGGGCAACTAGCTTCAACTTTCTGACTAACTGACCGACTCTTTGATAATTCAAAAGTGCCTGTAAACGGTTTAATTAAAATAAATGCTTTGAGTTTGAGTTTGAGAGTTTACTGTATTGGGTATTCGTTAATCTGACTATGAAGACTTATTGAACAAATTTTTTTTTTTGGAAAATATGTCGGTAACGACTGTAATGTATTTAATTCAAATAGTTATATCTAAAAATAATAATGTGAGAATGAAACATCTGTAATCTGAAAAGAATTGAATATAATAATCTTATTTAAACCAGAAGAAACTAATTATAATAAATTCAGTACCCAGAAGAATTCAGATACACGTCGTCGTTGTTTCGGATAATACCCGCGGGAAGAGACTAGATATTTCGGATCGTAGGTAGTCGAAAATGTAGAGATAGTACGTTCGCACGTTCCGTCCGTTCGATTTTGCCGCTGCATTTCCAATTTATATATCCGAAATTCCTCCTGGGATCTTTTCATCAAGTCATGCATTTCCTTAGTGTGTTCTAGTATTATCCAATATGGCAATTCATGAAGTGGTTTTGTGCTTTTGTGAGTAAAATTGTACCAGCTTTCAGTAATGTAGGAATTCCCTAAAACTTGTATAATAATTTTAAGTGCAGCAAGCAATTGTTATATTAATAAATATTTAAGTAAATACATTTTAAAGTAAAAATTGGAATAGGTTTTTAGGGTTCCGTACCCGAAGGCTAAAACGGGACCCTATTACTAAGATTCCGCTGTCCGTCCGTCTGTCTGTCCGTCTGTCACCAGACTGTATCTCATGAACCGTGATAGTTAGACAGTTGAAATTTTCACAGATGATGTATTTCTGTTACCGCTATAACAACAAATACAAAAAAATAGGATACAATAAATATTTAAGGGGGCTTACATACAACAGACATGATTTTTTTGCAGTTTTTATAGATCATGGTACGGAACCCTTCGTGGGCGAGTCCGACTCGCACTTGGTCGGTTTTTATTAAAAAACATCATTGATCCACTGCTAGAGTAGCGCCGCTTATCCATTTTTCGAGCACTTGGCTTGTGGAGATGCAGTTTGCAAGTTTGTTTCTCTCAAAAAAACGTGTGGTATTTAGATGATGGAACGCTAGGAGGTGATGTAGACACTGTTTTAAAAGACCTTCAATTGCTCAAACAGCAATTTAAATCTATTGGCTTGGACCTAAACCCCTCAAAATGTGAAATTTACCTTTCTGACATTACCGACAGAGAACTGACCATAGAGAAATTTAATGCAATAGCCCCACAAATCAAAGTTCTAGAAAAAAGTTCACTGCACCTCCTAGGGTCCCCAATTTTAGAAGACAGCTTTTCTCCTTTCATCGACGAAAAAATCAAAAACTTCAACGAAATTTCGGCCAGACTTTCCAAAATTAATTTACATTCAGCATTCACCCTGATTAGATATTGTTGTTTTGGCCCAAATTTTATATATTTTCTACGTTCTTCCCCTTTATGGAAGCAGCCACATCTTTTAGACAAAATTGACCAAATTATTCGCAGCACAGTAACATCCATTTTAAACGTGGCCTTGGACGACCGAGCGTGGCTTCAAGCCACACTACCCATCCGTTTTGGTGGCCTCGGCGTCCGCAAAATTACCAGTATTAGCTTACCGGCGTTCCTGTCCTCTGTCCACAGCACCGAAAAGTTAACCAGGAAAATTTTAGCCCCCTCCCTGGTTGACTTTGAAGTGCCGTGCTTGACTGATGCGGTGAACGCCTGGACAGCGGCTTGCCCAGATACAGATCGGCCCGTAAACCCATCTTCCCAGAGACAATGGGATGAGCCGCTCTGCAGGTTGGTACGGAATAAACTTTTCAATACGTCCTCCAATACTGCTGAGCGTGCCCGTCTGCTGGCTGTGGGAGAATGGGAGTCGGTCCTCTGGCTTCAGGCACTTCCATCACCTAACATAGGCACTATGTTGTGTGACACCACTTTCCGGCTCGCTACTTGTCTCCGTCTGGGCGCTCCTTGCGGGGCTCCGCATCGCTGCCAGTGCGGTGAAGCTGTCGACTGCCTCGGACACCATGGCCTATCTTGCAGTAAGAGCGCAGGCCGGATAGCACGACACGCCAGCATTAATGACATAATCCGCCGTGCTCTTGCCACCGCCGGGGTGCCAGCTATTTTAGAACCCAACGGCTTGGCACGCGACGATGGGAAGAGACCAGACGGAATGACCATAATGCCCTGGAAGTTAGGCAGGCCTTTGGTGTGGGATGCAACGTGTGTCGACACCCTTGCGCCATCCCATCTTCCTAGCACGGCGGGCTGTGCTGGGGCGGCTGCTGCAAGTGCGGAAAACCTCAAACGGCGAAAATATTCGAATCTTATTGGGAGTTATATGTTCGAGCCGTTTGGGGTTGAAACACTAGGGCCGTGGGGTCCGAGTGCCCACTTGGTTTTTGCAGACATCGCTAAGCGGTTGGTCGACTCTTCACGTGACCAGAGGGCTGGCCTATTTTTTGGCCAAAGAATCAGTATCGCCATACAACGTGGCAATGCTGCCAGCCTTTTGGGCACTTTTCCTGTCGACAGCGATGCGGATGAATTTTTTGATGCCCTATGATTCTTGTCCTTCTTTCTTTTTTATTTTTATTTATTGTTATTTAGTTGTACATACTATTAATATTATTTGTAGATTATGTAAGATATATTTTATGTAAATTATAATAAATACTATTAGATAGTGTGTTGAAAACATAATACAACTAATTTGATACGATAGAAAAAAATTACGAAGATAGGTACCTCTAAAATTTCTTATAACGATTAAAAACCATACTACTCAAAAAAATAATTCTGGTGTGCGGCAACGTTTAATAATATAAAGTCAATGATACCTAAAGATGAATTGTTTTCGAATCTTCTATCTACAACATAAAATAGATTAAATATTATGAACAAATATTAAACTGAAACAAAGTCTAATTCACAAACCTACTTAGGCTTACGCACAAAATATTTACCCACCAACAAAACTGCCAAAATAAAATAATTGTCTATATCCGTTAGCTCCGCGAACGGCGCGCGTAATTTTAGCAAAATGACAACCCAAATCTCGGTTTATTGTTTCAAACGCTATTATTTAGAAGATTAGAGCGGCCTATGGGACTCAGTCGCTTAGAGATTTCAATTTGCAGACTATAATACACCCCTGTGCGGGATACGTCCCGTTTACGTAAGATAATGTTGTATTGAACCCTTTGTGGGTGAGCTACCGGGCTCATAGGCAGGGTGCGTTCTTGAAAAATTATTAATCAATTGCTCGTTATTAATCTTATGTTAAGTTACATTTTTCTTCTTTCTATCCCATATGCTTGCACCACAAATCTCGAAATACATTTAGCGCTAAACGAATTTAAAACATCGTTCTGTTTCTGTCAATCCTTTAAAGTTGACAGAGACAGAATGATGATTTAAATAAAATAAAAATAAATAATTTCGTGTTAAACGTATTAAGTGACTTTTTCTGCAAGTGGGCCTTATTGTCAACAGGCTCATGAATAAATTAGGGTATAAGCTGTTGTTTAAGCTACGCTTGCTGCGGTCGGTCCGTGGATGGGTGACCATATTTATATACTGAGACCCCTCCGTGCCTGGAAAAGCATGCTAAGCTCTTGATCCTGGCTGTTATTAGTGGATTTTTGACAGTAGTTACGGGTTGTCAGAAGCCCAAAAGTCTGACAACCAGTCTTACCAGGGTTACCCAGTAACTGGGTTGTGGAGGTCAAATAGGCAGTCGCTTCATGTAAAATACTGGTATTTAGCTGCATCCGGTTAGACTGGAAGTTGAACCCAATATGTTAGGAAAAGTCTAGGCAGATGATGAAGCTGTCAATTATTATATTATAACTTTAACAGTTATTATTAACTATTAACTCATGGTTTTTCACTATTTGACTACAGAAAATAAAGGTTGTAACGTCAAAGGCAATCTTGGTGACTTTTAACCACAGTCAATAGATTCTGTTATTGCAAAAGAACATTGAAATTGGAACGGAAATTAGAAATTTACAGTCGTTATAAACATCACAAAAATATATTTCTGAAAATCAAAATAGAACAGGGAAATATACCGACCTATTTCTTTGAATAAGATAGAAATAATATTTCATTCGTAGAATTTCTATATATTTTTTTCGATGTGTAGTTGATGAGACTAGATGTCAAATAAGAACACAATAATAACCCATTTGCTATCGACATCAATATCAAAGCGTTTCATTACTTATCAATTTTCAATCGAATAATATTCGTAGAAACAATCGCAGAGCAGTCTTCGAATAACCTTCTGATTTCGAATAATTATTCGGAAAATAGGTCGAGTAGAGAGATTTATTTCACAGGAAATTAACTCTGAATAAAAATTGGAAGGCTTTGACAAAAAGTATGAGAATGTGTTCCGTCATGCTCGATCATATTTGTAGAGAGATTCATTATTATAGATCAGGGACATTATGAGAATGAAATGTTGAGGAAATAAGCTGTCTGTCTTTTTTGTGGGTCTTATGTTTTTTTCTTAAGATTTTCTATTGTTTTTTTAGAAGGAAAACATCATAGAAATGTCTTTGAAAGAAGCAGATTCTTTCACGTTTTGGAGAAAGTAAAATAATACTTGAATTTCCGTACCAATGTATAAAGTCTTTGATGTAGGCAGATTTGAACATACTTAACTGTAATACAGGTCCTTTATTTGTAAATAAAGTGCCGCTTGGTACATGTAATCATACAAAATGTCTAAAATATAGGAATTGACACAACAGAAATTACCAATACGCTAAAGTTTTACAACCAAAATGGCATGATAAAAACAACCATGAAACTGCAATTCACATAGAAATAACATCCCATTAAATAAATTCATTTATATTTAACATTCAAATGCTTACCTAATTGCTATGCACTGTCACGTAGCCTACATTTATGTGCAAAGAAGAATATTCGCGGGTCAACAAGATAACTCGAAATTTTGCAGTTAACAGCCTATTGAATGGACGATCATTTTGTTATTTAAAGCTAAAGTGCCAGTGACGCTCACGAAATTCAAATTTTTTTGCGTATTTAGGGTCCTTAGTCAACAAGGAACCCCTATAGTTTCGCTACGACCGTCCGTCTGTCTGTCTGTCTGCGGCTTAGCTCAGAGACTCTTCATACTAGAACACTGTAATTTGGCATGGGTATACATATTAATCGCGCCAACAAAGTGGTAAAATAATTACATTGAAAAACCAAAAAGAAATTGGTGTACCTCCCCTACATGTAAAGTGAAGAGGATTGTTTTCTCATCTATCCCATGGTGTGGGGTCCCACAGAGCATAAAATCACCGTGCTGGCAGCGTCTAGAGGTGACAGTATCTAATAATAAAATTCGTAGTGCCAAAAGTGCTTTGAGCGCACAACTTCTGTCATCTTCGCCATTCAAACCCATCGGTTTGTATACGTCATTTTTGTGCCGCAGTACGATGATAATAATAATAATAGTCTTCCAGACCGTACTTCTGCCATGGCGGCCAATCTCAACGGAAACTAGCTTTCGGCGCGGGAGATATTATGGTGCACAAGTGTGTGTGCAGACACAGGTGCACTCTCTCTTCTCTCACTCTCATAGTCCGATGGGATGTCCGATGGATGACACAACCGGAGAGAGATCAAGCGCAAGACCAACGGCTTAACGTGCTTTCTGAGGCACGGGGGTATCACACCCCTTACACAAACACACACAGACACGACACACGATAAGATAGTACACAAATATTTCTTATTTTGCGATAGTTATTTTACAAACTGATAACTTGTAGACAAGAGTTGAAATTGAATGCCAAATCTTGATTACTATGGCTACGTTGAAGGCACATTATTTACCGTAATCTTATACATTGTACCATGTCTTCATTCCTGTCGAAATGTCAGGAGAAATAGTGTGAAATTCTGCCGGGGTCGCGGATTGTTCGAAAGAGTTACCGTGGCCCTGGCAAACAGGCAACTGAAGGAACACGGGTAGGTTTTAGTCAGTAAGAGTCTGACACGGCCTCCCACTGCGCCCAGAGCGGGAGAAGTCATTTGACGATTTCGCAACGAAAAAAGAAAAGGTAAAATAATGTTAAGTATATTAAAAACTAGTTCCTGCCCGCGACTTCGTTGGCGTGGAAGTCGTAAGACACCACAATAAATTAAAATAAGAGCCAGATTTTTATAAAACTTTCCTATATACTTTTGTAATTATGGTCTCAGCAGCTAAAATATGATAAGAATCAAGACTGGTGACGTGGGAGCAAGCTACTCGACGTACAGTTGTGCATATGAGAAGCAGCTCGTCCTGAGGTTGACGCCTTCAGTAGTAATTTCCCATTGCTTGCGAAGTTTTTCATTTTTAGTGAATTAATGAACGCCTGCGTTCCTGCATATATAATGACACTGTAGCGGCATCTACAACGCCACATGCGAGCTACGCGTCAGACTGACGTCACGCAAAATCCTGCATCGCGCAAGCAGAGTTTACCGCGCAACTAGAATATATACAACATCCCGACATCAATCGTCGGGCTGTTGCCCACCAGACACGACACCCGTCTGGTCGGAGGATCCTCCCTTTTCCATAGAGTATGAGTGAGCTTTACACCCTCTTCCTCATATCTCTATAACACAACACTGATACACTGACTTTTGCTTTCTTAAAGATTATTCCTGACGAACATCTATCACTAAAATACTATGACAGTAGATTGTAAATACACAGTCATCTAACTATAGTTTTTTTTTTCTTATTACCAATGATGACGTTATGACGTATGTTCGTTCTACGAACTATCATTTCGACGGCCGCACAATACGTATTATATACGGTCATCTACAAAAAAAACAACCGACTTCTAAAAAAACACTACTAAGTAAAAAATAACTTTAATTTCGGAAGTTGGTGTCTCTGGTTCTGTATTTTCGTTTTTTGGCACCGACTTCCGAAATTAAAGAGTTATTTTTCAATTTGTATTGCTTTTTTTGCAGTCGGATTGTTTTTTGTTTTGTACCTAATCAGTTTTTATTTTTCACATTTTAGATGTGGTACCTACCCCACATAAATTCGTATACCACTACTTGCTATGTAAATAACAGTGACAGGAAGTTATTTATTACACTAAATGGAAAAAATACGTATTATTGAAGCTAACTGAAAAATTACCAAAACAAAGTTAATAACATTTATATGGGACCACCCCTGATGCATACCCTATCTATTAAAAAAATATTTTTTGAAATCGATCCACAATTGCCGGAGATATCTCGTAACAAACATACAAAAAAGTTAAACATACAGACGAACTGACAACCTCGTCCTTTTTGAAGTCGGTTAAAAATCGTTTGTTTACAGGATAGCGTTTTGTACGCAAAACTGTGATAATTAATAGAAGAACAAAGATATCTTCAATAATTTCATAATTTTTTGCTTTTCTAAACTAAGGCGGGTTAAAATAATTCTTAATAAAATAAAATAAAAATTTTATTTAGAGTTATTTCACTCTAAACCTCGTGCCTTTTAGAATTAAGTGGATTTGTTAAGAATGACATTAAAAAAACGCGGTCACGTTACAATTACATCTCTATAGAGATGTAATTTTGTTGATGTATGTGGGTCAGTGTTAGGTTTTATGTTGAACAAATATGATTCGCGACCGTAACAAGTAAAATTTTAATTTCGCGGGCAACCTGGCGCTTCTTCCAAGTATAAAAGTTAATGCAACTAATTATTTAGATTAACTAGTTTTCAACGAGGAAAGGTTTTAAATAGTCTCTACATTATCACTGTTTTAAAATGTCCAGAATTTTAAAGAAAAGTGTTCTTCGTAATAGATATACAAATAGTTTTCGTTTCCTTTGGTTCCTTGCATAACATGACTTGTAGTGTGTCCCAAACTGAAAGTTATAGCGACTGTGGTCGAGATCTATAAACGTAGCTGGTTATTCACGATCGCTCCAACAAGCCAAATGGAGTGCCTGCCAAAATCGGACCGTCAATGTTAAAACTGTAGCGTTCAAGTTGGCGCGTCGCGTTCGATATCCAAACGGATGAAAAGTCAACGCGACGCGCCAACGCGTCATCTGAATGCAATGGAACGATCGTAAATGTCAAAATTCAATGCTGGAACGCGCCACGCCACTTCTCCAAGCCAAATGACATCGTCATGAATGCGACCGCTGGCCGCCATTTTGTGATTAGTATGCTCCGTGACGTCACAACGTTATCAAAATGTCTAATAAAAAACAGAAATGTAATCAAAAAATTTATTGATTAATTACAGATGCAAGCATCTCCACGATCTGGAGCTGGTATGGATTATGTACATGTACCCAAACTGTGGTACGAGTACTACGAGAACCTGCTGTTTGTATCGTATATCAATATATATATATATATATATATATATATATAGGGTGACTGGTAATTAGTGACCGATATTTAAACACATGATTGTACTCATCATAATAAACAACTTTCCCAAAGAAACAATTTTTTTTTTTTAAACTTGCACATTTCGGCAATCACCCCAATAGAATATTGAGTACATAACAAGAATGATACACCATTAGCTGTAATTTAATTTAGTTACATACACACAAAAAAAAATGAATCCTCTTTTACCACGCATTATTTTTTTTTCATTAATTTAACAACGGACCGCGCGCGCGCTATCAGCTGTGAGTTGCTTGACCCCGTTCTGTCTCGTGATACATGTAGCTACCTACTACCGTACCGTGTAACAACAGTGCGAAGGGCAGAGCGCGCACGTGACTCGCGACCGCACATCGTCGACGGAGACGCCACCGACCGCCGCGGAACCCAGCATCCGTGTACCTACCTAGATAGTGTACATGTTCAGGTTGTTGCTAAGTTAACAACAAATTATACAAAAAAACGCCGTGTTTAACTGTACTCCACTATTAATATCCAACGTAAGGCTGGCTAACGAGGCGCGGGCCGTCTTACGCTATCAGCTGTTAGTTCCTTGACCGGTAACCCCGTTCTGTCTCATGTAGGTAAGTAAGTAGCGGTAGCGTATCCCCGCCACGCGCCGCGCCTTGCGCTCCTGTGACGCAAACACAAACAGTCACCCCCGGAAGCGCGTCGCTTACGCATGTTGCAAATTGAATCGCTCGCACAAAATAACTTTAACAATGCGCGGTGTCGAGTATCGAGTCAGGTAGTGAGTAGTGGCGTCCAAACCACCTATAAACATCGTGTACATAACAGAATAAACGTAAGTCCTGAAAATAGTTTGTTTAGAAAAAAATAATACATTTGTGGTAGCGCGCGCACGTAAAGTACCTACGGAAATACCTACTAGTTAATTATTCCCTTCTCACCGTCCCGCAAACGGATAAACGTTCATTCACATCTACCAGCACGCAGCGTGTTCAGCACGCGCGCACGTAACGTTGCAGACACACCAAATACACTCGTAGGTCATGCCTACCGGCACACGGCCGACAGACACTCACAAACGTGTGCATTATTATTATTATTCTATCTACGATCACTTGATCACTCAAATCGTAAGAAAACTAACTAATTCGGGTGTAATTGGGTTATTTTTTCATTATTCATATTGCTGGTGCGTTTCGCATTCATGTGAAAGCGAGATGCATACGGTCGCCGCCGGCGGCTGTATTAAAGGAGTAGGTCTTTCAGGCACGCCGCCACACCACCTCCAGCACCGCCGACCGCTCCGCGTGTTTATGCCATCCACTCCGCACCACCGTCGTCGTCGGCGGACTCAACGCCATTACCAACACTTTTTTGTGGGAATTCTGACGAATCGTTTGTTCATTACTTTAGTAATGCGGGTGAATAGAACTCGCATTTATCGCAGTGAAGTGACATACCTACACTGCGTACGTAAACGGCCACGCGGCCGCCGCACCGCGGATTTGCGTCGGCGCGCGGCGTTGCGTTGTGTCGGTCGGCGGCACAGGCCTCCGCGGCTGACGAAGCACGTTAGCGTGGGCGCTCCGGCCTACTGTACTGACTGTTACACGACACGATAAATCGCGGGCGAGTGAGAAGTCACTGTTGTTTTAATAAATAAATAAGTGCGATCCCCTACACAGTTTTGTCATTTCGTTGATTATTTATTAATAGGTACCTATAATAACTACTACTTACTACAACTCAAGCAATACAGAATGGTGTCAAAAAACTATCATGTGATAGTGTCGTGACTACTTTTACCGGGATCGCCTCCGATGCCTAGATAGGTATTTCGTAGTTACGCGGCCATACGTTGCATCTTAAAAGTGGAGTACCTACTGTTAAACACGGCGTTTTTTTGTATAATTTGTTGTTAACTTAGCAACAACCTGAACATGTACACTATCTAGGTAGGTACACGGATGCTGGGTTCCGCGGCGGACGGTGGCGTCTCCGTCGACGATGTGCGGTCGCGAGTCACGTGCGCGCTCTGCCCTTCGCACTGTTGTTACACGGTACGGTAGTAGGTAGCTACATGTATCACGAGACAGAACGGGGTCAAGCAACTCACAGCTGATAGCGCGCGCGCGGTCCGTTGTTAAATTAATGAAAAAAAAAGAATGCATGGTAAAAGAGGATTAATTTTTTTTGTTTGTATGTAACTAAATTAAATTACAGCTGATGGTGTATCATTCTTGTTATGTACTCAATATTCTATTGGGGTGATTGCCGAAATGTGCAAGTTTAAAAAAAAAAAAAATTGTTTCTTTGGGAAAGTTGTTTATTATGATGAGTACAATCATGTGTTTAAATATCGGTCACTAATTACCAGTCACCCTATATATATATATGTCGGAGAAACAGCATTCTTCTCGACATCGTCATTAGTGGTCACGAGTTTAGTGGGCGTCATTAGGGTGAAATGCGAGCACAAAACAAAGTATTCACTGTTTCATACAATTTAATAGCAGTTATTTTACAACGTTGATAATCACTGAAGGAATCAATATCTCACAATAACTAATTTGCTTAAATAATTATATTCGAGCAGCAGGTTCGCGACACCAATCTAACTTTATCACCAACGATCCACCTCGATCAACCACCGTTACTCTAATGAATCCTCACTCTACCCCACCAAAGTTAAGATGGCGCCTCGACCCCACTCTAGATTTATCCTCTGCTCTGATTGGACGTTATACAATGCAATGACTTTTAAATAAATTAGTTAGATTTACACAATATTAAAATGTAATAAATTAAATCAAATTAAATTAGTATTTAACAAGTTATTTTCAGTTAACAATCAACCTTATCAATTAATCGTATGCAACCAACAATCAACTCTCAGTTTACTTCCTCCGACATATATATATATGTCTGTAAACACAATGATGAATGAAATATTCGACGAAACTGGCGATGATGACACATAGGTAAATAATAATCAAATAAAAATATCAACCATCTATGCTACTCAATCATCTTGCCATTCAACTCTTCCTTCTGTATTAAAATAGTATACATATTGTTCTTTCACTACTTTAGCATCAGCACTAGTGTTACGGCTGCTGTTGATATATATTTTTTTTTAGAACTGATTCGCAATCGTCAAGATCGTTTGAATATGAAGAGCTGTGTCTACGCAAGAAGTTATGTAGAATATAACAAGTCAAAACAACAAATTCCATTCTGTCTAAACGCAAATTCATAGCTAAAACTCTAAAGTGATTGGACATAATACCAAATATATTTTCAATTACTCGCCGTGCACGTAATAGTCTGTAATGGAATATTTTTATATCTGGAGTTAAGACATTTTTAACTAAAGATTCTAGGAAATCAGGCCTCATGGTAAATGCCTCATCACCTCCAAACACATAAAACTCTAAAGCGATTCGACATAATACCAAATATATTTTCAATTACTATTTACAATTACTCTTTACTCTTACAATTTCTATTTACAATTACTATTTACAAATATATTTTCAATTACTCGCCCTGCACGTAATAGTCAGTAACGGAATATTTTTATTTCTGGAGTTAAGACATTTTTAACTAAAGATTCTAGGAAATCAGGCTTCACGGTAAATGCCTCATCACCTACAAACACATATTTATGGCAGTTGTACTGAGCTATTTTAACATTTTTCTTTTTCAGGTATGCTAAGTTCGCCTTTAATTAGTTTATCATAAAATTGTTCTGCTTGACATGTTTCTGGAATAATTACACCTAAACGGTGTGATGATATTGCAGTTGTAAATTTCAACTCCTCATAGTTCATTCCCGAGGCCAAAAATCTGAGTCTTTTATGTGGACTTGCCTCATATTTGTTTCTTTTTTTTTACAATTAATGGAGAATCTAAATGCAAGAGTTTAAAATAAGTATCTTCATGCATCCTTAAATAGTTCCTCCAGTCAGCTCCAGAGTCAGCTCTTTCAATAAATTTGTATGTATGTGTGCACGTAGATCGTTTGTTCAGCCAGGCTTTTGAACATTTTCTTTTCGGCTTTCGCTGTTCTAAATACAGACAAACTGCAGTGGAATATAAAGAAATCTCTTTAGAATCGGAACTCATTCGAAACAACACACACGACCACCTTAAACGTAAAGAAGCGGAAACTACATGGCGTGGCGTGGCGTGCCCGTGAATGTGTGCAAAATATAAAACCCATCCATTTAGATGCTGTCCATTTGTCGTCGAGACAAACGGCACGTTCGTGAATGACCAGCTTAATTAACTGGTGTTTTGATTTAGACATGTTCCCGTCTCTAATATCTTGCTCTTTTAGGGCTAATTTCACAATATTTTTATTTATTTATCTTTATTTCAGGCATACAGTCCGTAGAATAATTACAAAAAAAGAGTTAGTAAGGTTGTTGGCAGTAACCACAAAAATAAAAAAGGTGTTAGTAATTTGTTGGTAAACAAAACGGTACACAATATTAATTACTTAGTCTATTTCCTATTCCTGTGAAAGTGTACACCTGCCCAGTAAACAGTAAACGGACCATCAATTTTGCACACTAACGTTCTGAGGACAGTGTTGGTGCTATCACGGACCCTACTCATTAGCGATGCAGTTCTCATCCTAAAGACTGCGAAGAAATCATCGATGGAAAAATCCGCGAACATTGCGGAAGCACTGCAGTACCGGGGTTTTTTCAACATTGCTCTCAGAGAGTCGTTGTAATAAACACGCAGGCACGCTACCCATGAAACTGAACGCAGTCAGCACATCTAAACCGCGTTCAAGAGGTGTCAGTGTCAAATATTCCACAACAATGGCAAAACTGACAGCTCTAAACGCGTTTTAAATGTGCTGATCGCGTTCAGATTTGTAGCGGTATCTACATCGCCACATGCGAGCTACACGTCACAATGACGTCACACAAGATCCTGCATCGCGCAAGCAGAGTTTACCGCGCAACTAGCATATATACAATATCCCGACATCAATCGTCGGGCAGTTGCCCACCAGACACAACACCCGTCTGGTCGGAGGATCCTCCCTTTTCCATAGAGTATGAGTGAACTTTACACCCTGATCCTCATACCTCTATAGATTCATTGGTAAAATTCGCCCTTAGTTTGACAGTAGTGTAACAGGGACAGGAATAACACGTATAGATCGCAGCCTGAGAGTTGAATGCGGTCTAAAAATATAAAGTGTTTTTTTTTTATTGTACGGTAAACGAGTAAACGGCTCTCGGATAGAAACTGGTTACATCCTCCTATAGGCAACACACCAGAGGTTTAACAAAGCAATGGCATCCCATACCGTTTAAACCTGTAGGCAGTAACACTGCGATCATGTTTCTGCTGTGTTACGGAAATGGCGAAGCGGCTAACCTTCCCGTGGCGCCGAAGTCGTCAGAGAAGTCCATAAATCGTAATTTTGAGTTAGTCTTTGAGAAACTTTAAATTAGTATATCTCTGTAACAAAGCATTTCCGCAGAAGGGGGATTGGTATTGTAGGAGGTGCTAAATTCGAGCAACCGTGTTTGAAAGTCCACAAAAATAGTCAAGTACGGTGGTAGCTTCTTCGAATGAGTCGATAAGGTTTTGGCAATAAGCTAACTTAACTCTTTGAGTCCCGAGGTCGCTATATCGAGCACGGCACAATAGACAATCATTATTTCTCATTACGCGTGATTCAAGAGGTTAATGAAACTAATTATACTTAATGCATATTTTATAATTCGACCCTCGTTCAAAGGCATCACTTAGTCCCATTTCAACTGTGTAGAAAATGTTTCTAAAATCAACAACCAGCTTTTGGAGTTTCAAAGTTTGTTTACAAGAGTAATTTCAGGACCATTTCCAGTGAAATGAAGTTCAGTGAAATAAAACTGTATTTTAAATGCACTTTGCTTTTGAGTTTCTGTAGCGTGAAATGCGTCGCTAATGTAAATATATGTACCTACATATCTATGGGTATAAGTACGCTATTAGCATTTTAAATATCTGTTTCATCACGATATTCGGTATTTCACTTACGAGTATATCATTGTTTTAGCCTTCCCTAAACAATGGAATATGTTGGGTTGTAGCACAATCATGGCGTCCTGATGTTTCTGCATAATACCTAAACAAACGGGCGTATGTTCATGTAATTCCATAATTTACGCCGTTGTACTGTGTAATATAAAGGCTGTTTGGACAAACAGCCTAGTTAAATTGATTCTTGAATCAATATTCAGTTTTCGAGGTCATGGTAAAAAAAAAATAGGCAGATAAATGATTATCTTCACTCTCATCCCTTGCACCACCCCACAGCACCGTACCTTCAAACAATAGCGTGACAACGAACTCGGCCGTTTTACGTTGAATAACAATACGCCAGTACGACAGTACGCCAGTACGACAGTGCGCCAGTACACCCTTCAAAGTAAACTTTTAGAATACGTAGCGACAGAAGAGGACGTATTGCCGACACGACACGATCAACCCCGAATAACTCCGAATCAAGAATATTTGAAAAAGGAAACCTCTAAAACAGTCGCGTGACAAATGAAGTTTAATGGAATTTAAAAGTCGGGTTAGGTTATAAATCTAAAAGAAGGTCAGAGCTAGGAAAGAATTTGGACGTATGATACATAAATAAACAACCTAGATATTTGCCAACTGCTGTTTGGTATACGGGGATGCAATTCAGTGGAGTTTCGACCAAAGTCAACACAATTTTGTTTTTGTTATTAGGTCGGCAATGTCATCTTCACCAATGCAATGCAATCATTGTGTAAGAATATCGAAACCGTACGCAAAATACGCGCATTGACTTGGAGTTCCAAACACGCGTATTTTGCCTATTATAAGAATATCTCGATAGATTGATTTTTACCCGATACTAACTCATTCAAACACTTGTCTATTGAAATTTAGCAACCACCTAATCAGACATCGGAACTTACAAGCCTTACCTGTCGAGCATATTTCATAGAAAACCAAACGCTATTTAAAAGTTCTGCTACAACCCGCTCCGCCTATTGTCTATCCCACGTTTCGCACTTCGCTTTGCATTAACAATGTCCTCACCATTGTCGCTACAAACTTTGCCTACCCTCCCGAGCGAACATGAAGATATGACCGAACGTCGTCAGCACAAATTCTCATTACTAACATGTCTGACTAACACGGAACTTCACACAAAATGGACCCACTGTAATTGAAGTTCGGACCTAACCCTTTCAGAGGCAGATTTTCAAAGTTAGACCCTGGGAAATATGTCAGTCGCAATCGAAATGTCTAGATCATAATGATGGAAACTATTGTTGGTCCAACTGTTTGTATTTAGGACGAGTTGGTGCGGACAGTTGGACGGAAATTGTTCAAACTATTATAAGGAAGAAAGTAAGAAGTTTCTTTAGGATTTTGGAGGTGCCAATTTCATGAAATATCCTAATCCTAACTAGCTTAACAAACCAAACTTCCTAACCAATATTATAAATGCGAATGTAAGTTTGTTTGTAACCTTTTCACGCCTAAGCCACAAAACCGATCATCATGAAATTTTGCATATGCGTTGTCAGGGGTACAGAAAAGGACATAGGGTACCCTTTTATCCAGAAAAAAGTACTGTTCCCGAGGGAATGAACAATAACTTTCGACGATCACAATTGCTTTAGGACGCTAGATGGCGCTACGTGTCTTTCGAATCATGATTGAATTATATTATTAGAAACTTCAGTAGTGTGTTAAGAGTTAATTTAGAAAAATATAAGTAATACATTTTGTGAGTCTAGAGTTAGAGTGGACCCCAAAATCTGTTTTATCGGACACCATGAATGTTGGCACAAGGGTAAGTATTGTATGTATTTTTAATGGAGAAGGATTTATAGGATTTTTATCGACAACCACGCGGGCGATGCCGTGGGCAGAAGCTAGTAACGTAATAATCATGGAACCAATGTTAATAGGAACCCATTGGACAATTCAAATAGACTCTAAACGGCGTTGTCTGCTAATTTGGCCACTCAATGGCCGTTAGACAAGAACAAATACAAATACAAATATTTTTATTTGTTGAACATAAGTAGGTTAGGTACAGTTATGGTAATTTCATCAGTTCAGGTTTTTGTTATTAGCAGACAAGCATAGCCCTCAATATTTTAATTTCGACGTAATCTCTTTGTTGCCTCTACAACAAACACAATCGGGAAAGCTCGGAAAAAAATTGTGGAAACAAAAGCCTCCCAAAATAAAAAAAATGCCACAGAATTCACCGCAAATATTTTCATAAAGCTTTCTCACAGACGACGTATGGGAAAATTCGCATTGTACCACGAATTGTACCTACAGTTTTATTTTAACGCAGAAGCAAAAAGTTTGATAGGATAAAAGCACTTCCACTCCATCGCACAGTCCGGGAGGCCTCAAAACCTAACAAAAGAAAAAATATGGCTGGATTCTGCAATCCTAAAAATCAACGTTAGCTCTCGTTCGAATGGGCACGGCACAATTGCGGCGGTAAGTCCCCTCTTTGAGGAGTGGATTAAGAGGCGCCACGGCGTCCTCACATTCCGCCTGACGCAGGTCCTCACCGGACATGGCTGGTTCGGGAGGTTCCTGTTCCGGATAAGGCGGGAGGAAACGCCCGGGTGTTATCATTGTGTGGATCGACCGGAGGACACGGTGGAGGTCTGCCCGGCTTGGGCGGAGCACCACCGTGTCCTCGTGGCGGCGATCGGCGGCGGCGACCTCTCGCGTCCGGCCCTGGTTCAGGCCATGGTACGGAGCGAGAGGGAATGGGAAGCCGTCACCTCCTTCTGCGAAGCAGTAATGCTCGCGAAGGAGGAGGCAGAGCGCGTGAGGGAGAGGCAATCGTTGCGCCCTCACGCCCCTAGTCACCGCAGGAGGAGACACCCTGGGCATCGGGAGTCGATAGCTCATTCCCAACCACCGCAGGCGCGGGCTTGCGGGCAGCGAGCAATGGGTAGCCTGCCATCCGGTAAGGACGAGGCCCGAGTCGACGGCGCGTTGTGTTCCACGCGCGCCTCAAAGAGACATCCGCTAAGGCCGATGCCTGCCAGAGTCGCGAATTCTTCGAAAGAGTTACCGAGGCCCTGGCACACAGGCAACTGAAGTCAGTGAAAAAAAGTCTGACACACCCTCCCGCTACACCCAGAGCGGGAGAAGGTATTTGATGATATCCCAACCAAAAAATAAACTCTCATTCGAAGTGAGTAATACCTTTTTTGTTAAATATCATTCGCGATCGAATATTATGAAAAAAAAAAATATTGAGATCAAGTTCAACAAACTTCTAACTTATTATTTAATTTTTTCAATGAATAACGGGTAATCTTCATTTTTGAAGAATTTTTTAATCATCAGATAATGCGAAAATTAATAACTCTGTCGGCAAAAACGCTAAACTATATTTTTTTTACATGTCACTTTGTTCCAAATACTACGTACACTTTAACCCAAAAACTAGAAGGTGTTAGATACAGGTTGGTTCGAATAAGAACATGAGTGCGTATGTCAAGACAATGTACAGCAGAATAGAACAGAATAAAATACTCTTTATTATGTACACCATTAAAATTATAGATATAAATATATAAATTTTATATAGGGTGACACAACCTTTGGATGGATTAAAGGGGAAGGAGAGACAATAAAGCAGGTAGTCAGTGGTGTACCATTTACATATACAATAAATACATACATACGTAATACATATACTTATCTACATATAATATATAAAATAATAAACATGAAACAAGAGCAAAGAAACTAAATGTAATGATGATGTTTAAGGAGAGTGTTTTTTAACCAGAATTTCAAAAGTGGACATCAGCAGCATCTTCAGGTTTATTCAAAACACCAAAACCATTAGCCTTATTATTATATTAGCCTTATTATATTATTAATTCTTATAGTTTATTGACAGGATCACATTTCTATCGATGCCCCATAGAAGGTCCCTAAACAGCTGATCAGCAGTTTATCGGACCTTCTAAACCATTTCATAAGTGCCTACTGCCATGGCGATTCTTGATACCAATTTTTGTAACCAAACACTTTTTTATATTTGTGCTTATAGAATAGAAAACTGTTTTTTTAATATCAATTTTACTTAACTTCTAGTGTTAGTAGGTTATAGTCATAGATCAACATACTACAATTAAAATTCAGCGTGGTTATTACATTACTGACATTACTGCTACATAAGTACATAGAAGGTTGTCTAAAAATAGAGTCCATAGATTCCAAAATAAAGTCTAAAAATAAAGTCCATTTCACAAATTCTGGGTTGACTGACCTTGCCCACGACAAAAGCTTTTTTACTATAACAATTATCAGTATACCTGTCGTAAAAGGTTGCTACAGCTACTGCTTGAGAGGCTGACAACAGCTAAAGCGCGGTCATTGTCGGACTGCATTTCTATGCAGTCCGACAGTGACGTTGTCGACTTCCGTTGACGTCCGTCCGTTCTTTTCTAAGAAAGAGAAGCGCGTTGACACAACGCTGGTAATTTATTGCAAAGTATGAAGTAATTATCTATTTACAAAAAAATCTATTGATTGGAATAAAACATTTAAACACTGTTACGTTAATATGTTGCTAGTAGAATAATCTGACAAAAAATCTGAATGATTGCATGTATATTAGTATGGTTTTTAATCGTTAAAATAATGTTTAGGGGTATAGAGGTATGAGGAACAGGGTGTTAAGTTCACTCATACTCTATGGAAAAGGGAGAATCCTCCGACCAGACGGGTGTCGTGTCTGGTGGGCAACTGCCCGACGTTACTTGTCGGGATGTTGTATATATGCTAGTTGCGCGGTAAACTCTGCTTGCGCGATGCAGGATTTTGCGTGACGTCAGTATGACGCGTAGTTCGCATGTGGCGTTGTAGATACCGCTACAGAGATATCTTCCTGATTTTTTTCTATCGTATCAAATTACTTGTATTATGTTTTCAACACACTATCTAACTAGCATATATCCTGAAGAATATCATATATTTTTCTGATTTTGTTTACTGCAGTGAACCTTATGCTTTTAGGCATTATAAAACTTTCGTTTAGGTCCTGTAGTCCCCTTAAACCCATTTTCCCAGTCGCTCATTTGTAAATATGACTTCAGTTACATATCACTTGACATATAACTAAGGTATACCTAACGCAATGAGTATATAGGGTGTAAAAAAATCCATCTCATAGCCGTCAGCTACGCATTCTGTACTTCAAACTAAGTAACATTGCACAAAAATAATTGCTGGGAAACGACTTTTATTTTTGGTGTAAAAAATCGCTGTATACGGTAGTGCGCAACTTAACGCACGCAAAACATTGTGCTTATGGGTGCATGCAACGGTACAGGGGTCGTGGAGTATTTAAAGTTATGATAAAACATTAAAAACTAGTTTTCATCAAAAAAAAAAACAGTAAAAGTTGGAATGTTGACCTTAAATATCTCCGTTCCCAGAAGGTTCCCAGGTATGGCTCAATACAAAAAAAATATTACAATGAGAGGGTACAAGTGACTCTCGGCTTCGTTAAGTGTCCTTTTACACCCGTTATAACACTAAACAATTTTTTAGAAACTGCAAAGGATAAACTGCTGTTGTGTGACCCATTTTCGTCGCTTGAAAGTTTCAAAGCGCCTGCAACCGCAAAAGTAGCGCTAGTTCAGAGCACTTCAGCTAAATGTACCTCCATAATATGAAATGTTCATAATTATGTAGGAAATCTGCAGAAATACAGTATTGTAACTGAAGCAACTGAAATTTCTTGAATGTACTTGTTGCCCATAGTTATTTTTGTATTACAGAATTCCTACCATTCAATTCAATTCAATGTATTTTATTTTGCATACATAAAATACAGCGTAGTAACTAAAGCTATTGACGTTTTTTGAATGATATTGTAGCCCATACCTATTAAGGCATTACAGCATCCTTCATATTCAATTCAATTCAATATATTTTATTTCACATAAACCTACACGGGCACTTATAAAACGGCGGAAGTTAGGTGCACGGTGCCAATTGTCGTTTCCTATGGAAAAAAAGGCTAGAATCTCTACGGTTACTCTTTTATTGAATCTCTTATTCATGGGAAACATAAATAACATGATAAACATGTTTTCATTATTTCTATATACGTAACTAGTTCCACGGAACTCTATCTAAATCTGTGTCTAAACACGGAAATCGATCTAAATATTCTGACCCTATTGAAAAACGTTTTAACAGGGTCAGAATATTTAGATTGATTTGGTTGGGTCTAATGCATTTCGCAGATCAAATGCTAACAATGTCACCATTGGATAACAATGTCGGTACTTATATCAATAGCATTCTATTGTTTATCAGATCAATTAACGTATTCCAGATAGACAGGTGGTAGTTGCTAATGATTTGTATACTATTTGAAGCTCGTTTGTTATCCTTTCCTAGCTGATAGGTATCAGACGTTCAGTCACTCGAGTGAACACTTCAGTGAAGGTTCATTTTTGTTTCATTCCTCGTCATACGACACCAACAAAATTACAGAGTAATGAACGTTAATTTGCTCCTTTTATTGCATTTCGATAATTCGTTAGGCGGCTGATAAATGCCGAGATCCAAAATCCAACATCCTTGGAGCAGTTCACTAATTAATTAATTTTTCACCTTTGATTAATTTCGTGTTCAGACTTATCACTTCGAGTAAATGATGCCAAATTTCGAATGAAAGACAAAAAGTGAAGGGTCTTATATCTGCTTAATAAACCTATTTTTCTTTCTTTCTTTTCTTATAAGCATGACAATCAGCCTATAATATTCCCACCGCTGGGACCTCTGGGGCCTCCTCTCTGTGAGAAGCAGCAGGTGGTAATAACACCACGTGGGCCAATTGTGGGCTGAATAATTTTATAGCTACTGCCCGATTTTAAAGTGAGTTCATACATTGCCAGGCATGTTGTGACGTTGCAAAATCAATAAATTACTCAACAAGTAGCGACATCTTGTGTCAGGCATTGACATGGCTGTCAGCGTGTTCTCTGTAACACTAGAGAAATTATGTAATGTGAATTATATACAAGAGTATTAGTGAATTCACTAATACTCTTGTACTCTTGTACTCTTGTTGTAAATTATATACAAGAGTATTAGTGAATTCACTAATACTCTTGTATATAATTTACATGACATAATTTCTCTAGTGTTACAGAGAACACGCTGACAGCCATGTCAATGCCTGACACAAGATGTCGCTACTTGTTGAGTAATTTATTGATTTTGCAACGTCACAATGCCTGGTGAGTTATTCACTAATACTCTTGTATATAATTTACATGACATAATTTCTCTAGTGTTACAGAGAACACGCTGACAGCCATGTCAATGCCTGACACAAAATGTCGCTACTTGTTGAGTAATTTATTGATTTTGCAACGTCACAATGTGTCCGCATTTTTGATGTCAGATGCCTCGCTCCGTCTGCTGGAAGCACCTTAAGATGCCTTATTATACAGTCACACAGGAAAAGAGATAAAAGGATGGTCCGATGACATGCTTTTTCAGATTTTAGGCTACATAACTTGTCTATAAAAAAGGTATAAGTAATATTTTTAAATGAAAGTGTGTTTAATGCCAAAATTCGTGGAAAACAAATGGCCTGACAGGCTGGTAGCACGCCAATTATTACTTTAGTTGCATCCACATAAGGAACATAATTATACTAATATTACTTAGGGATGTGTAATAGTGGATGTACTTGCAGGAAATGAAAACAGTTAGTTCGTCTAAATCAACTCAGCCTATTGCAGTCCACTGCTGGACATAGGCCTCTTCCATGCTGCGCCACAACACCCTGTTCTCCGCCTTCCTTATCCAGTCTCCCCCAGCCACTTTTTTGAGGTCGTCGGTCCATCTAGCTAGGAGGCGTCCCACACTACGCTTGCCGATACGCGGTCGCCACTCCAGGACTCGTCAGCTCCAAACTGTTGCTGCTGCTGGCTCGTCTTTCGTCTAGTCTTCTAAATAAGGAGATATATTCTCTCACCAATCACCATCAGTTAAGTAGGCACAAGCACTTTGTATACCTGTCGCGGACCCGACCCGTGTGGAAGTGAACGAGACATTCAAATCAAAATGGCTTCCGAGAGCGCACGCTAGTGATCTTCATATTATTTAGTAACATTCATTTATTTATTAAAATTTCATGCACAAGTAAAACAATACTTTACAAAGGCAGATTTAATGCCTGAGGCATTTTCTACCAGTCAACCTTAGGGTGATGCAGAGCAGCTCTCCGTCCGGTAAGGACCAGGCCCGGGTCGACGGCGCGTCGTGTTCCACGCGCGTCTCGAAGAGATATCAGCACCATTGACGGGGTCCGATAGGACCGATGCTTGCCGGGGTCGCGGATTGTTCGAAAGAGTTACCGTGGCCCTGGCGCACAGGCAACTGAAGGAACACGGGTGGGTTTTAGTCAGTAAGAGTCTGACACGCCCTTCCGCTCCGCCCAGAGCGGGAGAGGTCATTTGACGATTTCCCACCCAAAAAAAAAAAAAAGGCGATGCAGAGACTAAACATGGCAGGTAAAATATACGGGATAGATCCTCGGAAATAACTATAAAACACAAGAATAAATATTAATACATACATACTAATACATACATACATATAAACAAAATAAACTTTGTCAGGAGAAATAACGATCGGTAGAGGAGAAAACCGAATCCAGGCCCTGCAGTCTCGACATTAGATAGCGACAAATTATAAGGTTGAAAATCTATTAAAGGAATTTGACATCGATACGACTTAGCGACAGATTTTTGTCGCTATCTATGTCGAGAATGTAGGCCCTGCAAAACAACGCTGAGATGTTTCAGCCAACTTCTGACGGATATGCTCACGTGCCTTCACTTTAAAAGATAACCGACTGGTTGCCATCTTGATGTTCAGAGGGAGCGCATTCCAAAGAAAAACATTTAGACAACACACATGAGACATTTAGTGTTGGGAATCCAACAATTACATACCTACATTCCATTACAACTGCCTATTGGCATATACAGTGCGTCTGGTCACCGGTGTCCGACCCGTTAAGGCAAAGCAATATGATCAATTTTATCGACAAATCCACGATAATAGGGCATTTTGCGCCTACTGTTTTGAAATGGCGGCCATTTTTTTGTTTTTACTGGTTGTGGTTGGGTTCATTTATTTTGCAATATCTATCAATGTAGACGTCCTACAGGCATAAAAGTGCTTTCGTTTGACAGCTACAAAAGTAGGCAATAAATTGACACTAAAAGGTTTATCAAAAACTCCCATTAAAACCTTAAAAAAATACTTAAAACGTGTAAAGTGTGAACAAATTTGGTTGTTTTTTTACTTTTAAATGTAAAATTAGAGGTTAAAATAGTAGGGGAAAAATGCCTTATTATCGTGGATTTGTCGAAAAAGTTGATCATATTGCTTCGCCTTAACGGGTCGGACACCGGTGACCAGACACATTGTATAACGTTATCATTTATAATTGAAAGCTATTCTCAACTCAGGTGTCAATTGATATATACCTAAATACAAATTCCGCTCATCAATAGGTTAATTAAAGAGCACATTAATTGACATATAATTGGCAGACAATGCCTTGCTTTTACGTTTCTAACTAAATATAGCTGAATAAATAATAGAATGGAAAGCAGAATTGAATTCTACATAAATATTGTACTTATTTAGAGCAATCCGTGTGCCCGATGGGATTTCCTCTGCCCTGCCTGAAAAATGTCCCTGTTTACCCCCTTTAGGGGATGAATTTTCAAAAATCCTTCCTGTGTGCTCACCATCATTATATAAGAAACACTTGTGCAAAATTTCAAGCTTCTAGACCCCACGGTTTAGGCGGCCGTGCGTCGTCTGTTGATGAATTAATTAATTTAAGATTTGTAGAAGATACAAAATAATCTTCTTAGAAAAATTGAAGGGTTTGTATGAAACTATGCCTCGATTCTTACAAATACAACGAAATAAACAAAATTGTCTCAAGAAAATAAATATTGTCCGTAGAAATTATTAGGGTTTGCCCACAAATGTATTGTCTTCTAGGCCTACGAGGCTCATTTTGGGCACTATAACCCAGATAACGACCCATAGAAATGTAACGACCATTTACGGAGTTATTTACGGTTATCTGAGTCTTGAAGATATTATAGAAGCTTCTTATTCTTACAAACCTCTAAGTAAATGTGTTACTATAATAGTTATTACTGTCGTGGCTATGGTTGATTGCGGATTGACGTAATTATTTGTTGCCATAGAGATAGTTTATAACCCCGGAAAGTGTATTTGGCTATTTTTTATGCCGGAAAAAAACCCCATACGCGGGCCATAGCTGTTTTAATCTAAAATATCGCCAATTCCGAATCAAAATAATTTCAATTTGCAACCATCGTACCCACTAAATACAAGAACATTATGGTTAGTTGATCGTCATGGTTAGTTTTTTACATTTTTTTAAGCGCAACAAAACCAATTTACAGAAACAAAACAAAAACTAATAAACTTGTAGGCATAGGGAAACAAAATTGATAGCTATGAGATAGTTTGTGGATCGTTAAGCGACTTTTGCTGCTTTTTATCCCGGAAAAATCTACCGCACCAGAGCGAGGCCTCAGGCAAAAGCTGCACTAATTCCAAAACAAAATAATTTCAATCCCACCCACAACATCGCGCCCACTAATTACCAGAACATTATCACACAGTTCTGTATCAAAGTTGTCTTTGTTGCAACAACTCCGTACCAAATTTACACCCGGAGCGTTGAACCGTGCACAACAGATAATGCCGCTCTTACTTACTACGTACAGAACCACAATTAACATTAACACAATTTGTATTCGTTGAAATTATTCTCTCAATGTGAACACACAGATTTCCATCATCATTATTGTTGATGGGATGGGGAGGACTGGTGAGTAAAGATTCCTTGGGGTTGGTAAAAATGCGAGTGGTTTAGGGTGCGAATACATGTTTTAGAACACGCTGAATAATTTGTTTGATTTTGTACTTTTTGCTTTTTATGGAATATTTTGTTACCTAGGTACGCTGTTCGATGACGTCAGTCGAAGGTCTACAACATAGCGGAAGCGAGGTGAGGCTAAGTTTGGGGCGCAACTTGAGCAACTGTTCACGTCGCTATCAGTTTAGCGGTGACAAAGATGGCTGGAGAATATGCATAATCAGCCTATAATGTTCCCACTGCTGAAGTGGGAGAGGGAAGGGGCTATAATGCCACGCGGGCCCAGTGCGGGTTGGTAGATGTCAAATGTCTTCGAATTTTTTGTTCTAGGACATGCCAGTTTCCTCACGATGTTTTCCTTCACCGTTTTGAGAGCAGTGGTGATGAAATTATTTACACAAAGTAAAGCGCCTGCCTGGGTTGGAACCCACGACGTACGACTCGTAAGTCGGGGCCGATACCACTGGGCCACCACTGCTGGAGAATATACTATGCGAGTATACCTACCGCGTCGTCTCCGTCCATATCCATCATACCTACCTACCTACTAGGTTCCAAGACAGCATCTAACGGTAATAACCATAGCAGTCCAGTCCAACGGTTCTACCAATTGAAACATCTGGCCACGACATACGACTCCAGCTTAAGAGCTTCAATATCTCCCAAAATAATTGGAAAAATATCCAAAAATTCCAATGTCTAGATATGGGCATACCGGGGCATTATCATCGATATGAACCCAGTGGGGAGGCAATCTCTCGGATGAATGCCGCCGCGCATTGCACCTGACATCTGCATTACGGAATTTACGGAACGACTATTACATGGAAAGCATTTTTTTAAACCCTTTTTGTACGATCGATTTGCATTGTGATTTGAATTTCGAAATTGGTTTTAATGAACTTACGGATAAGACGGAGTAAGGTCTTTAGCTTTATTCACAACTGTCGTCGAACATAAGCACTTTGTTCGAGTTTTACTGTATCCCGCCAAATTCAAAATTTCAAAATATTTCATAAGAAAATTCCTAGGTAGAATAAATTACCAAAGTTTGACGATTGATATGAAATTGATGATTATTATTCAGTAAATATATCATTTCTACAGTCGCGAATCGCATTTTGATCAACATAGGACGTAAAACAGAGCTGCAATTTGCAAAAAACCAAAGAAAATTTGAATTTGGCGGGCTACAGCTAAGGATTCACCTTAAGAATATAATATTGTTATTTTTATTTATTAATTAGGTATAAGTTGTTATTTATGTACATATAATTTTAATTCTGAATAAGTTTAAATAAAATTGATTATTAAGGATTGATGTGAAAGCATTCCTTTTCAGTAGTGTTCCCGTATTTTAAGTACATTTACATTTTAATTTCAGACTGAATCTGTCAAAAACATCTCTAATGTTTCTGACACAGAACTTTTCTGAAATGATATTGGGACTTGAATTTGAAGGTTTCTTAAGTACGAGATTTGGTCTTCAGGAGTTCAACGAAGAATTCCGATTGAAGTTCGTATTTATATTTGCATCTAATTAAAGTAGTGATGCATTTTCTAATAAGTAGATACCCTGCAGTTCGCTCATTACAAAGTTAAACATAGGTACAGTATTTTATCTCACGAAGCGACGCGCGCTTTACTTGTGGTAACCAAATGTACAAGCACGCTGTGAATGTGTGCGTGGAGACGAGTATTGTGAGCACATAATACACAGATGCACCCTCACACACACACACTTCCGAATTCGCCAGATGCATGACGGATATATCCACTTCAGTACCTGCTGTGTACAGAATTCTCTAAATATTAATCAACAGCCCTAAGATTAAGTTAGAATATTAAAATAACATTTACGCTTGGAATATAAACAAAATAAGATTACTTACTATAATGCCAACTCCATTCTTATTTACTTTGTTATAATAAATCTGATTTTAGTGCTCCCGCGTTGTGTATTGTAACGCCAAGGTTCGTTACGTTAAAAGAAAATGTCTGCCCATATTTTCCTAAACAAATTCTTGACACAGATTATATTAAGAACGAATTATTAAAATAAACCGAGTTTTAAGATAGGACATGAATGCAAAAAACTGGCTGGAATAGAAAGAAAGAAAGAAAGAAAATACTTTTATTTGTGGTAAACATGACGCAGAAAAAAACACATAAATACAAAAAAAAAACGAGTTGAGGGAAAATATGCATCACAACCACCCAAAACGGCAATCGCTCAGCATAATGCTACGACCCTATGCGAGACAGCCCCAGCGCTGATTTTCTACGACAGCCGCCAAACAAACACGATTTTCATAAAATTTGGGTAAACTCCGCTGACCACTTTTCTTTATTCCACAAAGTATCAGTTTTCTCCCTTAAGTTCCAATCCAACAGCCTGTATACTAGTTGTTCTAAAAAGTATCCTAAACTGAATATCCGGTTAAAATTAAAAGTTCCTTTACCACCAACACTGTAAATGGTCCCCGAAACGAACAATTGCAAGTGTAAATGTTTTGTGTGTTCATCCACGTTTAAAGCAACAAAGGCTTGTCTTATCTTATCTTATTGGCAATCGCTTCAATTGAATTTTGTAGACGACCAATTTGCGCTTCAATGTTTATCAATCACATAAAAATTTACAATTGTAATTGATCGTTTCGGGGACCCTTTAAACCATCCAAACAACTCGGATACAATCACAAATCCCATCGGTGCCTTTTTGACAACCACGCAACTGCATTTTATTTTTTCACGGCGGACGCTATTGAATTAGAACGCAACGAAGCGATTGGCGGCACTCGACAATTGTAAAGCGAACGAATCGAACTCCACAATGTCCATTTTCGCACAAATATACTCCAACTCTCTGTCGCGGTGAATAACCGTCGATGTATTGTGTAGTCAGAGATGGGAACGCGCGAGTCCTGCCATTGTTTCGCCAACGTCAACACTTCCCGCTGTAAATGAATGCAGAACTGGGACGTTTATTGTCCTTTAGATTGTCGACGGTTTTTACGAAATGCAAATGTAACAAAAAATGCTGGAACGTAACGGGTTTATAAGTGAGTCTTTACTCTTTAGGGTTAATACGGAATTTAAGCAAATATGAGAGGGTTATATGATAAACAGTAGCAATTTGTGTTTGTAGTTGTAGCAAACAATTTTATTTTACAGTGTTCTCGGAAAATGTCCAGTTGTACATTGTGCAGTCGTATACCAAATATTTCGAGTTAAGTGAGTTGTTTTGAGTTGAAATTCGAGGTATTTTGTGTCAAAGGTAAACTGTGTAGTTTGCTAGACCAACATTTTAATGGGAGTTTATTTCAGTAGTGCGACGACTGTGATTTTCATTTATGCAGTTGAAAATGCAAAAAATAGACCATTATTTTGTATGTTATGTTTTAACGAAATTTAAACTACATTTACTTCATTTAGGATGCACTTTTGGCAAATTGAAATCGTCTCGTAGTTTTTATTCTGAACAGATTCAGGACTACTAAAGCGATAGCACTACACACCCTCTTTACTGTTGCATTGAAAATGTATTAAAATCCTACACATACACATACATACATAAACTCACGTCTTCTTCCCATGGGGGTAGGCAGAAACTACAGAACGCCACCTGCTACGACCCTTACATACCTACTCTTTTGCCTCGTTTACGTTCATACATCTGATCATACGCGCTTAAAGACTATAAATAAATAATATCCAATTCCCTGTGGCCTTTTCATCCGAGAAAACGTAACGAAAATACAGTTCAGCTGTGTCTACAAAATCCGTATCACATTTTTACGATGTTCAGTTATGTTAGCATTCACCGGCGGCGTTGGCAAACATTTTGCGAATCCATCTTCGGTATAAAATTGTCAGTTATCGAGTATAAAGCGAATAGTTAACGGAGATCATGAAACTGGGGGTCTACTCACAAAGCACAAAATTCGTAGCTTCGACCGAAGTTACGGGCGTTCTCTACTACAGCTCAGCTACGGACATAAGTTTGCTTCGGAGCCCGAACTAAGAATGAATGACAACACGATTTAACAGGTGTCCTTTCTGTCGATGTGTATTTGCCCGTACGAAACAGGTAATTAATCAGGAGTAGGATTCATTCCGAAGTTTGGAACTAGTTTCGGACGGGCCCATATCGTCGTTGACGAGATTTGAAAGTAGACCCCCTGATTCTTACAGTCTTTGATAGAATTTAAGATCTAATTTTCCCCTCCGTATCAAAAAGTCTTAAAAGTAAAGGTCCTAACAGCAAAACGACCTATAATGAGAACAACAAAGAAGACTTGATTTTTTTAAACGTATTTCAAAAACAGTGGTTTCCTAAATCGCCTGTTTGTACCATTACTTGGTCCTGTATTCCTGAAAGGGTTAAGCAGTTGTGTACCTAAAATATACCCACATTTCGCCAGTTATGATTAAGAGGCTTACAACAGCTAAAGCGCGGTCACTGTCGGACTGCATAGAAAAGAAAGAGAAGCGCGATGACACAACGCTGGTAATTTATTGCAAAATACGAAGCAATTATCTGTTTACAAAAAATCTATTATTGGATTAAAAAATTAAAACACTATTACGTTAGTTTGTTGCTTGTAGAATAAATAACCTGACAAAAAATCAGAATGATTTAATGCATAGTAGTATGGTTTTTAATCGTTAAAAGAAATTTTTAGAGGTATCTTTGTGATTTTTTCCTATCATATCAAATTAGTTGTATTATGTTTTCAACACACTATCTAATTAGCAAATATCCTGAAAAATAACATATATTTTTCAGATTTTGTTTACTGCAGTGGATCATATACTTTTAGGCATTATAAAACTTACGTTTAGGTCCTATAGTCCCCTTAAGTTCCACGTAATAGGAGGTGAGCTTATTGCTAACCGGGTACAAACCGAACCTAGGACCTCATACTCAGCAGTATAGGGCTTGTGAGCACTGGAACAACGAGGTCCCTGTTCATCATTGTATTTATTTATTTAACCATTTATGTACGCACATATAAACAGATAAAAAGAGAGGAACAGAAAAATACGTAGAAAGGTAAAGAGAAAACAAAAAAGGGGGGAGGGTGGTTAATAAATACAAAGGTGATGCTTATTTCTAAAGAATTATCTTCTGTTCTTTTTTATTTATAACTAGCTTTTGCCCGCGTCTTCGCTCGCGTTCATTTAGAATTTGACAATCAATTCGGGTTGTTCAGGGAATTATAGTTAGGAGGATGAAAAACCGGTCTGTCGACACTCTAGACTCACAAAATGTATAAAGTCCTTAAATAAAAAATAAAAAAGCTCTTAACACACTACTAAAGTTTCTACAATAATATAATTCAATCCTGGTTCGAAAGACACGTGGCGCCATCTATTATCATAAGAACGTTATTGATGTTTTCCTCCGGAACAGTACTGTTTTTCGGGATGAAAGGTACCCTATGTCCGTTTCTGTACACCTGACAACGTATATGCAAAATTTCAGAATGATCGGTTCAGTGGTTTAGGCGTGAAAAGGTAACAAACAAACAAACTTATTTTCGCACTAGCTTTTGCCCGCGGCTTTGCTCGCGTTAATTTAGACGTTGACTATAAATTCGGGTTATAATTCAATCATGATTTGAAAGACACGTGGCGCCATCTATTATCATAAGAGCGTTATTGTTGTTTTCCTCGGGAACAGTACTTTTTTGCGGGATGAAAGGTACCCTATGTCCGTTTCTGTGCACCTGACAACGTATATGCAAAATTTCAAGATGATCGGTTCAGTGGTTTAGACGTGAAAAGGTAACAAACAAACAAACAAACTTACTTTCGCATTTATAATATTAGTTAGGATTAGGATTTATAATATTAGTTAGGAAGTTAGGACTAGTCAATAACTAACTCAGAAGCCACAGGGTTTTCCGAGAGCACGATACCTCAGCAAGAAAGCGAACAAAGATGGCAACCATTAACAACTGTGTCTATGTCACAAAATAATTAATAGAATGTGCGTAAAATTATCGCTCACAGGCACGCACTTTGTGTGACGATGTATTAAGTTCGTTACTTATAAGCTACGGGGTTGTAAGCTGTAATTAATTATTCAATTAATTGTTGTGTTCTTACTTGATTTCAATTAGATACAATTGAATTGGTATTTTTGCTTAATTAATTAATCGTTTATTATGTATGGAAGATTGATTGATGGAAAATTTATGTAAAGCTTATTCGGTAAGTCTATTGTCTCCACCAAGACGTGATTTTGCGTTAAAATTAAGTTAATGCTTCAGCCTTTGCCTTGCAGCGAAACAACACAGGCTAAAAATAAAATATGAATATTCATAATGTTTCAGTCTGATGAATCTCTGTTTAAATAGAATTGCCATATACAGGTACAGATTGGTGAAACATAACTAAGTCATGTAACATAGTTGACACAAATTCGCCTGGTTGTTGTTTTACATATTTTCATGTTGCATTGCATTAAGGACGGTTCATTTGTGTTACATTTTATGCTACATTTCACCAACCTTTAGGTACTCAGCATAAAATATTAAATTAACTAACGTTTAGCTTTAAATTTTTCTAACTGCAAATACATGTCAAAAACACTGCCAAAAGCACGGCTGACAAGAAAAACCACACATTGTAGCCCCATATAAAATATTTACAGATGCCACTACAAATTCACTTTCACATACATTAGACGTCGACGTGGCTAAGCAACTGTAGATGTGGCACAAATCTGGTATTCATGGTTGTAGGTGCATAATAAATGGAATCAAGAATGGTTATAGTACCTTTTGTCCGTCGGAGCCGATTCGTCTCGGGATGTTTGAGAGCCGCCTGAATATAGAAAATCGTCGCAACAATGATTCGATTTTTTTTCTTGTTTGATTGTTTTTAATTTTTTATTAGGATATAAAACATTATAAAATTGGTTTCCGAGGGTAGGTACTTCCACAATTGGCCGATGTACAATTATTTCCCTTTGGCAACGTTTTAAGTCCGGGATGGTAATGGAAAATTCGTTGGAAATTGAGCATGTTCCACGTTTACGAATGGTTCTACTGAAAATAATGTATTTGTATGATTTTACAATAAAAAAAAAAATTCTGCTACTTGCTACAATTACTTTGTGGATATTGTTGAAAAATTCACTGATGTAATTTTATTTTTACTAACAGAATATTTTCTTGCTTTGGTTGTCAGGTAAATATCGCCAAGAGCGATAAGACCGCCCATTGTATTCATATTTGTTGTTTCTCTATTCGAAGAATGACGTCATGTTTAAGAATGTGGCTGTTTTATGTAAACCAAAAAGGATATGTTTTTATGAGAGGATTTTTTTTGCCTGTCTGCCTTACCTTTTTCTTTCCACTTTTCCGATTATTTAAGATCACAAAGTATTAATATAAACAAGGTAACTTATGGAGTTGTGCAGCTCTATATTAAATGTTAGGTCAACTTAAGTTAGATCTAAGTTAATTCGGATATTTGATCGGGATTATAAAAAAAAAAAAAAAAAAAAAAAAAATGTTTATTTGCACCTTCAAAATTAACAGAGAGAAACAAGTTAAATAAAATAGGCCGAAAGGTAGTTACATTAATCTTACAAGTTAGAGTTGCAACTAATACCTAAGCTAAGATAACTTAATATCTTGTAATATAGGTATCAGCGCCCACCCTTATTTGCATTCACATAATATTAATTATACATTAGAGCCAAAAAACTAAATATAGTTTTATACTTAATTTAAGAAATTAAATTCCCGTTTTAATATTTAACAAGATAAGGAGCATTCTAAGTACAAAATAAACCAGGTAAGTTTTTTTTTTTTTTTTTGATAAGTAATTTAAAGTTAATAAATTTACCATTTAATAGGAAAATTTTGAGGTAAGTAAATAACACTACTAGGGAATAATTTAAGAACAATAAAATAATTTAAGTATGATTGTATGTTGTGTTGTGTGTGTGAGTGGGGTTGAGGGTGTGTTTGGGTGTGTGTGTGTGCGTGGAAGTGGATGTGATTGAGGGGATGAGGGTGAATATGTGTGTGGGGTGTGTATATGTGTGGGGTGTGTCTAAGTATAGGGTGTGTCTATGAGTGTGTGTGGCGTTAACAATACATAAATACGTAAACTTACGGAGTATCTATGCAGGCACATGAAACAGTTTTTCAGTTTCGTCATATGTAAGTGATAGAAGCCAGCTGATCACTTTCTGTTTACAATCTCTCTTTGTCATGGAGAAAATTTCATTTTTTTTGTTAGCAATGTTATACAGTCTTGGGCCCAGGAACAAGTTAAATCTTTGAGCAAAAGCTGTTCTACAAGGCATAGATTTACATAATTCTAACCGCCTTCTCCCTGTATTTCCTTTTTCAGTCAGGGTATTTAGCCAGACACTGGAATGTTGTCTCATAATTAATAATAGTACAAAAAGTTTGCGTACCGTAAGTACATCACTAACCCTGTACAGCTCCGTAGTAGAAAAATACCTGGGCTTAAAGTAACTAACCTTCAGCAAAGCTCTTTGAGCGCGTTCAACAATTAAATTATGCGTTTTGGCAGCACCACCCCAGATAGTGATGCAATAAGTTATAACCGCTTGGCACAACGAATAGTAAATCATTTTCATTAAGTTAGTATTGGCTGAGTGTCTGATTTTTTTGAATACATAGATAAGCTTTCTAATTCTGTTTGAGAGATTAATTATATGATTCTTAAAGTTCAAATTTTTGTCAAATATAAGTCCTAAGTATTTTATAGATTCAACGGAAGATAATGACGGACACAAGCAATTTACGGTTTCAGTATGACAAGTGTGAGCGATTAAGTGATGAGTTAGTTGAAGCGATTTACCGGGGTTGCGAATTGAGAAAGGGATGAATTTAGTTTTATCTGTATTTAGTGAGAGATGATTTAAGGCAAGCCATTTAGTGACCATGTTGAATCCATGTTGTGCCTTTTGGTAAACTTCATCCCAAGTGTCACCATGGAATGTTAAGGTCGAATCATCGGCATAGGAGATAATTTTACAGTTTTCGATATTAAGTTGTGTAAGCTCATTAATATAAACTATGAATAACGTTGGGCCCAGAATACTACCCTGTGGCACGCCATGGGTAACAGGCAGACCATCACTCGTATAATTTGAAATTTTCACCCTTTGTGTTCTTCCAGATAAATAATCTTGAAGCAATTTCAGTTGATTTCCTCGAATGCCGAGTTGATGTAACTTGTTAACTAGAGTGGGAATAGAAACCGTGTCGAAAGCCTTTGCCAGATCAAGAAAAATAGTGAGACATTTCTTTTTTTTATCTATGTTTTTAACAATGTGATCAGTAAAATTGTTTAATGCATCTTCAGTGGACTTGCCGGATCGGAAACCAAATTGATGATTCGAAAGTAGATTATATTTTTCTAGATATTTAATTAGTCTTGTATTAATTATCCTTTCTAAAATTTTTGACAGAGATGTAAGAATAGAAATAGGTCGATAGTTAGTGACACGGCTCCCATCCCCACCCTTGAAAATGGGTCGTACTATAGACCGTTTAAGTGAATCGGGAAATGTGCCCAGCTTTAGGCACATATTAAAGATATACGTAAGTGGACGCACTATTTTATTTTTTATCAATTTAAGTATATCAGATGAGATTCCATCATCACCTGCAGCACATTTACACTTCAGGCCAATGATTAGTTTTTCAATTTCCATTTCATCAGTGTCAAGAAGAACAAATGAATTGCTAGATAAAGATGACGTGTTGCATTGCTGAACATTAGACGTGGCACTGTGACGTGATCCAGTTGGAGGAGTGATTTTGTTAGCTAAGTTTTTTCCTATAGTAGCAAAAAAATTATTTGTGGCATTGACAGATTCATGCGGTGTTGGCTCTATTGAAAGCAGATCTAGTGAGTTATCCTTTTTTACATTCAATTGATTGGTACGACATAGTAGATTAAGTTAGGAAATTACATTAGCTTCGTGAATCGGAGGGTATCATTCGACGAAGAGGGATACCTGCGTTCAGTATTATTATGATACATTGAAATAAGTTGTAATAGTGGTGTTTGTACACTTGGGTAGCACAAGTAAAGCGCGCGTCGCTTCGTGAGATAAAAATACTGTATGTACTTATCTACGAAAAACATGGCCCAAAATAAAAAAATTAACTTGTACCTTATTATATTTCAAGACCTATAATAACATTATGCTAAGTTAGATGTAGAAAAGTGACCTTTTAATATTGTAATTAATAAGCAACAAAATATTTTTAGGTCATAAGTAGTTACTGAAGCTAATCAGGTTTTTCATTGCTACAAATTGGTATAATCATAAACTTAGGTCAGATTTGATCAGTACTGTTGAATTGGTTAAGTACTAATGTAATAAAATAAAATAATGTTAACTACAAGCGCCCTAGTTATTACACGTGTTTTCAGTGCTTTACATTACTACTCCAACGGCTAGTACTGCCTTATAACTATGAAAAGGGTACCTACTGCAACGCATAATTGAAAGGAACATTCGTGGATAAATAATAATAGGTAGCCGCTCGGCCCGATTTTTAAGGTTAACCAAGGGTTATCATATTACCCAGTAACTGGGTTGTGGAGGTCAGATAGGCAGTCACTCTAGATAAAAAAACTGGTATTCACCTGCATCCAGTAAGAGTGGAAGCCGACCCCAACATACTCGTAGTTGGAGAAGGCCAAGCAGATGGTGATACGCTCTAAAATACCACAAATGAACGTGGGTTCTTATATTGCCTCTAAACACACTCTATTTTTAGATAAAGGGTAAAAACCTCAGATGGAACTGAACTAATGTGAATGAACATTTCAATCAATCTAGGAATGTTAATAGCCAAACCTCCAAAACAGATGGAAGGGGAGCCCAGAGGGTTTTTGAGCAAGCATATGCAGGGCAATACCTTGATAGTTGAGTTGGTGCGGCACGACAGAATACTGAAATATCTTTGAAAAGTTACAGATAGGAGCCCCGTGGTCAGGAGTCCACTTTCAGACTTCGAAAAAGGACCAAAAAAGTAAAGTGATCTTCAGAGCCGTTGATTTTCATATGATCGTGTGCGGACTAACCCAGAGTGACTTAAATAGGCAAATCTGACGAAGAAATTATGGGCATTCCCTAAATCTGACGACTTTGAAAACACAGATTCGGACCTTATTTAAAAGAATATTCAAGGCGAATGAAAGTTATTTTCTGTAATAGTGTTACATGTCCTAATAGTGAATGTATAAATATCTGACGGATTGGTGGAGCCTTTTGGCAAATATGACGAAATTTCATCACTTCAGAAAATTACCCAAAATTGGTAATAATTTTGCATTTATCCCTAAATTCCTTGATTTAAGGATAAATACAAAATTATGACCCAGTAGCTTCGATTACTGTTTGAATTTGAAGCTGAAATGTTTGTGAAGATTTTTCGATATTCAGAATTTCGAAAATACCAAACACTTGAACGTATCGAATGATTAAAAGTTAGGTAGAAAAATTGGATCATCGTCATCATTAGTTACAGTTTTAATTTTTTTTGATAAATGCTTTCACACTGTTATTAAAACAACTTTAAATTATATATTTGAGTTATGTAAACTAGATAATTTTGTTCCGAGTTAGCTTGATGAAGAAGAAAATCGGCAAATCCTTCATATTTTTTTGAAAAAATTCAAATATATTCACGGTGTTCCTTCCTCAAGCCGCACCAACTCAGCTATCAACTTTTTGCCCTGCCTATACTTACTTGCTCAAAAACTCTCTGAGCTCCCCTTCAAAGAAAAGAAAAGAAAAAAAGAAAGAAAATACATTTATTTGCGGTAAACATGACGCAAAGAAAAAACACACAAATACAAAAAATAACGAGTTGGGGAAAAATATGCGTCACATTCACGCAAAACGGCAATCGCTCAGCATAATGCTACGACCCTATGCGAGACAGAGCCCCAGCGCTGGTTTTCAGCGATAGCCGGCGCTGACGTGATGACGTCAACCAGTGCAGCATACAAAAACACACAAAGAGCATACAAAGAGTGAAAGTGCGAAAATAACCTCAGCAATCATTTATACAAGTTTAAACACCAACATCACGGTAAAGCCCCATTAATAAAAAGGGAATTACCGCCGTTTTAAACTGTATAATTCACGCAAATAACTTAATAGAAGCTAACTTAGAAATTTACATAATAACCACCTTTTCAACGTTTCGTAAGTTATTTTTCACTGAATTTGATGTTAATTCTAGCTTATGTTAGGTTCTAGTGGATACAATTTATAAGTTTTATTTTTAAGTTGTACCTGAATGATGCATACATCTAGGGAGCAGAAATCAGCTGTAATTTGAAAACATTTTAAAAGTCAATTATTTTTACGGAGGACTTTCTTCCCGGTTCTTATCTCTCCATAGGAAAACCGAACACCGGGCTTCTAACTTTTCACAATTTAAAAAAATATTGTATCTTAAATTAATGATAGAATGATGATTACTTTTTTTTCTGAAAGAATATTCCATAATAATGAAAAGTGCAAAAAAATATGTGAAAAAACCGTGTAAAAATAAAGATAGCATTTTTTTAAAGTTGTTCCTATAACATTTTCAAGAAAAAAAAAAATATCTCGAAAACTATCAAAAATCGTGGAACATACATGGGGTATTTCGGATAACCCTAGGCATGAGGAATCAATACAAAAAAAACGGCACTATTTGGACCAACCTGTATACAGCCTTATTTATAAAAATCTCGCTAATCACTGATTAGCCACTGTTTAGCTTACCAATTAGTTAGCTCTTAATCAACTATATAATTATATTTTCTTTATTTATAAAAGCTAGTTAGCAGGTAATTAGTAACGAAACGAAATAGAGGTGAAATTATGCGTTCGGCACAGATTACAACCAAAAAAGTCGACTACAAAACAGAATTTTAAGAATAAAGTTGTCAAAACCACGATGTTTGTATCAGTCGTGACTTTGACAGACTTATGAAAAAGATTTCAACGAAAAATTTGAATTTGAATAAAATAATTTACTGTTTATTTCATTGTGCTGGCGATAGTAGCAAAGAAAATAATAAAGTCAAAGTCAAAGTCAAAGTCAAAGTCAAAGTTTTTATTTGTAAAACATAGGTGGGTGTAAAAACAGGTGTTGTAAATAAAATATGTATACGTACACTATGTTTTGCCGTTGACGGCGTACAAAAATCAATAAAGTAGGTATCTAAACTTAGGTAGGTATGTAACAGAATTAAATTTCGTTAAAATTAAATTACATAAAACTTATGCTAAAACCAAGTTAACAATTATGCATACAACATTTGTAATAAGCTCCAATAATTGGATCAGGTAAAGAGGAAAAGGTATTTATCCCTGAATTTATATCTACTTACTAATAATTGAGAAGGTTAGGATCCAAACCACTACACTAGGTTAAGAACATTGTTACTAACAAATTTATGGACCAAGTCTGAAATAAATTTTATTATTATTATTATTACTACATATATCCACCTTTTTCAATAAAGCATAAATCAAAAAAATATGAAAAATTGTGAGCACATATTTTGTATTTTTTTTTAAGAATTTAATTTACATACTACGTAATAAATAGGTCCTTATAACAGTTTTTTTTAACCTGGGTATGTTGAGGTTTTGTTCTAAACGTTAATATTAAACATCATTTTACTAAGGAGAATAAGCTGTTTTGAAGTAAACAGTTACTGCTAATGGAGGGTTTTATCATTTTGTGCAGAAATCTTGAAAAAATAAAACGAATTTGCCAAAAGTAGATATTTTGTGGTTTTGATCCTCAATTATAAGCTGTCCAAATGAATATTAAAGCTATATCCGATAATAACTATTTATTTTCATGTCCTTTATGCTTGTTAACATAAATAAATATATATTAGGTCTTTACCTATGAAATTGCCGTTCTGCAGTACTGGCCATTTCAAATCAAAATAATTTTTGTTTGGCTATGAATTCTAATTTCAAATTAATTTTATTTTAAAAACATGGATTTTTTTTTCTAAGAGTAGTCATTTCTTTATTGATTAGTGTTACATTTTCATCGCATTTCAATCTTTTTCGTCATCATGGATACGTTAAAAATTCGAGTAATTATGGAATATGAGTACCGTCGTGGCAGCAACGCGGCACAAGCGGCACGCAACATCAACGACGTTTACGGAGCTAACTCTACAAACCAACGCACCACCTGTTATTGGTTTGCTCGCTTCCGTTCTGGAAATTTCGACCTGAAAAATGAACCTCGCGGTCGTCCGAAGACTTTGGTCGACAATGACGAATTAAAGGCGATTGTGGAAGCTGATGATACACAATCTACGGCTGAATTAGCAGCAGCTTTCGACGTTAGCGTCAAAACAATATTGGTCCATTTGCGTCAAATTGGCAAGGTAAAAAAGCTTGACAAATGGGTGCCCCACGAACTCAATGATCGCCAGCGCGAAGTACGCGTCGAGACGTGCCTTGCACTGCTCAACAGACACACAAATGAAGGAATTTTGAACCGCATTGTTACCTGCGATGAAAAATGGATTCTGTTTGATAACCGTAAGCGCTCAGCAAGTTGGTTGGATCCTGGTTCAGCACCTAAACAATGCCCTAAACGAAAACTTACCCCTAGAAAAGTGATGGTCACTGTTTGGTGGTCTAGCGCCGGTGTGATTCATCACAGCTTCTTACCAAACGGGGTGAGCATTACTGCAGATGTGTACTGTGAAGAACTGAACACAATGATGGAGAAGCTGGCGCATCTCCAACCAGCATTGGTCAATCGCTCGTCTCCGCTGCTCCTGCACGACAACGCGCGACCTCATACTGCACAGCAGACGGTCTCCAAGTTGCAAGAACTGGGGTTGGAAGCTCTCCGTCATCCGCCCTACTCACCAGACCTTGCGCCTACAGACTACTACTTTTTCCAGAATTTGGATAACTTCTTGGCGGGAAAAAAAATTAATACCCGAGAGGCAGTACAAAATGCCTTTGAAGAATTTGTTGCCTCCCGTCCAGCTGATTTCTTTAAGAAGGGCATCAATAAACTGCCACTGCGATGGCAAAGATGCATTGATTGCATGGGTGATTACTTCGATTAATACAAATAAAAAATTCATGAAAAAAATTCGTTTAAATTTTTTCATACAAAACGGCAATTTCATAGGTAAAGACCTATTATATACTCTTTTAAATGTATGTAGGGACTTGTGTCTATTTTATTTTTTTTTGCTTTTGCAACGGGGTTTCAGTGTATTTTCATAACAATTATTACACTTGTTTACAGGTACAAGTTTGACTGCTGCTATGAAAGCCAATATTAGCACCAACCACCAATATTATCCAACTTCAAAAAGACGACGAAGGAGGAGACAATGCTACGTGAAAAAAATGATGCATGAGAGTGGCATGAGACAATAATGGCACGGCCATGTCTTTGGAAGTAGAATATTGGAAATTAAAAATAATGAATTTATAACAAAATGTAGCTTTATTAAGTATCAAAATAAATTGTTTCTACAAAATGTCTTTTGTTATTTGTGTGTGACTGCCACATCGTGGCTTTTCTTAGTTAGGCCTTAGATCTGGCGTCATAAGATGACGGGCACGTGGGATAACACATTGGGTAATCACTATCTCCGATGAGCTTCCTCACGAACTCATTCTCTTCAAACCTCCTGAGTACCTACTGAGCCTCCTGATTGAGCTTTCCCTATAAATTATTTCATCATGTGTAAGAATATGTTTATTAGGTAATCATTCTCGTAGTGGATTTAAAGTAGCTTTGTTGGTCTACCTCCGTCTACTTTCCGGAGGCTTTTCAAAGTTATTTAATTCTCCTGCGTCGTTCTGTTATCCCGTAAAATTTGTCGAATTCCATATTTACTAAAGCACAACTCGATATTAGGAACAAAATAACCTCGAAGCACAGAACAATCCTATTGAATCGATCAGCTGATTCAAATAAAATACTAATCAATTGCTTAGCGACCTCTTAGCGCTAAATAACGTTTATGAATAAGAATTTTTGTAATCAGTTGCTTAGCAATTGATTAAAATTAAAGAGAAAACTGAGAAATAACACTGTTATTTATTAGGAAACGTTTATTTTTATTTCAAACAGCTGCCTGTCGTCAACTGTTTTTCAAAGAAAAGCTCACCCAAGCCACGGACCATAATACAATTCGAAACAAAGATTTAAATCGTTAGCACCGCCCGACCGCATCAAAAGATGGCTGTGTTTCCGTTTCGTTGATACTCGTACTGAAAATTGTATCTATCGTTCCATGCGGGTTGTGTATGCTCAATCTTATCGGTATGGGCACTTTTTCGCTTGAACTAAGTACGGTGAGGGAAAATCTAACGATTGAAATCATTGATTCGAAAGCTAATTCACTTGTTATAAAAGTAAATCATCATTGAGTCTTCTCGACATCATTCGAATTTTGATCTGATGTTTAAAGAATTACATGCAATCGTCAATTATTTCTCAACCAACACCAAGGGAAATTCAATTTGATTGCCAATAAAGGCATAAACACTATGAACATCGGTATTTCAGATGTTTATGCAACAAACTGCCAAGTTGCATTAGGTTTTGGAAGTTAGTGTTGCTTTCCACAAGTGGCGTAGTCCCGGGATCTCGGTTCTCAACTAATAATTGTACTATGGTGCAGAACTTCCAACTTATAGCTACGGTACCTAACTAAATTCTGCTAATGCTGGGCTAATTAATAGTTATGCGGAATCTTTGAGAACAAAGCTCGTAGTTGTGAATGCCTTTGCTTAACACAAATACGGACAATTAATTGGGGAGCTAGCGTAAGTTATATTATGCATTAAAATAGCTTAGATAAATACAAATTTTAAATTATATAAATGAAACAAAATCAAATATGAATAAATAAGAGATCTTTTAATAACATAAACATTGATTTACGCAATCATAAGACCACATTAAACAGCATAATAGATTCCCCTAATGTTTCTATAAGAATGTCTTTCGTTACCAAACTATTACCGCTAAGTTTACATCGACCTCATACAGATACATTAAATAGAAGTCTTTGATGGAAACGTTCAGTAAATACAGTATACCGTGTAACCAATTTTGTAAATGGAATCGCAAAGAGCATTGGATGCATTCAGGTGTATCATCCAAGGACTCGTGTATCAATGGCATTAAATATAATTAAACGCGGTTAATTTATTAGTATTACTGCGTTCCTTTGTAAGCAGAAATTATCGGCTTTAACTTGTCAAATAACTATGATGTTGTAATATTCTCGAACTATAAATAACAGATTTGAATGACAGGTTGGTTGGCAACTGGCTACCTTTGCGTATTCATTTTTATATAAACAGTGTGTCTATGTACCTACGTAAGTAGGTAATTTTATTTTTATATTACATCATAGGCAGTTTAAAATAAATCTGCATTTTCTTAAAGATTTTTTCAGGAAATAGTAACAACCTTGTCGTATTTTCTTCTCTATCAATTTTAAACCATAACATAACAGGAATTATTAAATAATTCAAGTCAAGTTCTTAAGAAAAAATACTTATGACGCAAATGAAGCTAGAACGCAATATTTTCATATAGCAGGCTTGAACTTTCTAGAATATTTGCAAAGGAATTCCATTAGAAAACCGCCCGACACTAATGAAATTTAATTACTTGACTAGCCACTGAAATATTGTGTTTTAATAAAAATATACTCCTTACCCAATGCACTTCTATGAAAGTTATTCCAGAGTAATTATGGTTTATTAAAGAAGGTTCTATTTTCACAAGATTTCTGAAAGTAATATTTTTAAACGGCGAATAGAAAGCGGAAATTGCATGAAGAAAAACATGAATAGTTACGAAGCTTGACTAAAATAATATAATTATATTTAAATAACAGGACAAGTTATTAGGTAAGTTTCGTACGTACGAGTATTACTTTGAAAACTGTGCTTAGTATCACAGGTGATCATAAAAGAGATAATTTAGTTGACAAATAAAAAAAATCATACCAACCTGCACCCTAATTACGTAACACACTATCTATCACAATCTGAATCTTTTTGAAGCCTATTGCTAATCCATTGCTTCATTATGTTCGAAAAATTTGTCTGCTCAACAATGTAAATAACGCAATGAATGTTGTTGAACTGTCAAAATTAAATCTCAATTCAAACTGGGTCTTAAGATGAATAATTCGCTTTTGCAACTACGGGACCAGTCTGAGCTAAAAATACCTTATTACTAATTAACTGAAATCCCTGAGCAATCGGCTATTAAGAGGACAAACTCATTTTCGAACACTCATAAAATAAAATGAGGACAATAAATTCCCCTGAAAGTTCCTTGAGACCAAAAATAATTAATTGGTTTCGGCCTTAACAAAATAAAGCCTGCTTTAGGTTAATTAAACCCAGTCGGGTATCCCTTCGCTGCCTTTTTACTTAATTAATGGTATTTTTAGGGTTTTTCTATGCTGAGGTTAAGTTTACCTCATCATTAAACATGTGAGGTTAGAAGGTGAAATGCAATGTCATTTCCCAAGTAATTCAATATGGCGTAAGTGCTTAGTAGTGCAATTAGAAAGGATACCATTAATTATAGGCATAGAGTGGTATCCAATTCATGATAATTAGGTCATCATCATTATCTGCCTAGTCTTTATCCAACTACTTTTGGGGTCAGCATCCAATCTAACCGGATGCAGCTGAAAACCAGTATTTTACGTGGAGCAACTACCTATCTGACCTCCACAAGCCAGTTACTGGGTAACACTAAACGTGATAATTAGGTACAATCTCGAAAATGAACTACCTATGTAGGTAAGACTATGTGCCTACTTACTAAAACTGAAGGCCACATCCTATTTTTCACCATAAGTTTGCCATAATATCATTGGATGTAGTTATGCAAGAGTGATAATTTTAAATATAACAATATTATTATCCTAATCGTAACTAATATTAAAAATGCGAAAGTAAGTTTGTTTGTTGGTTTGTTTGTTACCTTTTCTCGCCTAAACCACGAAACCAATCATCATGAAAGGTTGCATATACTCGTACGTTGTCAGCTGTTTCAGAGGGAAAGAACAATAACTTTTGACTGCCACAATTGCTTTACGACGCTAGATGGCGCTACGTGTCTTTCGAATCATGATTGAATTATATTACTCATTAGAAACTTTAGTACTGTGTAAAGAGTTAATTTAAAAAAATTTAAGTACTTAATATATTTTGTGAGTCTAGAGGGAACTCCAATACCGTTTGGCCGTACACCATGAAAGTTGGCACATAGGTAAGTAATTATAATTACATGTATTTTTAATGGAGAAGGATTTACAGGATCCTTTTCGCCTTCCGCGCGGGCGAAGCCACGGGAAAAAGCTAGTTAGTTAATTGATAAAATTAATGTCGAAAATTGAAAGGTAGGCAATAAATCCATAGCACTATTTATATTTATTTTACATAATCAAACGAGCCGGCCTATGACCTAAACAAGGAAGGAAGAAAAAATGATTAACAAAGTTATAAAAAAAAACTGTATAAAAGTAATCTAATCTACTTTCAAAACTCGGTTAAGGAGCACGTTTAAAAACAGCCACTCTGATTTTTTTATAGAGGTAAATTGGATAATTAAGGTCAAATAACTTAGAAAATATTTCAGAAAAAAAAAAGAGTTTAATTACTGTAGCAAAATCCATCTAACTTTTAGCAATGTTGCTATCCCAGATAGTGTTATGCTTCAATTCAATCGAAAATCAAAATAAAATTTAACAATTGAGTAAAATCGATCTTTTCGTACCGTAATTTAACATTATTTCAGCTATATATAGCAAATAACATAACCTAACAAATTAGAACACATTCATTATCATAAATACGTATAAAACAGCAACTACCACAGAAAAACACCAGTGAAAATACCGAGCATAGTCAACAACAATTCAGAATTTGCATAACGCGGACCTATGAACTGCGGTGGCAGCTCGGGGCAGAAAGTTAAGTATAGCTCGGTATAGCTCAGTATCGGTTATTGCATAAATAGCGGCGCATCGCGGCGGCCATGGCTCCTTTCTGCATGAAACATTCATGATGTAGTTCATGTTTTACTTTTACATCTCTCTTCACATGCAGTGATCGTAACTCTTCTTTGAACATTGAAATGCTTTTTAAATAAAGCCGGGGTTTAGGGTTATACTAGGACTTGGTTTTAAAAATAAAGCAAAAAATTTAATATTTTTGTAAAAGAAGCTCTTATTAGTTGTTAATTTACTAAAAAGTCAAACTCAACTGAAACTCAAACTCAAAGCATTTATTTCAAATAAACCAATTACAGGCACTTTTGAATTGTCAAGGGGTCGGTGAGTCAGAAAGATGAAGCTAGTTGCCCATTCCAAAGCGTAGTAGGTAAGGCGTGGTAGGTTAAGTCAAAAATAATTTTAATCCGATTGGAATTTAGTTTTCAAATAAAAGCATGTTACAAACTCTTATTTTTTCTCTTTTGTTGTAAAAATGTAACACACTTTTATTTTAAAACGAAATTCTAATTTCAATCGGAATAAAATTATTTTTTATTTTTTAGTTCTTTTTAATTAACAGCTAATAAAAGCTTGTTTAACCAAACTCGATGGAGTGGCGCCGTTTTGTTACAATGTTCCCATAGCCGCCTTCCAGGGTGGCATCTTCTGGATTCATCATCAGATCGGAGATATCATCCAGGACCAGAGTCCCTGTCAAGACGAACAAGCGAGCCTAAACTCGATGGGGTTGCGTCGTTTTATTACAGAGTTCCCATGGCCACCTTCCGGCTCCATCATCAGATCAGCTCCATGTCATAATAATATTGCATTGTCATCCGATTTACATATGCATGCAAAATTTCAGCTCAATCAGAAACCGGGGGTGGGTCAAATTTTACTTGCAAGATTTCATTACAGCCACCGGGACAGGTGAAACATAATAAAAGTGTGTAAAAAATTCCCATTTTGTAATTTGTGTTGGGTTCAAAATCCCAAGTTGATATTCTTCGTTAAAAGTTATGTGTAGGTACGTATCTACCTAATTGTAAGTCTTATGACATGAGAAAAAGGTTTCTTAAAGAAAAATAGGTCCGAGAAAAAATTATCGCTTGACACTATAATGTTGCACTAGAGTCATTGGAAAAAAAAAACACCTGTAGCACTCGGGGACTGCCGCGGTAAAGCTATTGCATAGCATTTTTATCGACTTATGCAATTATAATTATTTATTTATTTTTTATTTATGCAGTATTTTTTTTCTTTGATATTAATTCAAGTACAGCCGTACCATATACATACACGTTAAGCGAACGCTCGGCCGAGCTACATGGTAGGCGGAGTGGGGGGTGTTAGGTTTTATTTTCGTTACGGAATTTCTTGATTCGGTCGCCGCGCTCAAAGCCCGCGATAAAAGCTATGCAATAGCTTAAAAATGTTTATTTCAAGCAACAAGACTCTTATACAAACAGATACATAAAAGAAAACAGACAAGATAATAAGCACAGACAAAAACGAACACTCACAAGGTAACAATATGTCTGCTGCAGCATTGCCGGATATATGGACAATACAGTCTGTTGGCAATCATCGCCAGGACGGTGTTGGCGCTGCCCCGCACTCTGCGCACCAGAGACGCGCACCGCTTGCGCATCGCAACATCAACAACAACAACACAACAACACCGCAACATCAACAACAACATCGCAACATTATAAATCATCCATGCATCCCTGGTGCATGGAATACGTGGCGGCCCCAACAGCATCCTTAGCATGATCGCTAGTCGGCTGGATTGTGGTTACATCAATCATTGCTGCGCCATTTGTCATGGAATGGTGCAGTAGTGATTGTGGAGTTTACTTCTTTTATAATTATGTTTTAATGTGGGTAGTTTTAAGCATCACTAACACAAGTCTTTATGAACATTGTCACAAAAAAATGGACACCATGGTCTGAAATAAAGTATTTTATTATTTTTTATAATAATATATATATTTATATTTATTATTATTTACATAAATGATGATTAATTTAGGTAGTTTTAAAAGCACTAAAATAAGCCTAGCTGAAAGTCTTATTGTATCGAATTTATTAAAGTACCTAAGCACTTTACTTAAAATACTCCTCGCACAAGCTACCTACTTATTAAATAAACTCCATTATCCTGACCAAATATTTCGATAGCATTATAATGCTGTCACGTTACGAGTTCGCTGTTAAAAGTCGAAAATTATCATTTATCGGGGCATCCCACAAATTGCCGTGTTGCATTTTTCATGAGTCTTACAGTATCCGATGGTATGAATTGTTGATTTAATTATTGAGATAGCCCCGTACTCTGAGTTTGAAGAATGGTTAGGGATCTTTTAGTTAATCATGAATAATAGCAGATCCGATGGAAATTGTTTAAGAAAGATGGCGGGGAAAAGGAACGAAGAAAAGTGTATGGACCAGGAGGACATTGCAAAATAGTCGTGTTTTAGAACTGTTGTTGAACTGCGAAACTTTTAAGCATTTTCAAGACAGAATTTCCAGATTGATTAATTATTTGGACGTGTTTTGCTTGTGCGTAGACAAATAAACTAAAAATTTACAAGTTTATATTATTCTACCTGAGCCTGAAGTAATACGGTCTCACTTAGCCTTATTATTTATTAAAACTGAATGAAACATAACAATGTTATCTTGTATAAAAGACTGTGTGCTTTTTTATGTAAAAAATACTAATAATTTCACCTTTACATCTACTTTCGTAGCACTTTCATAACAAAATAAATCCGCTCGCAAAAACCCTAGTCGGGCGTACCATTACATAATATCACATACGCTGAAAACAACATAATTCTATTCACAAAGCTTTTATTCCTAAGCGACCGCCATTTGTCAGCCATCTTGCTAAAATATAAATATGGCGACGATATAATGACAGTTCTTTTTTTTATTTTAGTAATGTGCACTGGAATACGTTACACAATGGCTGTTGAAGAAGGTTTTTTTAATAAGTAATTATTTTTAGTGTAGTTTTATTTTAGTTCTGTCTGGGAAATTAGAAACTTAAATATGTAGTTGTATTATCTAGAAAGAAGAATTTGAAGTTTGTGAGAAAATTGTCTGGAGAAGTTTTCATTGTAATTGTATTAGGGTTGTAAATTTAAATAGTTAATTGATTATTTAGTACTGTCTTTTTGATGAATTGAGTTATATTTTTCCAAGGAAGGCCATTTTATGCCATCGTAATGAATGTATGTCTTAATAGTAACTATTTTTTTTTATAAAACGACGTAACACCCTAGCATAAGTATCTATTTAAATACTAACTTATTACTCGTAGCATGTTGGCTAGTTATATAAAACTATCAACCGAAAACATAAAAATGTTATACATACTAGTTGCCCCGTCATTCCATAAATAATACTTGTTTAAAGAACATAGTCAGTTAAGACAAGTATTTTTCTAGCCAACTAGAAAAGGATATTAAAATACCTACTTCGAGATGATTTCGAGCCACTTATCACCGACCAGCTTGAGTGTCCTCAAAATAAATCATGGGTTATCGGCGATTCGCACTTGTTCGTTTTCTTAGTCTGAAGTACTGAAGTGAAAATGTTCCCCTATTCTGTAGCGTGAATCCGAAGGTACGTTTTGATTCGTTCGTTACTTCACCAGCGTATTTTTTTAAGATTGCGGTTAATGTCGATTTTTTTATGACAGGATTCATACTGCAGTATGTCAAAAAGAAATCTAATAAGAAACAAGTCAGACAATTTTGAAATAAATACTACGTTTTATTTTCCGTTAAATTGTATTCAAATATTTAGAATAAGATTTCAAAATCAACTTTCCATGCTTTATAAAAAAAAACTAGGTATTTTTGCGGCTTATTTTACTAAGGTTACGGATTTTCCCCGTTTTCAAATATTTAAACTGGGAATTGTAGTATTTTCCACTACGTAAATATATTACGAAAATACAAACCAACTAAGTTACATATTCGTATTTCTTAATAGATTTGGAAGATATTTCAGTACAGCTGACATTTAATTAAATATCTCTGACGGTAATTGATAGGAAACTGCTTACTTTGTATATTTCATGCATCAACGGGTGTGTCAAGCGAACGTTGTAATTATAAGGGATTTAATTTATTATAAGGGATTTCATATATTATAGAGTTAAGCTTGTTTAAATCTGCCTAATTTCTTGTCTTCTTGAAACGAGTGAGCGTTTTGTTTTTAATTTGTTGCCTCGTGTATGAAATATCGGTCATACTAGACTGTAGACACAGATTTTAATACAAAAAAAAATTTGAATGGTTATCTTATGAGTTTAGATGAGATTTTTTTATGAATAATACCTAATTGTTTAGAGGTAATTTTGATCATTAATTTATCAAAACTTGATTACGTAACCATAGACCGTAAAATACCTAATTTTATTAAGTACATACCTAAATAATAACGATTATTAAATTTAAACTTAGTAAGTACTTGAATATTAATCGTGGACGACGGTAAAATTTTAAGTTTCTTAAGTGACGTGCAGTTATAAAACTTGTAATGATGTTTTCAGCGTTTTACATGTCGTTAAACCGAATCCCTTTTGTTGGATAGTTAACAGCAATAAACGAACCATAATGCTAATGAAGCTCTTTAAAAAATGTGAAAACTTTCTATATAGAGCTTTGGTTAAACTTACAATACCATGGTTTTCATATAGTTTATTAACTTAGTAGGTACTTGGAGAATTAATTTCTAATAAATTAAAAAGTGATAGTGAAGTGATATAGTGAACTTATTGGTGATGTTCTTCAGAGAGAACAGTTGCGTAGTACTCGCAACCGGCGTACGTGTATGACCAGATGTGTGAATGTAAATAAAGCAAAAGGAGTAGATCTGTAAGAATCGTGGTAAGTGGCGTCCTGTAGTTTCTGCCTACCCTAATATGCAAAAGGCGTGAGTTAATGTATGTATATGTAAAAAGCAGTGAATGAAATGTGGAGGAAATGGAAGGCCTTGCCCATGGGCGCTGGGAACGGGGTGCAAAAGGGTGCACTTGCACCTCCCTAGATCCAATTTTTTTCGAGCAATCTCTAAATTCTATATTGATTTATTCTTCTAAATTCTCGACCTTTTGTGCATTAGTCAACAAAGTAAAAGCTCAGCAAAGCTCTTTCTGAATGTCTAATCGACCCTAGGCGGGGTGATAACATTATCGAGCTTGCTTCGCTCGCTCTTATATCCTACTCTATCTTAATTTTTAAGCTTTTTTATATAAATCGACACAGTTACTCCTGTTTCTGTATGAATGGACAAAATAAAACTTATCCTATCTTAAAGATACGTATAAATTATCGAGCTCGCTTCGCTCGCTCTTACATCCTACATTCTCTTAATTGTTATTTCTTTTTTCCATAAGTTGACAAAGTTACTCCTTGTATGAATGGAAAAACGATAACCTAACATATTATTATCCGACGTGGAGTGCAAAAATGATCAAGCTAGATTAGTGGAGCTGAAGATGCAACCCCTTGCAACCCAATTGCGGCGGTAAGACCCCTCTTTGAGGAGTGGCTTGAGAGGCGCCACGGCGTCCTCACCTTCCGCCTGACGCAGGTCCTCACCGGACATGGCTGTTTCGGGAGGTTCCTGTTTCGGATAAGGCGGGAGGAAACGCCCGGGTGTTATCATTGTGTGGATCGACCGGAGAACATGGTGGAGCATACGGTGGAGGTCTGCCCGGCTTGGGCGGAGCACCGCCGTGTCCTCGTGGCGGCGATCGGCGGCGGCGACCTCTCGCGTCCGGCCCTGGTTCAGGCCATGGTACGGAGCGAGAGGGAATGGGAAGCCGAAACCTCCTTCTGCGAAGCAGTAATGCTCGCGAAGGAGGAGGCGGAGCGCGAGAGGGAGAGGCAATCACTGCGCCCTCGCGCCCCTAGTCGCCGCAGGAGGAGACACCCTGGGCGTCGGGAGTCGATTGCCGACTCCCGGCCACCGTAGGCGCGGGCTTGCGGACGGCGAGCAATGGGCAACTCGCCGTCCGGTAAGGACCAGGCCCGGGTCGACGGTGCGTCGTGTTCCACGCGCGCCTCAAAGAGATGTCAGTACCATTGACGGGGTCCGATAGGACCGATGCCTGCCGGGGTCGCGGATTGTTCGAAAGAGTTACCGTGGCCCTGGCGCACAGGCAACTGAAGGAACACGGGTGGGTTTTAGTCAGTAAGAGTCTGACACGCCCTTCCGCTCCGCCCAGAGCGGGAGAGGTCATTTGATGATTTCCCACACAAAAAAAAAAACCCCTTGAAAATAAACTTGCCGTCAACTATGCCCTTGCCCATAAGTGGGACCGACCCTGGAAATAAATCAATGGTAGCAAAGTATTAAAAAAGTTAAAAGCAAAACATTTAGGTATTTTATATCAAACCAAGTATAGCTAATTCAGAGGGCCTCCAGACAAGTGGCTGCCGCTTAAAAGCGTTTCGTATTTCTATATCGGCGTTCAAAAGGATTGATATATAAACTTTTCGGTAGCTTAAGTATTTCAATCCAATACATTTTTGACCTTTCTATCATCGTAAACGCACCCCTCATCTATTGACCGACCTTGTTAAGTTCGATAACAAAAGAAAAGTTAGTGTCTCATTAGCGATAGTTGAGCGTAGATTATCACTTTGTCGAGGGCTTCTGGTCGTCACAACCTGATGATGCAAATCTCTCAAAAACTTGAAATGACTACATCACATGAGGGATCCTTCAAAGTTCCACCACTTAATGGGTCGGTCATATATTTTAGAACGTAAGTTTCACTACAAACAGGCCAACTTAATCTTGGGTAGATTAAGTTGGCCTGTTTGTAGTGAAACGATCGTGCCATCCAATCAATGGATAGCGATATCGCGACATGGATCGCAGTGAAAAATCTGATGACACTGATTGCTTACAAACAGGATGATGATACATTAAAAAAAACGTAGGCGGTCAGGGGGACTGCCGACAGAAGTAAAAACTTAAAACTATGGAATACTTTCACTGCTGACAAAGCGCAACACGTCGTACCCATAACTACAGATATAATGTTAACATTAGCATGTCGGTGACGAAAATCCACTAAGGTTTTCCCCTTCCAACAATCGCTGAACGCGCCTAAAGAAGTTTTCACTTGTTTCAACTTAACTACTTTAACTCACACGCTAAATTATTACTTGTTAAAATTTTGGAAATATCTTCTACTTTTCAATATTTGTAAATATGTGAGCACCATGTATTTATCACATAATTAATTTACCTGCCATTGCATTATATTTAATTCTTTTTACCTATTGTGGTATAGTAATTTTATTCTAAGGGCATCATCTTCACACATAATTATACATATAATTAATGTGAACCTACATAATATTGTAAAACATTTTAAAAGAGTAACAGTGGAGTTTCTTGCCCATTCTTCTCCATACGAAACTACCTTTTGGAAGGGGCAACTAGAATCAATTCTATTTTTTTGTAAATTTTGACGTTCAAAAGTGCCTTTTATGTGCCTATTTGAAATAAATGATTTGACTTTGACTTGAATAACAAACTAATTGAGTTCAATACAGTCAGTTTGCAATAAAATGATCATTGTCTCTTTTTAAATAGAGATGGGACAGGCTTTGGATACAGAGGATATCCAGATAATAGAAGCAGGAGGATTAGAGTTCAAAAATGCACATTGATCCAAAACGAAATCTGACATTCCTTCCCGTTGCTTTCAAAATTAGTTCGTAAACTTTAAATTTCCGTTCCGTGATTCAAAGATTGGCACTTAAATAAAAAATTAAACGGACTAAAGCTACACAGGCATTTATCATTCTATTAATTCTAAAAAGAACACGAGAATTTTAGAGACTTAACAACATAATAGAAGTAAGACGAAGAAAAAGCGTTCCTTGTAAAATAATTATAAAAGATTTAGAAAAAAGTCGACAAAGGCTCGGAAAATTAAAAGACACTAGTTTTGTTCAGACGAGACTATTAACTTGTACGTTGAGCTAACAGGCTAATGGGCCGTCCGTTTATCAAAGATAACTAAATTCAAATTATGGCGCTGACAGCAAGACATTAAGTTTACGACTTTGTTTGGCTGTACAGCGAGTTTTCTTCGCCTTTCAATTAAATGTTTCGCTTGCGTTATTATTTCCACGAAAACGTCAAAGTTGACAGGATTGTTAACTGTCAAAGTTGACACAGAACCATGGCGTTTCTATAAAAAACAAAAATTATAGACTAATTCACAATGATGTTTTATAGGACTAGATCAGCAGTGTACGGCGCCGACGTGTTACTACTTCGAATATGTCCGCAGGCATATCTGACTTCAGTTGTCAGCTTGACGTCAAGTGAGCAATTGCTTAGCAATAAAAAATATCAAAATGGTAAAATGAGCGGTTAAAATTTGTGTCACGATCAGAAAAAATCAATAAAGCAAGTGGTGTTACATTTCACAAGTAAATTTGCTCAATTTTTTTCAGATTATCCCAAAAAACATTACAAGACGAAATAAATTTATCAAACATTGTTTTTGCCATCAGTGCTACCAGTAAAAACGATTTTGATTTTGCCAGATTGTTGGGAGTTTAGTGAATGACGAATGTATGTTCCCGTAATTTTAAATTATAATATCATTCCATTTTAAACAAAAGTTATTTGACACGAGCTTAATAGTTTTTAAATATAATATTTACGTTTACGCATTTGTTTCTTTTCTTCCTCTATGTATCTAATCCTTGTCAATTTCTTTAAATCTTTAATCTATTGATAGTTCCATAATACAACCTTTCATAACAATTTCTTCAATAACTACCATAATTAATTCTGGGGAAATTATGTTGATCATTGGCAATCCTGGCCATTTTTCCGATAACAATGTCTTGTCTCATCCCAACGTAATTAGTTTGACGGTAGAAGAAATGAGACAAACATAGATTATTTTGACAGATTGATATATTTATGTACCCGTTTCAAAGCTACGACTTTAAACTCGTAAGTGGTTACGTTTTTCTGAAATTGTTAGTAGGACGTTGCTCCTCTAGTATTATATAACCTCATTGCTAATTCATATTATTGATCGTGGATTTTATTGTTTTATCTTTTTTATTGTTGAAAATCGTTCTGAAACGAGTACCCTTGTACACCATACTGTATTTTGATTTAAAATAAACGCTACAAATCCCGACCAAACAAACGCCTTTGCAACCCAATGTCATACAAAATCGGGAAGCACACAGAACCTTTTTTCAAGATTACAAAGAGCAAACTCTAGTATTGTAACAAAAATAGTCTAGGAGGCAGAAGCTTGACAAAGTATTTCCGATTCGAATTCAATTTATTCAGAGTACTCTTCAAGTGTTTATTCGCTCAATACAAGGGGGCTTTAGACGAGAAATTTTTCACCTTTTTTTAGATGAACTCCCGGACAATGTTTCTTTTGTTGGTTTCTTTGTTAAAGACGCGGTGAGATGTCGCAGCGTTTAGTTGAAATTAATGATATTACTGGGTTCTTTTTATAAATTGCTGGACTTACCAACTGGTAGACTGTGTCTGTTGTTATTACCTAAAAAGAAAGAGATGTTTTCATTAGATATTTTTTTTACACAAACGACATGTTCATACATATAAATGTTATAATTGTGTTTATCTACTCTCATATCATAAAATTCGATTTATAAGCTTCAAAGCGAGTTTATATTAACATGCTTTATAAACACCTTCCCGAAATTTAAAATTGAATCTTATCATAACAGTTTTTCTCTAACAAAATAATGTTATAAAACAATTTTTTACTAATACGATACAGGTCAAATCCAAGACGTTATTTTTTTTTTCCAATAGAACGTATATGCGGGGCGCGCTATTTTTATGGCATTTCAAAAAAGTTTTGATTCCAATTTTTACTTGTCAGTGGCAGCGCCCGCTCTAATGCATGCGCGGTGACATGTTTTGGGTTTTGGCGCTATTCATACGTTTCATTGTACTAAATTCCATGGAAATTGAATCTTATCATAACACTTTTTCTCTAACGAAATAATGTTATAAAACAATTTTTTACTAATACGATACAGGACAAATCCAAGATGTATTTTTTTTTTCTAATAGAATGCATATGCGGGGCGCGCTATTTTTATAGCATTGCAAAAAAAGTTTTGATTCCAATTTTTTCTGGTCTGTAGCAGCGCCCGCTTTAACGCACGCGTGGTGACGTGCTTGGTTTTGGCGCCATTCATACGTTTTGTTGTACTGAATTTCGTCGAAAACTTTGATCTTTTATTTAGTTGATTCAATCCCGATGTATGAGAGTAAATAAAGTAGTGTATGAAACTGCACATAATTAGGTATCAAAACACTCGTGTTTTAATACCCCTCATTATGCAACAATTTCATAAACTTTTGACGTTAAAAGCTATAAGTTTTCCATCTGCAGCGAGGTATTAAGACCCAAGCTGACCACGGCTAGACCATTATTATTTACGTACCAAATAGTTTGTAAATACCAACTTCAAATACTTACATTATTCATTATTATCTAAATCTCTTTGCAATCAGTTGAAAGTGTACATTTATTAATTATGCAAGATATTTTTGATAAGCAAAATCCATTTCGTTCAGCTAAAATGGCCGAATTGTCAGCAAGCGATGCTCGACATTCGACGCCGGTATGCTAATGTATATAAATAACTTCCCGGTGCTCTTTGACCTTGATCGATTATCAATTTGGCATAGCCGGTATAAGCCTTATTTAACAAGGTATTGAAAGCATATGAGCAACATTCTAACTGCAATCAATAGAAGATACGAGAGAGCGCGAAAAAAAATTGACATATCTAATTCTCAATAGTAATTTTGTCGTGGAATTTCGATTTAATAATAATAGTAATTTATTTTCTCTCAATAAGGTAAAATTTTGGCACATAGTATATAAGTTACAGACAGATTCAAACCTTTGTGAGAGTCTATACTGGGTTCGGGACCTGTATGACAGATCTCCAGGCTCACACCCTTAAAATTACAATATTAAATTGCACTTACGTACAGTGGTTAATAGCTGTTACCTGACCCACCCTGCCGTTAGCTGACCCACTAAAAGTTAGACGAATTTGAACCTTCTGCAATTAGCAGTAGATAAGTGTTAATAGATACTTACGAGTTTAATGAACTAGAACGACTTGATCAAGGTAGGCAAATATTATAGAATACAGTTATGCCAATTTGATCTTTAACACGTAACGTTAGGGTAGATAAGCCTTTGAATACTGTTTTGTCACATGATACGATTGTTGATTTCAACAAAGATGGTTAGGTTGATTTGGTGTAGTGGTTGCAGCAGTGAACCTATGTCAACATGGTTTCGAGTTCAATACTACCTTTCCAAAGCTTTTTGACATTTTTGATTGCTTTTTTTAATTCAAAATATTATTTTATATTAAATTAAAATACATAGTTAATTTAAATTAACTATTTAAATACAAACAACAACAGAAATGAAAAACAATAATGACTGTGTTAACGATTTTATTCAATATAAACATATAATAATTACTTACAAAAATAATTGCTTGTCATATATATTTTATATAAAGCTAAAACATATAAAAGAAGCTAGAATACTAAACTACTTATGATTAGCTTGAATTTTTTTATAAGTTGTTAACGAGACTAAAAAAAACTGTTTCATCGTTTCAATTGTGCCAATAAATTATCCATTTTTATTTTTAAGTAGGTGAGATATCTGTTACATACTTTAAAAAGTGTTTAATGTAGTGAATCAACATGTTATATGTTTAGAAATATATAAAATTTCTATTTTATAACAATAACATCACCACATTAACTGTCATACCAACTTACAAAATATAAGTGAAAATAGCACTAAATACTTTGATGTTTTACCTACTGTATAGATTTTTTATAAGTATTTTTAGTTTTAAATATGGTTATGATCGTAAAAAGAACCTGCTTATTCATTGTATGATACACTTCCTTAGAAATTATGATAAAAACAGTTTATATAACAGACACACTGACACATAAGTATTGTTGACTGCGGCCGGTGGTGCTGTCTTAATAGCGAAGTGGAGCACCATCTCTTTCTATAATTTGTTGCAAGCGGCTTCGCATACCGGACACCATGTTCCAGCAAGCATCACTTCCTCTCATGAGTTCCCACGTTGAAGTCACAAGTTGCGCCAAATTTTCTTTTGTCCTGACTTCTGATGAATCCCAATTTAAAATCATTTGACCCCACAAGTTTTCTATTGGGTTTAGGTCAGGACTTTTAGATGGCCAACTTATTGTTTTGACTCCTTCTTGACTGGCTAGCCAATTTTGCACCACAGCAGCTCTGTGTATGGCGCAATTATCTTGCACGAAGTAAATATCCGTGTTTGGGTAAGCAACACGCACAGTCGGCAACATTACGTCACGTAATATTTCCAAATATTTTTGACTGTTAAACCGGCCACCAACTTCTACAAGTTCACCAGGTCCCATGGAAGACATCCAGCCCCAGTAACCCAGAGTTATTCTACCGCTGGTTCTACATGATAGTAAACAATTTTCATTATAACGTTCACCTTTCTTTCTCCATAAAATTCTTCGTCCATCCTTATCAGATTTGAAGGACTTCTCATCAGTAAATATGACAACATGTTCTTCCCAATTAAAATCCAGATATTCTTGGGCAAAGCGGACTCTTGCTTGGCGATGAGCAGCAGTTAATTGAATTTTACGTGCAGGTTTGTATTGTTTCAGTCCAGCAGCATGCAAATGTTTTCTAACTGATTGAACAGAAACATTATACTGCACTGCAGTTGACCGAGTAGATGTAAAAGGATATTTCATATGTCTACTAACAATCGCTTGGTGCCGTTCTGATACGGGAGTAAACATTGTAGGTTTTGGTCCTGGACGATCCTTTTGAATATTTCCTGTTTCTTCAAAACGTCTTAACCACAATCTGACTGTATTTCTCTGAAACAAAGAAATGAAACAGGTGTCACTTTACGCTAAAGTATATAAAAATATGTTTGCTTACGTCACGGCATAAGGAATAACTAGGTATATCTAAAACCGAAGTATAAAATTAGAAAAATACACTTACTGCTATATTAAGTCTCCTAGCAATCTCTCTGATGCCAACATTCTCCTCGTGCAAATAGATTATTTTGTATTTTAAATAATCATTTAATTGAGACATGATAATATAACCAAATAATAGAAATAGAAAAATTGGAAAAAGACGTTATTTTTCGCAATTTAGTAAGGCAAGGTAAAAAATGTTCGCGCGTAGTCACTGCAATTGTGCGTAGACTGGCTTTAGCTTCATTGTCACGGATCATTTTTATTTCCCTACCCTTAACCTTTGTAACATTTGAATACGTTTTATAATGAACACGCATATTTGTCTTTCGACTACCCACTTATTACACGTTAGGCGAAAATATGACCAAATTAGAAATTTTATATATTAAGAATGTGTCCGTCTATAGTTCTTTACAATAATGCAAGAAATACTTATTGACTCAAATTCTAAATTGAAAGCAAAACAATATCCTCGACGCAGGATTTGAACTCACATTTTGTTCATCTCAGCCGTAAACTCGGACCACGAGACCAGATCTACTTTAATGTAGTATTTAAAATAATCTATTAGTAGCAATGACACTAATTACATTACAATACTCTGATAAACCTTTAGTCTTACAGCATAAGAATCAAAATTGCACAACAAGTAGTTATAAATATTGTGACACTAACGTTTTAAAGATCAAATTTGCGTATTTGTATTATTATTGTATTTGTTCATCGATTAGTCTGATAAACTCATACAAATTGAATAACCCTTAATGTTACAGGCAGATGGTTCATATTCGTTCGTTTTTAGGGTGGGTCAGGCAACTGCTATTAGCCACTGTACTAAAACATTACAAAAGCTTCAAGGACTGAGAGGAAGAGTATTACTATAAAAACAAAAGGAGATTTGCTATGTGTGTCTTTGGAGAGTGTTGTGTAATCATACCAGCCTGCTGCTGTTCCACTGCAGGTTAAAGGCGGGAGTTTTTCTCATACAGAAAAGGCACGAGCATTGATCACCACACTTATATTTACCGTATAAGTCCTGGTTTCCCCACGATGGTTTCCTTCACTGATGTCGGTAATACCCAAGATAAACTAAGAAAGTACATATGAATAAAAATAATCACATTGGTACTTTCAACCTACAACCTCGTAAATGAAAGGCGAGGCCTTAACCACAGAGCCATCAAGGTTGCCTGCTTGTCGGTCTTCTACAGATTGTACTTCGGTGAGTGTACCCAAGGACTCCACGACCTCATTCCACCGGTCCCCTTCTACCATCGGACATCTAGACGTACTGCAAGTTACCATCCCTGCCTAGTTGCTATTCCAACAATTCGCACTAAGCGTTTCCGAATGTCTTTTATAATGCGCACAGCAAAAGAGTGGAACTCTCTACCTGCGTCTGTGTTTCCGAACGCATACAACCCAAATCTCTTCAAAGTGAGAGGGAACAGGCTTTTTTCTGGGTAAGCTTACCCCATCGTCGACTTTGTCTCAGTCACCTTTGACTTAGAATAGAGTGAAGAGCAAACCCATCACAAATTAAAAAATAGAGTCCTTTTTGGTAACAAATTATATTACTTCAATGTTAAAATCCCTTATAAACTTTCGTCTCGATTCATCCCTGCATCCCTATTCACCCCGTTTGGCGGTACGTAATAATTTTCCTTGTTCAACTAGTATTTGTAACGCCGCGTCGACGTGAACTAAACTAGAGCTCAAAGCATTTATTTAAAATAAACCAATTACAGGCACTTTTGTATTGCCAAGGGGTCAGTTGGTCAGAAAGATGAAGTTAGTTGCTCATTCCAAAGCGTAGTAGGTACCTATGGAGGTGAACGGCAAGAAACTCCACGGACACCCTTTTAAATCAAAATATGGTTAGAAAATATTGGTTACATGAATCATGTTGAAATTATGCTTGTGAGAACCATGAAGAACATTAAAAGCGTCCGTGATGAAAAGATAAAAACGATTCAAATATTAAATTAAATTAAATTAAAATAAGCCGTAGCAGCTAAGACATATCCATTCCTTACTGACGGCGTCCGTTCACGAACATGACGCATGGATTAGCACAATTCAGCTCAACCATTTTGAAGGAAGCGAAAATGATCCAACACATGCGCCCCCATTAGCGAGTCATTAGAGTGAGCATGACATACTCTCAGCCACCGGGGCACATTCAAGGCAATGATAAACGTACCCAGTAAATGGTAGCTTTATAGTATGTATATAGTACTCACAAATGTGCTATGCAATATTATAGAATACTAAAAGATTGAATTTATACAATGCAAAGATAGTTTTTAAAATCTTCAGCAGCTCCAACATTTTCAAATGCTAATCAATTAGTTTTTGCGCCCTTGTAGAGCAGGACCAGTGTTAAGTCCAGCATTTTTATCAGCGATGGAATCCCCCAACTTATAATATCGTTGGCTGCATAGTGTGCGTTTTATACAAGATTTAAATTTCGTTTTTCAGTTGAAGTATGCAGGGAGGTAATTTATTGTAACATTTTACACAGTAGCCAGCCTGTAACCTGGTTGAACTAATGGGGGCTATCGTTTTTGTGCTCACAAGTTGGCGCCACTGTCGAGTAAGGTCCTGTTGCAGTACTTTTATTTGATGTTTTGGATATGTTTGAGTACCCTTATATTCATATTATATTTATTTTATTACATTTTAAAACTTCAAATGAATATTTATATTATAATGTTCCTAAAATTGGCAAGCATGAAGCAGACAAATCTTATTCTTCCTTCAAGTTCTACCAAATTATATCCTAACTTTTTACTTAAAATCTTAAGCCATAATTAATCAAGAATGGCACAACCATTACAGCTATTATGAATCATTCGATAAAATCCGTGATAAAAAATCCCGCAAACAGTGAACGTTCAGTACATATTTTGACATCTAGAGACCTTACTCTACACTAGCGCCTCTAGCGGCGAACTCAAGCGCGATAAGTCCCTATTTCTAGTGATATAATTGTGTCTTCCACCTCTTTTAGTAAAAGTTGTAGATTTTTCCTTACGTGTTTTATTTTATATATTAACAGGGTACTGTCATGATGTTATCTTTAAACGATTCCCTTAGAGAGTCGCGCCTGCGGAGGCCGTATATGGCTCTGGTGGCTTTTTTCAGCAGAATAATTATCTCTATAGTAAAATACCGTACGAAGTAATACTATGAAAGTTACTATAGATAATAGTAAATTGACGGATTTTTCTCACAGCATAATATGCTGCTGTACTTAGCCGTTCTGCAAGGGATGTTAAATGAGAACTCAATCCGAGTCATCACTCCGAGCGTAATCCTCAGGAAAACAGTTTTATCGACGAATTCTAGTTTCTCTTGATTCAATACTATTTCACAATTAGTATTTAGTAAGTTGACTGAAACAGCCGTTCTTATATTATGTCACGATTGACTGCTGAGCTCCTTAAAGGTATAGCGGGATGATAATCACTTAAAAGGTTAAATTTGTAACTTTCTGCTATATTCGTTTCCTATTCAGCCCAGTGAAGTAATGGAATATTTCGACTGTTGTCATACACTGGTATATTGTGTTCAATCTCATATCAGTCTCATTTCCTACGAAATATATGGGAAGTTTATGCGATTTCTGACTTTTCTAGTACTCAAACCTCAGTAGGAGTTTTTTGATCCTTATAAGAAACAAGATCGATCGGCACCAACAATATTTTTTGTTTAAATTGCCCTATTTCTTGCTGACTGTAATGTTTTCCAAAATTTGTGAATGCTGATCAATATGTTTCCAAAGTTAAGAACAGTCTCCAATGACCGTTTTCTTGTAGCGACAACGGTTAAGGTACAGTCAGCAAAAGAGATAAGTATCCAGGGTCGCCGGATATAGTTGAAGTTTACTAAGAAACCGATGTATGTTTTCTAATAAAACTAATAGAAAGCAAACTGGTCATTTATCAAATTAAATTTCATCCGAAAACATTCATCGGTTTCTTACTAATTTCAACTATATCCGGCGACCCTGGATACGTATCTCTTTTCCTGACTGTACCTGCCCTTATTGCCCCATCTCGAAAATCCACCCTGTGTTGTCGTGATTGACTGCTTAGCTCCATAAAGGTATAGCGTCATGATAATCATTTAAAATCAGCTGAAATCTGCAATAATCTAACCTTTTGGCTCGTCTTTTCACAATTCGCGGTAAAATGTAGAAGAATACGAACACAAAGCAATATTGCTCATCCCACATAGCAAATAGCGTGATAATTTATAGCCTACAGACTGACCAAACTTATAGGAAATATCTATGCAAAATTTGAACGAAATCTATTTCGTCCTTTTTGCTGTACGCTGGAACATACATTCAAACAAACAGACAAAAATTGTAAAAAATATATTTTCGGCCTTTGAATCGTTCCCAGACCTCGCAAAAATTACTTTTCAAAGAAAGAAAAGTCAATGTACAATTTTGACTTCACTGCGATTTTATTATCATTCATAATAATAACTTTAATACAGTAATGGAAACATTAACAGTTTTATATTAAAAAACAAATTAGTGCGACTTCTGCTGTTGCAAGATAGGTGACTTAGATGTAATTAAATGCCTAATTAACGGTTTTCTGAAATGACGTTCACTAGATGGCAGCACTGAGACGTCAGGTCCGGGCACCTGTCAGAAGTGTCAAAGCGCCTATATTTTCTTTAATCGTGACTAAACTCGCTTTTTAGCTAATGCTAAGTGTACAGTCACGAGCACTAATATGTCAACACTTGGCAACTTTCAATAGCAATGTTTTCGTGAAATAACGAATGCAACGTTGAAATGCGACATATTACATAAACCTATGGGTTTGAAAATACTATGTTCGTAACAACATAAAATTTCATCCAAAAATTAAGGAGAAAATCGCTTTCAAATTTAGCCAAGTGTAAACATATTTATGCTCGTGACTGTATAGTTACCAAATGTGATAAGTAACCAGGGTCGTCGGATGTGTCCTCATTAAGAAACCGGGGCGCCCGGCGGACTCTCCGTCCGCTTACCGGCCCATCGTGCTGCTCGACGAGGTGGGCAAGCTCTTTGAAAGAGTCATTGCAGACCGCCTCGTCGGGCAGCTGGTGCGGGTGGGGCCGGATTTGGCGGAGAGCCAGTTTGGTTTCCGCAGGGGGCGCTCCACGGTGGATGCCATCATGCGCGTGCGAGCCCTCACGACGGGGGATGCTGTGGCCCGGGGTGGGGTCGTCTTGGCGGTGTCTCTAGACATCGCCAATGCCTTCAATACCCTGCCCTGGAGTTGCATCCGGGAGGCATTCCGGTATCACCGGATGCCGACCTATCTCTGTCGTGTAGTCGAGGCCTATTTGGCGGATAGAGCAATTATCTACCCCGGTCACCAGGGAGAATGGAACCGGCGAGAGATGTCGTGCGGTGTCCCACAGGGATCGGTCCTGGGGCCGCATCTGTGGGACATCGGTTACGACTGGGTGCTGCGCGCCGACCTCCCTAGCGGCGTCAGCGTAGTGTGCTACGCTGACGACACGCTGGTCCTGGCGCAGGGGAGGTCGCACCAGGCGGCGGCCGAACTCATGACACGCGGGGTTGCGACAGTCGTTGAGAGGATCCGGCAGTTGGGACTCGAGGTGGCCTTGCACAAGTCCGAGGCCATGTGTTTTCATGGTCCTCGGAACGCGCCACTGTCGGGTTCCCAAATAACGGTAGGAGGGGTTCACATCGGCGTCGAGTCGACGATGAAGTACCTGGGACTCGTCCTCGACAGCCGGTGGAACTTCGTCGAGCACTTCCGACGTTTGGCTCCCAGACTGCAGCGGGCCGGGGCTGCTTTGAAGCGGCTCTTGCCCAATCTGGGGGGGCCAAACGCCTCCTGCCGGAGGCTCTACGCGGGGGTCGTGCGGTCCATGGCCCTTTACGGGGCACCGGTGTGGGCGCGTTCCTTGAGGCTCCGGCCAGCCCGCCGGTTGAAAGCGTCCCAAAGGGTCATGGCCATCCGGATGGTACGGGGATACCGCACGGTCTCCTGCGAAGCGGCGAGCCTCCTTGCCGGATTGCCGCCGTGGGATCTGGAGGCAAAGGTCCTCGCGCACGTCTGGGAGTGGCGCGAGGAGGCGAAACGCCGGGGCGTAACTCCGCTGCCGCGAGAAATCGCGGCACAGCGGATAGAGCTCCGGCGGGATCTCATGGCGGCATGGAGAGTGCGACTGTCGCAACCCAGCGCAGGGCACGCCACAATTGCGGCGGTAAGACCCTCTTTGAGGAGTGGCTTGAGAGGCGCCACGGCGTCCTCACCTTCCGCCTGACGCAGGTCCTCACCGGACATGGATGTTTCGGGAGGTTCCTGTTTCGAATAAGGCGGGAGGAAACGCCCGGGTGTTACCATTGTGTGGATCGACCGGAGGACACGGTGGAGCATACGGTGGAGGTCTGCCCGGCTTGGGCAGAGCACCGCCGTGTCCTCGTGGCGGCGATCGGCGGCGGCGACCTCTCGCGTCCGGCCCTGGTTCAGGCCATGGTACGGAGCGAGAGGGAATGGGAAGCCGTCACCTCCTTCTGCGAAGCAGTAATGCTCGCGAAGGAGGAGGCGGAGCGCGAGAGGGAGAGGCAATCTCTACGCCCTCGCGCCCCTAGCCGCCGCAGGAGGAGGAGACACCCTGGGCGTCGGGAGTCGATTGCCGACTCCCGGCCACCGTAGGCGCGGGCCTGCGGACGGCGAGCAATGGGCAGCTCGCCGTCCGGTAAGGACCAGGCCCGAGTCGACGGCGCGTCGTGTTCCACGCGCGCCTCAAACAGATGTCAGCACCATTGACGGGGTCCGATAGGACCGATGCCTGCCGGGGTCGCGGATTGTTCGAAAGAGTTACCGTGGCCCTGGCGCACAGGCAACTGAAGGAACACGGGTGGGTTTTAGTCAGTAAGAGTCTGACACGCCCTTCCGCTCCGCCCAGAGCGGGAGACGTCATTTGATGATTTCCCACCCAAAAAAAAAAAAATTATTCATCAAATTCAATTTTATTCGAAAAAAATCATCGGTTTCTTACTTAAGTTCAACTACATCGACGACCCTGGTTACTTATCTCTTTTGGTGACTGTACATCAGCCACAAGTGCCCATGGTTAGCAATGGTGAGTTCATATTCACAATTTCTTAGGTTTTTTAATTTCAATTTGCAGGTCAATGTTAACTTGTATGTTGATTAAAATATGATTGACCACCGTAACAGATATGAATTCACAGAATTATAATCTTTAGAATCAGCAATACTACTTTTAAAGTTAGAATTGGCCTAAGATGTCATGATTTCATGAAACGGTCACTCATTAGAGTTATGAACTTAAAGAGTTGTATTGATGTTATAATTCTATGAATAAGTTTTGTTACGGTCGCGAATCATATTTAGATCCATATGCCGTATGTTAATACTAAACTAATAATCTCTGTCCTGTAATAAATTTATGTACCTAATATTTGCACGCCATACTTGGCAGAATGTGATGATAGCACTGACTAATCTTCAGACCATTATAATGTACCATATTCTGACAAATAAATGATTATGATTATAATGATTATGCAACCTAATACTGGCCGGTGACTTAAAAATTGCAAAATACGTAAGAAAATTTGAATTTCGCGTGTTACTTTGGCGCTTTCGCCTTAACGCAAGGTTTCTATTTCAAGCGCAAAAAGCTTCGCACGTATCTTGGCAGTTTCCAAAACAACTCTGGCTTCAGCTTTCTTTCTCTGGCAAAGCTTTGGTAGGACACTGTTGACGGGAGAGCTTTTTGTGTGATGAGATTTAAAGTGTTAGGAATCCTTACCTAGAGTTTTTATCGTAATTAAACTTAATAATAAAACTTTTTATTTTCAAACAAGTTAATAAAAACAGAAGGAAAATAATCAGAGGGCATCAAAAAATTCGTCCGCGTCGCTGTCAACAGGAAAAGTGCAAACTTAAAACTTAATATTTAGATAATAAGCATAGTATTTTCTTATCATTATAAATACTATGACTTCTAGTACACAATAGGTCATTTCCAATGCCAAAAGAACACAGTAAAGCACAGCTTGTAAATTAATAAAAGCTTTAATTATAAGCTGTAAAATTCTATTAATATAAACGATATTTAAACTTAAAAAATGGAATCTCCTTGATAAACAGCGCCAAAATTGACACAAAATATTCCAATAAAGCATTTTCAGGTGTATAAAAGATCCTGCCGGGGTCGTGGATTGTTCGAAAGAGTTACCGTGGCCCTGGCGCACAGGCAACTGAAGGAACACGGGTGGGTTTTAGTCAGTAAGAGTCTGACACGCCCTTCCGCTCCGCCCAGAGCGGGAGAGGTCAATTGATGATTGCCCACCCAAAAAAAGAAAAAGAAGCTGTATAAAAGATTCACAAAATCTGTTCCCATATGTATACGGGATGGGGACGTCGACACGACATTAAATTAAACTGCGTATAACTTATGAGGGCCGCAGTCTACAAAAAAAAAAAACAATCAAATACTAATATATCCATTGAGTCACTACAACTAGTCGACTGATTGGCAAAACCCATAGTCGGCCCATCACTAATATTTAGATTGTTAAAAAAATATTTTAGTTTTAATTTCGCTGTTTGGATTTAGGTACGTACTAATTGTAGCGACATAAAAAAAGGATTCACTAAATAAACACGTATAATATATAATTGTTTAAAAAAATACACCAAATATTCACAAATATAATAAAAGTAAAAAGATAATCAAAATTTTAAAGAATCACATCAAAAAAATGCAGAAAGGATTATCGATATCGTTTCTTATATAAAAAGAAATTACACGAGAAAAACTTAGTCAATAAAAACCTTAGAAATTTAATGCAGGAATAGAATACTGCATAATGTTCTAATATTGCCAGTGAAGATACTATAACAGTAACGCAAAAAAATCTCAAACCATTTCTCTATAATGTTAGTTCCCTTTAGAATGTTAGGAACATCCAAGTTGCTTCGAACATACAATTTACGTAATAATATGTCCACACGCGATCCACGTTTTATGCTAAGTGGATATACGTTTCTTTTGAGACGAGATAAAAGGGGTAGTTCAATGTTCTCAAATCGTTGTGCCGTGTGGAAATAATGTTAGCAGTTACGAGTGAGAAACTATGCAAAGGTGAGTTAAGAGGCTTACAACAGCTAAAGCGCGGTCACTGTCGGACTGCATAGAAAAGAAAGAGAAGCGCGATGACACAACGCTGGTAATTTATTGCAAAATACGAAGCAATTATCTGTTTACAAAAAATCTATTGATTGGATTAAAAAATTAAAACACTATTACGTTAGTATGTTCCTTGTAGAATAATATGACAAAAAATCAGAATGATTTAATGCATAGTAGTATGGTTTTTAATCGTTAAAAGAAATTTTTAGAGGTATCTTCGTGATTTTTTTCTATCGTATCAAATTAGTTGTATTATGTTTTCAACACATTATCTAATTAGAAAATATCCTGAAGAATAACATATATTTTTCTGATTTTGTTTACTGCAGTGGATCATATACTTTTAGGCATTATAAAACTTACGTTTAGGTCCTGTAGTCCCCTTAAGTTTAATATGTTTTATATGCAGAAGGAAACTGTTAGTTTCGTATGTTATAATTTTACCGGTTGTCGGGTAAAAAAAAATCACCACTTCTGTAAGATTATGCCTTAATTTCATGACATATTATTTAGTCATTACTAATTAATTTGATTTTGATTTGAATTTAATTTGAATTTGATATTGATTTAATTTTGTTTTGTTTGTAATTTTTTTTTTTTTATTTAATTCTATTGACTTTAATTTTAATGTTGATTATAATTCAGATTTTCTTTATTATTGTAATTTAAATTTTGTTTGGAAATTTGATTTTGATTTGATATTGATTGTAATTTAATTTCTGGTTTTGATTGTAATAATAATTTGTTTTTGATTTTAATGCTACTAACATATTTTTCTGAGTGTTTTATACTAATACAATACGGAAGTTTTTTTTCCAAAATAAGTAAATTGAATTGAATTGAATTACGTGTGACTCCGGTTATCTGAAATCCGATGTAATTTTGTTACAATGTCTTGTTGATTCCTTTTCGTTTATTTCCTTTGCTTTTTTGTCGTAAGTTGGTTTTAAGACTCGTACTGACTGACGCGACGCCCGACACAAAGGCACCGCGTGTCGCGCGACGAGCAGCGCCTTTGTGTAGCGCTGTCGCGTCGCGCCTGCCTGGGGTAGCCTTTATCCCACGTTCTTGTACCTACCCATTGGCATTCTGGCAATACGGTTTGCAAACTTCTTGTATTCTTGTCCTATGGTTTTAATAGTTGTAAAGTTTTTTTTGTTGTAATTTTTTGCCTTCAGCTGACACTAAAAAATAAATCTTTCAGAAGATAATTAGGTCCTCGTTTATCAAACGCATAATTAACGCATGACTTTAAATACTTTTTCTTAGCATATAAAACAATACCGCCTAGATCAAAACTCGTATTACCAAAGCTACTACATACTTCAGACTAGTTCAGACCATGTACGTCCTTTAGATGCCACACCAACATCTCGAACTTCAAGAATGGATAGTTTAGCGACATCTAGACGTTAATACTTTAAACCTATATCTTCAGGAAGTGCTGCCACCAGTTTATCTGACAACTGACCATTCCAGACCATTGTTGAGCTATCATTTATAACGTTGAGCTTTTATAGTGGAGCACTTTTCACTTCATTGTTGACATGCCTTTGTTGCTCGCATGGGGAGGTACAATGTGTTATGGAACGGTGGGTACTTTAATGTTATGGTATTAAAGAGGCTACCTTTCCTATAGATAACGTTTATAAATGTCTATAACGTTTGAACCGCCTGTCACAGTCCAAGCCCAAGTTATCAAGAAAAATGATAAAGGAAAGGATCTCGCGTTAAAATACCCAGGTATCATTTTTGACACCGGCCCAGACCGCATCACACATAATTATAACGAATTATTTGACCTTTCCCAACAACTTCTTTTATTTGCCGTCTATACGCTAGAAGATAATGAAATTAAACATAATCAAAAAATCTAAAGGTCTATCATTAATACAATTACACCGAAGTTAGGATAGAGGTAAGATATACACTATGTAAGTATGGTAAGATGGTACCGTGGTGTGGCTAATTAGGGCAAATTCCACCAATAAAACTGAATGCGATCAACACGTTTTAACCGCGTTCAAGAACTGTGAGCGTCGCCATTGTTGTGGAGTCAAAACTCCACAACAATGGCGACCGCGCTGTCAGTGTCAATACACTGACAGCGCGGAACGCGGTTAGGAAATAGCACACGTGTCGTATCAAATCCGAAAAGGATCGTCACCGTGTCAACTCGAGCCATTCAGTATTATTTGTATAAAACTCCCAACTGCAACGCACACTAATCGAAATCGTAATATAATCGCCTCGCATCGGGGTCGGCGAGCCGTAAGCGCGGCGTCGCCTAGCCGTAGCCGAGTCGACGTATCAGAGCTGCTGATCCGCTTTAGTTACGTGCTTACTTTAGATTGACGCCTGTTTGACGGCGAGGCGAAAGGCGATACGGTGGCGATCCCTTTCCGAGTTGATACGTGTGCTATGATCTTACACGTGCTGATCGCATGCAGTTTCATTGGCAAAATTCACCCCAAGCTAATGATAATTACAAGAACTGAACTTTAAAGTTCACTTCCTCGAATTTTAACTTGCAAACTTAGCTTCCACACCTAACCGCTATCAGAAAATGTAACAGGTAGCTTTGCTTATGACTTCTCCAGTTCTTTATTACTGCAAATGCCTTTATCTTCAGGTTGATATTACTCCGTAAAAGGAAAACTCATAAACCATACATAATATTTTATCATCATGCTACATTAACTTTATGTACACACAAAAGTAAAAATGTTATGTATGATCGACAAGTGCAGCAAGACACTCGGTACGCTACAGTGGAACTTTATTACGAATTATTATTAACATAACATAATAGTGCCGATTCTCTTGTACGCCTAACTAAACTAACTAAACTATCACTAAAATTCCTTACTTTTGGCTATGAATCTTAAAGCTATTATGCAAAAAAATATCTCCAAATTTAAAAATATTTTTGACGCATCTTTTAATTGACAATTTGACAATCGTGACACCACGTGGTACTTCTTTGCCCTACCCTGTGAATTTTTTTTAGAGCCGGAAGGCGCGCATAGGGGGCAGCCTCAACGTGTTTTTTATGGAATTTGTCACTTTTTGTATGGAAAATATGAAAAATTATTACCTACATGTAGATTAAGGGTTTAAGGGTTCCATAGAGGGGGCCGGATTTTTATTATTTGTGCGATAGGATACACCATTTTCGAGATAATTATAAGCAAAATAAAATAAAAAAAGATACAGTACTGTTTTTGCACCTGAAGTCCAGGTGTTGTGGTGAATTTTAGCTCATGACAACTAATTTTATTCCATACCCTTTTAATCGCGATTAAAAATAGTCAGATTTAGTTAGATAACCAAAATACTAGGTGAAAAGTCAAACTCAGAATAGCAAAATTGGCATTTTCACTAAACTAATAACTTAGTGCAATCTTAGTGCTGTCAAACTAAAATATAGTTAAGTTGTGTCACTTTAGTCTATTTCAGAATGAGAAATCGTCGTTTGACAAGAATAAACTAAATCTTAGTGATTTTTAGACTATTTTAGAGAATTTTGTGACAAGAGAATCGTCACCGTGGTCAACATTATTGCGTGTGTGTGAGTGGGCGACAAAAAGTATCTCCTGATAAGTCTCTTCGCCTAGTACAAAATTTTCATTTGGTCTGTGTGTTTTTTTCTAATTACAAGCACTTCTAGCGTTGAGTGTAGTTTAGGTAGAACGGCTGTAAAGGCTCGTACACACTGGCGCGACGCGACGCGCGACGTGTCGCGTAGCGATTCTGCGACAGAATCGCGTCGCAACACCTTTCACACTGGCGCGACGACTCGTAGCGCGCGCGACGCTACGCCGCGGCCGCGACGCGACGCGAAACAAGAGACTATAAATGGCGGTACCATCCACGCTGAGCTCACAGTCCGGTTAAGCAGCCACGACCCCCAGTGGTCAAAACTGCGAGTTGCCATTCAGAAAAAAAAAAAAAACGCTGAGCTCAGTAGTATACGATCTTCGTCAGAGCACGAAGGTAGGTCTCTACATGTTTGCTGAGCGTGGGGTCCTAGACTCCTAGGTTCGATTCTCCGATTATGTTGCAAAATAAAATAAAATCATAAGCAAAATAGTAAGTCATTGAAATGTGACTCTTATATCATTCTTTTAAGGTATAAATTAGGATGTTAGACCCAACCACCAACCAACGAACCATTTGAAACTAAAATTCCTTGCAAATGTCAATCATTCTAATTTGTATCTTATTGCAGTGGTATAAGAGTTACATTGCAATGACTTACTAATAGTTTTGGCGGCGCGCGGCGCGGTCAAAGGAAAGTACCTCTTTGAAGATGCCGCAAGCCAGCCGCTATGCGCCGCGTCGCGCAGCGGGCGCGACGGTGTCGCGTCGCGTAGCGCGCGCGGCGCTACGCCGCGGCCGCGACGCGACGCGAAACAAGAGAGTATAAATGGCGGTGCCATCCACGCTGAGCTCAGTAGTAGACGATCTTCGTCAGAGGACGAAAGCAGGTCTGTAAGTGTTTGCTGAGCGTGGGGTCCTAGGTTCGATTCCCCGGTCGGTCGACATAACCCATCCTAACCTAAGTAGGTATCTAAGCTTGACCACACAAGCACAAACGACGAAACTGGCGAATTCGGACATGCATTTACGTAGTATTTATTTAAAAATCAAGATTTTTTTTAATTACTTCGGTATAAACTAATTAAGTTTTATTTTTTTATGGACTTTTTAGTTACCAATCTATGTGATTTCGGAAAAATAACTTTAATTTCTACATATAAAGTGTATTCTTTCAGTTACAAAACGTTTTATGGCCTTTTTAAGAGTATGTAGGTACTTACCTACTTAATTATCATTTTGAAATCATCTTTATTTACACACTCTTAAAGTTGATATTTATTTAAGTTGAAACAACATACGAGTAGGTACCTATATTGGAACTAAACTAGGTAAGTACTTACTTTTAATTTACTTATTAAACTAATTCCGTAAGTATCTACCTACCGTCAAACGGAGAGAAATAGAGATGTAGGGTCACCCCTGCATCCCTATTTCTCTCCGTTCGAGATCGAGACGAAACTTTAAACGGGTTTTTATCATTGAAATAATATAGTTGGTTGCGAAAAAGGACTCTAATGTGTTTACTGTATTATAAGTAACGATTAAGTGCCCTTATTGGCAACAAACTATATTATTTGAATGTTAAAATCGCTTTTAAAGTTTCGATTCACACCTGCATCCTCTATTCACCCCGTTTGACGGGACGTGAATTCTTCTCTAATAAAATTATGCTCATAACTGGCGAAATGCGGGTGTACTAACCCTTTCGGGATTACAGGCGTGAATGTTATGTATGTGTGTTTGTAATACTCAGTGATAATTTTTGATGTCTAATGAATGAGTGATCTAATTATAAATATAGTAAAGTCACTGACTGCCTCGTAGGTCTAGTGGTCGCAAGTGCAACTGCGCGTGCGGTGCTGTGCGAGTTGTAATGTAACACAGCCGTTCGCCTTCAGACGTTGAACTCGAAGTTCGATCTCATTCACGCACTGGCCCTGCAGTCTCGACATTAGATAACGACAAAAATCTGTCGTTAAGTCGTATCGATGTCAAATTCCTTTAATAGATTTTCAACTTTATTTCCAAAGTATAAGGTTGAAAATCTATTAAAGGAATTTGACATTGTTACGACTTACCGACAGGTTTTTGTCGCTATCTAATGTCGAGACTGCAGGGCCTGCACCCTAATTACGTAACACACTATCTATCACAATCTGAATCATTTTGAAGCCTATTGCTAATACATTGCTTCATTTGTTCGAAAATGTTGTCTGCTCAACAACGTAAATAACGTAATGAATGTTGTTGAACTGTCAAAATGAAACCCATTCCTACTGTTAGTGTGTTACGTAATTACCCCGCTGGACTGCTAGCGGAGCCCAAGCGCTCCTACGATGAATCTGGCGTCCGCTAAAAAGTACGACGAACGCAGACCGTTTCAACTCGCGCCGCGCGCCGCCATCGCCAGTTCATTTAGAATTAAATACCTAGGTATTATTTATTTGTGATATACATTTTTTCATTTGTTTGTGTTTAAACATTTTACAAACAATACTTATTAAATGCATTGAACAGTTGGGTACTTACCTAATGTTTTCAGATGTCTTTCATAATGTTAATTATGAGTTGCACGGCAAGTACGCTGACTGTAATGAATGTTGAAGAGCACCAAGAAAATTATTGAACAAACTTCCTACAGATTCGAGTAAAAATGTTTGACAAAGTATTTTTTTTTTTTTTGTTACCTATCAATCCTATCATTGAGTCCTGCCAAAATAATACCAATTGTAAAATAATGCAAAAAAGGTGCTATAATCCCGCGGTCGCCGCGCCGCGCGCATCTCTTTCAAAGAGAAGCCGCCGCGCGCCCGTGGCGCGCGGCGGTGGCGTACGCGGCCGTGGCTACCAGCGCCAGCCGAGCCGGCACAGACTTGTTTGTGTGTGTGCTGTGTACCTACACACACCACCTAGTTAGGTGCCTACCCACTACGCGCATGCGTTTACAAAGACATTACCTGTGACAATTTCTGTAAACGATCAAATGACTTTCGTAATTTTATTTATGTCATTGGATGTAACCATTTTATAAAGATTGCACGTCTATGTCCTTGTAGGTACCCTACTAAGTAACCTACCTATAGTCTTTTGACTCTCTGAAAACTCTCCCAAAATAAAGTAGTAATAAGTAGTATTAAACGGAACTTCAGCCATGAGCTTTATTAGGTACAGTGAAGCTAATTACAAGATACACTGCATTCCAACTGTAGGTATTCAAACGTACATAGCAACAACGCGTGCAACAGAAAAAACAACATTTAATGTTGCGACTTATGTGCTTTTAATGCGACTAAGTTCTTGTCTTCTATCTTCATCAATAGCTACTGCTAATAACAAAAGGTCCTCGTAATCTGATGAAGAACCCACCCATCATTAGGACCTCACGCTCAACAAATACGCCCAGGGGGCCTAGACAAAATCTCTTTTCTGTAAGCGGTAACGCCAACGGAAATTCAAATTGTATGGAGTAGACATTTGCTTACCACATGACATTACGTACCTTTTCCGCAGGTAATGTCATTGCCATACATTTTGACGTTAGCGTCTGGCGTTAACGCTATCAGAAAAGTTTTTGTCTAGGCCTACAGATCTGCCCTCGCCTTCTACAAAGCCATAAAAATGTGTTGCAGCCTGCAGGCGAAAGTAAACTTTATGAATCAAATAAATTGATAGGTCCGTAAAAAAAAAAAAATTACGCCTACCTAAGTCACTTAGCACGTCCGAATTCGCCAGTTTCATCGTTCGTGCTTGTGTGGTCAAGCTTAGGTACCTACTTCCTACTTAGGTTAGGTTGGGTTATGTCGACCGACCGGGGAATCGAACCTAGGACCCCACGCTCAGCAAACACTTACAGACCTGCTTTCGTCCTCTGACGAAGATCGTCTACTACTGAGCTCAGCGTGGATGGCACCGCCATTTATACTCTCTTGTTTCGCGTCGCGTCGCAGCCGCGGCGTAGCGCCGCGCGCGCTACGCGACACGACACCGTCGCGCCCGCTGCGCGACGCGGCGCATAGCGGCTGGCTTGCGGCATCTTCAAAGAGGTACTTTCCTTTGACCGCGCCGCGCGCCGCCAAAACTATTAGTAAGTCATTGCAATGTAACTCTTATACCACTGCAATAAGATACAAATTAGAATGATTGACATTTGCAAGGAATTTTAGTTTCAAATGGTTCGTTGGTTGGTGGTTGGGTCTAACATCCTAATTTATACCTTAAAAGAATGAGATAAGATTCACATTTCAATGACTTACTATTTTGCTTATGATTTTATTTTATTTTGCAACAAAATCGGAGAATCGAACCTAGGAGTCTAGAATCCCACGCTCAGCAAACATGTAGAGACCTACCTTCGTGCTCTGACGAAGATAGTCTAGTTGACGGTCTTCGTCAGAGCACGAAGGCACGTCTGAGCGCAGCTTGGATGGCACCGCCATTTATACTTTCTTTGCGTCGCGTCGCGTCGCGGCCGCGGCGTAGCGTCGCGCCCGCGAAATCGCCGCGAAATCGCCGCGATTTCGCCGCGACGCCATACAAAATGGTACCTTTGCTGTCGCGCTGCTCGTCGCTCCGCGACGCCGTCGCGGCGCGACAAGTCGCTCCTGTGTGAACTGTCGCGCGCGTTTTCATAGAAATTGTTCTACGGATATAATATCGCAGAATCGCGTCGCGCGACAAGTCGCGCCAGTATGCACAAGCCTTAACGCGACTAATGCGAGAAAAATGCACCTTCAAGAATAGAACAGGGCCATAAACGGACATTACGCGTACCGAAAATAACGCGACTCCGTCATTTTCAGTATCCTATAAACATTTCCCTTTCATTAATGTCTTCCAGGCCGCCCAAGTGAAGATAAGAAAACTAACCAGCTTCCTGTAATGCAGAAAAACTATCACAGCTACTGAGCTTCCGTCTCAACAAACTTTTAAATATAATTGAACAGAAACATTATTACTTACATTATATTCCAATTCTGAACTCCACAATTTTCAACTGGCAATACCGAAAAGATTTATACAGAAATATACAGTGGTAGACTTACGTCATAACTTTCATAATTGGATCTTCAATCAAATTCAATATTGCCGCTACTTAACAAAAAAATATTGTTTGATGTTTGTCCCTTTGTCTAGTTCACTGAATGAAACGGAACAGTCCGGAAACCCGTAATTTATAAATGGGAAAACTCAATTTGTGTGCACTAATTGCTGGTAAAATTTTGTATTATTACTTCCAAGAGCCGTAATTAACTTTATATTGGGTTTATAAAAAAAATATTTTAATACGCCTAGGTCCTGATGATTGTCATATTGGACCTCTATGCTACTATTTGTTTTTACCAGGTTTTTTATGTTAAATGGTTGAAACCATTCTAAAATCAAAATCATAATCAAAATATTTTATTTCACATAAACCTACATGGGCACTTATGAAACGTCAGAAGCTAGGTGCACGGTTCCAATTGGTTGTTTCCTATGGAGAAGAGCCGGCAAGAAAAGCTACGGTTATTCTTTTAAAAATAAGGGGCTTTTACAATGTTTCAAATTACAGTGTTGATAATGGGAGGACAGTGTAGGCCTGTCAACAAGTAACAGGCACTCAACAAAATATAAAAATATATATATAAATTCTCAAAGCAATAATAACAACGTAAACAACAAACGCTTTAAGTAATTCCTATTATTAGGAATATTCCACTGCTTTGGAAGCACCTACCTACATAACCTTTGATCTTTGAACCAATTTTGGCTTATATATAACTCGATCCAGCTAACTCAAATATCATCATCTAACTTCTATTTGATGGTTACCCAAATCTATTCCTATTATCCAAATTGTCGTGCTCCTCGTACAAATTAATTAATTCTCGATATATTAATTAGGAAACGCTACTGTGAAATATTGTTCCACCGACTGGATACTAATTATGTCAAGTCGGTATTATCGATCGTCATTAGTATTATGGAACCCATGGGTGTTGTTATTATGAGATAAGGGACAGTGAAGAATTTGCCTGTCCGAGCTACGATCCGTCGTTTATTGAAATAGTTTATCGTACCTGAGGGTGAGGAGTTACATGATACTAATTAAACTATTCCTCGATAGTTAAGTGTGTTTGACTCTTGGCAACCGGTCTAGGGAAATTTGAGCAGTTTTGAGGAGGTATCGGATGTGACGAAACTTGCCTGTTCTAAAGTGGGCTAAGATGTTCATTAAACTACTTCAGATGAGGGCAAATTTTTCAGAACATTCATATTCTAATCCCAGTCGCGATCTGTTAATCTTCGGAACAGGCAACTAGCTTCATCTTTTTGACTGACCGACCCCTTTACAATTCAAAAGTGCCTGTAAATGATTTATTTGAAATAATTGCTTTGAGTCTGAGTTTGAGTCAAAAATTGTACGGAATTTTTGACTATTGAATGTCGCCGAGATGAGATTGCAACTAGATAGTGAACGTTTTTAATTACGCGAATTGGCCATCAGGAATATCAGCAACAAATCTGCGTTGAAAACATAAATACGGATAAAATACTGCCCCAACACTGTTGCTAAGAACACAATGAGTGTACAGAAAAGGTCGTCTACACATTTTCCTAATAATTTCAACTATTCATATGAAAACTTCATGGAAATTGTTCTACAAGAGTCGCATCGCGCTATTGCGTCGCGCTTATCTGTGGGAGCCTTAATGCAGCACCCTAATTGCGGAACACACTATCTATCACTATCTGAATAATTTTGAAGCCTATTGCTAATCCATTGCTTCATATGTTCGAAAAATTTGTCTGTTCGACAACGTAAATAACGCAATGAATGTTGTTGAACTGTCAAAATGAAAGCCATTCCTAATGTTAGTGTGTTACGAAATTACCCCGCTGGTACATACAGTCGATAGCACTATAAAACCACTATCCCAGTGTGAGCTGAGCGAGCCATCCACTACGCTTAATACACTCGGATGTCGGCAGATAAGCAGCTGGCTTATGTACTATCTCGGGAGTTATTTTGGCAGCCTAGCCTAGAAAATTCGGGGATTTCGGAAACTAAATGGAAAGGATAAATGTGTTTTTATTTTTTCCTTTTGTTTTCCGGTGTTATTTGGCTTATAATTACGCAAGAGAAAAAAAATAAGATTAGCAGAGACAATTTGGTATAGCTAAGTACCTAATAAACCTACCTTACTTTTTTATCCAACGAAAAAAAGAAGGTGGTTTTTTTTACTCTAACGTGACCATCACACCAGACCAGGTGGTAATAAAGACGTTTAAAAATACTACTCAAATAAGTTAAAGATTCAAAATATTAAGTTGAGAATCAGCACGTTTTGAGGGTCAAAACTTAAAAAAGATACCCAAAACGTCCCTTCAACCATCACTGAAAACCTAACATCATTAGACCACAACAATGATTGCTAATAACGTGTTCACGCGGCCACTCATCTACGTCACGATAAACAACAGTCAACTCCCTCCATGCATACGATAAATGATTTGACAGGTTCCAACAGGCTAACCCAATAAGTTAACATGTCGAACCAGTCGGCAACTGGACCACACACACACACAACCACATCCCTACAAACACACAAACCGGTCCCATGCAGTGATTTAGGACGCGCAGCGTTTTACACGATTAATCTTGCATGATTGTCCGGACTGGTAATAGCGCGCATTGTCCGGGATTTATATGAACTAGCTAGTTCCGCAATGCTTCATCTTTGGAAATTTCGTGATTACGCCCTTTATGACTTGCTTTGGAATTCGGACTGCAATACGCAACCTGGGAAAAGCCGTTGCTTTGCAGTTCCAATACTGTTATATTGGAACTGTTTGTTAGGTGATATTTATGGCACCTTTCATTACGCTGATAATTGCAATTTCCAGCTGTCTGCAGTCAGAAGCTAGGATAAAGTAACTGCTAACTTGGGTTGTCGAGGCCAGGTGACTAGGGCGATCCTTTCATGCAATATACTTACCTACTTGAATGTGGCTATATTTACACTAGCCCTCAATTTAATTACTATATTTTATCTGCGTAGAAAAATATACTAAAGATATACCAAAAAAAAAAAAAACTGTGATGAATAACAGTCAGAGAAAATATGGCAATTATTTTAACCCTTAACTGCCACAATGCAAAGCTCAATCGCAATGCATTCACGGTTAATACCTTCACAAAAGCATCGAAACAAAAATGTAAGCCATCATACTGGACGGAACTTAATTATGAAATTATTGGCCGAGGGGCATATTGAGAAATATTCGAAAAATAATGACATCTGCATTCACAGTAACAGGTGTTGTTTCAATGATAAAACGGAGCCAATTAAGTACGGAAGAGTAACACGAAATGCGTGATTAATGAAAACGGTCCGGAAAATACGTAAACCAATTTATACGGACGCTGGGAACGGAATTCCGTTATGATTGGAGTTAATTGGTTTGAGTCAGAAGTTATTTTTTGAGTTACATATTATTGGTTATGATAATTGTTGATAATTGTTGCACTTTCGTGTAAAGAACGTTTGTCTTGGAATTTGGTTCATCTTTTTTTTTTTTTTTGGGTGGGAAATCATCAAATGACGTCTCCCGCTCTGGGCGGAGCGGAAGGGCGTGTCAGACTCTTACTGACTAAAACCCACCCGTGTTCCTTCAGTTGCCTGTGCGCCAGGGCCACGGTAACTCTTTCGAACAATCCGCGACCCCGGCAGGCATCGGTCCTATCGGACCCCGTCAATTTTGCTGACATCTCTTTGAGGCGCGCGTGGAACACGACGCGCCGTCGACCCGGGCCTGGTCCTTACCGGACGGCGAGCTGCCCATTGTCCGCCGTCCGCAAGCCCGCGCCTACGGTGGCCGGGAGTCGGCAATCGACTCCCGACGCCCAGGGTGTCTCCTCCTCCTGCCGCGGCTAGGGGCACGAGGGCGCAGAGAATGCCTCTCCCTTTCGCGCTCCGCCTCCTCCTTCGCGAGCATTACTGCTTCGCAGAAGGAGGTGACGGCTTCCCATTCCCTCTCGCTCCGTACCATGGCCTGAACCAGGGCCGGACGCGAGAGGTCGCCGCCGCCGATCGCCGCCAGGAGGACACGGCGGTGCTCCGCCCAAGCCGGGCAGACCTCCACCGTATGCTCCACCGTGTCCTCCGGTCGATCCACACAATGGTAACACCCGGGCGGAATTTGGTTCATCTGACTTCCTTCCTACGTCACACGTACGCACATGGACAATTTGGAAATACCTATTATAATGTAGAATTTATTATCAGTATTTTGAACTAGATAAGTAGGGATTTTTTCATCATTAGTCTTAAACTAAATGTAAAGTAATTTTAATTTTAATACTTTTATAATTTCTGGGCCCTTACAGGGTTCATGTCAGGTTACGCACCCCTTGAATGTAACATCTTCTTATCACATGAGTGCAGAGAGGAGAGGAGAAAACCAGATTAAAATCACCAAAAGGCATCTATTTTTATTTCGACAGTTTAATCCATTAGAATCTATACGGAATCCAAAGTCAAACGGATTTTACCTTTATTTAGTTAAACGATACCGTGCGTAAGGAAGCTGGGCGATTGCAAGTCATCATTGAGATTGAATGTCGTCAAAGAGATCCGCTAAAATACTCGGAAATGGCGGAAAATGAGACAGCCATTTGGGTTATTTTCGTTTTCCGTGATTTTCTACATTCTACTCAATACCGAAGAGGTATCTAGTAGAATTATATTTCAAATGTATCTAAATCTGTTATATGTTATAGCCCAAAGTTACAATAAAAAAAATACTAGGGAGGGTAGGCAGGGTAGGAAGAAGGTAGGTAGATACCTACTACTATAAATACAATTGAATTTGATTTAACTACACAACTTTTTCTTAATATAATATAAAAAATAACTTTATTTAAAAAATATCTGCATAACTTTGCTAATCCAAACTTGTAATTCATGCAACGAAATAACAACTTAAAAAAAACCAAAGATTTAAATCGTTAGATTTGCCCATTCCATACTAAGTCGCGCGAAAAACTGTCAATTACGGATTGCAATCCCGCAGCTCATTCAATCCCGCGGGATTGATATGCGGGATTACTCAATCCCGCGTGGGATCCCGCGGGATCCCGCATCTTTGAAATGATGTTGTAAAATCAAATTGAAACTACAGATTTTTGTGTAAAAATCAACTTTTATTAAACATTTCTTACGTTAAGGAACAGAAATTATTTATTTTCTATTAATTAAGTATAAGTAATTAGTAATCTGTTTTCTTAGATTCATCTTCAAATATTTCGCATCGCTAAATTTTTAATTTGCTGGATCCGCGGAACCGCGCTTTGAAGGTGCGGGATCCAGCAGATTAATAAAAGCTGCGGGATCGCGCGGGAATGTGATCCCGTTTTGCGAGATTGCAATCCCTAGTGTCAATACTGAGAAGAGTGAACCCCCTCTTGATTCTCATACTTGATTGTCATAGAAATGCCATTATTATTGAACAATGGCTTTCTATGACAATCAAGTCTAGCCTCTACGACATTGTGTGTGTCAGACAGAGCTGCAGAAGTATCAAAACGAAACAGAAGCGAGACCATCTTGACGCGGTATAGCGAATATACAATGATAACGTTTGCCTAAAACATATTTTATCGATCAATCAATTCAAATATGAACTACCTACTAGCTGCGCCCCGCGGTTTCACCCGCATGAGTCTCGATCCCGTGGGAATAACGGGATAAAAAGTATCCTATGTCCTAATCCAGGTCATATTCTACCCATGTGCCAAATTTTATCCAAATCCGTTCAGCCGTTTTAGCGTGATTGAGTAACAAACATCCAAACATCCACACTTTCGCATTTATAATATTAGTAGGAATAGTAGGAATTAGTAGGAATAGTAGGAATTAGTAGGAATAGTAGGAATAGTAGGAATAGTAGGAATAGTAGGAATGATAGGAATTAGTAGGAATAGTAGGATATTAGTAGGAAGTAGGATAGTAGGATAAACCTTGAAGTACGTATACTTGTATTTTTATACCATCTGAAAGAAACGTTCATGCAGCAACACTCAACAATACAAACGTTTATGAATTCACTTTATTGATACAAGCTCGTAAAATTGCGTGTCAAATGACTCACGAGAATCCGGGGTTATTCGCATCGGAACTTTTTCTTTGCATTCAAGGAAGAAGATCTACACTAAATATCTTGTGATTTATTTTACATCACCGTTTGTAAGCAGAATTGTGTCTTTGTGTCTTTGTATTGCTTACAATGCCATTTACAAAGTCATTGTTATGGGGTAAAATGGAGACGAAAACACTTCTTAGGTATTCTGCGAAAGTTTGGGCTGTTTTGTCAATCCTTAATATGTAATCTATATTAAACTATGTATGCGATTGGATTAATTTAAAAAAAAAAAAAACACGTGTGGCACTCGGGGACTGCCGCGGTAAAGCTATTGCATAGCATTTTTTATCAACTTATGCAATTATATTTTTTATTTTTATTTTTATTTATGCAGTATTTTTTTTCTTTGATATTAATTCAAGTACAGTCGTACCATATACATACACGTTAAGCGAACGCTCGGCCGAGCTACATGGTAGGCGGAGTAGGGGGTGTTAGGTTTTCTAATAATTTAATGGTTTGGTTTTTTAATTTCTTGATTCTGTCACCGCGCTCAAAGCCCGTGATAAAAGCTATCCAATAGCTTAAAAAAAACAGCTTTTTAGCGCAGAAGGCATATTATTCAGTTGATGAATACCTAGACGATAATATGTTAATAAATATGCGCATTAAGAGTTAGAAGTAGTTAAATACTGTGATTATATTATATTTGTCACCCTCTAAATATATTCTAAAATGTTTGATGTAGGAGAAATGTTGTTATTCTAATAATTTAATTTTGTACGCAAAATTGTTAACTTTGTTTTAGGATAAGTTTTATGTCATTTAGCGTGGAAAGACTTTATTATGTTTTAATGAAATTTAATTCTGTTACATACCTGTGTAAATTTAGATACCTAATTTATTGATTTTTATACGCCGTCAACGGCATAACAAAGTGTACGTATTCATATTTTATTTACAACACCTGTTTTTACACCCACATATGTTTTACAAATATAAACTTTTACTTTGTATATATAATTATAATATAATCTAAACATCATATTAAAAAGAGAAAAGATTTGATTTTTTGTATATTTGTTTGTTACGCTTTCACGCTAAAACGGCTAAACGGATTTGGTACATGGGTTGATCATGACCTGGATTAGGACATAGGATACTTTTTATCCCGACATTCCCATGGCATCGAGACTCATGCGGGTGAAACCGCGGGGCGCAGCTAGTAATAATATACATAATAAAGCTGAAGATTTTGTTAGTTTGTTTGAACGCGCTAATCTATGAAACTACCAATCGGATTTGAAAAATTATTTATGATTTTCATAGCCTAATTCTTAAGGAAGGTTAAAAGCTATTTAACATCACACAGACCCTTAGGAGTCGAGCAAAAAGAAAAAATGTCAGAAAGATCGCTTAACGAAAAACGTTTTTTTTTTAAAGATAACGTCCCGTTTCTTATGGGTGGTATTTGGATTTTTTACTACCGGAAAAATTAACAAAGTCAAAGTTGTACACCTTGTTTTTGAACTGAAAACTTCTTTAGGCGCACTTTTCACTCTTACTGAACAGTGAAAGAAAGTGAACCGTCACGCTCGGACCGGTGACGCTGAATCGGGTATACTCGGCGCTGAATCGAGTATACTCGGCTCCAATCGTCAACAGATTGTAAAATTACAAAAACATATAAATTTTCACTTCTATCGTGTGGTCATAAGCACACACCCTCTTTTAAAAAATTTGGCAGTAAAAATACTTTTTTTTTTTTTGTATTTGTACAGCATATTTTACGATATTGTTATTTCACACAATCTACAAACATTAAAAATTTAATCAAAAGTGTAAAAGAGCACGGCAAACAACGTGACTTTTATCATCTCATACAGCTGGTGTCATAAAACAAGTCCAAACGTCCTGTACAAAATGATAACAAACTCATTTAATTTTCCGCCAAAACAGAGTAATGACCAAGACGGGTCTCTTTAATAAGACTGACGAGATTTTCTTGTGATTTTATTGCCCACTCCTCTGTCTAAAGCGCTCGTTTAGATGTAACGGCCAACGATTTACAGATCTCTTCATGGCTTGTCCTAATTTTCTTTGAGTTTTTATGCGCCTTCATTTCTTTAGAAATAGTAAATGTTTAGTGTCTTAAACCGGGGATTAGGTACTATCTGTTGAATCTGTTTTACGCAGTCATTTGAATGTAAAGAAAGAAAAAGATTTTTTTGGGACTCGTACAGGAAGACCACAAACTAAACTAAAAACATAAAAAAAAGTTTTTTTTTTTTTTTTGTTAAATACAAATGTTTTCGAAATAATTGAACAAGCCGTGAAAATTCATTTGTTAATAGCGTTTATTGCAAAGTAATTTTTAGTAAACATGTAATATTAGCGCTCAATAATTTATTGGTTTCATTGCTCACTTAAAAATTCAAAATGAAACTAGTTCACTGAATTATTCAATCATGAATAAATTTGTAAACTACTGTTTTATTATTCACAAATAGTTGGCAAGTATTTATGCAACCGTCATAGCAGTGATTTAAATATAAATATACCAAACAAATAATTATAAGAGTCACGTTATTCAACTTTTATTAATAAAAAAATTAATATTGATTTCGTTCGCACTTATGTAACCAATTCAGCCCGCAGTACGATAACAGTTAAATTACGACTTTTAATATACAAAATTGAACCATGCGGGCAGTTATCAACAAAAGCCGAGTATTTTGAAAGCACTCGGCGCCGGCGGCCTGAGGGATTAACAAAAAAGGCTTGGTTTGCGACAAAAACCACAACTATCTTCTACTGAATCTTTTGTTTGTTAAACTTCCATTGTTGGAATTAAACAGTGGGTTAGATATCATAATGGACTTAAGCAGTGTTCTGTACTTGACCTTAATCTTTTTAAGAGAATTTTCAGTAACTGCAGAGGGTGTGAATACGTTTTCTGGTACTATCGATAGCGGAAATCCTAACTTCCTAATCCTAATCCTAACTTCCTAACTATCCTAAACTATCCTAATTTTGCATATACGTTGTCAGGTGTACAGAAACGGACATAGGGTACCTTTCATCCCGCAAAAAAGTGCTGTTCCCGAGGAAAAGAACAATAACGTTCTTATGATAATAGATGGCGCCACGTGTCTTTCGAATCATTATTGAATTATATAACCCGAATTGATAGTCAAAGTCTAAATTAACGCAAACGAAGCCGCGGGCAAAAGCTAGTAACAAATAACGGAAGGGACATTTTGTCATATATACATACACAAAACATACATATACACACACATACAAATTACAATTTGTTTGTAATTATATATAACTTGTTACCATGGATTCAGTACATGATTCTGAATCCCCCTGCGTTGAAATTTATAGTCCGCTATTTATAAAATAATTGCTGTTCAGTACATTTTGACCGCGTAGATATTGCACTTTTCTATGAACTGTCAGTATTTTTTTTTTTTTTGATAACCATCGAAATAATTCTACGCTAAGGCATCTAGAATCATGTGCTGAATTCATAGTTACAGTTTGCACGTCGATGTCTGCCACCCTGTATATACCGTTTGTCTCAGAATTTCCTGCTCTATCGATTGGTATTATGGCCCCAGGACAGTAGAAATACATAATATTATGCTGTTAGGGCTCGTTCTGGGTAGTATTATTATTAAAAAGTCACCAACCAGCACTGATTTTCAAATTATGAATATATATAAGTCCCCTATTGCTTAGCATACATTTATAATAAATATCAAGCGCACAAGGGATGTAGGTAAAGTTTACACCCTAGGTCTGTTTTACGAAGGACCAGAAAACAAACATTTAATTACTTATAATGACGCCATACAATTTCTCTACGTAAACAACTAAAAATATGCCAAAGAAATTTTCCTGGATATCAAAAGACTCAAATTTAAAAACACGTCAAGTTATTTACGGACCTTCAAATTAAAAATGTTGCTTCCCGGCTTCAGCGTCTGATCTGACGTTAGTATACAGGCAAATTGCTTTTTATACATCGTAGAGACGCGGCTTCGTGAAGGCTGTATTAAACACAGTTGAATAAATGTTATTACAGCACCATATAAAATCGAAGATGTTGTATTAGAATATGAATGAAGTTATAACTCGCACACGTGTTGAAGACATCAAGTGAATATAAATTATTTAATTATTATAGATTTAATTAAAAAAAATCGGCTCCTATTTCTAAGAACCACTCTAAATTTGGTCTTTTGTGTCGACCTTAGTTAAATTCTTGGTCCTTACATCAAGTCAAGTCAAATCATTTATTTCAAATAGGCACATAAAAGGCACTTTTGAACGTCAAAATTTACAAGAAAATAGAATTGATTCTAGTTGCCCCTTCCAAAAGGTAATTTCGTATGGAGAAGAAAGGGGAATAACTCTACCGTTACTCTTAAAATGTTTTACAATATTTAGTATACATTACTTATATAATTATATGTGAAGACGATGCACCTAGAATAAAATTACTATACCACAATAGGTAAAAAGAGTTACATATAAAAGACAGACGGACAACATATATAGGTAAATTATTTATGTGATAGATACATGGTGCTCACATATTTACAAATATTGGAAAGTAGATGATTTTTCTAAAATTTTAACAAGTAGTAATTTTGTGTGTGAATTAAAGTAGTTACAGAATGTAAAATCAGTGTCATAAAAATTATACAATGAAATTAGGAACCACTTTGATTTTATCTAGAATCCTCCCAATACATTTTGCGTGTCCCTCTGGTGTGCCCGCCTGGTTCTAATTTAGGCCTCATTTCCGCCAACATCCTGAGTAGACACAAAACAGTATATTATGTTGACATCCTTTGTCAAAGTAATGGACAGATTACTAACTTCACAGAAACGCTTAATTAAACTAAAACCTTAAACTTCACGCCTCTTTATTGAACTTTAATCGGTTTTCTAAAGAAATAAAAATGGATTAAAGAGTCGTTGGACAACTTTTACTTTGCCCTAAAAAAACTTTGCTAAAGAAACGTGCTTTAACTTGGTTGAATCTTCGACGAAACTATAAAATACCTCTGCACGGGCCATTAATACTGAAGCTATTGGTAGTGTTTTAGATTCTAATCTCATTTTAGAGTAAGTGCTTAGATTTTACGTGAATTTGGGTTTAATTTACAGTAAAGTACCGGTACTGGTTCGAATCGGTTTATATAAAGTTTTTCTAGACACGTCGGGAGTGTACTTTTTTTTTTTGGGTGGGAAATCGTCAAATAAGTTCTCCCGCTCTGGGCGGAGCGGGAGGGCGTGTCAGACTTTTACTACCAAAACCCACCCGTGTTCCTTCAGTTGCCTGTGTGACAGGACCAAGGTAACTCTTTCGAACAATCCGCGACCCCGACAGGCATCGGCCTTAGCGGACCCCGTCAATTAGTGCTGACATCTCTTTGAGGCGCGCGTGGAGCACAACGCGCCATCGACCCAGGTGTGGTCCTTACCGGATGGTGAGCTACCCATTGCTCGCCGTCCGCAAGTCCGCGCCTACGGTGGCCGGGAATCAGCTATTGACTCCCAATGCCCAGGGTGTCTCCTGCTGCGGTTACTAGGGGCGTGAGGGCGCAACGATTGCTTCACTCTCACGCACTCCGCCTCCTCCTTCGCGAGCATTACTGCTTAGCCGAAGGAGGTGACGGCTTCCCATGCCCTGTCGCTCCGTACCATGGCCTGGACCAGGGCCGGACGCGAGAGATCGCCGCCACAAGGACACGGCGGTACTCCGCCCAAGCCGGGCAGACCTCCACCGTATGCTCCACCGTGTCCTCCGGTCGATCCACACACCCAGGCGTTTCCTCCTTCCTTATCCGAAACACGAACCTCCCGAAACAGCCATGTCCGGTGAGGAACTGCGTCAGGCGGAAGGTGAGGACGCCGTGGCGCCTCTCAAGCCACTCCTCAAAGAGGGAACTTACCGCCGCAATTGTGGCGTGCCCAATCGGCAGTGTACTACCATAACTATCCGGTGAATTTACAGCTGCTGAACAAGCCTTGGTTTTGATGAGAGTGGGATTTAAAAATAGAATCGTGATAAATTTGAATATTTTCATAAAATATTGTTACTTACAGTACCTCCGCTGTATGTACGCACCTATAACCCAACGTCTATCGTTCTACCTCAACCCTTACAGCTTCTGACTTCATTAAAATAACAAAGAAAATAAATAATTCGTCAACTGTTTCCTTTGTGACAAAAACCCTGAGTTTGACTAAAGCCCTGAACAAAACAGCAGTAACTCAATCACAAAGAACATGTTTTCTCAGCAAAAACCAGAGATTACATCTTTCAATTTAAAAAAGTCCTACTAGTTCCGAAGGTTTAGAAAAGAGCAACAATGTATTCCTTTGAGGCGAATGCTGCCTAACACGAAAGCAATTCCGTTTTCGCAGTCCGACGGCTTATTATTCACGTTGTGATTGCTGCCAAACCATTGCAAATATAAAATGTTGTAGGAAATCTGATACGAAATCGAAATTGAATTGTAGTAAGCAACGGTTTGAAAGATGAGGCATTTAGGAGCTTACCATAAATGTGCGTGTTATAATTTTCATTAAAATTATCCAGGAATTAGAGCATATATTAAGGAGATTACAACGAATTAAATAACTCAAATAGCGAAATAATTTTATATCTACTTTTCGAACAATATTTTCCGAAGACAAATAAATATGAAATAAGCGAACGTACTTCCAAAAAAATAAACAAAACTTGGGACCCGAACCACGAATGTTTATTGCTAACAATCATTCCGTGACGCATTTTCAGACGTTTCTGCTTTTATTAAAGGGCTAACTAGACACAACAAATTCTAAGCATTTGTCAGCAACCTGCTGTGACTCTCATTTATCTTGCGAATCCGAAGTAAACAATGAAATGGTATGATCAATAAAAAGACCTTTCATAGATCGTCTATTGTCAGAGCGAAAGGTTTTAATAAATACTGGGGACTATTTTTCGTGGGGCTGTCTGTGAGATGGGCAATTTTGTGAATAAAATTTGGTACTTTCATTAGGTAGTAGTCCGTGTTAGGAGTTAACAATGATTCGATGCTGATTAAACATGTGTGTTCTTAGATCTGTAATCCTGCGAGGTAATTGCGTAACACTCTAACAGTAGGAATGGCTTTCATTTTGACAGTTCAACAACATTCATTGCGTTATTTACGTTGTTGAGCTGGCAATTTTTTTGAACATAGGTATGAAACATTGGATTAGCAATAGGCTTCAAAATGATTCAGATTGTGATTGATAATGTGTTACGCAATTAGGGTGCTGCTCTAAATACTAACCAAACTATGTGTTAACAGAGTCCATTATTGTTTAGATTTTCACGTTATCAATTATATTTATTTCGTGAGGTTGCTTGTTTCTTAAATATATTTGGACTCAAACGGTTCTCATATCGAGCTCATCGCGCAGGAAAGTTATGACAATGTGGCCGAGTGCTAAAAAAACAACCACAGCGATATTTGAGTGCGGTATTTTTAGTACTAAAGTGTTGGAAGTGCCGATAAAACATAGCGTCAGATGCATAACTTCACACGAGACTCGTAAAATATTTCTACGTATAGTTTACTTTGATATTTTATTAAAGGATAGTATCTATCACTATGATACAGAATTTAAGTTTCAGAAAGATGTGGTACAGACCATCAAACTGAACAACTTTGTCCATGGGACCAAGACGTAATCGTGAAAAAATAATCAGCCGTTCCATACATTTGGGTCGAGTAGATATTGAAGTTTCGTATGGAATAGTTAATAATTTTTTCGCAATTACGATGTTGATCCCATGGAGAAAGTTGTTCAAATTGATGGTCTGTACCATATACCTTAAATATGACCACACTTTTCTGATACACACTATATAGAGGACCTTTTTTTTCAGATTTATCTACAAGCAACCAACCGCTGCACGCTGGTTTTAAGGCTCCTACAAACAGGCGCGCCGCAAAGGTAGCGCCCGTCGCGCGACGTGCGGCGCCTTTGTGTCGCGCTGTCGCGTCGCGCCTGTCTGCGGGAGCCTTTAAACGTAAGGTGCAATTTATGAGGTTAAAATGCTAAAAGTGCAATTTAAAAGTAAAAACTTTAAAGGTCATTTGCACGAGAGCTGCTGCGTTATGTTGTATTAAACAATACATAACATTATAGAGGTATGAGGAACAGGGTGTAAAGCTCACTCATACACTATTGAAAAGGGAGGATCCTCCGACCAGACGGGTGCTGTGTCTGGTGGGTAACTGCCCAACGGTTGATGTCGGGATGTTGTATATATGCTAGTTGCGCGGTAAACTCTGCTTGCGCGATGCAGGATTTTGCGTGACGTCAGTGACGTGTAGCTCGCATGTGGCGATTTAGATACCGCTACAACATAACGTCACGCCTGTTCCCTGAAGGGTTAGGCAAAGATGTACCTATAGTACACCCAGATTTCGCCAGTTATGTTTAAGTCCCATGTAATTGGGTCCGAGCCTATTGCCATCATTCCGGTACAAATCCAAACTCTGGACTGCTACTGAGAAATTCCTAAGTAATTGAAAAACCCAATAACACTTTGCCCGATTAAATACAATTAAACTTACGACAAAGTCACTTGAGGACGACTTTGGACTGACACAAGTTATGTACCGTCAAGGAATGAAAATGCTCTGGATATTAAGGGTAATTTTTATTTGCACCTACTTTTATTCGACTAAGTAAGTAATTTTGAGCCGACATTTTGAATAAAAATTACAGATCGCAAAGGTGACATGCGCCTACTCCGTATGTGGGTAGGAATGTTTTTGGAAATTGCTTAACTCTTTCGCTCCCTGGGCGTTGCTATCCACTAGTAATAATTTATATGACGGAGAGGGTACATCTCTCTCGTTATCATCAGCCATATTTTAACTACTGTGGTGTACTATGGTAATAATTCATTCATCCGTTTTGGGAAGTGTTGGTTATTGCGTAATAGAAAAACCGTTTACAGTTCAAACTAAATTATAATTTACGATCAAACTAATCATACTAGCAATTCGCACACTGTAGGTACACGACACAACTATACGGAACGCGCGACAGTTTTTAAACGTGTTCACTGCTTGACCGCCACCGACTAACTCTGCTTTTACTCTGGTCGAGCGTTATGTTGTAGACTCTGTCGAGCGCCGCCTGATGGCGCTGGCGTCCCGATTAGTCAAAGTCAAACGATTGATTTAACGTATTTCTGAGATGAATAATAATATCTTCACTGATATACAAGATGGACACGACAATATGACATTAAATTAAACTTCGTATATCTAATGAGGTTCCCAGTCTGCACACAAAAATTCAACCAATTATGTATATTCAATAGTTGAGTCACCATACCTAGTCAAAGGTTAGCAAAACCAGTAGTCAGCCCATCACTACTAGGGTCGACGGCGGCGCGTCGTGTTCCACGCGCGCCTCAAAGAGATGTCAGCATCATTGACGGAGTCCGAAACGGCCGTTGCCTGCCGGGATCGCGGATTGTTCGAAAGAGTTACCGTGGCCCTGGCGCACAGGCAACTGAAGGAACACGGGTGGGTTTTATTCAGTAAGAGTCTGACATGCCCTTCCGCTCCGCCCAGAGCGGGAGCGGCCATTTGATGATTTCCAACACACAAAAAAAAGCCCAGCGCTACTAGGTATTAGTTTGTTTTAGAATAACACTTTTTAATTTCGATGTTAGGATTTCTTTCATACTATAAAAATACTCCTATGCATTATTATTGCTAGTGTTTGCATTTAGTTTCGTCTCCACATTGTATAAAAAATCTCTTCAACTAATGACATACAACATGCACTTATTGCATTGCTGCCGTACTAGAAAGGTTGAATCTATCAATAATGTACGTTCACTGTGAAAGCAGAGTGGATTTGTCAAAGCATTCAGAGAGGAGATTCTTATTATTGGTTTCCTACATCAAAAGGGTCATTATTTCTGTCGGTCACATAAGCTATTGGAAATGTTCAATAAAATATTTGCGAGGCAGGGCTAGTTGCCTTTATTAATTTTCTCCTTTATGGCATCCTACAATGTGGGTCGATCACCTTGTGAAGACGGCAGGAATCCGCTGGATGCGAGAAGCACAGAATTGGTCGAAGTGGCGGTGCTTGGGGGAGGTCCATGTCCAGCAGTGGACGTCTTTCGGATGAAATGGTGATGATGATTTCAGTTCTTATTGCTTTTGGCAAGAAATTATAAAAGGGCTGTTGTTTCCTTTTTACATTTAGGTTGTTTTGATTCGGGGAATAAGTGAGAAATGCAGTGGAAGAGAAAACGTCAAAAAGGCGGTACTGACAATGCCTTTTTTTTTTTTGGGTGTTATATCATCAAATGACCTCTCCCGCTCTGGGCGGAGCGGAAGGGCGTGTCAGACTCTTATTTACTAAAATCCACCCGTGTTCCTTCAGTTGCCTGTGCGCCAGGGCCACAGTAATTCTTTCGAACAATCCGCGACCCCGGCAGGCATCGGTGGTTAAACATAATAATAAAATAAAATTGTGTTGTAAATGATAATTAGTAGGTTAAACTCGGTAATTCTTTGGTGGTAACACAACAGTACACCTCCCCCTTTATTTATAACGTTTCTTAAAATTAAGTAATCATTAGCGACTGCTAAACCTGATATATGTGACGTTTAAACGACTCTGAACTTTAAAAGCAATGTTTGTAAACCCACTCTAAGGACAAAATAAATTTCTCTGGAAACGATTCAATAATGTAAGCAACATACCACCTTTTTCACTAAATAAATATTTTTTTCACAAAACATACTAACACAACGAAATAGTTTTTCCTTTTGAAAAAGTTTACCAACTTCGGAGACCCTAATTTCGTTGACGTGAACCTCATATAATAAATGATGAAAATTTTATCTTGTACGAAATTATTTATATTTTTTCTTTATGTCGGCCATATTTCATTTGGCCTTTCAAAGAACGTTCCCAAATCTGTCAAAGTTCAGTCGTTTATGTGCGAAGACGTGTGTCTAAATTAATGACGTCACGACTCACTGATATGATTCACTGTGACGTCACGGAAGGCCGGATTTATGGGCTTGATATATCCTCGTTAAAGACGAACGAGATAGGTTAAGCTGTTGTGAATTAGTTATATATTTATAAGGAGTATTTGTCAGAAAATTGGTCCGTCACACGGTGTACTTTGTTTTCTGGTTCCGTATAAAAAGACCAATACTGCAATGTTGGCGGTGCTGTAATTTATTATCATTTTTTACAGTAGACGCACTCAAATGAAGTTGGTAATACTTGATTCTTTGTTTTGTTTGTCGAATGTTTTTTTTTGTTCGTCGAAACTTTGAGCTCCTTAAGTTTTGAGTTGAGCTGCACGATTATTGACAAATGCGTGCACTGACTGGACAGGTCCACTCATTATGTGTGGTTTTTCCTCAAAAGACCATTTCAGCCACAAATCTACATGGTCTTCACATGATCTGACTAAGATTATGTCTGGACTTTAAAAGAGACTGTGACCTCTGATTTTGTTTCGGCCTTTCTTCTCAGAGTAGTCAAACAGGAAACGCCGACCTCATCTAGTTTTAAAATATGATTGACTTGTTAAAGTGTTTTACAAACCTACTAACAGAAATAAATCATTTATCATTATCATTTATCGTTAATTTGTTAATATTTAAGTAACAATATTTGTAATAGCATGGGTTCCTGACAACGTCTAACGGCATCGCGGAAGACCCCGGCGCCGATGGCGGGACGAACGAACTTGACGCTCTTATGAGGGATTGGCTTATATCGGCTCAGGATCAAGTTGAGTGGAAAAAGAAAAGGGACGCCCTTGTCCTGCGGTGAGACAATTCAGGCTGATTTATAATTATTGTTATTTATCTGTTACATCCAAAAAGGCCAATTAAATTCCAAATAGAAACAGATACTTACAGACTAAAATAATGCTATCTTTTACTCCTTAAACAGACAAAAGAAACAAATCTACACAAGCCATACTAAGAAGACAGGCCTTTTATCTTTCGTAACTTAAGATACCGTTTTCAAACTAAAGACATCTTGACATGTTGTAAGAATTAATTGCGTCACTAACTACATGAAGTACATCAAACGGCCAAGGATAGGTAAGTGATTTTGCCATCTTTTACGTGATAAAACGTCGTATCTTTTTCCATTAAAAATCTCTTTATTCGTAGTTTGTTGGAAGAATTTTTTTCGTAAATGAAGCCAGCCACGTCAGCCAGGTTAATGGATTTAAACTTCTAATCTTTTCTGAATTGTTTGATGAATCGTAGGTACTGTGATTATGTACATTGCCTTTGTAGGTTTTGGTATGTAAAATACTGGGTACAGAATGGACCAACCAAGGTTAACGCCACAAAATAAGGTTTACTGTATTCACTGATTAAGCTGTGTTTTAAATATTTTTATTTTTGACGTTACGTTACAAATATGTTGGTACATTCGAAATTGTTTGTGATACACGTAAAGTGGGTACATACTTACGTAGCATAGCATAATCAGCCTATAATGTTCCCACTGCTGGGACACAGGCCTCCTCTCTTCGAGAGGGAGTGGCCTGTAATCTACCCAGCGCCGGCCCTATCAGGGAGAGTGAGATCGTCTTTCGGTGCCCTTTGGTCGACGCTTTCACTTTACGTTAATTCTACTCTGGTTTTATGTTAAATAAATATTTTTTTTTTTTTTTTTTTAAATCGACTTGTATTGAAAATGTCAACACTTATTGAATTTAAATTAAATTAAGTAGCTCTAATTATATACATTCCCGAAAAAAATAAAATCTTTATACGCCCTTCAAAAGAGTTTTCACCTTTGTCATTTTACAAGAAACGGTGTTTACGGACTAAGTTCAAGGCTATTCTAGCCGCTCCAAACAGTCAGATTTAGCTTTTAAAAAAGTCTGTAGATCTATGGATTTTGCAGCGTCATTCTACGAATTTTTGAAAATCTGATCTGACGACACTGCTCCCCGGCCTCTCAAAAAGCGACATCAAAATTTTTTTTGCGCTGGAAATTGTTTTTCGCATTTGGCTTCTTTTTGATGCCCTTTATCATCTGGCGCCTAGAGCAACCACTCCTCTCGCTCTACCCCAGGGCCAGCAATTAATCTACCATGCAGGCCCAGTGCGTGTTGGTAGATTTCACATGTTTTCGAATTATTGGTTACAGGACATGACGGTTTCCTCATAATGTTTTCCTTCGTCGTTTTGAGAGCAGTAGCATATCATAACTGTAACATAATATTTTAAGGTTTTTTTATCTGATCTAATACAGATTCGATTAATACGATGCGCCTTTAAGATCATACATCACTTCAGGTACTTTCCTATTAGTTTAGTTAATGTAAATATATAGAAATATTGAGTTTTTTTTTTTTTTAAAGAGATATTGTTGTTCTTTAAAACTTTCCCCTTAAATTAATCATTACCTATTTATCTTTTACTACTCCCAAAACTAAAACTGAGCGTATCTTTAAGAAACATATAGGTTTTTGACAACCTGTTAGTTCGACATCATTAGAACCGCTTCACAGGTTATCCCCACCAGGTATGGGATGAAAAGAAATACGGTTTAATGCGTCTCCCGATCACATCCGGGGCTGTTTGATCCAATGAACCATGGAGGTCCATTACCTGAGAGAGACACGTTTTTTTTTTTGTTTAAAAATGTACTTTTAGCGATTAGTCTCGACCTAATATTATATAAGTAAAGAAACAACTTTGAAAGAGCTTTTGAGTTTTGCAATAAGGGTTTGTTATTATCCACAGAAAATATTTAGTATGATCGTGTTTATTTATATGATTTTCTTCACTGCACCTGCATTAATGGCGGGCCAACCCCTCCCACATTAAAGTACCTTATACTTAGGGGATAACCCATTAATGTAAGGGTCGCGTTAGTATCTACGTATACAGGAACATTTTCATTCGCTTATAGATAATACTCCTAAATTGTTAATATATTTTATTACTCACGTAATATTCCAGAGAGAAAATATTTAAACAGTATTTTACCATATTTGGCTTACTATAGGCGCATAGTAGTCAATGAATTAATAATAGTCTCCTGAATTTTCCAAGACATTTTCTCTCTATTTTTATTCAAATAATATTGCTTTAGAAATAAAACTCTCATTCCACAAATGCAATAATAAAGTTATAAAAACTGCAGAAAAATTAAAGTTTATCCAATCGAGCGGACTCTGATGGTTTTGTGCAATGATCCAAATATGATGTCTTTTCGATAACTGCAGGCAGCCATTAGAATTTATTACTGGCTTTGATTCGTGAATTCAATTGGGCTATGCTTATTTCTCATTTTTTTTTTCTTTATTTGGTATTAACGTCTAGTTTGACATCGGTGAAGGAAACCGTCGTGAGAAAATCTGAATTGTTAATTAATATAAACTTATGCTTAAAATAATAAGTCTGAAATCGCCAATCCATCTTAAGCAAGCATGGTGATCAATGCTCATGCCGTCTCTGGATGAGAAGAGGCCTTTACCTTCCAATGAGAGAATAATAAGCTGGTATTATTATTAACGTCTACTTTGAAATTAATTAGATGTACCTAAGGACCGGTATCAAAACATAATATTAAATTTTACACTATAAAAATAAGTAGGTACTTTAGTAACAAAATATTTATTAGAACACTTAAACTGGCAGACATCAAGATTATCGTCCAATTTTGCACACATAAATAAAGCCTTTGACTAACAGTATTTCGAGCCCCGATCAATTGAGAGGTTCAATAAATTTATTGGATCTCTTAAACTTCATACATTGTTAACTAGATCTCTTCTAACTCCCAAGTTGAAGTAAACGAGTATTTATTTTCGCAAAGCAGGACCAAGCGATTACCCTCTTAAGCAACGCCAATTCGGGCAGGTCGTAAAGAATTGGATAAAAAAGTGAGATTAGATCTTTTCATTTGAGGAAAGGTCCGAATATTGGTCCTGTGAGGCAGTTACTGAGAAATAGCGGATTGAGTTCGAGAAAGTCAACATTTAAATTGAAGAGAAAAACATTTACTGAATAGATTTGAGTCGGTCCCCAGGGTGCTGGTATTTGGACGTATTTGACAACGGTTCTTTTGATTTCTTGTTAGTTTGGATCTTATTTATTGGTAGGATTTGATTGAGAGGAGAAATCATAGCCATTTTGAAGAAAAATGTCCGGTTCATAAATTCTACCCTAGAATATTTATCGGTCGGTTCCAGTATATAACTGAGTTTCTCGTGAAAATCCGTAAGTTATCCGCAGACTGACAGTAGTCTGACCTCTATAATTCATCTACAATATGGCTATGTAAGGTTAGCAGATCGACGGGCTTACTTCTAGGTACATTTCAGGTCCTGCATAATCATAGCATAATCAGCTTATAATATTCCCACTGCTGGGACACAGGCCTCCTCTTTGTGAGTGGGAGTGGGCCGTAATCCACCACGCGGACCCAGTGCGGGTTGGTAGATGTCACATGTCTTCGAATTTTTGGTTCTAGGACATGCCGGTTTCCTCACGATGTTTTCCTTCACCATTTTGAGAGGAGTGGTGATGAAATTATTTACACAAAGTAAAGCGCCTGTCTGGGTTCGACCTACGACTTACAGTACGTAAGTCGCTACCGTTACCACTGGGTCTCTACTACTCTTAAATCAGCTGCTCTCAGCTGCTATGAGATCTTGAACCAAATCTAATTCGAAAACGACAAATTAGTGGTAAAAACATTTAATTTCAATTAAATTATGCATAGCCAGAAGCCAGGTGGGCTGGACGACCTACAAAAATCGAGGGGAAGACCTGGATGAGACTCGCACAGACCAGGGAAGCATGGCACAAAAGGGAGAATGCTTATACTCAGCAGTGGGTGAAATAAGGCGGCCAATGATGATGATCAAATTAGCTTATTAAACACTCTAGCAATGATACCCAAAGTGGTCTATATCGACCCCCATTGTTAGATATTACACTTTTAAATCTGTGATATAATCCAAGATATTCATTATAATGATAAGCTGTAAAAGGCAATTTTGATCTAAATGAAATGGACAACGTACCTAACGTATTTAATTGGATAAGGATTAATACTGTATTGTTTAAAATAGCTTCGTAAATAACACATATTTTTTTAGTAATATTATGTAAAAGATAAAAATGGTTATTGTGGTTTATTCTTAGGAAATAGACAAATATACTATCGCGGACTTTTCTGTAGACCTTTTTAAGATCTACAATTCCATGGTACATTAACTAATCAATCTCGTAAGGTTTACCTAGCGTTATCAATGTAAGCCCCTAAAAATATGTTTCTTATGACACCATTACAAATCTTTGAAATTCCCGGCTCTAGAGCAATGAATTAGGATCGCCAATAGTAACAAACCTTAGTATCTCGAAAACTAAAAATTGGTTCTAAGTTACCGATATAATAAAGTTTATGTTGGTGCCCCGAATTCATTTCTCTCCAGTGCATTTAATTCAAACTAAAATATATGGAGTAAGTGAGCTAGACGGCGCTTTTTTACTAGTTTTTTATTGCTAGAACTACCGTAATCGATACACGCGTGGTTAGCAAATCGCGAAAGAAATGTACGAAGGAAACCCTAACGTTAATACTAAAATTCTGGACGTGTAAGTACGACTTTCGTAAGATCTTTCTTGCGTGGAATACTTATTCGATTTATAAATAGTATTAGAGGCATCGATCACTAATAAAAAACTAGATACACAATCAGCGACAAAAAATGTCCTCACCACTGAAGACCCACTTGAACATTTGGGTGCGCTTTTAATCTATGAAATGAAATTTATTTGCAAGAATTGAAGTACATACAGATGGTCGGGTTTTATTAAACAGTTTCTAAAACAATTCGCTAGAACTAGCATGCAAAATCAGTGTTACATTCATTAAATAAATGCATTCTAGTAGCATTCGAACCCTCCGACGGTAAATACGTCTCAGCGCTCGTTTACAAACTGTAAAAATCACACGTATAGGACGCCAAAAAAGGATGGAGTTTAATATTTTCGGTAAGTATTAATATTATCATTATATAATTGTTATCACACTATTGTAAATAATGGTATTTTGTCAAGGAATCATCGTAAAAACATTTTTTTTTAATTAAGTTGTAGTGAACAGGACGAGTTATGAAGCATCTCAATTGTAAAGACTCTTAGTAATTGTATTATTCACACTATCGCATGCCCACTTAAATTGTTCGGGTTACGTGCGTTGATTCTGTTCCATTTGTCGGAGACGCTATTGTTTATTTTTATTTTATTAAAGTTTGATTGTTTCCTTTTTTTATTATTAAAGTATGATTGTTTTTCTTTTGTTTAATGAGACTTCTTTACTGTTTCTGATTTAATATTGACTAAGGGCATGTAATAAAATTAAAGATTTGAGATATAATTTTTGTTTTTTTAGCTTTCCTTGAGATTCAGTGAGGTGTGGAGAATTGATATCAGTTATAGCACGTCAAAGATCCGAAGAATTCTTCAAGTTAACCCAAGGAAGCGTTGTACATACATTAAGCTTAACAAAATTCAAAAAGATTACCATTTATAATTACAGTATAAACAAAAAATATTGGGCAGCTCGACTCCACTCATCCCTTGTCCTAGCGGCGAGCCTCAGTCGTAAAATTGTATTGCTTTTATTTGGCACTTTGAAATTCTGACTTTAAGCATTGCGTTTAAGGTTGAATTTTCATTAACGTATATTTATTTCAACTAGAATTAGGTAAAAACAATTGCGACAGATTTAAGAGAATTTTTGTAAGGGATTGTGTATCTAGTTCTTTATTAGTGATCGATGATTAGAGGATAATAAATATATCTTTTTCATGACAATATGGGATTATTTGATTTATCTAGCTTATACTGGCGCAGTGAGGGCGTTATAGGGAGCCTAAACAAAACTTTTTCAACAATACTCGTAAAAAAATACTGAAGTTTAGTTTAGTTTCGAAAATAAGATTTGTACTTTAATTTAATTTTAGACGTTCCACAAAACTGATACAAAATTGTTTCAAATAAATATTCAAGAAATTATATAGTTAACTTACAACTGCTTCATATTCAAAGAAACTCTTTTATTAAACAACTTATTTTTCGTATAATTAAGAAACAACTTAGATATGAATTACCAATATAAACTGAGAATGAAACCGAGCAGAACAAAACCTACATAAACTCTAAAACCTAACCTAAATTCAGTATCAATTTGTAGGCGATGTTTTGAGAAATGTATTGTAACGTTTCGTTGTAATATTTCAACTAATATGATTGTGCTGAATGTTTTTGAAGGCCAAGTGATACACTTTTAGCTCTGAAATATAAAATATCGCTCGGCGCAAAGAATATAAAATATCGACGAAGAGTACCTGTCGCTGAAAACCAACGCTTGGGCTCTGTCTCGCATATGGGCGTAGCATTATGCTGAGCGATTGCCGTTTTGCGTGGATGTGACGCATATTTTCCCCCTACTCGTTCTTTTTTGTATTTGTTTGTTTTTTCCTGCTTCATGTTTACCGCAAATAAACATAATTTCTTTCTTTCTTTTTTTTCTTTTACCATCTACACGATATGAAGAAGAAGCTCTGAAATCTAATGGTTTACCGTAGAATAACTATATCAAGCTTTATTTGTAAAGCAGTGTTCTAATACGACTTTACCCATCCGTTAGACTACATTCGCTCATTGGCAACAAGGGTGATATAACAAAAAAATCAACAATTTTGAGTTAAGTATACAGGTGAACGCAGCAAATTGTGTTATTTTTGCTACACAAATGACGTTACGCTAAAGCCTAAAAATTAGGGAGCTAGAAAGATGAGAGTTTATAATTCATCGCACTCTTTCCACTACTTTTGAATTTTTTAATCATCATATCCAAAAATTGCTCTTTTTGAATTATGTCTAGGTTCTCGCAAATTAACGATATGACGAAACAATATAAAATGATGCACATAAATAATAATAATTATCGTTAAACATACTTATAATACACAGAAGGTCTTATAGCAATTCTTTGAAATTCACGCCACTTTTATGGTTAATTTTCATTAGTCCATAATTCGGTCGATATGCAGCATGCGGGGTCTGCCCGCAGGCGGGATAGTCCAATGAAATTCATCGGTCCGTACAAAGCGTGCGGAGAGTCTACTCAATGAATAAAAATGAGCCTTTGAAGCAACTTGCAAACGTGCGGTGCAGGTTTCCGTATACCGTAGTCGTTCCCAATCGACTATTGAGAACGGTTCCCCGAATACGGGCCCTATAGCATGCCTTACAGAAATCTCCCGCACCCCGCATACGAGTCCTATCACCAATGAAAATGAACCTTTGCCCTGTTTCGAGCAAGCTCAAACACATTCACGATTATTCATAAAACCAATTAATATCTTTACATCCCCTAAAACACAACCGCTTTTAACGAACCTCTTAACAATAAGCTCATTACTTACACCTACCCGCAAGCCTCAAGTTTCATCTACAGCGTGTTTGATAAATGAGCCACAGGCTGCTCATTTTCACGCTAGTCTTGATTGATTAGTTCCAATATTGAAATTCGAAACGCGCTGTATCGCGATCATGGAAACGGTGAGCGAAGGTCCTTCGCTCCGGCTAATGAAATCAATTTTGAAGTCATCCGGGTAGCTAAAATCAATGGGAAGCCCGATATTGCCTGTAATGAGAATCTTGTGTTGCTTCCTAAATGGTTTTTGATGAACAAGCAAGCTATTTAGAGATACAGAATAATATTATAATAAGAAGCCGATCAGTGCCTAAATGAGTTTAAAAAGGTTCAAATAAGATTTTTTTTTGTTTTGTTTCTAAACGGAATATTAAAGTGGATAGGGAAGCGTTTTACCTCCGTTTAATCTTCACAAACTTTTGGTAGTCCAACGGCTGAAAAACCGTGGTTCTCATTACAGTTAATGGGTACTTTTAAATCTTACATACCTAGTCGCGTATTTAGTGTCAAAAGACACTACGTCGAGTTGGTCTGGTAGGTTAGATGGTTGGTTGGTTGATTGGTCAGTTGGTTGGAGGGGTTGGTTGGTATTCTCTTGCCCTTATACCAATTTATTTGGGATCGGCGCAGCATATCATCGTCTTCCATACTTTTCTATTAATAGTCATATCAGTAGTCACCCCCTTTTCTAGCGAAACCATCTTTCACACAGTCCATCCATCGTTTCTTTCGTCATCTTATACTTTTTATACTGAAAACTTTCCTCACGATGTTTTTTTAATTGCCCTAATTATCAAAAACTCGACCTAAAAAGGCCAATCTAATTAACACCAACAAGATGCTAATTAAAACTAGAGCGCAACGCAGAATAAGTTGACCTCTACAAGTTCGCAAACCCCACTTTATCTCACAGCTGAACGGGACTTTAAGAGTCCGACTTCAACCACGCTAATTTCAACACAATTTAGTTTATAACTTTATAACCTAATTAACGATTGGCTGCCCCATTGGTCTAGAGGTTATAGTGCGACCGCTGAGCAAGAGGTCCTGGGTTCCATCTTCAGGTCGGGCAAAAAATTATTTTTTTCAGCATTTCTCAGTAGCAGCACGGAGTCTTAATGTGGATCCTCAGCTGTAGCCCACCAAATTCAAATTTTCTTTGGTATTTTGAAAATCGCAGCTCTGTTTTACGTCGCATGTTGATCAAAATGCGATTCGCGACTGTAGAAATGATATGTTTACTCGTGAAAACCCACTCGAGTTGCGTCAGTTGCCTGTGCGCCAGGGCCACGATAACTCTTTCGAACAATCCGCGACCGGCAGGCATCGGCCCTATCGGACCCCTTCAATGGTGCTGACATCTATTTGAGACGCGCGTGGAACGCGCCATCGACCCGCACCTGGTCCATACCGGACGGCGAGCTACCCATTGCTCGCTGGCCGCAGGCCCGCGCCTACGGAGGCCGGGAAACGGCTATCGATTACCAATGCCCTGGGCGTCTCCTCCTGCGGTGACTAGGGGCATGAGGGCGCAACGATTGCCCCTCACCCTGACGCCGCCTCCTCCTTCGCGAGAATTACTGCTTCTCTGAAGGAGGTGACGGCTTCCCATGCCCTCTCGCTCCGTACCATGGCCTGGACCAGGGCCGGATGCGAGAGATCGCCGCCACGAGGACACGGCGATGCTCTGCCCAAGCCGGGCAGACCTCTACCGTGTCCTCCGGTCGATCCACACACCCGGGCGTGTCCTCCTCCTGCCTTATATGAAACAGGAACCTCCCAAAACAACCGTGTCCGGTAAGGACCTACGTCAGGCAGAAGTTGAGGACGCCGTGGCGCCTCTCAAGCCACTTCTCAAAGAGGGGACTTACTGCCGCAATTGTAGCGGGCCCATGGTGGGCTTCAGCTAAAGGTTCACCTTAATTGGTCTTGGTTGATGACAATAACCCTTATTACGTAGGACTACATAACTGGCGAAAAGATTTATGTTATATTGTGAAGGGAAAGTTAACGTCTATTTGTTGTATTATAGCAATTTCATACGAATGGCCAATAATACCAGTTGTGATTTGAATTTACGGCCAATAGTTACTTTGGCCAATCATTTTCTATAATATGTAAAATCAGGGAAATTAATTGTTTATCAAATTGATGACCAACTTAAATTATCCCTATATTTAAAATCACAACCGTCATTATGTTCTAGTAAGTTGTATGAAATGGCTATAACACGGCAAATTGACGTAGTGTGTCAATTTGAAAAACAATTAATTTCCCTGACCTTACACCTCTGCCTGCCCGGACAATACAGACGTGACAATATGTTATGTAACTTTATGACCTAATTAATGATTGCTTCAAGTTTAAGTAGACGCAGATGGGTTGTGACGTCACTGATTGATTCGAACCGCGTCGACCCGACATTAATCATGTTTGGGCGATCCGAGTTACAATAGTATTGTTGATAGGGGGCGTGGCTCCCTATTTGTAGGGTAAACCAAGCCATTACTTACTTTTTGGGAGTGGATTTTGAGTGGTATATGGGATTGTGTTTTTACGTTGTTTATTATGGAATATAAATACCAACATTTTGCAATAATGCGTGATATTGCACTGATGTAGACAGAGCTGGATTAAAAAGTAGAAAAATAAAGCTTACTCGTTGAGTTAAAAAGATTTTGAAAGTTGGTTTCAAAAATTTGACCTTCATCGTGAATAACATACTTATAAAACCCAAAAAAATAAGAATTGACGAAATAAATAGACGTGATGTTCCAACATCTTTTTTGAAGTTATGACCTCAAAAATTATGAGGCAGCAGTATTCAATTTACGAGACTATATTTCGCCTGAATAACATACATATAAACCTCGAAAGTTAAGAATTGACGAAATAAATAGACGTGATGTTTCAACGTCATTTTTCAAGTTATGTCCTCCAAAATTATGAGGCAGCAGTATTCAATTTACAAGACTATATTTCGCCTGATCTCTTAATACAGACCCAATTGAAATATATTGACTGACGGCTCACTTGAGATAACAAACAGCTGTCACCACATTTTCTTTTAAAGTCACATCTCGATACACTCGTTAAATCTTCAGAATTCTCTGTCTCTGAAAAGCAAATCTATTTAATTCGACTTAAGTGGCCTTATCTAACAATCTGTTTCAAAAGCCAATTTCTGCGTTATAAACAGATTATAAAACGTGATACTTTAAGTTTAAGAGTGATCTTGGAACCCGGCTAAGAATAACTGACATTAAAATTTGGGTCAAGCTTTCTTAAGGTGATTTTGCTCAAACTCACCAAGAGGTCAACGAGGTTAAAGGATTCTTAATACATTTTTTGAAACATAATCAGGAGTTTCGTCTGCACTTAAAATATTTTTGGTTGACATTGTGAAGACGTTGAAAATACTCATCTTTTAACAATAGAGACTTGTAAATGAGAATGGCCCTTATGCGATGGGGAGCTACGTTTCCGTGTATAGATGTATGAGGAACAGGGTGTAAAGTTCACTCATACCTTCATAGAAAAGGGAGGATCCTCCGGATCAGACGGATATCGTATCTGGTGGGCCACTGCCTGAAGTTTGATGTCGGGACGTTGTATATATACTAGTTGCGCGGTAAATTTTGCTTGCGCGATGCAGGATATTGCGTGACGTCATGTGACGCGTAGCTCGCATGTGGCGCGTAGTAGCAGCTACAAGTGTAAATTGAAGACATTTGCAAATCAAAACCAGCTGAATAGCGTAGTGGTAACTATTAGTCTGGATTCTCCCATAGTTCATTCAAAACTTACCTATCTTAACTAATTATTATTATCCATTTGATTGCCGAACTCACCTTACCTTTTACATCATGTGGCTATTTCAAGGCTTTTTAAACCCACTCCTTACCAAGAGGTCATTATCGGGGCAAAATATTTCATTATAGCCATCTATGGGAAAGGTCCCATGTGTCGAATACCCTGTATACTCTATCGCATGTATACCATGACCCTCCAAAGGTTCGGGTTTCGATCAAGTTGCACGAAAAACATTTTTCAAATTAATTGGACTCACTTAGGCCGAGCTTGTTTACCAATGTTCCTCCAAGTTCTGACGGGTTGACGTGTGGATGTTGTCGTAAGATTTAGGTCGATATTTTAGGGTCTGGCAAATATTTTTGAAAGTCAGATAAGATGGCGGTTACACCATTTATTTTGGCGACAATTTTGAGATTGAAGGAAATAAATCATAAAATCTTATTTAAGATTCCGTCAATCCGGAGAATTTACTTATCACAAAATTGATGATACCTTCGGTTAGATCGTAAAGTTACACTGTAGATAAAAATTATACTGAATTATTTGAGTTATTAGATAACAATGCAGCTGTGTTATCAATGATAAACAAAATATTGAAACAAAATAACTGCAGATTTATTTAATATGCAAGCCGGCTAGGTACCGGTTTATCAAACGCAAATAAAAATCATATGCCCAGTCCTAACACACAGCGATGTATGTAACATAGGCGACAATAACAAAAAAGCCAATATGGATGGAAAAAACGCCTGATACAGAGATAATCTGCAGTCTGTAAGTCGGCTTACCCGACCATTGGAACACGCAAAAGTGACATTTATGTGTCAGTGAACGTCCCACGCCATGTTCGTAATAAACGGCCGGGCTGAAAATATACAGAAATAATATTAGAACGTAGTTCACGAACCATACCGGTCTTTCTTTTTTTTCACTTTATTCGGTTACAGCGAAGTTATGGGAAGGAATATTGTGGGTAAATATTTGGTAGTAATATGTAGGTATATTTTTTAATAGTGCAATATTATTTGACAGATTTGTTTTCTCTATCTCATTTTATTCTGTTTGTAGGTGACGCAGTTGCTTTAATTTTTTTTTCGTTTTTGAAAATCACGTTACGAAGCAAGTTTTCAGATAAATACGCGCGCTTGAAAATTTCTCACATTAATTTTGCAACACTTTTCGTTCCAGAAACTGGCCCTTAGTTGTTGTATGACAAATAAACAGTCGGCCCACCTGACGATAAATAGTCACCATACATCGCAGGTGACAGGTGTGTTCCATGAAAAACTAATCTAAAAACTTGTACCTACAAAAATCATACTTAACCGAACCCATCAAATCAACAATTTCTTTCTTACAAATCACCTTCGAAATGAACTTATTCAATAATAAATGAAGCGTGGTAAAATAATTTTATTGACTCCTAAAATTATCAAACTCGCGACAACCAAATGAAATGTTAAAGTTTCTGATTGATTTGAATTGGTTTGATTATTCCATTAAAATCAAAACGTTAGAATTCATTTACATTTCGAGGAACTTTCACTTCATTTGAATTCTCAATTAATTACATTGATAAGTTACAAAGAATGTTTGTATTTTCGTAAATTGTTACTGAAATAAATAAATTGGTAGGTGGGTTTTTGTTTTGTGTTAGGCTTTTTCGAACATTAATTTTAGCCTAGTTAGCTGTTAATGTGTACTGGAACACGAAGTGGTAATTAGGCGATATTAATTAGGGTTTATATTTGGTTATTTGTTGGAGTGTTCATATTTGTATTGGAATTAATAATGATGTTTACAAAGTGAGCAGCGGTACTAAAATATATTCGGCTAGCTGAAATAAATGGTATGAAATATTTGGATAAATACAAACGTAGCTAAATTTTTAGACCATCATTAAATTTTTTGTTGGATTACTCTTGTTTAGCTTTTTATTGTCTCATAACACATCAAGAAACAAGACACTCAGTTATTATTAAAACACCACCAGCAGTACAAATACAAAACCAAACATTTTCTACCAGATTTTTAAAACCATGTCTAAAACATTATCACATCTTAACAAAGAGCACGAATATTTTTTATACCGCGACTGTGGCTCCCCCTTCCCCCTACAAAGTCAATCGTCAAAGTGGTAGAAACGGGGTCAGCAGACGGCCGCGGAAATAGAGCACTCGTGGCGATGACGACTTGCTACTGTAATGATGATTTCTGCCAGAGATTATGGGCAATAGGCATGATTTTTTTTGGACTGTCAAACCTTTTTTTAAACCTGCATTTTTTGTTTCAAGGTAATTAATTATGGCCATGATATTATAAGTAAAAAAGTAGATAGATTATTATAGACGCTCCGCAATTGGCACGTAAAGAACAGACTAAGTCCATAATTATCGTCTTGTCTCTTTTTCGCTCCCGATAATTACGACATGCCGTCCTACTTCCACGTGTCATTTAATATAGGTAGTATGATTTTTTGCCGGTTTTGAAGATCGAACGTTGGGTAAGCAACCTATCTACCTTTTTCTACTTATAAAAAAGAAAGAAAATACATTATTTGCGGTAAACATGACGCAAAGAAAAAACACATAAACACAAAAAAGAACAAGTTTGGGGAAAATATGCGTCACATTTACGCAAAACGGCAATCGCTCAGCATAATGCTACGACCCTTTGCGAGACAGAGTCCCAGAGCTGGTTTTCAGCGATAGCCGGCATTGACGTGATGACGTCAACCAATGCAGCATATGAAAATTAAAAATAATCAAAAAGAAATAAGAAGTAAAATAAATACACTATATCTAGATTAAAATGAAAAATTATGGTGATGTAATCATTGATTAAAATATTATAAGACCGCACTTTGTACCTACGGTGTTCTTTTAGTACCCATATTTAGTAGATATGTACCTGTTCTTTTTTAATTAATTGATAACTAAAACAACGATAGGTTTTTTTTAATAAACATTTTATTAAGAAAAAGTAATCTAACGGGGAATGGTAATAGTATAAAGTCCCTGTGTGTTTCATTGCAGGTTAGTTATTACTAAATAAATCAGTAAATTGATAACAATTTATTCCATCTCCAGTTACCAGCATCTTTGTTCTATTGTTAACACAACGGTGGTAGGATTTCATGCAAGAAAAAACACAGAATGTATTTTTAAACCAGCGAATTCCTGTTCAGGGTCATAAATTTCATACGAAACACAACACTATTATGCAACTGCATAATACAGGATAAACCTCATAGTATTGTTGCAGGAATATTTCAACGAATGAGGAAGGAAATCTTTAAGTTCTATTTATTTTTGTAGTAGAGGAAACTGACATTCATAAACATTTCTGTAAACAGAGTTTTGAAGTTTTCTTTAGTTATGATTAGAGATCGGATATTCGGATGCATATTTACCTATAATTAACTTTTAGCTATGAAAGTATGGAAACAGCTCTTAATTTTTTTTTTTTCTAAAATAAAATCCTGGTATGCCAAGAACACAGGGAATACATAAGTAATCAAGTATATACTATGGAAACGACTTCTAAAAAAATGTTTATTAAAAAAAAACCCTGGGATTCTTGGATAGCATAACTATTCAGATGCATATTTATTTAAAATTATGTTTAACACCCCATGCAAATATCTGTATGTAGGGTGTAAGAGGAGGGTAGTGTGTGTTTGTTAAAGTTAAGATTTTTTCGATACAAAAACGCATTCCATATTAGCCAACATCTCAACTTTAGGTGAATATGCATCTGAATATCCGATATCTGGTTATGATGCAGCTTGTATATTTAAGTTGAATTCATCAATATAAACTAAGTGGCAAAAATACGCAGTATTAAGAATAATTCAAAAACTGCTGGTCAGAACTTCATTAAATTTAAATGGGACCACATGTGAAGCACCAGCTTTCAAATAAAAAAGAATCATCCAAATCGGTTCTCCCAGAAAAAAATTCTGAGCTAACACACATTAAAAAAAAAATATATATATATATATACAGTTGAATTGAGAACCTCCTCCTTTTTTGAAGTCAGTTAAAAATAACTAAACCTTACTGCATCAAAAGTAATTATCACATATCTGTAACTACACCACACTACGTCCTCTACAGTGCTATCACAGTTATTTTATCTCTGGATTTTTCTATACTGTCCAAAGCACAGTAATCTTTATCCTCATTACAATAAGATTGCTGTTGGATTGCAGCAGACAGAGTTAAAATAACTGTGAAGGACTATACGAAGTCGTAGCAAAGCTAAGCGCTGTAGCACAGAGCTACGCACCGTAGCACTAATCTAAGCGCTCTGTAGCACAGAGCTACGCACCGTAGCACTGATCTAAGCGCTCTGTAGCACACAGCTACACACCGTAGCACTGATCTAAGCGCTCTGTAGCGCACAGCTACGCACCGTAGCACTGATCTAATCGCTCTGTAGTACAGAGCTACGCACCGTAGCACTGAGCTACGCGCCATAGCAGTAAATGCTACGCAGCAGAACACTGCTACAAAATACTTTAAAATAAAAGTTAGTTCATTTAACTTACGTTCTTGAAGTGAAATAAATATCGGACTTAAGCTTGGTTGGTTGATCCTCTATATTAAAGGCTTATCATCCATCTGGATTTCCGCTCAGAAATTATATTAGTATTGACTTCCCGCCATCTCCCCACACACGATTACTACCTTGAGCCCTAATTATGAGCCTTGAACCTATTGAGCTCTTAATTGAATACTTCCAGTACTAATTTCTCAAAAAAGTATAATAATATTAATATTGGAACGGAAACCGATGAGTGTATTTGTAGAATATAATTACTATTTTAATTTAAATATCTGTGAAATCAGAAATTCTGTGGCTTGATATTAATTATACAAAATTGAATTTATAAAAATAATTTAGTTATCTTTTCTGCAATTCATAGTGAAGTTATTTCTGCCAAATAATACTTTCGTGTTAATTACCGCGTTAAGTGCAGAAATTGCTGATATCTAGGTAGGTACTTAAGCCCCAATTACACGATGCAAGTTTCTGGCCTTTAAGTGTACATCCAATAAAATCGAATCAACAAATGATTTGAATCGTCTAAACACTGTTTAGATGGTGACACTTATAGTGCTGTTTTAATTACAGGATGAAATTGAATACGTGTGCCAAATTAATATATATAATTCAACGTGTTATAAAGAAAATGTTGAGCTTGTTATTCGGCCGAGAGAAAGAAAAGGCATGCAAATACTTGCGCGTAGGCAAGCGATTTGACAACGTCGCTGCTTCGTCGCGCTAACATGCTCCATGTTGTGAACTCAGCGATGGATGGATTGCTTCTGGAGGCGCGCTTTTTTTTTCTGGAATTACGTTTATTCGTGTCTACTTGAAGGCAATAACTGAGTTTTCACTATCTTAGACGATTATTACATGGTTTTTCTCACGAATTAAAATTTGGTAAATTATTGTGTAACAGTTACTGAACCTCCTATTTCGAGTTGGCGCAAGTTTTAAATTTCATCCTGTATTGGTATGCTATAGGAAAGTAAATTGAATCGTGTAAATCCTGCTTAAAGGAGAACTTACATCATTATTTCACAAGAATCCTAGGCCCATATAAAACCATGAGCAAAACAAGATTCTCAAAATCAAAACATCTGAATCTCTACCATCTGAAGCAAAACAAATTCCACCTTAGAAGATAACAGCCTCGTTTATAATCGAAACAATTTGAATAATTACGGGAATTTCCATATCTGTAGCCTTAGTGAAATTTATAGAAGGTAGGCTGACGGCGGCGGCGCGGCGACGTGGAGTGCTCTGGTGCGGTTGGAAAATGAGCGGGAAATGAACGGAGCTAAAAGGCCGCACAAACAATTTTCAGATAATGCCTGATCGTGATCAATTCTTAGATATGGAGTCATGTTTTGGGGGAATAGCACGGACAATGAATTATCGTTTCGGGCACAGAAAAGGAGCATTAGATCGATGTTTAGACTGCAAAGAACGGACAGCTGTAAATCTTATTTTATCGAACGTAAGATATTAACATTGCCCTCATTATATATACTAGAAACAGTAATGCTCATTAGATCGAATATTCATTTATTTCAGCTTTTGTCTGATCCTGTCCCTAGGAATAGACGTGATAATTTCAAACTGTGTGGTCACGGCGCTAAAACCACTCTTATGCGTAATAGCATCTTGTACATGGGTCCGACCATCTTTAAGAAATTGCCCAAATCATGGAGAACATTAAATACATCTGCTCTTAAAAGTAAATTGAAGAGTTAACTAACTGAAATAGCATATAACAGTATAGCAGAGTTTATGAAAGAGGACAGTTTTTTTTTGTTTTAGAGATGACGATGTTGTATATTATTGACATATTAGTATGATCTATTGTATTTTTGTGGAAAAATTGAAATTTTAATGACAATAATTCGTATTTTTTTATTGACTAATTTATTTAATGACTACTTTGACATTTAGTTTTATCTAAAAAAAATATGCTTGCTGAATTGTAATGATACCTAATCTTTAATGAATAATGAAGATTTAGTAAGTGCCTACATAATTTCTATAATGTAATTTTGATGAATATTATCACGGTTTATGCACCATATCTTCCTACCAATTTGTACGCCATGATATGCGGCTGAACATGTTAGAACTTTTCTATATCTGTTAATATCTTGCATGCAATGCATCATGTACCTAGACCATGTTTAAAAAAATTAAAAAAATCTTACTTACTGACAATGACAGCAGTTCTCTTTTTTTAATCTATAGAGGTATGAGGAACAGGGTGTAAATTAAACAATACTCTATTGAAAAGGGAGGATCCTCCGACCAGACGGGTGTTGTGTCTGGTGGGCAACTGCCCAACGGTTGATGTCGGGATGTTGTATATATGCTAGTTGCGCGGTAAACTCTGCTTGCGCGATGCAGGATGTAGCTCGTATGTGGCGATGTAGATACCGCTACAAATCTATAGGTACACTGCTACAAGGATCTTTTATCGCCAGAATGACATTGACACAACTATTTTCTTAATGTCCCTCGAGAATCATCGCATTTCCGATTACAAACGTATGCTAATTTCCATGTCCATCAATTAATAGATTTATCGTGTATAATAATTTGAATTCAGAACTATTGTACTTTATTGTTGCGTTTTGTTTTGACGTAAGAACAATAAGGTACTTAGTTCTGAATCAAAAATGAAATTAGGTACTGCACATTGTAATCAAGATAAAGAAATCTAACTCTAGTTAGTCCAAGTGTTCCTTTCAACTATTCGAAAAAGGAGCTAAGCGAGTAAATGTCTTAGAAGTCGTGATAAAACTTTGTCACTACGTCTTTACGTATCGCGATCCGCGACAACGGCCTTATGTCGCGAACTTGTGAGTTATAGCCGGCCGGCTAGCGAGTTTACTTTGAAATGAGTAATAGAATGACGACAGTGTTATGGTAACAGGTAAATTGTATTTTGGTTCTTACATTAGATGGATGGAATGGAGAGTAAACAATTTTAAAGGATTTGTGGCCAAACTTCTACTGTTTGAAATCTCTAAATCAAAATTGGTGACCACTAACTACAAATGTCAACTTTTAAATGTCTTAGTAGAACTTTATCTCCATTTATTCATATATCGCGATCCGCGACAACGGTCTTATGTCGCGAACTTGTGAGTTATGGCCGGCCAGCTAGCGAGTTTAATTTGAAATGAGTAATAGAATGGCGACAGTGTTATGGCTATAGGCAGATTGTATTTTGGTTCTTACATTAGATGGATGGAAAGTAAACATTTTAAAAGGATTTTTGGCTATAATGCATTTTTTTATTTTATTTTGGGTCGAAAATCTCCTGTCCGGTCTGACCTCTTCCGCTCTGGGCGGAGCGGAAGGGCGTGTCAGACTCTTACTGACTAAAACCCACCCGTGTTCCTTCAGTTGCCTGTGCGCCAGGGCCACGGTAATTCTTTCGAACAATCCGCGAACCCGGTAGGTTGGCTACAATGCTGCTGTTGAAAATCTCTTAATCGAAATTGACGACCACTAACTCAATGTCTCAGTAGAGCTCGCGATAAAACTTTGTCTGTACGTCTTCACATATCGCGATCCGCGTAGCCGTTGTCGCGAACTTGTGAGTTATGGCCGGCGGGCTAGGGAGTTTAATTTGAAATGAGTAATAGAATAACGACAGTTATCGTTACAAGAAAGTTTAGGTTGTTTTGAATTGTTTCAATTGTTTGGTCTTGCATTAAATGAGAAAAAAAATTTTTTTTACGGTACCGTACCTCAAAAGGAAAAAACGGAACCCCAATAGAATCACTTAGTTGACCTGACCATCTGTCTGTCAATTTGTCAAGACTTTTTTTGCTCAGGAACTCGTGGAGGAATCAAGTTGAACTTAATATCAAATACATAGGTCCCTTTGTAGCTCAAAAATATTAAGCTTCTAAGTACACGCAATAAAAAAATACGGCCATTAATGCGACATATTTTGACACTATTAAATAAATCACAACCTGGGTACTTCCCATTGACCTAGAATCATAAAATTTGGCAAGAAGCAAGATCTCACTGCACAAGCAAAGGAACAAGTCCGAAAATCGTTAATTTATGGTTTTATCACACAACAAGATTTTTTTGCCAATACAAACTTACATTTGCAGTTGGAGAATTAACCGTGACGTATATCAATGTATGGAAAAACATGTTTTTCAACTACAACTAAATTATAATTGATTAATAATTTTTACTAATACATTTAATTGACATTATTTACAATATGATGAAATATGATTTTACTAGACCTTTAATATAATTTACTATCGACATACATGTAAAAAAATTATTACAATTGATTAATAATACGTTTAAGAGACATTATATATTCGAATGTGACTTTGTATTCTATAGATTCAAACTGATTACTAAAAAACCTAATATATTTGTACACGAATTTCATTGGTAGGGCATAGAGCACGAGTAAAATGTATACTTATGACCTGTATTGTAATACCTGTGTTCACAAATAAAGATTGATTGATTGATTGATACAATGTTAAATTTGTTCTTGGAATAAATTCATCCCAACTGCGGAACCCTTCATTGTGCGTGGTCCGACAAGCACTTTTCCGGTTTTTTATTTATTTATAGGAGAACAAAAGCTTTTGTTTGAAAATTTTAATACGATCAGTGACTACTTAAAACATGGCTAAATTTTCAGCTTACAAATTATCTTTCTAACATTAACATTGTTTTCATTCGGACACTGAATAAACATTTGCCAAGAATTACTTAAATAGATTTTATCTTTTCGCTTTAATTATCATTTAGTTCGTGAAATCTAAACGGATACCCTCTGCTATCCCCAGTATATTACACCATGACCGACTTTTGCTAAGCAGGTGTCCGGGATCTTTGACGGAACGCACTGTTGGGACCTTCGCTACTATGCCCTGCTTTTGGGATGTCCCAAGGGAAAAAGCCGTCTCCCCTCTTCAACGTTCTTACGATGTAGGTAAGCGTATTTGGAACTAATCAAGTGCTTTGACTAATTTATAGGAAAGGCCAACAGGAATCGCGTTACTATAACGTTAAGTATATTTATTTATTCTTGCTAAGGGCACTGACCTTGTGCCCCTTGAAAGCCCCTTAAATCAACAACCCTTAATCTCAAATAAGGAAAATTCGGAAAACGAATCACACATGAAACGCCGTAATATTTATTTACGCAGCATTCCAAAGGTAATCCAATATAGAAAGGCAGTGGTCAAGGCGACAGCAGCCCTCCGGTCACATTTGTCGAAATCAAATTTATTACCGGTGTGTACCGAACCGAACGGTGTCAAAACGTAATCCCTACGAAGTTTCGGGTCATGCACGTACCGATGAAAATTGGGTAAAATTGTTTGATACTAACTGAAATGTAAAACGAGAATTGGATCTATTTTTAACCGACGTCAAAAAGAAGGACGTTCTCAATTCGTCGGTGATTTTTTTGTTGAATGAATAAAAAATGAAAAATTGTTTATTCTGCACAAGAACATACACAAAATACATACACTAATAAAAAGTAGCCAAAAGCCTCGTATTCAAAACGTTAAAAGTTTGAAAATGTTGTCAATTGCTTAATGTCAGAGCAGATCAAACCAAAGACAATTGTTCATTGTTGTATTTAAGCTACGCGATATCTCCGGCAATTGTGCATCGATTTCGTTTTTTTTTTTTTATATATAGTATATGCCTCAGGAGTCGTCCCATATATTATATTTGATTAACTTTGCTTGGGTAGTTCTTAAGTTAGCTTCAATAATACGTATTTTTCCAGTTATTGTATATTGATGATTTAAAATAACTTCCTGGCACTGTTATTTACATAGCAAGTAGTGGTATATACATTTTTGTGGGGTACGCAGCACAACAAAACAGTGAAAAATATTTTTCTTTTAACAAAAAATACATTCTATATCCAAAAAAACACAGCAAAGTGAAAACTAAATTTAATTTCGGAAGTCAGTGTCTTTGGTTTTGTATTTTCGTTTTTTTTGTTAGTAAAGTATTGAGTTATTTCGAATTCTGTAAACTGAATTTTTTACATTCAAAAGTTATTTTGATGAATAATATCCTTTATTTTTAACTTTTTTGATACTAACAGATAGGTAAAACAAGAATTCGATCTATTTTAGGTTCGTGTTATTTTTGATATATGAAAGTTTAAGTTTGAAGTTTTTGGATTAAGGCTCCTACACACAGCCGCGACACGCGTGTGACACAAAGGCACCGCCTGTCGCGCGACGAGCGGTGCCTTTGTGCCGCGCTGTCACGTCGCGGCTGTCTGTGAGAGCCTTTAAAAACAAATAGCCGCATTGACTGTTGTACATACTTGTTTTCCATAGGTAAGTAATAATAATTATAGTACCTAGTTTGATATTCAGTTCGATCACAACACTGCTAGTAACAGAATAAATTATATGATTAATCATAGAAATAGTATGAATGCTAGCACTACTTAAGCCCACGTACGCACGGACGTAAAAATATCGCGGCAGGATTTTATCGCACACTGGATTTTCAACGCTCTGCTTAGCGCTGAGGGTTGAAAATCCAACAGTGTGTTTTTTCAAAGCGCTTTGATGGACTCTGTTAGATTATCAACGATCGGCTCGACACCGAGAGTTGAAAATCCAGTGCGCGATAAAATCCCGCCGCAATATTTTTGCGTCCGTGCGAACATGGGCTAACAGGTTCACGAGAAAAAGTAAAATGTGACATCTCAAGGTTTTCTATTCGCAGTTTATTACATTATAATTTAAATTTGAAGTTATAATACTTGGAATTCATTTTCTAAGTTCACAAAGTAAGTATTCTAATATTAATGTGGAAAGTTAATCAAACGGTGGTACAATAAAACCTGAATTATAATATTCTGTATGGACTGGGATTCATTCTGGATTAAGATTTGTCAGATATGAAATAGAGACTAAAATAAATTAATAGCAGGGACGTTTAGACATTAATATAAATGGATGACATTTTTAATATCATTACATCTGTAATGATGATGTTATTTAATTACTTGCAAATGGAAAAAGTGTTCTGACACAAATTACTTTTATTCATATTGATAAAGATATTAATAAAAATATAGGTATAGGAGATAAATATACAGTAATAGAAAATGTAGGGTTTATCCTTTGGTTTCAGTAGGCACGCAAAAAGGTGCTAAATTCTGCTGTAGTAGGTACAACAGTAGAATTTAAATTGGTTGGGATTGTTTCAACTGGGACTGATAATAAAGGCTCCTACAAACAGGCGCGACACGCAACTCGAAACGCACGCGACACAAAGGCACCGCGAATCGTGCGAGATTCGCGTCGCGTATCGCGGCTGTTTGTAAGAGCCTTTAAGGCTCCCAAACCGGCGCGACTCTTGTAGAACAATTTCCATGATGTTTTCATAAAAAAATATTCTACTAGAGTTGCGTCGCGCTGTCGTGTCGCGCCTGTTTGGAAGCCTTAACACAACGCATTAAAATTAAGGTACCTACCTCCATCAACCAGTTTCTATAAACAAAAGAAGGTCTGACCACACCCCCAAAACCGTAGTCCCCTAAAACCATACCGGAGGACTTATGGCTATTGAAATGCAAACTCAATTAACTAGAACATGATATCGTCAAACCGAATGCCGTCCGAACATTCATATGACGCTAATCTCTTGTCCAAACTAATCCTTCGAGTAAGGCTGCGGGCACATTGAGAGGAGAGGAGGCAACCGATGCAGAACTTTGAAAATAAAAGTGGCTTTAATAATGCAGGTCAGCACTTAGGGCTCCCACAGGACTAGTGCTGCGAATTCGCATCGCATTACAAAAATCTGCGAGCTAGCAGGACGCAGCTCCAGGACGGTTCCTGCGATGTGGCGTCGTATCGCGTCGCATCGCAGTTTTGTGTGGGAGCCCTTAGTACGGGTTTTTCGAATAATCATCCCCTAAAATGAATGAAAGTTTGTATAGAAGTTCGATGGAATTTCAATACGGCTTGTTAAAAAATAAAAACCTTTTTTAGAAAAAAAAATTACCGGCCTAAAAAACAACACTACAAAGTGAAAAATTACTTTTATTTCGGAAGTCGGTTTCTTTGGGTCTGGATTTTAATTTTTTGCCACCGAGTTCCGAAATTAAAGTTATTTTTCACTTTGTAGTGCTTTTTTTTTTGATGACGGCAATTTTTTTGTTTTTGTAGAAAAGTATTTATTTTTCGCTTTTTAATGAGTCAGTTATTAATTTATCTAAGTTACAATAGCCTAACGTCAACCGCTCATCACCTTTTACAAAATATTCCTTTTCCCGATGCAGGGACGTTAATTGTTGAGGAATTCTCCTGGTAAGAACCAAAAGAACTGGAGCCGTTGGTGAAGCCACCATCAGCTCCATTTCACCATATGCATTGTGACGAGAATAAATTGCTTAGCAATCATATTAAAGTAATCGAATAGCAACCCGTGAAATACTTATTATTGAGTAGTTCCGGTGGCCACCCCTGGACTTTATCATCAGTTCCACTTCACCGAATGGTGCTTTCTGATAGCAAATGCACGAGTTACTATAAAATACCCAAGTCGCTATAGGTGTGCTTATAAAATTTGAGGATTTCCCTCGATTTCCATGGGATCCCTTCATTAGATTCTGACTTGGTGACAATGGGACCACCTCGAGAGTATACCCTTTTAAACAAAAAACTAATTTTGCAAATCCCTCTATATCATACACACTCTTTTTGTTTATAATTTTTGTTTGTAAAATATAAGTTAATAGTTATTTTTTGTTTAGAATTTATTCAAAATTACTTTGTTTAAAGAACAATCCTAGTTGGTCCGGAGGAAGGTGACGGCATATGTGATACAGGGTAATCCTAGTACGAGTGCCAGAGGACTCCATTGACACCTAAGTGCACATTACCTAAGACCAAATTTGTTTTTAAGGAGATTTACTGTACCCATTCTTCTCGTAATAAAGATTTTTAATTTTAATTTTTATATTTATATATGACGGTGTTGTACCCGAACATACATAAAAAAAAATATAAACATCCGAATTGATAACATCCTCCTTTTTGAAGTCGGTTAAAAAATAAAAGTCCACAAAATGTATGTCTCTGTTCCGTACGAGTCTAAAAAGGTAGAGATAAGTTTTAAACATTTCAACCGTGAAATACATAGATTTCGTCCTCTTACTTTCTTCATCTTGTCTTCTTGCACCGTGCCTTCGCATCCGCTCCATTTTGGTGCAGTAGGACACGCTCCGCTAAACCGCTCTCGCTCTTCGCCTCTCACTCGCCCATCTTCATTGGGCTCTCAGCCTTATCCAAGTAGAAGTAGAAATGTTAATCCTCGCATCGGTTTGGACCATATGGCTCCTAAATGAAAAGATTAAGGAGTCCAACATGCTAGTTTGAATTCCAAAATGATTAAAACACGTTTTGCTTCGAGATTAATTCAAAGGAAGGATTAGGTAAGGCCTGTGGTTGACGATATGGGCAGTACGGATAAATATCTCTTGTTAAAATTAATCTGATTTCAAATTGGAATAATAAAGTGACTTGGAAGAAGATAGAAAATATATTCAGTGCACAAAAAAAGACACAAACACATTAGTAGAGTTAGTTAGGTATTATTTATGGCACATTTTAACATTTAAGTTAAAGAAAAATACCATGCCAATTTGAAGGGATAGACAGAGTACTCATGAACATTTTTCAATTTATTTGTATTGTCTAGCAAGCAATAGGTGCAAAGAGGTGACTCCAATTCTTGATTGTGGTCAACCAAATTAAGACCGATTTCGTAAGATTATCGTTATGCAATACTAGCTGTTGCCTGCGACTCCGTCTGCAATCCAGGATGAAAAGTAGTCTATGTCCTTACCCAGGTCATAGTCTATCTGTGTGCCAAATTTCATCCAAATCCGTTTAGCCGTTTTGCCGTGAAAGCGTAACAAACAAATAAACTTAATTTCGCATTTATAATACTAGCTTTTGCCCACGGCTTCGCTCGCGTGGACGTCGGAATATATCGCACGGAAACGTGCCACCGGGACAAAAAGTAGCCTATGTCCTTCCCCAGGACAACATCTATCTCTTCGCCAAATTTGATCGAAATCCGTTCAGTGTTTTAGGCGTGAAAAGGTAACATACAGAGGGAGAGTTACTTTAGAATTTATAATATTAGTACGGATTAGTTAGGACTAGGATTGTTTCCATAGTTTCCTGTGTAGGAACCAAACAAAAAGTTTTATTTATATTAACCACGACTTCAGTTGTTGTAATCTGTGTTGGTAATCCAAAAGTATTTATGAACAAGAAATTCAAAAGAAATTAGGAACTTAATTAGGATCAATCAATAATCAATCAACTCAGCCTATCGCAGTCCACTGCTGGACATAGGCCTCTCCCAGGCTGGGCCACAACACCCTGTCCTCCGCCTTCCGCATCCAGTCTGTCCCAGCGACCTTTTTGAGGTCGTCAGTCCATCTAGCTGGGGGACGTCCCACACTACGCTTGCCGATACGCGGTCTCTACTCCAGGACTCGTCTGCTACACCGGCCATCGGTCCTTCGCTAAACATGGCCAGCCCACGGCAACTTCAGCTTGCTTACTCTGCAATCTATGTCGGTAACTCCGGTTCTTTTCCGGATAACTTCGTTTCTGATTTTATCCTTCAAAGAAACCCCGAGCATAGTCCGCTCCATAGCGGGCCGAGCGACCTTAAATTAGGATCAATCTCTTTTAATCTAAAAATAATTAAACCAATCTTACAAAGGGAAACCAACTATGTACAGTTAGTTTCCCTTTGTACTCGTAGCATAGGGCAAAAATCTATTGCAGCATCGTAACAAATCAATAAAAAGATGAAGCCCACTTAGTACAAGGCAGATTGCCTTTTTAGAAGCCCCAGCCATTTGTTTCCAAGAAAACGAGAATCAGAGGAGCGAGCTACAGTAACACAGTGATTGTCGAATAAATTGTGCCTTAGGGAGTACCCAGACGCCAATTATCTGAGATTAAACGTAACAAAAGCCTTCGGAAAGGCCCTGAAATGAAAACGTGTGAAAATATTTTAATCAAACGCATTGTACCATAATTGGGCAAATGTTTCAGCATTACTGAATATTTATGAAAAAAAAAAATATGAAAATAACATTGTCTCATGAAAAAAATTGCGTGTAAAACGCTGTCAAATGCAAGCGAAGGGTTGCGAATCTTAATAAAATAAAATAAAAAATTAATATGTACCTATTGAATTTAACACAGGCAGAAACATAGGTATAAATAAAACCGGCCAAGTGCGAGTCGGACTCGCGCACGAAGGGTTTCTTACCATAATCTATAAAAAAAATTGGCAAAAACTGGCGCAAAAAATATTTTAATTTTATTATTTATTATTAAAGTAAAAATACAACTGAGTATTTTGTGAATATTTCAAGTGCCTACCCTGTTGCCATTATTGATATTGAGCAAAAAGGGCAAAAAAATCGCGTTTGTTCTATGGGAGCCCCCCTTAAATATTTATTTTATTTTGTTGTTATAGCGGCAACAGAAATACATAATTTGTGAAAATTTCAACTGTCTGGCTGTCGCGGTTCTTGAGATGCAGCCTGGTGACAGACAGACGGATGGACAGACGGACAGACAGACAGCGTAGTCTTAGTACTATGGTCCCATTTTTACCCTTTGGGTACGGAAACCTAAAAACAATAATGTTCGTTTTCACTAACGTCAAGTTTAGCAACGCCTCATTAGGTAATAATTGATATCTACTTTGTTTGTCGTTATTAAGGTTCCGTACCCATACGGTGCCAACAGAACCCTATTACTAAGCCTCCGCTTTCCGTCCATCTATTTGTCAGCGGGCTGTATCTCAGGAACCGTAATAGGTAGACAGTTTTAATCTTCAAAGTGTATATTTCTATTGCCGCTATAACAAAAAATAATAAAAATAAAATAAAGTTAAAAATTAAACCCCTTTCATTTTTAACATACAAAAGAGGTTCTGCGGTACGGAACCCTTCGTGTGCGAGTCCGAATCGCACTTGAAGGGTTCATTAATTAAATTTAGTTGTTTGTCAAAATTATTATGAATCTGTTGCTAGTTATCCCGCAAGCGTTACTAATCGGCGAATTAGTGTTGTATCTTTAATGATTGCCTAGTGTCTAGTGAAATGGTTTTTCCTCCTAGTCTTAGTAAAAACGGGCTTAAGATATATATATATATACATTTATTTATTTATAAGTACATACTATGTTCAGCTAGAATCACACTTAATTCTGTGGAAAATCATACTTATCCGATTTATTACATCACACAGGGGGACGTCATTACGTCATCCGAGAGGTAGTTGCTGAAAATCAGCGCTGTTGACGATAGGTTCGTCCGAAGTCACAGCATTTTGCTGAGCAACGACCTGTTCTTGCACAGATGCGACGCACTGCTTAATTGTTCTTATTATTATTGTTTGTTTGTTACAAAAGTAGTAATTTTTCCACACTGCAATCGGCATTTTGTTTTTGTTTTGATCATTTGTTTGTTGTCATTTGCCAGTGTCGCAACACAGAGCAATGTGTATTGTCTTTGGTCTCTGGCATCAAGCAATAGACAGAATTATGAAACTTTTGTAACATGAATACGAGGCTTTTGGCTATTTTGTATGTCTCTAAATTAATGTCGCTCATTTGTTAGGTGCGTTTTGTTTGTGCAGAATAAACTATTTTTCTTTCTTTCTTTTTTTTTTCTTTAAGATTAATAATGTAAATACATAGTAATATTTAATTAGCAATACTATTCATCCTTATAGCCCTAGGGTAACATCCTGCGACACAGCTGCTTTTACACAAGCAAATCACAGAATTATGCAATATTCCATGTCGGCAGAAGGTAAATCTTTAGGCTATACAAATATTTCAGTGTAGGATTAATCCAACTAGTGATATTAAGCGGAATAGAAGATGAATAATTGATAATGAAGAATATCAAATTCTAGAGGTCTTATTGCAAAATAATGCAGATCTCCTTATACATACTATTATATACTTTTATAGCAAAGTAATTTAATGTAAACCTCACTTCATAATTCTTCTCCTGTTCGCAAAATTTATAAATAAATAATAAATCAATAAAATGCTTTATTGCAGACCACATGGTCAATAAAAAAACCTTTTTTTAATTAACCGACTTCAAAAAAAAGAGGAGGTACTTAATTAGACTGTATTTTTTTTTGTGTGTTAGTTCAGAACTTTTTTCTGGGTGAACCGATTTGGATGATTCTTTTTTTATTTGAAAGCTGGTGCCTCACATGTGGTCCCATTCAAATTGATCAAGTTCTGACCAGTAGTTTTTGAGTTATCCTTAATACTGCGTATTTTTTCCACTTTATATTGATGATGTTTTAATAATTTCCTGTCAAGATTATTTACATATCAAGTAGTGGTATACGAATATGTGTGGGGTAGATAGCGCAACTAAAAAGTGAAAAATAAAAACGTTTTTACAAAAAAAAACAACCGACTTCCAAAAAAAACATAAGAAGACGTGAAAAATAACTTTAATTTCGGAAGACGTTGGCTGAAAACGAAAATACACAATCAAAGACACCGACTTCCGAAATTAAAGTTATTATTCACGTTTTTAAGTGTTTTTTTTTTGAAGTCGGGTTTTTTTTTTTTGTAAAAAAGCTTTTTAAATTATTATTTTTAAGTATGCAGGTTTGGTTTTTCTTTCCATAGATCTGTAGCAGCCGTCATCTCAGTAATTTAATCACCTATCTTTGGCCATATCATCTTTCATATCGACTAAATTCGAAAACCTCTTACTTCCATCAAGGTTAACTTTGTAGTTAGTAAAAATAACGTAATTATAAAACATAATTATATGGTACTAGCTTTTGCGCGCGGCTTCGCCCTCGTGGAGGTCGGAAATTATCCAACGGGAACGTACTACCGGGATAAAAAGTATCCTAAATGTAATCCAGGTATCCTAGTATCCAAGTATCCTAAACTATCTGTGTTGCAAATTCCATCCAAATCCGTGAAAGAGTAACAAATATCCATCCATCCATCCTCACAAACTTTCACATTTATAATATTAGTAGGATTTACAAGGCAGATATGAGTGGAAACGCCGGGAGGGGACGCTCTATGAGGAAATATAGTGACCTTATTGGTGATGTTCTTTCAGAAAGGTCAGGTGCGTAGTACTCACAACCCGCGTGCGTGTATGACCAGATGTATGAACGTAAACGAGGCAAAAGGAGTATGTAAGGATCGTAGCAAGTGACGTTCTGTAGTTTTTGCTGACCCCCATGGGAAGAAAGTGTGAGTTTATATATGTATTTATGTGTAATTATATGGTAATCTATTTTATTGAAGCTTGGATATACAGCTCAAAATGGTGTGGAAATCAAATAATCAAACATTCCATCAATACAGTACTGGGGAGGGGGACATACATGGTTAAGGTTATGCAAAATGACGGCCAAAGTTACTAGGTTTACTTTTTTGAAAATTTAAAAGTAAACTGTCTTTTGTAAGGAAATAAGAGTTTTGCGATTAGATTCGTTCAAAAATTTCCTACCAAATGACATCAGTATATTTCGTCAAAAAACAGAGTTACGAGTTTTTCAACTTTAGCCGACGGCTCACAATCTTCAACAATGCTCTCATGGCTCCATCCATACAACGGTAACATTTAATCACTTGTACCCACACATTTAAATTCAAAAAAATTGCTGTATTTTTGTCACCAACCCAGAATTTTTGAGCTAACACATCGTCAGTAACGCGAGGAGTAGTTATTTTTTTCAGAACAGCAACAGAATTTGGTAAGAATTTTCTTCTTTACAACCAATTCCTTTGTGAGCTAAATCAGTTCTCCATTTCGTCATACAAGGTTGAAACTTTTGAGGCTTCGCTACAATCAAGGTACAAATGCCATTTCACCGAAAACCCACACACAAAGAGAAGCATTACATTGAAATGTTACTAATACCAGAGGTATTTAGAATAGCACAATGAAAACGTTCAATTTATGTCCCTTAGCTTCTATTGGCGACTACCAGGAGTTAGGGCTTGGAACCGGTACCAAAAGTACAGGTTCCGTACCGGTACTTAGCAGTTCCAAATGGTACCGGTTCCAGAAGGGTATCGGTAGTCCACCAAAAAAGTACCGGTACCAAATTCAGGTACCAGCCACGTACCACAAATCTCGTATTCGTTCCTTGAAGTTATTTTTCTATTGCCTATTAACTATCCTTTTTAGTTACTTTATCTGTTTTCTCACTCTAACTTAAGGAAATATTTGTTTGGTACCGGTTTTGGTAGCAATACAATACCGATACTGATTAGAAATACCAATAGTACAGGTACTACTCTGGTACCGGTGTCACACCAAGGCTAATGGTACCAGTTCCCAAAAATACCGGTATTTCAAGCCCTACCAGGAGTACAGAAACACTAGACAGTAGGGCGAACAATGTTCTGTAGTACACGTGCGATGTTATTGAAATACACACAATAATTGTTTATACCTGTGACTGGCGTATTTGATGAAGTAATGTATTTAGTCATTAATGTCATTTTGTATAGGTATATTGTAATATCTTTGTATTGTATTGAGTAATGTTTGAACAGGTGGTAACATTTGTGAAACTGTTTCCTCAAGGAGGTATCATGTTAAGGATACCTTTCACTTTGTGAAGGAAATACTGGTCTGATGTCCCTCGGCTAATATGGGTGTATAATCAGCTCGTCAGTGGCTTTGCTTTATTCACTATCATTATTAAATCGACCGTAAAGTCTATCAACGATCGCTTCTGGATTTGTTGCATCTAATTTGTTTTCCGCGATATTTTGGAATTCATGTTGTAAGCCGAAATGTTGTCTACAATGACAAAAATAAATAAATAAATAATTGCCAAAAATTGGCCTCAAAAAAATCTTTGTGTAATGTAGGTTCCTATATAAACATCAACACTGGCTTTACAATAGAAAGAAAACCGAGTGCCTTTGTGTCTGTGCTAGCACTGATATGAAATAATTCTACATACAAGTAAAATATTATTGTACCCCAAATCTGGCTGATAGATACGAAGACTAGTAATGACAGATGTCGCGATGTCGCGGGATTTGTCATCGATTTCGGAGTTCTCGTATGTTGGAGGCAGTTACCTAAAACCTTAGACTGATTTGTTCAATTTAGAGAAAACTTTATCAAATAATTCGCGTTGTGGTTTTTGGGCCGGATCAAACAGCGTCTTGAAATCTATTAGAAATCATTATTATGTAAGTGTTATTCTACGAGTCACCGTACTGTGCAATGACTAATTAATTTGAGTATCTATGCCTTACCCCTATTTCCTGTAACAGACTTTTACCAGCTGAAGATGAATTTAAAAGCCCATTTTTCATTCCCAACGCGGTATAAATCCAGGCAGAAAACCACCCAGCTTCTCTTTTCGGACTAGTCCAAAAATTAACGATACTATATCGCGCTGGCAGCACTAAGCACCTAACGTTATGCCCTAGCCGATCTTGGCCGACCGCCAACGAACGCGGCGAACGCTCGTAGGCTTTTTCAAACATCGAATGTGTTCTAAATTCGAAATTGACTATCGTAGGAATTCGGTAACTAAACTCGTAAAAACAAAAAAAAAATGTAAACCGTTTAGGTTCGGCAGCCATATTGGAAAAATTGGCTTACCTACGCAATAAAAGTTATTTCGTGGATTACTGCGGGTTCTCGTTAAACTGGTAGTAAGTGTAATAAGCCATAAAATGAGCTTTTTATTTCGCGTATTATTGCTGGATACTTACTTAGTTCGTATGTTATTGGTACATGGGGATTCAATGATGTTAAGGTATCAAACTTTAATGAAGAGTTTTTCTTCGTGGTATTCTTCTAATATTCTTCATTTTATTCCACAGACCTTCAGAAATAAAATTGCTGTATTTTCTTTAATGTTTCCCAGTATTTTAAAAGCGATTCAATAAACTGCTTAATTTAACAAACAAGCCTAAACGTTATTTCATAACATTATTGGCTTCACCGTTCTTCTAAATTGCTTTAAAGTGTTCAAAGGAAAACATCAGAACGCTTAATGTAGAGGAATATATTTTTATTTTTCGCCCTTTTTCCTTGATTCCGTATACTGAGCGAGATCAACTTTATATTACTCCTCAAACTTTACCATAACTTTGTCTAGTTCTTATTGTCTTGCGGCCGCCTGAGAAGCCTTTTGAATGGTTTTTTAATTATGTTTATGGAAGTTCGTCGGAAATACGAAAAATTCTTCTCATTCTTAAAGTCACAATTAATTTTACAACACCACTTTTCTTGGAACAGGTAAATAAGGATTCTTCTTTGAAAATTCTCTAGATGGGAAATATAATTAGAGTTATTAATTAAAGATGGAGGAAGGTCTTTTATTATTTTTAATAAAAGTAATCTGTGAAAATTAAATATTATATTTTGGGAATGCGATAAAGGTCAACAAGTAAACGGTCAATTTTTGTACCGGCAACTCGTGCCGAGGACCAGTTTTGATGGTCGAGTTGGATTTTTATTACGTTTTTTCTGTTAGAAATTCAATGTGACTGACAAATACTGAAATTATACCTGAAAAACAGTACCTAAAAGATTCAACCTGTATAACATGGAACTCATTTATTTTCAGTTATGTATGGATATCATGAACTGTAATTTGTAAACCAACATTTCAATAATTATGATTTAGCAAACCATTGAAATTTATTCACCATACGAATTATAAATGAGACAAACATAAACCTAAATATCAATAGAATCAAACCGACTCAATCAAATTAATGAAACCTTTTCAATTTTGCACTCGCTAAGTCTTCAATCAAAACTAATTTGTGTTTTAAATAAAGCAAGCCCTATTTGAAAGTGAAGTTAATGACTTTCCAAGGAGCCTTAAGTTGGAATAAGAATAAGTTATAATGTCAATAGCTATTTACATTTCAATCAGGTAATAGCCCTAGAAAAAGAAGTAGGTTAGAAACGGCATAATATGGCAATTATTATAAGGTCTAATCAAAGGTAATTTGACTCAATAGCTCACGTATTTATACGGCAATTCATGTTTATGTTTAAGGTAATTTAATGATAATGTTACTAAATTAAGGTGACTGAAAGGTTAGGTATTTTCGTGATAACTTTACACATACCATCACGCCTCTAATCTCCGAAGAGTTAGGTAGAGGTGTACCTATAGTACACCCACATTTCGCCAGTTAGCATGATAGCTTTCTTTCAGTTTTTTTCGACATTTGTCTTTTTCAATTCGTTATCGATGTGCCTAGTCATTTTATTAAGTCGTACCTAATCGTCCCTGGCTTTAGCATCAAGCAATAGACAAAATTGTCAAACGTTTATAGCTTGAATGCGAGGCTTTTGGCTATTTTGTATGTGTCTATTAAATTAATGTCATTCATTTGTAAGGTGCGTTTTGTTTATGCAGAATAAACTATTTTTATTTCTTCTTCTTTCTTTTTTTAATAACCTCCATCCTTGAGCTCTTGCTGAGTTTTAGGATGTTCTTCCAAATTCATTTTCATACTTAGCATTGATATTTTATCATATTTCAACTAACCTCCTCAAGGTTAGCCTGTATTTTCCTTCTTATTCTAGCCAATATCGCATTAGTTCTCTCAGATTTTAACGGAAATCTAACTTTGTGTGTGACTGTATGTTTTGACAGATTTTTGTCTTTAGTACCTTCTTACAGATTTTTGCTCTTCTTTCACATTCATCATCTCTTAACTCATCAAGCATCGTTAATGAGACACAATTGATTATCTATTGTTTTGGCCCTCTAGCGGGCCACCTCGGGCCTGACTAGCTAAATTAACCTCTCCAACCTTTACCACTACCACATCAACAACATCTCTGTCTCCATTTATTATTACTCCCCTTTTCCGCAATTCTATTACAATGGCTAGGTCTTCTTCTAAATTAGTCCAAGTGGTACAACACGCCTAATTCGCGACATGTCCCGGCCACACTGAGTGCTCTCCACGCGGCCTGACTTGGCTCAGCTTGGCCTTGGCATGATGCATATAGCACAATGACAATGGAACCTTGACATGACCTTGTCTTTGTTCTATTTAATAAATGGAAACTGGATGTTTTGTTTTGTTAATGAATTTTGTTTTCCTTGGGGATTTTTTTGTCTGAGGACTCCAGAGTACGTTTTTAGCGTTTATAACCACTAAGTATCGTGATGAAATCGTTTTGATCTATTAACAGTTATTATCACGAGCTTCTCCTTGTAACAGTAATATAACGCAAGCAAAAAATCGCACTTGGTACCTACATGATCAATTCCACTGAACTTGATGACTGATCAGTTTTAGAATTAATAACTACTACTAAAAAAGTACCCTAACAATGTTCAACGTAGAAATAAAAAGTGCAAAGTAACTACATACCAAGTATTAACAATTTTACAACCTATAAAAAGGAACTTACTCCACTAAGCCGATCATAGTCGTACATAATTGAACCAGCAACATAATCGTTTGAACGCAATTTGATTGACCTAAAGACATATCCATTGACGCATGAATATTTATCAGGACGATCAGATCAATAACCGAACTACTTCGTCGCTCCAACGTTTTGAATATCGGTCATACGCATGTCAGACTGTAATCGTATATTCAATTGGTCAAATTGAATATTTTAAGGAAGTAGTAAAAACTATTTAAGGCTGCAATTGAAGGGTGAAAATGAAATTGACGATTTCTTACAATAATTTTCAGACAAAGAACTTTATAGAGGATTTAATAAGCTAATAAAGCCACAGTATATTGTTATATTTATTTATTTTTGACACATACAAATATACATAAACTAACGTCTGCTTCCCATCATGGGGGTAGGCAGAAACTACAGAACGCCACCTGCTACTATCCTTACATAGTCCATTTGCTTCGTTTAAGTTTATACACATATGTATAAACTTAAACGAAGCAAATGGCGGACCATAGTCTGCGGGGTAATTGCGTAACACACTAACAGTAGTTATGGGTTTTATTTTGACGGTTCAACAACATTCATTGCGTTATTTACGTTGTTGAGCGACAAATTTATCGAAAATATGAAGCAATGGATTAGCAATAAGCTTCAAAATGATTCAGATTGTGATAGATAGTGTGTTACGTAATTAGGGTGCAGGTCTGGTTATTTTTTAAATTTACAAAAAGGTACAAAGGCGGAATGAATAGGAAATACAATATTCTATTGATACACAAAATGTCGAAACAAAAGGCATATTTCCGATACTGGAAAGCTTAAAAAAAAAAGAGAGTGACAGAGCAGAGTATCGACCTTTGCTCCGAACCACGCCACGGTTCAAGTTCATTATATTCAAAAACAGGAGCATAATAAAACCTGTTTGTGATAGAACAAGCCATGATCGATGTACAAAGTTCAGTTCCCGTTTGCGGACACGTTGACAGCTCCATCAATCACTCTGTCGGTGCCTACATAATTGAATGTCGGCAATTTTTCGCCAGCATTTGTTAAAGAATTATTTATGGATGATGCCCAATAAGATCAAGAATCTTCAGAAACAATTTTTCTACGGGTAATTTGGGCAGGTCCATTTGTCCCAAAAAAACGAAGAAACATTAAAGAAACATTTGATACTGTCGAGATAGATTTCGTTTCACAGAAAGAGTGGGTCTACACGAAAATTAGGGTCAATTTCGGAGGAGGCAAAATTCAAGAACGGATAACATAATTACCGGTAAAAGACGAGACGGTGGGACCTAATCAGATTTTTTACTTTCCGCAAAAATCTCACTTTTCATTTTGGCAAGCATTCCATCAACTAGAAATGGGGGACTGAAAGCCAAAAGCTTAATGAACTTTTGGCCTACTACTTAGTCATTTTTTTGTAACTTTGATCAAAGGATCTATGCAAAAAACTAGAGAGTGTGGGTAATTACGGCCCTCAGTATAATTAGGACACTATGTCCTTAATACCGTAGCTGTGACATCATTAACTCTAGCTCTAGCTCTTAGTACCCAGGCATTAATAGGCTGTTAGAGTGTTTATTACCCAAAATCTGAAAGGTCCCCTAAAATCATTCGCTAATTCTAACAGAAAATATATACAAGACTGAAAATCTATTACAAATGTGACTATAAAATAATAAAAACTTAAATCCAAATGGTGCTTAAGAGATAAAAAAAATCACACAAGTACTCACTTAAAAGCTCACGACAAAAAGTTTAAAGCCAGATGCTTCCAATAGCTGGTTGGGTTATTGGCATGAGCCCAAAAAGCATGATTCTAGATGTGCTGAAGATATCTGCTAATGATACGAAAGGCTCTTATCTTAGAGCTATTAATACATACCAGAAATCCGATTACTTCACTATCTATAATATACAAATCAATGCATTTTAGGGTTCCGTACCCAAAGGGTGCCAACGGGACCCTATTACTACGCCACCGCTGTGCGTGCATCCGTCCGTCCGTCCCTCCGTCTGTCTGTCAGCGGGCTGTAACTCATGAACCGTAAAAGGTAGACATATTAAATTTTCACAGAGTGTTATTTCTATTGCCGCTATAATAAGATATAATAAAATTAAAATAAAGTAAAAAATTAAAAGGGTTTCCATACAAGAAACGTGTTTTTTTCGGCGTTTTTTGCCTTTTGTTACGGCACCCTTCGTGTCCGAGTCGCACTTGGCTGGTTTTCTGCTCTGCTTTCTTTTGCTTTTTTTTGGTCTCTGCTTGGGTAGGCACAAACTTCCTATTGGGAAAAAGCTCGTGTCTTTGAGAAAAAATCGATGGTCATCAAGTAGCAGGGTCTTCTAAGGAATATCTTGTCCATAATTGGGTTTTTCAAATTATTATTTTGATTATTTAAAAAGCCAATAACTTGTTTCAATAGCAGAACTGCAGTTGGGAGAAATAGGGATATTATCCCACACCCACTTAATCAATGACTTTCAGCTTTATAAAATCTATAAACCTCTGCCTAAGCCTAAATAGGAAACAGACGTAATGTTATGTCATGTTGAATGGTATGACTTCTGGATTACGACAAAATCTTGCAACCTAAAATGGACGGTACATATACTGTTGCTTGGAATGATCAAATACAGTAGGCGCTCGGTAATCCGGCACTCACTTATCCCATACGTCCAATACTCCGGCGTTTCCTAACTTAGCTCTCCTACCCTCTAATCTGGCAGGTTTAATACAAAAGTGCCGGATCCCAGAGCGCGCGCATTGTTCGTTGTCGTTCTGCAGTCCGGTCCACGACCTTAAAAGGTAACACGTTATTTAGCTATTTCTACGAGAAGGTAATATTAGGTACGTAAACTAATAAAGATTTTTTTCTTTGCAAATCTGTGTAAAAAATGTTTCTTACTAGCTAGTTGACATTTCCCATAGAAATCCAATAATCCGGCGGAAAAAAATGGGTGCCGGATTACCGAGCCTCTACTGTACTTGCAACAGCGCGCATAATTCCATGCAGCAAAACTCATGATACAGTTGCTGCCGACTGAATTCGAATCTATTTAATAGCTAACATTTAACATCTGATACCATCACAAAAGATCATTGAGAACGCTGTAAGACCCCTTTAATCTACGTCGCAACTCATAATCCTTATAATGATCAGGTAAACTAATTACTAGGCGGTAATATGCGCCTTTAGGAGGGAAAAGCCACCCGAGTATTACAGTAATTGTTATGATGTAGACACAGTAGACAGGTTACATCAACGTAGGGTCTGCATCCGACCGGGAGTCCCGGGTCTGTCCTACTTTTGTATACAATGAACAAAGATGGGCCATCTTTTTTTGGAGTTCTGAAATTTAGGGTAGAATTGTTGTTATTTGATCTGAGTAAAGCGTTTGATACGGTAAGCCAAAGATTTTTAACTTATAGAATGACGAGACGAATTCATGAAGGATAAGACCATAACAGCATAGACATGCGAAATTAAAGGAATTGGGTCTTTTTGTCCTGCAGTAGAAAAATTTAATATATTAGAAAAAATTGAAGGCCAAGGAGTGCATATGCATAATCAGCCTATAATGTTCCTAATTCTGAGACACAAGCGTCCTCTCAGTGAGAAGGATTGGGCTATTATCCACGACGCGGGCCCAGTGCAGGTTGGTAGACGTCACATGTCTTCGAATTTTTGCTTCTAGGACATGCCGGTTTCCTCACGATGTTTTCTTTCACCGTTTTGAGAGCGGGGATGATGAAATAATTTACACAATTTAAAGCGCCTGACCGGGTTTAAACCTACGACCTACAACTCGTAAGTTACGGCCGTTACTACTGAAGTACCACTGCTCCCGGCCTATATAAAATAATTATTGGTCGATATAATAATATTATTGAGATTAATACATTCAATTATGTACTAGAACGGAAATCTTGTGGTTATACCTGTTTATCTGAAATTGAAATTCTAATAAATACTCGTATACCCAAAGTCCTCGTTTAGAATTATCAATTCAATTGGATTACTTTAAGCGTAAACAATCCCAAGGATATATTTGGGATTTAACTCTAATATCCAAGGTACCCTTATTAATTATTCGGTATTACCAGCCACAAAGATGCGAGACCTGCAACGGAACGGGAAACATTCTTTCTTATGTTTGTTTTCAATTACACTTAGTTCCACGACGCATGGCGTTAAAGTTTTTGAACAACGAAAACGTATAATGAAACAGATTTGAAATAATCTTTGTTATAGATAGGTACAAATTGTATGGGCTGGTAATGAAGACGATTGTGCTTGGAGAGAAATTCAATTAGTGTTATCAGGAGAACATTTTTTGTGTGGATTTAGATTAGAAACAAAAGGAGATAATTAAAACACTGGCAGACGTTCTTGAGGTTGATTGGTTGACGTTTTGCGTTTTAATTGGTAAATCTATCTGCGAAACTTCTGCAAAGCCAGTTGCAATTATCTGTGAAAAGTTTATTCTTTATAGCCATATCATTGCATAAATCTCTTAGATTACCCGTTGGTACATACAGCTATGAATCATTTTCTACATATCTATGGATCATTTCACCCAGATTTTGCTTTCCCAATGAAACAAAAACTGCATAGCAATATGAATACGACTCTCTGCATTCACGAGGTTTGTTTTATTGAATGTTGATCTGCGAATGAAAGAGGGATGCTGAAGCGGATCGGCAACATGTATACCCTTACAAATCGTGGAATTTGACTCAGCGAAATGGGCTGCTCTATTGCTTTGGGTAACGTTCTAGTGAATAGTGATTTGTTACCACTCGCAACACTTCTTTTTTCAATACCAGATTTAAAAGGTCTTTTCGTATTTGGAATTTATGTATTTGAAGCTTCGAATTCAGTATGTGAAATACCATAATTTTAAAACAAACTGAACGAAAGATCCAGAATATTCTAACATGTATTTTACTAGCGTTCGAAAAGGCGATTTAGCCTTTCATTGTTATAAGTCACACCAATCATAAAACGTAAAATTAGATAAAGTTAAGACCATGCACGATGAAAAGAAGAGTTGTTCTTCAGAAACACACAGTAGGTCGCAATGGCACAAAAAACATTTAAAAAAATTACAAATTAATATCATAGATACGTAGCATTGCATTATACAACTGTTTTGATAAGATGGTAACAATCTATGTAATTTAAAAAATCCCATTCGTAATTAATAAGGTGTACAATAATGAGTTTTCTCTCTTTGTCTATTTGTAACCTAAATCGACCAAAAATACGATCCACAGGTCTACAAAGTCCTTACAAACAATTAATTGATCTACTCTTATACCTCTCTCCTTATACTCTTCCGATGAATTCTCGGGGCGCGCCGGCTGACTGATGAGGCGTGATTTCTGCATGAGTGACACGATCGTTAGTTGAACTCATTACTACTGCTTAGCCAACAATTCGTTCACTTGTGATAATGGTACTGTCACTTGTTGATGAGTTTGGTTTTTCTTTGCCATGAAGGTTCTTTTATCTTTGCTGAGAAGACTTTTGGGTGTGTCGTTGTCAGTTAATGTTATTAATGAAGGAGTGAAGTGAAGCGAGTTTTTACTTACATACGTCCAACTTAAAATCATATATTTAATAAACATCACCAGTGGCATTTAGAAATTGGTACGTTCTATTGTATGTTTTATTAATCACTTCAGAAGCTTTTACACAAGAAGTGTACGTCTTAATCTTATAGTCCGGTGATGGAGGTATTTAAAATTAGAGTTTGTCCATATCGACAGCCGGAAAGACTAAGAAAGAAAATAAAGAAAAATAGGTTTATTTGTCACAAAAACACGTGCGTACAAAAAAAAATCTCTGGTAATAATGTAAAATAAAAACAAACAAAATAGATCTATAATCACGAGCACAAAACAGAAATAGTCGACTACTGCACGTCTGACTGTGACAAGAAGGCTTCCACTTAGCGTGATGCTGTGCTATGGGGGACCTAAAAGGACGTACGGAAACCAAGTCAGGTCACACTTAGACTTTGTCATTGCTCACCTCTTCAACATCAAAATCTCACCAAAAATTCACTTCACACGAATAAAACAAAACCAACTAAATTACCAACACATTTCAACCATTAATCTTCGATTCTATCAATTCTAGAGCAGCTACGTACCACATTTACTCACTTCCTATTACGCCAAAGACTTACGTATCGTATACCAAACATGTGTACACGAGCCCTTAATGTTGAGCATAGAAACAGTCGTCACGCTCACACATTACCGCGGAAACTTAAGTGGTGTGGTGTACGTAATCCGTCGTCATCCGTGATGAATGGTGGATGCCGTCTAAACCCTCACAGGATTAGTCAATTGCGGCCTCAAATCCACCAAGTCATAGTCGCTTGTGATGGTATAAGTTATAAACTTTTAGCGGTGTGTGAGTTTTTGTACCGGGGATTTTTGCCCATATGTGTGGTGAAACAATGGTCAAGTTTGAATCTATATTCAAAACAGTCGGAATCCATAAGTACTGCCGTTTATTCAAATCCAGTGTTTAAAGTAACTGATTTGACAGATGTTCTTACAAGTAACAAAATGTAAATACTAAAAGTGCCGCAGAAAAAATGTAATCCTCACAGTGGAGCTGCTTGCTTTGTTGCCGTAAATTTTTTCTCCTTGAATACTTAAAAAGGTCCATTGTCGGATCTCCTGGAACTAATTGCTACTATGTAAATTTACAATACCCACTTGTGTCCATAAATAAATCAGAAGTAGTTATTGCTATTGATGTTTCATGAATATAACATAACATCACTCCTGTATTTCCCGTAGGGTTAGGCAGAGGTGTACCTATAGTACACCCACATTTCGCCAGTTATGTTTAAGTCCCATGTAATTGGGGGCGAGCCTATTGCCATCAACCGGGCACAAATCCAGACTCCGGGCTGCTACTGGAAAATTCTTAATGGAAAAACCCAATAACACTTGGCCTGACCCGGGAATTGAACCCAGGACCTCATGCTTAGCAGTAGCGTTAGCGACCACTAGACTAGTGAGGCATTCAATAGATTTTTCCTTACACAGTATTTACACTTTCCCACCTTCAATTCCAATAAAAACTTAAACAAAGACGTTGTAAAAATATGATCGTTCAAACACGCTTAAGTCTACACTTTAACACACGAAGGCGTGACGGAAATTGTCTGGTTAGGTTTGGTAAACAACTGTTTGCTCCCACAGTTTTAGATATACCCACTCGTTATTAGGTTATGTCATTATATCTGAATCATAGTACCCCGCTTTATTGACACATGAATTATTTAAGAACTTAATACAGTACAACTATTTTCTCAATGTCCCTCGGCAACTTGGAATATACTTACAATTCGATTGAGAGCGTCCGGTTTGCACCAAGTGCAAAGGGTAACTGATAGAAATCCGACGACTGACGAAACACGAAGTTTGCCGAGGGACATTAAGAAAATAGTTGTACTGTACCTAGATAGGGAAGAAATTTCGAGGGGAAATTAGGGTAACCACACGGCGAAAATAAACCTTTCAAAAATAAAGATTGGTACCTACCAGAGGGCCTAGACAAGACGTGGCAATCGCTTTCAAAGCGTTTCGTATTTCTACAACAACTTTCGACGGGATTGGCTTAAGGCGAAAGCGTCAGACTACCCCGCGAAATTCAAATTTTCTTACGTTTTTTGCAATTTGCAGGTCAGTATCAGGTTGTATGTTGATTTAAATATAATTCTTGGCCGATATATAGAATTAATCTATATATAGAATGTCAGCTTGTCTAGGCCCTCGGTTCAGATATAGATACAATTTTCTTCAGTTATAGTGTACAGAAGTTTTTGAACAACTTTTGATATCCAGTTTTATGCTGAAATGGAAAACAAACATAGCATTCATATCGAATTAGGTAGTTCATATTAGTATGACATCAATTTACTTTGCTTAACAATTTATTTACCATTCGACCACGTTGTTGATTGATAAATAGAATAAACAAAGGAACTCTTCGTCTTCAGGAGTTCGAAAAAGTTGGTGATCCAAAAAACGTTTGCCTATACTACACTAATCAAAAATGTATATATAATACTTGTGTAAAATTTAATAGCATGTATAATATCAATTTATTACAATAACAACCCGACATTAAGCCCAGTCACAGCTGCCAAATTCGGATATTAATACAGACATCCAATACAAATCTTGCCCCAGGACATTCAAGTCGAAATATCAATAATTTACTGCTCCATCGTGACATTTAGCTGATGCAGCATATGCGGCTTGAATGGTAATGTCTCTGACGTCATTAGATGGCTTAGTTGGCTGATCTTTGGCCAGTATGTGTGATGTATGCGAAGCTCGTGATCAGTAATTATGCGGCAATGTAGATAATATGAAGGTAATAAGAATCTATACGAAGTATATTGGAACAAAACGTCTTTATTGACGTTTTTTTTAGGGTTTGGTCATGTTGAGAAAGGCGATTAACAAAGGTATTTACAATGCAGATGTGAGTGGAAATTCCGGGAGGGGACGCCCTAGGAGGACATACAGTGACCTTATTGGTGATGTTCTTCAGAAAGGTCAGGTGCGTAGTATTCGCACCTGCCGTGCGTGTATGACCCGATGTATGAACGTAAACGAGGCAAAAGGAGTATGTAAAGGTCGTAGCAGGTGGCGTCTGTAGTTTCTGCCTACCCCCATGGGAAGAAGGCGTGTATTTTATGTATGTATGTATGTCTTTATACGTTAGCATAGCGTGGAATTATTATTATCGAGACACAAAAAAGCAGTTTTTTAATGAAAAGACTCTTATGTATGTAGATATTTATTTTATTGTTGTTGTTTTTTTTTTATTGTTTGATTTAGATTTTGTCTATTTTTTTGATACCTTATGTACCTATCAACTATAGGTACTTATCAGTAATTTAGTTTTGTAACGTAACACTTATTTGATGGAGCGTAAATGAATGAATGGGCAACTAGCTTCTTCTTTCAGACTGTCCGACCCCTTGACAATTCAAAAGTGCCTGTAATTGGTTTATTTGAAATAAATGGTTTGAGGTTGAGTTTGAGTTTGAATGGCTTGACGGTAATTATCGCCTCTGACGTCATCAGATGGCTTAATTAACCGCATCTTATCAATGAATGTGAGGCTTGTGATCAGGAGTTATGCGGTATTGTAGAAACAAGGTATGTTAACCGATAAGTAATTAGAAATTAAACGAAATTAGGTAGGTAGGAACTCACAAACGTTGCCTACCGTTTGTACGTCTCTTTCATAAACATAACATCACACCTGTCTTCTCCGAAGGATTAGGCAGAAGTGCACTTGTAGCACACCCACATCACACACACATACGCACATCATCACACCATTCTCTGTGATCAAACTCAAACTCCAAGTATTTATTTCAAATAAACCAATTACAGGCACTTTTGAATTGTCAAGGGCTCGGTAGGTCAGAAAGATTCACCTCTTTTACTAAAAAGGTGTAGATTTGTCCTAACGCACATTATGTTTTGATAGACAAATTGACAAGGTATCGTTATGATGTTAACAGTTCCCTTAGAGAGTCGCGCCTGCGGAGGCCATATATATGGCTCTGATGGCTCTTTTCTGCAGAATAAAAATAGACTCTATGTCTGCAGAAAGATAAAGTAGATACTAATGTATATCTTCACTTGCTTGCACTTGGAATCCTTAGCTTTTCACTATTGGAAAGCAGAGTCCCTCACGCGCCTAGAGATATAATTTCCAACACGAAAACAAAATCGAAGGCTTGGTTAGCGGTAGTAACCTTGTGTTCACCAATCGCTACATTTCATAAAACCTGCTTGAGCCTTCGAAAAGGCTCGAAAAATCAATTTCACCTGTAAACACTTCTGAAGGATGAAAGGTTTTTGTATCAAATGTAAGCTTCAATGTTGACGCAGATACGAGATTGTTAGTGAACCAATAATGGTCGAGGAGACAAAAAATTGGGCGATAATCTTTTGTTATTCTTTCCAGCCGAACTCACAGCGAATATTTTCTACAATAGGGATTGTGACTGCACATAGTCACCCTTTTTAAAGTACCGTAACTTGTATATTTAAATGGAGTACCTAGTACATATATGGGGACCCAGCAGAATCAGCATCAGGTATATTTTCCTGACTAAGCTTGGCTTTTTTTTTGGGTGGGAAATCATCAAATGACCTCTCCCGCTCTGGGCGGAGCGGAAGGACGTGTCAGACTCTTACTGACTAAAACCTACCCGTGTTCCTTCAGTTGCCTGTGCGCCAGGGCCACGGTAACTCTTTCGAACAATCCGCGACCCCGGCAGACATCGGCCCTATCGGACCCCTTCAATGATGCTGACATCTCTTTGAGGCGCGCGTGGAACATAACGCGCCGTCGACCCGGGCCTGGTTCTTACCGGACGGCGAGCTGCCCATTGCTCGCCGTCCGCAAGCCCGCACCTACGGTGACCGGGATTCCGCAATCGACTCCCGACGCCCAGGGTGTCTCCTCCTGCGGCGACTGGAGGCGTGAGGGCGCAATGATTGCCTCTCCCTCACGCGTGCTGAGCTGGACTGGAGCTGATTGTTTTTATCTTATTTCTTCTTTATTAGTTCTTAACTACGAAAAAGAACAAGCTTATGTCATTCTCAACGTAGAATATGGCGGATGACCGATAATCGTACCCGGATCAAGACACGCGGCAGCGGGTCAGACCAAATTCAAAATCTAACAGAAAAATACAAATTAATAAAAAAAACAAAAGTTATAAAGATAGATAAATCATTTATTCAGTGCACACAAAAGACATCAGATAACACACTAAAGCACAATTAAATGATAGCAAATTACACGAATATAAATAGAAAAACAAGATTGTCAATGTACAAAAAGAAAAACATATCTAAAGAAATATAGCGACACCATGACATACTTCAAATTAAATAACGAATAATATACAAAGTGCTATGTGCGTCTCAAGGTTGCAACCTGACTAAACACTGAATAAATGATTTATCTATCTTTATAACTTTTGTTTTTTTTATTAATTTGTATTTTTCTGTTAGATTTTGAATTTGGTCTGACCCGCTGCCGCGTGTCTTGATCCGGGTACGATTATCGGTCATCCGCCATATTCTACGTTGAGAATGACATTTGCTTGTTCTTTTTCGTAGTTAAGAACTAAGAAAGAAGAAATAAGATAAAAACAACAATCTTCAAACCATAAATAAATGTCACGAAACAGTGGGAACAACAGTATTTTATTTATAAGAAAACCTGTAATTTCATGTTTTTACTGCAACAAAAAATTGCCTGCACTACTTAGCATTTTAATTCTTTCCACACAATACTAATAACTAAAGTATATGATGGTGAAATAAATCTTTTCAAGTCAACTTAGTACCTTTGCAACACATAGAAAAGCAACATGGAGTTACTTAAAGGCCCGCGCTCACCTGGCAGCACGGTGCAGCATGGCATGGCAAAGGATTTTCGTAAACGCAAATGAGAACGTTGAGCTCCTTAAGTTCTGAGTTGAGCTGCACGATTACTGACAAATGCGTGCACTGACTGGACAGGTCCACTCATTCTGTGTGGTTTTTCCTCAAAAGACCATTTCAGACACAAATCTACATGGTCTACACATGATCTGACCAAGATTATGTCTGGACTTTAAAAGAGACTGTGACCTCTGAGTTTGTTTCGGCCTTTCTTCTCAGAGTAGTCAGATAGGAAACGCCGACCTCATCTAGTTTAAAAAAAATGATTGACGTGTAAAAGTGTTTGTTCAAACCTACTTACAGAAATAAAATCATTTATCATTTACCATTTGATATTGAAGCTTATTTTCATTTCCTTAGCACTAAAATTTTGTGAAATTGTCACAAGGAGACTAAAGGATGCCGCAGGAACCTGCGATATACCGCGGAGGGCTTCGGCCGGGACATACCAATGTTAATGTGCGCTTTGGCAATGTCCAACGTGACGATATTATTGTGGACTTCCACGTCCACGTCCAAAAAATATATGGAAACACGTGCACGTTGTACGTTAAAGTGGACGGAAATTTAAAAGCGTCTTCATATCCTAATCCTAATCCTAATTTACTAACTATATAATATCATAAATGCGAAAGGAAGTTTGTTTGTTTGTTTGTTACCTTTTCACGCCTAAACCACTGAACCGATCATCCTGAACTTTTGCATATACGTTGTCAGGTGTACAGAAACGGACATCGGGTACCTTTCATCCAGAAAAAAAGTACTGTTCCCGAGGAAAACAACAATAACGTTCTTATGATAATAGATGGCGCCACGTGTCTTTCGAATCATGATTGAATTATATAACCCGAATTGATAGTCAAAGTCTAAATTAACGCGAGCGAAGCTGCGGGCAAAAGTTAGTATTTCTATATATTTTATTTCCCTCACCCACGATTAGATCGTCAGGTTAGAAATTAAAAAAGCGCACATTGCTTTGCCGTGCTATGCCGCGTCGTACCGCCTATGTGATTCTTAATACTTATCACACGCAAGCGCACTGTCAGTTAATGTAAAAGCATACTAGGTTGCACTTTTGAAATACGACGCGAACAGTGTGACTAGTTAACGCTTTGCGTTTCACAAACTAGTTTAACTAGTTAATGTAAATAACGGTACATGTTTGAAAAGTTTATTGTAAACACAAAGTTCTACAATAACTTTACCTACGCAGTTATGCAACCTATGGGTAATGTTCTGTAGTATTTCGTATTTACAACTTATAGCTGTTGGCCGTGGCTTCGCCCTGGTGGATATTGAAAATTGTCCCACGGGAACGTCCTACCGAGACAAAAAGTAGCCAAAGTTACTCCGTATAATAACAACTACCTGCCAGTGAAATTCCCGTCAAAATCAGTCCAGCCGTTTCGGAGATTAGCCGGAACAACCAGTCAGACAAAATGATAAAAAATTAAAAATAAAATATTTTGTTATAAGTACCGTATGTTCATTTAGTTAAAAGCTGTTGTTTTGACATTACAAAAAAACACTTAAATTTTATTTATTTGTTGGTATAGATTAACTTTTCATGTTGCAATTGCTGCCTCGATACCCTAGCTAGAGTGCGCGCAAAATAAGTCTGCACGCGGGCGAAATTGGAAATAATCGTTTAACGCCATCTCGACGTTTATAGCAGGTGTCAAGAACGTGTGCTGTTTTTCGTGTTTTCTAACGTAAATAATCGCCATCATTATGCCGAAAGTGATTAAAATTGCTGGCAGCACTATAGTCTTGACGGTCAAACACGCGCGCAGACTTATCTTGCGCGCACTCTAGCTAGCGGATACATGCGACTGCTGAGAGCGAATGCTGCTAAATATTTATGGGTTTTCTCAAAAAGAAAAATTCGCAATATTAGTAAAAAATCTGGATTTTTGTCAGGCTGTGGTTTCCCGCCCATTGACGTAGAACTTGTTTGGCTGCCAACTTAAATTGTCCGTATATTCAAATCACAACTGTCGTTCTTTGACAGTTGAATGAAATTAATGTTATACGGAAAATTGACGTAGGTGTAAAGTTTCTTAAAAATTATTTTCCCTGTAAGTACCTAGTTTAATAAATCTCTGCATTCTACTTCAGGGTTGAACAGGAGATGTATGTTTGCGGTTCGTGAACACGAAACTTTTTCTAAAACTCCCGGGATTTCGATTTTTCTTTTTCTGCCCTCGTATCGGCTCAGGCTTTACAAAAAGCTTCCAAACTTTCGTTATTCCGACTCCGTATCTACGACTTTACACAGGTTTTTAGATTTCCGAATGACAACTGGGAGCTGTCTAAGGCTCTGAGAGACATCGATATAACAACATGCTCACCCATCTCAAAATCAACCGCGACGGACTCTGCTTTACCTCGTAGATCGATCATACAAGACTGTGCAGCTCTGGCTAATGTTCGTGTGTGTTCTCTTCCAGAAAAATTAACATAAACATAACATTAGTCCTTTTTCCCTGAAGAGTAGTGCAGAGGTGTATCTATAGCACACCCACATTTCGCCAATTATGTTTAAGTCCCATGTAATAGGGGGTTAGCCTATTGCCATCAACCGGGCACAAATCCAGACTCCGAGCTGCTACTGGGAAATTCCAGATGGAAAAACCCAATAACACTTTGCCCGGCCTTTGTCCAAGAATTTAAACAAAAAAATAAATAACACCCTACAAATACTTTACTAACTTCCTTCGATCACACCTAAGTTTTTTCACCCGGAAAAAATATGATGTACTAGCTTTTGCCCGCGGCTTCGCTCGCGTTAACTTAGACTTTAACTATCAATTCGGGTTGTAATTCAATCATGATTCGAAAGACACGTGGCGCCATCTATTATCATAAGGACGTTATTGTTATTTTCCTCGGGAACAGTACTTTTTTGCGTACACCTGACAACGTATATACAAAATTTCAGAATGATCGGTTCAGTGGTTTAGGCGTGAAAAAGTAACAAACAAACAAACAAACAAACTTACTTTCGCATTTATAATATTAGTTAGGATTGCATTTTTAATCGAAACGCCATAATAAATCCATAACTTCTAAGTACGCACAAAGGAGGAAGTTTCATTTCCTTTATAATTCACGTTGAAGCGCGCCATTTACAAAGTTGTCATCTTGAGCACGAGATTACGTTTGATTTGAGCGATAAAAGACTTTGAGATACTCGTGTTTGCTTTACCCAAGTGTTGACTTAAAGTTTAATGTAAGGTGTGGTTGAATAGATTTAGTATGGGATAGAGGACACTATGTTGTAAATTGTAAAGAAAGAATTCAACTTATCTCAATTTTGATTTAACAAGAAATAACTTATACTTTTTTTTTACACATTGACAGCGAAATAGATATGCCTACATAATTTATAAACTAACAATCTTAAAATAATTATATTAATATTATCCTGTTAACAGCGGTGCAGACGAATTTTGTTATTAATTCCCCTCGTTTTTTAATAACTTATTAGAAAAAAAAAATACACAGTTTAATCATGGTTTGACAAAAATATCTAGTTTACCAGGCAATTTATTTCTACAAAAATTTTCAATGTTGATATGACAGCTGATTTCTGCCGTAAATTCGGCACTAATAAATGAATGAATACAGATTTGTATTCAATATTTCATCTTTCAAAAGAAAACAGCAAGGTTCAAGCTTCTATTCAGATCTTCCTTTTAAGTTTTTGCGTCATTCAACCGATTTTAGAGCTTGTATCGACTGCATAATTCTAATGAGCCACAGTGCGACTGTGGAGCCAGACCGCAAACGATTCCTCACCTCTTGTCGTGCTCTCTGCACAATAACACCAGCACTATGAAGACCATTGCCATGCCAACGATAACGCTGTCGAAGTGGCTGAATTCTGGTTGAAGCTTATTCAAAACATTACTATCTTTTGCCCGCGGCTTCGACCGCGTGACTCTCGGAAATTATCCCACGGAAATTCACAACCGGGATAAAAAGTTATGGCCTATCCGAATGTCTTTTATCTAATGCCGTTCAGATCTTCTGGCATGGAAAGGTAACAGACATCCTATATTTCCAATCCCTTAAATGCTTAAAAAGAGGTAGGTACATAAAAAATTCAATATCACAGGTGAATTTTAAAACTAACCTCTATTTTTCCCCCTTGGGGGATGATTTTACAAAAACGCTAAGACAAGTAATTCTTTATTTCTTACCAAATGCATAAATTTGAATTTTCATATCCCTCTGGGTTTCCCATACAAATTTTCATCCCCTATATCACCCCGTTTAGGTTTATGTATGAGACAAAAAGTAGCCTATGTCCTTCCTCAGGATGATATCTATCTCCTTGCCAAATTTTATCGAAATCTGTTCCGTGGTTTAGGCGTGAAAAGGTAACATACAGACAAGAGCTTCTTTCGAATTTATAATATTAGTATGGATTTAAAAAATATCATCGATACGACGAAGAAGATGGTAGATAAAAGCAGAATTTGTTTCCAAAACCGCCAATAGCCAATACATTAATCCCATCAAACGGAAAACCCACAAAATCAGTATGATACCTTTTTTATCGTCGATCTCTTAGATTGATGTCCCTGATCTGTTGCTGTTCACGGCAATTAGCGACGTGACAACTGTAGACGGGGGAAGAGGGTAGCAGTGAAATATTAAACTAGATAGTTTACTAACTTACGATTTACGGGAAGTTATCCTTTAAGTGCCTGCCTACCTCCTTACCCCAAGTAGGTAGGCAGGTACTTGAGAGAAACTGGTAACAGGAATCTTCGAGAAGGACTCAGGGCAAAGGTAGTTTAAAGTGTTCGTAATTCTTGACGTAATTATAAAAAGCTAACATATATTTAAAAATATATATATCAAAGATTATTTACAAAATATATTTATTATTAAAGCTCAATAAATTTGTGGATGCAATTGAAGCAGTAGCTAAACTTACGTCATCTTTGAGATGAATAAATAATTATTATATTCAGGTTTTGAGCATAGTTGAAGTACAAATAAAAAGCTTAGCTCTGCAGCATACGCCGTTAGAAAAATTCGTGATTCAACTGATTTATAAACAGCATGTTTAGTATACTTTAGTTATTGTCATAGTGTGATTTCGTACGGTATTCTGTTGTGGCGAAATGCCGCCGATATTCAGACAAATTTTGCGTTACAAAAAAGGGAAATTCGTTCAATTTATAAATTAAGTCTCAGACACTCCCTCAGAGGCAAATTTAAAGAGATTAATATAATGACTGTATCTTCTCAGTATATTTATGAAAATCTTTTACATATGCGCATTAAAAAAAAACGGTTTAAAAAATACAGTGATATCTATAAATACCAGGAAAAAAACACAAATTAATGTGTTGTGCCTACAACCAGGCTCAAGAAAATAGGTGCCTCGTTTAGATGACTATGTACCTATACATTTTAATAATAAACTTTCTACTCACATTCAAGAACTAAGCCTTAATAAATTCAAATATTTTATAAAGCAGAAACTATGCCAGGATGCCTTTTAAACTGTTAAAGACTATATTGATGGCAAAAAGGCTGGGATTGTGCTTCTTTAATAAATTTACACAATGAATCTTGTATTATTTTTCTGAGTTTTTTTTTTGCTTATACCGTTTTACATATACAATAACACGAATATTTACTTTGTAAAGTATACTATTGTTTTAATTATTGTGAATGTGTGGACTATGTGGGTCATTGTAATTTACTTATTTTTTCTTCCAGTTAGTTTTAATGATGGTCTGGCAGTCTTTATGCGGCCTATCCAAATGTCTTTTCTTTGGTATTGCTAACATAGTTGTAAGAAATACTAACAAATTATGGGTAATGTGCCTGAATTAAATTTGAATAAATAAATAAATAAATTGTTCGTCTAATCGTTGAGCTCCTTAAGTTCTGAGTTGAGCTGCACGATAATTGACAAAAGCGTGCACCGCCTGGACAGGTCCACTCAATCTGTGTGGTTCTTTCCTCAAAATACCATTTCAGACACCAATCTTCATGGCCTTCACATGATCTGACTAAGATTATGTCTGGACTTTAAAAGAGATTGTGACCTCTGAGTTTCTCTCAGCCTTTCTTCTAAGAGTAGTCTAGGAAACGCCGACCTCATCTAGTTTTTAAAATATTCATTGACGTGTAAAAGTGTTTGTACGAACCTACTTACAAAAATAAAATCATAAAGAATATTTTTCGATACAATCTAAACCTTTTAATAATATTTTAGAAAAATATATGGATGAAAAGCAATTTATATACCATTACCAAATATTTTGTGTCTGACATTTAAAAAAAAGCGGCTAATTCAATGAAAATACAAATAATTATGGTAATGGCCGCTTCTGGGTAAGCTCAAAGTTACAACAGGATAAAAACAAAACATGCTTTCAGGAAAACAGGACCCAAAACATCGTCAATTTTGTATGACACTAGACTGACTATGTCCACGTAAATCCAGATAATCCGGTTTTCCGCCTGTCCCGCGGAAAATCTTTACTTTTTTGGGCATATCAGTATTTCTAACGTTACTTCAGCCAGTGTTTTAACTTCACTGTTACTAGTAAATCAATTAATATTCCAAGTTTCTACAAACAAATGCAACAAAAAAATAGAACTCCTATCATAATAATTAACCTACTGATTTCTCACAACGCACTTTACACTTTTTATTTGTTTTATTTTTCGTTTTTACTTGTATATGTTGTGTTGTGTGCTTTGTAGTCTATACTAAATAAATGTATTTTCTTTCTTTTCTTTTTTCTTTCTTTCCTAATTATAACTGTCACCTGTTTTTTCCGAAGGGTTAGGCCAGGTTAGGCAGATGGCATACCCAATACTTATGTTCGAAGTCCTGTAAGGACATTTTATTATTCAATACTTCATTTTAATCCGTCGATATTCACAGCATCCTAACATTTTCTGAGTATGACATGTGAAAAACAAAACCAACACGCTTCTAACAAACAAACAGCAAAAAACTGGAAACAATTCTCCCACAGCGATACGGAATAGAAGAGCCTTGGCTGGCCGTCGGAAATAGCTTCAAGTACCACTCTTGCGCCGTCGGCCCATCCGCTGGTTGAAGGCTGATTTTATACTTAAGGCTCCCGCAAACAGGCGCGACACCAAGGCACCTCTCGTCGCGCGACGAGCGGTGCCTTTGTGTCGCACCTGTTTGTAGGAGACTTTATGAAGCTTATGATCTATGTAGCTCTAAAATATGTTAAACTGATGACCTTTTGATTAGGTAAATTTAGCGAAATTTTTGCCCGAAATTAATTGTTTACGAATATTTTTATTACTGTAGGTACCCAAAAATCTCTCGAAAATAATAGCTTACTTTGCTAAAAATCATCCACTTTTACGTATCTACATTTATAGGCAAATTATGAGATTGATATGCATTATATTTATGCACTAAAATATGGGTACCTATATTCAATTTTATAGCTCCAGGTACCAAAATATTTTACGCTAGTCTATTTTTGTAAAACAAATCTTAAAATATACCTACGCCAAGTTACCAATCACCAATCTTCCTGAGCCAATAAGTCTACTAAACTCTTAATAAACTCCCCAATTCCAATCCGAGGGGGGACTAACGACCTCGAATTGAAACACATCTGCCTCCAAATCGGTCTCATTGTTCCAGTCTCCTTAACAAATACCCTCCTTAAAATAAAGCTAATCAAATTCTAAAAAACTCGAGGTCGTTTAAACCTTAAATGAACCTCCTTTCTTCCCATCCAGAATTGATGTCAAGTGCAGGCGCGGCTGCGGAAACAAAAATCTCTTGACAACGGTATCATGTTGGGCCCAAGTGTTTTTACCGCATCTTCCGTTGAGTACGACTCCGGACGAGATTTAGACCTTAAACGACGAAATATTATTATTTTTGTGAAGTTATTGGGGTGTAAACGTCTTCAGTTTAATGTTGAAAGATTTAAATATCAAAGGCAGATTTTGTTTGGCATTTAGACTTCATGATGCCTGTTATTTCTTTTATTACCTACCTTACCTAGTTTTTATTTCTTTGTTATGAAAGTATAATATCTAGTCAATTACGACTTTTTTCGACGCAAAGTCCTTGAATGTTGTTTCGAAATTCAATTACGAATTGTTACCAGTGTAATAAATATACCAGTATAATGTACGTTTTAATATTAATATGAACTTAATATATCATGATGAAAATTCAAATGAATGAAATTACAATTTCACGAATGATATTCCTGCAACGAATCTAAAGGACTGGAGTAGGTACAATGAAATTAATGTGGTTCTGTTTGAAGCACACCACATCCACAATTATGTTGAAAATATGACAGAGCTTTTAAATTTGACGTTTATTTTTTATTTTTTTATTGTCGGCCAGTGACCTTTACTTTAGACACGTGCTGTAGTAATGGCTATTGAACCTAATGAGCCAAAATTTAGGTAGAGAGCGGTGGTAGGCCAATGGTATCGGCCCCGGCTTACGAGTTGTAGGTCATTGAGTTCGAACCCAGGCAGGCACTTTACTTAGTGTATTTAATTTCATCACCACTGCTCTCAAAAACGGTGAAGGAAAACATCGTGAGGAAACCGGCATGTCTTAGAACCAAAAAAAATCAAAGACCATGTGACATCCGCCAACCCGCACTGGGCCCGCGTGGTGGATTATGGCCCCACTCCCTCTCATAGAGAGGAGGGCTGTGTCCCAGCAGTGGGAACATAATAGGCTGGTTATGAGCCAAAATTTCTACCTAACTAAACACAATACTTGTTTTGTTGATAATGATATAGTTGTTTTGTCATTCTGAATAAACTTTTTATTTTTTTTGGATTTCTAACAAACATAATATCACGCCTGTATTCCTTGAAGGGTGAGGCAGAGGTGGTGCTGTAGTACGCCCATATTTCGCTAGTTAAATTTAACAGGAGGCGAGCCTATTAGGCTAATCAACCGGGCACAAACCCAGACTCCGGACTGCTACTGAGAAATTGGGTTCCTGATGGAAAAATCACAATAACACTCCGCCCGACACGGGAATAGAACCCAGGACTTAATGCACAGCAGTAGCCATTGCGAGCATTGAGGTACATGAGGGTTTTTTGGATTGGGCTGCATTAAATAAGGTTTCCTTGAGTGCCAATACTCGAGAATTCCGCGGGCCTTGGACAATCAGCCCCACTGCAAACCCTGCTGACTGGATAATCATCTTATCACGAAATAGGCTTTTAGGGTTCCGTAGTCAACAAGGAACCATTATAGTTTCACCATGTCCATCCGTCTGTCTGTCCGCAGCTTAGCTCACAAACTATTAGTACTAGAAAGCTGTAATTTGGCATGGATATACATATTAATTACACCGACAAAGTGGTAAAACAAAATCTTGAAAAAAAAAATTGTTTTGGGTACCTCCTCTACACGTAAGTGGGGATGTTTCTTTTTCTCGTCTACGCCATGGTGTGGGATGTCGTTGGATAGGACTTTCATAAATATTGCGGGTGCGTGTTATCAATTTTTCGATTAAGAGATCCGTTTGTGAAATATTAAGCTTTAAAGTAAATAACTAATTTTTGTTAGAGTCTAGTGACCCCATCCTGCCAGCTGAATGGGTGTTTTTGGATATGTGAAAAACTTATCACGTATACAACATATTCACGATATTTGTATATACAACGAATTTAAAAGGAAAACTATCACAGCTATGTAGGCTTTACACGTCAACGAGTAATAATCGACCAACTTACATTTGCTGTTGGAACGTCTAGGAGAAAATGTTTTAACTACAATGTTAAGTTTTTTCTTGGGAAAAATTCATCCCAACCACGGAACCCTTCAATGTGGGCGGTTCGACACGCACTTGGCCGGTTCCTTTTTTAGTTTTTGCGACAGGAGAAAAGGAATTTAACAACAATTGTATCATTTTGTCTATATAGTACAAATTGAAATGGACAGGTTCTTTCCAGGGAGTATTATTATACGAGTACCCATTTTACGCTATAATATACAGTCCATAATAAAAATGAAGAAAATGTGACGGTGAGTGACCTCAAATTGGTCCCATCTTTATTCTTTCCTTCCGATACTAAAGTTACTTTTCAACTTTTACGCTTTTGATTGCGGTTGACATTTTCCTGTGAAGATACCATTATTACTTTGAATTTGATACTATGTATTTTATTACAATAAATTTGCAGAGTGCCAGAAATTCAATGAGGAGCAAAATTCACATTGGCGTCTCGAAATACATTCCGCTTCAAATTTCAAAGCATACAGAGACATATCTTCTAAGTAAGTAATTAGGGTTGCTAAGTTTTGAATCACATGTTCTTCAAAGTATTGTTTATGTGTAGAAGGACTTATGTACTTACTAGCTGCGCCCCGCGGTTTCACCCGCATAAGTCTCGATCCCGATGAAATATCGGGATAAGAAGTATCCTATGTTTTAATCCAAGTCATGGTCTACCTATGTGCCAAATTTCATCCAAATCCGTTCAGCCGTTTTAGCGTGATTGAGTAACAAACATCCACACTTTCACATTTATAATATTAAGTAGGATATATATATATATATATTATATATATATATATATAGTAGGATCACACATAACATAACATCATGAGTGTAATCCCCGAAGCATAGGCCAGAGGTTTATCTATAGTACACCCATATTTCGCCAGTTATGTTTAAGTCCCATGTAATAGGGAGCGAGCCTATTGCTATCAACCGGGCACAAATCCAAACTATATACCCTTTATCACTACATGATTCTTTGAAATGACCTTCCTCCATTTTGCTACCAGCCGTAATTTATAGCAGCAGAAAATATTAGTAAAGCCGTAATAAAACACTACAAAGTAAAAGGCCATTAAAGAACATCCAAGACTTCACCTTTATGGGTTCAAAGCTATTTAAAATCTCGTAAAGTTAGATCAAAACTGCACATACCGACCTTAGTACAACTTTTCGCTTCGCCACGTCCCATCTCCGATAGAACATAAAACTTTTATCTTGTACCGTACGTGACACCCCTACCGTTCCTACTTCAACATTTTCGCCGAACAATTTAATATGGCGGCCAATAAAATTGGCGCTCACAAAGGCTGATGATATAAAAAATATTAAAATCTCTTTTTAAATATTTCGTTCTACCTGAGTACCTTAGTTCTACGTAAAGTATTCGAATAGCTACACAAACACCGCTTTACGACTTTTTTCCTGTAATGATAAGAAATCTAAACATGAAAATACAAAACGTTTGAAATGAAAATTTTATTCTAAATGTTTTTGACGACTTTCCGTCCCAATTGACCTGATTTTAAAGCGTAGTGACCCAGAAATGTATAACTTCAATAATGTGATAAAGACACATGTATTTTTCAGCAGAAGATTTTCAAGGAAAGACAAAATTCTACGCTAGATTTAAATGTCCTATATCAAAATCGGGGATCACGCCTTTAATCCTCGTAGGGTTAGGCAGAGATGTACACCCACATTTCGCCAGTTATGTCTAAGTTCCATGTAGGCGCGCCTATTGCCATGAACCGGGCACAAATCCAGACTCCGGGCTGCTACTAAAAATTCCGGGTGGAAAACCCCAATAACACTTGCCCGACCTGGGAATCGAACCCAGGACCCACAGATATCGCGAGAAATCGCGGCATAGCGAACTGAGCTCTGGCGGGATCTCATGGCGGCATATGGAGAGTGCGACTGTCGCAACCCAGCGCAGGGCACGCCACAATTGCGGCGGTAAATCCCCGCTTTGGGTACTGACTTGAGAGGCGCCACGGCGTCCTCACCTTCCGCCTGACGCAAGTCCTCACCGGACATGACTGTTTCGGGAGGTTCCTATTTCGAATAAGACAGGAGGAAACGCCCGGGTGTTATCAGGTGTAGATCGACCGGAGGACACGGTGGAGGTCTGCCCGGCTTGGGCGGAGCACCGCCGTGTCCTCGAGGCGGCGACCGTCGGTGGCGATCTCTCGCGTCCGGCCCTGATTCAGGCCATGGTACGGAGCGAGAGGGAATGGGAAGCCGTCACCCCTTTCTGCGAAGCAGTAATGCTCGCGAAGGAAGAGGCGGAGCGCGTGAGGGAGAGGCAATCGTTGCGCCCTCACGCCCCTAGTCGCCGCAGAAGGAGACACCCTGGGTGTTGTAAGTCGATAGCCGACTCCCGGCCACCGTAGGCGCGGGTTTGCGGACGGCGAGCAGTGGGCAGCTCGTCGTCCGGTAAGGATAATGCCCGGGTAGCCGGCGCATCGCGTTCCACGCGCGCGTCAAAGACATGTCAGCCTCATTGATGAGGTCCGAAAGGGCCGATGCCCGCCGGGGTCGCGGATTGTTCGAAAGAGTTACCGTGGCCCTGGCGCACAAGCAACTGAAGGAACACGGGTGGGTTTTAGTCAGTAAGAGTCTGACACGCCCTCTCGCTCCGCCCAGAGCGGGAGAGGTCATTTGATAATTTCCCACACAGAAAAATAAATAAAACGGACCCATAGATATATGAAAGAAGGAGATATGCCCGGTAGTTGAAAATGTATTGGAACCAGCTGGGTAATTGCGTAACACACTAACTGTAGGAATGGCTTTCATTTTGACAGTGCAAAAACATTCATTGCGTTACATAAGTCGTTGAGCAGACAAATTTTTCGAACATAATGAAGCAATGGACTAGCAATAGGCTTCAAAATGATTCAGATTGTGATTGATAGTGTGCTACGTAATTAGGGTGCCGTTTCTCCAGTTTGTCCATACCACTCCACTCAAAACTACAACTACACATGAGTTCAGTAAAAGGAATAGATACGAAGTCGCGCACACACTCGCAATTCATAAATCAGAACGTATTACACATGGCAATCAATTATAAACCTTATCCCATCAAACACAGCGTGCATTTACCATGCACCGTACAACTAACTCACAGGAAAACATCGGTCGTTATCGTTATGCTGTGCAAAAGCCATTTATCTAAATTTAATATTATAAAGAGAAAAGATTTGCTTTTTAAGCTATTGCATAGCTTTTATCGCGGGCTTTGAGCGCGGCGACCGAATCAAGAAATTCCGTAACGAAAATAAAACCTAACACCCCCCACTCCGCCTACCATGTAGCTCGGCCGAGCGTTCGCTTAACGTGTATGTATATGGTACGACTGTACTTGAATTAATATCAAAGAAAAAAAAATACTGCATAAATGAAAAATAAAAAATAAATTATAATTCCATAAGTTGATAAAAAATGCTACGCAATATTTTGTATATTTGTTTGTTACGCTTTCACGCTAAAACGGCAGATTTGGATGAAATTTGGCACATGGGTAGACCAGGTCCTGGATTAGGACATAGAATACTTTATATCCCGATATTTCTTTGGGATCGAGACTTATGCGGGTTAAACCACGGGGCGCGCTTTATATATATGCTAGTGATTGACTAAATCAGAATGTTATCGGTTCTTCCATTTAGTATTGTACATATTAAAAAAATTGTGAAGTCCTGAGCATTTTGATCGCGACGCACGGACCAGACACGTCTCCTTGCCACTTCTCCTGTTTTTTTAAAATTTAAATGCCAGAACCTGATGCTTGGCGGTAGCGCCAGCGACCACCTAAACCAACGAGAATTTAATTTATACAAATTAAATTACAACTTTAAAAGACAGAAATAGGCAATTTTAATTAGAAAACTGGAACGAGTCAAAACTTTCAGAAACATCTGCAAACTCGAACGGATTATGAATTAAAGTGATTTTGTTGAAACCTACTCAGGAAATTTAAATTACACTTCTGAGTTATTACGATAAAAGCTAAATTATTTATTATACAGGAGCATTCATTACTTCAATACCAAGTTGTAGCCTATAGATTACTTAGCTTTCATAAAGGAAAACTTTATCCGAGTACTTATTAAAGCCTCGTAGATCAGTGGTTGCAAAGATGACTGCTGAGCACGGGGTCTTAGATTCGATCCCGTATTTCCAATAGAAAGTTGTCAGTAAAAGTCCTGAAGTTTTGTTTGTGTCCAGTTGATGGCAGTAGGCTCGCAAATCACACAAAACAGGCAAAAAAAAAAAACTCTTGTGGCACTCGGTTACTGCCGCGGTAAAGCTATTGCAGCATTTTTTATCAACTTATGCAATTATAATTATTTATGAATTTTTTATTTATGCAGTAATTTTTTTTTCTTTTATATTAATTCAAGTACAGTCGTACCATATACATACACGTTAACCGAACGCTCGGCCGAGCTACATGGTAGGCGGAGTGGCGGGTGTTAGGTTTTATTTTTGTTACAGAATTTCTTGATTTGGTCGCCGCGCTCAAAGCCCGCGATAAAAGCTATGCAATAGCTTAAAAAAAAAGTTAGCTCTACAAAGAACCTCGTGTTATCAGTAATTATAATGTCGGTGCTACAGGTTTCTAACTTGCTGTACAATATTAATTATATGCCATAAAAGTAGAGTGCCTAATTTCCTACAAACTGATTAAAACCAGGCGTCTGCCTGTAATAAAAGTAACTAAATAATAAACAGTTAAAATTAAGTCATTAACTTATAAACAATCAAGCACTTTATCAAATTATATCTAAACTGCTTTTCCCTTGAACGAACATTTTAATTTCATTATGTTTTTTGAACAGTGGTGGCCCAGTAGTAATGGCCACGACTTACGAGCTGTAGGTCGTGGGTTCAAACGCAAGCAGGCACTTTACTTTGTGTTAATTATTTCATCACCACTGCTCTAAAAACAAAAGAGAACATCGTAAGGAAACCGACATGTCCTAGAACCAAACAAATCGTAGACATGTGACATCCACTAACCCGCAATGGGCCCGCGTGGTGGATTATAGCCCACTTTCCCTCACAGAAAGAGGAGGTCTGTGTCCCAGCAATGGAAATATTATAGGCTGATTATGTATGTATTTTTAGTATTCAAAATATTTGCCATGCCTAATTTTCACTTGCCCAAATAATTTGCCGTTGATGCAAAAAACATTTGAAAATAATTTTTAACGCACTAATATCAAAATAAATTTCTATGTTTAATTTTAAATACATGCTTGACACATATAAAACATGGAAAGAAAATCAGCTTGGCTTCTGAAAACGGAGAACTCCATATTACAAATCATTATGATAAAGAAATCTCGTTACAAAATTACGTACTTCCTTCACAACGCTGTAATTTCAAGCAAAAATGCCAGCTTACCTTACATTATGATATTACCGTAGTAACAGTACTTTATCGCCTTATTAAAATCTCTAAAAGATCCGATTACTGCCGCTAATAGTCTCGCTATAATTCTATGTAATAACAAGAGGTAATCACGGCGTCAGCCCTAAGTTACGTGACAAACAGGCATGTTCGAACCAACTCAGTACGAGTGATCACGCTAGGAGGGATTGCAAGTGTGTAAATATTTGTAGGTATGGGTTATAAGAAGGGTTTCGCCGACCAAAGGGATTGTTTGTTGTAACTTGGTGTTTAATAATAGTAGAAGCAGAAAATTTACAGACCATAAAACATCTGTCAAAAACATAATATAATAATTATATATCATTATAATAATAATATAATTATAATATATTATCAATATAATATAATATCATTATTATTATAATAATGATATAATTTGCAAACAAAACGGCGACACTTTAATAATCATGTATAATTTTGTACTCGAACTCTTTATTAAGGTCTCATTAGAAAAGCTGCTATTTACCGATCCCGCTATAATGATATGTAATAACAAGAGGTAATCACGGCGTCAGCCCTATAAAGTTACGTCACAAATGGGCATGTTCGAACACGGTGTCACCCTCAGTACGAGTGGACACGCTACAGATTTACAAGGGACAGCAAGTGTGTAAGCATTTGTTTGGGTTGTTAGGAAGATTATGACGATTGCAGGGATTGTTTGTTGTAACTAATTGTTTGGTGTAAGTTGTGAAAATAGCCGAAAACTTACAGACAGTAAAAAATCCGTCAGAAACACTAACTAGATATTGTATATCATTACTGCTTCTAACAGTCCCACTCTATTTTTGTATAATTGACAGGTTAGGTTTAAAAGTTATCAAGGTGAAAACTAAACATTATAATACATATTTAATTTACATTAGGATAGATAAAAATTAAAAATTAAATTAGTAGAAAATTCATTGGAAACAAATAATGTTAAAAGCTTAAACTGTTTTAGTTAGATTATAAGGAAAGTCAATATATTTAGCTCTTAATTCAAGAGATACTGCTAATAATGTTGGCCTAATAAATTTAACTTTAGGCTTATCTAAGCCTACCCGATAGCGAAGTTTGGATGAGGAAACATCTAGTCTGACACGATAATTTATGAGATTGATCTTAGGGTACGTATCCGAACTAATCGTGTGGTATTTATATGTTACTAATGATGTGTTTAGTAATACTATATTCGTACAAAAACGTTTTTTGGAGCAGTTTACAATACCCATACAACAACCACAACGACAACGTGTAGGTAGAACGGCTCTAATTTGCATGAAAATGAACAGTTTTATTCACACGTAACCACTGCTTGCTCACATTCTGTCGCTGCGCTGTGGTGTGGTTGGGGTACGCGTCTACGGGCCCTTATTTCCTGCAGGAATTCTTTGCAATGTGATTTTTATGGATATTGATTGGCTTCAAGTCTTATACTGAACAAACTTTCACTTCCTCGATGAAGTCAGAAGACACTTGCCCTGTGATCCTGTCTGTGTATCTTTTAAATCTTACTCCTAGTAAAAAGAGAATATAGATATATACACTTAAAATGCTCCCCCGAAATCACTCGCACTTTTTGCAGAAAAAGAGTTCTTAAAACCGTATTCCCTTTTAGAAAATAATTTAAACAGAAATAATGCGACACATCGGCCATTGCAGCACAGTATAGCAAATTATTTCCCGACCTATTCTGCCCTAGATTCCTAATTGCTCGCTCTGAGAGCATCTTAATGACTTCCCCCCAATTTTCGACAGGATTTTGTTTTAAAATGACTGTTACAGGCACTGGCGTTCAGCCATTGTGCCAAGTTGCCATTGTGTTAAAAATAAAATATTATTGTGTTTGTTGGCAAAGGATTTTTTATTTCAGTTTTATTTTTAACGAGTTCATTAACGAAAAAGCCCGTTGCTAAGCAGTGGGACAGCACTGGCTAGGAAGAAATTAATAAAAAAATTATTCAATTTCGCTTGGAGAAATACTTAAGAAAATAAAAGTTTTTCACGTGGCTTATTCTGAAAGATTATGGTAGGAACTTGCATCTGCCAAGGTAAATTTGGGGAGCTATTGATGGTGATTGATTGTATAATTTATAATTTTTATGACATTGATTGTTACATTATGTACTTAACTACTTAAACTCACACACTAAATTATTACTTGTTGAAATTTTGGAAACATCATCTACTTTTCAATATTTGTAAATATGTGAGCACCATGTATCTATCACATAATTAATTTACCTGCCTTTGCATTATATTTAATTCTTTTTACCTATTGTGGTATAGTAATTTTATTCTAGGTGCATCGTCTTCACATATGATTACATAATTAATGTGAACTTACATAATATTGTAAAATATTTTAAAAGAGTAACGGTGGAGTTTCTTGCCCATTCTTCTCCATACGAAACTACCTTTTGGAAGGGGCAACTAGAATCAATTCTATTTTTTTGTAAATTTTGACGTTCAAAAGTGCCTTTTATGTGCCTATTTGAAATAAATGGTTTGACTTTGACTTTGGTGAGACAAACGGACAAAACATTGTGATATGTTGCTAGTGAATTCTCTGAGCCTCCCATCTTCTGAATAAAGAGGGTCATGGATTCGATTTCCGCATCGTCCCTAATGTTTATAGGATGCTAAAACAGGAAACCCCATCGACGCAGCTCTTAAAACGAATTAAGTAAACATAACCATTTTACTAAAAGTAAGACCTACCGTTCTCAGCTGTCCGCCCTTGTTCCAAAGCATTTAAAGCTGACTTCAGCCGTCATCTCAGTTTTCACCCCTGTCTAACCATCTCATCTTTCGGTCAACCAATGTTTCTTTGATCTTCCCCTATCCTTATAACCATGCAAATACTCGGAATGTTTTGACACGGCATTTTCCTCGTTTTCTCACAAAGGTCAACCAGCACCCTAATTGCGTTTCACACTATCAATCAGATTTTGAATCATTTTGAAGCCTATTGCTAATCCATTGCTGCATATGTTCGAAAATTTGTTTGCTCAACAACTTAAAGAACGCAATGAATGTTGTTGAACTGTCAAAATGAAAGCCATTCCTACTGTTAGTGTGTTACGCAATTACCCCGTTGGTTTAAGTGAAGGAACGTAAACTTTAAACATGCACAATCGACAAAAAAATTATCAGTTGTCCGATACAAAATTCAATACCTACTCGATCGTACTCGATCGTAAACTTTAAACACGCACACTCGACAAAAAATTATCAGCTGCCCGATACAAAATTCAATACCTTCTCGATCGTACTCGATCGTAAACTTTAAACACGCACACTCGACAAAAAAATTATCAGTTGTCAGATACAAAATTCAATACCTACTCGATCGTACTCGATCGTAAACTTTAAACACGCACACTCGACAAAAAAATTCTCAGCTGTTCGATACGAAATTGAATACCTACTCGATCGTACTCGATCGTAAACTTTAAACACGCACACTCGACAAAAAAATTATCAGTTGTCCGATACAAAATTCAATACCTACTCGATCGTACTCGATCGTAAACTTTAAACACGCACACTCGACAAAAAAATTATCAGCTGTCCGATACAAAATTCAATACCTACTCGATCGTACTCGATCGTAAACTTTAAACACGCACACTCGACAAAAAATTATCAGCTGCCCGATCGATCCAAATGTTTGGAACAGCTGATAATTTTTTCGCGATTACGATGTTGCTCCCATAGAGAAAGTTGTCCAGTTTGATGGTCTGTACCACAACTTTAAATATGTCCACACATTTCTGATACAGTATAAGTACCTACCATACTTACTAGTACTGCCTGTACATCGTAATTCCTTATCTAACAAAAACACAGCCAAATATCTGTGTACTCGTAGATCATATGACTAGACTTAGTTAGCGGAACTTACTCAATCATAAGATGCAGGCATTAACCCAAGGGGATTTGGTGAAGGAACGTAAACTTTAAGGAAACACGCTCACTCGACGTTATGCAGGTTGGCGCGCGACTTTTATTTAACTGGGTCGTAAGAAAACTCAATGTGAATGTTTATTTTATTGAATAAATTAAACTGTTCTGTGTATGGATTTAAACTAAACCAAGTTACGTTTTATTAGGGTAGATATACATATTACTTACAATGTAATATATACCGTCAAACGGGGTGAATAGGGATGCAGGGGTGAATCGAAACGAAACTTTAAAAGGGATTTTAATATTGAAATAATATAGTTTGTTGCCAACAAGGGCACTTAATTGTTAATTATAATATAGTAAACACATTAGAGTCCTTTTTGGCAACAAACAATATTATTTCAATGTTAAAATCCCTTTTAAAGTTTCGTCTCGATTCACCCCTGCATCCTTATTCACTCCGTTTGGCGGTACCTATTATTTAGCTACAATATACAAGCTAACACAAAAATATAACTAAGCTAAGTGTGTTTATTGTTTTGGAAAAATTACCACAAACACAGTACACCTGCACCGCGATAATACAAAAAAAGTAAATGACACCCTTTCTTTTTCTCCCGTCTTCACATCACTCAAAACCTTAACCATAGTTTGATAAATACAAATTGTTGTTATTAAAACTTCGTAAATTACAGAGAATAATAAACTACTTCAATATAACAGCCGCACAGGTCGATCGATCGCTCTATTCCCATCCAATACCAAGAACTAATACCATTTGGTATTAGTTTATTTCCGAATTTATTTTCTATTCCCAACGAGTACCACATTTTAAAACCAATACCAAAACAAGTTTGAAGAAATCAGATACAGTCAGGTTCAGTAAAATTAAAATGCTTTGAGTGACGAACTAAGTTTCCGAAAACATAATAAATGTTCCCGAAAATCCTAACCCTAGACGGTCGACGTCAGTGGCATCCCGAGGTTCGGTTGGTTAGGTTCCTTTAAACCCTTTAGACAGAAATAGGAGCCCCGCGAAGCGGGGCTCCGTCGACCAGCTGATTAACCCTAACCTATATTTATATTACCCTAGATTTCGGTAAAACGCAATTTAAATAAAACTTTGTGTAGCTGAGTGTACAAAAAGTCACGCTTTGGTATTCGTTAGTAATAGATTTTTTATTTAAAAAAATTTGGTACTCGTTGGGAATAGAAAATAAATTCGGAAATAAACTAATACCAAATGGTATTAGCTCTTGGTATTGGATGGGAATAGATCGATCGATCTTTGCCGTGGTTGGTCCGTAGATGGTTGACCATTTTTACATACCAAGACCCCTCCGTGCCTCAGAAAGCACGTTAAGCTGTTGGTCCTGGCCGTCATTCGTGAATCTTTGACAGTCGTTACGGTTCGTCAGAAGCCCGAACGTCTGACAACCAGTCTTACCAAGGGGTATCGTATTACCCAGTAACTGGGTTTTGGAGGTCAGATAGGCAGTCGCTCCATTTAAAATACTGGTATTCAGCTGCATCCGGTTAGACTGCAAGCCGACTCCAACATAGTTGGGAAAAGGCTAAGCAAATGATGATTAAAACAACTTCAAGATATTTGTGACGGATAAACGAATTTATTCGCGTCTCGACGCGACTTTTACGCAAAACCGCGTCTTGTCACTTTCAATACACGTTAGCCCTTTTTTTTTTTTTGGTTGGGAAATCATCAAATGACCTCTCCCGCTCTGGGCGGAGCGGAAGGGCGTGTCAGACTCTTACTGACTAAAACCCACCCGTGTTCCTTCAGTTGCCTGTACGCCAGGGCCACGGTAACTCTTTCGAACAATCCGCGACCCCGGCAGGCATCGGTCCTATCGGACCCCGTCAATGGTGCTGACATCTCTTTGAGGCGCGCGTGCAACACGACGCGCCGTCGACCCGGGCCTAGTACTTACCGGACGGCGAGCTGCCCATTGCTTGCCGTCCGCAAGCCCGCGTCTACGGTGGCCGGGAGTCGGCGATCGACTCCCGACGCCCAGAGTGTCTCCTCCTGCGGCGATTAGGGGCGCGAGGGCGCAGTGATTGCCTCTCCCTCTCGCGCTCCACCTCCTCCTTCGCGAGCATTACTGCTTCGCAGAAGGAGGTGACGGCTTCCCATTCCCTCTCGCTCCGTACCATGGCCTGAACCAGGGCCGGACGCGAGAGGTCGCCGCCGCCGATCGCCGCCACGAGGACACGGCGGTGCTCCGCCCAAGCCGGGCAGACCTCCACCGTATGCTCCACCGTGTCCTCCGGTCGATCCACACAAATACACGTTAGCCCTAAGTTCTGTCTAATGCATCCGCTAGAACATCATCCGTATCAGTTAGACTGATAGTGATCCATTAACTGAGAGGCTTGGCTTACACGAGTATATACAAGGTCAATATTTATGTATCAATCATCCTTCACGCAACGGGGATCGGCAGAGATTGAAGTGACACGGGTTCATAAGGATGTGTGGTTCTTTAATATTCGCCCTTTTCTGGGAAAATCCGGACCCTTTTTGGAGGGAAAAATAATCTGATTGTAGGTACATAGGTATGTACGCTAAGAAGATTATAAACTAAGGATAGTCTGATATTTTTTCATCTATAAGCCAGATTCTAGGATTCAACTATAGGTTAAGTTTTATTTTCAAATCTACCAGTAAATAAATTAAAATGTTTTATAAACTCTCATTTCATCCATATTTTGTTTTTGTTTAACCCATAAAAGGAATGGCTAGTCATATTTAATTTTATTACGTAGCGTTTCGTGGACTTGTAAAATCGCTCCAGTCATGCAATGAGGTTGCATATAATGACTTTATTATCATAATTTCACACAAAATAAATGGACCCTATTCGTGATTTCCCAACACTAATATTGTTGAAAATCGTCGGCTTAGTGATGCGTTTACACCACTCTTTTCTGCTCGGCAAGACGATTCGATATTCGATTGTGTTCAAATCGGATTCTCGAACATTCGGATAACGGTCTGAGCTCAATAGCGTCTCAATATGAAGTCCGATCCAGTACTGGAATCTTTTAAAATGAAAGCTTTTAAGTTTAGCGAGAGCCAATTTGGGACGATCCATTGAAATCTAAGTCGAGACGAGTATTCATGGCGTAATTTTATAAGCTTGAATAATATTTAAGTGTTTACTTTATTGAAAAGACTCAATTACCTACAGCTGATGTAATAACACGACGACTCTAAGTGCATACGTTTTCTTTTAGATGATAGCTTATACGCATATTCCCAGTTTAAAAAGCTATCTGTAATTTATAAAAAGGCACAGGCACTTGTTTAAAAGCTTGTTTTGAGTGTGATTTTTTTGCACCAACTTAACGTAACCCATAATCGATAATAAAAAACTACAAAAGTTAATCGAATATCGAAAACCGATAAAACTGGGAAAAACTCATTATATTCCCATCCCTACCCCATAAGGTAACCACAAGCAGATTTATTGTTTGTTTACCGAACGATACTCATAATGCAGAACGTTATGAAATACCGAATACCGTTATGAAAATACCGAATTCCATTTGGTTAATATAATATATCGGAATTTTATGTTAATTTTACCTTAAATGGTGTGTAGAAATATGTTGCTTGCGCATACCTGGAACAGAAGTAAATGATTATTATAATTTTGCATATTTTATCGGTGATATTATACTATTAGCTTCTGCTCACGGCTTCGTTCGCGTGGAAGTCGTAAGACACGACCATATACTAAAATAGTAGCCACATTGTTTTAAAACTTTCATGTACACACAATATGAAAAGAGTCAGGACTGGCGACGCGGGAGCAAGCAACGTATAGTTGTCCGTGTGAGAAGCAGCTCGTCCTGAGGTCGACACCCGTAGTCTTTAGTACTAGTTTCTCGAGTCGGAGTTTTTAATGAAAATGATTTTTAGTAAATTAATGAACCCTTGCTTTCATGCATATACTACCTAATGGTACAACACATACGCTGACTGATGCATTCTTACATATTATTACTGACGTATAGCTATCAATAAAATAATATTTTATCAGTACATTGTAAACAGACGGGATTTCTCATTAACATTCACCTAACCATAGATATTTATTTCTATTAATTATAACCAAAGATGACAAAATAGGCCTAAACTTAATGTTTTTCTGTGAACTATCATGTAATAATGTAACAAATGTAAAACAAAAGAAAGCATTAAAAAACAAATTGTTAGGAAATGAACATAAGTTTGCAAAGCAATGGATTAACTTTTAAGGTGTATACCTAGGTATCCTAGTTGCTTTGTTTCCTCGTTAAAGGTATAGCGGGATGATAATCATTTAAAAGGTTAAATCTGTAACTATCTGCTATATTCGTTCGCTATTCAGCCCAGTGAAGTAATGGAATATTTTGAATGTTGTCATACACTGGTATATTGTGTTCAATCTCATTTCCTTGGAAATGTATGGGAAGTTTATTGTGATGTCTGACTTTTCTAGTAATCAAACCTCAGTGGTCCCATAGAGATTTTTTATCCTTATTAGAAAAATAATGGATTGGCATCAAATTATTTTTTGTGAAAATTGCCCATTTTTTGCTGGCCGTCTGTAACTGACTCTTTATTTTCAAAATTTGTGACTGCAGATCAAACTGTTTCAAAAAGTTAAGAACAGTCTCCAAAGACCGTTTTCTTGTAGCGACAACGGTTAAGGTACGGCCAAACGGGGTGAACAGGGATGCAGGGATGAAGGGATGAATCGAAACGAAACTTTAAAAGGGATTTTAACATTGAAATAATATAGTTTGTTGCCAAAAAGGACTCTAATGTGTTTGCTGTATTATAATTAACGATTATGTGCCCTTGTTAGCATCAAACTATATTATTTAAAGGTTACAATCCCTTTTAAAGTTTCGTCTCGATTCACCCCTGCATCCCTATTCACCCCGTTTATAGCCTACAGACTGACCAGACTTACAGGGCGTATCTATGCAAATTTTGAACAAAATCTATCAAAAAACACAACGTAAATATATTTAAAAACAATTTTTATTATTTGTTAATAAACTAAAACTTATTACTTTATGTACTACAGGCGCCCACAAATCAGTGGTAACATTCGCACTACGGAAAACGCCCTTACTACTGTGACATAAAGGCGCTGTAAATTTATGGTAGATTTGGTTTTAACCAAATCTACCATAAATTAGCTGTTGTCAGCCTCTTAAGGCTGACAACAGCTAAAGCGCGGTCACTGTCGGACTGCATAGAAAAGAAAGAGAAGCGCGATGACAAAACGCTGTTAATTTATTGCAAAATATGAAGCAACTAGCTATTTACAAAAAATCTATTGATTGGACTAAAAAATTAAAACACTATTACGTTAATATGTTGCTTGTGGAATAATCTGACAAAAAATCAGAATCATTGCATGTATGGTTTTTAATCATGGAAAAAAAAAATTGAGGTTTCTTCGAGATTTTTTTCTTTCGTACCAAATTAGTTGTATTATATTTTCAACACACTATCTAACTAGCATATATCCTGAAGAATTACATATATTTTTCTGATTTTGTTTAGTGTAGTGGATCATATACTTTTAGGCATTATAAAACTTGCGTTTAGGTCCTGTAGCCTCCATAAACTAAACTTGTTTAGAGGTGGTGCCACTGAACATCTACATAGCTGATTGACTTATTATCATTCATTCATTCATTCATTCTACGTATCGATTTTGGAACGAATTCAAGGTCTCTGTCACATGAATTTTGGTCAGGGTCATTACAACCGATAAATTATAGCACAAACTATAATTGCAAAAGACACACTTCCTACTTATGAAAACATTAAAAAAATTATAAGCCCTAGGATACTGTGCCAGTGACTTGCACATAAGTATGCAAGTAGCTTGCATGTCATAATGGGTTTAACCAATCGATTCTTTTTTTATGGCACAGTAGAAAATACGCAATATACTTGTTGCATACTTTTGTGCAAGATTTGTATTGTGTGAATCTACGGTGTTCTTCCTCTTAGGGTGTCATCCCAGAAGATAACTACGCACCTTCCTTGCCATATTTTTGTTTTTGGTTAGAACATCATCAAATAACTTCTCCCGCGCTGGGCGGAACGGAAGGGCGTGTCAGACTTTTACTGACTACAACCCACTCGTGTTTCTTCAGTTGACTGTGTGCCAAGGCCACGGTAACCCTTTCGACCAAACCCGAGACCCTGGCAGTAGTGGGGTATTAGAGGCAAGATAAATAGATAGATTACTGGTCCAGTGTTGGGCTGCCCGCTTGTACAGCCCCATGTAAAAACGATTCGCCGCGACCTAGAGTACATGTAGGTACCTACGTTCAGGTAAATAAATGGTTAAGGGGGATGCGCTAAGGTAGCCCGCGAAATTCAAAATTTCTTACGTTTTTTGCAATTTTCCGGTTAGTGTCAAGTTGTATGTTGATTAAAATATGATTGGCGACCGTAACTGTTGAGTTTGCATACACTGTAGTAGTTGGGATCGGGAAACGTCAGATTAAAACACCGGTTAGAGTCACACTGTTTAATCAACATGGCGCCGGCGCACTTGGCGCGTCACCGGGCAAAGGCATTCGTACATCCAGCCTATGCCCAACACAACAGTAACCAATATGGATTTACAGAATTATAATCATTAGTATCAGCAATACAACTGCTTAAGTTAGAATTGGCCTCAAAGTCATGATTTCATAAAATAGTCATTCAATAGGTTAATATGTACTTAAAAAGTTGTATTGATAATTTTTATGATTATAATTCTATAAATAAATATTTGATATGACCGCGAATCATATATAGATCAACATACAACCCGATACTGACCTGCAAATAGCAAAAAACGTAAGAAAATTTGAATATCGCGGGCTATCCTGACGTTTTCGCCTTAAGCAAATTGACGTAGTGTGCCATTTTATACAACTGTCAAAGAATGACAATAAAGTTGTGATTTCATTAAACGGACCATTTAAGAATTAATGCACCTTCATTTAATATTTCCTAAAATAGCAACTTGTACCAACGCTTGGTTAAACAAGTAGAAGCTAAGTTATTCTCTAAGCGCAACAGACCAAGTTATCCTCACTTGGGACTTGAAAGTTTTACGGGTTGAGAAGTTACTAAATTCATATTTTTGTTCTTTATTTTAGAACCAGAATTTTTTTCGTTAGGTTTATTAAAATATTTAAAGTGTTAAGTGTAGACAAACCATAGGAAGAAATCCCGGTGATACTTTTTATTTAGAAATAGGATATGTGTCAGACCCAGTAAAAAGATAAAAAAAAAGGTATGTAGAGAAAATGAAGAAGGACAGGTAGGACAACAAATCATAAAAATAATTATTTTAAGGGTGGACCTTCTTCCTGATACCGATGGGCCACCACCTTTTTATATATTTTAAAAATATTTTCTTAAAAATATAAAAACATGTAAATAATATGTATATCTTGTTGATGTTTTATTATATCAATGAATTTATTTTTTGTTCGCTTTTTCAGTTAGAAGTTGCTAAAATACAATTCTCCGAAGTGCAAGACAGAGGTTTAAAGTATAACCAGATTTTACTGGTGGGTTTCAAATAAATTCTTAAAAAGTTATAAGTGCCCCTATAAGTACCTTAAATAATTGTGTAATCAGGTTTTTCCATTAGGAAATTCCCAGTAGAAGCTCCGCCGGTTGATTTCAATAAGCTTACCCACTCTTAAGACTCCCGCAGAAAGGCGCGACGCGACTCTAGTAGAACAATTTCTATGAAAATTTCATGGAAATTGTTCTACAAAAGCCGTGGGTAAGCTTATTGAAATCAACCGGCGGAGCTTCTACTGGGAATTTCCTAATGGAAAAACCTGATTACACAATTATTTAAGGTACTTATAGGGGCACTTATAACTTTTTAAGATTTGTTGAAAAAATTATAATAATAATATGTTGACATAATATTGTCTCAACAAAATCAGAGCGTATATTAATTTAAATAAAGCCTCGGATCCGAGACCTTATTTAAAATGAAAGGTGTCACAGACGAGGAAATTGATTAATCTATTTTAAATTTTCAGAGTGTTTATTAATTTAGTGGCAATAGAATTAGCATTGCCATTTAACGTGGCAATGCTGCCAGTCTTCTGGGCACGTTTCCAGATGACAGCGATGCGGACGAGTACTTCGACGCCTAAGTGTCCTTTTCTTCTTGTATTTATTTGTATCTATGGTTAGTTATTTATTTAATTATTAATTAAGTAATCGATTTTCAATGTTGGTAATTAATAAAGACAAAAATAAGTGTTTATTTAGCCTTTTTTTTTTTTTTTTGGTTGCGAAGTCATCAAATGACCTCTCCCGCTCTGGGCGGAGCGGAAGGGCGTGTCAGACTCTTACTGACTAAAACCCATCCGTGTTCCTTCAGTTGCCTGCGCGCCAGGGCCACGGTAACTCTTTCGAACAATCCGCAGCCCCGTGTTTATTTAGCCTGTGATTATGATTGCTGGTCTTACGTCTATATTTAATGAGCTATATTTCTATAATGCAACAAAACTTGACACGGTTATTTCTAAAGCTGCAAAGGCAGGAGTTTGGAATTGTCATACACAGGCACCATCTTTGCGGTTACTACTCTATTAACACTTTTCCTTATTAGTATTTATGGTATATTTCGTGTAAACGATCGTACCTTTCAAAACAAAAATATGTACACACGACAATAAAAGCAAAACCAACGCGTATATTAGTACTAAAAGAAGCGTCTGTATTCAAAATCTACAAAGTCATTTCAACTTTAAGCGCTAACTTTAGGGTTTAATTTCGTATGTGTGTTTGTCTTCTGTTTGAAACAGGTCGTTACGTAGTGACTTCACGCGTTCTCATTACTGTCTGGTTTGAGAGCGTTGCGTTGTACTTCTTACTGTTCCTTCACTCCTGGTACCACGGAAGTGGGGCCGACATACTTTCATTGTATTTTCTTCTATTTTCACTAATGTATGGTGGAAATGTAACGCCTTATCTGTCTGTAGAAGATTGGATTGGATGTCAGATTACGTGTCACAATCAGGGATAAGTGCTGTTCACTTTTTATCCTCATCCGTTTATGACATCCTGGTAGGTACATAGATTATAATGTTGGCAGTGAAAATGTTTAAATTAAATTTGTATGTATGGGAACGCGGAAAATCTGTATAAATTTAAATGGGGAGGATTTAAATTAATAGTTTTTGGGATTACGAATTGTTTCGTATTTCGGTGGTTATTTGCTTGGGTTTATGTAGTTTTTTCCGGAATCACTAAACACAGGTGCAGATTTGGTTAATGAAAAATAGCTTGATGTTATTTCAAATATTAAACCAATTCTTAATATAGCGGTGTACGAACTCCTCCGTCCTAACAGATCTCTGTGGTGGACTGTCAGTCTGACAAATTGACACTTATGATAGGGCTTACCAAGAGGCCCCGACATGGGCACGTTATGTTGCGAAATGTGTCGCAAAAATATAAAAGTTTTACCCTCAATGGAAGCCATTTCAATAACCTGATCCACCCCGGCCATAATATGTAATTCATTATATTAATTCCTACTGCTTTTTGAAACTTTGTGTAAATGTTTGCTTAAACACAATTACTATGTAACTAACCAACAAAACCGAATCTCATTGAAACTTCCGTCGTAAATCTTACCTCTCGTGTATTTAATTAATTTAAAACATTAAACTCGATGCATAATATCAGTTCGCAGACGGTTTTAAATTTAAAATAATTATTCAAATCACATCTGAACTTTTGTAATAAATATAAAACGTTTTTTGAACTTACCTCACCTTCCGTACTTTGTCAGTTTTAATTTATTCTCCTCAAATAGGGATAAGTTGACGTTCGCAGTTGGCAACTTGAAGAATTCCGGACAACATTAATCGTCTCGTTTATTTACGCGGTTTTAATGGAAACATTGCTATTCTGTCAGAACTTTCCAGAAACATTACAAAGTTTATTTGCGAATTTGCAAGTTTGTTGACCAAATCATATTTAGGACCGTTGTAAGTTCATTCTAAAATGTCCGGAAAATAAAAATATCTAGGTATTTAAATTATTCTCAATAGTAAATGAAAATGATGCCACCAAAAAAATAACGCTGTATTAATTAGCAAAATAAAGAATTAAGTATTAGAAACTTCTCCGTGTAAGTTATAGGCGCACGTTCACTTTATTAATTTAGTAATGTATCTACAAACAAAAACTACTTACAAAAGCGCAGAACTACAGCAAAATATCATAACTAAACTCTGTAAAAAAATCGTCCACAGATCCTTGCGTCTTAAAAAACTACCACCAATGGAAAAACGTCGGTTCACCCCACAATAGAGCTTCAAATCCGGATAATACCGCGCAGTCTAAAAAAATAATGCGCCACGGACTTTTCGACTCCGTGAATTATGTAAAATCCCCGCTTATTTTTTAGGAGCGGAAATAATTTTCGCGGTCTGCCCTTAGTCACTTTCCTTTTGTTTTCATGCAAATTGACTACGAAATAATAATCAGAATGTATTAATGGCGCGTTTACAGCGTTTTATTTGTGTTTTATAACACGACTATTGGGCGAGCTGTATAATTTCTTGGGTGTGTGACCGCCCTTAATCATTGTGTTAATAGAAATATTAAATTTAAATTATATTTGCGCAGTAATGTCGTATCACACGTGAAGAATTTCTATGAAACTCGATCTACTTTATGAATATTCAATTGTAATGAATATCTATATTTATGCATAGGATAAAACAAAGTCACTTTTCGTGTTTGTCCTTGTGGCCGCTTACATCAGTCTTATAAGCCACACGATGGATTTTGATGTGGTTTTCACCATCATTTGCAGCATTTATTCCGGAAGGTTTCTATATAAATTGTATAATAATAATAAATAATAATAAATGTATAATAAATTTAATATTTAAGTTATGTTTGGAATAAAAATCTCTGTGTTGACATGTTGCCATTGTACCCGTGCGAAGCAGGGCCGGGTAGCTAGTTATTTAATATTCACTTTTCAGTTATTTCGAAAAAAAACATTTGAGCAATAGATAAACTGTCAGAAAAATTCTGATACTTTTCGTTCTATGTAATTAAAAGCAATTATTATTGTGTTGCATCGTAAATGGATATTTAATAATGGTATGAATAACTCGAGTCCTAAATTCAACAAACATTTACGTGAAATTCAGTAAAGTATTTAAAGTTCAATAAAAAATTGCGGAATCTAGTTCGCCCGTAAAACTAAGTACTTTTTAACTTTTATGTTCCTATAAAAATACTTTTTAATCAAATGATCTGATGCTATAACGACGGGGAATTTCTTCTACAAAGAAAGCAAATAGTTCTAGACTAGGTACTCCTCATTTAACAAAAAACTCTTTTATGTTCCTACAAAAAACACTTTTTAATCAGTTGATCTGATGTTACAACGATGGGGAATTTCTCCTACAAAGAAGTTAAATTGTTCTAAAATAGGCACTCCTAATTTAACAAAAAAACTCTTTTATGTTCCTACAAAAAAAAACGTTTTAATCAACCTGATTTGATGCTGCAACGATGGGGAATTTCTCCTACAAAGAAGTTAAATTGTTCTAGAATGGGTACTCCTAATTTAACAAGAAACTCTTTCTGTTGTCACCCCATAACAAACAAAAGACTACATTATAATCGCTCTAGTACCTACCGAACAAAAACACCCTAATAAGTTTAACAGTAATGTAGGTAAACTCAACTGAAATAAAATCTAACTTCGAATGGTCAATGAAGGTCTACGTGCTTTCATCCACATGTAAATTCACGGTGGCCCTCCCAATTCTAAAAATAGGGAGCGGATATCCCACGACTCCAATTTTTCTTCTTGGTTAAATTTGTTGTTGAATCCAAGATGTCCTGACTTTCCATGGGACAATCAATGGATTCGAACTCATAGATAACTCGTTTTCTAAGAGACCGGCCAGAAATTGGACGACCGTGCCTTTTACACGTATTTCTTGGCCAAATCTCCCGAGAATTTTCTCAATTGAATTCGATTTAAAATGTCGTCTTGTTTTTAAAATTGTATTTCTGAATTGTACCTTTTTACGCTGAAAGGATGTCTAGCTCGTTTCGTTTTGAAATAATATAACAATATCCTATTCCAGGAAATTAAGCGGAGACGTATTTCCGGCCGCTTACTTACTGTTATTAATTTCATCTCTTTTTTTGTCAGATAAATTTTTAGGTGTCTTTAGTTTGGTAAGATTTTTTTGTTTATCTCGCAACTTCTACTATAGCGTCACTTTAATGCAAAAATTGAAGTTTTCTTGCAAAACTGGAGTAATGTTTCATAATAAAGTATGTACTAATCTCTATCTAATATATTAAATTCTCGTGTCACATGTTTGTTATGGAACTCCTGCGAAACGGCTTGACCGATTTATATGTTTTTTTTTTTGTATATTTGGTAGGTCTGAGAATAGGTCGTAAAGTATATTTCATACCGCTGCGGGTGAAACCGCGGGGCCCAGCTAGTATATTTATATAAAAGGAAAGCGTGACTGACTGACTGACTGATCTATCAACACATTGCTCAAACTACTGAACGGATTGGGCTGAAATTTGGCACACAGATTCGACCTTTGAGGGGGTGAAAACGGAGGATGTTGTTTGTATGAAAAATCGTATTCCTTGAGTTAATAAACTTGAAACTTGGTACGAATACATATCTAATTAAATTATAAAGATGGTTTTTTTTTCTTACTACCCCCTAAAGGGGGATTGAGGGCTGTCAAAGTTTGTATGGAGGAGTTTTAACGTGCGGTCCGATTAGCTCGAAACTCAGTACTTATACTTAAAAACAAAAGTAAAAAATAACGTGTATCAGGGTTTTTAAAAAATCATCCCTTAAAGGGGCACTGGGGTTATTAATTTTTTAAGAGGAGGATTTTACTGCGTGGCTTGATTAACTCAAAAATTGGTATGAATAATCTTTAGTTAAAGTTATGAAAACAACCCAAACGATTTTTCAGAATTCCACCCCGGCGGGGGTAAAAGAGGGAATACGGCTTATATGAAAAATCTTATTCCTTTGGTTAATAAACTTGAAACTTGGCAATATTTTCCTCAGTAATTAATATATGTAGATTGGCACTTTCACTTTTTTTAAACAGCACCTCACAGAGGATTTAGAGGATGTCAAAGTTACTCGTAGTAAGTAAAGGCTCAGGCTTCATTAACTCAAAACTCGGCACTAATATTTAAAATAAAAAAACACGTGTGGCACTCGGGGATTGCCGCGGTAAAGCTATTGCATAGCATTTTTTATCAACTTATGCAATTATAATTATTTATTAATTTTTTATTTATGAAGTATTTTTTTTTCTTTGATATTAATTCAAGTACAGTCGTACCATATATATACACGTTAAGCGAACGCTCGGCCGAGCTACATGGTAGGCGGAGTGGGGGGCGTTAGGTTTTATTTTCGTTACGGAATTTCTTGATTCGGTCGCCGCGCTCAAAGCCCGCGATAAAATCTATGCAATAGCTTAAAAATAAAAAGTTCGTAATTCAGGTTCAGGTTTTTCAAAAATCAACTTATAAGGGACTGGAAAAGGGTAATAAAGTTTGGATATTACTACTTGCTTCAATTAACTCAAAAATGAGTATAAAAAATGATAAATCCTACAATGAAAACGTACCAAACGCTTTTTTTTTAACAATTGTGTCATGGTGAAAAGTGACGACACTGTTTGTTTAAACAATGTTATTCCACTGTATTAACATAAAAGTTAGCCCGGCTAAAAAATTTGCTTTTTTTATTTTTTTGTTTGAACGCGCTAATCTCTGGAAAGCACAATTCTTGAGGAAGGTTATAGGCTATTTAACATAACGCTTCGACCGATACGGCTTAGGAGCCGAGCAAAGGGAAAACGAAATAACAGCGCGGGTGGGCGATGCGATGCGACGCGATGGGTCGGGGGAACAAGAAATTTCACGCCGAAAAAGTCGCGTACAGAAGCTAGTCTATTATAAGCGTATTCACTCGTCACAAAGAAACATGTAGTGTCACATTTCAGTAATATCCACTCCTTTGTAAGTAAGGAAAGAGAGCACTTTCCTTGAAAAAAATCACTTGAAACAAGTCGCATTACAGCGAACGTCTTCCAGTTACAGTCCCTTTGAAAATCGTGAAAGAATTATCCTACTAACTATCTAAAGGATAATAGGCTCTATTGTTCAGGTTTAAGTTTCAATCTCGTTCGATTGCGCAATCGTTTGGAATGTCTCGTTAACAAGTTTTGAACAACTGTTACGCGTTTTACTGTAACAGGGGTTTTTGGGGACGGGTATGAAATATGTAGTTTACCTAATAATATTAGGATTAAAGTAAATGGATTGGAAGTAAATAGGCTAAGGAATTACCCTTTTTGCGACATGTGTACGAAAAAGAACTTCATTTATTAATCCTTGAGTTCGAATTCTTTCAATCTTTGAAAATTAAATGCGTTACGTGGGTAACGCACTTCGTTTTTCAAATAAATCGACGTCAAACCAACCGATATTTAAACGGAGACTTATGAGGGCGCACACGGGTCCACTAGCGCCACTCCTTTAAAATAATATTATCTCGTGACTGAGAAGGAATTTTGAATAAAAGCTCATTAAGTACCCTCGGTAAGTGTGTCTATAATTTTCTAATACCTTTTATAAACTTTCATATTGAGACACGAAGCAACAAAATTCGATCTAAAGAAAAGCGGCCACATTCCTCGTGATCGTATTTTGTTGCTTCGTGTCTCAATATGAAAGTTTATAAAAGGTATTAGAAAATTCTAGACACGCCGAGGGTGCTTATTGAGCCGTTATTCAAAATTCCTTCTCAGTCACGATATTTTTTTTAAAGGAATTGCGCTAGTGGACCGGTGTGCGCCCTCTTAAGTTATATAACAAAAAAGTTAAAGAAATAGTGTCATAACAATATGAAGTGGTTACTTACGCAAATCCACCAATGCCCATGGTATAATAATATACTTCGCCAGGTATAGCATTCCGAGACACAGTGGTCACGTGTGAGACACAAGCCTACGTCATCACCGCTGTGTTACCAGTAGTGTGTAATAATAACTCCCCAATCGCCTTTATTATCTGTGCGAATCCGATAAAACAAAGAGGTTTTAACTTACAATTACGTTGGTATATGTTTAAATTGAATTGTTTCATTTGATTAGAAATACGAGACGACCATTTAAATGCTTTAGATATATTTTGTAACAGAATGGTGACTGAAACTCTTTCCATAATTCGTGTTTTGTTGCAATAAAATAGCAACTGGATAGTGACGTAAGCATGTGTCACTCCCGGAGTCCCAGACCTCGTTTTTTAGACCATGCTATAGCCAATATATGGAACCTACTAAATTACTAAACAACATTATTCCGTCACCAGGCGACTACCTAAATTGTACCTACATTTTATTAATTCTATCAAACATTACGCAAATAAGTATAAGACATGAACGTAATTGTGTTGTGTCTCGGAGACATTAAATAACATGTTTCTGTCCAATTTGCTTTGGCACAAAAGTGAAGCCCGCAATTTTTGATATTCATAATATTTTTTCTGGTACAGAAAGAGTAACATTATTAAGAAAGAAAGAAAAGAAGAAAAATATTTTATTTGGGACACGCACAGGAAATACAAAGAGTAAAAAATAAAAAATAAAAAGGTGAATTTAAAACTAACAAACATAACAATAATAAAAATAAAAACAACAATAAACAAGTAAAAGCCTGTACGAGGCCAAAAAGACATTGATTACAGGGCTTAGTTCACCAGAATATAATATCGGAGCTGATTTTTAGAAAAAAAAAACAAAAAAAAAAAGTTTTGTGGTATTATTTAATTAGTAGAAAATCCGATAGGATTGTCCACACCTGCACTTTAATTGCGTCACACACTATCAATGATAATTTGAATCATTTTAAAGCCTATTGCTAATCCATTGATTCATATGTTCGAAAAATTTGTCTGCTCAACAACATGAATATTGTTGAACTGTCAAAATGAAAGCCATTCCTTCTGTTAGTGTGTTACGCAATTACCCCGCTGATGGAAAGAGGTTAACTGCCAGCTATAGACACCCTGCAGTACCAAAGAGTTTGCGGATGAAGAAGCATTATCATCTTTCCCAACCATAACGTTGGAGTCAGCTTCCAGTCTAACCAAATGCAGCTAAATACCAGATTTTTACACGGAGTGACTGACTACCAAGCATTAACAAAAAAAAAACTCGATGCAAGCATCAATTTCAATTAAGATCTTGCAGAATTCGTACTAACTATTCACTAATGTTTTCATTAATATATTCGTATTTACAAATATACAATTTCAGAACATATAATAACCTAACCTGACTAAAACTATTAATAAAGTGAAATATGGCGTCGAAAAATTCCTCCACATCGTTGTCGACAGGTAATGTACCCAAGAGACCAGTGGCATTGCCACGTTGTATGGCAATGCTTAGCCTATGGCCAAGGTAAAAGTCAGCCCTTGGGTCACGGGAAGTGTCAAACAGGCGTTCGGAGATTTCATTGAACAAACCCTCGGACCCCACGGCCCTAGGGTTAGAAGAATACCTACTTATACAATTTTGAACTTTATAAATAATTTTTATACTAATCTCTTCTCAAACTGACGTGGTTTTTAAATCGAGAACCATGTCTGAGGATTATTCCAGAAAACGTTCCTTAGAGAGAAAGTCGAAATATCTCGTAACTTCATGAGCTTATAATTTCACTGTCGCCCCTTTAATTCAGAACTTAATAATGCTGCTAAAACAGAATAATGTCATACTGTCTCCAGGCAAGCCCTTGCACAAAAAGCTACCAAACTTAATAAAGTTCCATCAATATTAGTTCAAACTGACTTCTCTACAATAGCCAAAATGAAAGGCCAAAACTGATGAATATTCGAGTACATTGTTCGAACTACCGAACACATCGAAGCACTTGAATATCAGAGACAAGCCACAGTGTACTACAAAGTCGTCCAACTTTGAATGTCCTTCACGTAGAACATTGAGTGCTCGTGGCCTGTGTACTAGAGGTAGCACATTGTGCCGTGAATTTTGGCTACATTCTGAGGAAAACTGAAAGTGTCACCGGTCGTTGAAAGGCTTTTACCAATATCTACAAAGACTCAGTTTTCGAGGTTGAATTATGAAGAAGAAAAGGAGTATTCATGTTCTGAGATTTTATGATATGTTATTATCAATATACTATGTGGAATTATAGGGGTTTTTTTTTATATGAGCTAGCAGACGAAAGTGTTTGTAATTAAAATATTTTTATTATTATAACTTTTACCGAAAATTTAATATACTATATAACTATAATACTTTATGAACCTCTGTCTATTTTAAATGCATGAAATATTTTTGGTAAGATTTAATATGAAGATTAATAAAATAAATATTATATTAAAACAGTAGGCATAGTGCCGAATTAAATGTGAACAGAATATTAACAACATAAGAATAATTAAAAAAAAACTTAATCAATTTAGTGTAAGTTATTATTTAGGTAAGTAAGTACTCAATAATTTTTTTAATAATTCCCAAAAGAAGTAGTTTGTAAAAATGCTTATTAAAATGTAATAAATTAGAATTACACTGAATTCTCCTAACATTTCTCAACAAAAAAGAAAAATATGTTTTTATAAATGATACAGGATGTTAGATAACATTTTTACGTGAACGAACTCACAGACAACAACTAGTATAACTCACTCTAACAATACAGGTACGATTATACTGTTCGTTAACTAAAATTAACAAGGGTAGGTACCTCAACGAGTCTGAAAACGGTAAAAAGCAAATTATGAGAATACTTTTCTAGCGTTTTCAACGATATTATTTAGTCAACTTTGATAATTTTCGCTGAATAAATTCAATGAAAACTGTAAATTCTGAAAGAGCGTGTTGATTGAATTTACACGTCTGCGCAAGAAACGCTAATTAGACTTGTTTTGATCAATTTGTTTAATTTAATTAGGTACTAGTCTGTCTGAGTATCATTACGCTTAGATACCTATTATAATAACACTGATGAAAGTACCTATCTATGCTGTGGCCTCAATTTGGGTGTTATTTTTATATGACTTAGCTATTTTTGGCATTTGATCAGTATAGACCAGACGTATAATAAACTTCACTGTGCGAGCAGCGAGTACATCCGAGCCAACACCCTAACTGCGTACGAGTAACACACTATCAATCACAATCTGAATAATTTTGAAGCCTATTGCTAACACATTGCTTCTTAAATTCAAAAAAATTGTCAGCTCCACAACGTAAATAACGTAAGAATGTTGTTGAACTGTCAAAATTAAAGTCATTACCGTTAGTGTATTACGCAATTACCCCGCTGGACTACGTTGTATTGATAGCGGAGAGAGGTGTTAAATATTTTGTGGTTGACACTGAGACAAAAGAACGTTTGTGGTGCAGAATACTTGGAAATTAGACTATGTTCAAGTGCTAAATACTTACACTACAGTTTTGGGATGAAGGAGAAGGAGAGGTTAAGCAGGGTTTTGTGTCAAATATTCATTAATTCATTAAACGACTCTTTTCCAAGTGTGATGATGAATTTGCGACGCATGTGTGGTGTGACTATGAATGATGGGCTGAGGAATGATGTGATAAGGCAAGTATGGTGCGGTTTAAAGAAGATGTAGTGACAAAAATTTAAAAGAGGATGCTTAGATGGTTTGGTCATGTTGAGAGAATGAGTGAAAGGCGACTAACAAAAGGTAGTTACAAGTTAGATGTGAGTGGAATCGCTGGAAGGGGACACCTTTGGAGTCCTCCTAGGGTGTAGAGCAATAAGGTCACTATAATGTCCATACGGTGATGTTCTTCAGAAAGGTCAGGTGCGTATAACTAGTAACTGGCTGCGTGTATGACCAGATATATGACCGTAAACGAGACAAAAGGAGTATGTAAGGATCGTAGCAGGTGGCGTTCTGTAGTTTCTGCCTACCCCCATGGGAAGAAGGCGTGAGTTTATGTATGTTATATGTGTGATGAATTTTTAGCTAATTTTGCACTTCCTTGGATTTTCCATCAGCCCGATAGCTGAAGTATTTCATTCAAATCACTTCTTATGTTCAGAAGCGTTTTAAGACTATTATTCTCACCAATTTTCATAACACGTATTACTTTAGTATCATTTTAAGACTGACAATATTCATCTTAGATTGTACCCTTAATGTGTATCAAAAGAAATAATAAATTTAAATAAGCACGCAAGTCCAGTAAACATCACAATAAAAATGTACGGACTTCGTAGAACCGCTTTTAAAATTTCAAAGGTTTTAATACACGAACAGGCGAGGACGCGTGTATAAACGAAAGGTCTTGCCCATTTACATTTTGACTACGCATGTTGTATTTGTGTATTTACATTTTTTAACGGGTGTTACCCTTTTTTTTTTGCTCGGTTGACAGAAATAATAGCTGCGGGTTTGTTAGATTCAGGCTAGGTGTACTGGAATCTTTATTGTTGATTTGTACATATATTCGAGTATTTGTGACTATCTTTTGGACAGTTTTTTTCTATAAGATTTTTGGAACTACAGTTAGCGATAGCACGATCATGAGGATATTTCGTGTGCCTGTTGAGAATTCACAGAAGCTTTGGCGAATACCTCCTTTTTGACTAGAAACTTATGATGACATTATTTACAATGATGTACTGGACCATAACTTATCAAGATAGCACTAATAATAATCTTGCACAGAGTTTGTGTCTTCCGGAAAGGAGAAACCCGTTTCTGGGCCTACCGTTACACGAATCAGATATGTACCAAAAAAATCGTCTATTTTGCTTAATTAACCCATTTAAATCTTAGCCTCAATAACAATGGCCAAGTGTAGAAAATATGTAGATTTCTATTTTTTTGCTCTAAACAACCTTTGTAAACCGTTGCAACACTTATTTCACTATACGTCACTAACTTCACAAACGTTAACATAATATCAATAGAGCGTACCCTAAGAAAATGATCGATAAAGTGGAAATCGATACTATTACAAATAATTAAATAATATTCCAGTGTTTTAGTATAATTATTTTTTAGGTATTATAATCAAAGTAAAATAAAAAAAAAAATAATTTAATTTATTTTTCACGTAACCACCATTAAAAAAACATTGAAAGAAAGAAAAATCGATAAAATCGATTGCACCTCGGATTGCACTAGTAAACGGCAAATGTCAATGTCAACGCTTGTCAATTATCATGGTTGTAATGTCATGTCATTTGTCATTAATGTCATAATTGTCATTCGCTTTTCGTATATATGCGCGAGTGAATGTGTTTTTCAGTATTTCTAACGATTTATTATTTCATAAGACCTCTGCTCGAATACCTGGACTCCGAAATTGATTGCCTTCTGACTGACTCTCGCTTGAACATTGGACACCGTACCCTGCCACCCCCGCTGACCTTTGCTGGCAAACCAGATCTGTATATTGCTATTTTGACGATTGGATAATAACGACATCATGAGCCTGTGCATTAATTGCGGAATAGCGACGGACCGCTGCAATACAATAGGAAGGCGAAGATTGGAAGATGAAATGATTCTTTCAATTGTTCAGGAACGGGTCGCGCCTCAAACAGTTAGTATCCGATATTTCTATATATTAACATTTTTGTACTATGTAATTATTTAATGTCATCAAACTAAATAGTGTTATCGCTTATGTTCAGTTGTCTGTTAATAGTTGTATTTTATAAAATGTGCAACAAATTCATATTCGCAGACATGTGACATCACTAATCCGGACTGACCCTGCATGGTTAATTACGGACTATTCCCTCTCTCAGAGAAGAGGTCTGTGTCCCTGCAGTGGAACTGTAATAAGGCTGCTTATGTTTACCCAAATGTGCCACTCAGATGTTTATTGCTAAATGCTAGTGCTAGACCTAATAGTCAAAAGATAAATGTTTGCTTCAGGTGAATGAAAATGACTTTATCTGCCAAGCTTGCTGGAATCATGCCAATCATGTATCTCTTGATGGAAATAGACCAGAAGAAAGTGAACAGACACCTATTAGGCCACCGATGAGTGTGTATTCACTGTGGACATTCTCTTCTTAGAAGAGTTCGTTGCCATCAACTTAGGACTGGTACAGTGCAAGAACGCAGAATAAACGAAGTTATAAGAGAATGGATCTTACCACGCACGGTTAGTTTATTAGTTTTATTCACGGTTTATTAGTAAGATTCTTTAGTTCGGTTTTGATAATAAGGGCATTAAAAATATTATTTGGTATACTCAAACATTTAAGTGAATTAGAAAGACGTAATAAATGTCAAGCTCCTACATCAGGATTTCTCATTCGCAGGATTTCTTTAGATCAGTCTTTTACAAAATGGGCAATTACACATCACTCATCTCTGGTGTAAAGGCAACCTTTAATATAGATAAATTATTTTCAGCTGGGTGCTTCAAGTGTTGTCTGTCATTCTTGTTGGGTGCGAGCAAATAGAGCATCTCGGCTTTTCCATTCAGGCCCCTCAACATCTGGTTCATCTTCATCAGCTGTCAATGAGCCAAATAATCAGGATATTCCCCATTTAGAAGAACCTCCAACAAGGCAAGAAACTTATTCTGCACCAAGGGCACCTACTGTTGGAACTCTTATTATTTTACCTGATTATTACAGAGCTGTTGAAACAGAAAGTAGATGTTTTGTGGAAGGATGTCGGAGACATGAAAGATACTGAATAACAATTACAATGCGAAAACAGTTGCTTAAAATGTATAACTATTATGTACCTCCAAATAATCGCCTATGTGATATCCATTTAACATGCACATCATGGGACTTTCTCAATGATATTAGTGATAATATTATCAACACATTTAGTGCAAATCAAATTCAAGATATGTTTTCATTAAAAGAGTCCGATTGTAATTTTTTGGATTTTGAAAATGTTGAGTCTATGGAAGAACATATTTTTTACCACTGGGTTGGTTTTAACAAAGAGCAATTCAGACAGATATTGAATGAAGTGCCTCAGTTTCTGAACCTTAAAAGGGGATCTACTATATTAGCTGCTTATTTAACTAAACTTAGGACTGGGGACTCGGATGATCGATTGTCAACACTTCTGCAAATTCCTAAAACTACTTTAGCTACTCTACTGGGTAAAGCTAGAAGTCTCTTGTATGATTATTTTGTGCCTCATCACTTGGGACTTAATCATATTAATAAGCAGCAAATAATTGAAAGGAATCTTCTTATTCCAAATGAATTGTTTGGTAACCATAATAGTGAAATAAAACCTATAGTTGTTTTAGATGGCACATACGTTTATGTGCAAAAAAGCTCAAATTATAAGTACCAAAAAAAGACATACAGTTTGCATAAATATCAAAATCTTGTAAAACCATTTTTGATTGTTTGTACTGACGGATACATACTTGAGCTATTGGGCCCCTATCCAGCGACAACTTCAGATGCTGAAATAATTAATAAGTTTGCATAAATATCAAAATCTTGTAAAACCATTTTTGATTGTTTGTACTGACGGATACATACTTGAGCTATTGGGCCCCTATCCAGCGACAACTTCAGATGCTGAAATAATTAATAAAGAGTTTAGAAACGAATCTGTTCTAAGACAGTACTTTGAATCTGGAGATGCGCTTATATTGGATAGGGGCTTCCGGGATGCCTTGACCTTACTCAATGAAAGCGGCTATAGAACATATGTACCATCTTCTTTGCAACAGGGTGAATCTCAACTTTCAACCCTTGAAGCCAATAAATCGAGAACAGTTAAAATATGTAAATGGGTTGTAGAAGTAGTTAATGGTAGGTTTAAGCGAGATTTTAAGTTTTTTCGCCAAGATTTTTTTAATAGAGCGTCAAAGAATTTAATGGTACACTTTGAAGTGGCCGCCGCTTTAATAAATGCTTTCCACCCTCCTATCGCAAACCGTAGTGATGCTGATGAAATTCTGCAAAAAATTTATCAGTATATGTATGTGGAAAATAGACTAAATAACTACGTGATTAGCAACAATATAAATCGACGTAGGGCGCAGTACCAAGCAATAGGTGTAGAAAGAGATAATGTTAGCGAGTTTCCTGAATTAACATACAGTGAGCTTATTCTTGTCTCCTTGGGCACATACCAAGTTAAACAGGCCCCTTCTTACTATGGGGAGCATGTGAGAGAAAATAGCTCATATGTCATAGAAGTGTGTAGAGAGGTGGATGGTGACCTACAGCAAGAGCTGTCAACATCGGACTCAACCTGGATGTTAAGAGGAAGAATAAAGTCTAGGCATATTATTAAAAGGATGTATTTCGTTTATATACTAGTTGACAGCTCTGTAAGTGGAAGGGATGCTATAATCCAATATTATTGTACTTGCATCGTTGGCAAAAGAACAGTTGGTTGCTGTGCCCACACCATGAGCATAATATGGTATCTTGGTTGGGCACGGCACCAGGGTAGTCAATTGCCTCCTGCACAATTTCTGGATACTGTCTTATTGTATTATGATAATCCTAATGAAGAAGGTGATTAATAAAACCATTTATCACAATTATGTGTGTTTTTTTTATTATAATGTAGGTACGTATTATTGAAATCTCTGTAATCTGAGATTGCATCAATTCCCCTAGTCGATACAATATTTACAAATGCAAGCCAGTTTTGATGTGAGTGGGTCTAGTCTAATAAACATAGTTTTCAGCTGAGGTTTTCAGTAAGATCAATCTGATAAGTCTGAAGTCACCCTTAAGCGGCTATTATGTACCTACCTAAAACCTCATCGTGATAAGCTGCAGGCGCTTCAGCACAGCGGCTGTGCATGTGCGTTCCAGATTTACGTAGGAAACAGCCTCAAAAATATAGTTTTTTGATTTAAATACTCTAAAAATAAAAATAACCTAAAATGTAAACATGGTCTGATTTTACCAATTTGGCCATTGCTGGGAGACGTGATAATTGGGCTCGTGTAACCTTCCTAAATGCTCTAATTTATGGCCAAATTTCAACCCTGTAACGCCAGGCCCAAGCTTCTATGGAGTTTGGGTTTCTCCTTTACAGAGTGGCATGCACAACAACGCGCAAACTGTAACCATGAATTCAGAACAAGATTATAGGAAAAAAAAGGCAGTCAGTCAGGTGTAAAAAGTTTCAGAAATCAGCTGTTCAATAAAGTACAATACCAACGCGGTCATAAGGAACAGCTAATTTCTTTTTAACCGACTTCTAAAAAAGAAGGAGGTTCTCAATTCAAATGTTATTTTTTATTTTTTTTTATTTGCGTTAGTTCAGAACTTTTTTCGGGGTGAACCGATTTGGATGATTCTTTTTTTATTTGAAAGCTGGTACTTCACATGTGGTCCCATTTAAATTTGATCAAGTACTGACCAGTAGTTTTTGAGTTATCCTTAATCCACTTAGTTTATATTGATGATGTTATAATAATTTCCAGTCACGGTTATTTACATATCAAGTAGTGGTATACGTATGTGTAGGTAACACAACTAAAAAGTGAAAAATAAAAACTTTTTTACAAAAAAACAACAGACTTCCAAAAAAAACACAAGAAGTCGGTTGTTTTTTTGTAAAAAGTTTTTACTTAATAACCGAAGAGAAATTTCAGCCCAGGGCGGTTCAGAATCATATACCGAATCCATGGTAAGAGGTTTCTCGTCGATGTCCCAGCCACCCTGTATAGGTAAAGAGTGCTACTATTTAGCTTCCACTAATAGGCTACTTCTAAGCTGCAGCATCTTAAACTTATCCACACTTCTTATCCTCAAAATAAAACAACTCGTTTCATAAATAACCCCGGAATAAAACAATATCCATGGACGACGAAGACTTCTCGTTTAAAATAAAAGTGGTATCGGTTTACATTATAACAAGGTCGCATTTACTCTCTGAGACCTTTTGTTGTTTTAGAATTTTTGGTATGATTGGCATAATACAGGGAAGGATGACAAATGACATCGAATTCAGAATTGAAAATATTTTATTTCACATAAACCTACATGAGCACTTAGTTATGAAACGACAGAAGCTAGGTGCACGGTTCCAATTGGTCGTTTCCTCTCCTATATTTGGTAAATGATAAATGATTTTATTTCTGTAAGTAGGTTTGAACAAACACTTTCAAACGTCAATCATATTTTAAAAACTAGATGAGGTCGGCGTTTTCTATCTGACTACTCTGAGAAGAAAGGCCGAAACAAACTCAGAGGTCGCAGTCTCTTTTAAAGTCCAGACATCATCTTGGTCAGATCATGTGAAGACCATGTAGATTTGTGGCTGAAATGGTCTTTTGAGGAAAAACCACACAGATTGAGTGGACCTCTCCAGTCGTCGTGGCCCATTCTATGCTGCCAGTCGAAAATGCTGTCGATTCATAATTGGGGTGGTCGTATATTCATATTAAACAGCCGATTGTGTGTCCAAAGCCCCGTTAATAAGCTATTCATAAGCAAGCTATTGGTTTGTTAACTTGACATATTAAACACTCAGTTACTTCGCCAAATACCAAATCAAAAATCATCATTAGCCTACAGCAGTCCACTGCTGGACATAGGCCTCTCTAATTGCCCGCCATTCAAGTCAATTCTCGGCAACTCTCATCCAGCTGCTACCAGCCACTCTGCGAAGATCGTCGCTCGTCCTACCTCACGTTTGCCGATTCACGGTCTTCACTCAAGAACACGTCTACCCCAACGTTCATCGGTTCTACGGCTAATATGGCCGGCTAATGCCACTTCAGCTTGCTTAATCCAAATTAATACCTATTGAGAAATATCAGAGGATCTCATAAACCAGGGATTAGTAACAAGGAAATAACTTCAGTTTCCACAAATTCTGGCCAAGTCGTTAACAAAGTTAATTATAACAATGACATCACCAAAATAATACAAAATTAAACAAACAAAAAATTCACCCACGTAAATAACTCTACTTCAAATTGATAAATGTATAAGCTCAACGCCATTTTGTCATTGTGTACTGCGAATAAAAACATTTTTGCACCTACCGACGCCATTTGTCTTCCAGTCTGCGTATGGAATTATAAATAGCCGGTCTTTTTGTCACGCAATTTTAATATGAGTGTTAAATACTGATATAAATGTGTTCTTTCAGAGTTGGTGGTAATATTTTGTTTATTATGCATTACGTAAGTAGGATGCAGTTATTAAAAAATACGTCAACTCCATCCGATTTATACCAAAATCTATTTAAGGGCAATTATTGAAATGACTTACGGCAATGATCTCAGCTTCATCACACATTGAACTCGTTGTCATCATATTCTGGGGTTGGGGTAGCCTTTTCCTAACTATATCGGGGTCGGCTTCCAGTCTAACCGGATGCAGCTGAATACCAGTATTTTACATGGAGCGACTCATCACAAATTGAACTATTTGATTAAAAGCCTATTTCATGGGCAAATCTTCAGGAATGCTTTCTATTTATTTATGGAGAACGAAGAATTATTTCACACTTCTACCAACTGTTCCACACGACGTTCCTCCTGCTACCATGATTCGTAAGAGTGGGTCTCATTTACCAGCGCTGGAGCTCTGTCTTGCATAGGGTCGTAGCATTATGCTGAGCGACTGCCATTTTGCGTGGATGTGACACATATTTTCCCCCAACTCGTTCTTTTTGTATTTGCGTGTTTTTTCTTTGCGTCATGTTTACCACAAATAAACGTATTTTCTTTCATGTATTAGAATAAACACTTTTTTTTTCTTTATTTCTTTTATTTGCATATGATCCGTGCCCCCCATAAAGAGATTTCCTCACATATCACTTATCAGCTACTCTAGCTGCTACAGTTTGGATTCTGTTTCAAATGCCGGTGAATCTCTTTTTATGTTTTTTTTTTGTTCTCGAGCATAATTAAATACAACTGTGAATATCAAAGTGATAAATTTATCACAATAATAATAGGTCACAACAAAACCCCGCCAGCTTTACTACACAATGATAGTTATAATTATACGGAGGACATGACTATACTAAAGATGGAGGTCGTTAAATTTTGAAGTTTCGATTAGGATCGATAACTATAATATTATATTAACGTTCAGTAATTAAATACTTGATTGATTGAGAACATTTCGCATACGACAACAGCTTTGATAGAGCAGTGAATACGATACTTGGAATTTAATGTTTTGAACTAGTTGGTATCTAACGCCCAGCACAGAGGAAACTTTAATATTTATTAATATAAATCATAGCTTGCTGTTGTTATTTTCATCTTACTTTTGTTTTTATTTTATTATTTTTATTTTTAGGAGTGTGTTTACTTTAGTTTCTGATAATTCTGTGCGAGTCTCAATAAATACTTTTTCTTTCTTTCTTTCTTTCTTTAGCTAGGCAATATATTTACAATACTATCTTTAAGTGACTGCATACGCAGCTTTAATATATATTTCTATGACGTCACCAACCTGTACTTTCACATAAATTATTGCATACTAATATATACTATGGTATGACCGTCCATCAATGAAACGAAGGCAAAATATATATTCTATCACCGTCTCCGTGTGTAGTAGGTTGCTATAATATACCTACAGGGTGGCACGGACATCGACGCGCAAAGTGTAACCATGAATTCAGCACATGATTCTAGACCCCGTTTTTTTTTTTGGGTGTTACATTATCAAATGACCTCTCCCGCTCTGGGCGAAGCGGAAGGGCGCAACGATTGCCTCTCCCTCACGCGCTCCGCCTCCTCCTTCGCAAGCATTACTGCTTCGCAGAAGAAGGTGGCGGCTTCCCATTCCCTCTCGCTCCGTACCAAGGCCTGAACCAGGCCGGACGTGAGAGATCGCCGCCACCGATCGCCGCCACGAGGACATGGCGGTGTTCCGCCCAAGCCGGGCAGACCTCCACCGTGTCCTACAGTCGATCCACACAATGATAACCCCCCCCCCCCCCCCACCGCCACCACGTTTTACGTCGATTATAAGAAAAAAGTCTGCTGTTTCATAGAAAACTGAAATACCGGTGCGGAAAAAATGTATGAAAAAGCAATTTCTTTTTAAATAACCGATGACAAATTTCAACGCAGTGTTCAGAACCATGAAATGAATCCATGGTAACAGGTTGCGCGTCGATGTTCCTGCCACCTTGTATATTACTATAGCACAGGATATTAATAATATATTTTATGGCTACGTCTGTGATAGGCTTTAATGTAAGAAACACGCGGTATCGGAACGAGGTCAAGAGGTCGTAAGTTCAAACTCAGCGCGTTTCACTGTTGATGTGAACCCTCTCATATTACAAACGTAGTTGTACGGGTTACGAGGAAAAGGACCAGGCCCGGGTCGACGGCGCGTTGTGTTCCACGCGCGCCTCAATGAGATGTCAGCACTAATTGATGGGGTCCCCTAGGGCCGATGCCTGCCGGGGTCGCGGATTGTTCGAGAGAGTTAACGTGGCCCTGGCGCACAGCAACTGAAGGAACATGGGTGGGTTTTAGTCAGTAAAAGTCTGACACGCCCCCCCGCTGGCGGAGCGGGAGAAGTTATTTGATGATTTCCCATAAGAGAAAAAAAAAAGATTTACGAGGAAAAACAAATAAGGGGCATTTTTCTGTCGAATAAACCCATCGCAAATAAAATTGATGTCGTAATTAATAATTAATAATCTTTGAGCTCCGTAAGTCCTGAGTTGAGCTCCACGATTACTGACAAATGCGTGCACTGACTGGACAGGTCCACTCAATCTGTATGGTTCTTTCCTCAAATGACTATTTGAGACACCAATCTACATGGTCTTCACATGATCTGACCAAGATTATGTCTGGACTTTAAAAGAGGCTGTGATCTCTGAGTTGGTTTCGGCCTTTATTCTCAGAGTAGTCAAATAGGAAACGCCGACCTCATCTAGTTAAAAAATATGATTGACGTGTAAAAGTGCTTGACAAACCTACATACAGAAATAAAATCATTTATCATTTTGAATAGATTAATCAACAATCAAAGTCATCAGCCCTGATGCCCGAAGTGTGGGAGAATTCCCAATCACTTTTAGCGATTTTTTAAGAATTTGCTGAATTTCTTTGACTATAAGGACCATTCATATTATCTTATAGTTATTTTGTCTGTAAATACCACAAATGGCTTCTGAAATGACGGACGAATACGGACGAATCGGAAGAACCCACCCTAAATTAAAATCGATAATAAGCAGACACCGTTGTTCTATCTCACGAAGGCGGGTTAGTCTTAGTTCTGTGTGTAGATGCACATGCACGCTGTTTCTGTGTGCGTAAGCTCAGGACTAGCGTTGAAAATAACAGGTAAAATACATGTATCTCTCAAATACCCCTGTATTTTTCAATAAAAAAAGATACTTTCCGCAAGATCCTTTGATTTTTAAATATGAAAAATACACAGTATTTAATAAGTATTACACGTGTATGATTGTATTTTTCAGACGAACGAGAAATTAGTTTTTTCGAATATTATGTATATGTATGTTATAGGAAAGATACAAAGTTTCGAAAAAAACAAAATGTATCTTTCGCGATTTTCAACGCTACTCGGGAGCGCTCGGTACTAACTGTTTCGCGCCAAAATTTGCGTCGCGTTCCGTCAACATGAAAAGCAAACTGAGAAAAGTTGTTCACAGCGAGGAAAGTAAATATTATTTAAATATTTAATTGTTACATGTAATACGTGATACTAATTAAGAGCGGGTAGTAACCAAAATTGCCTATCTTCAATTTAATTTTTCATGTAATTCATAAGACGTAGGTGTAAAATAAAAATAATATGAGTAACTACATGATATTTTGAAACTTTTTGTGGAACAGAAACACAATACGTTAAAATTTTCTCGATAAAATAACATCACGAAGTTACCCCTAATTTAAACGTTTTTTCAATTTGTACTTAATATGCTAATGACTAATAGGATAATTTTTTAATGATTATCTGTATCAAGACAAGGCGAAAAAAATTGTGCAGGCATTTTTTGAAATTCCTTTTATTTTTGGTTTTATTACGAATAGAAGCTTTAAGCACTTACGACGTTTTTAGTTCGTGGAAGAAGTCATCTTCCGTCGCACGTTGCGGGAACTTCAAGCATATTTTTGTTTCACAAATCAGTCGCCGTCGCTCTGTTGAGACGAGAGGACTGCGCTTGAATTTTCTGCTGCTCTGCGATTTAATTTATTTGCGTAAATAATATATTCGTAATTTATCACATTCTTGGAACGAAACTGTGAAATACAAAACATGAAAATATCACTAAAACCACTTCCGAAACGATTATTAAAATCGTTAAGAATTGATAAACCAAATAAATACCGCTGCTAAACTATAAAATAAAAATATTATAATAATTTCATGTTGATATTTGAAAACTCAAGATGACATACAATTATTTGACAGATTTTTGACTGGTATAGTACAACTAGCGCCATTGTTCTGCAGTTCGGTCAATTTTCTTGCGGAGAAAATTTACAACATAGAGTTCGTGCTGGAGATTTTAGATCTTATTGTTATTAGGTAAAGAACCAAATTCGTTTACTCCCACTTTCGTTTCAAACTTCGTATAAGGGTAACCTTAGACGAACCATTTCGAGAGATTTTTGACCACCCCCGAATCAAGTTGAAACATATAGGTAGGTTATTGGTATAAAAATATTATTGGAGTTTAAAATAAATAAATCGGAAAACTAAAATAGGTAATGGGTTTATGGGTTTTGGCGGACACAAGAACGAAACGGTGTGCACGGGACATGACGGACATGACTTGCGGACGGCGAGCAATGGGAAGCTCGCCGTCCGGTAAGGACCAGGCCCGGGTCGACGGCGCGTCGTGTTCCACGCGCACCTCAAAGAGATGTCAGCACCATTGATGGGGTCCGATAGGGCCGATGCCTGCCGGGGTCGCGGATTGTTCGAAAGAGTTACCGTGGTCCTGGCGCACAGGCAACTGAAGGAACACGGGTGGGTTTTAGTCAGTAAGAGTCTGACACGCTCTTCCGCTCCGCCCAGAGCGGGAGAGGTCATTTGATGATTTCCCACCCAAAAAAAAGCCCATATTGATATTTCTATAAAATAACAGCGATTATATTGCAAATTGAGCATCTTGCTATTGACGATTTCCACTATAGAACCGATTTCTAACGCAATAACACAGCAAATTACTCCAAAATTCACAAATTATATCCACAGCTCAAGAGCATTTGACTGTTGACGAACCCAACTTTGTTACAGTCGCCAGCAGGTCAAGCTACACGAAATTGACAAATTTCTCCAAACGATTTTAATCCTTAAAATGTTGATTGTTAAGTTCAAAATCGAATGAGAAAATCTGACGGTTTGTGGTAACTTGATGTACCGGCGACTGTACCAAACAGCGAGCGGATAAAATGGCGACCCGGCCGCAAATAGGTATTTTCATTGACACTAGGAATGAAGGATTGCCATTATAGTTAGTGTCAAAAACACTATTATCCGCAAAATTAGCAAAGTTAAAAAGAGATACCAGTATTTTTATGATTTTGGCGTCGCGTCGATAGGCCTGATATTTGTATAACTTTTTTTTTCTATAGGCAAACATTTCAAGTACATATAATTTTATGTCAATGTTTTCATGACACATGCCAGTTGACTTTGCACAATACAGTGCAAAATCCACCATACCAATATTATTTTTTACTTGGTATCACTGTTGCTAATTGACTTTGCACAATCCTGCAAAGCAATTTCCATGATATACCATTCTATTTTTTTACTTGGTTAACACTGGTTTCCACAAATACGTCGTGAGGTCCAACTTGTACAAGGCCCTAAATAAAATTTGGTTGCATTGGAATTTGAACTTTGTCACGCCAGCATTGAGTTTCTAGTTCCAAAACATGACTATGATCTAAGATTCTGAATTCAAGCTTAGCTTATAGTATAGGCAAAATAAACAGATGTTTTACCAACTGAAGAATTTCATTGAAAATAAAGGGAATGGACAATGATTCGTTTAAATATTGCAATTGAAAAACCATTCGAGGTACCTATTTGTGCTGTGAGACCTTGCATCTTGCCAAATTTCATGATTCTAGGTCAACGGGAAGTATCATATGGATTTTAATTTATTTGCGAGTGTTTATTTTCTTAGATTATTGATATTTTTGTTCAATTGATTTCGTTTTCTCAAAGTAAAAAAGTGGAAGGTAAGTGATGCGATTATAATTATACGCTTTTATATCGTCAAAAAAGTAATTTTATCGAAATTGTTTTCACCATCACGTAGGTAGTATCATGAGTATGTAGTATTATAGTACTTTGATGGAAGTGCTTTGCTTTTTAGAGTTCGGTACCTAAAAAGAAAAAATCGAAACCCTTATGGGATCACTCTGTTATCCATCTTTCTGACCGCTTTTCTCAGGAATGCGTGAGGGGTATCAAGTTGAAATTGACATCAAATACTTAGATAAACGGCCTTTGGAGCTGTAAAAAAAAACGGGCTTCTAAGACGTTGACTTAGTATCTTGGCATAAATTGCCATTCATTTCGCATATTTTGACACTCGCAAATAAATTAAAACCCATAAGATACATGTTGTTGACCTAGAATCATGAAATTTCACAAGAAGCAAGGTCTCACTGCACAAATAGCTACAGGAAAATATCTGAAAATCGTTCATTTGTAGTTATGTTACATAATGTATGGAACGATATTTTTTCAACTACAACGTTAGGTTTGTCTTTCAAGGGCACGCCACAATTGCGGCGGTAAGACACCTCTTTGAGGAGTGGCTTGACAGGCGCCACGGCGTCCTCACCTTCCGCCTGACGCAGGTCCTCACCGGACATGGCTGTTTCGGGAGGTTCCTGTTTCGGATAAGGCGGGAGGAAACGCCCGGGTGTTATCTTTGTGTGGATCGACCGGAGGACACGGTGGAGCATACGGTGGAGATCTGCCCGGCTTGGGCGGAGCACCGCCGTGTCCTCGTGGTGGCGATCGGCGGCGGCGACCTCTCGCGTCCGGCCCTGTTTCAGGCCATGGTACGGAGCGAGAGGGAATGGGAAGCCGTCACCTCCTTCTGCGAAGCAGTAATGCTCGCGAAGGAGGAGGCGGAGCGCGAGAGGGAGAGGCAATCACTGCGCCCTCGCGCCCCTAGTCGCCGCAGGAGGAGACACCCTGGGCGTCGGGAGTCGATTGCCGACTCCCGGCCACCGTAGGCGCGGGCTTGCGGACGGCGAGCAATGGGCAGCTCGCCGTCCGGTAAGGACCAGGCCCGGGTCGACGGCGCGTCGTGTTCCACGCGCGCCTCAAAGAGATGTCAGCAAAATTGACGGGGTCCAATAGGACCGATGCCTGCCGGGGCTGCGGATTGTTCGAAAGAGTTACCGTGGCCCTGGCGCACAGGCAACTGAAGGAACACGGGTGGGTTTTAGTCAGTAAGAGTCTGACACGCCCTTCCGCTCCGCCCAGAGCGGGAGGGGTCATTTGATGATTTCCCAGCCAAAAAAAAGAAAAAAAGGTTTGTCTTTCAATTCGGAATCGAAAATTTATAGGCCGTATCTTAAAGTAACATTTAATCTTTATTTCATTTAAGTCGGTCTACTCTCCAATCTAACAACCTACCAGCATCGGTTACAGATTCACGGACATACAATAATATTGAATAATATACCTACTTGTACACAGCAATCATACATAGGTACATTGAATAGAACAGTTTCATCTGTTTATTTTGCGTATACATACTACACACAAGATTCAAATTCAAATGCCTAAATATACGCCGGGCGAAAAGTTTCTGCTGGCGGGAAGGGATTGTGTTTTGTTTTTGTCGTGTTTGATGAGAGGGGTAGGGAAAGAGGCGCGGGTGAAACTTGATTTTTTTCTGTCTTACTGCGCCCTCTTAAGCATTGTTTGTTTTAGGGTCGTCAAATGCTATAGAGAACATATGGGGGTTCTTCAAAACTATATTGATTTAAGAAACGTTGAACAAAATATGACAAATACAGATAAGCTTATTCACGAAAGTATTAAAAAGATAACTACCGAAACCAGCAGGGCTAACATGACAACCGCGAGAACCCTCTCCATATCGATTTGTAGAAATTTGTCATCCTAATGCCTAACATGACCGTCAAGCTCGAGTGAACTGGAAAAGGGCATAACTAAGACTATTTTTTTTTCTTATTGCTTCGCACTGTTTGTGCATTCAGCCAATGTCACGTTTAAAGAAAGTTCTTTAGTACGAAGAAAACAACTGTGACTCTACTTTATCTTGCGACAAGAAACGGATATAGCAAGTTATTAAATACTAATAATTTAGTTAAATATTAATAGTAGTTTAATATTAGTAATTTTATTCTAGGTGCATCGTCTTCACATATGATTACATAATTAATGTGAACTTACATAATATTGTAAAACATTTTAAAAGAGTAACGGTGGAGGTTCTTGCCCATTCTTCTCCATACGAAACTACCTTTTGGAAGGGGCAACTAGAATCAATTCTATTTTTATGTAAATTTTGACGTTCAAAAGTGCCTTTTATGTGCCTATTTGAAATAAATGATTTGACTTTGACTTTGACTTTAATAATTTTTATCATAGCAACATCGGCTTGAGGTTCCGTTTCATTCATTCACGGAGTACAATAACCAGCATTCATTTGAATTTACACATGGAGTTAGTATATACGATATTAATTTTACGTCCACCTCTTTTAATTTATTTTTAGTTTCTTGAAAGCGACTTTTTTTATTAAAATTAAATGTTTCGCTTTGGCATGCTGAAATTAAAATACAAAATTACGGAAATTAAAATCAGTGCTCACTAGATAATCACCACAAATGACAAATACGCCGCAAATTGTTCACAATTTGACAAAGCGAAGGTTGATATTGTGACAATCACCAGAAAACCCATGATATTGCAAATTTTGTTAATCACAATCCTTGAGAAATGGAATGGCGATTTTAGTAATTATGTTGTGAAGGTTTGTCATAACTCCCTAGATTTCGTTAATCACCACAATTGGGAAATTGGCTGGTTATTACTGAAAGTGGTGCTCATCTACGTCATAGTGCTCTGGCGGCCGCTGAAAGGAACTTCGTTCCCATATAAATAGTAGTTTAAAACCAAGTATTTTCATGATTAATATATTGTAAAATTAAATTATGACTAAAATAAGTACAATTATGAAACTGCCATGTTATATTAGAGCTTTTTTGCACGCCTCATAAGCGAAGCGCATGAGGAATTGCTCTACTCTCGCCTTACAAAGAACAAGCAATTCCTTGAGATAAAAATGTCTCTATTTACTTCATATCGTACTTGTAGAATATTATTCACACACAAACGTCAAGAAAAAACACTAGTTTCAACACTCATGTTATTTTCAAAAGACATTTTGCAATTTAAAATAATGAAAAAACTGTTTAAAAAAAATATTCTGTGGACGTCCGTGTATCTGTATGTATGGATCCTGGCGTAGTTAAGATAACTCCCTAAGAACCTAACTAATCCAGTCCATTTTTTTTTAAACACTCCTGTATTATCGAAAACTAAGTCCCTTCGAAAATCACGGTCTACTTCAATGTAGTTTTTTTTTTAATGTTACTTTTCATCTTTTTCATAAGTAAACCCGTAGAGTTATAAAAATTCAGAAAAATTTTGCTGAGTAGCTGGATATTACATCTCATCCTCTCTTTTAATCAATTAATTCTCTATTCTCTTTTTTTTTGTTATTTTACGTTTTTATAGAATTGAATGAGATTATGAGGCGTGCACTTTCGGATTTTCCAAAAAAAAATTGTGTCATAATTTTGTCTACTCCTCTCGTCGTCAATATCGAGGACGACTAATTGACACATGAATCGGAGATTATCTCGTTTTGAAATATCAAAATTCGAGATAACTAAGATGCTATATTAGGGTTTGTCGAGAAAACATCAATTTTGGCAAAACAAGTCGAGTATTTTGTATAGCAACGTCAGAAATCGAGAAAAGTGACAGAAATAGACAAATCTCTTCGACGCGAGAGTGAGTAATTGGCGCGTGTGTCATGTTAGCCCTGCTGGCGTTATACATGCAACAGTGTGATTAAGAAAGAAGCTTAATATATGAAATTATTTGATACCGATATTTTTATATTTTGCAAGATGATAGTGACGGTAAAACGATCACGGAAGAGTCTAATTATGATTCAGACAATTTTTTTTTAACACTTTTCTTTTTAATAATAAATAATAATAATAATAATCATTTATTTGCTAATATGGGTAATTACATAAAGTTATTGAAAATATAGCACAGTCCAACCATATTACACCTTAAGGCATGCAAATTACAAGCTTTACTATTTTAATCCATTTTCTTGCAAAAATTATTCATAATCAATAACACAATTTAGTTTATTCATTTACCGTAGCAAATAACAAAGAAAACATACTAAATGAAGTAGACAATAATGTACCATAGAGAATTGAAGTTTAAAATGTCATTTGTTAAATAATATTGTCAAGATACAATTGTGGATAAATGTCACAGTAAGAACAATATATAAAAAGTTTATTTCGTGCATTATTTGGTAAATTCACTATGAAAATTAATAATGTCAATAGTTTATTTAAAATTCAAAATGTCATGTATTGAATGAGAATGTCAAGATATATCTGTAAATAAATGTCAAAGTATTAAATAATAATAAATCAAATTGGTGCACTGGTTACATCAATATGTCCCTACATCCTCCATTAAATAATCCTGAACAGTATAGTAGCATTTACATAGCAAAAATCTTTTTAATTTCTTTTTGAATGCATCGATTGATGAAGTTTGTAGTACGAAGTTTGGCAAGTGATTGTATATACGCGGCGCCATACTGAAAATTCTTTTGGAATATAAGGCTGTCTTGCTAGATTTGCAACAAATTTTAATTTGCTTTGCTTTTGCTTTTAATTTGTACATACTGATTTAAGTAACTAAATATTGAACACGAAACATAATGTTTATTTCATCACTAAATGAGACACAAATCTAATTAACTACTTCTATATTTTTTTCAATAACGATGAACTTACAACCGCTACCTGCAGTGACACACACAAGAGCTCCTGTCTATACACATCACAACTACAAGTATTGCCCACCCGCCTTCGTGAGATTGAACACTCTATTCTGTAAAAATCTATTCTGTGTATTCTGTATTAGTCTATTCTGTAAAAATCTGTGAAGTGAGCTTCAAGTGATCTGTCATTCCACCTGATGCTTGGGATGGCTATTATTGTTCGAAAGAGTTACCGTGGCCCTGGCGCACAGGCAACTGAAGGAACACGGGTGGGTTTTAGTCAGTAAGAGTCTGACACGCCCTCCCGCTCCGCCCAGAGCGGAAGAGGTCATTTGATGGCTTCCCACCAAAAAAAAAAAGATTTGATAGACACTATTGACAGCTCACTTCAAGCTCATTTTACGAAGTTTTCACGGTGAGATTTTTACAGAATAGGTCTGCTGTACCATAATAGATACAATTCACCTGAAACAAAGTGTTGTGGTTTAACTTGGGACATTCGAAAGTCCTGCAGGGAACATCTGCGAGAGAAGAGTTGATTGATTGATTTCGAGCAAGGCTAAGAATATTAAAAAAATTGCTTTCAAAATATTACAAAAAGACTTAGGGTTAGGTCAAAGGGACTGCGCTGAAATTACAGATATAAAACATCCTTGACAGACAATAACACATTAAATTCCATTTTATTCTCTCCTGTAACATCCTACCGCTGGGCATAACATCAATTCACTGCTTATAAGAATCCTAATGGACCCTATATTTCTTCAGCCCTAGGCAGAGTTGTGATGCAGATACCATTGAAGGCTGTAGAGATATTTTATTCCCTATGTATCTATCTACTTTGTCTATTATACCAATTGTTTGCTTCCAGCTTATTACTTAACAAGAAAAGCCAACCTCATGCTAAACAGTCGTTCTTAAACACAAATCCAGCAGTCAAAAAAATTATCACGCCAATTATCGTGTTAGTCCCTTTCTTTTTATTAGGGTTCCGTAGTCAACAAGGAATCCTAAGGCCAGCCGCACGTTAGACGCGTTTTCGTACGAATTACGATCATACGAACGTAGCGCGCACAATGGATGCGTGAACGACTAACTCGCAACTAGTGTGCGCACTCCTATAGTACATAATCAAGGTCGGGTTCGTCTATGTTCGTACGTGTTGTTCGTCCATGTTCGTAAGTGTTCGCACGAGTTAAATTCGTATGAAAACGAGTCCAAAGTGCGTCCTGCCTTATAGTTTCGCTATGTCCGTCTATCCGTCCGCAGCTTAGCTCAGAGACTCTTAGTACCAGAAAGCTATAATTTGACATGGGTATACATATTAATCACGCCGACAAAGTGGTAAAACAAAATCACGAAAATAATTTTTTTTAGTGTACCTCCTGTACGCGTAAAGTTGGGATGTTTTTTTTTTCTCGTCTATCCCATGGTGTAGGGTATCGTTGGATAAGCCATTAAAAAATATTACGGATCTGCGAAAACCATTTTTCGATTCAGGGATCCGTTTACGTAAAAATAAGCTTTGAATTGCAAATTTTTGTTAAGAGTCAAGTGTCCTGTGTCCCGCCCCCCCCCTGCCAGCTAAATGGTTGCTTTCGGATATGTGAAAAAATTCATGGCAATAGTATATATAACCAAATTAAAAGGAAAACTATCAAATGAAATGAAATGAAATTTATTTGCAAGAATTGTAGTACATACAGATGGTCGGGTTTTTTTAAACAGTTTCTAAAACAATTCGCTAAAACTAGCATGCAAAATTATTGTTATATTAAATAAATGAAGATTATAAAATTGGTACATAAATAAATCATAGTTATTAAATTTAAAATGTCAAGTATTTGTCAAATTATGTCAGTAAGATGTCAATTCAAAAGCTAAGTAGGCTTTACGAGTACCTAATAGTTGACCAACTTACATTTCTAGTTGGAACGTACGAGAGAGCATGTTTTTCAACTACAATATTAAGTTTGTTCTTGGGATAACTTCATCCCAACTACGGAACCCTTCATTGTGCGTGGTCCGACACGCACTTGTTTAGTAACTACTCAACTTTTACGATTCGCCATACAATTTGCATACCATAATTTATTACAACTAGCATACGCGAAAAATTCACAGTACATTAACAAAAAAAAAATGGCACGACATCGCGAATATAATACTTAAAATTCTTCATAAATATAATGAAGTTATTAAAGTTATAAGTAGTTATTTTTCATATGTCGAGTAGCATGTTACGGTCGCGTTTAGTAATTACATTAAAATATTATATTAACTTTACAAATGTATGCTTCACATTGCCGCTTATGTTTGTAAGCTTTTGTGACGTAATAAGATTGATACAGCAATGTATTGTGCTGGTTAGTTGAGCTTGAATAATTGTTAGAAATATTAGAGGTAATTATGTTTGTTTCTATACCTAAGAACACGGTTTTACTAACAATCATGCATCAAGTCTTGCATATTAAATGCACCAATTCATTTCCATTTTGGTACCAAGAATATTGTTGATCGTTGTTACAAATAAGAAATTGGAAATGTACTTTGATCATAGCATTAATATTGTTTATTCAAAATTTAGCAGCGGTGAATAAGTAACTTTTTACATTAGCAACCTCCGCTGCTAACTGATGTGGCGACATGTCAAAACTTCGAGATATCTCTGCTAAATTTAAGTTCAATATTAATGTATAATTATACGTGTCGAAAATACGTTAAATCAGTCGTTTAACTTTGACTAATTGGGACGCCAGCGCCACCAGGTGGCAATCGACAGAGTCTATAACATAACGCTTGGCCAGAGTAAAAGCAGAGTTTGTTGTTGGCGGCTAAGCAGTGAACACGTTTAGAAACTGTCGCGCGTTCCGTATAGTTGTGTCGTGTACCTACAGTGTGTGATTCGCTAGTGTGATTAATTTGATCGTAAATTATAATTTGATTTGAACTGCAATTGGTTTTTCTATTGCGCAATAACCATCACTTCCAGTGTTTCATAGTACGCCCACAGTAGTTAAAATATGGCTGATGATAACGAGAGAAACGTACCTTCTCCGTCACACAAATAAACCTTTCGAAATACAATCTCTAATAGATAGTGAAAATCTTTTAAAAATCAATTGTGTAGAATAGAATACTCTTTATTACGTTCACCATAAAAATTACAGATATAAATGCAGAAATTTTAAATAGGGTGACAAAATGGGCGGCGCGGCGGTGGGCGGTGTAGTTTAGAATAAAAAACTGACAAACAGACCAACATGAAAACGGACTTTGTTTTATATTAATTATATTATGTAGGAGTTAATGCCCGACATGCGTTAATGATAATGATAAATGATTTTATTTCTGTAAGTAGGTTTGTACAAACACTTTTACACGTCAATCATATTTTAAAACTAGATGAGGTCGGCGTTGCAGTGCCTTTTAAAACCTTCTCCATCGCGCACACAACAACTTAACAAAGTTTCATTGCAATCGGTCGAGCCATTTTCGAGATTTTGCGAAAATAAACGAACGGCAATTGATTTTTATATTCAGGGTGAAATTGAATTCATGGGCATCCTTTTGAGCGGTCATTGTACTCAAAATTATGAACCACTTTTACTACGGAACCAAAAATAAAATAGCGAAAAAAGAACTGCTGCTCCCTACATTTTGACGAGTTATCCTACTATCCTCCTACTAATAATCCTCCTACTAATAAATGTGAAAGTGTGGATGTTTGGATGTTTGTTACTCAATCACGCTAAAACGGCTGAACGGATTTGGATAAAATTTTGCACATGGGTAGACTATAACCTGGATTAGGACATAGGCTACTTTTTATCCCGATATTCCCACGGGGTCGAGATTTCTGCGGGTGAAACCGCGGGGCGCAGCTAGTGCGAACATAAATGTAAGGAACAGCTGTTTTTTTTTTTTGTTTTTAATTATTTTAAAGCTTAAATGTGTAACTATCTGTAATATTCTAACCTTTTGGATCATCTTTTTACAATTTGCGGTAAACTATAGAAGAATACGAACATATTCAAATATTGCTCATCCCCCATAATAAATAGCGATATAATTTATAGCCCACAGATTAACCAGACTTGTAGGGGATATCTATGCACAATTTGAACAAAATCTATCTGGTAGTATATGCGTGTTGCTGGAACATACATTCAGACAAAAAGACTAACAGACGTGAAATTTATGGCATCAAAACCGTTCCCAAACCTCATAGCAATTACTTTAAAAAAAAAACAATTTACGGGAGGCCTACTCTTTTAATCCATCAACAAAAATACGGGCCCGTCCGAAAGTAGTTCGGTACTTTAAAGCTAACCCTACTCCCGATTTATTAACTTTTACGGACGGGAAGAAAGTCATCGGCAGTAAGCACAACTGTCAAATCGTGTTGTTATTCAATCTTAGTTCGGGCTCCGAACTAGTCTTATGTCCGTAGGTGATACGGTTTAGAAAAGGCCCGTAACTTCGACCGAAACTACGGTTTTCTTGCTTTGAGAGTAGACCCCCAGTTTTGACTTCACTATGATTTTATTAAGTTTATATCGTAGATTAGGTAGACTTAACTGCCTCGTTGGTGCAGTGGCCGCAAACGCTACTGCAGAGCATGAGGTCCTGGGTTCAATTCCCGGGTCGAGCAATATTATTGGGTTTTCCATCTTGAATTTCTCAGTAGCAGCCCGGAGTCTGGATTTTTGCCTGGTTGATGGCAATAGGCTCGCCCCCTATGACATGGGACTTAAACATAACTGGCGAAATGTGGGTGTATTATAGGTGCACCTCTGCCCCACCCTTTGCGGAATACAGGCGTGATATTATATTATGTTATAGGTAGACTTATTTGCATTGCTCAGTTTTACCTTCCACACGAATAGTACTAGACGTTCCTTGTCTCAACCAGTTCAACTTTCAAGTTCTATTAGATCCAAAGACCTTTGCAACAAGAACTTCAATCGGAACAAACAACTTCTCACAAGTTGTGGAGATGTGTTCTGTAAGTTTAAATAAAAAGACTCTCTGAGAGTGCTGTCATTTTTACGCTATCCACTGGAGTTACTTTAAAAAAGTACTCGCTTTGTGAAACATAATTGTACCTTATTTGAAATTTTAATACAAGAGTCTTCATCTTTATTCAGTGTTTAAAGTTAAATTCTGCAGTTATTTATAATAATAGGTTTTCTCTTTAATGCTCAGAATAATTAATTTGTTTGACTAGGTTTGTTACATCAGCACTTTCATTGCGTAACACACTATCAATCACAATCTGAATAATTTTGAAGCCTATCGCTAACCCATTGCTTCATATCTTCGAGAAATTTGTTTGTTCAACAACGTAATTAACGCAATGAAAGTTTACTCTAGTTGTTTTAGTTTATTTACTCTAGGTGGTTTAAAAGAATTTGGGCATACTGTATACCGTTAGAATGGGCATCAACCAAAGATGTTTCCCTAAAATTTGAATTGCTCTATCACTCTTAGTTTTTTTTTAAACGCAGTTCAAAGTTGGGCTTGCGGTATATTTTTTTTTATTTGTTCGTAGTTTAAGGGCTCGTATTTAACTTTCTAGTAACCATCTGCGTCAAATACGAATTTTATAAGATTCTACAATTATTTTAGATGAAAACTAAAAAATAAATGTTGCCAGTTACGTTATTTTTAAAAGAAATTATTGACGATTGAAGTTTGAGCAACGACGAATTTCGAAAAAAAATAAAAAGTTGCGTGTGGCCTTGGTCTTGTTATTGGGCCTAAACACGTATCAGATGGCCCCACGGATCCGCCATTTTCGTATGTTCAACCGTCTGCCTAACAGCCTGTATAAACAAATTCTAATGCTACGAGTAAAAAGTATAAAACAAAATTTAAGTAAAAACCTTTTTAAAAATAAGGTTTTAATGATCCAAAATTACAAAATAAAACTTACGTAAACATAGAAATTATTTTTTTTTTAAAGCAATCTAATCTTAAAGTATAAAAAGGACGTTCGCTCCTCAAGCTTTTAAAAAAATATAAAAGTATTAAATAAAATATTAAAGTTTTAAGTTTGCGTAAGTTTTATTTTGTACTTTTGAGTTCTTTAAAAGCTTGTTTTTAAAAAAGGTTTTTATTTAAATTTTATTTATTTACACCAAATAAAAATCAAACAAACAAACAGACACAATCAACAACCTATTAAAAAACAAAACAAATAAATCAGGTTCAAGCTTATGTCAGACTCCATACGACACAACTAGTTTAGCATTCAGACCACAGACGACTAACTACTCCCCCGGCGATTGTGTGACCAGCCAATTAAACAGACTATGGCGCTGGCTTAGTGGTAATCTACTTCAGTTCTGACCTCAAATCTACTTATCTATAACGGGGCAATTCGAGCTTCAACTATGACACATCTGGCATACCTCGATAAGTATGCGAGATTTTAAAACATTCTAATTCCGATACAAAGATTTGTATAGGAATTAGAATTTTAAGAGTCGCCGTAGCTGTTTAAAGTTTCCTGCTTCTCAAGAACTACGAGATTTGACCTTAAAGCTTGAGATAACATACATATAGCATAACATCACGCCTGTAATACCGAAAAGGTAAAGCAGAAATGTACAGTACAACTATTTTCTTAATGTCCCTCGGCAAACTTCGTGTTTCGTCAGTTTCCTCCCATTTCTTTAATAAATTACATAAAGTTAAGAGTATTAACAACTCTATATACTTTCAAGTCGATTGAAAGCGTCCGGTCTGCACCAAGTGCAAAGGGTAACTGATAGAAATCCGACGAAACACGAAGTTTGCCGAGGGACATTAAGAAAATAGTTGTACTGTACCTATGTATGTTTAGTGCAGCCATACTTCTCTAGTTATGTTTAAGTCCCATGTAATAGGGGCCTATTAAAACTTGACATAAAAACGAAAAGAGGTCCACTGCTGGACTAGATAATTATAATGATTATGTAGATCCAAACCACTGGGTCCTGGCTGTTTACCTATCCACTAGGTCGTCGGTCTACCTTGCGGAGGAGATATCCTAAGCTGCGTCTTCCGGGACGCGGATGCCATTTACATAATATAAAATAAAATAAACTTTGGTTGGCGATCCGCAAGCGATTCATTTAGACCTTATGGTATACCAAAATAAAAATTCCTAAGATAAATCTCGAGAAATACCTCAGTGGTAGACACACACGTAAGTGATTTTTTAAACGTTCCGTATTTCCATTTAGGTCGGAACCCTAATAATAGTAATAAATTTGTACAAGTATGAAACGATATTTTGAAAAAAGAAAGAGGAAAAGAAATGAAAAATATTTATTGGAATTCACACAAAAAGACCACAATCTAAACTAAACACACTCGTAGAAGCATAAAAAATTATGAAAATAAAAGTAAAATTTTCAATCGTCCTCAGAAGTAAAAATCTAGATACCGACTTTTGAATATTTTACACAAACATCACACAACACACACACACACACATCACACATATCACACACACACACACACATACACACACACACACACACATACACACACACACACAAACACATACACACACACACACACACAGAGAGAGAGAGAGAGAGACACACACGCATCTACATCTCTTTTAATATACTCTCCTATCGCAGGTATGCTGGAAGAAATTTCTTTAGAAATAAGCATAACCTTTGTACGTATTTTTCTGTCCCTTTCTTCCTGTCTGTTAATAGGTGTGTACATAAATAGTTAAATAAATAAATAAGTTTTCGCTAAAAAACACTAAACCAATAATATATGCCCACGTCTACATACTTTGCCGCACATTCAACCAGCAATAATTCACGCGAACGACAGTAAAATGGACATATTTTCAATTATAAACTCCCTTTGTACCTTATCGTTATACGGCGATCAAAATGATAAATTGCACTTTATATGAAGCGTGATAATAGTCTTCATGTCGATAACAATGTGAGAATTAATGCCGAAAATTTCGAAATGTGTTAGCATGGGCTAAATTTTCCACCATTCAATCAATGCTTTATGTGTTTTTGTGTTGTATTTTAGGGTGAATGTATTGATAAGCTCATATAGGTGATTAATTGCTTAAGCAATCCTTTGAAGAGAACAAATCGAGTTTAATTTTAGACAGCCTTTTTCTATTTCCATTGGATAGAGAGCCGGCATTGAGTAAACCAATTGATTCTTTTAACGAAGCCAGTTTTTTCGCCGATTTGAAAACAAGATCGTGATGCAACTTATATCGTGTTCACTGTTCAATTTTATAATTGATAAATGATTTTATTTCTGTAAGTAGGTTCAAACACTTTTACACGTCAATCATATTTTAAAACTAGATGAGGTCGGCGTTTCCTATCTGACTACTCTGAGAAGAAAGGCTGAAACAAACTCAGAGGTCACAGTCTCTTTTAAAGTCCAGACATAATCTTGGTCAGATCATGTGAAGACCATGTAGATTTGTGTCTGAAATGGTCTTTTCAGGAAAAACCACACAGAATGAGTAGATCTGTTCGGTCAGTTCACTCATTTGTCAATAATCGTGCAGCTCAACTCAAAACTTAAGGAGCTCAACGATTTGACGAACAATACCAAAGCAAAGACATTTGGGTAGGCCACAAAAATTAGTCAAACTGCCAGACCATGATTAAAATAAAATGAGGAGAAAAAAAAAAAAAAACAACAATGACCCACATAGTCTTCACATTCACAGTATTAAATATATATCATTTTAGCTCCAACTGAAAATTACAATTAATGCTTTAGTTGTACTTCAATAGAAAACAACGCATTGTTCGTCGTAGCACAAATCTCGTAACGCTACACGCCTTGCTACGGCGTAGCACGTACTACGCTACGCATGATTATACGTATTCCCAGCGTCTTTTTCCGACTGTGACAAATTCAAGCTTAACAAATTATTTTCATTTTCATTTAATTAACTTCAAAGCGAAATTCGAAATGGAAATGCATTCGGATGTCAAAAATGTATTTACACAGACCACATACTAATGAAAATAATTACAATTGAATAATTAATACTGAACGGAGTGGTGAGCGTTAATCTGGCAAATCGTGCTGTATTTAAATTGTATTAAATTCAGTATGAATAGATAATCTAGTGGATTATTGCTGATGGAATTGAGCAGTGCGGCGTTCAATCCGGTGCTTGTGAAATTGTTTAGGCATAATGTTAGTATTGGCAGTAAGAACCTAACTCATCAAAAAGGGTGAAGTCTAAACATTCGTAATTTAGAATAGTGATTCTAATCGACGACGGCCAAATCATTGAAAACAAACTTACCAAAAATTTGCACCTTCATTTTACCAACCATCAGAAGTAGGTTTGTAATTTAAATGTTGTTCTTTGTAATTTAAATCTGCCGATGGGCAGTAGTATATCAATTGTCAGTAAATAAAGTTTAAATCCCATTCTCGTCCATTTGACTCCCGTTTCAACACACATGGTTACCAAATGTTAAGGGGATGCGCTAAGGTAGTCCGCGAAATACAAACTTACTTACGTTTTTTGCAATTTACAGGTCAGTGTCAGGTTGTATGTTGATTAAAATATGTTTCGCGGCCGTATCAAATATGGCTTTATAGAATTATAATCTACAACTCTCTAAGTTAGAATTGGCCTCAAAAGTCACGATTTCATAAAATATTCGTTCAATAGGGTCAAATAAACTTGTAGGGATGTATTCCTAGCTACGGCCGCGAATCATATTTAGATCGACATAAAACCTGAACACTGACTGAATACCTGAATACTGTGTAGCAAATTTCAAAAAAGTAAGAAAATTTGAATTTTGCGGGCTACCTTAGCTACTTTAATTAAGCTACTTCAATGTACCCCCAAGCAACAATCCATTTTATACTGTGAATAAGTGTTTTAGAATTCATAATTGAATTTTTATTGATTTACATGACATAACTTATGATATTTTTGATGACATTTAAAGAGAAAACTGTCTGTGAATGTGAGTAGCATGTAGGCTAGATTGAATACATGATTATTATTTTAATATTGTGAATGTGAAGACTATGTGGGTCAGTGTTGCTTTTTTTTCTCCTTCTCAGTTAGTTTTAATCATGGTCTTGCAGTTTGAGTAATTTTTGTGACGTACCTAAATCACCTTTCTTTGGTATTGTTCGTCGAATCGTTGAGCTCCTAAAGTTCTAAGTTTAGCTGAACGATTACTGACAAATGCGTGCACTGACTGGACAGGTCCACTCAATCTGTGTGGTTTTCCCTCAAAAGATCATTTCAAACACAAATCTACATGGTCTTCACATGATCTGACCAAGATTATGTCTGGACTTTAAAAGAGACTGTGACCTCTGAGTTTGTTTCGGCCATTCTTCTCAGAGTAGTCAGATAGGAAACGCCGACCTCATCTAGTTTTTTAAATATGATTGACGTGTAAAAGTGTTTGTACAAACCTACTTACAGAAATAAAATCATTTATCATTTAATAATAAAATTATCCCTGATTCCTATAAATGGTCCCATATGTACTTAATACAAGAGCCTGTCCATCACTCGACATATTCAGTAGATGTGAAACGAAACACAGAACTTTCCATAACATAAAGTAGTAACTACAGTAGGTACTCACAGGAGTTTCCAAGTGACATGTTTTGGCATCCGTTTTCCCATGAATATTTGACAAAACTATGTATTTTACACTAACTTTTGTTCGCGTTTCCTCTTATATAAGTTTTCCCTTGTCTCTAGGGAGAGTCGTACTTACTTGCCTTAGTCTTCGAGAATCAATATGGAACATTCGAGAATTGGTGAGATGGCAGGAAATTGGAGATCCCGAGAATCGTCGTGAAGAAAAGTTGGTAGTTATGAAATACTGTTTTTCGCAGTAGGTTTTATAGAGTAGCGTCATCATAGTGATATTTTTTAAGATTTTCAGGGATATGTATATTAATATAATTGTTTTTCGTTTAAGTAAATATAGAATTTTAAATAAGCAATTAAAAATACTGTCATCATTTCAACCAAAAGGCGTACACTGCTGCCTGCTATACATACAGTCAGACTCGAAAAGATGTAGGTATACATGGGCAAGTCATAAAAAAAAATGTTTACAATCTTTATTCCATAATATTAATGTATAGCCACAAAACACATTAGTTACTTAATTGAAGTTACACATTGATACTGTGTTATGGAACACAAATTCTAGACAAATAAATTAATTCTTGATGATTTTTGAGGCAGACTGGACTATTTACTTGTGCACAATCCTACTAATATATATATATATATCCTACTATCCTACTAATATTATAAATGTGAAAGTGTGGATGTTTGTTACTCAATCACGCTAAAACGGCTAAACGGATTTGGATAAAATTTGGCACATGGGTAGACTATGACCTGGATTAGGACATAGGATACTTTTTATCCCGATATTCCCACGGGATCGAGATTTCTGCGGGTGAAACCGCGAGGCGCAGCTAGTAAAGCTATAAAGTAAATCACTGGTTTGAAGAGAATTATATTATTAGGAAAAAAAAACGACGTCGCGCAAAATTGCATTATTTTAATGTCATTTTTGTGGCCAATTTCAAAATACACCATAAGCGTTTCGTTTGTCGTTTTGTATCATCACGAAAAAAGTCGCGCCAATAATGTAACCTTTTATTATTCCTTTTAACAAAATATTCTCTTTTTTTATTATTCTGCACCACAATGGATATGAAAAATTGCACGTCAAGCCTTGTAATTTATTACCTAGGCCTAGATTATTGCTGCATATATTATATTATGTCGGATAGTTGGCAAAAACCTACATGACCTGGCACAAATTGGAACTTCTATATTTATATTTATATACATTTTATAAATTAAAGTCGTTTTTGGTGTCTGTTTATGTGATCACGTTGTTCTTCTAAACTACACAACGGATTTTGATGCGGTTTTCACCATCACTGAGAGAATTTATTCCGGAAGATTCATGTGTGTAATATATTAATATTAAACTTACATATAATAAAGAAATAACGACGAAAAAGCAAGGGCGGGTTGTAGTATTATAAACTTTACCTACACGTCAAAAAGGTAGAAAATATTATCTAAAATGATAATAATTTTGTACGCACGATTACATATCAAGCTATACATTTCCAGTATAAGTTGACTTCTCATTGTACGAAAAGCCTAGACAATGCGAGGACAGCTAAAACTGGAAATGTATAGCTTTATATGTAGCCGTGTCTACCAAGGCCGCACGGTTTGAGAAGGTCGAGTTGGGTCTAGTCAAATCACTAGGGACGTGTTTAGGCAAATTATATTTAGTTGCTTGGTAACATTTTATAATTTTCATAGCGGGCAGCGAGAAACGTTTTGCGTTTTCAACCATTTTGACTCTGGTGTGTGTTCATGGTGTGTATGTGAATTCAGTCAATCCGTCTTGCCTTTTTCCTACTATGTAGGCGTCGGCTTCCAATCTAACCGAATGCAGCTGAACACCAGTATTTTACATGGAGCGACTACCTATCTGACCTCTACAACCCAGTTACTGGGTAACACGATACTTCTAGATGAGACTGATTGTCAGATTGTGCTACTATTGTGTATGTGATATAACAGACCATACATAATGCTAATATATGGTCTAGCTCAACTGTTACAGAAAAAAAAATGTTGCTATTACTTCTATACATGATTTGACTTGTGTATACATTTAATAAATTTGATTGATTGTGACAATCTCTGCTTACTTTTAACTTAAATATTAACTATATAACTTTTAACTTATTTACTGCGCGAGGCGCAGTAAATAGGAACAACTTCTTTTTAAAATGGCTGACATTTTCCACACTTCTGATACACTTTGGCAATTTATTGTATAATTTTGGAGCCATTACGAAAATACTGTTCTTGTGTAAAGCAGTTTTAGAACCAACAGTTTGTAGCCGGTCTGCTCGACGCTGACTACCTACTCGGTCAAATTTATACATATTATTTTTGACGAACATAGATGTCTGGTATATGTACATTGAAGGCACTGTTAAAATTTTCATACTTTTAAAATATTGTTTACAGCTGTCAGTGGTTTGCAGGTTACAGATCGCTCTAATACACCTTTTCTGACACTTAAACACCACATCTTTACCCGAGGCGTTTCCCCAAAACATAATACCATACCGTTGACAGACAGGGCCGCTGTTAGTAAACATATGTGCCATTGTTTTGTGAATTATATTGAAAAAACAAGATGGCGGTTAGTTCCAATTTTGGCCACGCGAAAAAAGTACCTTGTACGCACTATACATTATAGGGTGTCCCAAGACATAAGGGTTTTTTTTTCGCGAAATCAAGTACGCATACCCTCTATTTTTATTCGGATTGACCTCATTGACTCAAATAATAAATATTATTGCAATTGGACAACGATAAGCCGTGCCAACTTGATGCCAAACTTTTGACATGAACATTTATACCTACTGACTTATAAATTTTTATTACTTAATTAAAACTGCAATACACCCAAATAGTATATTATTTATTCATTTACATTAAAAAATATTATTATTTTTAAAATTTTCTTTTTAACGTTTGTTTTTTAGAGTCAGGACATATTTTCCGGTGTTCTTGTACGCAACGTAACAAAAACTGTTTTTGTTCCTCCTCACAGTGATTACTCCATGAAAGTCTTGCATTAATTTAACCGCTCTTTCGGCTACATTGTTTACTACCCTGAGTGCCGAAACTATTTTTCTGGCTTCTTGAAACGAAGCATTATTTGACCACAAAGTAGGACATTCATGTAAAGAACTGTCTTCAATTTTAAGGCGGTTGAACAATGACTTGCTTTTTACTGAAATGAAGTCAGAGATGTTTTTATCTGAAACAAAATAAGATAAGAGTGTTAAAACAATATACTTTCACAGGGAACGAAAGTAAAAATTTCTTTTACTATTACTGCCAATGTTCTTTAATAAACTTACCATACAGTGAACCGCAAAGTTCTTCTTTCGATGGGATGTATCGTTTTCCATGAGTTATTTCTTCCTCTTTAGTAAAATTTTGAACCATTTTAACTTTAACTTCTTAGTCTACATCATCATCAAACAGTGATAATATAGAAACTTCGTCAGTTAAATACCACAAATGCTGAGTAATCTTCTGCAAGACTGCTTTTGAGACCGTTTTATAAATTTTCTCGTAAGACTTCATTGATTTCAAAAAGCACAAATCTTGGTATGGTGATTTTATAGCTGAAGTGCATTGAAGCCATGATTTAACGTAGGACATTACGATGAACAAGCAAACGTCAATCAATGCCGCCTTGTCTTTGCTTGTGATCTTGAATTGAGCACTAAGTAACGATATTTTCAGAGAATAAATCGCTCTCGCCATCCATCGAGCTTGGTGCATGGCACCTGGAGGTCATATTTTTTTTTTTTTCTCGATATCTCCACCAAAAAATATCACAGAAAGCTCTATTAACTCTCGATAATCATCTCTGACTATTTCTTTTGTCTTACTTATCGGAAATTCATCAATATTATATCCAAGTGCTGCAATTGTTGCTTCAAGAATGAACGCAGAATCTCTCATACTCAATTGAAACCTATCTAGCGCTGCTTCTAATTTTGGAGTAATAAAATCTCTTCGCAGAGGTGTTTTGCTGGGTTGCGTGTTCTCGATAAGCTTCGGTACGTCCACTTGCAAATCTAAGTTTTCATTAGATTCAGATGATGAGTCGTCTTGTAACGGTTCATAAGATGATGTCAAAGGAGTCGGCTCAGACAAATATTTAGCACGTCGTTTTTCTTTTTGGATAGTTCAGAGGCGCGCTCTTTCCTCTCTATCAGTCAATTTTTTATCCACTCCTGCTAAGTGACCAGGTCGGCCTGGTTCTCTTTGACGCTGTAAAAAGAATCTATCCTCATTTATTTTTATTAATTGAAGCTCATCGGCGTGTGCAATGTCAAACAAATTATCTAAATTGTTGACAAAGCCTTGACGGCGCTGCTTAAATATGTCTTGTGTCTTTTGTGCATTTTTTTGCAAGTCCCTCCAAACTTGTTGTTGTTACCGAAGTCCCTACGATAAAAACTTCGAAAGCTTCATTTCTAGCTTAGAAAAATTGTTGGAACATTTTCTGGACAAAAACTGTATTATATGCGGGGACTTCAATGTTGACGTACTTGTCGAAAACAAAAAATCTTCTGAGTTTCTAAGTATATTGACATGCTATAATTTTAGATACCTTGTAAGAACTCCGACTTTTATCCGAAATAACTCACAGTCGTGTTTAGATAATATTATAACAAATCTCGATAGTGACTACATAGAGCAATGTTTTGTGGATCATAATGGCTTAGCTGATGGTCATGGTGGACTTTTCTGTTATGTAGCTCTTGATGAAATCAGCAAAAAATCTAAAAGCTTCGAGTGCACTACAGTAAGTAAAAGATTATTTAATGAGAAAAACAATTCCGTTTTCAAAAGAAGTATTACTAACAAAAACTGGATCAATTTGGGAATAAATCAGTTTCTAAGCTATTTTAATAAATTGTTTCAAGATTGTTATCCCAAAAAATCAATTAGGATAAAGTCTAACAAGAAAAATACAATAAAGTGGATTACAAAGGGTATTAAAATATCAAGTAAAATGAAAAGGGTCCTGTGCTCTGGAACACTAAATAATGTCAGCGTCAGAAATTATAAAACCAATTACGTTCGAATCCATAGGAAAGTTATTACACAAGCCAAAAAGCAAGCTATGTCAAGGTATCTAAATAGCGCAAAAAATATAGCGCGAGAAACATGGAAAATAGTAAACGAACATACTAAGAAGAAGAAAAACAAACAACGTAGAAATCTTATATTAAATGTAGATAATAAAATAATTACTGATCCTCAGGATGTTGCAAATATATTTATAGAAAGTTTTGTATTCAAGTCATCAATATCAAATGAAGATAAAGATAAAGCAGCAACTTTTCTGATGGACACGACGAAGAGAGTTGAAAGTGATATAAATTTCAAGCCAACAACACCAAATGAAATAATAAAGTTGGTTAGTAAAATGGCTAATAAACACTCTTGCGGGTTCGACGACGTACCAATATCGATTATAAAGGAGAATATAGACGTATTAGCTTTTCCTCTATCTGATTTTTTCAATTTATGCATCGAAGAGTCAATTTTTCCTGACCAGTTGAAATTGGCCAAAGTGATTCCGATACACAAAAAGGGCACTAAGACCGATCCAAAAAATTACCGGCCCATATCCTTATTACCAACTTTATCAAAACTCTTTGAAAAAATTATTAAAACTAGACTTATGCTACATTTAGGTATGAACAAAATTATCAATCTGAGACAGTTTGGATATCAGAAAGGTGTTGGTACCTCGGAGGCTATGAATACTTTAATAAATGACATAGTTAGTCAATTAAATGAAAAAATGAAAGTAGTTGGACTATTTGTCGACCTCAGTTCTGCTTTTGACACAATAGATCATGAACTACTACTTACTAAACTCGAACATTATGGTATTAGAGGCAAGACATTACAATTTATGAAATCGTACTTACAAAATAGACGAATGTATGTAGAAATCAAACATATAGACGAAAATAATCACGAAGTGACATACAAGTCAAAAATGACATATGTGAAACGAGGTGTGCCCCAAGGGTCAATTTTAGGACCTATACTCTATATTATTTTTACAAATGACTTTCTTAATTTCATGAATAAAACCCAGCCGAATGAGAAACTTGTTGTTTTCGCAGATGACACAAACGTAATAATTGGGGAAAAGGACATAGAAAAATTGACATTAAATACAAAAATAATTATAGATAAAGTTTGCGAATGGTTTACAGCCAATAACTTATTACTAAATACAAGTAAAACTAACCTCATGTTATTTAGGACTACGACTCGTAATAATGACAACTTAGATATAAAAATAAATGGAGACAATATTGAATTAGTGGACAAGGTTAAATTCCTAGGGGTTAACATAGATTCGCATTTAAATTGGAAACCATTTTTTTTTTTTTTTTTTTTTTTGGGTGGGAAATCATCAAATGACCTCTCCCGTTCTGGGCGGAGCGGAAGGGCGTGTCAGACTCTTACTGACTAAAACCCACCCGTGTTCCTTCAGTAGCCTGTGCGCCAGGGCCACGGTAACTCTTTCGAACAATCCGCAGCCCCGGCAGGCATCGGTCCTTTCGGACCCCGTCAATTTTGCTGACATCTCTTTGAGGCGCGCGTGGAACACGACGCGCCGTCGACCCGGGCCTGGTCCTTACCGGACGGCGAGCTGCCCATTGCTCGCCGTCCGCAAGCCCGCGCCTACGGTGGCCGGGAGTCGGCAATCGACTCCCGACGCCCAGGGTGTCTCCTCCTCCTGCGGCGGCTAGGGGCGCGAGGGCGCAGTGATTGCCTCTCCCTCTCGCGCTCCGCCTCCTCCTTCGCGAGCATTACTGCTTCGCAGAAGGAGGTGACGGCTTCCCATTCCCTCTCGCTCCGTACCATGGCCTGAACCAGGGCCGGACGCGAGAGGTCGCCGCCGCCGATCGCCGCCACGAGGACACGGCGGTGCTCCGCCCAAGCCGGGCAGACCTCCACCGTATGCTCCACCGTGTCCTCCGGTCGATCCACGCAATGATAACACCCGGGCGTTTCCTCCCGCCTTATACGAAACAGGAACCTCCCGAAACAGCCATGTCCGGTGAGGACCTGCGTCAGGCGGAAGGTGAGGACGCCGTGGCGCCTCTCAAGCCACTCCTCAAAGAGGGGTCTTACCGCCGCAATTGCAAACCAGAGCTTGCTGTTATTGAATCATCCATATCGTCAGCATGTTACGCACTTAGAAGTCTTAGGGATGAATTGAATATAGAACAATTAAAGGCTATATATTATGCGCTGGTCGAGTCTAGGATTAGGTATAGCATCCTGCTCTGGGGAAATAGTTACAGTTATAACTGGCAGAGAGCATTCGTCTTACAGAAACGAGCCATAAGGACAATAGTCAGAATTTCACAACGTGTCTCATGCCGAGATTACTTTAAAAAATTAGCAATATTAACAGTTCCTAGTCTGTACATATTGGTCCTCTTAAGTTATTTTGCCAAGTATCTACATGAGTTTGAATCGCAAGAGGAACGTGAGATTAGAGAGAGCACACGAAGAAAATTTTTTAAACAACCAATAGCACCAAAATTTAACATAGTAGAACATTGCTCGAAGTATCAAGCTGTAGAGATTTTCAATAAGCTGCCTTCTGATCTAAAGATCTTGATTTATAACACCCACTTGTTTAAAGCAAAATTAAAGGTCTTTTTATTGGAGAAATGTCTGTATAATATATCGGAGTTAGTGTCACACAATAATAGATGAATTATATTGTATTTTTTTTTTTTTGTTTTTGTTTTTGTTTTTAATCATTTGACATTATATAATTTTCAAATAATTTGCCGACATTAAATATAGCTTTAATCATAATGTTTAAAATTGTCTGACATTATATTTAAAACTGTTTGACATTATATTTAAAACTGTTTGACATTATATTTAAAACTGTTTGACATTATATTTGAAACTGTAAAAAAGCTGGATACTAATTCATAATTTGTATATTCATAGTTCTATTTTTTGTATCTTGTATTTGTATGAAATTCAACACAATGTAAATTGTTTATGAATAAAACAAACTAAACTAAACTAAACTAAACTAAACTTGATATAAGTTTACAAGTTTTTTCACACAATTAGGCAAAGATTTAGTAGGAATACGCGCCTTTTCCCAATAGATAATACACTCGCGAATAGTGAGATTTGCGCTTTCGTTGACAGTTAAATTCACTTCACGGATATTGTAAAATAAAACTGCTAGAACTTGTCCATTAGACGGAAGTTTTGAACCCGTTATTTGATGTTTTACGTCACCTATTAAAAATATACCGCTTTTAGAACTGCGTAATTGCACTGACATGTTGACTGATTGAAAACAGTGCGAGTTCTATAACTAAATAACGAGTAATCACAAGCACATCGACACATTAGGTCGCGTCAGCCGTAGAGAGCAAGTACTGACACGTATTGATGTAAGTCGGCACGGGTTACCGAGGTCCTACCTTCTTAAAATTTTATTTATAATTGTTTTGACCTAAAAGTAAAAAATTTAAAGGGTATGCGTTGAAAAAAAAACGAGTATGATTTTTTTGGGACACCCTACTATACAATATAACAACTTTTTATAAATATATGTCGGAAATACGTTAAATCAATCATTTGACTTTGACTAATCCGGACGCCAGCGCCACCAGGCGGCGCTCGACAGAGTCTACAACATAACGCTCGACCAGAGTTAAAGCAGAGTTGGTCGGTGGCAGTCAAGCAGAGACCACGTTTAGAAACTGTCGCGCGTTCTGCATAGTTGTGTCGTGTACCTACAGTGTGCGATTCGTTAGTGTGATTACTTGGTTCGTAAATTATAATTTGATTTGAACTGCAAACGGTTTTTCTATTGCGCAATAACCAACACTACCCATAGTACGCCCACAGTAGATAATAACGAGAGAGAATTACCTTCTCCGTCATATATATATATATATATATATATATATATATATATATATATATGTATGACGGAGAAGGTAATTCTCTCTATATATTCTCTCTATATATATATATATATATATGTATGTTAATTATATATAACTTTATACCAAAAACTGGGTAAATGCTACAAAATGGCGTTCAGAAATCAAAAGCAAAATCTAAAAATTAATCACTGAAACATTTGGAACGTTACCCAATCATTAAAACTCCGGCTCAAAATCGGGTCTCCAATTAAAAGTTCTCAAACCAATTTTATTGAATTACCGTAAAATCTAAAATGGGGCAATTAACAAAAATCGAAACTCGATAAATCATGGATGAAAGAGGCTTTTGGCCTTTAACTAATGTATGCTTACACTGGTAGTTTGTCAGCAATTTTGGCCAGCAACAATAATTTTATTGGTTAGTGGAGTAATTACTGGAGTAACGTCAATATTGCCCGATGCCAAGATGAAAGCAAAACCTCTACCATGTGGAGCGATATGAAGCAATATGGAGCAATTACATCTACTACCATTGGATATTCAACTATTTATTTTAGACAAACTATATGGAGTAATTACAGGTCATATTGAAGAAAAAAAAATGAAAAAGAAATATCGCTTTTAGCGATATTTGTTTTACCCTGTGTAAAATGTCTACATTTATATATGTAATTTTTATGGTGTACATAATAAAGATTATTCTATTCTAAAAAATAAAAGCAATTCTTGGCAATAAAAAAAAACTAGTAATTTCACCATCACCGCTGGCAATAAAAAAATGCCCGTGTGAGTGCAGACCGCAGAGCGTTTAGGGTAGGAAAAAAAAAAAACATCCGCCGTCCTTCGTTGTTATTTCAAGGTATGGTTTAATAGGTAAGATTCAAGAATTCTTGGAGGGTAATAATTTAATCTGTACATTAAATTTTATCGTTTCACTCAACAGTTATATTATAAATAGATGATTTCATTTTAAATGTTGATTTTAAGTCAGGAGTTGGTTTCGATGGTCAATTTTGAGGAGTATTTTCGTGTTTTACCTTACTCGACTCGACTTACTTACTCGACTTCAAAAAAAGGAGGAGGTTCTCAATTCGACTGTATTTTTTTTTAATGTGTGTTAGCTCAGAACTTTTTTCTGGGTAAACCGATTTGGATGATTCTTTTTTTATTCGAAAGCTAGTGCTTCACATGTGGTCCCGGAAAATGCCCAGTTTTCTACTGACCGTCGTTGCGCATTTTTTTTTTTGTATGATGCCATCAATTGGATAGAAAAGAGGGGTGATGTCGTATTGTCAAAGGAAATAAAAATTATCCATTTATTTTGTGGGATTTTCTATTGATCTTTGATTTTCTGTTCAGTTTTGAGGTTAGTGTTGTAACATGGCTTCCACCAAAAAAAGCAGTCCTTTACAACAATATGATTTGAATTCACATAAGACAACAGAAAATAGTTCAACAAACCAATGTATGATCCCAAATAAAAAATATTACATCGGTAAGTCATACTAAATGTAGGTTTGTATAGGTAGAAAATAAAAATGCTTGATGAAAGAATGAAATAGTTTTATTGGTCCATATCTCTACATAGTATAAAAACGTCGTTCCCGCTGTCTGTACGCTTAGATCTTTTAAAATTCGCAACGGATTTTAATGCGGTTTTCATTAATAGACAGAGTGATTCAAGAGAAAGGTTTATATGTATAATACATGCATATTATAGTACACAAAAAGCCGAGAATTTCAAAGATTTGTAATGTGATGTCGTAAAAAACATATTTTTGTGCGCTTACATTGGCAACGCTGGCTTAACCTTACGAGATAGATCAAAATAATGTACTACAGAATTGAATATCTTAAAAAGATTTACAAAAAAATCCACAATGTTATATGTCTATCTTCTAAGGATAACCGACAGTAACCATTTCTATCTTTTACATATTACTAAAAAAATATGGGTTATTTACGAAGCTATTTTAAACAATACAGTGTTATTCCTTATCCAAATAAATACGTGTACGTTGTACATTTCATGTAGATCAAAATTGCCCTTTACAGCATATCATTAAAATAAATATCTTAAAGATATCAGAGAATTAAAATGCGGGGGCAAAGCGGCCGTCGTGCCGTACGTCCGTCCCGGGTGGCAGCGGCCGGCGGGTGCGGCGCGTGCTTATAAATCAATCTAATATTATGTTATCTAGCTTTAATTATATATTTAGAAACATAATATTAATCACTCCACACTGACACCACATTAGTTTTTACATTGCACCCGTGCGAAGCCGGGGCGGGTCGCTAGTTATCATCATATCCATAAAATATTTCGTCTAAAAACGGAGCCGGCGGCTCAACAGACCTAAATCCAGCCCAACTAAGATACCACAAAATGGTCATAACGTGAGCACAGCATCCCACTGTCCGATTACCCACCAAACAATTGCAATAATAATAATAATAATTGCTGAATGGGTTGTGGTGGTGGTGGTGTAGGTATTGAGAAATTCCTTGAAGTCGTAGATGTTTCTGATACACTGACCGCCTCGTGTCTTGATGTAGGAACATCCATATTATCTTGTGCTGCGACAGTCTCTTGCAAGCTGCTGTTGCCTATCTTGATCATACTGAGTCTGTCTCCTTACACTTCTATAGGCATTAGTCCAACAACGTAAGCAAACTCTTTCAAGTCTGTGTACCTATAAAATAAAAATAAAAACATACTCAACATGACCATGATGCACCCATACATGCTAGACTAACATTTCTATAGAGAGGGTTTAAAACAATTGTAGTATGTGAAATAAAGGACAAATACACATGAACAACTTGGAAATAGCATGCTCCTTATTTCATGAGGTGTTTGTGTACAATCCGAGAACTATTACACTATTTTAATGCAGCAAGTATTATTAAAAGTATAGATACCTGCTGAGTCGGTATGCACGACATGATAACATTTACTTCAGGGCTATCAATTGATACTTTGTGTGTCTTAGCTCTTAATATGGAAGATCCACAGACAAAGCATACTTGTTGAGTCCATAAGCTCTTACAACTGTTGATCCACTTGACAAGTTTTGAGATGCTCTTTCTAGTATTGTAAAACATTCTTGACAAAGGACATCCTTTACTGACATCTAAAAATAAATATAATAGATAAATAATATAATCTGTTAAGATATTAATCTTAACCTTAGTTTTATAGAAAATATACATTATTTTCACAGACAGGCCAAAGCAAAACAAAATAAACAACCTCACAAACTAAGAAAAGTATAACTGGTGGTTCTCATCTCATCATGATGCATTTACATATATATTTGAACACAGTTAAACAGTTTTTATTATCAGCTGTAAAACTTAAATGTAAACAAAAAAATACAAATAGTGCTGAGAGACTTGTGGCACAGTTTCTTAGTATTCATATTATCTATATTATCAATACAATATTATTGATAATATAACATAATGTACCTATCTACCTTTGCACATACGTCTAAAAAGTGTGTGTTTTAAGAAAAGTGAAGAACAATTACAATAATACATAACTGAATAATTAAGAGATACTAACCGTTGCTGGAGTAATCCAGGATCGTAAAATTCTTAACATTACATCCATTGCCTCCCCGACTTGACGACGGGGTAGGGGATGTACCATCGAAAGGGAACAATTCACACAGCGTGACATTTTTTACGAAATCGTTGGTGATTTACTGCACAGAGGACACGGACTGTAGTCGTAAAAACATTCTACACAATCCACACCACCAGCACAGAAACAGTACAAATGGTCTTCAAAAGAGTTCTTGATCTTGGAGGAATCTGAAGATTCGAATGAACACGAAGTTAACGCAATGATAATATAATTATTAGCACAAAAAACTCAACAACTATCAATGCATAGGTAAAGACAAAAGGTCGCTGCCAAATGACACGATGCTTTGATTGACAAATTGACACAGTGACACTTTTGACAGTCCACCTTTCACATTGACCGTGATAGTGTTACCAACAGTTAATCTAAATCACCCTGACCATGAGTGTTTTGTCAACTACAGAAAGATTTTTAATTAGTAAAATAATATTATTTTAAAGATTTTAATTAAAAATGATATTATTGTAATTATCTTTATTAGTAATAAAAATATTAATAACGAGGAAAAATGTCATAGTTGAAATTATTTTTTAAACTCAGCGTCTGCCCTTATACTTTCGTTATCACCGAGTATGGGAAGGTTCTTAAAATTGACAACACTGCTTTCACTAAGATACGCCACTAGAAACGTATGCAATAATATTCAATAAATAACTAATTAAATACAAAATATTAACCCCACATACGATTTTGATCAAATTAACTAAGGAAAGTTAAAAAAATATTTTATAATTTGTGAGTATATTTTTATGGCCATACTCTTTTATTATAAAGTGATTATGATTTCGGTCAATCTCCTTTGATCAAGTACTGACCAGTAGTTTTTGAGTTATCCCTAATAATGCGTATTTTTTCCACTTGGTTTATATTGATGATGTTATAATAAATTCCTGTCACGGTTATTTACATATCAAGTAGTGGTATACGAATGTATGTGGGGTAGGTACCACAACTAAAAAAGTGAAAAATAAAAACATTTTTACAAAAAAACAACGGACTTCCAAAAAAAACACAAAAAAACGTTAGAAATAACTTTAATTTCGGAAGTCGGTGGCCAAAAACGAAAACATACAACCAAAGACACCGACTTCCGAAATTAAAGTCATTTTTAACGTTTTTTTGTGTTTTCTTTTGGAAGTCGGTTGTTTTTTTTTGTAAAAACGTTTTTTTTTAATTTTCTTGTTCCCTCCCCTCTTTCGTACCTAAAGTAATGCGCTTTTATAATAATTTCTACACTGAATTCAAAATAGGTGAGATTTCTTTCTGTTCAACCTAACCACACCTTGACTACTTGAAAACTTATGAAGCAATAAAAATCGAAATATCGTAGACAGAGAGAAATATACACGACATAACCATGAGAATTACAACATCTGTCACTCTGTGACAAGTCACAGGAATTTATTTTAAAAGTAAAAATTATACAACCAATAAAATCGTGCTGAAGACTGACAAATTCCAATACATACACCTAAAATTGATTATTTTTTATTAATCAAAATAACGTGACTTCGAGGGTGGCTCGTGGAGTTTAAAAGCAATTTTCCAGGTAATAATATATATCTATTATTATTATTATTTATTTTTAGCCTATGTTGTCCCACTGCACATAATAGGGGTTTTTAAGCTATTGCATAGCTTTTATCGCGGGCTTTGAGCGCGGCGACCGAATCAAGAAATTCCGTAAGGAAAATAAAACCTAACACCCCCCACTCCGCCTACCATGTAGCTCGGCCGAGCGTTCGCTTAACGTGTATGTATATGGTACGTCTGCACTTGAGTTAATATCAAAGAAAAAAAAAATACTGCATAAATAAAAAAATAATTATAATTGCATATGTTGATAAAAAATACTATGCAATAGCTTTTCCGCGGCAGTCCCCGAGTGCCACACGTGTTTTTTTTTTATATTCATGTCGCACGTATGAGGATAAATGATAATAATATACACAGATACACACATAGATATATAGAGTACATAAATTGGTACATGGTTTGGTAAATTATGGATAAATTGACTCCTAATCTAATTGTATGTAGTGGTCTTCTATATCCCTCATGTCTAGGGTTTGGACATCTTCATGAATGCATGAATCCATGATAGTCTATTTTAAACATTTTCGGGGTCGCCAACCATGAATAAGACCCTTATAATAAGCGATATTTTGCTAACCGACGAAAAAAAGGAGGAAGTTCTCAAGAGATTTCACGTTGCATTTTTATGCTGTTTTTTTTTAAGTATAAAATTACTTTAATGATTAATTTTAATTTCATTAATATTAATTTCATGATCTCCGTTGATTGTTTGTGTGGCGCCAACTCAAAATTAATTACATTAATTTAGGATCTCAGTTAATAACACTGTAAAGGTTTATTCGTTTCTTTTTTTAAATCTTATTTGTTGATAGAAAATAAAACTTGGGCAGTCATGAAAATGACAGCGGATTTTAGAAATCAAGGTGTCCGAAAACGCCCTCTGTATTGAAAAACCGACATTTAGCAGCGTAATATGATGGCACTGTTTTCTTAGGAAACCCAAGCATAGATAACTATTATCATTATATAAACCTCAACAATTCAACGTTCTCTTATCATCCCTGGAACAGATAACACAGTACCAGTGGCGAAGGTTCCATACAACTCGATTCCTACCGGCTTCCCTTTGAAAAATGGCACAGGCAGTATTCCATAGACAAATAATATAATCACATTAAAGATATGTACTCCGGTTTACCTCTTACAAAAATTGACCCTTCGCTACTGCATAGTACCTTCCAATAGATCCATGCTAACTTATGAACTGCATAATTTACAACAAAACACAATAGGGCGACGTACAGAACTGTCCCTTTGTCTTCGAAGAGGCTTCGCACAAAGAAACTCGCGCGCCATACTTCGTCTGAAAGGGAACATTTTTCTCTTTACACGGGAGTGCTCATAATTTGGCGGAATTCGCGTACAAAGCCTATTGAAGCTTGATAAACATATTTTACTTATGGACGCATTACTCGTTTTAAAATACCTTTAAAGGCAGAGTCGAAGAATTTCGGAAGGTTGAATTTGAGTCAAAGAATTTTCGGTCCTCTAATCTTTCAGGTTATTTGGTTTTGAGTGCTACTTGGAAAGGCTTTTTGGTAGTATTTGAGTGCTTTGAGCATTGAGTAATAAATTAGTCGGTAAGATGGCCAGTACTAACGTCCAGTTGTGAATTAATAATGTTGCTACTTCCATTTATCCGATGGCTCAGATTATTTGCGGATGCTGATGTTACTGAAAATGGCGAACATTGAGTAGAGCACGTAACGTCATGGCTGTATTCGAGAAGAAAGGGGTAGGCCTCTGCCTACCTCTTATTATGCATCTTTGTGCATAATACACATACATTTCGCCAGTTTTTAAAGTCTTAGGAAATGGGGTGAACCCATTGCCGGTCACAAATCCTGACTCCGGTCTGCTACTGAGAAATACCTAATGGTAATAACACTGCTCGACCTGGGGACATTCAAATTAGATAAAAGTTATCATATTTTCGAAATGTATCAAAATAATGAAAATACAATCAATAAAATAAATAAAAGCCGTGATAAGCGACATCTGTTGATCATGAATTAAAAAACTTGACGATGCCAATTACTCCTGTTTAAATTTGGAACACAAATTAATTTAAATTACGAACGGTTGAGCTCATCTGTCATGGCGATCGTCGAATGGCGATGATACGACTCGTATTGTTCAGAATTATTAAAATGTCTGCTAGAAATAATCATGGCGAAGGCTGTGTTTAATAGAACAATTAATTATTCATATTTATAACCCCCGACGGAAACAGAGGGGTGTTATAAGTTTAACGTGTGTATGTGTGTCTGTTTGCGGCATTGTAGCTCCCAAACGGCAGAAGCGATTTTGATTTTATGTTTTGTTTTTAATTTCGTTGTTCTGTCTTATCCTCTTTTCGTGAAATTAAGCGTGACTAAGTGAGAGCTACTATTTGTCAGCTTAAATAAACAGTACTTAAGATTATCAATTTCCAAAATCCGAGTAAAAGTATGAAAAAAAACTTTTTCAGTTCTCTTAAGTAGGTACTCCATAAAATTTCATGTTCAAAAGCAGCCTTTACAATAGAATGAGACACGTTAAGCGAGAACCTCTTAACATCTTTAGAATATCATGGAAGCTGCCGCTGGCATTGATCAAAGGCGTTTAGCAATAATGGCACTTATACGCAAAGATCGCTTGTAATGGCGAATGCAGGAAGCGAGGCTCGATATCAACATAAGAGGTTTAAATACGTAGATATTATATTAAAATGGGTGAATTTAGTATTGACAGAGTGACGCGTTGCAATTTAGACGAGTATGTGGAACACCCTTTTTTTTTTTTTTTTTGGGTGGGAAATCATCAAATGACGTCTCCCGCTCTGGGCGGAGCGGAAGGGCGTGTCAGACTCTTACTGACTAAAACCCACCCGTGTTCCTTCAGTTGCCTGTGCGCCAGGGCCACGGTAACTCTTTCGAACAATCCGCGACCCCGGCAGGCATCGGTCCTATCGGACCCCGTCAATGGTGCTGACATCTCTTTGAGGCTCGCGTGGAACACGACGCGCCGTCGACCCGGGCCTGGTCCTTACCGGACGGCGAGCTGCCCATTGCTCGCCGTCCGCAAGCCCGTGCCTACGGTGGCCGGGAGTCGGCAATCGACTCCCGACGCCCAGGGTGTCTCCTCCTCCTGCGGCGGCTAGGGGCGCGAGGGCGTAGAGATTGCCTCTCCCTCTCGCGCTCCGCCTCCTCCTTCGCGAGCATTACTGCTTCGCAGAAGGAGGTGACGGCTTCCCATTCCCTCTCGCTCCGTACCATGGCCTGAACCAGGGCCGGACGCGAGAGGTCGCCGCCGCCGATCGCCGCCACGAGGACACGGCGGTGCTCCGCCCAAGCCGGGCAGACCTCCACCGTATGCTCCACCGTGTCCTCCGGTATCGACCGGAGGACACGGTGGAGCATACGGTGGTACCACACAATGGTAACACCCGGGCGTTTCCTCCCGCCTTATCCGAAACAGGAACCTCCCGAAACAGCCATGTCCGGTGAGGACCTGCGTCAGGCGGAAGGTGAGGACGCCGTGGCGCCTCTCAAGCCACTCCTCAAAGAGGGGTCTTACCGCCGCAATTGTGGCGTGCCCTGCGCTGGGTTGCAACAGTCGCACTCTCCATGCCGCCATGAGATCCCGCCGGAGCTCTGTCCGCTGTGCCGTGATTTCTCGCGGCAGCGGAGTTACGCCCCGGCGTTTCGCCTCCTCGCGCCACTCCCAAACGTGCGCGAGGACCTTTGCCTCCAGATCCCACGGCGGCAATCCGGCAAGGAGGCTCGCCGCCTCGCAGGAGACCGTGCGGTATCCCCGTACCATCCGGATGGCCATGACCCTTTGGGACGCTTTCAACCGGCGGGCTGGCCGGAGCCTTAGCGACCGCGCCCACACCGGTGCCCCGTAAAGGGCCATGGACCGCACGACCCCCGCGTAGAGCCTCCGGCAGGAGGCGTTTGGCCCCCCCAGATTGGGCAAGAGCCGCTTCAAAGCAGCCCCGGCCCGCTGCAGTCTGGGAGCCAAACGTCGGAAGTGCTCGACGAAGTTCCACCGGCTGTCGAGGACGAGTCCCAGGTACTTCATCGTCGACTCGACGCCGATGTGAACCCCTCCTACCGTTATTTGGGAACCCGACAGTGGCGCGTTCCGAGGACCATGAAAACACATGGCCTCGGACTTGTGCAAGGCCACCTCGAGTCCCAGCTGCCGGATCCTCTCGACGACTGTCGCAACCCCGCGTGTCATCAGTTCGGCCGCCGCCTGGTGCGACCTCCCCTGCGCCAGGACCAGCGTATCGTCAGCGTAGCACACCACGCTGACGCCACTAGGGAGGTCGGCGCGCAGCACCCAGTCGTACCCGATGTCCCACAGATGCGGCCCCAAGACCGATCCCTGTGGGACACCGCACGACATCTCTCGCCGGTTCCATTCTCCCTGGTGACCGGGGTGGAACACCCTTACAATTTGAAAAATGATAATCTATAGACATACCATGGATGAACAAAAAAAGTCGGACGGAACTCCGCTAAGAGAAAACTGAGTCCCGTGTATGTGTGAGTCTTGTCATTAGCGCGCGTCATGGCCGACCGTCGGCCGACTGATGTGTGAATGTGTGCGTACAGCAGCCTGTACGTACAGCCAGTTGGCTGACTTAAGTGACACAGTTTTTTGTTAGCTAGAATCTGTCCGACTTTTTTGTTCGTCCATGAACTATACATACAATATTTAACACAACTAAATATTTACACTAGGTATTAAATTAAATGATTAACTAACTAACTATCTATTCAAATGAATACAAAAACAAAAGGACACTTAGGCGTCGAACTCCCGTTCGCATCGCTGTCATCCGGAAACGTGTCCAGAAGACTGGCAGCGCTGCCACGTTGAATGGCGATGCCAGCCATCTGGTGACGTGTTATGACAACCAGTCGGCGGGAAATTTCCTTAAAAAGGTAACGCGTACTCAGGACCCATAACCCAAACGGTTCGACCCCAAATGGTGGAAGCTACAAATGAATGCCCATTTTCACTAACACTAAACGACAACTTAATGTAATGCGTTAATATAAAGCAGTTACTTAGTGCAAAAACACTTTAACCACACTAAGCGATGACTAAAATTACGACACCGATTCACCGAGACGTAATGATTAGGCAACTCTTACGGGTTTCTAACAATATTTGCAGAACCAAACTTGCCTTAAAATGCCACCAATATAGAACAATACTAATTCAATGAATAGCACAGACAACATAAGCGTCAAAGATGTGGGTTTTTGAGCTTACGAATTACTTGAATGCCTGCCTGAATGATGTATAGAGGTATGAGGAACAGGGTGTAAAGTTGACTCATACTCTATAGAAAAGGGAGGATATTCCGACTAGACGGGTGTTGTGTCTGGTGGGCAACTGCCCGACTATTGATGTCGGGACGTTGTATATATGCTAGTTGCGCGGTAAACTCTGCTTGCGCGATGCAGGATTTTGCGTGACGTCAGTGTGACGTGTAGCTCGCATGTGGCGATTTAGATACCGCTACAGGTGAATCGTATGTGGTTGCCTTGGTATAGATCTGCTTACGTTAGGCATTACCTGATTAGACGTTGCTGAACTTGACGTTAGTGAAAACGGGTAATTGGCCTACCATTTCTATACTTAATCGATACACCTTTCCATACAACTAAATTGACCCTAATACGCCAGAAATAATATCCAATAGTACGATTTTCATTCTATCCAATGACGTATTTTCTGTGCCGTATCAGTTTTACACAGGCGAAATCACATTTTAAGGGGGAAGCGACAGGTTGCCCGCGAAATTAAAATTTTCTTACGTTTTCAGCAATTTGCAGGTCCATGTAAGGTTGTATGTTGAACAAAATATGATTCGCGACCTTAACAGGTATATATTAACAGAATTAATAGAGATATATTATCAGAATTAAAGAGAATAATAATATCAATCAATAGTATTATATGAACTTAGAGGGTTGTATTGATGATTTTAATTATTATAATTCTGTAAATACATACTTGTTACGGTCGCGAATCATATTTTGTTCTACATATAACCTGACACTGACCTGCAAATTGCAAAAAACGTAAGAAAATTTTAATTTCACGGGCAACCTGGCGCTTCCCCCTTAAGGGCTTAGTACATATCACCTGTAGGTCAGATTGTCGAAGGAAGAAGTAAGCTTTTATTTGCTCAATCATTTTGGAATTGAATCGGTCGATTGAGCCGAAATCTTTGTTGATCGGTGACCATTTAAACTATAAGTTGGCAATAAAAGGTAATATCTTTTGTAAGGTTAGGTTTATAGTGTACGGGATTTTTGGAATCATAATTAAGTCAAGATCGTGTTCAATTCTGGGTACATTTTAATAATGTACAGAGAAGTTTAATGTTAGGCACTTTCTTGTGTATTAATTGCTTTCCTAACAAGGGTGTGTAGACCACATTAAAGATACCCTGCTAATAAATTACGTACCTACATAATTTATTAGCACTGTGAATAGATATTGTAGATAATTTATATATTTTTGTTTAGTTTTTTATTAATCTAATTCTTACCTGTAATAGCCCAGAGTTCTTTTAAGCACTCCTCCCTGGATCTCTGTATGGCGGACCGTTTCTGCACCTCTGGCCCCGACTCCAGATACTCAAACAGCACTGCACCAAGTAGTACATAAATCACCACTAAGATCACCAGGCCGACTTGCGAGAATGCCGCCCTTGCGCACCCAGCGGCCGCGCGACGCACCAATCCTGGCCGCTCACGACCCTCCAATGACACTTCAGACGACATAATTATTCGATTTTCAAAATTCAAAACTCAGGAATTTGACGTTTCACTTTTCTTTTATTCTCATTGCTTTTGTTTCGTTCATTGTTTTTTAACATATCGGATTGATATTTTACCGCGAGTATGCTTTTTATTTACTTACAAACCTAATTGCTATGAACATCCATCCATTATAATCTGAAACAAAAAAGAAATACGTCAAAAATATCCTGTGATTCCCAAATATTTAACGGGACATAAAAAATCCATATTTATTTTCGCCACCAAAATCATTTTCTTATTAAATAACGAATATCATGAATTACATGTGAAAGTATAATAGAAGCGTATAAAGTTTCCGCCCCTACTTAATAAAACTTTGCTATTTATGGTATTTGATCCCCTTCAGTTATATAAGTATGGATAAGATCGTTCAACTTTTAATAAGATGAGAATTTAACTTCGGCAAATAAGTAGGTATAGCTGGTATATTACAATGAAATATAATATTATTACTAAAATAGATAGAGGTTCATAGACCCGGGATTGCCCTTCAGTAGGTGGGCACCTAATCTCAATAGAGGTTTCTTTAGTTGGTAAGCACTAAGCTGTCAGAATTCGTGAATATCATTATAATGTCAAATAATGAGAAGATAATTTCAAAGAAGAATGTAAATAAAAGCAGCAAAATTTACGAGCATTTACATAGTTATGCTGTACCAGAGAAGCCACATGTGCAGAAGGAATTATTGCCAAACTTCCTTGTCTTCAACGAAGTATTTAATCTTATACTAAGATTCTTTTTTGATAAGGACACGTTTGATGTGGGTTTTGAACTTTCCATCGTAACCGACTTTGGCAACTTGTTATAAAAGCGGATAATGTTTATAAGAAATGACTTGCTAGTTTTAGTTAATCTAAATTTGGGTATCACAATTTCATTTTTACTACGTGTATTTATATTATGGAAATCACTTCTTATTTTTTCATATCACACGTTTTTGCGAACATAAAAAATACTTTTTAAGATATTTATAAAGAGAAGGCAGAGTGAGTTGAAGGCAAATAAATTAATATACTTTAATTTCTTTGAATTTGTTTCTAAGAGACTCGACAAGACCCATTTTATAGATCCCGCGGATTGCCCTCTTTTGTAAAATGAAAATTGAATCTACGTCAGCTGCCGATCCCCACAGCAGACCGCCATAAGACATAATACTGTGGAAATAAGCAAAGTATACTAATCTAGCTGTGGTTATATAAGTCGACTGCCTTATTTTTCTTACTGTATACGCAGCTGAACTTAATCTACCTGAAAGAGCTCTAATGAGGGCGTCACATTGTAATTTTGAATCTAAAGTAATTCCTAGAAATACAGTTTCCATAATAGCATCTAGTTTCTTGCCATCAAGCTTTAAATTTCGACCCACTAGGAGTATATTTGATCATGAGAAATTAAGACAGTTTTGTTTGCATTAAATAAAAGATTATTAGCTGCAAACTATTTCGAAAGAACAGCCAGACTGTCGTTGACATGTAAGAAATCCGTATCTTTTGTATCTATTAAAAAAATAAGAGAAGTGTCATCAGCGAATAAAATTATATCCGATAAGTTAGCCATCATGTAAAGAAGGTCATTAATATTTATAAACTAGAAATAGGAAAGGGCCAAGAATTGAACCTTGAGGCACGCCCATTTTAACTAGAGACCCTAAGGACGTCGCCCCGTTAACGTTTACTTTTTGCTGCCTGTTTGATAGATAGGAAAGATCAAGATCAGCAGCTTGTCCAGTAATTACATAGTGGTGTAATTTAAAGATCCGTGTATTTTTGTCAACGCAGTCAAACGCTTTTGAGAGGTCACAGAAAATGCCAATTGCATCCTGGGACTTCTCCCAGGATTTCAAAATGTGACTGTTGAATTTTACTCCCGGGTCAGTCGTCGACCTACCTTTCGAAAAACCAAACTGGCGACTATGTGAAATCCTATTTGAGTTAAAATGTGACAACATCTGTTCTAGCATGATGTTTTCATAGATTTTGCTTAATGCTGGTAGCACAGATGTAATTATGTCTATAATAATTAGAGAGATCACTCTTACTTTCCGATTTGAAAATAAGTACTACTTTACTACGTTTCATTAAATCAGGAAATGTACCGCTGTCTAAACATTGATTAAATATGACTATTAGGACATGGGCAATTGTAGCAATGATATCTCCAAGAACCTTAATGGAAATCCACCATAAGTTTTCAGTGTTTTTTTTATATTAAGACTAGTTTTTTAATTGTGGCAATAGAAATGGGCTTGAATTTAAAACTTAGAATGTCCTTACTGAAGTTTTCTTAGAGAAGAGATTCAGCTAATATGAGGGGAGAGATTTGTAACCACTATTGGGATGTTGGTAAATAAATTTTATAGTGTCTCAGTAAATTTTAACTTATCTGAAATGGTTTCATTATCAATTTTTAGAGACAACTCATTCTGATCTCGATGTTTTGTGTTTCCGGTTACTTTTTTAATTACCTGCCACACAGCTTTTACTTTATTATTAGAAATACTAACTTTGTTACTTATTCATTTAGATTTAGCTGGAGCGTAGACTATTTTGATTATCTTAGAATATTTTCTTACATAATTATGAAGGGCCTGATCAATGATTTCTCGTGATACAAATCATATAAAATATATCTGCTTTTTTAGTATTGATTGTAACTTTTTTTACAGGACATGCTTTATTGCATTCTTGGGTAGTTTACATTATAGTCTGAATCAAAACTAGCTGTTGAAAGATTGCTAAGACCATTATTATTAAACATTTTCAATTTATTTTTAGTTAGAGGTCTCAATTCAACGGTTTTATCTAAGTGTAACTTTTTATCTAAGTCAAACGATACATTGACCATTATGTTCAGACCTGACGTCACTAATTAAGGACAATCCTATTATTTTACAATTAGTAAATACATTGTCTATGCATGAAGCTGAGACACACAGCTGACATTTATATTTGTAATTTTTATGATATACATAACGAAGATTATGTCTGGTCTTTAAAAGAGATGTGACCTCTGAGTTTGTTTTTCGGCCTTTCTTCTCAGAGTAGTTAGTTAAGAAACGCCGACCTCATCTAGTTTATAAAATATGATCGACGTGTAAACGTGGCTGTACCAACTTACGTACAGAAATAAGATCATTTATCATTTAAAACGAGTATTCTATTCTATTCTGAGGTTGCTGTTATTCTGGTCGCTTCATTAAATATACATTTGAAATTGAATTATTAAAAAAATTAGATTAGCTTACAATTTTCCGGTGAATTAACTAATATTAGAATAATATTAGATCAATATTTAGATCAACACATACAAAAATTAATATATTTTCTTTAAAAACTTTACTTAGTATTTCTTAAATAATGATCAAAAATGATGCCAAGTTTGAGGCTGGTGGTCAGAAAGTATGGCCTTCAATCTCTGCACATGCTACCTCACATAAGCGTTCAACAGAGCAAGCAGTAATATCATTTCTTTCCTCATATCTAAAACAACCATTATATAATATCAAGTTAGCACTCCCTTTTGAGACCCTGTTGTATGCAACTGCGTGTATATTGTAAGCTAACAAAGTAGCTAATACATGTTGACTCTTCTTGTGAAGAACAAAAATGAAATGAATGAACGAACGAAACGAATGTTCCCGAACGAATACAAAATCTCTAACCAAATTGTTAACTATCGAAATAAAATAAACGGTCACTATGACGACATCATATATGAAGGAACTACTATAATATTCTGAAGGAACCCAGAAAAAGGTAGGCAGGTTCTTACTTAGATATAATTTTAGTAAGTGGGGTGTGACCTGAAAAATTCAGAAAGTGTCATTTATGAGACGAGAAGGAATTGCTTTGGTATTTAAAGTTAGTCCTAAGGGAAGTCTTCTAGGAAAAATATCTACGGGTATGAGGATAAACTTTAATGAACCTGTTTGGTTTGACATAAAATGTAGTAAGAACATACTTCGGATGTTGGAAGGATGGCGACGCGCATGCGCGTGCACCTAAAATATCGGCTATAATATTTCCTAAAATTCTTCTACCTTTGGTTACTTAGGTATTATATTTTTTGGATCTTAAGACAGACCTAGACCCCTAAGTTTGTTTCGCCATTTTTTCTAAGCTCAGGGGTAGTCAGATCTCGGCGGCGGCGACCTCTCGCGTCCGGCCCTGGTTCAGGCCATGGTACGGAGCGAGAGGGAATGGGAAGCCGTCACCTCCTTCTGCGAAGCAGTAATGCTCGCGAAGGAGGAGGCGGAGCGCGAAAGGGAGAGGCAATCTCTGAGCCCTCGCGCCCCTAGCCGCCGCAGGAGGAGGAGACACCCTGGGCGCCGGGAGTCGATTGCCGACTCCCGGCCACCGTAGGCGCGGGCTTGCGGACGGCGAGCAATGGGCAGCTCGCCGTCCGGTAAGGACCAGGCCCGGGTCAACGGCGCGTCGTGTTCCACGTGCGCCTCAAAGAGATGTCAGCATAATTGACGGAGTCCGATAGGACCGATGCCTGCCGGGGTCGCTGATTGTTCGAAAGAGTTACCGTGGCCCTGGCGCACAGGCAACTGAAGGGACATGGGTGGGTTTTAGTCAGTAAGAGTCTAACAACCGTCCCGCTCCGCCCAGAGCGGGGGAGGTCATTTGATGATTTACCAACCAAAAAAAAGGGGGTAGTCAGGTAGGAAATGTCGACTCCGACTAGCTTTTTTTTAATATGACGTGTAAAAGTGATTTCCATATTCTATTTACAGAATAAACAATTTCATTTTCATCCCCCTATCTCGGAAAGAGTATTTTTGCCCTTTGATATCTGAGTGCAAAAGCCGTTTTTATCCGCTAGAGGATAAAGTAAATTGAATTTAGAACATCGTGTGCACTAAGTTTGTGAATTCAAAACATCATTAAACCTATTTACTTTTACCTTCTTGGTGCCGAATTTATCATACAACCTTTTTTAATTTGTTGAAAACTCAGACTCGGAACCTTCTTGGTGTACTTTTTTTTAATTTGCTTTGCGCGCGCCATTTTCTTTTCACGTCGTATTGTTAAAACCTTAGGTTAAAAACAAGAAACTTGAAAACAAGTGAAAAACCTAAAATTAGTAATTCTAGCGACGAGGAAGTTTATTTGACGCCAACAGAACTCACTGAAACTGTTAATAATGCGCAAATGAGCTATCTCCCTCAACAATCACGCGAGAAGTATTTGAAACAGTACGATATGTTTAACACGTGGCGACTAGCTAAAGGAGCCAAAACTTTCTCAGAAAACGTTTTGCTGGCATATTTTATTGAATTATCCGAGACCAAGAAATCAAACACTTTATGGAGTACGTATTCAATGCTAAAAGCAACAATAAAGATGAAAAAAGACATACATATCGACACCTATCCTAAATTAGTGGCATTTTTAAAAAGAGCCTCATCTGGTCATCAAACAAAAACATCGAATGTTTTCACAGCATCTGACATCGAAAAGTTTCTTAACAAAGCACCTGATTCCGTATATTTGACGGCAAAAGTAAGTCAGGTGCACATTCAGTATCTACCTAAGTATATTAATCAACTACTTAGCATAATCTAATACGTACTTAGTAGATGTTGATAAGCATAATTATGATAGGTATTATTATATCAATTTTATTAATTTATCTACTAAAATACTCTTTACGTTACAGGTTGTTCTTATTATTGGTATCAACGGAGCGTGTCAAACTAATGAACTAACACAACTTAATATCAAAAACATTGAGAAACATTCAGATGACTTACTATTAATTAATTTACCTAATACAAAGACAAAAGGAGACCGCAACTTCGTCATTCGCAAGGAATACGTAACAATAGTTGAGAAATATCAAGCCTTATGCCCGCCTAACGCTCCAATCAATCGATTTTTTCTACAATATCGCAACGGAAAGTGTGTCAGACAGCCTATGGGTGCTAATAAAATTGGCAGTATCCCACGAGAAATACTCGTAGCAACATTTCTTGAACTTCCAGAACCCCTGTTGTACACGGGTCATTGTTACCGACGTACTTCAGCCACACTTTTGGCCGATTCAGGAGCTGATCTCCTGTCTCTTAAGCGCCATGGAGGCTGGAAGTCCAATGCGGTTGTAGAGGGATACATAGAGGATTCCATCCAAAATAAGTCTAAAATATGTAAAGGCATCACAGGAGCCATTACACTGAAAGAGCCTCAGTCGAATCCTTGGACTGGCCCTTCTACATCAAAAATGAGCCGTTACGAAACACCTAACCATCGCTCTCTCTCGGCAACATTTACGCCAAGGGAATCCGATGAATCGGTACAACTATTAAGTATGACAGATAGTTTACCGAAAAACAGTACACAAGTCACTAACACCAACATTACAGTACCTCACAAAATTATTACACCCAACTTAAGTAACTGTAGCAACGTTACTTTCAATTTTTCTTAATTATACGTAAGTATTATTTGAAATAATTTAATGATTATTCTGTAATACTTACCTATCATAATGTAGTATCCAATAAATATTAATACCTAAACTGAAATAAAAGTATCTTGTGATTGTAAATGCTTTTTTTGCATTTAGTCATTTCCTCGCTGAGGTGGAATGAAAAGTTACTTGTTGCACTCGAGTGCAAAGATTTATCACCTCGTGCTCTTTTGATTCCCTCGCTCACGCTCAGGATTCTAATTTTTGAATCCTTCGCTTGCTCGGTCATCAAAATTGAGCACGCGATTAAAAAGCAACTTTGCACTCTTGTATAACAAATAACTATTCTTTGCTTTGTTTCAAATTGAAAAAGCTTTTTTCTTTCTTTTTATTTTTACATCAAATCAATCTCGAAATACCAGGAATACATAGACAGTAGGCGACTACCGAAAAACTAATCCCTCTCACGGTCCAATATCATGTCAAAACAAAAATACCTGTAGCCCGAAGGGAAATCCCTCAGCTCCGTAGGTACAAAACCCATATATCAAAGAGGCATTTGGACCAAAACTATTTGTGACATCCGAGTCACGTTGAAGTATCAAATTTAATGATTTATCCCGCACTTGTAAGTACGGTCGGACACATAAGTCGTTGAACAACAGTACAAAGTTTCAGAAGAGATTTTGAATGAAAATTGGCTAATTATTACTTCTTTTTAACAATTTATTGAAGAGTAAAGAATACTTGAAAGCATTCATACTATCAATAGAATAGAATAGAATAGAATAAAATACTCTTTATTAAAAACTCTACTCTTTTTTTTTTTCTCTTTTTTCAATATGTTGTAACCCGGCCCTCGGAGTTGTACAGAATTGGTTAGGAGACTGGATGTTGATTGTCTCCTTCGGTGTTGTACTTACTCACCACCGTGCTAAAGTAAATTTGTAGGGTATAATAAGCTGCTAGGGAAAGATTCAATTAAACAAGTACCTTCTTATACAATGCAATGTTTATTATAATAACACACTATTGAAGGTTCACAACATTGAATGTGGCTGGCCACATACCTTCCCCCATACACCTGGGCTTCCACACCAGTACAACCAGTCTCGGGTCTAGTTGTATTGGTGTGTTGACCTACAATGAGACTATTACAATATCTCAGAGTCGCTATAGCGAATCCGTGAGGTGAACCACTTAATAGATACTAGCTCAATCATACAAGTACCTACCTATCAAGGTTGTGCTAACAACGGGAACATAAGATTATGCTAAGCAATCCGCGACACAACACTTTATGGCAACTGGTCTCATCACCCAGTCCATACAATAGGCCTAACTCTCTCATAGACTAAATCGCTACCTTACCGATTATTCTCAGTGATCTCTCAGTACTAATCCCTTCACTTGACAGGACTACGACCCTTGGCATCAAACACAGGATACCCCTGTGTTCGCACGTTACGTGGCCTACGGGTATTATAATGACGCTTCGTTACCTGGAGCGGCGAACTTCCCTCATCACCGATATCGGTTAAGTAAAGCCTTCCTGTCAAACGGATGACCACACCTCAAAGGTTGCCTGCACCCGGATCCATTCCAATCATCAGACCACGGGGCTACTCCAAAGCATCACGTCTCAATTATGTTTCAGAGATACAAGAGAAAAAAAAAGGCTAGCATAAACAGCCAGACCTGTAACAATACACTCGTGTCAGAAATCACATGTACGAGCCACGGCATCCCGCATGAACAAAGAATACGGTTGAACACTCACCGGATTCAGCTTCGAATGGGACTTATTGAAAACCCATCGGGTTATTTGGGTACAGTCTGTTCCTCCAGAACTAAGTCCCTCTTCCAAATCCTATTCGTATCGTGTCACACACGTTGCGGGTCTTCCCCATCCGGATCAATGTCACAAACCTTCGAGAAGCTTCCACTACCATAGACTAAATAGAATTCTTGTCTATTGGTTATTTTCCATTTCTTAGGCATTGTTTTAAATAAAATGTGGGAAATTATGTCTGTATGTTAATTTATTTAAATTAACTAATACTCTTGTATATAATTTACATGACATAATTTCTCTAGTGTTATAAAGAACACGCTGACAGCCATGCCAATGCCTGACACAAGATGTCGCTACTTGTTGCGTAATTTATTGATTTTGCAACGTCACAATGTACTAATCGTTTCTAATTTATTTTATGCAAAAGTAACTCTGACTGTCTGTCTGTTACCTTTTCATGCCTAAGCCATCATCTGCCTAGCCTTTTCCCAACTATGCTGGGGTCAGCTTCCAGTCTAACCGGATGCAGCTGAATACCAGTATATTACATGGAGCGACTGCCTATCTGACCTCCACAACCCAGTTACTGGGTAACACGATACACCTTGATAAGACTGGTTGTCAGACTTTCGGGCTTCTGACGATCCGTAATGACTGTCAAAGATCCAAGAATGACAGCCGTGACCGCGACCAACGGCTTTGCTTTCCGAGGCACGGAGGATCCCGGTATGTAAAGATGGTCACCCATCCACTTAACCTGATCGATCAACCCGTGCGGCTGTTATTTATTATCTCCTCCTAATCCAATGAATCGATAATTAAAAAATATGAAATACAAAATACACCAAGACGAAGTCGCAGGCAACACCTAGCTATGGTATAACATATAAATTATTGAAATAGAAAGAACTCAAAGAGCCGTAATTAAAGTGATGCTTGGAAAGCCCTCTAGGTTCCCGACAGATCTTCTGTACAACGAATTTGCGATTCTTCGAGTACGTCAACTATATGATTATACTTAGTGCCGCACTGCATGCACACAAATTTATTAAAACAAACATGATGACCAAAGCCTGCTCTCAAAACGCATCTTATATGTCCCTCTTTTTAATGCAAACAGTCTTCTAGCAAGACGGTGCCCCTCTTACTCACACACTCATACCTACAATAAAATAAGCAAGCGCTGTGATGTTAAAGGTCTTAACACCCACTTATTTAAAAAAAATACAAACTTCTCTCCCTGTCCTACAACGACACAGGAAATAGTGAGTTAACACCAAATTTTACAAGCACAAAAACCCTCACCTACAACTCACCACCACACTCACACACACACACACACACACACACACACACACTATAACATTATTTAGAATTATTTAATTTTGTTCAATTTATTTTTATTTAATCTGGAAAGTCTGGATATCTAATTAAGTATTCTGTCCATTTACAAACATCCTGAAATTAAATTTAAGATAACGCAAACATGTCTCGAATTAATATTTAACATAACGCAAACATGTCTCGAATTAAAATTTAACATAACGCAACTCAGGTACAGCAACCCCAAGATACAGGCGCTGCCTAGTTTGGGAACCACTGTTCAAATAACAATGTTAAATATTTTAGTTAAAGTAAGCATACAACATTATTATTTTAGAAACTTATTTTGTAACACAAATTGGACAACACTTTGGACCAATAAATTATTTTTATTCTTAAATCTAAAATAATAATACGGTTCAACAATATTAAATAATAAAAATTCCGAAATAATCATGGACTTATGTCGTTGACTGTATTTATAAATATAGTAGATACCTATAGGTATCTAATTGAATGATGGTGCCTTAGGGAATCAGTTTGGAGTGTGCTTGAGATTATGATATTATATTTACGTTTCTATTCCTATCTATACGGAAATACAACGCAATTAGGGCAATTTAACGTTCAGTCAATGACAAAGTTTAGATAGGTTATAGCTAGGTACGGTAGATACCTATAGGTAATCAGCGGCAAAGCAAATATACCTGGTATTTTAGCCTGAAAATGTAGAGGCGTAACTCAAAGCGAGTTAACAAATACGCAACTAACTAGGTATTTAATTATCTACATGTACGTAGGCCATGGTAGCTTCAAATATAACATTTGTGAGTAATGGATGGTGGATGTTTTTGAGTGGTACACTCTTGATCTGCGTGCGCAACTCAAACTTGCACATCTATCTGCGCACTCTTGACCTACGTGCGCAACGCAAACTTGCAAATCTGTCTGCGCACTCTTGACCTACGTGCGCAACGCAAACTTGCACATCTGTCTTCGCACTCTTGACCTACGTGCGCAACGGAAATTTGCACATCTATCTGCGCACTCTTGACCTACATGCGCAACACAAACTTGAACATCTGTCTGCGCACTCAAGACCTGCGTGCTTAACGCAAACTTGCACATCTGTCTGCGCACTCTTGAACTACTGCTTAACGCAAACTTGCACATCTGTCTGCACTCTTGACCTACGTGCGCAACGGAAACTTGCACATCTGTCTGCGCACTCTTGACCTATGTGCGCAAAGGAAACTTGCACATCTGTCTGCGCAATCTTAACCTACGTGCGCAACGCAAACTTGCACATCTATCAGCGCACTCTTGACCTACATGCGCAACGCAAACTTGCACATCTGTCTGCGCACTCTTGTCCTCATACGTTTAGCAAAAGTGTACATTAAAGATGCTGCAATTTTTTTACATAGGCTCTAAGCCGTTACTTTTAATTTGTTTTTTTTTTAAGTTTTCTTACTAGTCAGATAACCTAGGTAAATGAATAAAGAATGATGTTAATTTTAAACTGTTCGTCTTTTTTTTAGAACATAATAGTAAAAGTGCGCAGTTCTGCACACTCCTACCCTACGTAATAAATAGTTCCGTGACTAACAGACAGAGAAAACATAGCTTAGGATAGCATACGCATGAGTTAGGAGCTTGTGAGTGGTGCACAATGAAAGAACTTCTCAAAACCCCTTTCCTTATCAAATTAAACAGTGGATTTAGAAGATTCTCTGAGATTGTTTCGGCGTTTCTTCTCAACGTAGTCTGATAAGAAACAGCAAACTCATCTTGTTTTAAAATACTTATATTTTTTGCGTGTAAAAGTGTTCGTTAAAGTCATTGTACGACGTTAAAGATTATAAAAATAATCTTTAACGTCACGATATTATCGTGGACGCCCATGTCCACATCACGGCATCACGACAGGGAAGTAAAATGTATGGAAATTTAAAAGCGTCAGGCCGTGACATTGACGTGGATGTCCACGATAATATCGTCACGTTGGAAATTATAAAAGCGCATATTTACAGAAATAATCATATGACATTTATCATTGTAAAAAGGTCTCAACCCAGAAATTCCCACGACAACCTAGTACGAGGTAGGATGAACTTGCCATTAGAACTTGGAAGATTAGGGAACTTACAGGCTTATAAGTTTGCAGTACTTAACATCCAAGGAATCTAACGGTCAAGGCCGAGATATTTCCGTCCTTAGGGTTGTGCACTGATTCCGATTCATTTTAAGCTAATGAAGGTTTGAAGTCGATATTGAATTTCCCTACCAATCGCGCATCGTATTAAGTAGGATATCTGATTTGCATTTGACATTTCAAATCATTGCAAAATTGTGATAATACATTTTCACTTTTATATGAAACGAATTCTATTTTCACATCATTATGATTCCAATACCACAATTTATTTGGGGTCGGCGCAACGTCTTTTTCTTCCTTTCTTCTTTATTAGCCTCCATCTCGGTGATCTCCCTCTCTAGCCATATCATATTCCACACAGTCCATTCATCGTTTTTTTGGTCTTCCCTACTCGTATAGCCATCCACATTTAAGAGGGAAGCGCAAGGGTAGCCCACGAAATTAAAATTTTCTTACGTTTCTTGCAATTTGAAGGTCAATGTCCAGTTGTATTTTGGTTAAAATCGGATTGGCGACCATAACAAATATGGCTTTACAGAATTGTAATCATTAGAATCAGCAATACAACTCCTTAAGTTAGAATTGGCGTCAAATGTCATGATTTCATGAAATAGTCATTCAATACAATAATATGAACTTAGAGAGATATACGCGGTGCCTTTGTGTTGCGCTGTCGCGTCGCGCCTGTTTGTGGGAGCCTTTATGGTGTAACTGTCTAGCAATAGGTAAAAACTCCATGGTGAACAAATTGTACTTTCAAAACCTTTTTTTTGGGTAGGAAATCATAATGTCTCCCGCTCTGGGCGGAGGGCGTGTCAGACTCTTACTGACTAAAACCCACCCGTGTTCCTTTAATTACCTGTGCGCCAGGGCCACGGTAACTCTTTCGAACAATCCGCGACCCCGGCAGGCATCGGCCCTTTCGGACCCCGTCATTGATCCTGACATCTATTTGAGGCGCGCGTGGAACACGACGCGCCATCGACCCGGGCCTGGTCCTTACCGGACGGGTACTTTTAAAACCTACCGGTAGGATTAACCATCTCTAATACGCCTTTTTTTAATTTTTTGGGTGGGAAATCATCAAATGACCTCTCCCGCTCTGGGCGGAGCGGAAGGGCGTGTCAGACTCTTACTGACTAAAACCCACCCGTGTCCCTTCAGTTGCCTGTGCGCCAGGGCCACGGTAACTCTTTCGAACAATCCGCGACCCCGGCAGGCATCGGCCCTTTCGGACCCCGTCAATGATCCTGACATCTATTCGAGGCGCGCGTGGAACACGACGCGCCGTCGACCCGGGCCTGGTCCTTACCGGACGGGTACTTTTAAAACCTACGGGTAGGATTAACCATCTCTAATACGCCTTTTTTTAATTTTTTGGGTGGGAAATCATCAAATGACCTCTCCCGCTCTGGGCGGAGCGGAAGGGCGTGTCAGACTCTTACTGACTAAAACCCACCCGTGTCCCTTCAGTTGCCTGTGCGCCAGGGCCACGGTAACTCTTTCGAACAATCCGCGACCCCGGCAGGCATCGGCCCTTTCGGACCCCGTCAATGATCCTGACATCTATTCGAGGCGCGCGTGGAACACGACGCGCCGTCGACCCGGGCCTGGTCCTTACCGGACGGGTACTTTTAAAACCTACGGGTAGGATTAACCATCTCTAATACGCCTGCAGGTTCCGTATCAGTAAGTTTTAGTGTTAGTGCTTCTCACATTTTGAGCTCGATAAGGTAACACCACCATTAGAAAGAGGGATGGGAGCTCCTATATATCCGGTATCAAATCGATTTGATGAACCCTGGAAATAGACTACATTTAATCCTGAAAAATTAAAGCTTCAATAAAAACTTCACAAGCGCCCGCTTGAGAAGTTTTTCTCAAGCTCAAAGCTCATGCTCTATTTCTGACCAACACTCTTGATTTTAAAACTTAAATAGCCTTAATAGGGAGGTACCTACTGTATATCCGGATATTAAACCTACTTGCCTTGTTAAACACGCTACAATAAATCATCGAACATGCCTACGTCATAAGACACATTTCCACCACAACACCGTGACATAGTGACATGGCCCTTAAATCCGTGACGCGTAACATTGATGTTCTTTGAATGACAGCCGTTTTTTGAAGAACAAATCGGCAGAAAAACATAGCTAGGTGCCTATTTTTTTATTCAGAAAATTAAAATTAATCACACGTTAGACAATTAATAATATTTATTAATTTTATTTTTATTTCTTCCTGTTTACTAACAATAGCTTTATAAGGTTTTTGTGTTACTAACAGTATATGAACTTCGTCTGAAATAAATGTCTTATTATTATTATTATTAATAAATCATTTATTTTCCAGATCATAAAATCCAATTTAACGAATTGATTGATAAATTCGACATACTTTTGATTTAGGGGTCTACATCATAAGTTATCTATTTTCGGACATGCAACATTGTCGCCTCGTCAAACACGACACAGTAAATCATCAAACATGCCTACGACATAATTTATGACTCATAAGACAGGCAGAGCCACCACAATACCTTTAGTCGACACGGCCCTTAAATCCGTGACAGGAAACATTGATGTTCTTTGAACGACAGACGTTTTGTGAAGACTAAATTGTTAAGAGGACATAGGTATATATTTCATACCACAGAAAATTAAAAACTTGACACGTTAGACAGTTAATTTGACATACTTTTCATTTATGAGTCTTCACCGTCGTCATAAGTTATTTATTTTTCGGTCATACAACATTCTTGCCTCGTTAAACACGCCACAATAAATCATCCAACATACCTACGTCATCATAAAACAGAGACAGACACAATACCTTGAAATAGCCGACATGTTCTTAAATCCGTGACTCGTAACATTGATGTTCTTTGAACGGCAGCCGTTTTTTGAAGACCAAATCAGTAGAAGGATATAAGTACTTATTTTTCTCAAACATGCTTGGAAATTCGAGCATTATTTTGACAACCGTCTTCGAGATAAATCAAAAATGTTGTACTAGTCAAATACATGCGAGCAGCGGCCGGCAATATTAGTATGAAAACTCATATCTGTCGTGTATTTTAAAAATGGAATGAACTTTTTACTTCGGCCTATGGCAACCAAGGAGGTAACTTATCAAAGATTCTAATTAAATCTCGTATTGGCTTATCAAATAGAGCTGTTTAAAGTGAAAAAGAAACAAATGAACATATTGGCGCGAGATAAGCTATCGTTGTTCGTCATTGATTCTGTAATTTATAATTAATTTACTAGTTTAAATTTCCGCTCATTATTTGAGAAAAGTACTATCGAAGCTTTGGCCGCAACCAGGCATTGATGGACTCACTTATGTGTGCCTCGGCCCAAATTTTCACGTTCGTCTATCAATGCCTCTGTTTTCGGCCGCTGCAGTAATGTACTATTTTATCCAGAAAATTAAAAAAGAAAACACGCTACACAGTTAATTCGGCTTAACTACTTTTCATTTAGGGATCTTCATCGTAAGTTATCTATTTCCAGAGATTCAACCTCCTAGCTTCGTTAAACACGCCACAATAAACCATTAAACATGCCTACGTCTTATGACAGTGACATGGTCCTTAAACCCATGACTCATAACATTGATGTTCTTTGAATTACAGCCGTAACTTGAAGACGAATGTCTGACTCATTGTAAAGATCACATCTGTAAAAAGACCTACTTCTCATAAAATAAAACGAAAAAACCCAAACGCGTTATTTCGATGCATTTAGGAACCTTCATAAATAAGTTATCTATTTCCGGACATGCGACATTCTTGCTTCGTTAAACGTGCTACGATAAATCATTAAACATGGCACGTCATAGGCTGAGACACTACAATACCGTGACTTAGTCGACATGGTCTTCAAAATCCGTGACTCATAAACATTGATGTTTTATGAATTTGCTCAGTCATATCACGAAGATGAATGTCTGGTCCATTATAAAGAACAAATTTGAAGAAGGATCTAGGTAATCCTCGTCAAATAAAAGTAAAAAAACTCAATTCGGTTTATTTATTTTATTTAACTTATGTATTTACGGACATGAGACATTTCTTGTTTGGTTAAAACGCTACAGCAAATCACCAAATATGCCTCCATCCATGCTAAGTATGTCATAGGATTAGACAAAGCCACCACAATACCGTGTCATGGTCCTTAAATCCGTGACCCGCAACATTGGTGTTCTTTGAATTACAGCTGTAACATGAAGACCAATTGATGTTTTATTTCTTAAGGCCCTCTTGTAGTGCGGTGTGTTTGGTAATGCGTCTCGGCGGGCATTGGCTGGCCGGTGCGAGCGCTTAAACTGCTAGATTTTGTACATATTTTAAAAATAATTAGGAAAATTTTAAAATTTGTACTCAACATAAAAAACAAGAAGCCTTATCTTTTGATGTAATTTTACATGGTTTCATGACGGAATCTCTTCAAGGTACACGTTTTAAATAGCGATTTAGTGTCATCTTTACGTTGTTTTTTATCGAGCCGGTTCTTATAATTCACGTTTCTGTCTTAACACAGCGCCTGACCGTATGTTAAATTTACCTAAAATATTTTATTTTTTTGGGCATCCTTCACATTTTGCTAGATTTACAGAGGATTAAGAAAGTTAAAAAGTACTGAAACCTCGCCTTGAGAACTAAGACTACATTGGAAGATATAACGTAGACTTCACAAGCGTTTAGGCCGGATACCGTGCAGCAGTGGCGAAGGTTCCATACAACTCGATTCCTATCGGCTTCCCTTTGAAAAATGGCACAGTCAGTATTCCATAGACAAATAATATAATCACATTAAAGATATGTACTCCGGCTTACCTCTAACAAAAATTTACCCTTTGCTACTGCCGTGTAGGTATATTGGTTTAGACTTTAACTTTAATAAGTTATCCTGAAAAGATGAAGTTCTTAAGTAGGTATTTTCGGACATTCGACTTCCTTGCTCGTTACCTAAACACGCTACCTATAAACCATGGCATACTACCACAATATAAACGACATGACCATTAAATCCGTTACTGAAGACACATGAAGCTGTCGGATTTATTTCAGAAGGCTTCATCAATTCGTTCCGAATTTACAACTTAGGTTGTAGAAGTCCTAACAAAAGAATTTTATTAGTAAAAACACTCTCATTTCAATAGCGGATTTATCTCTGCTTTTTAACACATAACTGCTGCTTTATAACTGGCGAAATGGGGGCGTAGGTACCAAAAAAAAAAAGACATAGGGACACCTTTGCCTAGCCCTTCAAGGATTAAAGGCGATTATGTTGTTTAAATAGGTAGACGACTGAACTAAAGAGTTGTTTCTACCAGGATTGAGGAGACCCATCTACTTTCGGTAGGAAGGCTGCTCAAGAACATTAGGTACCTAGGTATGTACAGAATATAAGGATTATTTTTCATTTTGGATAACAAAATATCGCCATCACACTAGGTAAGATAGATAGATAAACCATATTTATATACCTAAATGACGTCAGTGAGTTTTTTTTTTTTCAGATGATCCTATGAAAGTATGATCCTGCCTATCAACTTTAAGTTGCTAAAGGTCGTCTTCTTGACCACGAGAAAAAGACAAAAAAAAAAGAAAATATGGAACAACCTCATCAAAGTGTAGAAATTAACGATGAACAAGTTAATCGGTAAGTTGGAAATAATTATTACTTAATTGATTGCTAAAAGGTAAGTAAAAGTAGATACATAAGAATGAAATAAATAATCAACTATCTACTAGGTAGGTACCTATCTACGTATTTACCTATTCTAGCAGAAAGTCAAAGTAGGCAGGAATGTAGATTGCAATAGAAATGCGAAAAGTTTTTAAGAAATAAGTACTTACCAAAAAGTTAATTAAACATTATTATACTAGTTAATAATCCTTGAAATAATTTTATAAGTGTCTATTACTTTTACATCACACGAAATTTCAGAAAAATCTAACATTTATTTTATTTACAAGATATTATTTACACAAAACTTTTAAGAAATAAGCGAGAATGCCTAAACACCACATCGAAAATTTTAAGCGTCACAAATACTACCCAAAAACATTTTTCCAACTAGATTACGTTCGTAACTTAAGTCAGTTAGCCAGGGAAGCAAAGAACCGACTCCTTCTCCCGGCGCCTAAGGTGGTACTGAAGTATGTCTGTTTCCAACATACCCAGCAAACAGTTTTCCACTGTTCCTTTCCTTCATATTACGATGCGCAAACCTGCGGGAAAAGCTTTCCCACGTGATAAGGTTTGTTTATGTTAGCTTAATTTAACGCCATCTCCTGGCTGGCGCATAAAGTAACAACGTTGAAAATGATGACGTCCGCTCAAATAAACTATTTTGTAACACATAGATGTCGTTAGTAGCAACATTGCTAACTTGGCTGAAAAAACCATGTGAAAATAATTGTAAAAGTGTGTTTTTCTAATTTATCTTTATTCTTGATAATTTATGTTTAGGTTTTCTAATTAATTTTAATTTTATTATATTATAACTGGTAATTTTATCGCGCTCAAATGTCATGACAAAGTTGGAGACGAACTGTCAGTTTCGTGTTCTGGAAAATTGTACACGAATAGAGATTGACACGCTTTCTTCTATTTTTATATTAACTGTAGAAACAACTAACTTATTTTATAACTTATTTGTTGTTCCCGGTGTTATTAGTAAGCTAGAAAAAGAAAAACCGTGAAAATGAGTACAATATTGGAGAAAATTGCGGGTATAGAGTCCGAGGTTTGTAGAAGAGGTTATATTAAAAACTCAATGATTTTTTAACATAATATTGTCAGTCTTTCACTGAAATATTCATTAGTATAAAACGTCCACAAAATTCAGCTATGGATTGTGTTTTTTATCTTTATAAGTACTTAAACTATAACAATTTATTCACAACATTACAGATGGCTCGAACGCAAAAAAATAAGGCGACTGCACTCCATTTAGGTATACTAAAGGCCCGATTAGCTAAATTGAGGCGTGAACTCATCACTCCTAAAGGTGGCGGCGGAGCAACCGGCGAAGGTAAATAAAGAATCGTATTTTATAACCTATGCTTGGTCAGAACTAATATACTTACTTATATGATAGTAGTAATAAGGGGTTCCCTGTATCTTGAAAGGTCAATTAAATCACTAGCAGTGAAATTTTATGTCATTAAAAACAAAAAAGAAAACATTCAAAAATTACATAAAGCTCAACTACAGATCATCTAATTAGCTCTTCGCGTACTTGAACCCAAGATTATTTAGAAAAACATTATTTTTCAACAGAAATAAAAACTTTGTAACTCTGTGACAATGATTTAATTTCTAATTGGATACTAAAGACAAGTGTGTTTTATGATGCAGTGTGATCTCTGGAAGTCTGGACAATTGGCAAAAATTGCAATTTTATTTCTATTGCGAATATAAACTAATGCATCACTTTACCATTTTCAGGTTTCGACGTTGCTAAAACTGGTGATGCCCGAATCGGCTTTGTAGGGTTTCCATCAGTGGGAAAATCAACGTTGCTGTCTAATTTAGCTGGAGTGTACTCGGAAGTGGCAGCATATGAGTTCACAACGCTGACAACGGTGCCAGGATGTATCAAATACAAGGGCGCTAAGATTCAGGTGATAAAACTAACATTTTTATCATAAGTACTAATGTTATAGATAAATTAACAGTGAATGGCTTAGTTATAGTGAATTTAAATGCAATCAACAGAGGTTTAGAACAAAGCAAATACTCACAAATAAAAACAAAATGTCTCATTACAAGAGTAGTTCTAACTTCTTTAGGATTTATAGCGTTCCTTCATGTGCGTGCGTGGGGTAGTTCTAAGTTTGGTCAAAGCTTAAACCTTTCAGCCCTTTTGTATTTTGAACCTTATTCCGACTGATGTAAACTTCTTAATAATATTGACAACTTTTAGCTAGTCAGGCCCGAGGTGGCCTGCTAGCGGGCCAAAACAATAGATAATCAATTGCGTCTCATTAACGATGCTTGATGAGTTAAAACTGATCTATTTTTTTTTTGCATTTGTAATGTTGTTGTTAACATTGTTGGAATAAAGTTTGTAATTTAAAAAAAGCTCAATGGTTTAAACATGGATCTAAATCAGTGGTTCCCAACCAGTGGTCTGTGGACCATCAGTGGTCCGTAAGAGCTAAAATATGGTCTGCGCAAGATTTCAAACAAAATGATAGAAACTATAAGAACGCATTTAAATCTGATTCTTTGGTGTAAAAAAGTAATTTCATACACTAAAATTCGTGAAATCGCTTTGCGCTATCTTATGCTTTTCTCCACAACTTATTTATGCGAAGGATTTTGTGATTTACTGACAATTAAAAACAAGTTCAGGAATCGATTGAAAGTAAGTGCATGATGATTATTAGTGTACCTGTTTTTGCTTTAATTACCCCAAGAATTCAAGAACTTGTACAGCAGATGTAAACTCAAAAATCTCACTGACGCAAACTGAATTACCTACCAAAAAATTAAGTGTTTTGTTAATTAATGTTACTTTTAAATTTTACGATTACGTATGCTAAACTTTTCGATTTAACTTAATTTTTAGATTGATACAGTTTATTATTTAATCGCATTGTGGGCCCTGCTAATAATAATGAAGTCAAAGTAGTCCCTGGTCAAAAAAAGGTTGGGAACCACTGATCTAAATAAACCTTGTTTTGTAATAACACTGAAACTGTTATTGCTACTGATAATCAGTTAATAAGCCACTATATTACCGCACTATCAACTACCTAGTAACACGTTTAACTCATCAAGCATCGTTAATGAGACACAATTGATTATCTATTGTTTTGGCCTGCTAGCGGGCCACCTCGGGCCTGACTAGTTAAAATACAGTAAATATCATTTTGTTTTTAATTCCACTACTTTTTAGTCTGCTTTAACACTCACAAACTCAGTTTTAAATTCTACTCATTAAATTGCAATATTTCATACAGTCATTAGTAAAATATAAATGATAAATTATTTTATTTCTGTAAGTAGCTTTGTACAAACACTTTTACACGTCAATTCAATAATATTTTTTAAACCAGATGAGGTTGGCGTTTCCTACCTGACTACTCTGAGAAGAAAGGGCGACACAAACTCAGAGGTCATAATATAAGTTGAGCTATACTTACTTATATTACCCAAATTATTAAAACTTGTAAAAACCCTGCCACCCCTGCCCCCCCTGTTGTAAACCCCTGCCTGTGGGTCAACTTCACTCAGCGGGCATACAGCGACCTACGTGTTCAATATAATAATGCACTGAGAGTGCTGCTGCGGCTGCCGTGGCGTTGTAGTGCGTCAAGGATGTTTGCGGATAATAATATTAATGGTTTTGCCGCCATTATTAAGAATAGATGTCCATCCCTGACGACGCGTGTTCTCGGCAGCACCAACAGTATTCTTAGAGTATTCGCAGATCGGTGGGATTCCCCGATGTTGCGGAGGTGGATGCAGCTCCACGCAAATTTTTAGTTGTAGTATGTTGATTTGTGTCTGTAACCTACTAACACTAGAAGTTAAGTAAAATTGTTACTAACCCTATGGACTCATGTCCGAAATAAAAGTATTCTATTCTATTCTATTCTAAAACACTTCTTATTACTTAAGAGGATGCACAACGGTCCACTAGCGCCATTCCTTTAAAAAAATATTATGTCGTGACTGAGAAGGAATTATTAATAACGGCTTGTAAGGACCTTCGGGTAAGTGTGTCTAGAATTTTCTAATGCCTTTTATAAAGTTTCATATCGAGACACGAAGCAACAAAATTCGATCTAAAGAAAAGCGGCCACATTCCTCTAGATCGTATTTTGTTGCTCCGTGTCTCAATATGAAAGTTTATAAAAGGCATTAGAAAATTCTCGACACACATACCGAGGATCCTTACAAGCCGTTATTCGTAATTCCTTCTCAGTCACGAGATGATATTTTTTTAAAGGGTTGGTACTAGTGGACCGCTGTGCGCCCTCTTAAATCTTTATCATTATCTTTATAGCTTCGCGATTTACCTGGTATTCATTTTAAATTGCACTTATTAAGTTCCTGGAAAGACTTGGGGAAGGCCTTTGCCCAGTAAAGGGACAGTATTGATTTAAAAAAATTGCAGTATTTCATTCTGTCATTAGCAAAATAGTTATAGCAGTACATATTTTTTGTTAGACGAACCTATCTTCTTCTTAAATTAATTGCTGTTCGTTAGTCTCGCAAAAACTCTAAAATGTTTCGACCAATTGCTATTAAAATTTGGTGAGTTGTTGTGTGCGTGCTGGAGAAGGGTTTAAAACATTGCATTGCAATGCATTAGCAAGTTCTGAATTTTTGTCATATCTTTCCAGCTTCTCGATTTACCTGGTATTATCGAAGGTGCGAAGGACGGCAAGGGTCGAGGTCGTCAAGTCATAGCCGTCGCTCGAACATGCAGTCTCATATTCATAGTCCTGGACGTGTTGAAACCGTTGCAGCATAAGAAACTGATTGAGCATGAGTTGGAAGGATTCGGGCTGCGGTTGAACAAGCAACCACCTAACATATACTTTAGGAAAAAAGATAAGGGTGGAATCAATTTGAATACTACTGTGAGTTTTTTTTAAATATGTTAATTGGATCGCAAAAATATAATTACAAGTTTCTCCTCAAATTAAAAACTTAAGTTATTTTACTGTTGCTGTTGAAACAAATAAAATGTTATCTGTCCGAATTTTCAACATGGAACTTACTACATAACATAACAGCTAATATGTATAATATGATAATTTAAGAAATCCTCAAACAATAAGGTCATCGTCATTATTCTCTGGCCCTGCGGGGTAATTGCGTAACACACTAATACCGGGTTCACACGGTTCGATTTTAGTTGATCAACTCCTAAATCGACACCAATTCGAACCGTCTGAACAGACTTTCCATCAAATTGAATTTCAAATTCAAAGTATTTTTTTGTGGAAGAACAAAAGTTGTTCAACTAAAATCGAATCGTGTGAACCCAGTATAACAGTAGGAATGGCTTTCATTTTGACAGTTCAACAACATTCATTGCGTTATTTACGTTGTTGAGCATATAAATTTTTTGAACATATGAAGCAATGGATTAGCAATAGGCTTCAAAATTATTCAGATTGTGATTGATAGAGTGTGACGCAATTAGGGTTGTAATCCCAATCTATTTGGGGTCGGCGTAACATTTTTTCTTCCATACTTTGCTATTAGTCGTCATCTCACTAAGCAATAGGTAGAGTTCGTCCAGTTTAAAATTGCACGCCCCTCCACTGCTTGTTGCATACACATTTCAAATGTTTGTATAGACATTTTTGTGGAGGGGCGTGCAGTTTTAAATTAGACGTTCTCTAATAAAGTTTATTGTGTTATTAAATAATGACAAGACTGATAATAAATCACGATAAATACACCTATTTACTGATTTTATGATGCTACATTCATGATTTATATTTAAACATTTAATTCCTCTAATAATTGAGGCTATGAGAGTCAGAGTGGCCTAACTACTTAAAAATAGTTTTCAGTAGTAAGGAAAAAACAGAAGCCCTGATTTCAAATAATTTAAACTAAACAAATTTAAATACAAAATTTTATAAAAAACCAAATTTTTAGGCCACTGGCGCTATGAGTTTTACCGTTCCGAGCAGATTTTTCAGAAGTAAAAACAGTACTTATTGAAAAATTACAATGGCTCTCATGGCCTCAATTATTTTGTATTGTAACTAAAGAATAAAATCCTTATTCCAGTGCCCGCAAACGGAGTTGGATATAGAAACAGTGAAGACAATTCTATCGGAGTACAAAATCCACAATGCTGACATTACTCTGCGGTACGATGCTAATAGTGATGACTTGATCGATGTCATTGAAGGAAACAGGGTGTACATGCCTTGTATTTATTTGCTTAATAAGATTGGTACGTAACTAATATCCCTAATACTTATTAACCACCTTCAAAAAGGAGGAGGTTCTCTATTCGTCTGTAGTTATATATTTTTTTTGTATGTTTGGGTATGCCTCAGGAGTGGTCCCATATAAATTTTATTAATTTTGCTTTGATAGTTTTTTAGTTAGCTTCAGTAATACGTATTTTACCATTAAGTGTATTTTGATAAATGATTTCTTTCTGTAAGTAGGTTTGTACAAACACTTTTTTACACGTCAATCATATTTTAAAACTAGATGAGGTCGGCGTTTCCTATCTGACTACTCTGAGAAGAAAGGCCGAAACAAACTCAGAGGTCACAGTCTCTTTTAAAGTCCACACATAATCTTGGTCAGATCATGTGAAGACCATGTAGATTTGTGTGTGAAATGGTCTTTTGAGGAAAAACCACACAGAATGAGTGGACCATCGTGCAGCTCAGCTCAAAACTTAAGGAGCTCAACGATTCGACGAACAATACCAAAGAAAGGACATTTCGGTAGGCCGCATAAAGCACTCAAACTGCCAGATCATCATTAAAACTACCTGAGAAAGTGAAAAACAAATAAAAATTAAAGTGGTCTATAACAAACAAAACATAGTCCTCACATTCACAATAATTAAATATGATGTTATAATAACTTCCTGTCACTGTTATTTACATAGCAAGTATTGGTATACGAATTTGTGTGGGGTGGGTACCACAAAAACAAAAGTGAAAAATAAAACTTTTTTACAAAAAACAACAAAAGACTTCCAAAAAAAAAACACTTGTTTGCAAGCTTTTTTCAGGCCTTGTGTTGGCAAGTTGGCACAAGCTCTGCAGACATATTTCTTTATGCTGTAGTAAAAAAAATTGCTAGGCTGCAAGTTGGTAAATAGCGTGCCGTACTGCACAGGGCCATCAAAGAAATAATATTTAAAATATTAAAATTAACACGGGTATTGTATTGTCAAAGTGCTCATCATATCCCATAATTTGCATGCAAAGTAAATAAATTATTCAGTTTGATAGGCTGAATAAAATATTTGTTACATGACATATTAACATTGTGTCACAATCGTAAATATGTACGTGCGAATTCGGTACGTATCCAAAATACTTAGGGCCCGTTGTTTGACTAGTAGTCAAACATACTAATAGTTAAAATGCGTTAGATAAACTAACAATTTGTAAAAAATTACATAAGTATGTTGTTTAACAAATGGTTAAGCTGACTAAAGTTAAAAAAAATATATAATTTTGGTATAAAAGTTAACCACGCGCAGACAGAGTAGTTAAAATTTGACAGCTATTGACTATTGTCAAGTGACTAATTGTTAAATTGACTATTGGTCATGTTTAACTATGTATCAAACAACGGGTCCTTTTTTTTTTGGGTGGGAAATCATCAAATGACCTCTCCCGCTCTGGGCGGAGCGGAAGGGCGTGTCGGACTCTTACTGACTAAAACCCACCTGTGTTCTTTCAGTGCCCTGTGCGCCAGGGCCACGGTAACTCTTTCGAACAATCCGCGACCCCGGCAGGCATCGGTCCTATCGGACCCCGTCAATGGTGCTGACATCTCTTTGAGGCGCGCGTGGAACACGACGCGCCGTCGACCCGGGCCTGGTCATTACCGGACGGCGAGCTGCCCGTTGCTCGCCGTCCGCAAGCCCGCGCCTACGGTGGCCGGGAGTCGGCAATCGACTCCCGACGCCCAGGGTGTCTCCTCCTGAGTCTGAAAACTGTGTTGTGATGTATTGCACAGTACTATTATTATTTCCGCAGATCAAATCAGCATAGAAGAATTGGACGTTATTTACAAGATACCGCATTGTGTGCCAATTTCGGCCCACCACAAATGGAACTTTGACGACTTATTGGAGAAAATGTGGGAATACTTGAAGCTAATTCGGATATACACTAAGCCCAAAGGACAGTTGCCTGATTACAATTCCCCTGTAGTACTGCACGCCGACCGAACGAGTGTTGAGGACTTCTGTAATAAGCTGCATAGATCCATCATCAAGGAATTTAAAATGTAAGTGGTTTCTTTTAAATAGCTTCTGCCCGCGGCTGCGCCCGCTAGGATGTTGGACATCCCACGTTAACGGGCTACCGGGACATACAGTAGCCTATGTCCTTCCCCAGGATGCCATCTATCTCCTTGCCAAATTTTATCGAAATCCGTTCAGTGGTTTAGGTGTGAAAAGGTAATTAACATACAGACAGTTACTTTCGAATTCATAATATTAGTATGGATTTTGATTCTATAGCATTCATCATTCAATAAAATAGAAAGAAAATACATTCCTGGACTTCTAAATTGAGCCACCGTGCATTTTTATGTTTAAAGGCCTAAAACATTCAAATAATGATAAGTCAGAGAAAAAGTTTTTATGCAGTTTTGAAGCTGACTTACTGGCCATAATTTCGGTATCACTGTTGTTCTAAATTTGAAAATGAGAAGAAAATCGGAGTTTGGTCGCTCTTAAAGAAGCAAAAAGCTTTGAGTATAGCATAATATTTATTTCAGTCTGAAAACATTGTCAATAACATCAAAAGCAGGCAACATTTTGGCAATCCCTTATGTCTATTACGGTTGTAAGGTGTTACTGTATTCAGTAAAAGAAAAAAAAACTGATAAAATTAACATGCAAAATATGCATGCAAATCAGTCCTTAGTTATCTAAAAAGTTACACAAAACGAACAATTGCAATCGTTCAAAACACATTGCTCTGACTCCAACTGAGAAAGAACTTTTGGGTACAAAACTTTGTAAGCATTCGGACCTCAGATAAAGTCATCATGATTAAATTTCTTATCTTCCATCACAAAGTACCCACCTAAATACGGAACTTGATCCATCACTCTTTCCGCATCCTCTATTCCCAATGTTTTATCATTCGCCCCCGCAAACAAAATGACTTTAGAAGTCACTTTATTGAAATCTTATTCTGGTGGAGTTTTTGAACCGTTATATTTATCTCTATTACCCAACCCATAATCATATTGAACGAATGAACCACTTTTACAAATTTATGTGTAATGAATTAAGTTCTTTCTGCTCGATCCCGCTGGGAAATGACCCAATAGTGAGTTGAAGAAATCATGCTCTAGATTTTCAGGACAGAACCCAGGTATGGCCCCTAAGCCTACCTTAACGCAGAAATGATAGCCCAGTGCAACTTGCGAACAGAAGTTTCTCGCAAAATGACTCTTACTCAAGCGTTTCTTCGACTCCAATAGTCAGTAATATTTCGTTTAATACTGGCCCCAAACCTACCAGTGTTTTAAGTGCCAAATCACTGTTTGATAAATAACGCAGGTGACAAAGTTACGAATACCTTCTTCTCATTGGTATTTAGGCTTCGTCGACGTTAACATAAAAAGGGCTGCATTTCCTTCTGACCTATCACACTCAATTGTGCTTGTTCAACGTTTTCCAATACGAAGTCTAATAAGGCTGTCAAATCGTAATATCCAAATTCGTCCTAACCATTTCGAAATTTAAAATTTGATTTTTACCAATTCGTCCCAGAATTCGGGCAGGATTTAAATCTGTATGGTTTCGTGTGTAACGATTGACTCTATAATTCATACCCATACGTCATCATAGCCTTTTTGTACCAGCATGTAAACCAAGGAGGTGGTTTCTCGTAAAATGAAATCATCTGATGAACTGAAAAAGGCGTGGGATAGTAGTACTACGTCAACATCGCCTTGTATGTTGAATACCTTCAGAATGCAGCCGTCTTCTGTGGTCACATTATATTCTTCTGCACTTTCAGTATACTTCTCCCCGAGTTGTTTAAAGTCAAGAAGTCTATCTTCTGTGTTGTTCACGTTTAACGCATTCATATACTCTATGTTTAGTGAACTTAGAATATCACTTACTTTGAAATGGCTACAATTTAAATACTCACCAAAATAATTTTTAGACCCTAAGACTAAGCACCAAGTAAAATATGTTAACTTCAAATAAAATAAACCCACTGTAATACCGAGGTGCCTAAAGAACAACGTTTTAAGTTCCAAAATAATTATACACTCATCAGAATAATTGTACGTGTTGTATTTATATTCTTTTTGCCTACCAAAATGGATAAATGCTCACCAAATCTTGTTTCAAGTCGCTCACCAAAAATAAGTTTGCTTCAAAATGCAAGGGTGGGATACGATACAAGAGCGAGCGAAGCGAGCTCGGGACTTGGGGCACCCCGACTCGGACAGGTTAGGTTAGAAGGATAGGTTATTTTTTTTAAACCACCCAGAAGTAGGAGCCCCGCTAGGCGGGGCTCCGTCGACTACGCCTTATAAATAAAAAAGGCAATAGGTTCATTTCTACAATACTTTATGAAACACAATTTGGTGAGCATTTATCCAGTCTGGTGGACACAATTTGGTGAGTATTTCGAATTTTTTGGTAGTAAAATACACTCGAGAGCAATGAATCCGGGTCACTTAAAGAATCCTAAAAATCTCGGAAGCTAAAAATGCTAGGTTAATGCAATAAATTGTATTTAATAGACAATGTAATACTCCTTAAATGAAGGTATTAAAACTTCTTAGTTATTGTAAAGTTATATCATAAAAAAATCAAATTTGAAAAAGGGCCACTTTCGAAGATGGAACTACGAAATTACAGCATTTGGTTTTGCTTTTGTTTGTAATCTGTCATTTATGTGGGTACATAAACCATGTTGATAGTGCTCTATATTCATTATTCAAGCTGAAATTATGTCGCTTACGCCTGAAGAATGCACCAGAATACTTACAATGCTGGAAACCGGCCGGAGTCAGCGCGATACAGCCAGGACTGTCGGTGTGTCGCTGTCAACAGTACAAAGAGTTCTCCGACGTTACGAAGAAACTGGTTCTAACCTACGCAGACCAGGAACGGGCAGAACCAGGTGTACCACAGCACGAGAAGACCGATACTTGGTGAACACCATGCTTCGAAATCGCTTTCTCACAGGAACTGAACTCACAAATCAGTTTCGACGCCTCGGAGGAAGTAACCCAAGTGCATGGACAGTAAGACGTCGGCTTGCTGAATCTAACTTAAAACCCCTTAGACCTGCAAACGGCCCTAAACTGGAGCGTGGGCATCGTATTTCAAGACTAAGATATGCCCAGAGCCACGTAAATTGGAGTATTGAAGATTGGTCAAAAGTTATGTTCTCCGACGAATCAAAATGTATGCTCTACAAGCACGATGGAAGACACAGAGTGTATCGAAGACCAGGGGAAAGATTCAAGCAAGCATGCATCGAAGAAAAAGTAGCCTACGGTGGTGGGTCTGTACTTGTGTGGGCCGGAATTTCTTCTGAAAGTCGCACAGAGCTGGTGATCATAGAAAACGGCTCTTTAACTAGCGTAAGATATGTGGAAGAAATCCTCAATGATCACGTTGGTCCATTTATGGTCAATTTAGGTGAGGATGCTATATTTATGCATGACAATGCCCGACCTCATACAGGTAGGATTGTGAATGACTACCTTCAAGAGATGAACATTACTCGTATGGAGTGGCCAGCGCGCAGCCCGGATATCAACCCGATCGAGCATGCTTGGGACGAGCTAGGCAGATGCGTAAAACAACGAAACCCTCCCCCAATCACGCTTCGTGAGCTCAAAATTGCTCTCACAGAGGAATGGGAGAATATTCCCCAAAATCGTATAAGGAACTTGGTGTACAGCATGCCAAACCGCGTAAACGCAGTAATGGAAGCACGAGGAGGCAATACGAAGTATTAAAATTCAAGAAAATCGTAATAAAGTTCAAAAATTTCATGTTTCCTATTTTTGTTTTAAGGAGAGATCAGCAGTTTTTTTCTTTATGTAATTTTGTGTTAATAAAATGTATGGTGACTCATATTTTTTTTACTTTCATTTAAGGAGTATTACATTGTCTATTAAATACAATTTATTGCATTAACCTATCATTTTTAGTTTCCGAGATTTTTAACATTCTTTAAGTGACCCGGATTCATTGCTCTCGAGTGTATGTACTTTTCTGGCAGGCGTTTAAACGCATGCCCTTTGAAAGTACTTGCCGCACTTACTAAAGATGAAACACTTGATGGGAGCTCTTCAGTTGCAACATTTAATAGATTGGAGGATATTGTCGATAAAATTCCGGCAGAACTGCATCGAAATGTCAAACTTTTTGGAAAGTCCAAAAGTGCACGTTTCATAATCTCATTCAATTCTATTAAATAAAACTAAAAAAAATGAGAGAATACATAATTAATTGATTAAAAGAGAGGATGAGCTGTAATATCCAGCTACTCAGCAAAAAATTTCTGAATTTTTATAACTCTACGGGTTTACTAATTAAAAAATTGAAAAGTAACATTAAAAAAAAACTACATTTAATTAGACTGTGATTTTCGAAAGGACTTAGTTTTGCTAATACCGAAGCGTTTAAAAAAATGGACTCGATTAGTTAAATTTTTCTGGAGTTATCGTGACCACGCCAGGATCCATAGGTACATACAGACACACGGACGTCCACAGAATACTTTTTTTAAACAGATTTTTCATTGCAAAATGTCTTTTGGAAATAACGTGAGTGTTGGAACTAGTGTTTTTTCTTGACGTTTGTGTGTGAATATTATTCTACAAGTGCGATATGAAGTAAATAGAGACATTTTTAGCTCAAGGAATTACTTTTTCTTTGTAAAGCGAGAGTAGAGCACTACCTCACGCGCTTCGCTTATGAGGCGTGCAATAATGACAAGTCCTTTATGAATAAAATAATTCATTGTGTTGAATTCTGATTTCAAACCGTCAAAGTTTTGATATAAAAAATTGGGTCGCGAGTATTTATTCATGCGCGTATATTTACTGTAAAACCTTCCAAAAGCGTGTCGGACCACGCACAATGAAGGGACCCTAGTTGGGATGATTTTTTTCAAGAACAAACTTAATATTGTAGGTGAAAAACATGGTCTCCCATAAGTTCCAACTGCAAATGTAAGTTATTCGACTATTACTCGTTAACTTGTAAAGCCTACATAGCTTTCCTTTTAACTTCGTTATAATTATATACTATTACTGTGAATTTTTTCACATGGATATCCAAAAACAACCATTTAGCTCTAAGAGAAATTAGCACTTTAAAGCTTAATATTCTACAAACGGATCCCTTAATCGAAAAATTGTTTTCACAAACCCGTAATATTTTTGAAAGACCTATCCATCAACATCCACATTATAGGGTAGACGACAAAAAAGAAACATCCCCACTTTACGTGTAGAGGAGGTACGGCATTTTTTTTTTTACAACTTTTTGTTTTACCTCTATGCCGGCGTGACTAATATGTATATCCATGCCAAATTACAGCTTTCTAGTACTAAGAGTCTCTGAACTAAGCTACGGACGGACATGGCGAAACTATAAGGGTTCCTGAGGGCCTAGACAAAGTAACATTCGATTAGCGATGACGCTAGTAGAAAAGCCAAAAAACGTATGGGGTTGACATAAGCTATCAAAATGTCACGTGATCATAGGTCACCGAATAGTAATTAATTAGACAATGTTTTAACAACATTCGATTATTGCCATAGAGATGCGTAGCCAAGTGGCACTTTTTGACAAGCGTTACCGCTAGTTTTCGATTCGTATGATGAAAACATTAGCGAAAGCGATAGCGGTTGTAGAAATAGAATCGCTCCGAAGCGAATGATATTTGTCTAGGCCCTCTGGTTGGCTACGGAACCTTAAAAACTATATAAGTTCTTAAAATACTTACAATAAAAATATTTTGCGAGCTTACACCCGCGTGGTGAATTCAGCCCATTCTCTCTCACAGAGCAGAGGCTTATGTCCCAGCATTGAAAACATTATAAAGCCGATTATAATATTAATATGTGGTCTACTTTCAATCCGATGGGCCGTCCTGAAAAATAAATTGGTCTCGATTTTCGAGCATGACGTAGCACTGCCGTTCACCGTATATTCAACCGTTTGAACAGCATTTTTTTATTTTTATAAAACGAATTTGTTGAAATAAACGTTTTCTGACAATATAATTATTAGTATAATATCTTTAGACAAATACCAATTCTAACTAACTGATTTGTACTAACAACAAGGAAAATCAAAAAACAGTGCTTATTCTTGAGTTTTTTTAATTATGATTGAAAGCAACACTTGTGCAGGCTATTTAAGTTTTGAATAAGATATAAAATGTAAAGGAAAATCAAATATGATGAATTAATTCAAACTAAAATAAAGGAAGTAAGTAATCAACCTGACAAAATAAAAACGATAAAGTTTCTACACGAATTTTCTCCAAACTTTCGTTACAAATAAAGACATAATTATTACACATACACATATACCAACCCTATCAAAAAGGAAACAGCAATTTAAATACAAATGTGAGCAATATTAATATTATACTAGTTTAACAAATCAATAACTCGTGGATACAAATTTATATGAGCATCCTTCGCAAAAATGAAGTCAATGTGATTAAACCGTTCGTAGTCCATCACGTAATAACCTCCTACATTTGGAAGCTCTTCCTTCAACCTTTCGGCAGCCTTTAATCCCAAAATTAGATCATTTTTGCCCATAAACAGCGTAACGTTACACGTCACTTTGGTTAAATTGTAACTTGGGGGCATTTCAGTGCCATATAGTTCTTTGTTCTTATAAGGGCCGTAGTCATATTTGGCAAATCGGTCACTATTCCCCACTTGAGTATAATGTATCAAGTTCTTTCGACTGGTTCCGGCCGGGAATTGTCCCAAAAGTGTATCGAAAAATTCTGGTTCCATATTATCAGGATCGTACCCAACTATGGCTGCCATAACAACTTTAACGCATAAGTCATAGCCCACTGTTCCTTGTGAACATAAAAGTTTAAGCAGTTTTCTTTCAAGAGATTCATAACCTAGAAATTCTTGAACTCCGAGAGCCAGAGTTATTTTATTCAATACTGGACCCAAGCGAATTGCTGTTGTAACTGGTAAACCACTGTCTGATAAATAAACAACAGGCGAAAACGCTACTAAAACCTTGATTTTGTCATTGTATTCCGGCTTCGTCGATGTTAACACAAAAACGGCTGAAGTTCCTTCCGAGTGTCCAATCACACTTAATTGTTCTTTATTAGTTGTGTTCAACGCTAAATCTATTACGGTCGATAAATCGTAATTTCCCAACTCGTCCATGCTGTAATTCCAAAATTCAGCATCAGTATTAGGATTTAGAGTTATGTGGCTTCGTGAATATCGGTTGCCTCTGTAATTCATCACCCAGATGTCGTAGTCTCCTTCCGCAAGCATGTGCACAAGAGAGGTGTTTCCTCGTAAAATAAAATCGTTCGATGATGATAAAACTCCATGAGATAATAGAACTACGTCACCAGAATTATTGCTCGGTATACGAAAAATCTTCAGAATGTATCCGTCTTCTGTGGTCACGTTATATGTTTTTACAGTTCCTGTGTACTTCTCTGCAAGTCCAGTAAAGTCTAGGAGTCCATCTGCTGTGTTATTTACACTGACTGTGCTTAAAAACTTGGTGAGGCTACCATAAGTCGTGAACTGCTTAATTAAACTCATAAAATCCAGTACTCCGTCTGATATTGTCACATTTGTCAAACTCAGAAGATCTGAGAAATTCACTTTTGTTAAATCAAGGTTCTGGAAAAAACTTTTCAGATCTAGTAGGCCATCTTCCAAAACAGTCACATTTAGCGTAGTTAGTATGTTCTTTATGTTCACATTATCCGTCAAGTTAAATTCCTGAATAAGACCAGTCAAATTGAAAACTCCATCTTCTGTTGACGTCGACTCCATCTTATGTAACGAATTTAGATAATCACTTGCTTTTAAATTACTTGTTGCTTTTACTATGGATGCCATACTTGATGAAACCTCTTTAGATAATGGACTGGAGAAAACTTTCGACAGTATGGTGGCAATACTGCCTTGAAATATTAAAATAATAACTAGTCCTCTTATAAGTAAATTCATGTTTCAGAATTATGATCTCTTTCACTGTCGAATTTTCGTTATATATGCCATAATCGATCAGTTTGCGAGCCTTTATACTATTTCAAGAATGGCGCAAAATTTTGTCAAAAATTGTGCCAAGTTCTTGCTGTTATATTTTTTGGAATTTCGTAACATATAAAAGTAAATGCGTTAGTACTCATGAATTGATAACACAACCGGTATGCTTATTTGTATGTCTGGCGCACCTTAGTTTAGCTGTTCTTTCTCCAGATTTACTAATTAGCTTGATTACGACTTTCAGAAAGTAGCGGGAATAATATTAACGGTTCTTAAATTCGAACTTGGCGCAGCACTGCCATACATCCATCTCAGGGTCTGTTTGAACAGATGCTTTTTCTTTGAGCTGACTGACTGGCTGGCTGATTGGCAACTGGCTCTTCTGTTTGCCATTTACACTTTGGCGATATTTAAACACGTTGTCCTTGAATTTATTATTTTTGTACAATTTTTCCATTGAATTTGTATAAAGATATCAGCAAAATCATGCAACGGAAATCCATCAGAACACTGCCAAACAAGCCAATAGAAATGATCCCGTATGTGACTTCTAAGCCAGGATGGATATTTCTATAAGAAAAACCGAGTTTCAAAAGCAGTAATGTTCCCACTGATAGGACACAGGCCTCCTCTCTGTAAGAGTGATTGGGCCGTCATCCACCATGCCTGCCCAGTGCGGGTTGGAGGATGTCAGAAAACATGTCTTCTAATCGAATATACTCGATGCCTAGGAATTCCTGATCTCATTCCTTCGAGAAATAAATATACACATACATAAACTCTCGCCTTCTTCCCGTGGGGGTAGGTAGAAACTACGCCACCTGCTAGATCCTTACACACTCCTTTTGCTTCGTGTACGTTCATACATCTGCAGGCTTAGCACGAGCACCGTTTTGTCGACGGAAGAGTAGACAAAAATGGCGTTCCGTGTAGAGTACGACGGCAGCAAAGTAGAAAGAGTGAACTGCACTTTTTACGAAATTCAGTAGTTTATTCACGTTTTTCTTTTATTTTGCTAGTATCTCGAAAATGGTGTGTCCTATCTCAAAAATAATGTAAATTTCGAACCCCCTTCATGAAATCCTTAAACCCCTAAAGCTCAACATGTAGGTAATCAATTTTCACATTTTCCATACAAAAAGTGAAAAACTCCATGTTTCCATTCCATTTTTAGGGTTCCGTACCCAAAGGGTAAACACAGGACCCTATTACTAAGACTTCGCTGTCTGTCCGTCCGTCTGTCTGTCACCAGGCTGTATCTCACGAACCGCGATAGCTAGACAGTTGAAATTTTCACAAATTATGTATTTCTGTTGCCGCTATAACAACAAATACAAAAAACAAAATAAAATAAATATTTAAGGGGGCTCCCATACAACAAACGCGATTTTTTTGCCGTTTTTATAGATAATGGTACGGAACCCTTCGTGCGCGAGTCCGACTCGCACTTGGCCGGTTTTTATACTTTGTGGCCGTCGAGTAGAAAGTTTTCTACTGTTTTTAGCATGGCGATTACAAAATCAAATTGTCTTCACTACCTTAGACAACTGTCAGTTTTCAGTATGATTTTGACAGTTTGGGATAGAAAACTTTCTTCTGAAATAGTCTACATAAAAAAGGATCTAGACAACGATCGGTAGAAACGAAAGACAAAATGACAGATTGTAGAAGGATTTTTACGGTGCGATGTCAAAAAAGGAGAAACGAAATGTCACTTTGTATAGAAATAGCTGTGTCTACTCTTCGAAGAAATAGAAAGCGTCATGCTAAGCCTGCTGGTCACACGTACGCCGGTTGCAAGTACTACGTACCTGACCTTTCTGAACCACATCACCAATAAGGTCACTATAATTAAGTCCTCCTAGGGCATCCCCTCCCGGCGTTGCCACTCACATCTGCCTTCTAAATAGCTTTTGTTAGTCGCCTTTTATTCAATCTCTCAACATGACTTAACCATCTAAGAACCATAAATCGCCTGAAACACAGGATTACCTAGTTCAGGCACGTAAATCTTAGGAATATAATTTACATTTAAGTAAAACTGTAAAATTTTTAATACCTTGTAATTTTATGAATAAATATTATTAAATAATAATATATTATATTATATATGATAATATATTATTATTATTTATTATTGTTCATTTATTTATTTACATCCTTATTAAATACATTTTTAAATATTTTTATAAAAACATTAAAAAAAACGACATTTAAAAATATAAAAATAGTGGTCCGCCGGTATCGGGAGCAGGGTCCAAGCTACCGGTGGTTAGGACTCCAGAGATAGAAACCTCCTCACAATGCGAGCCGTATCGAGGAGTACTGCCTTCTGAATCAGGCCCTTGATCCAACTGCCTAACGAGAGCCTCGAGAAATGCTGGTCAAGGCTTTCGGCCATCAGGCCATTGGCCGATACGACAATCGGCACAATGATAGCCGAACTCACATTCCACATGTCAACAACCTCATGTGCTAAGTCGAGATATTTAATTTGTTTCTCTTTCTCAGCTTTCACGAGGTTCTAGTCATGCGGAATGGTAATATCTACAATCATTGTGCGGCGCGCTAATCGATCTATCACCACTATATCAGGCTTATTGGCGACAATAGTCCTGTCAGTAATGATAGACCGATTCCAGTACTACGTGATATGGTCACTTTCGAGAACTGGGTCGGGCACATACTTGTAGTACGGTACCTCAGAATCCACTAGTTTATATTTCAAAGCAAGTTGCTGATGAATAATCCTGGCTACTTGGTTATGCCTGTGCAAGTACTCGCCGTTAGCTAAACGAGAAGAACCAGAGATAATATGTCTGATGGTCTCACCCGGACGATGGCATGGCCGACACATATCAACCGTCCCATCTTTCATAATATGTCTCCGGTAGTTATTCGTCAAGATAACTTCGTCCATAATTGCACAGACGAAACCTTCAGTTTCCCCGAAAAGGTCACCAAAACGTAGCCAGGATACGGACGCTAAGAAATCTACACCGGGCTCATGAAGAGCCCGATAGAAGCGTCCGTGAAGCTCCTTGCTTTGCCATACCTCCTTGCGGTCATTGGTAGTAAGTACCACAGGTTTGCGCCAATTCTCTTTAGCCATGGAGAGCAGGGTGAGTCCCATGTCCACTGCTACCACATCACGGTGCATACCCACCTCGGTTTTTTTAAAATATTCCCTGAGACTGCACATTTCGCGGTTGTGGAGGGTCTTTGCATTTAAAAAGCCTCGACCCCCGCACTTCCGCGGTATGTACAGTCTCATCACCGATGATCGTGGGTGATGCATCCGGTTTGCGGTCAGCAGTGTACGGACCCTCCTATCTAGGGCGTCTAGTTCAGTCTGAGTCCATTTGAGTATGCCGAAAGAGTACATCAAAACCGGCACGACCCAACCAAGGCCCGCACCTTGTTTCCGCCTGAAAGAAGACTAATTAATACTTTCTTCAGGCGACCAAAGAAGCGCTCCTTCAACGATTGCTTCATATCAGTAACGTTGATGCCTAACGCTTCCGACATACCCAAATACTTATAGCTTTCGGATGAGGAGAGGGATCGAAGGTGTAAGGAATCCGAAAGTTGAATTCCCTCGGATTCCATAATCTCACCTCGCTTTACATGCATGACTGCACATTTGTCCACACCAAATTCCATCCTGATGGCGTTACTGAAAGTTTCAGTTACCTTCAGTAGGTCCATCAGTTGCAATTTGTTGGAGGCAAAGAGTTTCAAGTCATCCATGTAGAGGAGATGAGATATGATCTGACCACCTCTCCTCAACCGATAGCCTAGACCTGAATCCTCAAGTAATGTGCTTAAAGGATTCCGGGCTAAGCAGAACCAAAGTGGACTCAAACTGTCGCCCTGAAATATTCCCAGTTTAATCCATACAGGCTCATCGCTCCCCTGGATCCGTCGACACCCTGGATAGCGAAGAACCGTTCTCCATTGCCCCATACACGACCTAAGGAAGGTGCGTAGAGTTGTATCTATCTTGTACAACTCCAGCACCCTCATGAGCCATGTATGTGGCGCCGAATCGTAGGCCTTCTTATAATCTATCCAGCATGTCGACAGATCCTTGCGGGATCGACGAACCTGTTGGCTTATGGCCATATCGATGAGGAGTAGCTCCTTAGTACCGCGGGACCCGTTCCTACATCCATTTTGAGAGGCTGACATAATCGAGTTACTTTCAATGTGCGTATTAATTTTCGCTCTAAAAATGAATGTAAGAAGTTTATAGACCGTCGACAAACACGTAATCGGTCTATAATTCTTGGGATCCGTGGGACTACCTGACTTGTGGAGCAGGTGGGTAACGCCTGTTGTTAGAAACTGCGGAAGCGATCCAGACTCTAAAGATGACTGGAACTGAGATGCCAGGCGAGCGTGTGAACTAATTAGCCATTTCAACCAAAAGTTGTGCAATCCGTCTGGTCCCGGTGACTTCCAATTCGGTAACGGACGGACTGCTCTGGCGACGTCTAGTGGCGTAATTAGGACTGCTTATTATTATTATTATTATTTATTATTATAAATAAAGATGACAAAAATAATATTTTTTCTTTCCTTTTCAGTGCTCTCGTGTGGGGTTCTTCAGTGAAGCATCAGCCGCAGAAAGTGGGCATAGACCACGTGTTATCGGACGAAGACGTAGTCCAAATCGTAAAGAAAGTGTAAAATGTACCAATGTATACTGAAGTATATATTCAAATATATATATTTTTGCGAAACGACTGTGAAAATAAACGTTAAGTATTTCGAGTATCTGAGGAATTTTAAGTGATATTTATGCAGCTTGCAATTATAACCTTGGTATTTAGGTGTTCGATTTTAAAAGTATGTGTTTTATTTTTTCAATTTAAGTAAATATTCGATGCATTGTTTTCCGTACCTCAGAATGTAAAAACGGAAGCTATATCTAGGTAATGTTGATTGTTTTGCACACATTTCAAGGATCCTGATTCGTTATGACATACACAAGCCAAGTAACGCAGAAACGTTATTGTCTGATAAACGGAGGCAAGGTAATACATTTATTTTTTAATCAATATTAGCTGCTGCCCGCGGCATCGCCCGCGTGAATGTCGGCACGGGAACGTGCTACCGGAACAAAAAGTAGCCTATGTTACTCCTTATAACATCAGCTATCTGCCAGTGAAAGCTGTTAAAATCGGTCCAGCCGTTTCGGAGATTAGCCGGAACAAACAGACAAACAGACAGACAAATAATTTAAAATTGGTATTCTGTTATATGTACGGTATATACTTTCACATGCATTTAGTAAAAAGCTGCTATTTTCACATTACAAATCAGACACTTCAATTTTATTTATTTGTATGGATTATTTCCAAGCAGTTCGTGGATGGGTAACCATCCATTACATATCCCCCTCATTGCCTCGGAAGTCACGTTAAGCCGTTGGTCCCGGCTGTCATTATAGATCTTTGACAGTCGTTACGGGTAGTCATAAGCCCAAAAAGTCTGACCACCAGTCCTACCAAGGGGTATCGTATTACCCAGTAACTGGGTTGTGGAGCAGTTGCTCATTAAAATATTATATTTGCTTATTAAAATACCAGTATTTTACATGGAGCATCGATTTAGACTGGAAGCCGACCTGGGAAAAGGCTTCGCAGTTTAATTGATTATTTTTTCAACCAGTGCGACCAAGAAACGCAAAGGTCCTTCGCGAATCAGTCCCAGTAAACATTTTTTGTGTGCATCTTACCTATTTTCAAAACGACTTAGTCCATACATTTGTAGCATGCACACAGCCAAGTCTTCGTCCACAATTATACTAGAATACACGATGTTAGTTAACTTACATCTATTGCCAATTAGTCAACTATCTACTTAGTGTTAAGTAGTCTAAAGTTGATTTTTGATTGACTGATATAAAGGTCTTCGGCTATGGAATTTGAACTTTCTCATGTATGACATAGAGTTTATATTCCCAAAACTTGATAATTATCTGAGATTCAGAATTCAAGCTATTATAACATTGACCCTAATTCCCAGTGAGTTGAAAAGAGCTCTTTTATAATAAATTTAATCACGAGCTGTTTTGCTCACTTATAACATGAAATTGTATTTAAGCAAGAAGTTCAGTGGAAATAAATTATATTACCTATATAAATATATACTAGTTTTACAAGCGATCCCCTTATAAATACCAGCGGGGAAATTGCGTAACACACTAACAGTAGGAATGGCTATCGTTTTGACAGTTCAACAACATTCATTGCGTTATTTACGTTGTTGAGCATACAAATTTTTCGCACATATGAAGCAATGGATTAGCAATAGGCTTCAAAATGATTCAGATTGTGATGGATAGTGTGTTACGCAATTAGGGTGCAGGTTCACGGAATAGGTGCATGAAATTTATACAAGGTGGAACGTACGGTACATCGTAGCGAAAACTTTTAACATTGATTCAGGACATGATTCTAGAGCCACAGCGGTTTAAAAACAATCAGCTTTTCCCTACCTACGCGATCAAAAAGTCCGAAGCAGGAATTTGATTTTAAAACCGGCCAACCCGTCATACTTTTCATACAAACTCTTTTACGTGATTTTGGCGTTGTAATACATCTTTCATTGAAATTTTTGAACTAACAGGTATCTTGTGCACTTTATCTATGTTTCTATGCAAGCAAAAAATCTAAATTTGGAGAAACAAATTCAGTATAAGCCTCCAAAAATCTGAAAAATCTAATTTTACCTGATCATAATATACTCATAAATTGTAAAAGTAAAGAAAACATCTTCATAGAAACCTCGCACATGTAATGGAGATTCTAAATGACAAAAAAATAAAATCCAAAAACTTGCAAGGCTTTTTCAAAACACCATGTATTTCCTGGAACAAGTTTTGTGAAATCTTTGCGCGTCAATTTTCGTTCGATGTTATCGCGTTCTCACTCTTGCTTCTTTTTCAAACATTGCGTTGGATGAAACAACAAGCTTTTCAATCATGCTCGCTTTGACGATAGACTGACCGGGAAGGGCCCTCTTAAACTATGTTCTTATTCTGTCGTAAAAGTTTTCATTAAAATTCCTTTCCACCATGTATTGCTATTAAAAAAAATATTTCATGTCTACTTATCTATTCTTCAGATACTCAAAATAAATTTGTTATTGTTGGAAAAGAAAATTCTATGTAGGGATTACATTAATGTATTGAGTTTTATAACTATTTTTCTCAATTAATTCGCATTTACATATCATAAGTCAACAGTTACGCATGCCTGAACTTGATGTAACAATCATAATAAATCAGAATTGAATAATTTATTAACTAAAATGTATTTTTTCTTTTATATATGACTGTAATTTGAAGTAAAAGGCGTCCCACATTACCTAAGTCAGAGATTGGGCATCGGCTGAGCCTATCGGATCGTTTACACGGGGTCAGGGAACTTAATTTAACTAAGTTTTTAACTTTTAAGTTACTTGAACGTGTGTAAACAGTGCTGTAAGTGTTAAGTTTAGGAGCAAGATAACAGACAGATTAAATTGATAAGTAATTTCATTGTTTAGAAGCTAGTAAGGAAATTGACAAGCTGAACAAAATGTGCTGTAAAATTAGTTCGCTCATACTTTGAAGAAAACATCGACTGTATCATAAGCAATTAAAGTAATAATTAAAATAAAATAGAAATAGTCACAGTTGTTCCTAAATAATAATATGGCAAATCCGACCAGTCTAGATTTATGGTATTTTTTTCAATAACTTGGGATGTTAAACTTGTGTTGTACAGAATGCTCATTATAAATATATAAAAATCTAAATGTTGTTTTATTACTGTATCAACTTAGTAGCTATAAAATAATAGGTTGGGGGAAAAGTTTTTTCGCCAACCTATTATTTGTAGTAAAATCTCTTGGGCTGTACCTACTGTTTGTATCTGGCTGGTTAAGATACCATTAAATATATATGACATTTCAAAAACGAAAAGTAAAAACCGATTACCTGCCAGTTCTCAACTGTTTTTCTGTCCGCCAAAATGAGTGAATCTAATGAAGAAATTCGACACTTGATGTTTTATCACAAAAACATTTATACAAAAAACATCCGACATACAAAAAAAAACACTAAAAAGTGAAAAATTACTTTAATTTCGGAAGTCGGTCTTTGGTTTTGTATTTTCGTTTTTACCACGGACAATTAAAGTTATTTTTCACTTTTTAGTGTTTATTTTTGAAGTCGGTTGTTTCTTTTTGTAAAAAGATTTTATTTTTCACTTTTTAGTTGTGGTACCTACCCCACACAAATGTGTATACCACTACCTACTTGATATGTAAATAACAGTGACAGGAAGTTATTAAAACATCATCAACATTATACTAAGTGGAAAAAATACGCATTATTAAGGATAACTCAAAAACTACTGGTCAGATCATGATCAAACTTATATGGGACCACATTAGAAGCACCAGCTTTCAAATGAAAAAAGAATCATGAGAATCAGTTCACCTAGAAAAAAGTTCTGGCGCAACAAACATAGAAAAAAAATACAGTCGAATTGACAACCTCCTCCTTCTTTTGAAGGCGGTTAAAAAAGGGAAAAATGTGACAAGCCGCGAAAAAATATGTGACGTATATGGACGTAACGCAGTATCAGTAAGAGTAGCAACAAAGTTGGTTCAAGCGTTTTCAGTCCGGCAATTATGATGTCAAAGATGCAGCTCACTCTGGTCACCCTGTAACGGGTAAAGTCGATGGCATTTTGAAAAAGTGGAGCAAGATCAAGGAATATGGCATATTAGTAGTTCAGACATAGCTGAAGAGTTAGGGGTGGACCAAAAACAGTTTGACATAATTGAAAAAAGTCTGGGTATACAATAAAGCTCAATATTTGGGTGCCACACGAGCTCTTAGGCTTGAATTTGTGTATAAAATACGAAAGAACTTTTTCGCTGACCATAGTTGTGACCATAGATGTTCATAGCCAGTTAATTTAACATAGGTACATTTCTGAATTTTTGATGCGTTCATCGTTTGATCTATATAGCATTACACAGTCTAGCTGATAAACTATGATTTAGAGTAGCCTGCCCTGCCAGCCTGCCTATCGTAAGCTAGCATTATCAGCCTATAATGTTCCTGTTGGGACACAGGTCTCCTCTCTGTGCGGGTTGGTAGATGTCACATATCTTCGAATTTTTGGTTTTATGATATGCCGGTTTCCTCACGATGTTTTTCTTCACCGTTTTGAGAGTAGTAGTGATGAAATAATTTACACAATGTAAAGCGCCTGTCAGGGTTCGAACCTACAACCTACAACTCCTAAGTCATGGCCGTTACCACTGGGCACACCACCACTGCACTGATCATAAGCTAGCTAACTAGTAAAGCCGGGCGCACTTTAGCAACACAAGACGACTTAAGAATTTTTGCGGTACTTTTGTCTTTCCACCTAAGCATATTATAGAAACACTTCGGCCCTCAGCAGATAAAAAATGATCCTACATATTTGAAAATGTGCGGCCGTATCCTCTCAGATCGTGTGGTAAGTTATGATACTTAGGGCCAGTTTCGAACGAAAATTATCGCAAAATTAATGCGACAAATTGTCAAACGCGCGTAATCTGTTGCGATTGGCTGTTGATAAATCATATAACCACTCACAGTAGCTTACGCGAGCTTGACAATATGCCCCATTAAAACGTTAGCATTCTAGTCTTCAGTCACCTACAATTTTGACAAGTGTTTTTGTTTGGCATTGATTGTCTCTGAGCTGAGATTGCGAATAGGTTTTGAACAATGATGTATTACCAAATACGTCATTGGTTTTGAACGTGTTGGCCTTCATCTATGCTTCTGAGTGCACTCAATTGTTTTTGTTACTCTTGTTCAGAGTGTTGTCACCCAAGAAGACATTTTTTAACCATTACATTTTGCATACTTACTGCATAGCTACAACCATTCGATATGCCTCCGTTCCGAATCGAACATCAATCAATGTTATCAAAGGGGTCTTCCAAACACTGCACACGCTGTTCACAAATCATAAACCCGAAAATGTTGACGGTTTAAACCAAATAAATTACCGCTAGTCTTCAGATGGCATTTGTTGTAGCGGAGTAGGCAAATCAGGTAAGCGAAAATGTGCTATTTTCGACTCGGAAGCCTGTTAAATGGTTGTGAATAGTTATGCAGGTAGTATACCTCATTGCATGATCATTTCAGTTCTTGTCCTAGTGCAACGCGAAACCTAAACAAAATATAAATGACTGAGTAGTGCATCATACTTTTGCTTATTGCATAGTCTATGGCTCATCTCTATACTTTGTGTCACCTTGACAGTTGACTGACATTTTGCTTGACACTGACAGACGACAGTACATAAATTAAAAACTTGTCAGTCGGTATTACCAAGAAGTTTTATTCTTGTTAATTTGTAAATGCAAATTGTAAGATAAAGAATTTGTATTCATCATTCATTCAACATTATGTACTCAATGTAAAAGACATCCTTTTCACTTGTTCTAAGTTGTTACTAATCCTAGGAGAATGTGTTAAAAAGTACAAACCGAACCGAAACTTTGTTTGTTTTGATTAGGTAAAATGACATCTTTTGAAAATCTGTCTTCAACTCAAGTAAGTTTTATTTCATAATCATGTATATGAATATTGTATTGTTAAATTATTGATTGCCAAAATTTAATTGTATTCTAATGATAACAAAAACAATTGAATATCTGAATTAGGGATTAACACCATCTATGCTTGAAATATCGCACTCTCTTGAAAGCATTTAAAAGTCACCATACTAATTTTGTATATAGTTTCAAAAAGATATCATAGATGGCGCTTTAACGAATTTCGTTTTATTTTTAAAGAAAATTCGAGCTGCTCTGCACCGGGATGTTCGAACTATTGCCACGGAAACTTGTCATTTCCTTGGCCTGGAGATAACAAAGCCTGCTATGGACATTGTATCAGAGCTCGTTTATAAGAAACTCTCAGTTTACGGAGCCGATTTGGAAGCTTTTGCAAAGTTTGTATTGTTTTTTCTCCTAATGTTTTAATGGAACAAATTCCTTCGTTAAATAAAACAAAAAGTTTTTGCAATAAAGTAGGTATAGTGCTGACCAATCTAAAAACGCATCCTTATTAGTTATAATAAAAGTATGCAATTTGTAGTAGTTATGTAGGTAACCAAAGTGTTTCAACAATTAAGTAAGTACCTACCTATCTATTGAGACCACATAGATTAATTATACCTTTTTGATTTCAGACATGCAAAACGATCGACAGTCAATGCAGACGATGTTAAACTCCTTGTAAAACGATGCCCTTCCCTGGTCAGTAAAAATAAATAATTTATTTTTTATTATTATTATTATTTATTTATTATTCCGCGGTTTTCCCATTGTCTCATGGCATGGTTGGTGACGTTTAAATACATTTTTTTTCTGTTGCTCTTGATCCTGTATCTCCTATTTGAACTGAAATACGCTTTGCATGTAGATAACATTCCATAGGCGGGGAAAAGGTCCATAAGCCTGGTATTAGAAGTCTTTAAATAGGTTCTTAACTTTTCGGATTGCTTCTATCTTCACCGTTTCGCTCCTGGGTTACTCCAACCTTGAAAATACTTTACATAATCACATAACGTAACATTACGGCTGTTTTTCCACAAGGGTTAGGCAGAGGTGTACATACATAGGTACACCCACATTAAAATATTTTATATTGTGTGAATAAAGCACGTTGAAAACGCAAGCGCATTTCAGACTACTTAGGCGATTTTTAAAACATAAGAAAAACAATTAAAAAAAAAACAAACATAAAAAAAAAAACAAAACAAATCAAATCAATCAATCAATGAAATCTATCATGACAGTCACTGATTAGAGATCGGATATTCGGATGCATATATACCTACCTAAAGTTAATTTTAAGCTATGAAAGAATCTGCCGGGGCTGCGGATTGTTCGAAAGAGTTACCGTACAGGCAACTGAAGGAACACGGGTGGGTTTTAGTCAGTAAGAGTCTGACACGCCCTTCCGCTCCGCCCAGAGCGGGAGAGGTCATTTGATGAATTCCCACCAAAAAAAAAAAAAAAAAGCTATGAAAGAATGGAAGCGGCTTAAAATATTTTTAAGCTATTGCATAGCTTTTATCGCGGGCGTTGAGCGCGGCGACCGAATCAATAAATTTCGTAACGAAAATAAAACCTAACACCCCCCACTCCGCCTACCATGTAGCTCGGCCGAGCGTTCGCTTAACGTGTATGTATATGGTACGACTGTACTTGAATTAATATCAAAGAAAAAAAAATACTGCATAAATAAAAAATAAATAAATAATTAAAATTGCATATGTTGATAAAAAATGCTATGCAATAGCTTTACTGCGGCAGTCCCCGAGTGCCACAACAGTTTTTTTTTTTTGTAAAAAAATCTGTTGCATATTTATTTAAAATTAATGACAGCAAAACAAAATGTATTCAATGAAATCTATCATGACAGTCATGATTAGAGATTGGATATTCGGATGCATATTTACCTAAAGTTAATTTTAAGCTATGAAAGAATGAAAGCGGCTTCTTAAAATATTTTTTTTGTAAAAATATCAGGTGCATATTTATTTAAATTTAATGTTTAACCTCCGATGCAAATATGTGTTTGTAGCTTAGGAGGGGCGGTGTGTGATAGTTAAAACAAAAAAAAAAAAAATTAATTAAAAAAAAATATTTTTATTAAATTAAGTACTAAGTATATCCTGATTGGGCGTAAATACAGTGGAAGTCTAAATAATGTTCACATATCGAAATGAGGAAAACTAATTTTATCGACGGATAAAATATTTAAAAAAAATCGAATGATAGAAATAAAAAATTATAGCATGTTTTAAATTCTTGTCCCTGCTGTGACCCTTGTGTAAACAAATCGGTATTACTTTTAAACTAAATGATCTATCACGATGCAACAAACTTAGTAATGACTGGAAATAACAGAACGTCATCATAAAATAAAAACTAAGGAAAAAAAATAGCCCTCAATTGAGGGCTCAACTTTAGGTGAATATTCATCCGAATATCCGACCTCTGGGCCTGCAGTCTCGACATAGATACCGACAAAAATCGGTCGTTAAGTCCAATCGATGTTAAATTTCTTTAATAGATTTTCAACCTTATGCTTTGGAAATAAAGTTTAAAATCTATTAAACGAATTTGACATCGATACGACTTAGCGACGGATTTTTGTCGCTATCTAATGTCGAGACTGCAGGGCCTGGTTATGATACATTACAATTGTTTGCGTTCCATCGCGTGTCATCATATAGTATAGATACTTAGGTACATAGAATACTCTTTATTAAGTACACTACGCATCTTCTTTATCGAATGCTTTATTTATTCTTCTCAAACATGCTTGGAAATTCGAGCATTATTTTGATAACCTTCTTCGAGATAAGTAAATCGAAAATGTTGTAATGAAAATCCAATGGCATCCGGCAATGATAGTATGATAATCCATATCTGTCGTGCTTAGCGGCCGGCAATGTTAATATGAAAATTCATATCTGTCGTCTTTAGCGGCCGAATAAATTACTATGAAAACTCATATCTGTCGTGTACTTAATAAAAAAAATGGAACGAACTTTTTACTTCGACCCATGGCAACCCAAGGAGGTAACTTATCTAATACTTTATTTAAATCTCGAACTAGCTTAGCAAATAGAGCTGTGTAAAGTGAAAAAGAAACAAATGAACACATTGGCGCGAGAAAAGTTATCGTTGTTCGTCATTGATTCCGAAATTTATAATTAATTTACTTAGTTTGAATTTCCGCGCATTATTTGAGAAAAGTACTATACAAGCCTTGGCCGCAACCAGGCATTGATGGACCCACGTATGTGTGCCTCGGTTTCGCCTCGGCTCACATTTTCACGATCGTCCATCAATGCTTCTGTTGTCAGCTTCTGCAATAATGTACTATATTTTGTTACTTATTTATAAACACACAGTAAAACAGATACTGATACGACTTAAGTATATAAGTATTGAGTACAAAGTACTGCTTATTTCTGTATCTTATTGTTGGTTGCTAACTCAATTGTGCCTAATATGCATGTCCGTAGATAAATACCTGGCTTATAGGTAATCTGGCTGTAGGTCTTGGGCTTTAAAGTACTTTTCGGTCTATGAAATCCAAGATCTGTGATATTCCCATGTGGGCTGTTAACATCCAAAAATCAAACCATTTCAACCACTTACTTATGTAAAACATAATTTTACTACATGCATACAAATGAAGCCAAAATGCAAACGTGCGTAAGTAAATTATAATCGAAAACCGTCACCTCATTATTTAAAATTCCCACCTTATAAATCAATTTAAAACCGTCACCACTTCAACAGTCGGTGCGAACTCAAAACCCATGAATCGGATCCCAGTTATATTAACAACGATTTTAAATTTAAATCCGATGCTGAATCTTTAAATAGCTGTGTGATGGAGCTGTTTATTTATGCAATTGCTGTTTTCGCGTTGAAATGATATGTCTAATTGACTTATTACAACATGCCGTTTGATGAACTAATCGGTTGGGCGTCACGATTTGTTGACTTGCACGCAGCTTTGTCCAACATACTTAGCTTAGCACGTTTAGTAGTGCCATTGGTCGTTTGCTTTGAAATAAGTAGTGCTAGAAATGAGAAAAGTAATCAAAGCAAAAAATATTGAACCAGCACCTTAACTGCGTAAAACATTATCTATCACAATCTGAATCATTTTGGAGCCTATTGCTTCATATTATGTTCGAAAAATTAGTCTGCTCAATAACGTAAATAACGCAATGAATGTTGTTGAACTCTCAGAATGAAAGCTATTCCTACTGTTAGTGTATTACGCAATTACCCCGCTGACATGAAAGAAGTACCTATTTCTTTCATGTCAGGTTAAATATTTTTTCAGAGTAACATGCAGGCTGTTGCTTGGCATGGTTGTCAAATCTCGCTAACAAAATAGGGCATCATACCACTGCTTTTATTATAAATAACTAGTAACAAAAAAAAACGTGTGTCTTAGACACTCTGAAGTTACCGTGTTCTGCTGGCTCGTAGCTAAATCTAATATTAGTTACGAATATTGCCATAAAAGTATTGAATACATCCAGTCATAATATTTCAGAAAAATCACTTAAACATTGTTGCACCAAGTCCTAAAGAAAAACGCAGAAAGACTGCAAGCAAAGTGCCAGAAACACCGGCTTCAAAGCAAAAAGAACCAGACGTTTCGACTTCGAAACAGAAATATCCAGAGGTTTCGACTTCGAAAGAGAAGGAACCAGAGATTTCGACTTTCCAACAGAAAGAGACAGAGGATGCTAATCAGAAAGAGAAAGACAAACAGGATGGCAAAGCAGAGATGAGTATGGACATCGATGATATGATTGATTTAACATTTGATTAAAACTTATTTTGTACTACTTGTGTATTTCATTCGTATCTAAGTAAGTAAGTAAATGAAGTACCAATAGATGACGACCCATAGATGTCGAAAGTTCCAGTTGGAAAACGTGGCTTGGATAGAGTATTTAGAAAACAAGGAATCACTAGGAAAAGTTGTTGGATAAGCGTCAACTCTTTAGACAAAAGGAAATATGAATTAATTGAGTAAAGATGGTATTGCGGGAAGGCAATATACACTAAGATGGAGAGAATGATAGAGATGAATCCAAGAAAAAGACGTACTGTGCTCGCTGACTCCAGAAATTTTTAAGTGCATTATTATGCTCCTGCTCACCTTAAACTCAAACTCAAAGCATTTATTTTAATTAAACCAAAAAAAAATTGTATTGCATACAACATTAGATATTACATTACATAACATTGCATATAGCATTGCCATACAACGTGGCAATGCCGCCAGTCTCTTGGGTACATTACCAGTCGACAGCGATGCGGAGGAATTTTTTGACGCCAATTTTTAGTTTGTTAATAGTTTTAGTTAGGTTAGGTTAATTAATTAGATATATGTTTTTATTCATGTACTTAATTAAATTCAACTATTTATTTTTTTTGAAAAAAAAAAATTTGACCATTTACAGGCACTTTTGAATTGTCAAAGAGTCGGTCAGTTAGTCAGAAAGTAGAAGCTAGTTGCCCATTCCAAAACGTAGATTTCTATGGAGAAGAACAGGCAAGAAACTCCAACGACACTCTTTTTAAATCAAGATATTACAAAATCCTGGGTACATTATTCTTGTTGCTTTTATATGCGAGACCATGTAAAAAAAAATTAAGAAACAATTCAAAATATAAGATTAAAAATAAAAATAAGCCGTGGCAGTTAAGAGATGACCAGTCTCAACTGACGGCGCCCTTTCACGAACACGACGCGTGGATCAGCACCATCCAGCTCTACCATTTTGTATTGAACCGAATGATCCAACACACGCGCCACCATCAGTGAGACATTTAAGTGATAAATGATAAATAATTTTATTTCTGTAAGTACTACTACGTCAATCATATTTTTTAAACTAGATGAGGTCGGCGTTTCCTATCTGACTACTCTGAGAAGAAAGGCCGAAACAAACACAGAGGTCACAGTCTCTTTTGAAGTCCAGACATAATCTTGGTCTGATCATGCTAAGACATTGTAATATATAATAATGTTTGAAGACCATGTAGATTGGTATCTGAAATGGTCTTTTGAGGAAAGAACCACACAGATTGAGTGGACCTGTCCAGTCAGTGCACGCATTTGTCAGTAATCGTGCAGCTCGACTCAGGAAGTCAAGATTTAAGGAGCTCAACGATTCGACGAACAATACCAAAGAAAGGGCATTTGGGTAGGCCGCATAAATTACTCAAACTGCCAGATAATGATTCAAACTAAATGAGAAAAAAAAAGCAATGACTCACATAGTCCTCACATTCACAATAATTAAAATAACATAATACTTTCAAGTAAATACTCGTGTCATTGTATATATAAAATTAATCAATGTGAATGTGTATATAAAAATTCGGTAATAATGTTTGAAGACTATGTAGATTGGTGTCTGAAATGGTCTTTTGAGGAAAGAACCACACAGATTAAGTGGACCTGTCCAGTCAGTGCAAGCAAGTGAGCATGACTCAAACAACAGGCTAATTATTGTGAATGTTTTCTACAATTTCGTCCATGTACTGCTTTCTGCTGTAGTAAAGCTGCAGCATATCAGATCAGGTAGGTACATTCACAGTCATATCCGTACCAACACCGATCTTATGGGGAGTGAAATGAGCAAAGCAAAACAGGTTCGCCGCGGGTCGAGTCACCGCGCTCGCCAAAAAACTCGTTATAACGAAACACAATTACCATGGCACAGGGAAACGTGTGGAGTAGATAGATAAACGGTTATAATTAATGATGGTAGGATAATAGTGTTAGTGATAATAATAATAACTTAACTTAATTTAGTTAACTCGGCTATCATTGTGCCGATTGTCGTATCAGCCAATGGCCTGATGGCCGAAAGCCTCGACCAGCATCTCTCGAGGCTCTCGTTAGACGGTTGGATCAAGAGCCTGATCCAGAAGGCAGTACTCCTCGATACGGCTCGATTTGTGACGAGATTCCAATCTCTGGAGTCCTAACCACCGGTAGCTTGGACCCTGCTCCCGATACCGGCGGACCACTATTTTTAATATTTTTAAATGTTTTTTTAATGTTTGTATAAAAATATTTAAAAATGTATTTAATAAGTATATAAATAAATAAATGAATAATAATAATATGTTCCAGTTGTCTTTGTTTCTTAAAACATGCGGCAGTGTCGGTCGTTGATCTTCTTTTTCAAAAGGAAATCTTTCAAAGGTATAGGATGTTGGTACATTGCTGTCGGTAGCCAGCCGTCTGCTTGCGTGTCCAGAACTTTTGAGACCTACAGAACCTTCGCCAGAATTCGGTTTATCGGAACTTTAACGACATAGTCATAATATTACGACAAATATGTCAGTTGGATTTAAGAAAACGAGTCCCTTAACAGGCTTCTTTGAGATTTCAGGCTCTGGCACCTTCTTTTACGGGGCGTTATCACGACAAAAATTTTGTGTTACCTACCAACCACAATTTAAATTTTGTGGTACCTATTTATAATTAATTCTATCGTAGGTACTACCAGGTAACTTGGAATCCATTATTTATTAAACTAACAAACCAACCTAGCCTAAAAAAAACTAACACAACACAACTCCACCGCACCACCTGTCCACGGTAGTTAATTACTCCTATAACGACAGTTAGAGCATAATGAGATTTTTGCAATTCAACAGTAGCACATTACAGGGTGCTGTTTGTCAACTCCCCCCCACTCACCCCCCACTGACCACCCCTTGGCCGTAGGGGGAAGTTATTAGGCGGCTTTGTTAATGAATTTCATGTAGGGTAAACACATATATCAGGTATGTACCTACAGGTATAAATGAGTTATGTTGCTGAGGTCACATGTCTGATTGTTGGCAACCGCGAACTTTTTTTTTTCTAAAATACTCCCTGTGTCTGTAGATACATACTAAAGCTGTTCATTGAGATTTGCGAATGAAATCAACGAATGAAAGAGTGCATTTATTATATCATCATTTCAGGGTGACGAGCTTTAAAAAAATTTGCCGTGTTTTTTTTTTCAGTTCGTCTCTTAAAGTTAGAGCTTCACAGAATCTTTCAAGTTTTTGACTTGTGATTACTTTCCAATCCATCTTAAAAAACAGTCCTTAACCACGATAACAACGCAATCAACCCCTGTGACTCACCTAGTTAAAAAAAAAAGCTTCCATAGATTTTACCATCAATTAGTCTTCTCTAATTATCGGCGGTGTCCCCCAGACGGCCGATGAATATGCACGAGACATCAGACAGTCCCCCTAAAGCACACTTAGGCTAATGTTAACAGCTACTTTCTGAATATATTTGATATCGGTCCAAATGTTGCTCGGTTTTCTTTGGAGTCAATGGTTTTAATGGTTTTGTCTGGTTGTAAGTGTATTTCGACGTGTTTAAAATAAGGTGTCAATTTTTTTGATGTATCTACAAAATGTATCTGAACATATATGTCGTTGCTATCGTACAAAATGTTTGAGAACATTCATGTCGTTGCCCTCGATCCGTTCATTCACAAGAAGTCCGAGAAAGCAGAAAAAATCCTTGTAACTGTAGACACTATGGCGCAAGAGATGTCAAAAATCCCGAACCCCTTGATTTCATGATCAGGCACTATGTGACAGACACACATCGATAAAAAGTTTCATTGTAGAATCCTGTAATAGTCTCAGTCCGCTTTTCACGTATCACAAAGAACTAATCTTTCAAATCCAAAAAGTCCTTATCTACGGAACCATCATAATAACTCCAATCACGACGATCCCACACCATCATCTTTAACCAATCACCAGCCTCACATTACAACAAAAAACAAGTCTAATTAAATGCCAATAATTTCAAACGCTCCCATTGAACAAGCAAAACGCAAATCGTCCACATCCATCACACAAAGGGTGAGAGTACTGAGCAGGCTACCTGGCTACCTGTGGCCGCCTACCTAGTAGAACTAGGAGATAGGCCTCCGGTGCTCATTAAAATATGTAAATGCCTGCCGAGACATTACGCAGATAGGTGCTTCTGACTTATTGACTGGACCGCGTTATGTGAGCTTTGTGGGGGAAGAACTAGTTCGATTTGGATTTCGGACTTTTCTTTTGGCTGATCTGGAAGTGATGCGGACTTTTAGATGTGAATTCAACCAAGCCCCGCACCAGCCAGGATTATTAATTCATCAGCCAGCAAAATGTTGGTTAAAGTAATTTTCATTTACCTAGTTGGAAGATGTAGGGGTTTATTTATACACTATGATTAAAGTTAAAAGATGTTAAAACGTCAAAAATGTATGGTTAAAGAGTCGCTAATCATTAATTAATTTTAAGCAACGCTTATAAATAAAAGGGGTAGTGAATAAACTAACCTATAATCCTGGAAATCGGTACAAAGATTTAACATACGAGGCCATAATTATAATATAGGTAAATGCCTAGACTTCTGGGATAAACACGCTAGACAAGAGCGGAATCCGTCAATTGTTTTAAAATTGGTCAAGTTATCCATCATCAGCTTACCCGTTCAGAGTTAAACGACTCCATCGATCTTTTGGTACGATATACCTTACTAAATGATGTTGTTCTGGATAGTAATAGTTATCAGCTAAGTTTAAGGTCATATCGTTCTTCACAAGCACAGCCAGCTACCGTTCATCAGGCACAACTGCATCCAGGACTGCTGGTTTCAAGGCCTCATCATTTATAACAACCGCATAAATATAAAAAAACGAGCTATCCTCAAAATCTCTTAGCAGTCCATAACTTCGACCCAATAGCATTTCGACTCGCGGTTTTTGAGTCCGAATCTAGGCGGACGCTTCCAAACCCAGCAGTTTGACAAAACCGAAGACAGTGAGATCTCCTCATTCTTCTACCCTTATTCCAATTTATTTGTGGTCGGCGTAACATGATGTCTTCTTCTTTCATACTCCTCTATTAGTCATCAAATCGTCATCTCGGTAGTCGCCTTTCTAGCAATAATATCATCGAAAACAATGACACCGGTGGTGGTAAAAAAAAAAAAAACTTCTCCAAAATCTTCCCTAATATAATCAGCGTCATCCCCTCTCGCATATACCCATCCTCTTCGAGTAGAGAACGCATTACTCGCTTGCAGGGCACCTACCGCGCGCAACTATTTAGTATCATTACAAATGTCCCTCGCCGCGTCCGTGTGTCCGTCTGTCTGTCTGTGTGCGCTTGAGAGCTACCGTTCCTTATTAATAAGGAGTATTGGATGGTTTAGATGTATGGAGGAGGCTTCAGGATGTTGATGTCGAAGATGGGATTTGATTTGATGATGACGTGCTAGGTGCTCGATGTCGATAGGCCAGGATTTTTTTCAGGCGGTTATTGATGTTTTGTTGGGATTACTAGGGAACCAGTCGGTATGACGAGAAATGGACTCCGGCAACATCATCTTGAATCAGAAGAATTCCGCCAAGTCGGATCGTGTTAAATCCAGACAAGTCCGTTATTGCCAATTTTTTAAGGTATCCCTAGAAAAATTGAACAGTCATAAGGTGTTAATTTTCTAGCGCGAGAACGTACTCAGTAACTGTCTGTGCTGTACTTAATTTTTACTTAAACGTTGAAAGCTACAGAAAAAGAGAGTTAAAATAATTAAGGGATCCTGTTTCGGTTTTAAGAAAACCTTTCGTATTTTGGAAGCTTAGTTACCTTTAGCGTATCGAACTACTTATTTCTTCCTATTGTAACAGTTCTCCGAAAGGTGAAAGCGTTCTCCTTACAATGGGTTATCCGTTCGTTACCGAGTCGCTGAGGTAAGCAAGAGTGTTGTTTTGTTCCGTCCTCCGTCCCCGTCATTACGTACCTTTCAGCTCATTACGAGAACAGATCACTCGCTTAATTTGTGCATTTCCGATCTACAGATATTCAAATTTCAACCCTAATGACGCACGGGAAATGTTAATAAAATGTTAATGCCACGAAAGCGGTTGTCTCTCTCGCAATAAGTGACAGATTTGCTTGACAGCCCCAGGCTCGTTTGTTACTATGTATGAATAAGTCACGATTTTGCTTTTTTGTTGGAACTAGATAGGTATATTTTAAATGATTGCTTTTAGAACCGGAGTTGTGGCATTTGGAGTATTTTAATGAGTTATTATATCGGGAGCTGATATTGATTTTGTTTTATGAATATTTTAGCCGTTACTATTGATTTCGTTTGGTACGTTGTGCTTTTGAATTTCTTAGTTATGAATTGAAACTAACCTATTATGGAAATCTTATGCTCCTTTCAAAAACAAAATAGATTTTTTCAAAAAAATATGCTTTCTTAAAAGCAGTATCACAGACCCACAAAACTATCACTGCAGTAGTGCTATTCTATAAAAGTCTCACCTTGAAAACATTGGTGAAGTGAGCTGTCAATAGTGTCAATCCTGAATGACAGCTTACTTCAAGCTCACTTTAACTAAGTTTTTACGGTGAGTTCTTGTATAGAATAGATCGGCTGGTAAGCTTACTTACAGCACTCTGGAGAGGACTAGCATCCTCTGACTTGTCAAAGCTGTGATAACTACTAAAACGCAAATGATTTAAGCATGGTATAGTAATATACTTCGCCAAGTATAGCATTCCGAGAGACAGTGGTCACGTGGGAGACACAAGCCTACGTCATCACCGCTGTGTTACCAGTAGTGTGTAATAATAACTCCCCAACCGCCTTTATTACCTGTGCGAATTCGATAAAACAATGAGGTTTTAACTAACAATTACTCTGGTATATGTTAAAATTGAAATGTTCTGTTTGATTAGAAAAACGAAACGACAATTTAAATGTTTTATATATATTTTTTTACAAAATGGTGACTCAAAATGTTTCCATAATTCGTGTTTTGTTGCAATAAAGTGGTCACTGGATAGTGACGTAAGCATGTGTCATTCCCGGAATGCCAGACCTTGTTTTTTTAGACCATGGATTTTTAAGTAAGTATTATAAAAATTATATTGAGGGTACTTTAATTAAATAGTATGCAACTAAAAGGTACACTGCTGACTGTACTTTGGGGATCGAGAGGAAACTAAAACTTGGCTGGAAAATAAAATCCACACTCGACCCCCAAGGGTCGAGAATAAACTATAGTTAGAGGTCCAGTGGACACATTATTTATTGGAGGTCGAGGGCCGAGAGTGGACTAAACGGTTACTTCGAGCAGGCCCAATAGCCAAACGTTTTACCAGCATTGGCTGTGGATGGTTCATGGTGAGTCACACTCAAGGATAACGCAGCGTAAAAATCCTGCTGATTATTTAACACTGGTTGGTAACACTGTTTACTCTCCCATCGATGTAATATTGGTCGTGCCATCTCCAAACAATCCGTGTTTGATATTCGAACGCAGTGATGATACCTGCCTGCACCATACCTCAATGGAACATCTCTAATTATTCCAGACAGTGCGTCTACAGCATTTATATCTTTCTATTATAGACAGACAAGACTATGTCGGTTACAGCCTAACAACTTTATTACGATAACGGCCAGAAATTCCTGGAATTGATTATAGTATGTTACATGAGTAGATATCCTACAGAGATCAAACTTCATACAATCGTGTCGCGATAGAAACACTCCTGCATACAGCGTTGCCGTGTTCCGGTTTGTAAGGTTTATAAATTTGTGCAGCGGGGTAATTACGTAACACACTAACAGTAGGAATGGGTTTCATTTTGACAGTTCAACAACATTCATTGCGTTATTTACGTTGTTGAGCAGACAAATTTTTCGAATATATGAAGCAATGGATTAGCAATAGGCGTTAAAATTATTCAGATTGTGATAGATAGTGTGTTACGTAATTAGGGTGCTGGTGTAATTACATAAACGACAGTCATTTCACTTTTGTCTCTGGTATGGCAACGCATCTGCGATGCCTCTGATGTTGCAAAATATTTTATTTTATTCGGGAAACTTATAGCTAACTTATACAGTATTCTTAAACAATGTGCAGTTGAAGACCATTTACAAGTTTCCACTGATAAACACTAGAAATAAAACACGAGAAAAAAAGGTCGGTACAAAATACCTATAACATAAATTAGGAAATAAGTCAGACCGTCTATTCTGTAAAAATCTCACCGTGAAAATTTTGTTATAGGGAGCTCGCGAAGTGAGTTGACATTCCACCTGCACCGTAATTGCATAACACACTATCTATCACTTTGAAGCCTATTGCTAAGCCATTGCTTGATATGTTCGAAACATTTGTCTGCTCAACAACGTAAATAACGCAATGAATATTGTTGAACTGTCAAAATGAAAGCTATTCCTACTGATAGTGTGTTACTCAATTACCCGGCTGATGCTATGGATTGACACTATTGACAGCTCACTTCAAGCTCACTTCACCTCAGTTTTCACGGTGAGATTTTTAGAGAACAGATCGGCTAATCGGCCGTCCTGGGTTCGATTCTAAAGGGCAAAATGTTATTGGGTTTTCCATCAGGAATTTTTGTCTGGATTAATTTGTGCGCGGTTGATGTCAATAGGCTAACCCCCTATTACATGGGACTTAAACATAACTGTTGAAATGTGGGTGTACTAAAGGTGCACCTCTGCCTAACCCCTTCGAGGATTACAGGCTTGATGCTATGTTATGTTATGAAGATCGGCTCATGTTCATAAGTGTCGTGCGATTGTATGAAGGCTCCCACAGACAGGAGCGACGCGACAGCGCTACACAAAGGCGCCGCTAGTCGCGCGACACGCGGTGCCGTTGTGTCGGGCGTCGCGTCGCGCCAATGTGTACGAGCCTTCAAGTTTGGTCTCTGTTGCACTATCTACTCCTGTACACTATACGTATATACAGGATGTCTTGCGCAAGTTATAAGGCGGCTTGGAGAAATGGTCTTAGAAGGTGATTGTCTAACTACCTGTATACTGCGCCGTTGCAATTTGTACATCCAACCATAATGTTGCTTTATATTCTACAGCATTACAGCTTTTATTGTATTGTATTTTTTTATATTTCTTTATTTATAAATATTATTTATTGTTTATTATTCTTTATCAAGTAACAATAGACTCATGATTAGGCACACAAATAAAATAACAATACACAGACAAATATAGGAAAAATACATTGAATTAAAATTAAAATTAAATCGCGTTACTGGTCATCAAATAAAACACAATAATTATTGTGTGTGTGTTGTGTACCTACGTTTTAACTGTCTTGGTTTGAGCTATGATCATTTTAAGCTTAACACTTTGAGTTGAGAGACACGAAACGCCCTAATGACAATAAAAATTCGATTGTGTCTCGTTCAGTGTCCTTCTCTTATATAATATGCTACAATGGGAGGACATCCCTTTTTAGTGTAAGATGCACAATAGTTTTTGATACTATTAGATATAGTTTAATTCTATAAAATATAATAAAGGCAAAATAATTACTTAATTTATCCTATCTGAATAACCCTTTAATCAGGCACTTTATATAAAAAAGGTATTTCCTTTATATTTGGGGTATGAACCCAAAAGCTTAAAACCACTGCTGCAATATTGCCTACAGGGCCCCAATTCTGTATGGTAATTATTATTCTGCGCGTAATCTTACCACGTCCATATCGTGTCTTGTAGAAACGGTTTCGTTCATTGTATCATGGAGAATACGTTATTAGCAGATGTCGTGGTTGGATAAGGAATTGACCTGATTTCGAAGTAAGGAATCGTGGTCATATTGAATTAGGGCCCTGGTAATATCCAGGGCCAAACATTTGTTTACGTGTCTATGTTCCTATTTCTAAGGCGGAGGTGGTAACAAAACACATCCTTTATTTATTTATTTAACCATTTATGCACACACAAATAAACAGATAAGAAGCAAGGAACAGAAAAATGGGTACAAAGGTGATGCTTGCCTCATAGAAAACTATGGGTAATTTATTGGTGATTAGAAGTATGCAGTATCCTTAGATGAACTTTAAATGACACGAAGCCTTTAGAACTCTACTTGTCTAATATTCCATATGTGCAAAAGTTTACTTGACGCTTCCCTAGATGGCGCTGGAATCGAAATAGATCGCGGTATGGTTTCGTTATTACCGAGCAAACCATATATAGTTTTTTTTTGTAGACGATCCCTTGTGTATTAAATTGTCCTAATTGAAACAGTTGGTGTGTTTCATTGGGTGTTCTCGGCTTCGGACCCTAGAATTCTGTTCAATACTACACTCCCAAATCTAGAAGAGGACGTTCACGGCCTTGTACAAAGCGAGCATCGAACCTTTCTTATGTAGTCCATACTAACTAACTGTATTATAATCCCCGCGTGCTTCGCCTCAGGACAAATGGCGAATAAGACATAATAATTATAATATAAAATATTAAGACACGCTTCTGTTTTGTGATTTACTAATATTAACTGTTGGTAGATCGAGAATTACCAATATGCGAGGGCCAGTGTGGCAAATACAAGAAAAAAAATACAAAAATTATTTATTGACATAAAACAAGGTGTACAATAAGTTATAGAATTCTCTGACTCCTGCGCTAGTTTTAAATGTATTGCAGGAGCCAGTGTCCTCCCGTAATACAAAACGTTTGTTGCATTATGACTCATATTGTATATTTATATTTAAATTGAGAAATTATTTAAGATTTTATGTGTTTTTTTTCCTTTCTACTCTTACACACGTTGTCTACATCTCTTTAATATACTCTCCTATCGCAGGTATGCTGGAATAGATTTCTTTAGAAATAAGCATCACCTTTGTACGTATTTTTCTGTTTCTTTCTTCTTGCCTGTTTATATATGTGTGTACATAAATGGTTAAATAAATAAATAAATAAAAAAAAGGAAAGAAAATTTACACTTTAGACTTAATACTTTAAAAATTATGTATAAACCAAGAATATAATAAAGTTAAAATAAAAATACTACATAATACACATGGTTCTTCATTTGCGCAAAACTATGTTTATTAATGCATGTGTATGTGTAATTAATGTAAAAAGATTACAGCCCACTCCCTCTCACAGAGAGGAGGCCTGTGTCCCAGCAGTGGGAAAATTATAGGCTGATTATGCCTATAGTCAATAGACCGAGAGTAAAACTATCACGATGGGACTACTATAAGAAAGCCATTGATGAAAAACTTTATGGTAAAGATTCCCGTGGGACAACTGCGTGCTTATGAAAAGTCTGCTTCACATAACATACCTAACATTCAATCACGCCTGAATTCCCCAATAGAGGTATGAATGAGGTACAGGGCGTAAAGTTCACTCCAACCTCCATAGAAATAGCGCATCGCGGCAACAAATAAGGGCCAAAATAGCGATGCGTTTGATGTTAGATGAATCGTATGAACACCAAAATAAAAGTAAGTTTCTAATCTGTGCGACAAAAAACTGAGCGTTTTACGGTTTCCTACGTTTGGGCAGCGCCTTAAGTCCCATGTAATAGGGGGCGAGCCTATAGCCATGAACCGGATACAAATCTAGACTCCGGGCTGCTACTGAGAAATTCTAGATGGAAAAACCAATAACACTGCCCAACCCAAGGATCGAACCCAGGATCTCATGTTCAGCAGTAGCGCTTACAGCCTCATATTATCATAATCTGAATGGAAGAAATCTAAGTCAGAAGTAGATAACACCAAAAAACTCACATAGCCATAAACATACCCTGACCTGACCAAGATTATGTCTGGACTTTAAAAGAGACTGTGACCTCTGAGTTTGTTTCGGCCTTTCTTCTCAGAGTAATCAGATAGGAAACGCCGACCTCATCTAGTTTTTAAAATATGATTGACGTGTAAAAGTGTTTGTACAAACCTACTTACAGAAATAAAATCATTTATCATTTATCATACCGAATACGAGTAGTTTGATTTGATGGGATTCACATAGGGTATTGACTTAAGAGTTGAAAGTTTCTCAACACCTTTCTTAACCTAAATCGGAACATAGCATTACTGCTGAGCTGTAAAACGGTAAGAACGGCACCTTAATTGCGTAACACACTAACAATCACAATCTGAATAATTTTGAAGCTTATTACTAATCCATTGCTTCATATGTTCGAAAAATTTGTTTGCTCAACAACGTAAATAATGCAATGAATGTTGTTGATCTGTCAAAATGACAACCATTCCTACTGTTAGTGTGTTAAACAATTACCCCGCAGCTCTTGTACAAGAAGTTTATACAAGCTTGCAACAAAAACAGCAACAAGATCCCAGAATCGCAAAACAACCAAAAACCGACGAAATTCCTATATATTTCTGTTACGAATTAATTAGCTGATAGTTAGCATAATGGATTCAAAAGTAAAGATAACTTTAATAAGCCTGGATTTGAATAAAGCGTCCCACGCCTAAGTAATACTGCCCGGCTGCTAACAGATATTCGCTGTTTGAATAATTCATTATAATCAATGCACTTATACCAGTACCGTTTTATACTGAATTACTTGTAATTGTGTCGGTTTGTGTACTGTATCGTGTGGGGGAAAGCTTTAGAAATCGTGAATCAAACTCAAACTCAAAGCATTTATTTCAATTAAAACAATTACAGGCAGTTTTGAACTGTCAAGGGGTCGGTCAGTCAGAAAGATGAAGCTAGTTACCCATCCCAAAGCGTAGTAGGTACCTATGGAAAACGGGCAAGAAACTCCACGGACACTAAAATAGGACGGTTTTACCTGTTGGGGGCTAAAATTTTCTACGGCAGACCATTTTGGTTGATGAAAATAAATGAGGATGCATACCTAGTGGTGATCTCCTTCGAGTCGCTGGTACGACAGTAAGTATTTCAAATCTTGTTGGCCCAAAATTTCGCCACTTCCACGGCGTGGTCGGTGGCAGCGCAGAGGTCACTGACTGCTAGGTTAAAGAAAGTGGTGATGACGTAGAGGAATTGTTGGAGCATAATGTAAGTTCAATAAACTATGGGACAAAGTTGATTTTCATAGAACAAAAGGGTAGAGTAAATTTGTGTAAATAATTTTATCACCCCTGCTCTCAAAACGGTGCGGTGAAGGAAAACATCGTAAGGAAACCGGCATGTTCTAGAACCAAAAATTCAAAGACGTGACATCTACCAACCCGCAATGGGCCCGCGACAGCCCACTCCCTCTCTAAGAGAGGAGGCCTGTGACCCAGCAGTGGGAACATTATAGGCTGATTATGCTTATGCTAAGAGGGTAGATAGTAGATAAAAATTGCATCGATTTATAAGAAGGAAGACATCGTTATAAAACGATCATGCCATGCAGCGAGGAAATATGTACAGTGATCAATATTTTGATCAATAGTTTCTTTAAAATCCAGGGGGTAGTTGCGTAACACACTAACAGTAGCAATGGCTTTCATTTTGACAGTTCAACATCATTCATTGCGTTTTTTACGTTGTTGAACAGACAATTTTTTCGACCATATAAAGCAATGGGTTAGCAATATCCTTCAAAATGATTCAAATTGTGATTGACAGTGTGTTACGCAATTAGGGTGCTGGTCCAAGTGGTTCTTTTAGAGTCTGATATTATCACCACAATGAGCGTAAAGGCGACTCGTACTATGTTATAATCTCTATATTTGAATGTTCTTGATCGTCCATCATCCATACTATCCCTCCACCACTACCTACCTATAATCTAGTTCCCATGTGGTAGGAAACGAGCCGAACGTCCTTTATCGAGGACAATCCCACTCTCAAGCCAATCAAACTCGCGGAAGTCAAAGGATTTTTGTTTTATCTGTTTCTTTTTACAAATTTGCAGCGGCTAACCACCATATTGCTTTTCGTTCATGGCCGGATGAAATTATTTTAGGTGGATGAGCAGTGTTTTGGCTACCTGTAGAAATTACAGCGGTCTGTAAGTTACTATGAAGGAAATATTTTTGGAGCCGTAACTAGGGAGTGTACGACAGTCGACAATTGTTTGTTTGTTTATTCATGAACAATAAATCGTATCTGAAATTACATGGTACAAAAAAGAAAATTACATACGGAAAAAACACGTTAAATATTACAATAATGCATAAATACAAACATACATAGGAATTTCGTTATAGATCTTCAACAGCATAAAGACACTTATTAAACAGGAAATTTTAAGTTGGTTGTTGGTTTTTTTTTTTAATCTTATGGAGTTTATTAGGATTACCATGTTCAGCAGTGGATAGAATTTAATACTCTTTAATATGTGCACCATGCAATTACAAATATAAATGTAGAAATTGTACATAGGGTGACACAATGGGCGGTTTTATCGCTAAAATCGATCTTTATCTATAATAGTGGATATGTAGGAACGTACAAGTGGATGCGTTTGAACTGCGGGGTAATTACGTAACACACTAACAGAAGGAATGACTTTCATTTTGACAGTTCAACAACATTCATTGCGTTATTTACGTTGTTGAGCAGACAAATTTGTCGAACATATGAAGCAATGGATTAGCAATAGGCTTCGAATGATTCAGGTTGCGATGTGCTGTCTAAATCATCAATACCTACTAATATTATAAAATCGAAAGTAACTTTGTATATTACTTTTTCACGCCTAAACCGCTGAACGGATTTCGATAAAATTTGGCAAGAAGATAGATGGCATCTTGGGGCAGTACATAGCTACTTTTGTTTCCGGTAGCACGTTGCCGTAGTATAATTTCCGACATCCACGCAGGCGAAGCCGCGAGCAGAAGCTAGTAATTTATTCTTCTATATACGATTAATAAAGCTGTAGAGTTTGTTTGTTTGTTTGAACGCGCTAATGTCTGGTACAGTCAGATATGAAAACATCTCTTTGCTTTTGAAAGCCCAATTCTTGAGGAAGGTTATAGGCTAGGCTATTAAACATCACCCTACGACCCATAGGGGCCGAGCAATAAGAAAAAAAGTCAGAAAGAACGCTAAGCGAAAACGAAGTAATAGCGAAGGGGGCCGAGGGATTTAAAAAAAAAGTAGCTGTTATTTCAGTATTGTCAATCGGGGCGAATACGGATGCAGGGGTGAATCGGAACGAAACTTTAAAAGGGATTTTTTCACTGAATATAGTTCGTTGCCAACAAGGGCACTTAATCGTTAATTATAATACAGTAAAGACATTAGACTCCTTTTTGGCAACAAACTATATTATTTCAATGTTAAAATCCCTTTTAAACTTTCGTCTCGATTCACCCCTGCATCCCTATTCACCCCGTTTGACAGTATATTGTGTATCTTACGACTTCCAAGCGAACGAAGTCGCGGGCTGCAGCAAGTATTATGATAGGACGTATAAAGATAGTCTTCAAGGGTAGTTACGGAAATGACTGCCCGAGATTTTCAATACGCTCTCATTATTACAAGTGAATACTGTATTATTGAACCCCACACCAGTGAATACTGAGCCCCACACCAGTGAATATTGAGCCCCACACCAGTGAATACTAAGCCATACCCAAAATCTTTACAACCCTAAACTGTCATCGTTCTCCAAACAAATATAAATGCTGCTATCAAGGATAATTCCCTTCAAAAGAGGTGTAATCATGGTGCAGACTTCCAACGTTAATATAAATATGTGTGCGTAATCAATCTGATCCCACTCAGCACTCGCCAACTGGCATTGACATTTTTTGGTTTAAGCTTAATCATTTACAAAATAGTGAAAAAGTATGAGTGGGTTATGGTGTAGTGGATGACGGGGTGGAAAGTTTGGGTTTGATTTCTAGGTCAAAACTGCTTTTGTGATTGTGGAAAACTAAAAGATACACCTGTTTTTAGGTAGGTACGTTCAATTCAATTGATTATTCTACCTATATTGAATTCATTTGATTATTCAATAGATTGAAAAATGGTGGTTGGGTTAAAAACATTGAATTAAATTATAATTTAAATGAAAATATAATAAAAAAGAACGAATTTTCTAATAAAAAATTAAAGAGAAACATGATTTGTTATCTATTATAGTCTTTTTGAAAAAAAAAAAACGGTGGTTCCAAGAATATTTTAAGTAAGAGTTTTATTAGTAGTTATGCAACTTAACTAAGAAGCCATCTTATACAATCTGCAAGAAACTCCAACAAACGGAATCTCAGTTCATAAACGCAACAAAATACAACTACCCTCATTCAATCCACACATATTATTTTCCAGCTACCCGCACTATTTAAACAATCCAAGTGAAGCTACCTCTGTAAACATGATCTGTGCACAAATGAATAATAGTTATTTTATTTTTCGATTGTCCACTGCGGTTCGTCGAAGCCGGCTGTCCAAGAATTAATAACGAACGGTACTGGGTTCGAAACCACGACAATCTGCTGCTCTTTTTGAGTGTGCACAATTTTTTTGTGCACAATTTTTTTTTTCGTTTTTTTTCTATTCAGTGCCCGATAGTTTTTTGCGGTCGATGACCGTTCCCGCTTTTATGAATGCAATGGACTTTTTTTAATGGACGCCTATGAATTTTGGTTAGCGATAATTATGTAGTTTAAATTGGATGTTTTCGTGTTTTTTATATGTGTAAAAGGGTGTTGACGTGATAGTGCAGTGTTTTATGGATAGCTTGTACAATAGTAAAAATATAATTAAATCAAAAGTGCCTGTGGCTGATTTAAAACCAATTGGACAACAAATCACGATGATAAGATGCTGATGTTGCGATGATTGGACGATGATAAGAGTGTGGAGCAAGTAAGTGACTTCGTACATTTGGGGAGTCTGTTTACAAGGGATGGAAAGATTGACGAAGATGTGGAAAGGAGAGTAAATGCGGGAAATAAAGTGAATTGTGCTACACATGCAATTGTCACAATTGCATGTGTAGCACCATTCACTAAAAGTTTAATTGAATTAATAGAAAACAAACAGGTCATTTATCAAATTAAATTTCATTCGAAAACATCCATCGGTTTCTTACTAAACTTCAACTATATCCGACAACCCTGGTTACTTATCACATTTGGTGACTGTGCTATTAGGGTTTTTATGTATTTTCAGCTAAACTATAAACTGCCTCATTGGTCTAGTGGTCGCCACCGCTACTTCTGAGCATAAGGTCCTGGGTTCGATTCCCGGGTCCGGCAAAGTGTTATTAGATTTTCCAACAGGAATTTCTCAGTAGCAGCCCGGAGTCTGTCGCGCCCCCTATTACATGGGACTTAAACATAACAGTTACTGGCGAAATATGGGTGTGCTATAGGTACACCTCTGCCTAACCCTTCGGGGATTACAGTCGTGATGTTAAATGATAAATGATTTTATTTCTGTAAGTAGGTTTGAACAAACACTTTTACACGTCAATCATATTTTAAAAACTAGACGAGGTCGGCGTTTCCTATCTGATTACTCTGAGAAGAAAGGCCGAAACAAACTCAGAGGTCACAGTCTCTTTTAAAGTCCAGACATAATCTTGGTCAGATCATGTGAAGACCATGTAGATTTGTGTCTGAGATGGTCTTTTGAGGAAAAACCACACAGATTGAGTGGACCTGTCCAGTCAGTGCACGCATTTGTCAGTAATCGTGTAGCTCAACTCAGAACTTAAGGAGCTCAACGATTCGACGAACAATACCAAAGAAAAGACATTTGGGTAGGCCACAAAAATTACTCAAACTGCCAGACCATGATTAAAATTAACTGAGGAGAGAAAAAAAAGCAACAATGACCTACATAGTCTTCACATTCACAATATTAAAATGATAATCAATGTAGCCTGTTATGTTATGTTCCAGCAAAAGTTTACTTATGTATTATGAATACATCTTTTCAGGTACATAGACCATGTCGCCTGAATTATGTTTGTCATATCGTAGCAGCTAGTGTTAATGAATTTATATGCTACCGCGACGCGTTTACAAGCGCCGCGCTACTAACATGACGCTGCTGAGGTGGGGAATGTGGTAACTGACTTGTTACTTTAATAATAATATGATTGGAAATAATTGTGATAGGTAAATGCGCTTTGTAGCTTCTGCTGGTCTGAAGTAAGGATTTTTTTTTTGTGTAACCAGCTGCAGCTTTTAGGAGATTATTTAAAAGGTTAGTATGTAATGATTTGCGACTGTTTAACCATACATTTTTCACGTTAAAACTTCTCTTTCCTTTAATGCTACGTTTATAAATAAAAGGGGAAACAAAAATTAAGTCTTGCTTGTTATTTTTTTTAACTATTTCTTGACTTATATGAAACTTAAAAAACTTAAAACAATCAAGTCAATGTTTTTGGTGATTTTAAATAATATTTGAAACAAGTTGTATCTAAACATCCTTTAGAATATCTAAAGTTTCAGTCATTAACACTTACTATTATCTATGTTGTCCCACTGCAGGACAAGGTCTCCCTTCCCTCTTTTCACTTTTCCTGGTCTACTGCGATTGTGGGCCAATTCTAGAAGGATTCCAGCTCATCTCACCAACTCTTTCTGGGCCTTTCATTAAGAATATATAACAGAAAATAAGTATCTACCTTTGTCAGTGAAAATCTACACCGACTGTTTTATGGTTTAAGACATTTATTTCTCAAAAACAGCGGGGTAATTACGTAACACACTAACAGTAGGAATGGGTTTCATTTTGACAGTTCAACAATATACATTGCGTTATTTACGTAGTTGAACAGACAAATGTTTCCAACATATGAAGCAATGGATTAGCAATAGGCTTCAAAATGATTCAGATTGTGATAGATAGTGTGTTACGTAATTAGGGTGCAGAATACAATTATTCACTTAGAATGAGGAACACTGGTTGCATACATATACACGTTCCTTGGAACATGTATCGGAACGGTATTTGTTTGAAGTTAGAAGTAGGTAAAATATTGTTAGTCATTAACTCATCATTATAATAGTAAAATAAAGTATGCTAAAAGAGATCCGAGTTTAACAGGTGTTTTTTTTTTAATATTTTTACTTGAGCTAAGTTAATCGGCAAAAAATATTGAGACTATGAGTCCATATTACGTATCGAAATACAGTTTCTACCATAGTTGCTATTGAAAGCAAAATTACTTTTCAATGTTTATTTTCTGTTTTCCCCTACGGCACCAAAATATTAACTCCAAAACTCCCAATACCTACATATTACGATGGACACCATATAAAAATACAGAGTCTGTAAAACGCAAACGCAACATACCGTGTTCTACGTCAACACAGCCGCCCTTTCCGATGTTCAATTTATTTTTGGCGCGCACTGATCGCTGCTTTGAGGTGCATTAATACGTTCCAAGCTAATTTTTAATGGATACCGAATAGTTTCATAACAGCTTTTTCTCCAAACAATTTGCGGTGACAGAATCGAAGGGAAATATGTGAGTTTACACTTTCAAACTGTCAATTAGTATACTTCGATATCAATATTGAATTATGAATGGTAGAGTAAAAATATGGGAATGAGCGTGTGTGCTGTGGAGCGGATTATTGTTTTTTTTGGGTTCCGTACCCAAACGGTGCCAACGGGACCTTATTACTAAGGCTCCGCTATCCGTCTGTCTGTCACAGGGCTGTATCTCTTGAATCGTAATAGGTAGACACTTTAAACACTGGCGGTTATAACAACAAATCTATACTAATAATAAAGCTGAAGAGTTTGTTTGTTTGTTTGTTTGTTTGCTTGAACGCGCTAATCTCAGAAACTGCTGGTCCGATTTGAAAAAATATTTCAGTGGTAGATAGCTCATTTATCGAGGAAGGCTATAGGCTATATATCATCACGCTAAGACCAATAGGGATGGAGCACCAATGAGCAAATTTCAAAATCGTTGGGTTTTTTTTCCTTTTGGGAGCTTCTGCTGCGTGCGCTGCGTAAACGGTTAAAGTTTCGCAAAAATAATGTATTACAGAATTGTTTCCCTTTAAAAGTTCTAAAAAAAAGTCTGTGACAGCTTCTGTCTATCTTTTAAGGTTGGCTCACTATAAGCTTTTTTATGCTAACCAAATTTGTTCTAAAATAATGCATTATTTGTGAAGTGTTTTTATAAACATGATATTAATCCTTATCCATATAAATACGTTATTCATCACAAGTATTTAATTTAAAACAAAATTGCCCTTTACATCATTTGATTTCAATGAATATTTTAGGAGATATCGCAGTTTTAAAATAACATCACAGCAAAATAATGTTGCTAGGCTGGCGGGCGGTCATGAGGGGCAAGGGCGGTAGCCCCACTTATCTCTGCGAGATACCATGCCGGAAGGAAAAATCTAAAAATATAGTGTACGCAGAAGTACTTTAAAATAACATTAGTTTAAAATTTAATCAGTAACCCAGTAAAGTTTCTAAGGCCTTATTTTTTGCCCCAGTATTTGTACTGGGTAACTCGGTAAATTTTCTTGAGTTTGCGCATATGGTCCCGCGTTATGCAGAGCCCCAGTAAAAAATCATAAATAATAATTCATTTAATTCAGACATAGTCCATACGTTAATTATAAAAATAAAATGATAAAAACACATTACATTAAAATAACCAAAAGCAAATTTAACAAAATTACACATACACATTAGAATTGAATGAAAAGCACATTGAAACAATCAGATAATAAAATTAGACATACACAATTATAATTATAAAAAACTGTCAAATAATGCGAGGAGAAGCGCTAACATGAAGCTGCATCCCCTCTGTATCAGGAACAGGTCCCACCGCTCGGACAACACCCTCCGGAGACTGTTCGAGTTGCTTCGTAGGCGACTTAATGGTGAAGCGCTCCGCTTCCTTATGATCGCGAAAAAATCATCGGTCAGTGCCTCAGCAAAATAAACTCGCCAGGAATATTTTAAGAAATCTTTTCTCCATGTACTGATAAAAGCGTGATGTAGGTACCTAACACAGCTCCTTAACGTACATATTATTTAAATATATTTTCACCCTCTACGTAAACGAAGTCGCGGGTTAAAGTTAGCGTTAGCCCAAAGTAACTATTCCACGCGGACGAAGTCGTGGGAAGAAGCTAGTTTAATAATAAAAGTAAAATAGTTAAAAATTAAAAGTGACACACACGAAACGTATTTTTAGCTCGATCTTAAGAGGGATGCGCTAAGGTTGCCCGCGAAATTTAAATTTACTTATGTTTTTGTGCAATATGCAGGTCAGAGTCAGGTTATATATTGATTAAAATATGATTCGTGACCGTAACAAATATGGCTTTTCAGAATTATAATAATTTCAATCAGCAATACAACTCCTTAAGTTAGAATTGGCCTCACATGTTGTCATGATTTCATGAAATACTTAGAGATTGATGATTTTTATGATTATAATTTTATTAATAAATATTTGATACGGCCGCGAATCATATTTAGATCAACATACAACCTGATACTGACCTGCAAATTGCAAAAAACGTAAGAAAATTTGAATTTCGCGGGGTAGCCTGACGTTTTCGTGTTTAGCACCTCTGTTGTTATTTTTTTTACAAAAGCATTTTTTTTAATGTAGCGTTCAATATTGTACGCAGTACGGAACCCTTCGTGTGAGAGTCCGACTCGCACTTGGCCGCTTTTGTTTTTGTGTGTGAGATGTTGAGTGGTTACACTGTTAGGTGACAGTGGAATAAATGTTTTTTTTTTCCTTGCTGTGGCGTAGAGGAAAAGTTTTTGAATGAAAACCTAAAAATATGTCTAGGGTAATGTCAAAAAAAAAGTCTACAGGAATCGCGATATTTGTGTGGTGTTTGCTGAGGAAAATCATCTGTCTTTATTTTCTACTCAACCCTTTTTGGTTGAATTGAAAATACCTACAAAATACCTTAAGGGGGAAGGGCTAGGGTAGCCCGCGAAATTCAAATATTCTTTAGTTTTTGCAATTTGCAGGTCAGTGTCAGGTTGTATTTTGAGCAAAATATGATTCGCGACCGTAACAAGTACCGTCAAACGGGGTGTATAGGGATGCAGGGGTGAATCGGGACGAAACTTTAAAAGGGATTTTAACATTGACATAATATAGTTTGTTGCCAAAAAGGACTCTAATATGTTTACTGTATTATAATTAACGATTAAGTGCCCTTGTTGGTAACAGACTACATTATTTCAACGTTAAAATCCCTTTTAAAGTTTCATCCCGATTCACCCCTGCATCCCTATTCACCCCGTTTCACGGTATATATTTACAGAATTATAATCATTAAAATCGTCAATAAATACACCCTCTAAGTTCATATAACCTCATTGAATGACTTTCTCATGAAATAGTCACCGGACAAGGACCTGCAAATTGCAAAAATCATAAGAATATTTGAATTTCGCGGGTACCCTGGCCCTTCCTCCTATATTATCTAGGTACTAGCGACCCACACACGGTTTTTACGACTTGTCAACACATCTAGATTTCTTTATTCTATCATGTAAGTTTAATGTTAATCAATTTATAAATCGCACCTTCATTTCGAAACCGTTATTAAACAAAAAAACTAAATACAGGAAAAATAATTTACGATATTTGCATGATTATTTATCACTTAATAAAAAAGTGATGAACTCATAAGAGATATTCCTGGGATTATTTGTTAAATTATTGGTTTCTTTATAAGGTGTGTAGTCATTTCAATTTCGTGAAAATTTCTTTTAGTAACGGTTTCGAAATAAACGTGCGATATATAAAACACAAAAATTGTTTCCACCTATGTCCGTTATTGACTTTAACACCATCCAACCCCATCCAACCAATGTGCTCCAAACCGGTTTAATTAGAAATATGGAAGATGGTTTTAGACCACTAAAACAATGGAAAAAATACTTCATTAATGGACCGAATGTGCCTAATGCATTGTTTTATCGTAGTAGCATACGCCGGGTATCCGCGAGTGTATATAAACATTCCGGAACAAATTCTCTAAATGTTGGTGAAAACATCATCAAAATCCGTTACGCCATTTGGAAGAAAATCGCGGTCAGACAGACACGAGAGGTGACTTCAATTTGTAATATGTATAGATGTAGATATTGTAGCATTGAGGGGCTCGTGTCTAAGTAATAATAAATGATAAATGATTTTATGTCTGTAAATAGGTTTTAACAAACACTTTTACACGTCAATCATATTTTTTTAACTAGATCGGCGTTTCCTATATGACTTCTCTGAGAAGAAAGGCCGAAACAAACTCAGAGGTCACAGTCTCTTTGAAAGTCCAGACATAATCTTGGTCAGATCATGTGAAGACCATGTAGATTTGAATCTGAAATGGTCTTTTGAGGAAAGAACCACACAGATTGAGTGGAACTGTCCAGTCAGTGCACGCATTTGTCAGTAATCGTGCAGCTCGACTCAGGAAGTCAGGACTTAGGAGCTCAACGATTCGACGAACAATATCAAAGAAAGGACATTTGGGTAGGCCGCATAAATTACTTAAACTGCCAGATCATGATTAAAATTAAACGAGAAAAAAAAAATTGCCGTACTGGTCGATCGATCAGGTTAAGTTACGCTTGCCGCGGTCGGTCGTCCGTGGATGGGTGACCATATCAAGACCATCCGTGCCTCGGAAAGCACGTTAAACCGTTGGTCCAGGTTGTCATTCTTGGATCTGACAGTCGTTAGAAGCCCGAGAGCCTGACGACCAGTGTTACCAAGTGGTATCGTTTTACCCAGTTATGGAGGTCACACAGGCTGTCGCTCCACGTACAATACTGGTATTCAGCTGTATCCGGTTAGACTGGAAGCTGACCCTAACATAGTTCGGAAAAGGCTAAGCTAATTGCAAATGTCGGTATTGTACCATTACAAAAACTCTCTTTCTCATATTTCAGCTTACTTTTCTCTTGATTCTGTCACGTTTGGCCGTTGAGTTTATAAATAACTCACTGCCTTCTTAGCATATTATTTTTCGCTAAGAAGGAATCCTTAGAAAATATCTAAATTTTCGCCTGTCTGGGGTAGGCACGTGGACAAATTACAACGTGATGAAAAATTTATATGGCGAAAATTTCGCAAAACCGCCGATAAAAACACGTTTCTTGTATGGCTCTTTAATTTTTCTCTTTAATTAGTCTGATGGCCCCCCTTTAATTTTTTTTACTTTATAGGTACCTATTATTTTTATTATTTGTTGTTATAGCAGCTATGTACACACTCTCTGAAAATTTCAAGTGTCTACCTTTAAGGTCTATAGACACAGCCCTGTGACAGACGGACGGACAGGGAGCCTTAGTAATAGGGTCCCGTTGGCACCCTAAGGTTCAATTTACACCGCCGCGGAATGGAATGGAAGCAACTTTTTTTTTACAAAGCGTAATGAACTTTATGTCAATAGTGTAACGCACAATCTAGATACGAGCCAAATAACAGGTCGCGCGTCTTCTGGAACATTCTCGCGCATTCTCAGAAATTCCCGCAAACAATTTCTTTGCAAAAAGTCGCTTCCATTCCATTCCACAGCGGTGTAAAATGAGCCTTAGGGTATGAAATCCTAAAAAGGATTGGAGGAACAGGAATCTCAACTCCTGATTATTTCTTACGAATCTTGATGTTTTCATGTGCGCTTATTCCTAGACCACCGCTAGTTGAATTTAAATATAGAACGGATTTAACGACATTATATAGTCATAAGCTTAGAAGGCATATTCCTATTTAAGTTTTTATATTTAAATACCACACACAAAGGATAAGCATGAACACGCATTTAAATAATAAAATTAAATATTTAAATTACGCATAAACAAAAGGCAAAGTATGTAGGTACTTTGAATTATAAATAATGACTGGAATAATAAATTAGATTTGTAAACAGTAGACGTAGATAATAAAACTGGGCTTAAGTACTAGACCAATAATAATATATAATGATGCTATTATAACCTTATCGAGGTATGTAATAGATTTAATTATTTTGTACTGTATGTGGTGCCGCGAGTTTGCTTCCGTGGTTACATAAATCAAATTATTTACTTACTTCGTTTTTACTCGACTGCGCGGCAGCAAATCCAGGGTTATTGCCTCTTCGCGTCCGGCCCTGGTTCAGGCCATGGTACGGAGCGAGAGGAAATGGGAAGCCGTCACTACTTCTGCGAAGCAGTAATGCTCGCGAAGGAGGAGGCGGAGCGCGAGAGGGAGAGGCAATCGCCCTCGTGCCCCTAGCCGCCGCAGGAGGAGACACCCTTGGCGTCAGGAGTCGATTGCCGACTCCCGACCACCGTAGGCGCGGGCTTGCGGACGGCGAGCAATGGGCAGCTCGCTGTCCAGTAAGGACCAGGCCCGGGTCGACGGCGCGTCGTGTTCCACGCGCGTCTCAAAGAGATGTCAGCACCATTGACGGGGTCCGATAGGGCCGATGCCTGCCGGGGTCGCGGATTGTTCGAAAGAGTTACCGTGGCCCTGGCGCACAGGCAACTGAAGGAAAACGGGTGGGTTTTAGTCAATAAGAGTCCGACACGCCCTTCCGCTCCGCCCAGAGCGGGAGAGGTCATTGATGATTTCCCACACAAAAAAAAGGGTTATTGCCTCTATTTTACCTTTGCTGTACATCAGCCTATATTCGTCCACTGCTGGACGTAGGCCTCTCCTAGTGAACGTCACTGAACCCGATCTTCGGCTCCCCTCATCCAGTCTGTGCCAGCCGCCTTTCGCAAATCGTCACTCCACCTGGCCGGCGGGCGTCCCACACTACGTTTGCCTAAACGCGGTCTCCACTCTAGAACTCGTTTTCCCCAACGATTGTCCGTTCTGCGAGAGATGTGACCAGCCCTTTGCTACTTCAGCTTGCTTTAGCCCTTTGCTGTTACCCGTATTAAATACTGATCTCATGAAGAACAACTGCCAAGAAATAGGTCATGTAACATATCATATCATAGATACCAGCGCTGGGGCTCTGTCTCACATAGGGTCGTAGCATTATGCTGAGCGATTGCCGTTTTACGTGGATGTGACGCATATTTTCCCCCAAGTCGTTCTTTTTTGTATTTTTGTGTTTTTCTCTGCGTCATTGTTACCGCAAATAAACATATTTTCTGTCTTTCCTTTCTTAGACGTTGATTACTAGCTTTTGCCCGCGGCTTCGCCCGGTGGTCGGAAATTATCCCACGGGAAAGTACTACCGGAATAAAAAGTATCCTACGTGTTAATCCAGGTTATAAACTATCTGTGTTCCAATTTCCATCCAAATCCATTCAGTAGTTTTTGCGTGAAAGAGTAACAAACATCCATCCATCCATCCATCCATCCTCACAAATTTTAGTAGGATACTTGGCCTTTCTTTTGGTACTCCTCAGGTACTACCTCGTATGTCTAATGGTCAGAAGCGCTACAGCTGAGTATGAGGTCCTAGGTTACTCAATACTCAATTCTTTTATTGCATTCCACAATGTAGGCTTAGGTGGTAAGCATTTATTTGGAAACAATCGTGGACCCTGTCGGGCACAGCAAAAGTAAGTTTATGTGGAGAGGGCTTATCATTTAAGTATCTTATAATCTAACTTATACTAAAAAAAAACAACAAAAAAACCAATTATTTTTCAAGTTTTAAAGATTTATCATGTAAATATTCGTCAACACTGTAATAACATTTGGTCAATAATAACTTTTTTAACTTATTTGAGAATAAATGGATTTTTTTTTCTTCTCTTTTTTTGTTCGATTCTAAAGGGCAAAATGTTATTGGATTTTCCATCAGGAATTTTTGCCTGGATTAATTGTGTCCGGTTGATGGCAATAGGCTCACCCCCTATTACATGGGACTTAAACATAACTGGCGAAATGTGGTTGTACTATAGATACACCTCTGCCTAGCCTGTCGGGGATTATATTCGTGATTTTATGTTATTCCTCAGGGATGCTCTCTATAAGGTCCATTTTTCGTAAATGTGGGTCTTATTTTGCAGTTTCATTAGATAGCGATCGTGTAATCAACATTTAATTGTATTTTCATTTAATACGGTACGATTAGACATGGTAGTAATTATAAATAGCGATATGTGAGAACAATGTAGGTTAATGTGTGAAAAGTATACCACAATGTTTAAAGTAGGTACTTATAGGTAACACATTCTGATAAGCAAGCGATTATTAGCGCTTATTTTTTTTTATATCGCAGCATTATGCTGAGATAGGAGCCTTTTTGGCCTCGCACCGGTTTTTTACTTGTTTGTTGCTTTTTTTATTATTTTTTTATTATTGTTAATTTTGTTAGATTTAGCTTCTCCTTTTTTATTATTTATTTTTTATTTTTTACTCTTTGTATTTCCTGTGCCTGTCCAAATAAAATATTTTTCTTTCTTTCTTTTCTTTTTAAATAGTTGGGATCTATCATAAATAAGTAAGTATGAGAAGACCAAAACGTGTGTCATTTTGCTTACTTCTACGGGCAGTGTTGTGACCATTGACTTGAATGTGCCCTGGCGGCTGAGAGTGTGTCATGCTCACTCAAATGTCTCGCTGATGGTGGCGTGTGTGTTGGATCACTAAGTTCCCTCCAAAATGGTAGAGCTGAATGGTACTAATCCATGCATGTTCGTGAACGGGCGCCGTCAGTAGGGACTGGTCATCTCTTAGCTGCTACGGCTTATTTTAATTTAATATTTTAATTATTTTTGTACTTTTATTACATACGCTTTTAACATTCTGCATAGTTCTCACATGCATAATTTTAATATGAATGATGTAAGTAAGCAATATTTTGTATATTTTGATTTAAAAGAGCGTCCGTGGAGTTTCTCGCCCGTTCTTCTCCATAGGTACCTACTACGCTTTGGAATGGGCAACTAGCTTCATCTTCCTGACTGACCGAATCCTTGACAATTCAAAAGTGCCTGTAATTGGTTTATTTGAAATAAATGCTTTGAGTTTTGAGTTTGATTTTGCCCTACTTAAAGTAAAGTTTGAATCTTAAAATGGTTATTCTTAATTATCTATCTTCTTCTTTCTTATTATTATTATTCTTAGTAACGACTTCCAGTAAATCATGAAAATTTCCGAAAAGAACAGGAAATAAGTAAAAAAAAAAAACGTGATAAATTAAAGAATTGTTATGAATTAAACGTTATCTATAATTCTATGATTACAAACAGTAATTTATAAGTTATTGCGTTATTGGCTCATATTAGGGCCAGTCTACGAAGTAAGGTTCACCATCACTGCCACGTTTTAGAAATCAGCGGAGATAAAGTTGCATGCAAAAGCGTCCTACACAGAGTTTCACATACAAACTACATAAACTTTTAATTTAATTATAATATATTGGTAATATCCAGTAATGCAAACAAGGACTTGCTCGGCGAGCTACCAGATTGGGTGTCCATGTATCGAGAAAAGCGGAGGATAAATGTTTTGCAAATCATAAAACGTTCTATGATCAGTTTTGAGATGATCTAGATTTTTAAACATTAAAATAACTAGTCGGTCTATTCTTTATCCGTTTTCAATTACTTGTACCAAGGTACCTGTAATGTTATGTCGTCCTGAGACGGCATAAAGGTAGGCAGTCAAAACTCTTAACTGCTAAAGAAAAGCCTCTTCATTTTACTATGACAAAACTGGAGACAGTTTTGCCAAAAGAGTTGTGTTAGAAAATAATGTGTTCCTCCAAATCACTCCCGGCCGTTCAAGGATTTACAGGATACGTGCATAGTTCAATGTTCATTCTAATAATATCGTATTTACAGTCGTATTCTTAGTTATTTTTACCTCTGACAGCAACCCAACCAACAACCCATTGGCATCGTTATAAAAAATAAAATAAAGTTCACTGTCGTCATGTTCGTGAACGGGCGCCGTCAGTAGGGACTGGTTATGTCTTAGCTGCCCCGGCTTACTTTTAATTTAATTTAGTATTTGATTTGTTTTTGTCTTATAACGCTTTTAACGTTCTGCATCGTCCTCACATGCATAATTCCAACATGAATGATGTAACCAATATTTTGATTTAAAAGAGTGTCCGTGGAGTTTCTTGCCCGTTGGTGTCCATAGGTACCTACTTCGCTTTGGAATGGGCAACTAGCTTCATCATTCTGACAGACCGACCCCTTGACAATTCAAAAGTGCCTGTAATTGGTTTATTTGAAATAAATGCTTTGAGTTTGAGTTACTGTAATTTTGACGGTGATGCAAAATCAGAGGTATAGTCCTCGGATAGTATAGTCCTCCAGACCGTATTACGCCAATGGCGGCCAATCTCAATTGAAACTAGCCTTCGGCGCGGGAGATATTACAGTGCACAAGTGTGTGCGCAGACACAGGTGCACTCTCTCTTACCTCACTCTCATAGTCCGATGGGTCGGCAATCCGACGCGATCGGAGAGAGATCCGGCGCAGGACCAACGGCTTGACGTGCTTTCCGAGGCACGGGGGTATCACACCGCTGACTTCCAAACTCCGAGCTGTTACTAAGAAATTCCTAATGGAAAATCCCAATATCACTTTGCCGAACTGGGAATCGAACCCAGGATCCCACGCTCAGCAGTCGCGCTTGTATCCACAAGACCAAAGGGGACCAGAATCCGCGGTAGAATAACTGTAAAAGGATTGCAACTGCTTTCTGAAACAAACCAAGTATAACCTTACTTTTAGACATCCGCTTTGCAGTGAAACACACATCCATACATTTTAACATTATCTCCATTCAAAATAGTACCCCGGGACTTATCCTCAAACATCTCAAAACCATGGCCACCACCGACCGCGTCCGCAGTATCTTAGTACAAGTGCATCGAATTAAATTCACGATTAGCATACGTAATTACTACGCTTATCGGCGGCTTAATTGCGCCGTAATGAATCAACTGACGGTGCTTATAGTGTACGTACTTGCTTACTTTCAGATACCTTTATATTTAATTGTTAGAAGTATAGTTTCCTGGTGTAGTTATTGCGAAAGGGGCTCGTGGGTAAATGATAACAGTCGCACGTTGGACCGTATCAAGACCCCTCCGTACCTCGGAAAGCACGTTCAACCGTTGGTGTCGGCTGTCACTCGTAGACCTTTGACAGACGGTACGGGTAGTCAGAAGCCCAAAACTCTGACAATCAGTCTTACCAAGACATGGTATTACTCAGTGACTGGGTTGTAGTGCTCAGATAAGCAGTCGCAGCATGTAAAATAATGGTGTTCAGCAGCATCCGGTTGGACTGGAAACCGTACCCAACGTAGTTGTGAAAAGCCTAGGCAGATGATGACCTAGGTACGCTAAAGATGGCGTATGCATCCAATACGCGCGCTTTGAAGTCCTTCTGCAGCCATACAAACAAAAGAGCGCGCGTTAACCTGCGTTCACGCAAAGGTACTCTGAAAGTAGGTGATGTCCGTTGGGCTTAGCGTTTTGTTGGCGTTTACGTAAGTCGATAGGGCTAGAGGATGCATTTTGGCAAGCTCTGCGGTTCTGAGGACTTTGGTGTGGTTACAAATTTGTAAGTAAAGAGGGTATACGAAGGGTGATATGACGAGACATTGAAAAGGTAATTGTTGAAGCTTCACTTGACTTCCGTTTATCAATGACTAGCTTCTGCCCGCGACTTCGTCCGCGTGCTTGTTCCCCCGACAAACCCCGTCGCATCGCATCGCCCGCCCGCGCTATAACCGTCAAAGGGGTGAATAGGGACGCAGGGGTGAATTGGAACGAAACCTTAAAAGCGATTTTAACGTTGAAATAATATAGTGGGCACTTATTCGTTCATTATAATACAGTAAACACGTAAGAGTCCTTTTTGGCAACTATCAATATTATTTCAATGTTAAAATCCCTTTTAAAGTTTCGTCTCGATTCACCCCTGCATCCATATTCACCCCGTTTGACGGTACTTGGTTTTCGCTTAGCGTTCTTTCTGCCTTATTCCATTTGCTCGGCTCCTAAGGGTTATAGCGTGATGTTAAATATCATATAGTCTTCCTCAAGAATTGGGCTTTCAAACGCAAAAATAATTTTTCAAATCCGACTAGCAGCTCCAGAGATTAGTGCGTTCAAACAAACAAAAAAAAAACAAACTCTTTCGTTTTATTATATTCGTATAGATTTAGATAAATAAGTATTCGGGCCAATTTTGAAGTTAGTAGATCAGTAGAATAAGATTATTCAAATAAACAGCTAAAAAAAGCGTTTTGGTACGTTTTCATTGACGATTTAACATTATTTATACACATTTTCGAGTTACATGAAGCAAGCAGTAAAATCCAAACTTTATTACCCTTTTCCACTCCGTTAGAAGTTGATTTTTAAAAACCCTGAATTACGTACTTTTTATTTTTTGTTTTTATTATCAGTACCGAATTTCGAGTTAATCCGACAGCGCCTTTACTTACTAACGTTGACACCCTCTAAATCCTCTGTGACGTCCTGTTTAAAAAACTAAAAGCGCCAATCTTTATTATTTACAAAGGAAAATATTGCCAAGTTTCAACTTTATCAATCAAAGGAATAAGATTTTCTCCCCCACGGGGGTGGACTTTTGAAAAATCTTTGTGGATGTTTCCATAACTTAAACTAAAGAGTATTTTTACCAATTTTTGAGTTAATCATGCCACGCAGTAAAATACTCTCCTTAAAAATTGAATAACCCCGGACTTCATGGGACTATTTTCGAAAAACCCTGATACACTTCAATCTTTATTTTTGGTTTTAAGTATAAGTACTGAGTTTCGAGTTAATCCAACCGCTCGTTAAAATTCTTCCATACAAACTTTGACACTCCCAATGCCCCTTTAGGAGGTAGTTTAGAAAAATAACAAATTACTATCTTTATAAATTACTTAGATAAATGTATTCGTACGTAAGTTTCAAGTTTTTTTAACTCAAGGAATAAGATTTTTCATACAAACAAAATCCCCCCTTTTCACCCCCTTTAGGGTCGAACATCCAAAAACCCCGTCTTAACGGATGCCTACGTCATAATAACTATATGTGTGCCGAATTTCAGCCCAATCCGTTCAGGGGTTTGAACTATGTGTTGATAAATCAGCCAGAAAGTCAGTCTTGGTTTCCTTTTATATACAGGGTGGCAGGGACATTAACGCGCAAACTGTAACCAAGAATTCAGCACACGATTCTAGACCACCTTTTTTTTTTTTTTTTGGTTGGGAAGTCATCAAATGACCTCTACCGCTCTGGGCGGAGCGGAAGGGCGTGTCAGACTCTTACTGACTAAAACCCACCTGTGTTCCTCCAGTTGCCTGTGCGCCAGGGCCACGGTAACTCTTTCGAACAATCCGCGACCCCGGCAGGCATCGGTCCTGTCGGACCCCGTCAATGGTGCTGACATCTCTTTGAGGCGCGCGTGGAATACGACGCGCCGTCGACCCGGGCCTGTTCCTTACCGGACGGCGAGCTGCCCATTGCTCACCGTCCGCAAGCCCGCGCCTACGGTGGCCGGGAGTCGGCAATCGACTCCAACATTCATTGCGTTATTTACGTTGTAGAACAGACAATTTTTTTAACATATGAAGCAATGGATTAGCAATAGGCTTCAAAATGATTCAGATTGTGATAGATAGTGTGTTACGTAATTAGGGTGCCGGTTAAAATGTATGAAAAAGTATTTTTTTTTTTAAATAACCGTTGAAAAATTTCAACGCTGCGTAGTTCAAAATCATGTAGGTACTGATTCCCTGGTAACAGGGTGCGCGTCGATGTCCCTGCCACCCTGTATATAGAGATTACCTATTTTTTATGTTTATAAGGTCGTCGTGTCGTACAAATGTGAACTCCGCAAGATTCTTTGCCACGATTATAAAATAGGTAAAGGATTTTTTTAAGTTTTAGTCTCAGTGTGAAAGTGGCCAATGTGGCGTATGAGTGCAGCCAAACATACATTAATCCGGGTTGTTTTTTTTATTTTTTATTATGTTTGGATTGCTTACAGCTATCATTGCAGAAGTAATAGTGAGGTGATTCATGACAAAATATACGAAGCAGTTGCCATAGGTATTATTGAATCAACATGAAAAATAATTATAATAAATGGGCTTACTTTCAAACTAGTTCAATCATAATACCATTGCAACTTATTGAGATATTTCCTGCTCAATTTACGCACCTAATAGTAATTTAACAAAATATCACGTTTAATTACGAAATCATAATAAGTATTGCAACTCCGCAGTGGAGACACGCCTTACGCGAAACAGAGTGCAATAACTTTGTTGCGTGGTACATTTATTTATTGTTTTATTCTTTCAGTGTGGGTTCATTCAGTCTCTTGTTCATTCATAGAGTTGACTTGAAGTATTTATTTCCATGTTTTTAGTAAGGAATACTTTAGACATTTTGTTTTTCTATTTTGTATTTTTACATTCACGTGATTATCTTTTATTGCGTTATTAACATTCCATTACGGTTACGTTACAAAACATATGGCTCGAAACTGTTGACCAATCCTAATGACAATTAAGCCAATAATTCAAATACACTTCACATTTAATTACGCAGTTATAACTCTGTTTCGGTCAAATCGCGCGACGCTGCACGCCACAAGGCCGAACGCAGTAACTTTGTCTCGTCGTCTATTCGTTAATTTATTTAATTTCCAGCTCTGTATATGCGGTGTTCTAATTGCTCGGGTGCCGTTCGCCCACTTATCATAATGTCTCGCAAATCACGACACTGCGGGAATAAATCTAGCGTCGATAGGACTTGGCCACTGGTCTGTTAGGGTTGACTCGGTTTGAATAGTTGGAATGCTGATAATTAAATAATATTTTTGACATATTTTTGTTGCTCTCGCAATAGTTACGATTACTCAAAGTGTACGTAAGGAGCGTAGCACGTGGCGTTCTGTAGTTTTTGCCTACCTCCGTGGGAAGAAGGCGTGATTTTATGTCTATGCTTGTAGTATGTGTGTACGTACAAGTATTTTAATAGGTAAACCTCTGGATAAACAAGATTTATTTATACTGAAGACGATTTTATAAGTTGCTTTTTCACTCGTCAGATTTTTGTTATTTTTTTTGTTAGCCTTCTTTGTGTCCCACTGCTGGGATAAAGCCTCTCCTTTTTTCTTCTAAACCTCTGTTCTATGCGATATGCGAGTCAGTACCAGAACTAATCTATCATTTACTTTTTATTGATCTTGCTTCGTTAAAGATACAATTATGGATAATTTTGTATAAGGAAAATAATGCAGGTAAGTAATTAGGGTTTTTATATAGCTGTGAAAAACTAAATAAGTACGATGCGAAAACGTCTAGTATTTTACCGAAATTTGACTAATGCTATAACTAGATATATTCAGAGAAATTTATAGTTTAGAAAACTCCTGCGCCAATGTGCCATTTATTGCAATTATCAAAGAATTAAAGTTGTGATCAGAATATACAGACAAATTTAATTTGATGGTTTTGCTTACACAATAATTTTCTTGATTTTACTATAACAAGGAATTAGTTAGTTTCGCTAATTTCTCTATCCGAACTTCCTGATAGCCCTACAAAATCCAGTTACGCACAAAAATGGAGCTGGGCGCACGCGAATTTCTAACATAAATCGCAAACGACTCCCCATCGGCGCGCACGCAGCGTACAGCGGCCACCGCAGTACTTTATTATGTATCAACACGAAATTATTATACAATCAACGCTATTAGCGATAACATTCAATTTGCATCTCATCTTAGAAACTAATCTTTATTAATTTTTATTAAAAATATTGAGGTTTTTCGTATAATTAAGTTTGGGTTTTTAATAAGCGTAGGTATTATGCAAGCCAATTTAATTAAAACAGCTTGTAATGCTGTTATTAGTTTTTTTGCGTTAGGAGGACATATAGTGACCTTATTGGTGATGTTTTTCAGAAAGGTCAGGTGCGTAGTACTCGCAACCAGCGTGCGTGAATGACGAGAGAAAGGAGTATGTAAGCATCGTAGCAGGTGGCGTTCAGTAGTTTCTGCTTACACCCATAGAAAGAAGGCGTGAGTTTATGTATGTGTATGTATATTAGTTTTTTATTGGGAATGTTAGTTGCTATCATCCCGGATGTATTCGTTAGATAAAAGTAAAGGTGGTACCTACACGGAAAGGGTAGGTATAAAGCAAAATCTTTCAGTACAAAGAAATACCAACCTGACTTCAAAGAAGTTATAAAATTTTGAGTTTGCTTCAGAAACCGATGTTCATCTAACAACCTTCCAGCGCCTTACATGGTTTATCGATCTACTCCAGCTTCATGCTATAAATGATCAAATATACACTGAATATCCTTCCTCTGTATTTACGTAGTACATAGCCTACACAAAACACCCACCTTGTACGTTGAGACTAGAAATCTATGCCTACAGAGGGGCTAGGCCGAAAATTATTGGGGGGTGGGAGGTTGGATGGCAGAGGGGTTGGGGCCAGCCGTCGCCGGCCTGATATGTGACCGGAGAGTCTTGTTCAACAAACGATGACGATGATTTAAGCTCAGGCGTTTTAAGTGTATTACTGGGAGAAATCCGGCTTTTGGGTTTAGGCTTAGATTTGAGTGAGCCTGCTATTATGGGGGGAGGCTTCTCGATTTATGTGTGCCTGTCCATTTGACGGCAGCGCCGCTGGAGTCGGGAGTTGCGACGTCACTTAGTTAGTGGCCGCTTGTACGAAAAACATTTTATTTTGTAGAAGTTTGTCTTTTTTTCGATAGCATTCCATATTTAAAATGTTTCAAACCGTTATTTTTTTCTGGAATAGTATAGGGAGATAAAAAAAAAGAAATAATAATAAAAAACAAACCTCATTTCAAAGTCATCGATTACAAAAATGAGGTTCAGTTTTTAAATAAACGCGCAATTTAAAGCAAAAATAAAAGCTCATCTTAAAGTATTGTTCTGTGACTCAGAAACAACTTAATTAAAATACTTTTTATATAACTCAACGAACCACAATTGCATTAAAATTATTCGTTTCTACGTAATCACATGTTAATGTGCAAGATTTATTAATACGTTTCAAGTGCATTCAAATGGTTAATTAAACTAATTAAAATCACGCTGTTATTTATTAACACCTACGGCTATACGGTGAAACGTTTCAAAACAAAGTATGCCCACTATGTGAACATCAAAAAAGAAAAGAAAAAAAAAAGAAACACCATTTTCAATCTTAACAATTAAATTGTGTCCTTATTCGTTCCAAAAAAACGATATTTCAATGACGTCATAAAACTTAATTAAATCATGCATCAAAATGACCTTTTAACCCTCACGTGGCTGCTACATAGTTACATACACCACTACTTGTGCCTATAGCACTGATCGCTGCTAATGTGTTTGCGTGGAAACCGGGAGGTCATCTGCTTTCCTGGAAAGGAAAATTTGGCTTTGGATACGTATTTCGAGAACCTTCTATCATGATCTGTTTTAGTTAATAATGATAATCCGTTGTGTGGAAAGAAAATCATGGTATGGGCCATGTGTTGTGGAGAAATAGGGGTCATGTCGTAAGAAGAAAAGTTTCTTAAATTTATAGAAATTTGTATTGTTTTTTTTTTTGGAATTTATATGTGTATTGGGACTCGCACAGGATTATCACAAACTAAACTAAACACACTCTTAAAATAAAAAAGACAAAAAAACAAAAGTAAAACATAAATTTAAAAAAAAAACACGTGTGGCACTCGGGGACTGCCGCGGTAAAGCTATTGCATAGCATTTTTTATCAAATTATGCAATTATAATTATTTATTTATTTTTTATTTATGCAGTATTTTTTTTCTTTGATATTAATTCAAGTACAGTCGTACCATATACATACACGTTAAGCGAACGCTCGGCCGAGCTACATGATAGGCGGAGTGGGGGGTGTTAGGCTTTATTTTCGTTACGGAATTTCTTGATTCGGTCGCCGCGCTCAAAGCCCGCGATAAAAGCTATGCAATAGCTTAACAGAATGTCCTGTACGAGGCCAAAAGGCCTCTATCTCAGCATAATGCTGCGACATTTATAAATAAGTGGAAAGGGAATACAGTGCCTCTATATATTACATGTCTTAGACTTTGCTTCCAATAATTTTTAAGAAACTAGCTTCTGCCCGCGACTTCGTCTGCGTGAAATTTCTTGTTCCTCCAACCCACCCCGTCGCATCGCATCGCCTACCCGCGCTATTACTTCGTTTTCGCTTAGCGTTCTTTATGACTTTTTTGTTTTTGCTCGGAGAGTCTTAGCGTGTTGAGTATGTAGCCTCAGACTTTGAAGCCCTCAAAGTCAATATCCGTCAAGAATGCGAGGACCGATCGCCGGAAGTTCTGGCAAGAGTGATGGAAAATGTCATAAATCGGGCCCGAATGGTCATCGATTCTGACGGCGGCCACATAGCCGATATCATTTTCTCGACTGAATGAAAAACATTAAGACATCAAATAAACATAATCCAAAAGCAGAACCGAAGATTTTCATTAATTAAAAAAATTACAGCCAAGGAACATCGCGTGGCAACTTTTGCGCCACCATGTAAAATAGAATTGAATGGAACAAGTTTTTTCTAACGAAGACATTAGTTAAAAAAAAAAGAATTTTTATTACCTTCAGTTGTACAAAAACACTTATCTAAATATTATGTAGCGTTACAACTAAGGGAAAATGTGTTTTTGATGAACTCTGGCACCCAAAGCAAGATTTAACTTGTGTATTGGGTGCCAGCGTCCTCGCCTATAGTTTGAATATATAATATATATTAGTATTAGTATTAGTTTGAATATATAATATATATTCAAACTCGATATTATATAGCCGCTCGAACATTCCGTCATATATATTATATATGACGGAATGTTCGAGCGGCTAAGACACCACGTGTCGTTGCTGATCCGTCATCTGTTGGTCCTTCATCATGGGCGTGTACGTACAGGTGTTTGGAAAATAATACTCGCAAAATAACACACTTAATTTACTTTCAAATATCGCAACGAGACTTAACTATAAAATTTAATGATTACAATGATTATCACTGATTGAGTCTAATCATAACAATTGTTAAACTTGCATTTAGAGCCAATAGATTTGTGCGTGTGCACCGCGTGACGATCGCATCACAAAGTGCTCGCCATCACCGCCATGACACTCACAACCCCATTCGGTGTTACCCGCTTTAAGTTAAAAATAACCCCTAAAGAAATACATTCTAAACCACAGAGTAAAAATAATCGATTACAACTTTTAAAAACTGTTACAATTTTACTAAATCATCACGCGCCGTCGTATATATATATATCAGTAGTTGTAGGACGAGCACAGAATCTTATTAATATAACTACTTACTAGTAAATGGATATAAATGATGTGGCCTATTAAAGTGCCTATGTTGGGTATGTGTATGTATTGAGAGCGACAAAAATATGTTGAAAAATTTGCTTTTATTGCGTTAAAGTTACCAACTATTGTTAGTTGCTCCACATTTAAATCTTCATAATTATTATCTCTGTCCTTGTCCAATAAGATATTTACATAGTTACAATAGCACACCACAGGCAACCGCAATCCTTTACCGAATAATCCCGATTCCGTAAATTCGATATTGAATTTTTCTCGAGTTAATCTTGTATTCAAATTTTAATTATATCATTCTGGCGTTTGAATAAAAACGAATTCATTTCGTTTCGTCGGTGAATAATAATGTAAGGCGAATCGACGCTTGAATTACAAAGGGCGTGTATCACACCGAAGTGTAATGATTAGCGTGCGTGTTGATAAGTTTTGAAGGTTTTGTTACATTTCAGGAATGTTTACGGCTTTGCTTAAGTGGATATTTCAAGTATCTGCTGACTTGTTTTAGACTCGATCGGAATTATTTTAATGAGCAGCATATCGATGCCGCCCATTGATTTAATCAAACAAACTTATACAAAACGTGTAAATAAGCAAAGTTGAGTATATCCATATGCATAAGTCACTCACGAAGCCTGTTAAAAAAGCATGTAAAGATTTAGATATTTGCTTAGTATCTTATAAGAAGAGTTTGGTTGTCACATTCAGTTCCTGCAGAATTACCTACTAGTATTAAGATGTGCTTGAGCAGAATAAAAAGTTAGTTCTAAACCATTATTTGTCTGAAATCACCAACACGCAGGCACGGTGATCAATGCTTTTTCCCTCCTAGATTAGCCTTGTTGAGGTACAAAACAGGCTAAAAATGTTTTAACAATAATTAAAAGAGGAAAAAAAAATGTCTCAAAGTTACACAACCGTGTGACACAAAGTTATGGAGATCAACAATTAATTCCTATGTCTGTATCCGGAAAAGCACTTTTCATGAACTCATATGCATATTGAAATGATGCCGTACGTTTAGAATATAATTATACCCGGGACATGCTATCAGTTCTAGCTTGACAGCTCTTAAGTCCTGACTATGATTGTCATAATACTAATTAGGGCTATTTTCATTTCGGTTTAGATTTGAGTTAATGAAAACAGGCAGTACCGAATTTATTGGGAGGACTACATTAGCTGCTATTTTGGTAAGTAAATTAATATGATTGTTCAGTTATAAGTTATATTTAACCGATAGAATCCCGGTGGCCCTCTGTAGGGCCGGTATGTCGTGGAACAAACAGTTCGTCAGCCCAAAAAAAAAAAAGAAGTTCATATAGTGAAATGCTCAAAAGACGATATTAGCCCTCATTTAGAAGCAATAATGATGATTATTTAACCGCACGACCGCGCGACCCTCTAGAGGGCCAGCAAGGCTTGACGGTATAGGCGACATACCGGCCCTACAGAGGGCCACCGGGATTCTATCGGTTAATTGAGATCGATTCACAAGTTTAGCGATATTGGACATACCGACAGGTTTCTTCAATATAAGTACTTACGTAGGAGACAGATTTCCGTGTTCCAGATTTTCATGTTAGAATCTCTAGACCTCGGAAATAAACTGATTGAGTCGTAAGAATGGAATATCGCACAGAATATTATGCCTTTAATTGCCATTGGGAGTACCAACTCGTCATAATCTACGCGGAAGAAGTCTCAAGGGGCTGTCACCATGCCGCGCCGTAATAAGAACACATTTAAAAGGAAATCACCGTAACGAATTCAAATATTAATTCGAAAGCATAACAGTACAGCTAAAGTACAAGTAGGTAAGTTACTAACACAATCTGTACAAAGGGCACAGAGCACTCCATTTATATAATACTCGTCAATAATAATTTCATTAAAATGTAGATCTAGTTAAAAGCATTTTTTCTGATTAATTTTCAGTCGCGGGCCCCGCTCTTCTTTTTTTAATTGAATATCAGGCCACTTTGATGGCGCGACGAGAAAGGGTTGAAAAAAAAGTTCGCCCTCATTTGAATAAAATAACAGCACTCACACTTTGCATTTACGGAGATATTTCAAATTATATCTGGACTCTTTTTTGTTTAAATTTTTTTTGTTCCTCGTATTTATTTTATTTTTCCATCACCGTTCCCGTCTAATTGAGTTAGGCCTCCAAATCGAAAATGTCGATCGAGTTGTAATTCAATTTATTTTTGTTTCTAATGGAGTTCGGAGCTTTTTATTCTCTTTTTTTAACTGTAATTTTGAATCATTTGCCTATTGAAGGGTTGATTCTGTTTACCGATGCGAGGACTTTGCCATGGAATGTTTTTATTCTTGGATCTATTTGCGTACTTTGTTTTTAATATCTGTGGATACCTACTTACTTACTACACGTACTAGCGCGGTTGTGTTTTTAAATGTATTGATTGTTAAAAACGTAACAATCACAAAGACAACGAAAACTGGGTTTAAAACTTCGAGAGTACCTACTACAAGATAGCATTAAACAAACCACTGAAACAATACAATAATTTTCTTTTCAGCTATCTCACTCAGAAACCTCAGCTTCTTATTTTACCCCTCGGCCCGCGAGATTGTATCAACTCCGAGTAAAACGGTAACTGGATAAGAAGCGGTTAGTAACACTACCATTCTGGCTTGATTTGTACTCAATTTCTTCGTATTTTTTTTTATTTTCACGGAATTATTTCGAGTTTGCCTTAGGTCGGTGTTTTCTATGGAATCTGTGAAGGTGTTAAGTAGCTCAAATGCCTAGCCGTATTTTATTTTTCGTTCTTCGTTTTATTAGGGACTTTTATGACAACAGTATTTATATTATTATGAATGACAGTCCCATGGTACCCTAAATATACACACTGCTACAGATTATATTTGGGCCATGAACCTGAACAGACTCTTCGCATCATCACCATTTGGTTGAGATTTATGCCTATGTTGATATTTAAGAAATATGCCCAAGTCGGTTCAACCTCAAGACTCCCAACAGATAATTTCTTTGAGACTCATATCTAAGACAATCCATTAACAAGTGATGTAAGTCTTCCACAACTTTCTTGTGTCTTCGACTTGTGGTCGCACATTGTGTTGGGTCATTCTCTTCAATAATATGTTTGGGTAGAGGACAGGGGCTTCGTCGAGTCTTCTCGTCGCGTTTTCCAAGAACCTAAAGACTAAGGTCTTCAATCAGTGCATCCATGACTTACGGAGCTGAAACATGGACACTCACGGTACGGCTGGTCCATACATTCAAGGTCGCTCAGCAAGCTATGGAAGCCATCCGGAACGAGGTGATCCGGCAGAAAACTAATGTTGTCGACATAGCTCATGTAATAAGCAGACTGAAGCAAGCAAGTGGCAATGTGCCGGCCATATTAGCCGTAGAGCCGATGGCTGTTGGGGTAGACTTGTTCATGAGTGGAGACTACGAATCTGCAAACATAAGGACGTCCTCAGGCTAGGTGGAGCGACGATCTTTGTATCGAGGCTGGTAGCAGCTGGATGTTAGTTGCCGAGAATCGAGCAGAATGGCGTGCAATTGCAAAGGCCTACATCCAGCGGTGGACTGCTATACGTGATGGTGGAGCAGGATACTGCCGGTCTACCCTTCAAGCTCATGATGCTCTGAGTATGAATCTACGTACCTACCTATCATAATTTTCATATACATTAATTTACCATTCCTAATCACCACGTTTGACAAACGAAATTAGCATGCAGGAAGACGCTACTGCCTTTCCTTCACTGTCTTATCCTTTAGTTGCTGCTTATAACCCTCACGGATTAAGAAGAGAATACTATACTGACCTGCTAATGCCTCACATAGTTAAACATGACCAATAGTCTATTTACCAATTAGTCACTTGACGATAGTCAATAGCTGTCAAAGTTAATTACTCTTTCTGCGCATGGTCAACTTTTATAGCAAATTGTAATTTTTTTAAACTGTATTTAGCTTAACCATTTATCAAACAATATATTTTTATAATTTTTAACAAATTGTTAGTTTAACTAACGCATTTTAACTATTAGTATGTTTGACTACTGATCAAACAACGGGCCCTTAGGCTCAGTCGCATAGAGAGAATGAACGACCAATGATCCGAATTCAAAAGCTAAACAAAAACCTCTCGACATAAAACCTAAAGTAGCTTTCAAAATAAGGTCAATTTCCCACCTTAGCCACATGCCGCGGAACATAATGAAGATTATACATGTATAAGCATTATTATATTAGCTGTATACAAGCTGCAACAATGTCGCACGAACGGCGCCTACTCAAAAGACACTTGTCGCTTCTACGCTGACGGAGGGTAGTTGATACTTTTCATTCAATTTTTTTATTTTTTTTATTGATTACTGTAAAAAGTTCTTGTGAGTTTGTATTGTAGGTACCTTTTTTTTTATTGGTGGGAAATCATCAAATGACTTCTCCCGCTCTGGGCGCAGCGGAAGGGCGTGACAGACTCTTACTGACTAAAACCCACCCGTATTCCTTCAGTTGCCTGTGCGCCAGGGCCACGATAACTCTTTCGAACAATCCGCGACCCCGGCAGGCATCGGCCCTTTCGGACCCCGTCAATGATGCTGACATCGCTTTGAGGCGAGCGTGGAACACGACGCGCCGCCGACCCGGGCTTGGTCCTTACCGGACGGCGAGCTGCCCATTACTTGCCAGAATTGTAGGTACCTACGGTTGGTGGCTGGTGGAAAGATGTAAGATGTTTGCTCACGTTTAACGTCAATCGCGATGAACTCATTTCATATTAAAAGAAATGTGGTCTAGTTTACCAAGATAAATGTATAGTCATCACGAATATATTACAGTTTTTACTCAGGCATCTTTGATGAAATCATACGCTGAACTTTCTACTGCATTCGAATTAAAGAAATGCTAAGTAATGTAAATAGTTCCGTTAAACTTTTCCCACTAAAATAAAGAAACAACGCGTTTGTAGCAATATTTCATTGATTTTCAGGCTTAAATCCATGACTGACACATGACATTAACCTCCTTCGCAAATTTATGTGTAAAATTAAATTAAACCAAGTCAAAGCACGATTGCTTGATTTTCCCGAATATTAACCACAAATATTAAAAACATACCTTTTATGTAGCAGTGTTAAATTGGTTTTCAGGTCCAAAGTCATGACCATTGTTACAACTAAATCATCACTACATAATTTTTTTATGTAATTTAAATTAAACCAAGTCGAAGTACGATTATCCCAAGTATCAACCTCACTAACTCACGCTACATTCACGAAGAGCGTTTAAGAGAGTGAGAAAAACTCGCCGCCCGGCCTATTCGTTTCATGAGGGTGGCCCTACTTTCGTCTTGGCTGTCGGCTGTCGGCGACACAAACCGGGTAAGTCGGAATTTTACAACATTTTCACTCAGTTTTGCGAGATTTTCTTTTAGGTTTTTTTTTTGAGTGGTGATGTAAGATTGAGGTGTGAGGGAGTTGAGATAAACGAATGTTTTATTGTTTTTATGCTTTGAGCACATCATAATTATGGCGTAGCAATTTTCTTTTTCATATTCTTTGATTTTCTCAAAGTTAGGTGAATGCAAAACGGTTACCAGTTTTTCTATTGTCAGTTGTTCTATTAAAAGCTTGATAATATCATTATGTTTTTGTATGGAAGTGTGAAAAGTTTTTGGAAATTTGAAAATAATTTTGGTAGCAATTGGACTAATCTGAGAGGAAGCTAAGATTTTTAAATTAATCCCGAACGTAGCCTGTGACTTAAAACTCAAAAAGGTTAGGTACCTACAACTCTTTTCCGATGCTCACAGAAACACACAGAATCATAAAACCATAAGTATAATTTCAGGAAAAAATAAAACACAACTTACCCCACTTCTTTGTTTCGTCGCCAATCTGAGAAGAATCTCGGGGCGAGGCTGAAGTGACTCACGGGTTGGGGTCGCCGGCACCCCACCGGACTTGACACTCATTTAAGTAGCATATAATTCAGTTTATTTAGCCAAATTCAATCTTCAAGGAGTGGAGAAGGGTTGGCTAAGAAAAAATAATAGTTGTGAGTGGAAAATGTTGTTTTTGAGACTGAAAAGTGTAAGTGGCTTAAAAAAAATACAGGGTCAAATTAAATTCGCTAGCGAAACTCCGTAGATGTATCTAAACATGATAAAACAAAAACTCAATTAATTTGATATTTTTTTATGGGGTCATCGACCGCAAAGCAGTCACTTGAAATATCAGTTTAAAAAACAGTTTTTTTTTTGTTTAATCTTCACAGATGTTATTGGTATCGATATCTAAACACTATAAAATAAAATAAAACAGATTTTCTTAACTCTACTCCAAGTAACAACATTTCCAGGGGTCGTTGACCCCCCTAAAAAACATCAAATATTTTTTATTTATACATAAGCTAAACACTGTTACACGGTAAATATCTCTATAGCATCAAAATTCTTTGTACTGTACAAAAATGTCGTCAATAGAACCCAAGTAAAAATAAAAAAGATTTATTTATTTCACCAAAAGCCTTTAACAATATTCTTATACCTAAAAAAGACTTAATACAAAGGCCAATATTTAAATACCTATACTAGGTGTAAGTTACTGTGACTTAGAAGTCAGTGATTCTCATTTGTAGTAATTTGGAACATTTAAAAAATAAATGGAGGAAAAGAAAACAAAATCGTGAACTGATATTATAAAAAGAAAAGATTTGATTTTTTATGTTTGTTTGTTACGCTTTCACGCTAAAACGGCTGAATGGATTTGGATGAAATTTGGCACATGGTTAGACCATGACCTGGATTTGGACATCGGATACTTTTTATCTTGATATTACGACGGGATCTAGACTTATGCGGGTGAAACCGCGGTGTGCAGTAATTTATATGAAGAAAAACAAATATAAAAACTATAATATGTGTATGATGAAGTGTGTGTCTAGTGTGTAAGTGTAGGGTGTGTAAGTGTAAGGTGTGTAAGTGTAGGGTGTGTAAGTAGGCACCTACCTATTGAGTGGATAGCGAGTGGACGATCTGATCAACTCGTCGGCGTCGCGACGATAAGTGGATATTAATGCTTTATTCGCACTAACGATCAAATCATTTTATCCTCGTAGAAAAAAATAGGATTATTCATTCAACAAGAACACAAAAAGGTGTGTAGGTGTGAGATTTTTTATCATTTTGTATCGGTTAATAATCATCAATGTTACAAAAAAAAAAAACTTCATGTCACTAAACTAGGCTTGAGACATTTAAGGCTCCCGCAGACAGGCGCGACGCGACTCTTATAGGACAATTTCAATGAAGTTTTCATATAAATTGTTCTACAAGAATCGGAGCCTTTATATCTCAACTAACAACCCGCATCGCTTCGCACGGTTTTTACACCAAGGTTTCTTTATTATGTGTTAGTTTAATAATAATGAATTATACACAAACCTTAGGAAATAAATTCTCTAAATAATGATGAAAACCGCATCAATCCGTTGCGTAGTTTAGAAGAATAACGCGGTTACACAGACAGACACGTAAAGCGACTTTAATTTATAAAATGTAAGCTTCTGCCCGCGGCTTCGCCCGCGTGGATATCGGAAATTACCCCACGGGAACGTGCTACCGGGATAAATAGTATCCTATCATCCAAATCCATTCAATCGTTAAAGCGTAAAAAGGTAATAGACAGACAGATAATAAATGCAAATAATCTTCAATTATTACTATTAAACAGGTTGTTATGGTTCTAAATGTCTAACTTAAAAATAATAATAATAATAATTCATTTTAATATTTTCATCATTTGAAATATTCTAGCGCCGCCATTGACCACGTATCACCTACAAGATATGTAGGTAAAAAATAACTTAGCTAATATATTAGCAAAGTTATTTTATAACTTCAAATTGTAATAACTTTTAAGCAGCCTGGATCGATTTAAATGAAATTAATACTTCAAAGGAATAATATTAAATGTCTTAAAAAGATGTAAAATAAAATTCAATAATCATGTGAATTATAAAATCTCCTGTTTTACCCCCTAGGGGGATTATTTTACAAAAACGGTGATACAATTATTTTGTATTTCTTAAGAAAGGCATACATTTTAATTTTCATATCTCTAACTTAAGAAATACTAAGTCTCCCAAACAAACTCATCCCCTATATCACCCCTTTTAGGATTATTTTTGAGACAAAAATTACCCTATGTCCTTCTCTAAGGATGCCATCTATCTCCTTGCCAAATTTTATCGAAATCCGTTCAGTGGTTTAGGTGTGAAAAGGTAACATACAGACAGACAGAGAGAGTTACTTTCAAATTTGTAATATTAGTATGAATTTAGACTGCTTGAAATATACTATATTACTACAGTGGCCGACAAGCCGAGGCACACATACGTGAGTCTATCAATGCCTGGTTGCGGCCAAGGCTTGTATAGTATTTTTCTCAAATAATGCGCGGAAATTCAAACTAAGTAAATTAATTATAAATTTCAAAATCAATGACGAACAACGATAACTTTTCTCGCGCCAATATGTTCATTTGTTTCTTTTTCACTTTATACAGCTCTATTTGGTAAGCCAGTTCGAGATTTAAATAAAATATTTGTTATGTTACCTTCTTGGTTGCCATGGGTCGAAGTAAAATGTTCGTTCCATTTTTAAATTACACGACAGATATGAGTTTTCATAGCAATTTATTCGGGTGCTAAACACGACAGATCTGGATTTTCATATTAATATTGCCGGCCGCTAAACACGACAGATATCGATTTTCACACTAACATTGCCGGCTGCTGCTCGCATGTATTTGACCAATACAACATTTTCGATTTATCTCGAAGAAGGTTGTCAAAATAATGCTCGAATTTCCAAGCTTGTTTCAGAAAAATCAATTTATTTCAACACGACCAGCAGGCACCTAACATAGTAAAGTTGAAAAAATCTTTGCAAGGAGGTTTTAAAATCAAACCAAGTCGTCGCAAACTTTTTGTAAGAATGTAGTTCTGTCATCTCTTCAGCCCTAAAAGAAAAGGGGTGATTTGGAAGAGTTGTCAAACCATTTTCTTTAAATAAATTAGCGGAATTGTGTTCTTTCTCGTGCTAATGAATGTCTTGTGGACTCGACGTCAGTCCTGAATTAATTCCTTCTTTAATTAATTGATTTTAATGAGAATTCGACGAATTTATCACCTTATACCTATACTAATTAAGTAAAGTTAATTTTATTCAGTCTGGTTTGTTTTGGGATACTTACTTGGAATTTAAATAAGTAGATTAGGTTCTAACATAGGTACGTAATTGAAAATAAATTAACTGATATAGTTAATTGAATTCGAGTAAACCTGCATTTTTCAATGACATACCTAAATACATATATCCTCGTAAGTGTAAACTACAAGGTTACTTTAAAAAAAAAACTAACTTTATAATCTGGTTCTTTATTTACATCGAGCTTTATTTACAAGAAATTATTGCACTAAAAATAAGAAACAAACAAAAACGAAAATCCTAATAAAACACACCTATTGTGCGCATTATAAGTATTAGAAGCGTGTGTTTTATCACTGCGACAATCAAAACGTACGTTCCCGACCGCAAGTTTAATTATGCAAACATCAAGCCGTCGCCAGATTTCTCATTAGAGCCAAGATAATGACGGTACACACTGTCGCAAAATTAGATAGCAAGCACGCACCCAAACAGATATACGCGCCACATTAACATAAACCGAATTTGCATGTAAATTACATTTTACAGCATCTTAATTAAAACATTTTGGCATTATAAATGATCAAGCGGGGGAGGGTGGTGTACCCCTGACCTTAGCGCCACCTCCCTCCGGTTAATTCGATAGTTTGAAATTTGGAACATTTGAATTTGACGTTCGATTTTATGAGTTTGTTTTTTTTTGCGTTTAGCGGTAAAACCATAGTCGTTTTTTTTTTAAATAAAGCTACAGTGCGTTTGGCAGTTAATAACAAAGCAAGTTTATAAAAATGTTATTTTTGGGAAATTCATTGGATAGAGTCTAAACTGTAACGGTTCCAAAAAATGCTATTATATTTTCATTTTATGGTTTAGATTCTTTCTATTAACAAAATTGCCTGGCTCAATTCTTTCTTACAATTAATAGAATTTCCTTCAATTCTCTTAGTACAATGATCACTACAGATTTGACTCTCCGTGAAAACAGCAGCAAACAAGCAAACAGACACACATTTACACCTGTATCATAATGCAGCTACTGTTTACCAACATTTACCCAGCATTACATTTAACCCTCGCACTGCAGAGTTACCGCGATGCATCGCCATGACGTATGGTTGACCCTCGACGTATCTACGTTAAACAGTCAAGTGCAATGCAAGGGTTGTAAGCTGTTAAACGTGTTTAGAGCTAATTATGAGATGGAAATTTTTACACTAGGTAAATTTGCTTTTATAGTATATGTAGAGGTATGAGGAACAGAGTATAAATTTCACTCATTCTCTATAGAAAAAGGAGGATCCTCCGACCACACGGGTGTCGTGTCTGGTGGGCAACTGCCCGACGATTGATGTCGGAACTTTGTATATATGCTAGTTGCGCGGTAAACTCTGCTTGCGCGATGCAAGATTTTGCGTGACGTCAGTATGTTGCGTAGTTCGCATGTGGCGTTTGTAGATGCCACCACAATAGGATGAGATATTTTTTTTAAACTCCTAATTAGTTTGGTTGTTAGGATAACTCATCAGCGCGGTAATTCAGTAGTAACACACCTGAAATGACAATTGATCGCATTTTGACAGTTCAACAACATTAATTGCGTTATTTATGTTGTAAGCAGCTGATTTTTTCAAACATCCCATTCCATCATTACACACAATCAATGGATTAGGAATTTCCTACAAAATCGGAAAGATTTGGATTGAAAGTGTGTTACGCGATTGGGGTCCTGGTCTAGTTTTTTGTGTGACGAAACATGGTATTTTCTTCATAAAATAATTAGTTTCCAAAAAACACGCTCACTGTTTTGTGATGATAGTGTTCCGATTTCCAAGAAGTTTTGGGAATATGGGTGCTGTACCCTGGTATGTGTTGCTAGATACATGAAAAATACTTTTGTAAAACCTACCGAAAACCGCGTCATGCAAAAGAAACTTAGAGATTACGAAACAGTAAGAATTTAAATCTAAGTTAATTAAAAAATATATTGCTTGACCAACCCCATCGGATTTCTTAACAACATTTACATGAGATTAAAGGGAAAATGTTTTTTAGAACAACCCTCCTTTGAGAGTATTAACTGAAAGTTCTTTAAATAAGTTAGCAATTAGGGGTAACATAAAATTAACATAATTGTATAAGTTCGTGCTGTTTATGTTTTGAAAATAACGATTCTGTCTGTTGCATTCTCCGTGGGTATGTATAATGAGGTTAGACGGAATTAAACAAATTACTAGCTTTTGCCCGCGGCTTCGCCTGAGTGGAGGTCGAATATCATCCCACGGGAACACACTACCGGAATAAAAAGTATCCTCTTTTCTTACCCAGGTCATGGTCTACCTGTGTGCCAAATTTCATAGAAATCTGTTCAGTCGTTAAGGCGTGAAAAGGTAATAAATACACAGACAGTTACTTTCGAATTTATTATTTTACTTGCTTTTGCCCGCAGCTTCGCCCGCGTGGAGGTCCGAAATTATCCCACGAGAACGTACTACCAGAATAAATAGTATCCTATGTCCTAACACAGGTCATGGTCTACCCATGTGCGAAATTGCATCCAAATCCGTTCAGCCGTTTTAACGTAAAAGCATAACAAACAAACTTATTTTCACATTTTATATATAATATATAATATATATGTCGCCGCGGAGATTATTCGGCCGTTAATTAAGTTGATTTTGTTTTATAACGGTGCCTATCAATATTTAGAGGAGTTTTATGTTTATTAATAAATACGTTCAGATTTGGTTGGTAATGATTTTGGCATTGAGTTAATGTCAAAATCATAACTAACTAAATCTAGTTACGCTTCTAAAATTGAAATCTGATTGTTTTAAATAACTTGTTATTTTAGAACATTGTTTTGTAAATAGTAACACCTAAAACTTATTTACTTTTTAAAATGTAACGTTTAAACATCATCTGTTTATTTGGCGGGAAAGTTCTGTGTGTTTGACGTTTGCCTCTGGTGGGGCGATCGAGTTAATAAAAGGCGCGACTTGAGCGCGGAGCTTCCCTTTTCGCTGCCGATTTTGAAGAAGAAACATTGTGAGTAAAATCTATGTCTGTTTGATTAAAAAATATTGCATTAACTAGTTTACTTGTTTTTATTTTTACCGTAATCCTTGAGTTTGCCTGATAGATCAAATATAAAATGCATTGTAGCTATAGCAGAACCGATGACCAGAATAAGGTCAGCGGTTCTGCGTATTTTTAAAAATAACCTCCCTGTCTCAACTTCGACATCAGAAGTGGGATACTTACCTACTCTTTCTGTCCGTTTTATTTTATTTTTCAGATTGCATCTACCTACATTGAACAAGTTATCCTACGTGACACGATGGATACACCAGACCAGAACGGATCAACGGCACCGAGCGTACCAACGTGCACCGTGTCCGGACCAGACGCCGGCGATGGTGGATCAACAACATCTGCCGACGTGGCGCCGCAACAACAACATGGCGGTAACGTACCTCCAGAATTTTACTTACATATGATAACGATGATGCAAAATATGAGTGAAAGGCTGTCGAAGCAACGTGATAAAGTTAAAATTACTGATGTATTTTTGCCTTCATATGACCCGGATGGCAACGTCGGTGTCCGCGAATGGTGTAATCATATTTCTTCAGCTAAGACTAATTACGAGCTCAGTGATTATGATATCCGCATGAAAGTGACTAGCTTACTAAAAGGTCGGGCTAAGATGTGGGCTGATAACTGGCTCGTTACAACGTCCACGTGGGACGAACTGCGTCAAAGTATTATCACTACATTTGAACCCGAAAATCGCTATTCAAGGGACGTGCTAAGGTTTAAGGAACACAATTACGATCCTACCAAAGACATTGCCGAGTTTCTATCCCGATCTTGGATTTTGTGGAGACGGGTTACTAAAGATAAACTTGACGATAATGATGCAGTGGAAGCGGTGATAGGAACAATTAGTGACGAACGCCTTCGGATTGAACTCATGAATGCCAGAGCTACCTCAGTGCCAGAATTAATTTCCGTTGCCTCATCTATTCGTGTTAAGCGTCCCAATCATCAAAATACCAACCAACCACCATCCAAACGTTTAAAATACTCTATTGATAATCGGAACGTCCCATATTGTAGCTTTTGTAAGAAGCCGGGGCATGCCTCTCGTGATTGTCGTTATAAAAATACGCCAATAGTTGTAGAGAAACAACCAACTGAGAAAACCTCTAGCGCCTCAGTGACATCATTACCTAAACAGAGTGACAATAGAATTTGTTCATTTTGCTCAAAATCTGGTCATACATTTGATACGTGTTACCGTCGAGAGAAACAGATAACCTCTAATGTGAATTCATTTATAAAGAATAAACAAAGTTTAAATACTATGCGTATGCGAGTTGGTGATATAATTATTGATACGGTATTCGATAGTGGCGCGGAGTGCTCTGTGATGCGCGAATCTATTGCAAATAAGTTGCCCGGGAAACGACGACAAGCAGTTAATTATTTACGAGGAATAGGCCCGTTTCCTGTGGTTTCCACTAGTATATTAATGACGGTGTGTGTTATTGACAATATAAACGTAGAGATTGAATTTCATATCCTGTCCGATTACGAAATGACGTCAGACGTGTTGATAGGTGCAAATCTTTTAAGCGAAACTGGATTAACAGTAATCATAACCCAAAATAGCGCGACTCTGTGTCCCCAGCCTCGCGTCTTGCACATGCGATCGACAGCCGGTTTATTTGATGATATTAATCATGATTTGAGCAATACATCTGAGGTTGATCAACTACTAACTCTTCTCAATAAATATTCTGATATTTTCACTCGGGGTTTTTCACAAACTCGTGTTAATACAGGTCAATTAGAGATTCGTTTAAAAAATCCAAATAAGTTTGTGGAACGAAGACCTTATAGGTTAAGCCCAGTCGAGCGTAAAAAGGTTAAAGAAATTGTTAGGGAGTTAATAGATAATAACATTGTGCAAGAGAGTAAGTCCCCATATTCGAGCCCAATTATTTTAGTTAAAAAGAAAAACGGTGACGACCGCATGTGCGTAGACTACAGGGAGTTAAACTCGAACACTGTCCGTGATCATTACCCCCTTCCTTTAATCGCAGACCAAATTGATCAGCTGGCTGGTGGTCAGTATTACACAACCCTTGATATGGCATCTGGATTTCACCAAATTCCTATTGCTGCTGATTCTATAGAGAAAACAGCCTTCGTCACCCCAGATGGTCTGTTCGAGTACAAAACCATGCCATTCGGGTTGTGTAACGCACCTTCAGTGTATCAGAGATGCATTAACCGTGCCCTAGGTCCTCTTTTGAGTCCCGGTAGTGCAGACGAAGCCCATAATGATAGCATAGCTCAAGTTTATATAGATGACGTCATCTGTAAATGCCGTGATTTTTCATCCGGTCTCGGATACTTGGAAAGAGTCTTTATAGCGTTACGTGAATCAGGATTTTCGATTAACATTGATAAGTGTCTGTTCTTCAAACAGTCCATCGAATATCTTGGTAATGTGATAGAAAACGGCCAGGTTCGTCCCAGTCCTAAAAAGGTCGAAGCTTTACTGAAGGCCCCAGTACCGACTAATGTTAAACAGGTTCGCCAATTTAACGGTCTTGCGGGATATTTCCGTCGCTTTATACCCGATTTCGCTCGAACTATGGCTCCCCTTTACGAATTGACTAAACAAGGCGCTAGGTGGCAATGGACTCATTTTCATGAAGAGGCACGTCAAAAGATAATTCATCACCTAACTTCTACACCGGTCCTAACAATATTTCAAGAAGGGGAACCTATTGAACTATTTACCGACGCTAGTAGCCTTGGCTTTGGAGCAATACTCGTTCAGATTATTAACGGACGGCAGCATGTGGTAGCGTACTTCAGTATGCGTACGACGGACATAGAAAGTAGGTATCACTCCTACGAGCTTGAGACATTGGCCGTAGTCCGAGCAATCAAGCATTTCCGGCACTTTCTTTATGGACGCCAGTTTAAAGTAATTACCGACTGCAATGCACTCAAAGCTTCAAAGCACAAAAAGGACTTACTACCCCGCATTCATAGATGGTGGGCCTATCTCCAAAATTTCGAATTTGAAATAGAATACAGGAAGGGCGAGCGGATGCAGCATGCAGATTACCTAAGCAGAAATCCGGATCCGTTGACTGTCAACGTCTTGACCAATAATCTGGATTGGGTAATTATTGAACAAAGACGTGATAACCACTTGCGGCCCATCACCGATGCTCTGTATAATGGTGAAGATGTCCCCGGATACCTCCTTGAAAACAACGTCCTTAAATTTGAGAGGCTTGATGCTATCTTAGGCCTACAAAAACTTATTGTAGTACCAAAGTCCTTCCAGTGGAGCCTAATCAACACTTTCCACAGTGCTCTGAAACATCCAGGTTGGGAGAAGACCCTTCACAAAATAAGGGAAACTTATTATTTTGACAAAATGAGCACCACCGTCCGAGACTTTGTCGACAACTGTATTGTGTGCAGAACTTCAAAGCAAACGTCTGGAGCTACGCAGGTACAATTGCATCCTATTGCTAAGCCAGTAGTTCCATTTGAAGTAATACACATGGACATCACGGGTAAATTGGGAACCCATAATGAGCGAGAGTACGTCGTGGTAACTGTAGACGCCTACACTAAATATGTATTACTGCGCTACACTAATGATAAAAGTCAACACAGCACTTTGGTGGCTCTTAAACAGGTCATCCATCTTTTCGGAGCTCCAAGGCAAATAATCGTTGACGGCGGTCGCGAGTTTCTGGGAGAATACAAAAACTACTGTGATATGTTTAACATAGAAATACACTCCATAGCACCAGGCGTTAGCAGAGCCAATGGACAAGTAGAGCGGGTGATGGCAACACTGAAGAATGGTCTCATAATGATAAAAAACTATGAGACTCCAGACTGGCACACAGCGCTGGAAAGCCTTCAGCTTGCTCTCAACTGCACTGTCCATAGAACCACAGGCATAGCTCCACTCGCACTACTGACTCGACGTCAAAACTGTGTCCCACCAGAGTTACTAAATCTAGTTAACCTGGACAATGCATCAATCAACATTGAAGCCCTTGAACGCCATGTGCAACAAAAAATGACGCAGGTAGCTAATAAGGATAAAGCAAGGTTTGACAAAGGCCGAGCTAAAATTCACCGGTTTCAAAGAGGCGATTTTGTTTTGATAAAAAACAACCCCAGAAACCAGACTTCTCTCGACCTTAAGTTTAGCGCTCCTTACGAAGTTCACAGGGTTCTAGAAAACGACCGCTACCTTGTGAAGAAGGTAGTGGGACACCATGGGCGACCCCGCAAGGTCGCACATGATCAACTGCGGCGCGCCCCAGTACCTGGAGGGACCACCCAGGCGGCCGTGTCGCCACCAGACGATCAGCAAGCCGGGCCTTCCAGCATCGGGACAGCCTTGCAGCCGCTAACCACGTCAGACGCGTTGCCGCCTGCAGACGAACAACGATGAAAAACAACAACGGTGAGAGTCTTCCATATTGCTTCCTAATTTTATTCTGATTGTCTGTTCTACAAAAAAAAAAAAAAAAATATAACAAAAAGATGCTATTGGCGTGTGGAGCCGTCCAATAAGCCAACTAATTTATTTTAATGAAAACAAAAAGATGCTATTGGCGTGTGGAACCGTCCAATAAGCCACTAATAAGCCTATCCTAAAAGAATTAAAAATCCCCTGTGTACCACGGCGTACGAGACCGCCCAGAGCACAGCATCGACCTATCTTATCATCCTTAGAGCCTCTGTTCTATACAGCATCGATCTCTCATCCACCTATCCTTTCCTTCTACAAATAAATATAATTGTTACTGTTGTCATGTGGAATGAGCAGAAACATTGTTAAGAATAATAGCTAAATCTACTGTTACTACTGTCATATGAACTGACCAATAATGCTAACGATAACTATAGTATAGCTAAGCTTACTGTTTTTATGTGAGATGAGCAGTAAACACGTGTTACCATAATAAAATAATATTTACTTGATTTGTAGTCACGTGGAGTGAACAGTAAATATGTATGAATACATTTCCGCTGTAACCTTTACAATCAGGCTTGTGTGTACTGTGGAAGTGCCTGGCCTCACAATATTTATTTTTCAATTACAGACGATACCAAGAGCGATGCAGAGCACGCATCGCGCATCAGAATGGCCGTGTCGCCGCGGAGATTATTCGGCCGTTAATTAAGTTGATTTTGTTTTATAACGGTGCCTATCAATATTTAGAGGAGTTTTATGTTTATTAATAAATACGTTCAGATTTGGTTGGTAATGATTTTGGCATTGAGTTAATGTCAAAATCATAACTAACTAAATCTAGTTACGCTTCTAAAATTGAAATCTGATTGTTTTAAATAACTTGTTATTTTAGAACATTGTTTTGTAAATAGTAACACCTAAAACTTATTTACTTTTTAAAATGTAACGTTTAAACATCATCTGTTTATTTGGCGGGAAAGTTCTGTGTGTTTGACGTTTGCCTCTGGTGGGGCGATCGAGTTAATAAAAGGCGCGACTTGAGCGCGGAGCTTCCCTTTTCGCTGCCGATTTTGAAGAAGAAACATTGTGAGTAAAATCTATGTCTGTTTGATTAAAAAATATTGCATTAACTAGTTTACTTGTTTTTATTTTTACCGTAATCCTTGAGTTTGCCTGATAGATCAAATATAAAATGCATTGTAGCTATAGCAGAACCGATGACCAGAATAAGGTCAGCGGTTCTGCGTATTTTTAAAAATAACCTCCCTGTCTCAACTTCGACATATATATATATATATAATAATAGTCACCAGAAAAGATAAGTAACCAGGTTCGTCGAATATAGTTTAAATTTAGTAAGAAACCGATGGATGTTTTCGAATGATATTTAATTTGATAAATTAACTGTTTGTTTTCTATTAATTAAGTTAAATTTTATTCGAAAATATCCATCGGTTTCTTACTCAACTTCAACTATATCCGACGACCCTGGTTACTTATCAAATTTAGTGACCGTACATGGATTATAGATATACCAAGTATTAATTACAGGGGGCATCCACTAGATGCCGTGCGGGAAGGTCGGTACCTACCGATTGATGTCGTGATGGTTGTTGGAGGCCTATTCTGTCCACTGCTTTAGTTAACAATAGAATAGCTAAGATAGACTAGACAAGAATGCTTGGAAACATTCTGGTCTTGCTCCATAGGACAATCTAGAGGCTAGACAAAATTAAACTGGTTGCTAATTTAATTGTATAATTTAGAATTTTTATGACATTGATTTTTACATTATGTACTTAACTACTTTAACTCACACACTAAATTATTACTTGTTAAAATTTTGGAAAAATCATCTACTTTTCAATATTTGTAAAAATGTGAGGACCATGTATCTATCACATAATTAATTTAGCTGTCTTTGCATTATATTTAATTATTTTTACCTATTGTGGTATAGTAATTTTATTCTAGGTGCATCGTCTTCACATATAATTATATAATTAATGTGAACCTACATAATATTGTAAAACATTTTAAAAGAGTAACGGTGGAGTTTCTTGCCCATTCTTCTCCATACGAAACTACCTTTTGGAAAGGGCAACTAGAATCAATTCTATTTTTTTGTAAATTTTGACGTTCAAAAGTGCCTTTTATGTGCCTATTTGAAATAAATGATTTGACTTTGACCTTAAGTACGACTTTTGCAACCTGGGTAGTCAGCCTCATTACCATCTTGCTGACTGTGTAAGGTTTTTACTGATTCATGTTCATGAACGGGCGCCGTCAGTGGGGACTGGTCATCTCTTAGCTGCCACGGCTTATTTTAATTTAATTTAATATTTGATTTGTGTTTATCTTTTTATTACGGACGCTTTTAACGTTCTGCATCGTTCTCACATGCATAATTTCAACATGAATGATGTAACCAATATTTTGTAACCATATTTGATTTAAAAGAGTGTCCGTGGAGTTTCTGGCCCGTTCTTCTCCATAGGTACCTACTACTCTTTGGAATGGGCAACTAGCTTCATCTTTCTGACTGACCGAGCCCTTGACAATTCAAAAGTGCCCGTAATTGGTTTATTTGAAATAAATGCTTTGAGTTTGAGTTTAAATAGGCTATAGAACCTGCGGGGTAATTACGTAACACACTATCAGTAGGAATGGGTTTCATTTTGACAGTTCCACAACATTTATTGCGTTATTTACGTTGTTGAGCAGACAAACTTTTCGAAGATATGAAGCAATGGATTAGCAATAGGCTTCCATATGATTCAGATTGTGATTGATTGCGTGTTACGTAATTAGGGTGCTGGAACTGCTACGAGACTAAAGTCCTCTTACACCAAAACCCACTAAATACGTTTAGCGCTTTACGAATTTAAAACTGACTGACTGCCTCGTTGGTCTAGTGGTCGCAAGCGCTTCTGCTGAGCATGAGGTCCTGGGTTCGATTCCCGGGTCGGACAAGGTGTTATTGGGTTTTTCCATCTGGAATTTGTCAGTAGCAGCCCGGAGTCCGGATGTGTGCCCGGTTGATGGCAATAGGCTCGCCCCCTATTACATGGGACTTAAACATAACTGGCGAAATGTGTGTGTACTGTAGATACACCCCTGCCTAACCCTTCGGAGGATACAGGCGTGATGTTATGTTTATGTGTTATGGATTTAAAACATCGTTCTGTTCCTGTCAATCGTTTAAAGATGATAGAGACAGAATGGTTTTTAAAATATGTGCGTTAAACGCATTCAGTGATTTGGGCCTTATTTGGTAGAAAATAGCTTCTGGCTACAACATCCTGTCCTCCGCCTTCCGCATCCAGTCTATCCCTACCACCTTTTTAGGGTCGTCGGTTCTTACAGCTGGGGGGCGTCCCACACTACGCTTACCGATACGCGGTCTCTACTCCAGGACTCGTCTACTCCACCGGTCATCGGTCCTTCGCAAACATGACCAGCCCACGGCCACTTCAGCTTGCTTACTCTGCAAGCTATGTCGGTAACTCCGGTTCTTTCCTGGATACCTACATTTCTGATTTTATCCTTCGAAGAAACTCGGACTATATCCACTTGGATTAAAACAGGTATCTATCAATTGCGTACAAATACAAAGATTTTGGGGCTAACTAACTGGAGACAAATGCCGAACTCAAAAACAAAAGCACTTCAATCATAACATCCTAAAAGCTAAAAACTTGACACAAATGTTTTGTCATACTAGTGACGGACCTTTGTTCCGGAACAGGAATAAATAATGAACCCCGACGAATGCTACTTCTGTTGCTAAAGAAACTAAAAAGTAACGGCTATGGCCGACGGCGATCCCGCCGTGAGCTTTGTTGCGCTACACTAATTTTACCAGAATAGAGATGCGAATGTGATATTTACGCGGACTGATGGAGGTCCGTCAAAAAGCAAAGTTCTTTTATTTTTTTTTAATATTTTTTTTTTCGTTTTAGTCGTTAAAGGCTCGTGGTTGAATATTGAACTTTTGTGATTATTCTATTTACAGGGAACGGTGTATTGGTGGGATATTGATCGTTCTTTAATAATCTGTAGTAGAAGGGCCATAGAGACAGGCATTTTGTGTTTAGAAATTAGAGGCTAAGTCTTTGCTTTGATTGACATCCGAAGATATATGATGACAGACGTTACGCATGGCCTTTTGGACACTCGAAAACCTAAAACCAAGATAGCGGTTACTGTATCGAAATGAAAATCTGAAGTTTGGCCCTTTTAAGTAAGGTTCTTTTCTAACACATCGTTGACAAAAAGGCAAAACTAGGAAAACAATTACAAAATTAATTAGTAAAGCAGTAACATCTAGAATAGACGGCTACATATCAAGCTATACATTTCCAGTATAAGCTCACCTCTCACTGTACGGAAATCTTATAAAATGCGAGATCAGCTTATGCTGGTAAATATAGCTTGATATGTAGCCATGTGTACTTCATTATTGCACACGGACACTGACCATAGACTTCAAAAGTTTTTTATAACGTTAGATAATTTGTTCTTTTTTTTTTTGACAAAGCGTTTAATACTGTAATGCCACAGTGTAATGCGAATCCTCCTAATAAAGTACGCACCGAGTTTGAACCACTTTTTCGTCCCCAATAAGAAAGGACGGCACACACACCTGCCTCTATTAATTTCAATTACAACAAAACTATTTAACAGACCATAAATATATCAAGTGAGAGTATCTTGATGTTGTTTAAGCATTGCGTGTGTTGACGTGATCAATTATTATCTGTGGACTCGTTCGAAATTGAAGGCATCTCATTTGCGATTATGTTAGGCTGTGGCCCGATTGTATTAAAGTTATGCCCCTTTCGTCTTGTAATTACAAAAGGTGTTATAGTGTATTGCCCTCTTTAATTTAATTTATTTTTAAATGAAAAGGACTGGTAGAATTTTAAAGAGTTTTTATGTGCCAATTTTTATATTCAATGTGTGTCTGGAGTGGATTTAGTAGTTCTATTTAAAGAGTAGAATAGAATACTCTTTATTATGTACACCATAAAAAATACAGATATAAATGTAGAAATTAAAAGATTCATAAAAAGGTGGATACTTATTACGTTAATAACTTAATTAAATGGATTAGAACGGTGCTTACGCATTTTTTTTGTTGTATGTTTTTTAAAGCCTCAATAACAATATGAAAAATTATCATGATTAATAAATAAAATTACCCTACAGAAGTAGCAATGTAGGTGTAATGCTTCAATTCGATAAAATATATATTTTGAATAAAAACTATCAGTTACCTACAAATACAAACTAAAGCAAATGTTAATAAAACAAATACCTCGTCATTGAAATACAAAAAATAATAACTCCACAAACAATACGTTCAACAACTCTTAGCGCAAAAGAAAAAGCAGGAAAATAATGATACAAAGCTCTTTATTTCACACAATTACTGCGATATGTGGAGGAGACGAGCCGTTGAACATACACAATTAGTCGCTTTTTCACACAACAAGCCACAGCATAGCAAACTTGTAAAGTGGAAAAGTTTGCTCTACCAGTAAGTCAATAAGTTGAGAGCACGTTTTGTTCGCGTGTAGAGATTTTAAAAATAGGTTGTTAAAGTGTAGACGCTCAGCGACTGCAGCGCCGTGAAAAGTAATGAAAAACAGGCGCCTAGTGTCAAGTGTAAATCGCCTTGTTAATTTCACTAGCCCTGCGGCGAATTTCGCCGAGGACGCATTGTGTGTGCCGGCTTTATGTCGCGTCTTCCCGTTGTCTGTACACGGCTTTAATTGCGCGCGTCATTGGCGCGCTTTTTGAAAAAAGAATGACGTGTAATTAACGCGCGAATATGGAACGTGACAACGCGCGTTCTGAGGGAGCGATTTTTTTTAATTTTTTTAATTAGGCACACGAAGGGTTGAGTTCGGTGTTTTGTTTTTGTTCGTTTTTTCTTATTTTGTTGTTATGAGTCCAGTTATAGCAAGCGAATTTAAATTATAATGAATAAATTAAAATGCTTTTAGTAAATCATTCGTATTGATTGTAATGATTATAACTTGCTGTATTTGACACCTTGCATCCGGTTTTAATATACCTTTAGGCCATCGCTTTCATTTCATTTAAAGTAATATCTTATTTCCGTATATGCAAGAGAAAATAAAAATAAATATATTTGGAAATTAGGAACTAAAAAACAACCTGAACATTGTTTTTTACAGAACAGCCACAAATTACTCCTCATTGACCTAAAACAATTCCATAAACATAATTTACTGAGTAATTAATTTGATGTATACTTTCGCCGTTTCCCGTGTCTGTGGATTGTAAATAAATAATAAATAAATATATATATTTTTTGAGGACAATGACTGTCTGAAAAAAGCGATGATACATGATCCTCGTTTGGCTGGCTCGCGTACATTTTTTTTTATTAAAAAAAAATCACATTAACGGCCTTCATTGGGGCGGCGATAAATAATGCCCTCCTTATTCAAATTTTTGTTTTGTTCATCCCCCACACGTTATAAATGAGACTTATTTGGAAACGAATGATAGGGAGCGATAAAATTCTCGATTATGTTAGAATGTGTGAGTGCAGAACGAGTTGGTAATCGGGCCATTTATTATAAATTTAAATTTTATTTTTACGCGCATTACCTGTGCCTGTATTTGGTTTCGAATTTTTAAACTGTGTTTAAAAATTAATCAAGGCAGCAAAACGATTTTTACAAGTGAATGTAGGTAGATAGGTATACTTGTCTTTATCATTAATTACATAGAAAAAAAATATTATAACAGTTGTGAAACGTATTGCATAATTAATGGTCTCATGAATACTTCACTTTAAAATTTACTTCTTGAGGTAGGTACTCCACATGTTATCTATAAAAAAATCCTCAACAACTTTTTAACTTAATATGTGCCTTTATAAAATATTTGATTCTCTCATCTGTAGTCGAAAACCTTTTCAAAACAATACTCGTTTATCCTAATTCCAATTCTCCCCAACACGACCTCTTTTCAAACATGAATAAGTGCTGGCTGAATTCTCCGCGAGCTTCAAACTCCCAGAGAAGAATCCTACCAAGTAGTACATGCATAGCATTATATGCAACGATCCTTAAGGACCCTCGACGCTCCTTAAGGAATCACGATGGATGGGTAAGGTCGCTGCGATTTTCCTACTGACCTTCTACCGTTGCCAACTGATGCAGCTAAGTGGGATGCTCTGTCCCTTTCTAGCTGAGGACTGCCGACTAGTTCTTGGTCTGTTCCTGGTTTGGGAATTATGATTTTGCGTTAGAGATTTGTTTTTTGAAAGACAAAATATTCTATTAAATTTTCATTAGATAAGTACCGAAAAAATATTGGGAACGTCCGGGAAGTTTTTAGTCCAAAATATGATGAAGTTACAGAGTACAAGTGAGTAGGAGCAATTCTTTCAATGTTTTCAAATCCGCCAATTCACTCTTCTCAGTGTTGGTAACTAAGGCATTTTAAACAGCCGTCTGTACTGGAAAATATAGGTAGATATCCAGGGAAATGTGGTCCTTTACGGCACACTTTATTCGTTTTACAACCACCTACTTTTAGATATACCTAGCCAATATTATTACTAGAAGTACATCCCAAACAGAACCACACCGCCCGTTCCCCATACATAATGTATGAACTTAAAGAAATGCAATGAAATGATAAAATGATCGCTCCATTGTAGATAAACGGGCCATTTCCACTGGCACAATTGAATGATGACCAACCATTGTGACTATGTTTAGAGATCCTGCATATAATGCCTGGATAGGTGCTCCAGAGTCTATTTCATCCACTTATTGCGACGTATTACTCGGCTTATTGGGTCAGTATGAGCATGTTCAGTTGGTAATTGGTGGCAGAGATTTGGCGTGGAAGATTTTTGCACGTTGCTTCTAGGATGTTTTTCTTGGGAGCGTATTAGATTTGCTTTTGTGTGTTCATTGGAAGGATATATATGAGCGGACATGGGTCATTGGTGTTGAGGAAAACACAAGGATTTAGGTGAGATCAGTATACTTATATGATCATGAAAATTGGCAAAAACTCTGCATTAGTTGATTCAGGCTGCGATTAGTTCAGACCAATATTCCATGAAAGAAACGAAGGTATCTTCTTAAAGGAAGACCCCACTTTTAATTATAATTATCTAAGCTAGCATTAAGAATAGATATCTTATTTTGAGCTGAAAACCATTGAAAAGAGTAACCAGTAAGCGGGTTTGAAGCGGGAAGTAGTGGGTCATTGATACAATATCAACACTCGTATAGGTTCCTTTAATTCGCTCCATGCTTAAAGAATAATACTACTGTATCCTATTTACAAAAATACCAATACATCATTCTCCATTCACGAATACTCAGGGACATGCAAAGGTACGCATAATATCAATATTAACTGACCAAATATCAGCTGTCTAGCGTTGCAAAGTGACTGTTCTATAAATTATATGGAGAGAATGTCTGCATTGTTGCCAACCTTTTTGCGTTATGATAAGTAAATGAGCTTTTGTTTTTGGTTTTTGTTTGAAAATGGAATGTTTGTTTGTTCTTTTGTTTTTTTGCACTTCCTAGTGTCATAATTAATCAATGATTCGATGGTTCTAATGTAAATAGCTAGCTTGGCGATGACATCCTGATTTTCATTAAGGGGTAAGCGCCAGAGGGTTGTGTTGATGATTTTAATGGTTATGATTTTGTACATACCTACTTGTTACGGTCGCGAATCATATTTTGTTCACGATACAACCTGACACTGACTAGCATATTGCAAAACGTAAGAAAATTTTAATTTCGCGGGCTACCCTGGCGCTTCCCCCTTAAGTAGTTTAAAGTACCTATTTTAGGAATTTTATGTTTTTTTTTTGTGAATTTATTTATTTATTCACAAGGCAACTACAACAGGTGACAATTGTCGTTAAAATAATAACACAACATAACATCACGCTATGTTTCCCCGAACGGTTGGACAGAGGAGTTAAAATAATAACTAAGTAATAAAATACCGTCTTTACTAATTACTTAGTTATTAATTAATATGTAGATAACTGTTATACCTGCCTGAAAACTAAAAAAAAAATGCTAGAAAATTCTGTGTAGAAAATTCATTACGTAAATATTCAAACAAAGTAAAAATACTAGTACGTCAAATTATGAAATGTTTCGAAACTGGAATTTATAGGAAGCCTTTTATTTTGCAATGTACCTGAAAGATCAAACGTGATATAAACAAACAAAGGCTTAGTAATAACACGGTTTCCTGAAAGTAGAAATTGGAATGGATTTTTAGGCACAGGCACTGCTACTATGGTTACCGTACCGACATTTTCAGCTAAAAATTTAAACTTTTTCTGTGAAAAGAACTCAGTAAAACTAGCTACAGTATTCCACACGTATTTAGGGACTCACCAATTGCGAATGAAGTGAGACAAAGGGGAGAGAATAGTACTTATACTTGCAGTTACTATTTTTGGGAAAAACTTGAGTACAGAGGTAAATGAAAAGCTAATGAAGGAATTGATGATGAAATAGACGGCAAATATACGAACAATGAACTTGGTATTAGAGAACTACAAGAGGAAAACCGTGAGAATACTGCACCCAATTTGCGTAACACACTGTCAATCACAATCTGAATCATTTTGAAGGATATTGCTAATCCATTGCTTCATATGTTCGAAAAATTAGTCTGTGTAACAAAGTAAATAACGCAATGAATGTTGTCGAACTGTCATAATTAAAGCCATTCCTACTGTTAGTGTGTTACACAATTTCCCAGCTAGTCCAGTCACTAAAAGTAGAAAGCCAAAGCGCCTTCTTTGGACAGCTAGGGTGAATAATAATATACATAATATTAAGGGACATCAAATGAACGACACACACCACACTCTTTACACAACCCATCAAAATCACAAGCCAATTAAAAAAAAAGCAGCTTATAAAACTGCAATGATTATGAGAACGTATACGAAATATTTTCAAAATTTCCTACCCGAGGTTATCGACAACTGGTAGGACGCTTAAATTACGGGGCAGGCAAATTTTTATCTGCTTTTTTTGCCCGAGCCTAGGGGTGGTGGAGTTTTTTGGACCTATTTTTTATCGAGCGCTTCGAATGGACCACTTCAATGTAGGGGTTAAACTGTCTGTGCAACGAAAACTACGCTTTGTTACGTAAGCGTACGCACGCATATATATTTTATGATGTTATTTCGTTATTAAAACGCTTAATTGCTAATCTGAATGTGTGATTGGCTGGATGAATTCTGAATGATGTTGTTTGTGAAAATTTTGTTTTTGATGAGCAATAGTTTTGAGCAGATTGCTGATGAAAACTGTTAATTTAATTAGCTAAACGTAAGTAATTAAATCATCTTCGTATTTCCGACAATCGTATGACAAATGAGACCGAGATCGTATATTTCAGAATAATTTTTTTATTGGGTATATTGAATTGAGTGACTCGTTTTGCAAATCACGCCTCATTTTGGTTTTTTAAGCGTTTTCCTTATAATATGTTGCCTTTTAGAGAGATTCTATATCTTTTAATGTTTCATTATTTAATCCTAAAATGGACCTCCGAATAACTAACTACATTTAATTTTTCTTAAATCACAATCATTGGTATTAATTGTGCCATAATTACAACACTAACAAATGAATAACCGAACCGAACAACCGAATTTCGTTTGAAGCAGATATAAAGATAATTCTTATCCCATGTCTTTTGGCTTCTATAATCCTGGATACACGCGTTTCTTTGGCTTTATTGATCCTAAGTCTTCTCTTACAAATAATAAGGGTTAGGTTTATTTAATTTACCTAAAACCTCGAAACGCTACTTATTTTCTTTAACACCCTTCTCTAGAACCATCTCTAACCTAATCGTCGCTGCAAAAACACGTCAGTATCACGTCAGTCAAAACACGCAGTGTACGCCATTTTGTTTATGGCTCAAAACAGCGTGCAATCTGAGTAGCACAACCTAACCGAACGGCTTTGTGCTTACTTTCATATTCTCTGCATTGACAGCTAAAGGACAGGGTAGGGTTGGCGAGGGCATCAATTAATATTTTTGAAAATTCTTAATTCTTTTAGTAGCGGTAGGTATTTTGTTTAAACTTGAAATTACGGAGTAGGTTGTAGTCTTTCCGTCTTATCCATAATAAAGCCATTCGCTTCTTAACCTATTTTAGCTATCGAACTGTTTTGTCCCTTACTGTCAAACTTGATTTTAACTTGACAGGATGGGACGAAGCAGTTCGATGGCTTAAATAGGTTTATGAAGCGAAATACTTTATTATGAATAAGGCCATTAGTTTTTAATGCCGCTCCAAGTATTGCTAGAAAAATAAAAAGCTAAGTAAGCCTTTTATAATTAAACTAAAAACTCTAAAACTAGTTTCTCCAACACCCTTCTCTGAAACCTATAACCTAACCATCGCTGTAAAAATAAGTCAGTGTCACGTCAAAATACGCATTGTACGTCATTTTCTTTGCGGCTCAAAACAGCGTGCAATCTGAGTAGCACAATCTAACCGAACAGCTTTGTGCTTACTTTCATATTCGCTACATTGACAGCTAAAGGACGGAGTAGGGTTGGCGAGAGTATTAAATTAATATTTTCGGACTTTTTTAAGCAGCAGTATTATTTTTGTAAAATTAGAGACAACATTATAATGACAAAGTAAAATCATTAACATATTTCAATTAGACACATAAAATGCACTTTTGAAGGGCAAAATTTATAAGAAAATAGAATTGATTCTAGTTCTAACCAACTACTGAACTACCTTTTGGAACGCCCCTTCCAAAAGGTAGTTTCGTATGGAGAAGAATTTTGCATGAAAGTATTTTTCTTCCGCTGATAAGTGTTAGTTTAGTAATATCTTTGGTAAACATTGCAAGCCCTTGAATCTTTTCATCATTATCAGAGATCGGATATTCGGATGAAAGTTGAGATATTGTCTAATATGGAATGCACTTTTGTACCGAAAAAAATAATTTCTATTTTTTATGTAAGTATTTATTTTGTTTTGACTAACACACACCACTCCTCCTTTTACATCCACCATACACATGTTTGCATTGGGGGTTAAACATACATTTTAAATAAATATGCATCTGAATAGTTATGCAATCTAAGAATCCCGGGACTTTCTTTTAAATAAATATTTTTTTGGAAGTCGCTTTCATACTATACACCCGACTAGTTATGCATTCCCGGTATTCCTGGCAACTCGGGTTCTTTTTTACAAAAAAAATAATTTAAGAAGCCGCTTCCATACTTTAATTGCTACAAATTAACTTTAGGTACATATGCATCCGAATATCCGATCTCTGATCATCATCATCAGAAAATACCCACAGCAGCTCACAACACTAGATAGAAATTCATAGAATACGGTACAAAAATAGAAGAACGTAATGAGAATTGTGGTTTTTCAGATGTAGGAAGGTATCTAAAACTACTAAAAATATATATAGCGAGCAAAGGTAAGCAAAGACACCGTCAGAAAGTTAAACGATGCTACTGGAATATAAATAGATTTTGCATGATTAAACACATGCAAACTTAAAATAAGACAGGTGGAACAAATTTTCCACTGTACACATTATAAGTGGGTCTATATCGTTAAATAGAAGAACTCTTAATAATCACAAGATAAAACCACCAACCGATCCAGTCCTTAAGGAAGAAATTTATCACAATCTCAATCAAACTACCTCCCAACCCTACGGCTACAAACACACGCACAGTAGTCGTACCGACCGCCTTATTAATAAACATACGCTAACAATAAATAATTGTTTATAATGAACTTTATAATATATTAGTGCAGATAGTTCATTATCTTTAGCACGCACACAGCGACGTCGGTCCACGCGAGACGCATCGGGTTAACGTAGTGTTGGGAGCAATCGATATCGATGATTTTCGAATCGATTTATGAGTGTGAGTCATTGGGTGGTTGCGTGGTTTTGAATCATTTTGTGTTTGGAATTTGTATCGTTGTTGCACAATTTGTTTTGGATATTGTTTTGTAAAGCATAGTTGATCAATGGAAAAAGGATGTGGTAATTGAAATCAATTAGCTGTACAATCCGCGAGGTCTAAGCTGAGCTTTGCATTTGTGTGAGGTGTGCGCCTCAGGCCGATTGCCAAAAAGCAGTATAAACCGGTTTAAACCGAGCAAATGACGCGTCGCGCTCTAGGCCGACTTTACACCTACACTATCTCTATGTGCACTCACACAAATTCAAAACTCAACTTAGACCTCACGGTCTGTACCTATGTGTCACCCGAGATTTGCAAAAATCTCACGTAGATCGTGTATAAAAGCCCAAATACTTACAAAACCGAATATAGTCGTTAAGAGTCATAGCAAAAGTTATCAAAAACAAAAAAAAGATATTATTAAACGTATTTAATCAACCAGTCAAGTAGATCAAATAAAGTTACCAGAAATACACAGATCGAATTTCTTACATAACTTTGAGTGACGACTATTAACAATGTAATTTGCGTTACACTGTTAATAGTCGTCACTCAGAGTTATATACACAATCAATGCAAATGCAATGCAAGTAAATCAACAGCAAATTGACAACTAAAAGCTTAAAAGTATCGATAAGAAAAAAATCGACAGCATCTCCAACCTACTTTGCGCAGGAGCATCGCCGCTCGCATTTTCTTTTATCAACGCATTGATTAATGCTGGTTGATTTGAATAATAATTTTCTGATACAAACGTTATTGTATGATAAATTTAGTGCAAATTGTAATGTGAGACCGAACCTGAGTTATAGCTAGATGTTGCTATCTGTACTCCTTGATTTAATAGCTCAGTCAGGAAGTGAGCTTTTATTATTTTATTGTTGTACAGCGATGTAATTTGCTTAGAGTTGGATTATTGTTTTGTAGGGTTATATGTCGGGTTCGTATATCATTTTTAAAGATAAGTGCTATAAAAAATAATTGAGTATTTTTTAACATCGTGAGGAATCCGGCATGTCCTAGAACCAAACATTTGAAGACACGTGACATCTACCAACGCGCACTAGCCCAGCCTGGTGGATTATAGCCCACGCCCTTTCACAGAGAGGAGGCCTGTGTCCCAGCAGTGGGAACGTTATAGGCTGATTATGCATGTAATGCAAGCTCTTATAAAGATGAACTAACCTTAGAATTGATTCATTAAGCCACAAACATCTTGACTGACAACACATGCAGACACCCTCAAAATAAACCGTAAAGGGCGAAAAAAGAATTTAAAAAAAGAAGCGTCTACTCGTGTAGATTTGTGTTAAACAACAAAACATCCACCTAACCTAATCATCCCTTAAGAAAGAAACACAAACCTTAAAAGTAAAGCAAACGTAAACACCCACTCAACACAACCTCCCATTCACCCATTCACTATACAAGTAACGAAAATCCCATTCACAGCTCCCAAAGGTCAACAAATCGTTCATAAAACAAGGAGAACGACAAGAACGAGCAAAACAAACGTCGCGAGGTGAAGGTCGCCCCACAAAGACGGAGCGTGTATGCAACATACACGAACGTCCAAACATCCATACACGACATACATACATGCACAACATTACGTACTCAGATGGACAGTACAGCGCTACTCACTTACCCGAACCAAATAAAAACGTGTTTGGGAGAAATTGAGAATTGTATAGAGCTGTTAATTTTGCTTATTATTTTTGCATTTTTGTCTTTTTAATCTAGATAATTAAAAGTTAGTGTTTCATATAAAGATATTTAGGAGTTGAAATATTTTCGAGGTAATTAAAATTATTTGTCAAGACAGATAACTGATATTGTGCTTGCTCGTAGAATTATTACAACGGCTGTTACAAACAAATAGAATTGCAGAGTAAAATAGTTGTCAGTTATAGAGATTTTCCACTGTAAATAATAAACGTTTCATAATAAAAAAATTAAATTAAAGCCTAGAAGGTGCGCAGTGGTAACTTTTTGAACCGTCCGGTGGTCTCTTCTTCCGAATTTTCAGAAAAACATCCGAACTCTGGACTCAGGAAAGATTAATAACACCATGAAAACTACTGACTAAAACTTAAACAAATAGGTAATACAGTGAGATTATTAACTTCATAATGTCCTATTCCTAAATATGTATAATATTTAGGCCTACGATCCTTCTTTGCATAAACAAGATACTGCCTCCTATACACGGACACCTGAAATCACAAGAGATTTGCATTAAAATTTTAAAATGCCTTACATTCTTAGAATTTCACTCGCTTGAAAAACTAAGTAAGCTTAAAAAAACTGTCACGCCTAAAACAACAACTAACACAGTTTAACAGCTCTATAGAGTTCCTCCCACTAGGGCGGGCGGCGTAAGTCCGGTGGTCCCACATATCAGGCGCCACCTCCAGTCTTTTATAGTTAACACGACGATGATGGCTTAGTAGTCATACTCCTTGTTGCTTTACTCCTGTTTATATTGCCGCTTTTTGAACTAACTTTAAGATTTAATATTAATTTTGTAGCCGTTTCAAATTATGTATTTTAATATTTTTGCAGCCTAGTTACATTAATATTTGTGATTGGTATTTCTTGTTGCTTTACTCCTGTTTATATTTCCGCTTGTTGAACTAGCTTTAGGATTGAATATTAATTTTGTAGCAGTTTTAAAATATTTTATTATTTTTACAGCCTCAGTTAGTCACATTAATATTAGTCATTAGTACTTCTTGTTGCTTTACTCCTATTTATATTTCCGCTTGCTTTTGTAACTAGGTTTAGTATTTAATATTAAGACCCAATTGCACCGCCAATCACTAAAGAAGTTTAGCGCTAAACGAGTTTAAAACATAATTCTGTTTCTGCCAAATGTTTGAAGATGACAGAGACAGAATGATATTTAAAACTCGTTTAGCACTAAACGTGTTTAGTAATTGGCGGTGCAAGTAGGCCTTAGTCTGTAGCAGTATTTTTTCATTATTTTTATAGTTAACATGACGATAATAGCTTAGTCACAGCCGTTTGTTAAACTAGCTTCAGGACATAATATAAATTAAGTAGAAATTTATTTTTAATAAAGATAGCTTGGTATTAGATATTAGAACTCACGCTTCTTGTTGCTTTACTTCTGTTGAGATCAGCGTTCGTCGCTCAAATAATAAAAAATAATTTAATTTATTTTTATTTTTAAAGTGTTTATGATAGCTTAGAAGTCAAACTTCTTGTTGCTTTACTACTGTTTGTATTGCCACTTTTAGCTTTAGTAATAAAATATGAATTTTGTAGGAGTTTTATGTTATTTTAATAACATTAAAGGATAGCGTAGTAGTAATATTCTTTGTTACTTAATTCCTGTTCATATTGCCGCTTGTTATAATATAGTCATTTGAATAGATATTTTTTTATTCATAGAAATAAATAATTAATTAATATAAAATATGTTACGAATAAGTTTGTTAATTTAACAAATTTTTTCAGTCAGTTACAAATGGTAACAATCATTACTGAAAAAGCTGGTAGAAAAGAAAATTTGCTTAGAGTGTTGATAAGAGGACTCTTATCCACATTAAAACTACACATATTTATCTTCTCTACTAGATTGGAGAAAAAATATGTTTTTAAGGAAAGTCCAATAAAATCCATAAATATTTGCCGTAGAGGCCACAGGAGACGAGAATCGTAGACCTTAATTTTTTTGTCCAAAAGTCATTCTCTTATACTCGTACTTCGCAAGTGGAAACTTCTAGTAACAAAACAAGTACTATTTATACGGCGTCACGTGTCAGTAGAAGTTGTTACAATAAAACAAGGGGCTCATTAAATGCGTACGTAATACAGCGCCACATTACTTGGTACAGACACAATGTAGCTCCAGCTGTAAATTACTTACTGTCGCCAAATAGCGCATCAGTGAATAGTTCGTGATTGTCCATTGGGTACGACGGCGAAGGTTCTCGTTTTAAAGAAAAACACCTTTTCCTATTTCATGTTTTAAAGAATTGACGTTATGTATCAGAATTGTTGCTCTTATATTTAAATAAATAAATAAAGGTTTATTTTTATTTTTATTGCCTTGTTAGTAAGTAGTTGAAGTTAGCCCAAATATAGCTTGAATCACAAAAATTCAATGTCAGTAAAATCAAAATACTAATGAAAAAGTAATTTGGGCCTAGGCACCTAGACTACTATAATAAAAGTGCATAAATGCATACTGCAATTTGAAACGTTATTTTTATGAAATATTAGAAAATGTAGAATTTCCAACATTTCATACAAACGTCTTGACAAATCAATCAAACCAAACCACTCACTCATTTCCAACTTCTGTTACCAAGAAATCGTAACACATCACTAATCTTGCACTGATATATTTCGACAACGTCGACTTAGCGAGACAAATTCAATTGCGTTCACCGCCTACACGGCGCGGCGCGCGGCGGGAATTTGTGTCGGGCCCAGTGGAAACGACGTAGACAGGGCGCGAACTTGTGTCCCATCCTATTGTGTGGACTTGAAACAATAATCTGGAACCGTAGTAATGAGTCGACGGGCCAAGGGTTGATGTATAATGGTCGCAGGCTTTCAATGTAATTATAAAATTTTAAGTTCAGATTTCACTAAACAATACTTCAAAATAAGGTATGTGAAATTGTTTTATCTTTGAATTCTCAGATTCAGATACATATTCAATAAATGGCAACAGTTTGCGACTTCTTAACTTTTACCAATTACTTAGTTGGTAGTTGGATTATAATTTTATGAATAGTTGATGAGAGAACTACATCTCCGTATGTAGGATAAAAGCATTAACGATCAAGAATTGTAACAGTCATTTCAACACAACCTGTCACATTCCTCTGCTGAACATAGTCCTCTTCAAGTTTAAGTGCCACAACACCAAGTTTTCTGCCTTCCTCGTCTATGTTTTCCCATCCGTCTTTAAAGGGGATGCGTCAAGGTAGCCCACGGAATTCAATTTTTCTTACGTTTTTTGCAATTTGCAGGTCAGTATCAGGTTATATGTTGATCTAAGTAAGATTTGCAGTACTGTAACGCAGTACTTCACTAAACTAACTTCATAAAAAAAAAATCATTATGAAAATGAAATATATTTATTTTGTCAATATCTGCGCCCACTGTAGAGATCGGACCGCAAGCCGTCCGCTTTAAGGCTGGCTTCTTATGCAGATTTTACGAGAGGTTATAGCTTTAAGCAGCGCTCGAATCGCTTAATTGTTCGAATCAGACGTCTTGCGAACAAAAACTTAACAACATTTGATGTTTTTGGCAACAAAGCGATATGACACGCTAACTCCGCTTCATTTGTTAGTTATTCGTCTAGCCGCTTTAAGGACCCTTGTGGTTTGTCTGGTATGTATGTATGAATGAATAAATTCTATGGCTCTGAAGTGAGGAATTTGCTATTAAAGAACATATTTTAGGTACTTATGTCAATTTAAGAAACAGCTCTATTGTTCTTAACTAACCCCAATTAGTCTTATAACTAGACCCGAATCTTTGAAAACCAGAAAGGCCAAAAGGCACAATCTAGCTTTTATCAATTCCTGCACCCTAATTGCGTTACACACTATCAATCACAATCTGAATAATTTTGACGCCTATTACTAATCCATTGCTGCATATGTTCGAAAAATTTGTCTGCTTAGCAACGTAAATAACGCAATGAATGCTATTGAATTGTCAAAATGAAAGCCATTCCTACTGTTAGTCTGTTACGTAATTACCCCGCTGAGCCAAAATCAGCTTAAATACTTATTCAAACGTACTTACTTATCGTACCTTTTTGTAATCAGTAAAAATTTGCTGTTTGAAAAGCCATTCTTTTACAAAAGCTTCCAGGATGTGTTTAAAGGGGGTCTCCCTAAAATTACCGCCGACGCGAGATTCTCAACTACCAACCGACATCCGTCCTTAAGTTATATGGCACTAGCCAGCCTCCTTGAATAAGTCGATCAAAGTTAAGCTTCGATTTCAGGTATCGTGGTCTATATAGTAGCCTATGTTTCTTAGGGAACTCGACACCGGTAATCTTTTTAGTCAGTATCCTGAAGGCTTAGTATTCTTGGTTTTATTTTATTCTCCTCGTTGCAACTTGTTGATTGCAAACGGAAATTACCTATGAAAAAAATTCTGCTATTTTATTTGCCCTATCTTTTGGAACTTGTCAGGACAACTTGGCACTTGAGATGGGATTAGACAGGAAAACTCAAACCCACTCCTCAACATGAGTACAATTCTTTTCCAACGTGTGACAATTCCATCATTGTTTCCTATAAGTCTATTATTTACATCGAGGGTATCGTCAAAATCGCCACAATTTAAGTTATGAATGGTGATGAGATCACAGTTCGTTTTAGAACTAGAATGTCGCTGTTTTTTAAACGTCATAACGTATTCGATCATTCTTATCTCCAACTAGCCAGTTTTCATGTAATATACTCAACTACAAGGTCCTCTAAACAACACTGAAACAAAGCTACTCATGAGTCACCTAACACCTCTGAATCAGACCACTTACTCCTATCATCAGTCCTTAAAAAGCTCAGCTACAACGCAGCCTATACTCTGCAGCAACAGCCACATTTAGGCGCCACCATAAAAGTATTAATTGCTCGCGCCATTGTTGTTCTAATACAGTATGTTGATGGATCTAGAAGTGTCAACGATTTTTAGAAAAAAAAAAAAAATAACTTACTTAGGTTTGGTTTCCCGCTTAAATGGGATTGGGTGGGTCACATTAGCCGCATGCACGATGATCGCTGGGCAAATGTCCCAATATAATGGGTGCCTGAAGATGGATGGCGCCGCCGAGGCCGACCCAGAAAGAGATGGCGAGACAACCTGGATGTGTACCGCGTTCGAGGTAGCGCGGGAAAAGAGTTCCTGGAAGGATTTGAGGGAGGCCTTTACCCTGCAGTAGGAGAGTAAGGGCTAAAAAAAATCGCTTGGGAAAATTGATAATAGTGACATCTGTTGGTTGAAACGTGAACGAGGTGGTATTGATTTTGGGGGTTAAGCCTGCATCGCGCAAGTAGAATTTGCATAGAGTAACCGGCTTTATTTTTGCCATGATTATATCATTACTTTCTTTTTTCATTTATTTTTAAGGTTTTAAGGTCTTTTGAATTTAGAAATTATTTTGGTACTTTCTTAACGAGGCATTTTATACCCATCATTCTACAAACTTAAAAAGTATTTTCACTTTGTGCAATTGAATCTCTTTTCTAAAACATACTAAAATAAAAACCGTAAGATAATACACATCTTCGTTTCCATATTCTACGTCTATCTATTGTCTTAGCCAGTTCACAAATAAGTCGTAACAATTAATTGGCATAAGTACCAGGCTTGGCCCGATAATTGTAAACCAGTGGGTGACTCATTTCATATGTCTCACTGGTATAACACTATCATATTAATTAATGATGTCATCATAGCAATTATTATAAGTGCGATTATATTTAGTCAGATTCTAGATTATGTTTGTTGAATGAGTTTCAGGTTACAGTAGAATAAACTTTACGTGGATAAAAGGATGGTCTGTCTGTATGTGGATTGCGTTTTCATTTCTTTGAACTACTTACCTGTAGGGTTTAATTATAATGGATTTTATTTGCAAAAGGAACAAGGGAAGAGTTTAAGCAGCTTATTAAGAAGTTTTTATTTTCCGGTTTGTGACAATCAAAATGTTCTTTTTTTTAAATCTTTATTTGTTTATAGAGGGTTTGATCAGTATGACCATGTCACCCTCATAGGGGCATTCTATGTCTATCTACGCTTAATACCTAGGTTTACAATTTTGTATAGTTTTTTGTCTGTCCTGGACAAGGGAGCAGCCAAGATACCATTATACATGCCGACATTAATAGAGTTAAAACCGTTTTCTATGAAATAGCTACTCCTCTCAATCTCGTTCCGGACACACTCCGCTAAAATATAAGTGGTATCCTCTACCTTATTACACTCAGAACAATTGGGCGAATCACTTTTTTTCATTAAAAAGGCGAAGCTATTCAATGGAATATGTCCCGAACGTAAATGTTCTTCAAGTGTCTTAGTTATAATCATTGCTTTCACAGGTGACACAGAAAAATCAGAATCAGTAATATCAGAAGTAGTAATGAGCGATCTTTACTTCACTGCAATTCTGTGCTGGTTTATATGTTCGAGGTTTGTGGCTTCAAATCAATCAAGTACAAATGTGACTTTTCAATTCACACCTATGTACTTTCTGAGTTTATCTTGGACATTACTGACTTCGGTAATGGAAAGTATCGTCAGGAAACTTGGACTTATTGTTAATATAAATATGAAATCGCCAACCCGTCTTCAGCAAGAGTGGTGATCAATGCTCGTGCCTTCTCGGTATGAGAAAAGGCCTTTACCCTGCAGTAGCATATGTTATAGGCTGGTATTATATTAATATAATATATACATATTTTCTAAAATATGTAAGTTTGTCTTACTTTCTCACTGGTAGTCGATATATCTCTATTAATCTTTGCCATACCAACAGTTACATGATCAATGATTGCTTGCATATATTACCTACTACACGCTTTTTACAATTCTGAGGTACTAATGATAGAGACCACTTAAATATTCGTAAACACCTGTACATGCCACTTACCCACGTGTGTTTATTGTTCAAAGTTTTCTCGATTCCCACGGATTTAGACGGATTGAGGTATTAGACGATTCGCCACGATGCCGCTATGACATCGACCTTTTACACGCAGCCATTTCTTTTTATGTACCAACAAATCGATTAGACAAACGATTGATAGATTTCGGACTAAGAGTCGAGCAGACTGAGGAGGGTTCAGAATAGAGATGCGTAGGTGATGATGCAATTGACTATGATTGTTTAATCAAGAGGGTCATTTGTAGTTTTGATTGTAGTTTGCATACTGAGCTTTTTTGAATAATCCTAATGCCTGCTGTGCTAAGTTTGTTAGACATAATCAACAGACTTTGTCATAGTGGGTTAAGCCATCATAGCACTTTTAATTGGAAATCTTATACCTATTAGATCTAGCTACTATTTATTTCAGTACTAGCGAGCCGCCCCTGATTTGCAGGGTTTTTACGACTTGACAAAACATCGAGATTTCTTTAAGCGCATGTAAATTTAATATTAATGTTTTATACAACTAAACCTTCTGGAATCAATTTTCTAAATTATGGTGAAAACTGCATCAAAATCCGTTACACAGTTTGGAACAACAACGCGGTCAGACAGACACGAAAAGCCACTTCGATTTATAATAATCATGTTGATGTAGTTACACCAATCTGATTTGTAACTCACTTATGTCTTCCACGAATAAAGACGATAAAACTGTTCTTCACATAGGTACAGTTGGGGAGGTCTTTAGAATTAATGTAGGTATAATTGTTACAGTAAAAATTACGTTGTACCAGGAGACACAATCTGATAAAATTCATTAAGATTTAAGTTACCCCAGACACGTGGTCTAGCAAATCACTTGCTCCGCAGTTTGTGTCATTGAGAAACAGGGTGTAAACTGATACCCGAACGAACAGTAGGTAACTGTTAAAACAAAAACTTATTATAGTATACCTTTGTAGCTGCTTTGCTAATAATGCTAATATCATTGGAAACTAAGTTTGTAGGCAGCGACCGGTCTAATATGCACGCAAAAATGTCACCGTGAAAACATAAGTGAAGTCAGCTGTCAATAGTGTCAATCCCTAGAATCAGGTGGAATGACAGCTCACTTCACCTCAATTTTCACAGTGAGATTTATAGAGAATAGATCGGAAAGATAGTTTTTAAAAGAAGAAAAGTAATAAAATTTTCTTAGAAACTAATAGAATAGAATAGAATTCTCTTTATTATGTACACCATAAAAATTACAGACATAAATGTAAAATTTTTACATAGGGTGACACATTGGGCGGTCTTATCGCGAAAAGCGATCTTTTACAGACAACCTTTGGATGGATTAAAGGGAGAAGGAGAGACAATATTACAGGTAGTCAGTGGTGTACCATTTACATATACAATAAATACATACTCGTACATACTTAAAACATATGCTTATCTACTTATAATATATACAGTAATAAACATGAAACAAAAGCAAGGAAACTAAATGAAATAATGATGTTTAAGGAGTGAGGAAGTGTTTTTCAACCAAAATTTTAAAAGTTGACAAAGATTTAGCACGCCTTATCGACACGGGCAAGGCATTCCATAACCGGACTGCTTGAACTGTAAATCAAATCAAAAGTCATTTTTTCAAATTAGGCTGAGAATTACCGCTTTTCGAACGTCAAAATTACATAAGACAGTCCCCCAAATCGCCCGGCCTTCATTAATTCCTAGTACTTTAGCTGGGAGAAGAAGTGGCGCAACAAACTCCTCAGTAGCACAGCTGTTTGTTCAGTTAAACTGATTTGAGAAAGAGTCTTCAAGAGGATAATCTTCACACGATCTTTATGAGAATGCCTTGTGTCGTTGTGGAAGTGATTATTAACTTGTCATTCAAGGTTAGTAGTAGGGCTGATAATCTAGGATGTGCCGGGCGTATGATAAGTAGGTATCATCTCTGGTGGCGGCTCATTTTCCAAAAAGGTCAACTAACTTCCTCTTTGATCCAATAGTCGGAACCGATACTTCTGAGCATGAGGTCCTGGATTCTATTCCCAGGTCGAGCAAAATGTTATTGGGTTTTTCCATTTGGAATTGCTCAGTAGCAGCCCGGAGTCTAGATTTGTGCCCGGTGGATGGCAATGTGCTCGCCTCCTATTAAGGGACTAAAAACATCACTGGCGAAATGTGGGTGTATGTGTGTGGGTGTCTGCCTAACCCTTCAGAGACTACAGGCGTGATATTAAGCTATACGTCTCACTAGCGTCAGCATTATTCCAAATGATGAGTCGCATCTACGAAATCTCCAACTCCCACCCTAATTATGCCAGCAGTTGTTACATCAAAAACAAACGAGCCCGTACTTCAGGATATGCTAATTAATAATATAACAAAACAATCTGCGAATAAGCTTAAAGCGTAAGCGGTTGCAGTTAAGCGAAACGTACATAGCCGACTATCGCAGACTGACCCACCCTTATAAATAATAGTGGCAAGGCGCCCATCCGTGCCTCCTACCCCCTTAAAGGGTACCCTCCGGATCTCATTTCCAAATTGCATTTCGAAACCGAATCTCAACCTTACAACTGGACACAAGAGATCAAAAACCCACCTTATCCTCGACCCCTTAAAGTCTGTTATCGATTGGTTTTGAGGATAGAATTGAGTGTTTAGTCGTCAGGTCATAACCCAAGGAGGCAACATCTCCGTGCGCAAGCACTAACTTGTATAATGAGATATGATAATAAACGCTTCAGTTGAATATTGATGTCGACGAGTTAGGAATGCACTCGCCATGTTTACGGCTGCTCGGAACTTCTAATTAATTATAAATAATTTCAGTGAATTGTTTTGAGCTCACGTACCTACCTACCTATAAGCGTGTTTGATGGAAAGGTTCAGACGAACTAATTAAATGAGGTTTCAGCCGCTGTAGTGTGAATTATTGAAGATGTGGATCTTAAATCACGTCGATGCTAAATGCTAATGTTAACATCAAATAAATCGACTCCTAAACGGCTAGCCGAATATTCCGTGTCTATTATTTAAATATGTTTTAATTTTCAGTACAAAATGTTTACAGGGTCACTCACATATTTTCTTATTTTCTTGCCCGACGATTGAGGCAGTGACTAAGCTGTCGGGCAGCTACTCTGGGGGTCGAGGTTTCGATTCCCGCAAAACAAACATTTGCGTAATATGTCCTACAGATAGATACTAGGTAGACTGACTATATTTTATGTCCCTGTGTCATTTGATAAGGGAGATGGGTAATATCTATGACCGGACAAGGATAACGATTTCTAGGAAACGTAAACGTAGGTAATTATAATGCTTCTTATTATTCTTATTATTATAATCAAATATCAAATACAATTTTTTTTTTTAAACCATTTATGTACACAGATATAAATAGACAGGAAGAAATGAATACAAAAACACGTACAAAGGTGATGCTTATTTCTAAAGAAATCTCTTCCAGCATACCTGCGATAGGAAAGTAGATTAAAAGAGATGTAGACAACGTGTGTAAGAGTAGAAGGGAAAACAGAATACATAATATCAACAAAAAAAACCTCCAATTTAAATTGAAACAATATGAGAATAATTAATTTGAGATTTTATTTCACATAATCCTACATGGGCACTTATGAAACTTCAGAAGCTAGGTGCACAGTTCCAATTGGTCGTTTCCTATGGAGAAGAGCCGGCAAGGAACTCCACGGTTACTCTTTTAAAAATAATTGGCTTTTACCATGTTTTCAAATTACAGTGTTAATAGGCGTTTTATATTAGACGATTCGATCTAGTATCTATTACATAGTTTTTGAGTGGTTATACCATTGTCCAAATTGAGAAGGAAACCCGCCAATACTATTCCTTATGCATGTTTTTTACAGTATGGTAAGAATTGTCACATTACTTAGAGTTTATTTAGTAACAATTGCCATCAGCTGGAAAAAAAAAATACGATAATTACTGCAAAAAAACCTTCACGAAGTGATAGGGTTGCTGAAAGAAAAACAAAACCTTTTAAATTATTTTGAGTGAACTCAAAAAAGAAGACAGTTTTCTACCATTTTATACAATTTGCTATTTCCATGCTGTAAAAATCCATTCATAGAATTCCCACTTATTATTTTTTCCTTAAAAATATGCCGAATGAATGAACGAAACTGACCGATAAGTGTGTCGACCGCGGCCCGTTTGTCACCCCCTACAAATTGTGACCTAATTGAGGGAAGTTGCTTATTGTGATGCCGATCTGAACGTCTCTTTAGCTATTGTGATCTTTAGGTCATTCTGCTCGCGGTCTAGGATATAGGACTGATTTGGAAGTTTGTTCGCACTATGTGATGTTGTAAAATGTATTGAGAGTTTGAGCTCCGTAAGTTCGGAGTTGAGCTGCACGATTACTGACAAATGCGTGCTCTGATTGGACAAGTTCACTCAATCTGTGTGATTCTTTTCTGAAAAGACCATATCAGGCACATATCTACATGGTCTTCACATGATCTGACCAAGATTATGTCTGGACTTTAAAATAGACTGTGACCTCTGAGTTTGTTTCGGCCTTTCTTCTCAGAGTAGTCAGATAGGAAACGCCGGCCTAATCTAGTTTAAAAAATATGATTGACGTGTATAAGTGTTTGTACAAACCTACTTACAGAAATAAAATCATGTATCATTTAAATTATGTACTTTGTTAGAAGTTTCTGTAACATTCTGTGGCAGGACACTGAAATACCTACAGTAAAAAAAAAAATTACACCTACCTTGTACCGATGTGCACAAATAACCGTTTTTGATTTGACTATCCAGCAGTCAGGACTAGGTGCTTTTCATATTATTGAAGACGTGTCCAGAAGGTGAGATGGTTCAGGGTTCTAAGTCGCGAATGTGAATTTTGAATGTCATGTTGGAATTTTGTCACTACTGTGGACTGCCTAAACAATATTTAAGCAAAATATCCCTCCATAGCTGTTTCAATGAATCCTTGAAAGGAATTGAACGATTAAGTATGTCATTGAATGGAGTATAATTATGTATGGAAAAAAAGAATGAAGGGCACAAAAAACCGTGTCTTTAGCACGCGCTGATTTTGCGTTACGTAATATAACCTTCGTTAAGAATTAGTGAAACCAAAGCCAAAAGTAGACCAACATTTTCTTGCCTCATTCCAACGGTAGCCCTACTAAAGACCAAATAATTAGCATTTAAATAGCAATTAATTAAGTGGTACAACAAACAGAAGTAAATTTACCATCTTTTACCTATCAAAGAACGTATGTCTGTATTCGAGTCGTTTCATGAATATTATCTACGTTTTTTGTTCCGACAAGCATATTAGCAGCCATCAAATTAAAACAAGTACACGATTATGCGTAATTTATGATAATTATTCTAACATTGGCTGTTAAGTAGATTTACTGTGAACGTTGAATTTTTTTGGAAACATTTCCATTGTCTAACGACTCTCTTAAAACAAAATTCTGTTGCCTCTATGAGTTAGAGTACAAAGAATGCTGCAAAACTTTTCCTGTACGTTTAATGATGCCTTTTATGCTTTATATTACAAACTAAGTACATAATAGACATTCTATCATGTATTAGTCAGCAACAGCGAAAGTAATGTCAAGTTCAACAATATAACGTTAGAGAAAGCTTTTTACACCTTATTGAGTTAGACAGATTCATAAATTTATTAAACTTTGTGCACTATAAAGTTAAGCGCACATTACAACCACGGGCCGCAGCTTAACGTATTTCCGTCCGATGGTTAATACAAAATGTACAATAGTGATGTCTCTAGGTGTGCGTCAGCCTTTGAGGTATAGAGGCATTTTTTGCCAGTCAACCAAGGGTGGTGAAGAGATAACACGACATGGCATGACTTCTATGAAAGGAAAGATACTGCAGAGGTGATAACCTATTCTCTCTATTATACAGAGCCCCGGACCAAAACGGCACAAAAAAAAAAATTGTCACCAAAAAGTCTTAGTCCCAAATCACTTTCAAAGATTTTTTTTCTTTTTCAATAACTGACATCAGTCCTTTCTAGACTATTATCAGTTTGATTGCGTGAATACATTTGGCGTTTCGAGTACAGGGACCGTTGCTACTGCTAACTCTTTAGATTACTTGATCACACTATACTAGGTATAGTGTATTTATTTTATTTATTTTTTTGTTATTTTTATATTTACGTATACTGCACTGGTTGACGTCATCACGTCAACGCCGGTTGTCGCTGAAAACCAGCGCTGGAGCTCTGTCTCGCATATGGTCGTAGCATTATGCTGAGGATTGCCGTTTTGCGTGGATGTGACGCATATATTTTCCCCCAACTCGTTCTTTTTTTGTATTTTTGTTTTTCTCAGCGTCTTGTTTACCGCAAATAAACGTATTTTCTTTTCTTTTATCTATCTCAAGTCGATTGACAGATTCGCTGCTGTCCAGCAATTTAACAGCCAGAGGAACTGGGTGGATGGCTAGAAGATCAGCATAACGCTTTTTATGTTTATTAATTACCTCAGGAATGGTAGGACTTTTTAGATAAACTTTCAAAGATGTTCTCCATTTTTACACGGGAATGGCTTTACAAAAATAATATCGTATGCGTCGGATAAATCGGCGTCAACACGATAGCGCCTTGCCTGCTGATTGATTGGTGCTCCAAATGATTTACACTGCCGGGATGGGGACAAATTGTTGGCTGAAGCGGGTGATACGATAACTATGCTCAAACTTTGTGTTAGCGCGCTACGTCGGGTTAGGTTTGACAATGATTGGGCAGGATTTTTGGTGATATCATAGAAAATTAACTACAAAAGTGTTAATTAGGTACCGTCAACTGTGACATCTTTACTTTTACCCATGAGTACTGTATTTAGATATCTCTCTATTACTAAAAATCTGTTACAAAGAGTCGATTTTGCTACTTTTGTATCGCTCTGATATTAAATGGCGGCAACACATTTTTATTAAGAGATATATTTAAGTACAGTAGTCATTGGTAAATTTGCTCATAGAAAGCAAAGTTGCCACTGTTGACCGTACCCAGTAAGATACAATCTTTTGGTAATGTTGGTTTGTAGAAGCCTGAAATAATCATTTTCATTCTTTGCAAATCAATTTCTCGGTGGTGGGTATGATAACTAGACCTCACTATAAAAATAATTATAATGACACTTCTGTTTTGACGTTCTTTTTTACTGCGAAAAGTGGCAAAAGATTTTAACATAGTCTTCAAGAGTTCTCGTTATCATCGTCTACGCTCTTAGTTAAAGATATTTCAATAGAGTTCCTATCACCTACAAAATCAAGACGTAACGCAATGGAAACATTCGTAATGAGACATTAAATTCCGTAATTAGATAGCCGTGAAATTATTATTCTACAACATGTGAACTCGTAAAACTGGCTTCATAATTATTTTTCTTCCAACATAAATGTTCATCTATTGAGTCTTGAGTCGGCATCGTCAAAGGCAAGTGAGTTACATCATATGGATATTGTTAATAGATTTTTTATGGCCCACATTATAAAATTATGAGGAATTAACACGGTGTAATATTTATATGATAATTGGGTAGGTAATACACGTGACGTCATTAGAATACCGTAACGATTAACAAGTGTTGATGAACTAAGAATTGGTGTTTTCTATTCAGTTTTTCAAGGTTAATTTTGAAATAGGTAATTAATGTTACCTAAGCCAAAGCATTTAAAGTGTTGCGAATTCTGATGAAGTTTTCGTATAGCTCTACGTAATACATTTTAAAGAATTACCAAGAAGTATCAACCAAAGAATACCAAAATGTAATTAAAAAGAAAACGATCTTACACTCAACTTTATTAAGTAAAGGAACAACAACCACCGAACTGCAAACTAAAATTTTTACAAGCTCAAAACTTAAAAGTTGACATGAGGGGTTGGGGGTAGGGTCGATAGTTAATTCTGTCGGTACTTCGAAAGGGGGTTAATTAATAATAACGGCGTATGGGTGATTAATGAAACTGTACCCTACCTAATTTATAGTTGGACTTAAGCACCCCGCCCCGCGCGCCCCGCCGGCCCAAAGCAAACTAAATATCCAATACCTCGATGTTGACTGCCGAGTTAAAGGTTTTGATACTTGCATTACTTTTTATTAAGTCACAATAGCATTTTCAATTGAAGAAAATTATATAATTTGGAACTGTTAGCATCGGCTAACATTGTGTGCTTTAAATGCATTTTGCGTGCATTTTGCACACTTCTGAGGTCCAAATCAAGTTTTGACAACTCGAAAAGACGGTTTCTACAGACATGTAGATATACTTATTTAACAAAATTTGTATCTAACTAACGCCTTTTGGAAATAAGTCAAACTTTTCGCGGATATTCTAGTCATAATCACTGCAAGTCAGTAAGTTTGCTTGTTAAAGAAAAAGGAGTCTGTTACCCCACATTATTTTGTAACGTAGCGTTGACTGACGGACGTTAAAGGGAAAATTCACAGCAAAACTTGAACTTATAAAGGTGTAAGATGGGTGTTTGAGAAGACGCATTCACCCTGTTGTGGGACTGCCAAAAGGTGGCACATATTTCATCATCATTCTCGTGATATCGTCCCAATTTCTTCGGCGTCAGTGCAATAGCTATTTTCCTTTCATATTTCTCTATCAGTCGTAATTTCCCTTTCTACTCATATCATCTTTCGCTCAGTCCACCCATGGTTTCTTTGGTCTTCCCCTAATCATAATTAAAACTCCTTAATAGTAAATTTTTGCATGCTATGTTATATCTTAGCTAAACATGTTTGTGCCACTCTGACCTATGCTTAACACCATTGTATAGCATGTTTTACGCAAATAAATTAAATTATTATTATTATTATTATTAAATAAAAATCATAACAAAGTATCAACTCCACTAAATCCATTCACATTATTATGAAGACAAGTACGAGCAGTGTATTCGGACTTTGAAAATCTAATTACGTAGCCGGTACCCTTACCTCGATCGCTCCTTCGCGCCGCCCAGCCCGCCGCCCACGGCGCGCTGTCCACTGTTGTCGACACAGAGGCTATGCGATCGACATGTCGACATCGACAGACAGTATATAGTTTACCGAGGCAAAGATATTGGTACAGTTTTGATGTACCTAAGAAGATGATAATGTAATTTACCAGTGCATTTAAATCGTTACAGTTTCTGAACTAATTAATCGAAGGGAAAGCATAACCAAAAGCTATACTTAGCTTAAGCTAATGCAAAAAGGGATCTTAAATATGCAATTACATAATTTTTTTCCATCATATGATTATTTCTTTATACTTCGATATATAGATGAAATAGTCTTTATAATGTACAACTTATAGACTACATGTAAGACACACCATGAAAGCACGATTGCTGTGGTTCCAATATCGTAGTATGGTAGTAACTCATTAAATCATGTAATAATAAAAAAAAAACCTAACAAAACTAGCCAGGCGTGGAAAACCCGATATCACAGTCCAAACTTTCAATAAAAAATAAAAATCTGAAAACCTTGAAAAAATCGTGTCGACCACAATGGAAAACTCTTAAGTTTGTCCAGGGCGCACAAATTATACATGGTGTATTAATACGCTGTTCAACTCAACTATTGCTAGTGAAGTTTTAATTCGATAACCCGCCGGCTGGCCGCGGCCTAACCCCCTTTGCCCCGTCTGCTTCGTCTGCCCCGCGATAATGTATTTATGGACGATACCACGGGCCTAATGAGCGAACCTATGCCTCTTTACGCGACCCCTGTACTTAGATTTGGTTAGGATACGTTAGATAATGTACCGTTTGCGTTTTAGGGTTAAGGGATGGCTCTGTTGTGCTGGTGAGATAGATTTGAGTTAGTTTGGTAAGACCAAAGTTAATTTTTTCTTAAAAATGTTTTATTCAATATGTGAGTTTATTCGTATTTACAAATACGAAATTACAGTATTTACAATTAAAATATAATAACCTAACCTGACTAAAACTATTAACGAACTAAAATAAGGCGTCGAAAAATATCTCTGCATCGCTGTCGACTGGTAATGTACCCACGAGACTGGCGGCTTTATCACGTTGTATGGCAATGCTTAGCCACTGGCCAAGGTAAAAACCCGGCCCTTGGGTCACGGGAAGGTCAAACAGGCATTTGGAGATTTCGTTGAAAAGTATATGAGTATATAAGTATATTTATCAAATATGTAAGTCGATATCCTGTTTCATTATACATAGTTAGTGTTTGGAAGCCTAATTAAGTTTTTCATCAGTACCAAGGTTTGCTGTCAAAACTCATGGTAAAATTAAAAAAGGAACAACTTTACTTCAGATTTGAGTAGACAGATAGGCATAAGCCTAGCTTGGTCTAGAAAGGTTTCTGAACCTATAAAGGTTCAGAAACCTTTCTAGACCAAGCATACATTAAACTGATAAAATAAATTAAATGATAAACGATTTTATTTCTGTAAGTAAGTTTGCACACTTTTACACGTCAATCATATATTTTAAACAAGATGAGATCGGCATTTCCTATATGACTACTCTGAGAAAAAAAGGCCGAAACAAACTCAGAGGTCACAGTCTCTTTTAAAGTCCAGACATAGTCTTGGTCAGATCATATGAACATCATGTAGATTGGTGTCTGAAATGGTATTTTGAGAAAAGAACCACACAGATTTGGACCTGTCCAGTCAGTGCACGCATTTGTCAGTAATCGTGCAGCTCAACTCAGAACTTAAGGAGCTCAACGATTGTTCAAAATGCGTTGACAAGGTCGTTTAAAAGATGTGTGGAAGAAAAAGGCATGCTGCACTGACTGGCCCTAAATAAAAGGACATGGGACAGGATGATGATAAAAGTCGTCTTAAAGAACTTCCTTTAGGATAAAAATCGGTTACACACAACCAAATCGACTCGTATTCAAATACTACAGCAGAATATAAACTGTAATTAACACACATTATTGAGCTCATAAAGAAAATACTAGTACGTAATGAGTAGTTACCGCTCGCACGCAATGGACCTGTGAACTGTGAGCCTAGCATGAACGCGCGGAGTAAACGCAAAGTTAATTTGAATTACTAGCTTAATAATATTAGCTTAATAATATTAGCTTAATAATATTAGGTTAATGATATTAGCTTAATAATATTAGCTTAATAATGTTAGCTTAACAATATTAGCTTAATAATATTAGCTTAATAATGTTAGCTTAATAATATTAGGTTAATGATATTAGCTTAATAATATTAGCTTAATAATGTTAGCTTAATAATATTAGCTTAATAATGTTAGGTTAATGATATTAGCTTAATAATATTAGCTTAATAATGTTAGCTTAATAATATAAGCTTAATAATATTAGCTTAATAATGTTAGCTTAATAATATAAGCTTAATAATATTAGCTTAATAATTGCCTCGTTGATCCAGTGGTCGTGAACGCTACGGCTGAGCATGAGGTCCTGGGGTCGAATCCCGGGTCGGGCAAAGTGTTATTAGATTTTTCCACCTGCAATTTCTCAATAGCAGTCCGGAGTCCCTATTTGTGCCCCGATTGATAGCAATAGCTTCGCCCACTATTACATGGAAGTTAAAAATAACTGGCGAAATGTGGGTGTACTATAGGTACACCTCTGCCTAACCCTTCCTTCAGGAGTTACAGGCGAAATGTTATATATTAACTTAGTTTTAGGACTTTATTTATATCTATGGGTGATACTAATTATTGGGCTTCTCGGCATTTTTTAAACCAAAATGCTTTACTATACTTAGTTACCCGTCTACGGCGAAGCAAAAAAGAGGGTTTTGATTTTGACGGGTATGTGTGTATGTTCATCTGTTCCCTTATAACTTCTAAACTACTTATCATAATTTGAGAAATGTGGTGTCGTTGGAAGCGTCTTGATCGTCTGCTGGTTATAGGTTACAAAAAACTACAAGAACAACAACTAATAAGGTCATCAAGACATCATTAACAGACCATAAAAAAATCCGGAGTCACACGTAAACTGTGCGATTTATGCTTAAATTACATGACGTGTGGCTCCGTTTTTTTGTTGATACCTTTTTAGTTGTTGTTATTGTCGTATTTGGGTTTTAGTTTTTCCTAACTTTTATTTTTAGTGTATTTTCGATCCAAAAACTACGTTCTGTTTACGCCACACGTTCGTGCAAGGGCCTCTGGATTTTGCTGTTCCAATTTCTAATTAAAATGAACCCTATCAAGGGTAATGCCTTGCTGTGTGGACTAACGAGATTTCTCTAATATGTACGAGTATGAGTACTATTGTAGAAGAGTAAGAGAGAGAGAGAGAGAGAGAGGGAGGGAGAGAGAGTTTAGTACAGGTATTAGTCTTGGATAAAACGATTAAATCGAATATAATTTTTTAATGAAATGGAACGAATAACAAGCTATTGAAAGGACAATGTTTTATTAGTGTTCGTACCACTGATAATAAGAGATGTTCATCACATTTCACAAGCGGTTTAGTGAGAGCAGTATACGTACATAAACTCACGCCTTCTTCCCATGGGGTAGGCAGAAACTACAGAACGCGACCTGCTACGATCCTTACATACTCCTTTTGCCTCGTTTACGGTCATACATCTGGTCATACACGCCCGCCGGTTGCGAGTACTGCGCACCTGACCTTTCTGAAGAACATCACCAATAAGGTCACTATATGTCTTCCTAGGGGGTCTCCTCCCGGCGTTTCCACTCCAGAGCAGTATCTAATCTATTATTGTAATAGGACACGGGGTGATACTCCCGGTCTATTTTGTAAAAATCTCTCCAGGAGAACATAGGGAAGTGAGCTTGAAATGAGGTATCATTAGTAGCTATCAATCCTTATCATCAGGTGGAATAACAGGTACCTCCACCTAAGTTTTCACGAAGGCATTTTTATAGAATAGATCGCCTGTTATATAGATAAAAAGTTTTTACAAAAAAAAAAAAAAACATTCGACTTACACCACACCAGTTCCAGTTTTTTCCATTTTGTGTATATTGAAGATATTAATCTTCCTGTCACTGCTATTTACATAGAAAGTAGTGGTATACGAATTTGGGTGGGATAGGTACTACAACTAAAAAGAGAAAAATAAAAACTTTTGACAAAAAAAAACAAAACAATGTAAAGTGAAAAATAACTTAGTAATTTCGAAAGTCGGTCTTTGGTTTTGTATTTTCGTTTTTTGCCACCGACTTCCGAAATTACTTAAAGTAATTTTTCACTTTATATTGTTTTTTTTTTTTGGAAATTGTTTTTTTTTTTGTGGCGTTTTTATTTTTCACTTTTTGTTCAAATTCGTATACCACTACTCGCTATGTAAATAACAGTGACAGATAGTTATTATAAAATCATCAATATAAACTAAGTGTAAAAAATACGTATTATTGAAACTAACTGAAAGACTACCGAAGCAAAGTTAATAAAACTTATATGGGACCACTCCTGAAGCATACCCTATCTATTAAAAAAAAAACTAAATCGATCCAATTCCCGGAGATATCGCGTAACAAACATACAAACGAATTGAGAACCTTCTCCTTTTTGAAGTCGGTAATTTTTTTGTAAAATGATTACCAATGGTGCCGTGAGTATGGGTAACCTAGATGATTCCTCATTTGATAAAATAGGGCCTAATTATTTGCCAGAAACCAAATAACTTCCTTTACTTTCCATTGAGTACACTTACTTTCAGTAAGGTACCAAAATCTCATGCATCTACTTTAAGACCCTCAAAAACTTTGTCAAACAAAAAACATTGATCATCACCAACTACACTCGAACAAAGAGCGTCTATGAAGGACAATAGATACTTCCATCCAAATTTTAATTATAAGTAATAATGATTAGAGCCATCAGTGCGACAACGGGTTGACCTACCGTCTCACACCCTCTGTGGTCCTAGAGCTATGGAAGTAACCGTGAAGACTGATGCGGCATTTTGGATTGTGAATGTAGATGTTACATTGGCAGTCGTATTTATCACGTTGATTTAGAGATTGTGTTTAATTTATAGACAATTGGAGATTGTCTTGTCTATCAACTACGTAGTTTAAAGATTTAATTCAAATTTAATTTTCGACGCCATATTTTAGTTTGTTAATAGTTTTAGTCAGATTAGGTTTATTATATTTTAATTTTGAATGTTAATACTGTAATTTCAAATTTGTTAATTAAGAAGGTACTTACTTAGAATGTAATGCTCCTTAGGTATAGTATGTAGTAATTTATATCAATTTTATCAGTTTTTAATGTTCTGTAATTTTTAGGTAATGTTATTCAAAGATGAAATATGTATTTATATAATTTTACAGTTCAATAATACCTGATTGAAGAAGTGAACTCAGTAGTAAAAAAATATATTTGTCAATAAGCATTTCTTTTCTTGGAACCATGTTGTTACCTGTTATCCACACAAGGGAAGCTTACATCATGAAATTAAAACATAGATAATTGGTTAAACTTTCAGGGGTTTATCATAACTATGTCGCATCGTCTATGTGCGTCGTCGCTATGTGCATCGTCTTCACATATAATTATATAATTAATGTATACCTATATAATAGTGTAAAACATTTTAAAAGAGTAACAGTGGACTTTCTTGCCCATTCTTCTCCATACGAAACTACCTTTTGGAAGGGGCAACTAGAATCAATTCAATTTTTTTGTAAATCTTGACGTTCAAAAGTGCCTTATAAGTGCCTATTTGAAATAAATGATTTGACTTTGATTTTGACTATGTTTACAACCTATGGAAATTAGAGAGTTATTTCAAACGACATTACTATCGTAGTCTTCTTCAATTTCGGCAGTGGGTAGCACTGTGTAGTGCTGTCTTTTGACAGATTAGTATTCTAAATAGATTCCTCAATAAAATAAATACCTTATCCAAGCCCAGTCGCAACCTACCTCCTCCACCACCCACCAACCCCTCAGTAGGTACGTACGTCTTGAACCAACTTTCCATAATTAATTATACTCATTATCATTATTGTTTGGAAGGCAGTTTTGCTTCGATAATGAATTGTTCGCTTCCATCATTAATTAGTTTATTATAATAAGAACGTAAACTTTCTTGGTAGATTAATCAAGTTTATCTGATGCCCGTTGCGTTTAAAAGTAGGTATTATTTTGCTTAACTGAAGATTCGCCAATTTATTTATTTTGATGGATGGTTCAAGTTTTTGGTGATTGTTCACTGTTTTTTGTTTAGTGTATTGTTGTATTGCTGTTGTTTTGCTCAATACATGAAAAGTTGATTTGAAATAACATAATTACGTGACGCCTGTATTTTCGGAAGGGGTAGGCAGACCTGTATTAAAGTACACCATCACTGCTCATGTCAGTATCAAACCAGCGAGGAAACAAAGTAACCCAAATAAAGGACGCGACTGCTACTCAGCGTCTAATGCTACGCGACGTCTACTACGCCACTGTTACATAGCATCTAGGTACGACATGACTGCTACGCAGTCTACTACGACGCTGCTACGCAATGTCTACTACGCCACTGCTATGTAGCGTCTATGACGTGACCGCTACACAGTCTACTACGCCACAGCTACGCAATTTCTACTACGCCACTGCTATGTAGCGTCTACGACGTGACCGCTACACAGTCTACTACGCGACTGCTACGCAATGTCTACTACGCTATTGCTACAAAACGCCTACAACGTGACTGCTACGCAGTCTACTACGCCACTGCTACGCAATGTCTACTACGCCACTGCTATGCAATGTCTACTACGCCACTGCTACGCAACGTCTACTACGCCACTGCTACATAGCGTCTACGACGTGACTGTCGTCGTCTACGACACTTCTAGTACCTAAGTAACAGTACGAGTCTTACGTAGTATTGCGTAGTATGCAGGTATGAACCCCAGTCACTACGTTAGCCCTTTGGGAGTAAAACGGAGATCTATGTTTAACCGAATGTCTGTTCGTGATCGCTTGCATGTTTACACATCAACATGACTTTGAGTTTATGAGGATCGGCAGTAGCGTCCTCTAGCCTGCTAATACCTATAAGTATGAGACTAAGTACTGCAATTACCGATTTGTTTGTAAAAAGTGGTGATTGATTGTGTTTATTTCATCGTTAATGGCTGAAACCATGGTAAGGAGTGGATATTTCCTAAACATGCTTTTACGATGCAGGCAAGCTTCTTGAGTTCGAAAATCGGAACAGATGTCTTAAATATTCATCTGCCGCGTGGTTTCTCTCAGCCGAGCCCTTCAAATTTCTTCTGCCTAATAAGTTACTACTTTGTATTAACATACTTTAATACCCACAAATAACATTACTGGTTGCCTCTACGCCTCAAACGGCTCAAAAAACTTTTTCATTTAATAAAACTTAATTTAGTTCCTATCTGTGCTCGTATTTCAAAACTTTTAACTGCCCAGCGAGTTTGCAATGGAAAAGCCTAGTTCGATTTGTCTTTCCCGATTTTTCCAAATCCGTTTAGCTGCTTAGTCTATAGGTGGAGGTGTATAGCACGAAACACTGCCGTTTTGATTAGCTTCACTGTATATAAATGAATCATTTCGTTTTTGTTCAGATTTTCAGTGAGTTTCTTCTAGTTTGATTTTTGGATTTTGAAGTTGTTTGGTATGTGATTGTGCAAGTCAAAAAACCTAATTGATTGATTGCCCTTTTCTGGATATTCGTAATAAGCTTCTGTCCGCGACTTCGTCCGCGTGAATTTTCTTGTTCCCCCGTCGCATCGCATCACCTGCCCGCGCTATCACTTCGTTTTCGCTTAGCGTTCTTTCTGACTTTTTTCTTTTTGCTCGTCTCCTAAGGTTCATAGCGTGATGTTAAATAGCCTGTACCCTTTCTCAAGAATTAGGCAATTATCAAATGATTTTTTTTTCAGTTCCGACCGATAGTTCTAGAGATTACCCCTTACATACAAACAAAAAAAAACAAATTTTAACTCTTTATAATATTAGTATAGATTTGTATAGATATAGTTGCTATGTTATCAAATTACAAGTAAAAAAATTAAACTGTAAATATCAAAGAAATTAAAGTTCGATTTCCACGGTGCTATTTAATTGCCTGTGGCATGCCATAAGTTGAATCTACACTAATATTATAAAGAGGTAAAGTTTGTAAATAAGAATAAAATATAATAAAATACTCTTTATTATGTACACCATAAAAATAACAGATATAAATGTAGAAATTATACATAGGGTGACACAATGGGCGGTCTTATCGCTAAAAGCGATCTTTTACAGACAACCTTTGGATGGATTAAAGGGAGAAGGAGAGACAATATTGCATGTAGTCAGTGGTGTACCATTTACATATACAACAAATACATACATACATAAAACATATATACTTAACTACATATAATATATACAATAATAATTAAACAAGAGTAAGGAAACTAAATGTAATGATGATGTTTAAGGAGAGAGGAAGTGTTTTATTAAATGTCATCATCATTTCAAAATTTCTTTCACTGATAGAAACCCAAAAATATTATTGCCATGTGCCGATATATTTAAGTGTACGTATGTAAAATATGTCCCTGTATTAACGCACACCACCGAATACCCCAATTAGAATAATAAGTTATAGTCATAATACTGCATTTTAACTTTTGTGCATAAAACATTGTTTATTTATTAAATTACTTATAGGTACTGATTGGCGGGGAAAATTGTGGTCACATTACAAATGTACGCACGCTCTCAGTCGCATACGTATTAAGGCTCCTACAAACAGGCGCGACACGCGATGCGAATCGCGCACGACACAAAGGCGCCGCTCGTCGCGCGACGAGCGCCTCCTTTGTTTCCCACTGTAACCCGGCTGTTGGTGTTGTACAGAATTGGTTAGGAGACTGGATGTTGATGGTCTCCTTCGGTGTTGTACTACTCACCACCGTGCTAAAGTAAATTTGTAGGGTATAATAAGCTGCTAGGGAAAGATTAAATTAAACAAGTACCTTCTTACACAATGCAATGTTTATTACAATAACTTACAATTGAAGGTTCACAATATTGAATGTGGCTGGCCACATACCTTCCCCCATACACCTGGGCTTCCACACCAGTACAACCAGTCTCGGGTCTAGTTGTATTGGTGTGTTGACCTGCAATGAGACTATTACAATATACTCAGAGTCGCTATAGCGAGTCCGTGAGATGAACCACTTAATAGATACTAGCTCAATCATACAAGTACCTACCTATCAAGGTTGTGCTAACAACGGAACATAAGATTATGCTAAGCAATCCGCGACACAACTCTTTATGGCAACTGGTCACATCACCCAGTCCATACAATAGGCCTAACTCTCTCATAGACTAAATTGCTATCTTACCGATTATTCTCGGTGATCTCTCAGTACTTATCCCTTCACTTGACAAGACTACGACCCTTGGCATCAAACACAGGATACCCCTGTGTTCGCACGTTACGTGGCCTACGGGTATTATAATGACGCTTCGTTACCTGGAGCGGCGAACTTCCCTCATCACCGATATCGGCTAAGTAAAGCCTTCCTGTCACACGGATGACCACACCTCAAAGGTTGCCTGCACCCGGATCCATTCCAATCATCAGACCACGGGGCTACTCCAAAGCATCACGTGTCAATATTTATTAGAGATACACGAGAAAAAAGAGGCTAGCATAAACAGCCAGACCGGATTCAGCTTCGAATGGGACTTATCAGAAACCCATCGGGTTATTTGGGTACAGTCTGTTCCTCCAGAACTCAGTCCCTCTTCCAAATCCTATTCGTATCGTGTCACACACGTTGCGGGTCTTCCCCATGCCGGATCAATCACAAACCTTCGAGAAGCTTCCACTACCATAGACTAAATAGAATTCTTGTCTATTGGTTATTTTCCATTTCTTAGGCATTGTTTTAAATAAAATGTGGGAAATTATGTCTGTATGTTTATTTATTTAAATTAACTAATACTTTTGTATATAATTTACATGACATAATTTCTCTAGTGTTATAAAGAACACGCCGACAGCCATGCCAATGCCTGACACAAGATGTCGCTACTTGTTGCGTAATTTATTGATTTTGCAACGTCACAATGCCCCTCTTCCCACAATAAGGTTTTTGAGTAAGCAAAAACCACACACCGCCCTCGGTGTTAGAAGTGGGAACTCAATTTTGAAACAGAAATGGAATAAGTTCTATTAAAAAATGATAATTAATTATGAAGTCCTACTAAATGCAATAACCAACCTTAAATAATCCAACTGCCAGGATAAATGATAAATGATAAATGATAAATGATTTTATTTCTGTAAGTAGGTTTGTACAAACACTTTTACACGTCAATCATGTTTTTTAAACTAGATGAGGTCGGCGTTTCCTATCCGACTACTCTGAGAAGAAAGGCCGAAACAAACTCAGAGGTCACAGTCTCTTTTAAAGTCCAGACATAATCTTGGTCAGGTCATGCGAAGACCATGCAGATTGGTATCTGAAATGGTCTTTTGAGGAAAGAACCACACAGTTTGAGTGGACCTGTCCAGTCAGTGCACGCATTTGTCAGTAATCGTGCAGCTCGACTCAGGAAGTCAGGACTTAAGGAGCTCAACGATTCGACGAACAATACCAAAGAAAGGACATTTGGGTAGGCCGCATAAATTACTCAAACTGCCAGATCATAATTAAAATTAAATTATAAAAAAAAAAAAAAAAGCAATTACCCACATAGTCTTCACATTCACAAAATCAAAATAATATAATACTTTACAAGTAAATACTCATGTCATTGTATGTATAAAATTTATCAATGTCAATGTGTATATATAAATTCGGCAATAATGTTTGAAGATCATGTAGATCGGTGTCTGAAATGGTCTTTTGAGGAAAGAACCACACAGATTAAGTCGACCTGTCCAGTCAGTGCACGCATTTGTCAGTAACCGTGCAGCTCAACTCAGAACTTAAGGAGCTCAACGATTCGACGAACAATACCAAAGAAAGGACATTTGGGTAGGCCGCATAAACTACTTAAACTGCCAGACCAAGAATAAAACTGAAAAAAAAAAAAATGACCCACATAGTCCTCATATTCACAATAATGAAAATAACATAATACTTTTTATAGTAAATATTCATGTCTAAAAAGAGTTAGCAAACTAAAATCAACATTCACTGTGTAAATTTATTGGAGCAGCTCAATCCCAAGCCTTTTTGTCTTCAATATAGTCTTTCACATTATAGTAGGCTTTTTGGCATAATTTCCGCTTTATAAAAGATTTGAATTTATTAAAGCTTAGATCTTGAATGTGGCTAGGAAGTTTATTATAAAAACGTATACATTGGCATCTAAAGGAGCCACCAATTTTTTTGAGCCTGGTTGTAGGAACAAGAAATTTGTGTTTGTTCCTGGTATTTATATTGTGGATATCACTGTATTTTTTAAACAGATTAATATTTTTATGTGCATACAAAAGATTTTCATAAATATACTGAGAAGGCACAGTAACAATATTAATCTCTTTAAATTTATCTCTGAGGGAGTGTCTGGTACTTAATTTATAAATTGAACGAATTGCCCTTTTTTGTAAAACAAAAATTGTCTGTATATCGGCGGCATTTCCCCACAACAGAATACCGTACGACATCACACTATGAAAATAACTAAAGTATACTAAACGGGCAGTCTCTAAATCTGTTAAATTACGAATTTTTCTAACGGCGTATGCTGCAGAGCTAAGCTTTTTCGACAATTTGTCTATATGGGGGCCCCATTGAAGCTTGGCATCCAAAGTTATGCCTAAGAATACTGTGGTATCTTCGGGTTTCAACACTTCACCCTTTATGAGAACACTAGTTTCTACTTGTCTAACATGAGGTATCGTGAACTTAATACATTTAGTTTTTTTCTCGTTAAGAAGTAGGTTATTAACATTAAACCAGTTAACTACTATTGCGAGAGCGCAGGAAACTCATTCTACTTACAAAAATTTCCTACTATCCGGGCATAACCCCCCCAATCTTTCATACATCCCTAGATTTTCCTCTCTTTCAATCTGTACCAACCTGCATTCAAATCGCAGGAGGCCACCTCTCGCATACTCCCGAATTCCGTCTGTATACCAGTGGAACTCTGCATTGTTCAATATAAATCCAAACGATCCTCCTGGTGAATATGTTCAGCGAGCTGATACATAAAAAATTGGGCAAATAATGTCCATAACTCACCAGGCAAGACGTATACAACATTCCCAGAAATAGAAATTTCTGAAAATTAAATGGTGTTTTGGCTTGTTTTAAGAGTCACCTGCCGCTCGTAACTAGAAAAGCAACTAGTGCTATCTAACGTCTCACCGAAGCAACAATGCTATTTCGGCAAAACAAAACATTAGTCTAGGCTTATTTTAGGAGTTACTATCCGCTCCAATACCAAATATGGACACATCCATGTCCAATAAAAACGCAACCAAGCTAGCTTGGCTACTAAAATGTGAAGGCTTATTTTTGAAGTCACTATCCGCTTCTTATTATTATTATGGTCTGAGCCATAAAAAAAGTAAATTAAATCGCAAGGTATGCAAAACGGCATAATTACTACCGTATAATATGTGGAACAAATCCAACAAATAAACTAAACGAGCTAATCCAAATTAATTAATCCCTCGTTAACAATACGATTTACAAAACAATGATTAACGAAGTATAGCATGCATACGCCTTGTCTTCGTTGTTGGAATAATCACCAAACAACACGTGGTAACACGGACTACTAAACCCCCGGCTGAGACGACTGGAAGATTTTTTTTTCCGACCACTGTTGATCATGTTAATAAATGCTACGAAATTCCGATCCCGTGAATTGAACCCCATTATCGGTAATTACGGTTTCGGAAATCCCGTGAGCAAGAAAAACATAATTCTCAAAGTTTTTGGCTACCAAAGAACCAGTTGCACGGCGTAATGGAAACAATAACGTGTATTTTGAAAAACAGCAAGAAAATATACCCTATCCAAATCCATTTTGATTCTTCCTCAATAATATAATGCTAACAAAAACGATGTTTATCTAAATCACGTTTCCGAACGCACCAAACCACATGTAACACAACGTCAAACGTCAAAAGGTCACCTTGACAATATCAAATTGTCAATGTGTTTTATAGGTTATGTTCCTATGTATGAAAACGAATGACTAACCAACCTCTAATCATGGAATAGAATAACCAAATCAACTATTTGTTTTATCGAATGCTGTGATCGTATTTCCAATTAGGGTTTGATGATGAGTGTTAAAACGTTAAACGTCTAAGTGACAGACCAGTCGTCATAAAGATTTACAATGGAAGTTCCTGTCCAATTTTTCTAAAAGTTGTATTTTCCTGTATAGCCCAACCTCAACGAATAGTGATACTTGCCTGTAGTGTTATTATTTTACTATAGAGATCCTCTCAAACAAATAAGAAAACACTATAACACCTTTGAGAACTGTCTCGTTTGGGCTGTGTACAATATATCTAGTATGTATAAACCAAAATGTTTTATAACTATTATTCAGAAATTTGTTTTTGAATTTACTCAATTGTTAAACAATGTTTCACGATTTGAATGCAATACAGTTTATCAGTTATCTGATATATTTTAGTTTTCCTTGTAGTCAAAAACTACTAAGTTTTTATCTTGAACCAATTGTCCAGTTGTATACAATACCTATAAACTGTTCCAAAAAATATGCAACCTCAATAAGTTACAAGTTACAATACCTTCCAAATTATAGGTAATATCAAGTCACTAACCGTTAAACAAACATTGGGAACATACATAATCTCATAACAATTACCACAATGCTACCAATCCAACTTGTGCATTGGCATATATACAAATAGGTTAGTGAACTTTTAACAGTCTGCACCTTACCGGTCCAAACAAAAGAAATTGTTATAGTGTGGTGCGTTGACCACTTTACATTCAAACTTAAAAAAAAAAAACTAGCCTTAATCTACTACATAATCCTGCCAAGTGAAAGACTGAGAGAATTGAGAGAGAGATACCTGCTATTAATTTGTTCACCTTATACAATTAAACAATTATATACCTTTGGGCGCCAACTGTAACCCGGCTGTTGGTGTTGTACAGAATTGGTTAGGAGACTGGATGTTGATGGTCTCCTTCGGTGTTGTACTACTCACCACCGTGCTAAAGTAAATTTGTAGGGTATAATAAGCTGCTAGGGAAAGATTAAATTAAACAAGTACCTTCTTACACAATGCAATGTTTATTACAATAACTTACAATTGAAGGTTCACAATATTGAATGTGGCTGGCCACATACCTTCCCCCATACACCTGGGCTTCCACACCAGTACAACCAGTCTCGGGTCTAGTTGTATTGGTGTGTTGACCTGCAATGAGACTATTACAATATACTCAGAGTCGCTATAGCGAGTCCGTGAGATGAACCACTTAATAGATACTAGCTCAATCATACAAGTACCTACCTATCAAGGTTGTGCTAACAACGGAACATAAGATTATGCTAAGCAATCCGCGACACAACTCTTTATGGCAACTGGTCACATCACCCAGTCCATACAATAGGCCTAACTCTCTCATAGACTAAATTGCTATCTTACCGATTATTCTCGGTGATCTCTCAGTACTTATCCCTTCACTTGACAAGACTACGACCCTTGGCATCAAACACAGGATACCCCTGTGTTCGCACGTTACGTGGCCTACGGGTATTATAATGACGCTTCGTTACCTGGAGCGGCGAACTTCCCTCATCACCGATATCGGCTAAGTAAAGCCTTCCTGTCACACGGATGACCACACCTCAAAGGTTGCCTGCACCCGGATCCATTCCAATCATCAGACCACGGGGCTACTCCAAAGCATCACGTGTCAATATTTATTAGAGATACACGAGAAAAAAGAGGCTAGCATAAACAGCCAGACCGGATTCAGCTTCGAATGGGACTTATCAGAAACCCATCGGGTTATTTGGGTACAGTCTGTTCCTCCAGAACTCAGTCCCTCTTCCAAATCCTATTCGTATCGTGTCACACACGTTGCGGGTCTTCCCCATGCCGGATCAATCACAAACCTTCGAGAAGCTTCCACTACCATAGACTAAATAGAATTCTTGTCTATTGGTTATTTTCCATTTCTTAGGCATTGTTTTAAATAAAATGTGGGAAATTATGTCTGTATGTTTATTTATTTAAATTAACTAATACTTTTGTATATAATTTACATGACATAATTTCTCTAGTGTTATAAAGAACACGCCGACAGCCATGCCAATGCCTGACACAAGATGTCGCTACTTGTTGCGTAATTTATTGATTTTGCAACGTCACACCACTGTCGCGTCGCGCCTGTCTGGGGGAGCCTTTAGGGTCTAGCACATTAGGTATTTTATTCATTTTGGTTTGTTTTGACTGTACAGCGGTAGTGTGACTGCAATTTACGAGTACGTAGTTTTAATTATTTTTGGGATAAAAAATCACCTATATAAAAAATGACAGAATTCGATTCAGTAAACGATTCTACACAAACTACTTTCATAATGTGCATTAATTCAGTTATACATTGTATATATGTATATTGTTGTATGGATATATTTTATAGTATAGTTGGCTTCCATGCAGCAGAAGCTAGCCAGTAAAGTTGCACCGTCAAAATAGTTTTTAGACGATGCAAGTCATTTGTTGCTTCAATTTTATTGTATTCCACAGGCCAGAAACTTGCACCGTGTAAATGGGACTTAATATTAGGTAGAGATCGTTTAATTTAAAATTGCACGCCCCTCCACTGCTTGTTGCATACACATTTCAAATGTTTGTATATAAATTGTAGTAGGGGCGTGCATTTTTAAATTGGACGATCTCAACAGTGGTAGGTGCTATGGGTGCTATTTTAAATTACTTAGTGTTTAATTGTTCTTATCTGTAACGTATTATGAATTTTGTATGCCTCAATGGCGAGACATAGCAGACCTATATGCATAACTATAATGTAACATCTTACTTTACCTATGTTCTACAATAAATTAATTTGAATTTAATTTGAATTATGTGTTTAAAAAATATACATATATCCATTGTTCTATTAAAATATGAAACAGAACATGATAAAGTAAGCCCTGAATAACAACTAAACAAAAGAAAACCAAGAAAACTCCTTTCTCCATTTATGCAAATCCAGGAACGATTTTTATTAAGTTACAAATTTTAAAATAATAATTACGCATTGTAAATACTAGGATCGAATAAAAAAGTTTTTGTTCCCAAGTTGTTTAAAAGATTTTTCTCTTTGGTCCGTCTCTCATAATTTATTCATGTCTCGTTACCCCATTCTACAAGTTTTTGGGTTCGCGGTCGCCATTTCTTTTTCGTGTTCCCGCGTTTTTCTTTATGGTTTGGTTATGCTTAACGTTGACTTAATTTCTTTAAAATTTTAAATTTAATATTGTTTAGTCGTAGGATTTATTTAAAGACTGACCTGAAAGTCCTCAATAATTATAGTAATCTATCAAAACAGCTGTGCTTTTCACATATGCATTAATTAGGTGCATTTTTACTGTCTGCTCAGAACTGCAACAGCTCTATAAATCCATATGTAGGTATATGTGACTAAAAGTCTGTTTGTACTCCACGATTTTAGTGATAGATCGCCCGGAGCCCTGCCAGCAGGACTTTGAGTACTTCCGGAAGGACGCAACTTTTTTTCGGTCACAGTACTAGGTACCGTAATCAATTACAGCACAAAGTTCAAATTTTCACGAAAAAATAAAATAATTTTGTCGCTATCACATTGTTTAGGAAACTGTTGCTAAACACAACCAAATCAAATCAAAACTCATTTATTCAAACTAGGCTGAGAATCAGCGCTTTTTGAACGTCAAAATTACAGAAGACCTTCCACCACTTCCTAGTGCTTTAGCTGGGAAGACGAAGTGGCGCAAACAACTGACCTTCAATCAGCACGCGATGGCGCATGAGTATACACTGGGGCAGCGCGTACGCACTAGCGCGACTTATTTGGACGCTCAGGTACGGAAAACGCATGGAGTCGTCAACATTTCGGTATTCCAGCGTAATCAAGTTTTTTTCTACTTTTCTGGTTTTTTTTTCTGATTCCACTCCTTTTTTTATTAATTGTTAACTACACGGGCACAAGATTTAATTGCTTAATTAAACCAAAGTGACAGACTTATAGTTCCTTAAATAAGTTCTTTCCTATAAATACTATTAGATAAATGCGCTCTCATAATAGAAATTCGTCATTCATTCAATCAAGAACGAATACATCTATTTATCGTTATTAAAATTATGAAAGTACTTAAACAAATGAGTTTTATTTTAATACGCTCTGACCTAATGTTTAAAACTTATGACGAGCGCAAGTTCAATATCGAGGTCACGTACTGTTGGAAGGATCAGACAAAAGTTCATACAAACTGCGTACTGCTAGCAGGACTCACGTCGGTCTTCCAGCAGGACAAGTCATCGGGCGATCTACGAGTATAAATAAGTAAGTGTTTTTCCAGTCGAGTATTTTATCAAACAATGCTAGCACTTTATAAGGTTCCACATTTAAATTCTTCCCAATCCGAACTTGAATTTTGAAAAACTATATTTTCAAGTCATTGCCATGTTCTTCTAAAGAAAAAGGATCGTGTCCATTGATGCAGACTATTCAAGAATAGTAAATAGTTTATGCATTCTTAGAGGGTCACACAGCTGATTGCTATTGTCTGCAAATCGTAGAGGTCAGGTCAGAAAATAGGTCATTGTGGCACGGCTGACAATTGACTGTCTATCAACACTTAAGTATGCACAATCTCAAGTGCGATCATTGCTGTTTAAATTTTGTATTGTATATCGAAGGCATATGAGTCATTGTCTGTTGCCTGATGTATCACTATTGGTGAACTATACTTACCACTATAAATTGCATATAGCTATACATTTCCAGTAAAAGCTGACCTCTCATGGTACGGAAATCTTGTACAATGCGAGATCAGCTTATACTGGAAAAATATAGCTTGATATGTAGCCGTGTGTACAAGCCTTACAGACTTTACTACAAGACCTTATAATACGTACCTACATCACCTCGGTAACCAACGATTTCTAAAAGTTACAAGGAAAAATATTTTACCTACTATTGACAATTACTTTATTACACAATTGCAAGGAAAAATCATGAGTAGGTTTAAACATACGAAGTCATGAATAGTGCTTCTTGAATGAAAAGTGTATCGTTTTACTTTCCAATGAAAAAAAAAATATACCAAAAAAAAAAATTGACTCGATCGTTAGAAAAGATGGTTGTAGTAATTTAACTTGCAAATCACGTTTAATATGAGAACCGACCCCTACAAACTACAATTCAATATTGGCGAGGGTATTAGTTTTATTTATGAAATAATACAAATAAATAAATAATAATTTATTTGAAAGACAGAAAGAAAATATTTGATATAGGACACGCACAGGAAATACAAACATAACCTACAAATTAAAATTAAATAAAAAGGAGCATTAAAACTAACAAAATTAACATTAAAAACAACAATAACCAAATAAAAAATAAAAGACCTGTGCGAGGTTAAAAAGGCTCCTATCTCAGCATAATGCTACGTTATTTATGCTGCCTTGGGCATAAGGTTTTGTAGTACATGAGGAACTTACAAAGTATGTATGCATTATGCACACACGAATTCTTGGGTAAACTGCTGCTCTACTAGCTAGATCACCGAGTAATCTATATTTGATACTATTTAATGTTAACAATGTTATTTAAATAAAAATAAATAAATAATTGGACAGACAGTTTCGACTCCCTCTTTGAGTATCACGACAATCATGTTTTTTAAATTACCATCGATATGCCCTTAATAACTGTTTTATCAGAACATATTTTAAAATATTAAGACGACTATTTTGTAGTAGATCAAACAAGAGTCGACGCCACAGATACATTGGTACCAGATTAATTTTTAGCTCAACCCCGAAGCTAGAATACAATGCTAGGAGATCTAACTCTTAGACCAGTTACGTGTTGGAAAAGGCTATTGCCATTAAGATGGCAGTGTAAGATTTGGGTAACATCGTATTATCCAGTAACTGGGTTGTGGAGGTCAGATGAAATACTGGTAGACTGGAATCCGACCCCAACATAGTTGGCAAAACGTTTCATAAATGTTAGATTTTGCTGCCTATAAATTATTTTGGTATCTCAATCCTTTGTATATCCGAGTTTAACCACCAGCAGGCTTAGCATGAATATTTCTATTTCTACTCTACTGTAGAATAGAAATCTCGTGTCTACCGAAAATGTTCTACTGTCTACACAGAAACGTAATTTTTGTCTACTCTTCCGTCGACAAAACGCTTCTCTACGGTTCTCGTGACCAAGCTCGCTGACAAAAGTCGTCACTCTAACTGGTTAAGGTAGCTGCTGGACGTGAAACCTTAGACTCTTTTTCCATGCGACCTTTTGATATGAAATTCAGACGAAGTTTACTTTTTGAAAGTTGCTTTGAGATTCGATGAGCCGTCATGTTGCGATTTTTTTTCATTAAATCGAACAGTTGCTTTTGCCAATAATATCTTTACCGCAAAATGCAGGGTTGCTCGATTTAGGTGTTCAAGAATGTAGCTACGTACAGTACAACTATTTTCTTAATGTCCCTCGGAAATCATCGCATTACAGAATCCAAACAAATGCTAATGTGCATGTCTATCAATTATTAGATTTATCGTGTATAATAATTAGAATTCAGAACTAAGTACTTTATTGTTGACAAAACAACAATAAGGTACTTGGTTACATAGAAATTAGCATTCATTTGTATTCGGAAATGCGATGATTCCCAAGGGACATTAAGAAAATAGTTGTACTGTAGATCTGTGTTAGTGATTAATTTAAACTGATCAGAACACAGTTCCCCTAAAAATTAACGCTAAAACAAACAAAAAAACTATTTCGCTGAAAAATATTCTTATTATTCACCGTCAAACCCTTTTTCATGACGATCCATAGTTCATAATACACAGCCTATGTACGCTTCTACATATTATACTCCTACGTACACAAGTACCGTCCAGTACACAGAGCTCTGCAGTGAAGGGTTGATTTTAAACTTGCACGTGCATATAACCTGTTGAATTAATGATTACGCGTGCACAGTGACGCTGATCGCCTAGATTGTGTAGTAGACTTTGTAATTTGTTGAAGTATGGGTGTTTCGATCTTGTGTTCAACAAGGTACTGAGAAAAAAAGGACTGGTCTTGTCTGGGACTGTTCCGAATATTATTTTTACGAGGGAGCAGCCCTGTGTGGTAACACCCAACGACTTATGTGGCGTAGGTCGTGGGTTCGAACCCAGGTAGACGCTTTACTTTGTGTAATTTATTCACACAAAGTCTAGTTTTATTAGTCTCTAAATCTGCATAAATTATTTATAATTACTTGATGTACTGAAAAACTTAAACCCATTCCGTATCTTTTGGAATAATTACGTCAATAGCGACGCGAATCTCAGGTGTGATTGCAATCTAACTAGGTAGTTGTCGGAGCATATTTACTTAAAAATGTACGTTGTAATTATATCAACTATTTGACTTCTTAAAAATGTACGTTATAATTTTATCAACTATTTGACTTCTTAAAAATGTACGTTGTAATTTTATCAACTATTTGACATTTTTACCTTGTGTCATATATTGTTTCTACTTCCTTATTACGTTAATCTCCTCATATCAATGACTGGACCTTTCTACTCAACTATTTGAGTTCTTTACATACATACACATACATGAACTCACGCCTTCTTCCCATAGGGGTAGACAGAAACTACAAAACGCCACCTGCTACGATCCTTACATACTCCTTTTGCCTCGTTTACGTTCATACATCTGGTCATACAAGCGCGCCTTTTGCGAGTACTACACACCTGGCCTTTCTTAAGAACATCACCAATAAGGTCACTATATGTCTTCTTTGGGCGTCCCTCCCGGCGTTTCCACTCACATCTGCCTTGTAAATACCTTTTGTTAGTCGCCCTTCATTCATCCTCTCAACATGACCAAACCATCTAAGCATACTCTTTTAAATTGTTGTCACTACATCTTCTTTTAAACCGCACCGTTGCCTTATCATATATCTTCAGGCATAGACACTACTTCTTTACTTTGTGTCATATATTGTTTCTACTTCCTTTTCAATGACTGGACCTTTTTACCTTGTATCAATTTTTTTCCGTGTATTTTTTGTTATATTGCAAATAAATTGTACGTGTTCTTGCGGTTAATAAAGTGTTTGAGTTTTGCTACATCCCGTCAGGGTACGATCCACAGACGTGTCAGCCATACATTTTATACTGCAGTATGTTCATACGTATTTTTCTGTTCCTGTCTTCTGGTCTGTTTATATTTGTGTCCATAAATGGTTAAATAAAAACCTTACATCTGATAGCAATTCCTCACCCGATTAAAACAGCACACGTAACATTCGCCGGTATCAATAATTAATTGAATCGGCAACTTTCGTCCGCTGCCGGTTGGTCGGATTTGAAAGCGTGACGTCATTCAGCTATTTATACTTATAAGTGATGTGTTACCTGAGACTGAGGCGATGTCTCGATTCTTTAGCGAAATGTTCCGATTTATTTTTGATTCGATTGAATTGTCTGTTTTGGGATACCTAGATTTGGATTGTGTGGATATTTTGGGAGAGATCATTTTGATTGCAGATAAGCTTTAATAGGTTTTTATGAAGGTCATGTACGAGTAAAAGTTGCACAGTTACAAAGAATAGATCATTAGGGATGAGCAAGCAAAGAAGTTTATAGAGATATGAGGAACAGGGTGTAAAGTTCACTCATACTCTATGGAAAAAGGAGGATCGTCCGACCAGATGGGTGTCGTGTCTGGTGGGCAACTGCCTGACGATTGATGTCGGGATGTTGTATATATGCTAGTTGCGCGGTAAACTCTGCTTGCGCGATGCAGGATTTTGCGTTAGGTCAGTCTGACGCGTAGCTCGCATGTGGCGTTGTAGATGCCGCTACAAGTTCATAGAGAATTTACTGATTAATTTCAGTACGGTTACTGCCTTCGAGATTTCTTGAAATTCGTATATACCTACTATGTAGGTACATAGTTATGAAACTACTTACTGCTACTTTAATTCACACACTAAATTATAACTTGTTAAAATTTTAGAAAAATCATATACTTTTCAATATTTGTAAATATGTGAGCACCATGTATCTATCACATAATTAATTTACCTGTCATTGTTTTATATTTAATTATTTTTACCTATTGTGGTTTAGTAATTTTATTCTAGGTGCATCGTCTTCAAATATAAATAATGTTTACAAAATATTGTAAAACATTTTAAAAGAGTACCGGTAGAATTTCTAGCTCATTCTTCTCCATAAGAAACTACATTTTGGAAGGGGCAACTTGAATCAATTCTATTTTCTTGTAAATTTTTGACGTCCAAAAGTGCCTTTTATGTGCGTATTTGAAATAAATGGTTTGACTTTGAACTAAGTCTGAATTTGAAAAAGTTGCATTGGTTCTTAACAGGTTCCTATATCAAACCTTACTAAATAGTCCCTAAACCAAATAGAGTAACAATGACAATTCTTAAAAAAATACGAGTATTTTTCAATGCCCTGCAGTAGGACAAGCAATGGAAGTTACATAAAACCCTTTTTGTTGAAACAAGCTGTTCGTGCCCGACGTTGCCCGGGGTGAATTTCATACAAAAATAGCATTCAAATTTCCGACTTTCCCGGTGGATTTTCCAAAAAAAATCATTCATTAAAACCTTTTATTGACAATTATATACACAAAAAAAAAAAAAAGAATTAGCCAAATAGGTGCAGCCGCTTTGAAGTGATGCGCGTACAAACATTTTTGGCCATTGATTTTTATTTATATAGATAGATTACTAGCTGCTGCCCGCGGCTTCGCTCCCGTCGATATCGGAAATTATCCCACGGGAACGTGCTACCGAGAAAAAAAGTAGCTTATGTCCTTCCCCAGGATGCCATCTATCTCCATGCCAAATTTTATCGAAATTCGTTCCGTGGTTTCGGCGTGAAAAGGTAACATACAGACAGGCAGATAGTTACTTTCCAATTTATATAATAAATAGCTTTTTCCTGCAGCTTCGCTCGCGTTATTTTTGAATTTGACAATCAATTCGGGTTTTTCGAGGAATTCTAGTTAGGAGGATGAAAAAGCGGTCTATCGACACTCTAGACTCACAAAATGTAATTGGTACTTAAATAGAAAATTAAAAAATCTTAACACACTACCAAAGTACCTATAATAATATACCTAATTCAATCATGATTGGAAAGAAACGTGGTGCCATCTATTATCATAAGAACATTATTGTTGTTTTCCTCGGGAACAGTCCTTTTTTTCGGGATGAAAGGGACCCTATGTCCGTTTCTGTACCCCTGACAACGTATGTGCAAAATTTCAGGATGATCGGTTCTGTGGTTTAGGCGTGAAAACGTAACAAACAAACTTACTTTCGCATTTATAATATTAGTTAGAATTAGGATAGGAAGTTAGGATTAGGATTATATAGCTTCTGCCCGCGGCTTCGCTCGCGTTGCCTAAAGGAAACAAAGGACATTTTTTTTTCAGAAACAAACATTATAAGCGCTCTCACTATCTCAATTTAATATACAAACTGGCAAAATCAAACAAAGCAATAAGGACGAAGTTTTCCGTAAAACTTATCTCTGGCATGAGAGTAATATGTTTTTAACGGAACTGTTGTCCACATATTATAAAGGACACGTTGAGGAGCTACCTATCACGTTGATGTGATTAGGAAGCGCAGGCTATGTTCGCTGGTCGATGGTGATTCTGTTATGTACCTCGATAATGTGTGTAGAATGTTCTAACTAGTGTAAGGGGGTGAACAGATGGGACCATTTAATAATTATGACTGCATTTAAAAGTAATCGTTCTTACGAATTCAAGTTGCTTATGGTTTGCTGCAGACTGGAAAAATAATGGTGATTATATCGGATGGTTTAAGTGAAAATTTTGTGTTTAAAAGAGGAATGTGGTAGGTAGGTATGTCTAATTATTTAATTGGTGATGGAATTGTAAAATTTTAACTCTTTGGAATGTATTGATTGATTGATGCAAACTCTTTAAATTGTCTCTTAATTTTAGAAAGGAGACGTTTTTTTTCCTAAATGATATTGCCTATTCTTTAATCTGGATGTTTTCTGATTTTAAAGAAGTACTAAGAGGTAAATATTGTCTATGTACCTAAGTAAGAATGTACACGTTACTTGACAAAATCGTATTGCTACATGATTATGGTACCTTCTTATCTTAGTAGGCAAACCTAATAAACAGTAAAAAGATGAAAAGGTAACACGGTATCTACAAAACCCCCATGAAATGACCTAACCCAAGGTATCGTCCCGCAACTCAACTGTCACTAATAATAAGCCACAATTACTTTTCTATTGTTACCGAACTTAATTACTTCGGTCGACAGATGAGGGATTAACAAGACACAGTCAAATCATTTATTTCAAATAGGCAAATGAAAGGCACTTTTGAACGTCAAAATTTACAAAAAAGTTGAATTCATTCTAGTTGCCTCTTCCAAATTGTAGTTTCGTATGGAGAAGATTGGGCAAGAAACTCCACCGTTACTCTTTTAAAATGTTTTACTATATTTTGTATAAATTAATTATATAATTATATTTGAAGACAATGCACCTACAATAAAATTACTATACCACAATAGGTAAAAAGAATTAAATATAAATCAATGACAGGTAAATTAATTATATGATAGATACATGGTGCTCACATATTTACAAATATTGTAAGAGTAGACGATTATTCAAAATAAATTACAAGTTTGTGAGTTAAAGTAATATCAAGTCTACTCACAGGCCTTAACAAAAGCAAAGTCAATATTACTCGTAGTATCAATACCGATACCAATGCTTATGTTCACAGCTACAGGTACCAGTTCGGTGACGCGTTTGGTATCGTCATCACAATTATGCTTGAGCGGTGACAGTTCCCGGTTGAGTAACCCACAAATTGTGTCCCATAAATGTCACTGATGTTAGTATCTGAAATGGCTATAAAATATGTGTTCATTTGAGGGTTAATACAATAAAAAGTGGTCGAAAGTTCAGAGTTTTATTTCTGCCACCGCTTATTTTCTTTATGTTATCCATACTAATATTATAAATGCGATATTAACGTTGTCTGTTATCTTTTCACACCCTAACGGCAGAACGAATTTCGAAGAAATTCAGGACTTGGTAGACATGCCCATACTTTTTATCTCGGCAATACGTTTCCGTTGGATCATTTCTGACCTCCGCGTGGACGAACCTGCGGGAAATAGCAACTGAACACTTACAAAATAAGGTAAACTCGATAGAAAAGCAAAGTTCACAGGTAAGTATTGCTTAATGCTTACTTGTATCGAAGTTTTTAACCACTATCAGACTAAGCAAAATAATCAAAGGTGAACAACGAAAAATCAAGCTATGAAGCTCGGTAAGTCCTTGAGAGCCCATTAAACTGTACTCAAACTTGTAACTAAATTAACTACGGCTACAAAATATGACTGATATATCTTACTTATATATCTGTTCAGTATGCTAGGCTTTGAGGAAAAAAGCACCTTTCGATAATAGTAAAGAAACAAGAAGAATAAAAAGGACATTTAGTGACCTTATTGGTGATGTTCTTCAGAAAGGTCAGGTGCGTAGTGCTCGCAACCGGCGTGCGTGTATGACCAGATGTATGAACGTAAACGAAGCAAAAAGAGTATGTAAGAATCGTAGCAGGTAGCGTTCTGTAGTTTCTGCCTACCCTCATGGGAAGAAGGCGTAAGTTTATATATCTATGTCATTAAAAGTAAGAATGTTTAAAAATTACAAGATATATCGTGATTCGCGAAGTTTACCACAACCAACCTTGAATTTTTTGTACACATCAAAGCATAGCTGTGTCGAAGTCGTTTCTACATGAATGAAACGAACAGAACATTGATGTTCTTCTTCATTCGTGTCGACTGACTGAACCGTTTTAAATACACATTTGTGAACTCAATTAAGTGCCTTTCGAATGGAATACTCTTTATTACGTACACCAAAAAAATGTAAGATATAAATGTAGAAATTTTACATAGGGTGACACAATGGGCGGTCTTATCGCTAAAAGCGATCTTTTGCAGACAACCTTTGGATGGATTAAAGGGAGAAGGAGAGACAATAATGCAGGTAGTCAGTGGTGTACCATTTACATATACAATAAATACATACATACACAAAACATATACTTATCTACTTATAATATATACAATAATAAACATGAAACAAGAACAAGTAAACTAAATGTAATGATGATATTTAAGGAGAGATGAAGTGTTTTTAACAAGAATTTTAAAAGTGGACAAAGGTTGAGCACGCGTTATCGACTCGGGCAAGGCATTCCATAACCGTACTGCTTGAACTGTAAAAGACTTGTCATAAAAACTGGTGGAATGTATCGGCATCTCTAGTCTTAAGTTCCACGCATCCACGCATCATGTTCGTGAACTGGCGCCGTCAGTTGAGACTGGTCATCTCTTAACTGCCACGGCTTATTTTTACTATTAATCTGACATTTTGAATTGTTTCTTAATATATCCTTTTTTTATTCTTTGTTCTCGCATATAGAAGCAACAAGAATAATGTACCCAGGATTTTGTAATATCTTGATTTAAAAAGAGTGTCCTTGGGGTTTCTTGCCCGTTCTTCACCATAGAGATCTACGTTTTGGAATGGGCAATTAGCTTCAACTTTCTGACTAACTGACCGACTCTTTGACAATTCAAAAGTGCCTGTAAATGGTTTTATTGAAATAAATGCTTTGAGTTTGAGTTAAGTTTTCCCATGACCTCAGATATCTATTATGTGTGTCATGAAGGAACTTGAAACGTTCTTTAAGATCGAATATAGTTTCATTATTTTGCTGCCGTTATTCCAATTTATTTGGGGCCGGCGGAAATTGTCATTTCCTTCCATACTTCTTTGTCTGTCATCATCTCGGGCGTCACTCCCTTTCGAACCATATCATCGAATTATAGTTTGTGATTTCGAACACCAAGATAAAGGCTGGCACAATTCAAAATAATCCAAAATCGAGCTATTGCGACTATCGGAATCTGTATGATGTTGTATATTATTTGACTAAGATATTAATTGAGCAAATTAATGTCCTTATAAAATAATAATGTTAAATCGGTCAAATAAAAAACGAGTTTAAACCTTTTTTGCTGTTCCTGAAAAAAGAGGTATTTAGATAGATAGAAAGATTTATATTTATTGAAGAGATTAGATTTATTGAAATCCGACTAGTAGTTCGAGAGATTACCCCCTTCATAAATATACCCCCCCTGCTGAGGCATTGTCTCGCATAGGGTCGTAGCATTATGCTGAGCGATTGCCGTTTTACATGGATGTGACGCATATTTTCCCCCAACTCGTTATTTTTTGTATTTGTGTGTTTTTTCTTTGCGTCATGTTTACCGCAAATAAATGCATTTTCTTTATTTTTTCTTTACATATAAACTTAGAAAGAATCAAACTAATTTTACTTCTTCATAATATTAGTATAGATACCAGAATACTAAATACTACGTCCAAAGATGTCCCATCTAAACACAACCTTAGAATCTAGTTGATATATCGGCAAACATCGCTTGATACAATTACTTACAAGCTTTTACAGTTGAAACCTCTTTGATATGAGAGGTCAAGCAGATTATTGATTAACTAGCGATCGCCCGCGGCCGGGCCCGTTTACGGTAAACTAACGTACGGAATATTATGTCTTGGAATTTAGTTTGAATTTATTGAGACGGAATTTTAGGGGGAGCCGACAAAGTCAATTTAAGTTTTCGCTGTTTGATAGCTTGTCTTTCAAACATTCAATGATTCCTTTTTAAAATGTTTTTCTTCACAAGTTTCTGTGATTAATCCTAGCTGCAGTTAGTGTTCTTCCAGAGGGCCAGATAAGGTGATATTCTAGCAGAGATACCGATGTTGAAAAGGTAAAAAATGTATTCGATTGACTTAAGATACCAAAAAACTTATGTGAATCTGTTGAAAATTGTTTTAGACATACGAAACATTTTGAAAGCGATTGCCACTTGCTCTCAGATGCATCTTCTTTCAAACTTTTGTTTTCGCCTTCGCCTATTCTGAAGTCTCCCAGTTCAGGCTCTTCATTGAGTCACTGCAGGGTATTCTCTCACTATAGGACTTCATTCAAAGGTCAACTCGGTTCCCAAAATTAAAACTCTGATTCGAAATATAAATATTTTTTACTCGAATTCTTGATATATTTTGATCGATACTGCTATTTTTCTACATACCCATAAACATAAAACACGGTAAGAAATATTGATATCAACCAATAAAGTTAAAATCCATCTTTCGATACACAGCCTACAAGGCTATCGCCTCTTCTTCAGAGATTTTTACAAAGGTGTTTACTTTTTATGAAGTCATTATATTTTTAATAACCCTAAATTACGCTCAACTACTTTACTTTATGCGTACAGAATAAGTCGCTACTCCAAACTTTTTAGAAACCTGGAAAAATGTAACCTTTTAACGCCAAACGCAACAAGTTACAAATTTTCTCCTCCAACACATGTCTAATGTCATTTCCAAATCACAGGGAGGAGGTGGATGAGACTAAAGGCACTGGCACGACGCGACGCCCGACACATCAGTCGCGTCTGTCTGTGGGAGCCTTAGTACAGAGTCGAAACACACGTGCCGTAATGAAGACGAGGCCTATAACCAGATATTTCTACAGGTAGACTTATAAACATGTCGAATAGGGCAGGGGATAGAGATGCCACTATCTGAAAGATGACCCGTTAAGATCGTTTTTTTTTCCATCGACATGTCTCTCATATTTACTTAGTACCAGGTCACTTGGGCAATATTTTCTATCCAACATCCTTCTACAACTCTCTTTGAAAAGATTACTCTGGGATTTAACATTTAAGACATGACAAAGCATATTTTGGCAGCTTTTGGTTTAGACCTTCATCTATCTAGGAAAAGGGGTTTATGTTATACTGGTCAAGTGCTTATAAGTTAATGTGAGAAGTTTTGGATGCGTTAGACTGCACAGCTATCCGGAATCTCCTCACCAAACTTCAGTCCATGGAGGCAAAGATATTTTTGATCAGTTTTTGAATTAGACGTAGAGAGAAAACTGTGCTATGGATGTTTTATAAGAAAAAATTAGGAATGAAAGTCGAAATCTTCCATTTAGAAACAGACAATAACTCTATAGAAGTTTATGGTCGTATGATCATGCAAAACTAGACGTCGGAAGGATTGAAGAATTTGATGAAAATATTAATATTATTTCTAAATAATGGACACATTAAGGTAGAAAAAGTTCAGATAATAGATATCAGACCATCCAGAAACTCAATTGATACGTGAAATTCGACTTTTTAAGTGCATTGCACCTGTGATTTTTCTAATCCAATGAATCATCCTTTTTTTAAAGATCAAGAAATCAATTCAATGATACACTCAAATCATTTTATGGCGTATTTATTGATTGTAACTCATTTGGGGTACTTAAAATTGAAATCCGTGAAATTTTTAATTGCGTTTAATCCTTTTTGTTACTTTTTTACTACAATGTACGTAATGTTTATCCAGATTCATTTTCGGAATCTATTCGAAATGTGGTAAAGCCATTATATCCCCGGACTGGCTATATCCCATTCAAATCCAGTTGTTTTCGAGTTCAAATGGGCCACTAAGGTGATGCGTCCGATTCGCCGGCACTGCTCGATAATGCATTGTCCAGTTACGCGAACACCCCCGAAAATACAGCATGCGAAAAAAGCCATCCTCGCCACCTCCCGCCAGCATTAATGTCCCCCCCACCTCGCACTAAGCTTCTTTTTTTAATACATAACTTTTTTTCAAGATGCATTTTTACATGTTTCGGCCTAAAACTTTACACACCCAGAAGTGAGAGCCGATGGAAACGGGAACGCCTATCGATGCTCGGATGTCTCGCTCGCGCGCGCGGCCCGAGCCCGCCGGACGATAGTGGCGCGAGCGAAACGGACACATCCGTGCCCACTGCTGCGTCTTAAACTAAGATTAAGGTTCTATTCCGCTTTTCTGAACGCAGATTCTTAGTTCAAACGCATGTTTGTAACGTCAACATTTCAATACCAATACCTGATTCTCGGTGCACTACTCCACTTTATTAACCGAAACAATTAAAGTGTATTTAATGAAATGCAGCCACTGAAATAAGGCAAAAGCTATACGTCTCACTCTAGCGTCCAGTGCGAAGGCATTCGCGCCACGACAATTGAGTTGAGTTGAATTGAATTGAGTCGGTTAAACCGTAAAAATGGTCGGGCGGGTATAGCTGCGCGAGAGAGAGACGAACGAAAGGCGTGTTGGCCGAGACCGCTGCCTTCTTCTCCTCGACTTACGCCGAGTCGCGACTAGTGAACGTCAGCGTACTGACGTGGACGGCCGTATCTACGTTTGTTCGTGTCCCGTTTGACAGTTGAAAAAAAAAACGTTTCGCGCGTCTTTCTGTCATTTTGATTTGAAACTTTCGAGTGCGTTCGGATATTGGACTAAGTGTTGTTGTAGGGTTCATAAGGATTTTATTTGAAGGAAACTGGTAACGTGTTTGGAGTGTAATAATTAACTATCGGCTTGAACTAGCCGCTGAGACGCTATAAAGTGATGAATCAGCGAGCGCCGGCTAATTAACAACGTCACTGCTACGAAAACAAATATAAAGCTCTAACTACTATAATTTAGCTTCTGGGATATTGTAAGTGTTGAGTTTTGTATTTTTATACAATGTATTTTCTTTCTTTTGCCTTTTCTTTTATAAATAAGTTTTGTTTTGATAGTTTAAACACTTTTTTTTTTACAAAAAAAATATTCTTTTTAGAAGTATTTTTTTCTTTATTTAAAATATTTAACGATACCGTTTCTAATGAATCAAAGATTTTTTTTTATTTAATCGGAGTTGGCATATTTTTTTTTTAGTAAACCGCGTCTTGTAAATTCAATGCCCATCATGAAGTTAAAGAAAGAAATAGTATGAATGGGGGACAGAGAGCGAGATAAAAAAAGAAATTAAATACTTTGATAAAAAGTTTATCACACGTATCGGGAAAATGATGGAATGGTTATATTTTTGACGTACCAAAGAGGAAAAGTTACGCGGGGCGGGGCGTACGAAGCCAACAAACAGCTGATTGGTTCGAATACATGTGTCGCGTTTTTCTGTAGGTATTTTTTTAACTTTTTTTCTTTTCTTTGGGCAACTTTTTTTTGTAGGTTGTATTGATTTTCCATTTAAAGTGCATCATCATGCGTGTATCTGAACGAGTAATGAATATATTTTTGTAGACGAAGTAATAATTTTTTCAATAAATTATTTCGAACATGAAATTCTTTGAATATTCATTTCGACAGCTCAACACCTAATTTGAAAAGTAATTTGATTGTAACGATAAAAACAGGTGCATTATCATTAGACCATGAATTTATTGCTACATCATTAATTTTCTCATTATTATGGTATTAAGTGGGCCGTTATTAATTACATCATTTTGTTATCACCTATTATTTTTTGATAAAATCACTATTCTACTCAGAATGTAACACCTAATTTGTATTTTAAAATATTTAAAATTAATTAATGGTCTAAACATAATATATTCTTACCTATTAGAAAAAAATATTATTCTGTAAAACTGATAATTGAATGCAAATGAAATTGATAATTATTTCCTCATGAATGAAGCACACAAAATTAATTTTGTTAAAATAATTACACTCTTTGAAACAAATTACTATCTAACCTATCTAATAAAGTTTACATAAAACTTCAACACTTCATATAAAATGTCTTAAGTTACCAAGTGTATCAATACCAATGACAATAAATAAAACAAGCCAGGCCAAGTTTGAAAAAGTTAAGGCTGTTCTAAATCCAAAAAATATAAGTACTATAAAAATAATAAAAGTAACTGATGTTGGTAGTAGAAAAAATAATTAAATGTGATTAAAATTAATCAAACCGATCATTAATAAAGATCGTACTACCACCGCTGTGAAAAATGATAATGATAATAAAAAACAAGAGAAAATACACAAATAATAGACTAACGCAATACATGATACAATAAAAATATGATTATAAAGATTGATTGCACGATAACTTTTTCTAGACAACGTTAAAACATGCGCTTGCGCAGACAATGTTAGTTTTTTCTGTTTCAATTTTTTTTCCTCCTCTTTTTCCATAAAAATTGAGTGTGTGCTAACTCTTTGAAATACTCATTATTTCTTTTGTTTTTTGGTATGTTTTAATATCTATGAATAAATGATAAGTACCTTTCTATATGTATTCTGAATAAAAAATATTTAAGTACCCTACTTATTAACCTATACATTTATTCGGAGTTTTTTTTATCGTGTCCTGTTTTTTTATTCAAATTGCTGATTTCATTGCTTTATCTAAACCCTGGTCTCCCTGTAAATATCTTTATTAAATTGTTTGTACCTATCATTGCCAAAATAATATGACATCCTGAAATTTAAAAACGGACCTTTGCACTAAAACAGTCAGAAATATTCCAACAAATTCCTACTGAGCAAATCTGAAATTTATTTAAGGAAAGGAAAAAAAAACGTTAAAAATACAAAACAGTTAAGGAAAAATATTCTTTCTCAGAAATCTGGACCAATATTTTGAAAATTTTGTAAATCAAAGTAACTTTTCGATGAAGAAAATAATCTCAAATGTAGTCTTATTAACAATATCAAACGTAGGTAGTAAAGAAAAATATGATTTTTATTCATTTTAGAAAAACTTTTCCAAAAAAGCAATTTTTACTTTCTTTCATAACACTTTACAATACAGAAAGAAAAAGAAAAAATGAAACCACGAAAGAAAACCGGTATATTGGTTACAGAACCACGTGTTTTGAGATATTTAATATTTTGGATTAAAAAATTTGTTTAAACATCTAAAGAGACATTTTCTTGTCGTAGAAAAAAATATTGTAGGTAGGTGCTCTTTCCAAAATCATTGACATTTCGGCGCTTAACCACACAAAAGTCAATCATGAGCCCCTCTGCGATGTCACAGGCTAATCTACTTGTCCGTCAGTTGTATTTAGACGTGATCGCATCATTTTATTCCTTTGAATTCTTAGTCCATTGTACCTAATTAGAGTATATCACGTGACTCATTTGTATCCCAACTTCGTTGCTATGAATCAGTCATTTTAATTGTACACGCGGTCATTAAAATTCTGTGGCTTTGATTAATATTTAGATTGTTCAATTGTGTCAGCTACTATAATCAACCATGATTTGTATATAGGTATCTAGGGCTACGTAAATATATTTTTTAACATTAAAACGTTGGAAATGGAAACATCTCACCATTTTACGACAAACAGAACACCGTCTCTGACATCAACTTTTATAACCGTTCAAACAATTACATCTGATCGCGGTGTCCCTTCGCGAGCCGACCAGCACCCTGAGAGAGACAGAGACAACCATAAACTACTCAGCTACGCCCATCAATGTCTAATTGCTTTTATTATTTTAAGGCATCGTAATCATTATGGCCGCAATAAAAATTGTAATTACTTCTCATTAGTTCAATTAAGAATTTTCTAGACACGGTTTAGTTGATATGTTGATTGCAAAATGGTCTAGTCTAGTGATGCATTGTGTTGAGAAAGCGGCTCTTTTATTACTATTACGTTATTATTAATTCCCTTGTCTGTGGGTGAAATCTGATGTCGATAATCAATAAATTTTATGAGTGTTAGACACGGCTCGTATCAATCAATATTAATGATCATTCCGAAATTTGGAACTAATCGACGTGTTTTAATTTTTAATATCCATAAGTTCTAATCTTTCCGACGAATAGGTACTTTAACGGCTACAATTCGAATTCGAAAACGGTTTAGTTTAAACCGACAAAACGGTTTCGAACAAATTCAAAAATTACGCGCGTTTAATTTTTCAAATTATCCGTCAATAAAAGATATCGTAGCTACAAAAGTAATGGACTGTATAAAACAGAGTTGATTCTACGTAAAGAAAACGCGCTAAGAAATAAAACCGCGAAGTGAAGGCGAAGTTGAGCGTTCAACAAAAAAGGACCGCGAAATGCATGCACGCGAGGAAAAACTTCGCCAAAAAGTTTTCATGCACGTGGCTAACACGTGGTCTTGGGTGAAAAATCGCGCAGCCCCGCGCGTTCCTTGCACCACCCACCCACCCCCTGCCGGCACGGGGGCACCCGCCTGAGGAGTCCTTTCTAAACGATCTAGGCGGGAAGATGCGGCTGACGGGATATTCCCAAGTTTATTACCGACTTGACTTTTCCGTTCTTTTCTTTAGTTTATCTAACATGCTATTTCTATAGAGTTTCTTATTGTACAGTTGCGGCGGCAGTCCCCAGGACGGCGGCAAGCTGTTTTACCCCTACTTGAAGACGTCTTCCCTACAAAGGGACTTCCTATTTGCCAGTGGCTCCGGTACGTAGCTTGTAGTTAGGCACAGTTTATTTGTAGATCACGATAGACTTGATGAACACTAAGTGGACTTTGTCGAAGCCATTAAGATTGAACTACTCTCTGAAGTAACAAACATTTAGAAGTTAGTCTAAGAAGGATTTTCTTTAACTTTAAATCGTGATCAGTTGATTTCACGAAGTAGGAATTATGTACGATCGCTAAAAACTAATGGATTTATTTAAAGCTTCGATCAAATAAGCAACTCATTTTCTTAATTTAAATTTCGAAAATTCGAACGTATAAAAAAAGAACACAGGCACTGGCCAGTAAAACAACATTTCACAGACTCCGAACGAAACGAAGACTTATTTTAAACATAATAATTAAGGTGAAAGTTAAATTCATTCGGCTTAATTATAAAAACCAACTTGCATACGGTTGAAGTAATTAAAATTGTCAATGCATAAATTATGTGAAGCGCGTAATAACAGCTTTTGTACGCATCTGTAAACTATTTTATCTTAAGTACGATCTACGGAACGACGTCTGCAGCATTAAGGGCCAGTAAAAACTATTAACAATCCACTACAAATGTTTGTTTATGTAAAGTTAATTCTTTTGAAGTATTATCCATCTTATTTATCGATACTAAGTCGATTGCGGGGATCAACTGAATTAGTTTGTACGTGGAATGATGGCCTCGTTTGACATATGGAATCGATTAAATTTTATCGATTTAACGATGTGAGCTGTTTGTGGAAATCAATCAATGATGGGATTAGTGGGGACCACACAGCTTTTTAATGGGTGCTTAAAAAAAGGAAAATATTTATATACCTACTATTTTCAAAACTCAAAAAGTTAACTGAAAAAAAAAAATTGCACACTAATTAATTTCGCACAAACTACCCAGAAAAAGCTCTCCTTCACTGTAATCTTGGTGAACTTCTACGACATAGGTACTTTTAACATCACTTTAATTTTTTAAGAAATATACGCACCCCACTGTTGATGAAATCTATTAAGAACAGGAAACCCATAACACTTATTTATAACAAAACATTATTTTCTTAACATAACACTATCTTCCATTGATAACTCAAGCTTTACTCTCAAATACGTCGTAAGTTACTCAAAAACCGCCATAAATATTCTTACCCGAAACTAGAGCAATACAATAACACATTCACATCAAAATTGAGTTATCATTACTCCGGTTTTGCTTCGGCTGAGCTCACCAACATACTCATCGGCATAGTTTTATAGCAACTGAGGCGCCCGAATTACATCGCAAACAAGCTCGATTAGATCGACTCCGAGAACTGCCCATAAATTCAACCCTAAAACAACCGCTCTGTTTAGTTTGGAAGCACCCATCCCAGTAATTATACAATAATTCATACTTTAATAAATACTAATAAATCGTTCCCTCACTCCGGCGGCTCGCAGCATTATCGACCATTATTACACGATGTAATTACAACCAATAAATTACCAAATAATACATCAATCAGATGTGTTATAATTTTCTTATTATTACTTTATTTTTTACTTTTTATTGGACAACGGGCAATTTTATTAAAATTATAATGCAGCGGCCGACTCCAAATTGGGGTAGCTGGAGGCTAAGATTCGGTTTAATTATATATGTAATGTTTAATGATATATTCTTATAATAAGCTACCTGAAGCTTGGTGGGCATAAATCAAATATTTCATTAAAATTCGGAGAGCTTACAACCCTTCATTTGGTAGTTATTAGTCTGAGGATATGATTGTTCGCGAAATCCTCTAAGTGTAGGTGAGTGCCTAATTTTGTGTGGAAATAGCATTTTTGTAGTGACGTTGATGAATGGGGTCAATTTAATCCGTTCGTTAATGTATATTAAGTTGGAGTATTGAGTTAATGTTAGTGTCGAAGTCATCAGTATCGACGTTAGGGCTTTTATTTTTAGTACATTTGGCGTCGTTAAGATTTTGGTAGTTTTTAGTCATATTAGTCTTGACAACTGAACGGGCGACTATGTGAAAGTCGGAAAAATATGTGGCTAGACAGTTTAGAAAAAAAAATATCATTCCACAACGAAGCAGGTAAAACGTTTTATAATATAATATGAATAGTCGACTCGTATAGTTGCCTGTGACCATTAACAGTTACATATATATGTCCTTGTAAATAGACGAGTTGCTGTTGAAAAAATACATGAATTGTATCAGCTGCTTATAATCCTGTAAATTAACAGGAAAATGAGTAATAATTATAATTGTTTACTTTGTTCGACAAAAATCCAATACGTTGTATGCCTACCTACAGGAAAATGTGCGTATGGGGGCGATCAAGGGATTCCGTCATTAGGAATGGCGGGAACCATTACATCGAATAAGTTCGCGAATCAAAGACACGTGGCAATTATTTCAAAATAATAAGATTTATTGTCTTATAAATCATAATAGGTTATGAATATGAATCATAACTGACACTTACAAAAAGTCAGAAATTTGTTTCCCTCAAGTTAAATTAATTAGTCTCGTCGAAACTAAAATTAGGAACTGTCCTTATTTCAATGCACCCGTTTATTCGTTCTTGTTCATCATTATCATAGGTTTTTCATTAACTCTAATAGAGCATGTGGCTTTTTATTACTAGGTCATCCGATTTTTAGACAATTATATAATTTCACAACATCCTGAAATACCCTGAAAGACAAAGTACACTCAATTGTACTCTGCACATCAATAAAAATACCACTCAACCCATTGACACGAGTATAAACCAATTTAACACTAAAACTAAACTGGACTAAATAGTTCTATTTATGGAAATTTATATCACTTAGTACTGGATTGTCATTACTAGGTCATCAGATTTTTCTTTCAAGTATATAATCTAACAACATTCAGAAATACCCTGAACGATAAAAAAGACTCAATCATGTTCACACTAAGAAAAATAACACTCCACCCACTTACACACATTGACACAAGTCTATACCATTTTCGCGCTAAAACTAAACTGGACTAATTAGTTCTATTTATAGAAATTTATATCACTTAGTACTTGCCAGCTAAATAATAGTGGATGTACAATTAAATACTGGATGATTCATGTCATTGTTCTAAAATTAGACGAAAACTAATTGTCACTTGTTTTGGAGTTCCAAAATCCGTTGATTACTTAGTTGAGTGCGACCATATGGCTGGGTGAAATAGACTTATTGTGGATTTGTGAATGAGCTCTGTTAAATTTAATTTTACTACAATGTCATAGTGTAAGTATACTTTTGTGGAGGTCAGATAGTAAGTTGCTCCTCCATGTAAAAATACTGGTATTCAGCTGCAATCGGTAAGACTGGAAGCCGACCCCAACATGGTTGGAAAAAGGCTAGGCAGATTGATAGATCATATACTATGATCTCATCATACTTCAATGAAGGACCATGAATTCCGAAAATCTTCAATGTAATTTTTTGTTGAAAAGGGTCGCTATATTTCATGTTTCACAGAAAGAGTGGTGAGTACAGTTTGTAATAGCATAATATCAATAAAGGATATTCCTGTCAATCTATTAGTCACTAACGCAGAGTCACCTTTAAAGATGCTCTCAGGAAGAAAAGTATATCGCTATTTGCATCTCACCCAAATGCTAAAACACTAGATTCAATTGGGTCTGAAAGCACCAGGAACATGTGGTACGTTGACATAATCAGTCTATCCCACACAATCTCTGTTGGTTGACTGAAGATTAATGAGCAAAACAATACATAGCAGCCCTTCTAAAAAAAAAAATTACGAAGATCAATTCTAATATATTACGAATAAACATAAAAAATTGCTATAACTAATACTGAAATAAAATCAGACGTTCAAGTAGAGCAATGTCAATCCTAGAAAGAAGATGCAGATCAGAATATTTTTGAGGAGTTTACAATGTTAATTTTTAACAATCTCTGTATCGATTTATAAAGCTCTGAAAAATAACATTATTAAAAAACTATTCAACAAAAAAGGCCCTCAATATGAATTATCCGTCAAGGTGTTAATCCTTAAGCATAAGACTACTGTATTATCATCATTATTAAAACTATAGCAATACAATTAAAACACGGGCATTTATCACCTGCAACACATCTGGACACATAATTGTAGAAAATGCGTGTGCGCATCATAATTAATAATAAGCGTAGAACTAAAGGGTTGGTTTGACTAGTGGCGACCCCAATTCTTATCTGACTTTTTATTGTTCTTGTTAACATTATAATTATGTCAAGTTTTTTCTGACTAGTGATAGATTCCTGTCTTTTGCCTATCGACGGTATAGTATCATTATCTAATGACTACAAAATCATGATTTTATAGCAGACGAAAAAATCGTTTAATTTCTATAGTTTTTAACATTTCTATTAAAAAGTAAAAAAAATAGTAGGAATCGCTTGTAACGGTGATAATGATTTCAGACTTTGTCTTTGCAAATACGAGGTCTTTCATATTTTACCTACGAATGTGCAAAATAAAGTGATAATCGCTAAAATGTTATTTATTAGATATTGATACTTCACCGTCGCTATGTCAAATTATTGGTTGATACATGGGCTTGACAAGAGCCTTTTCATTATTTGAAAGCTGTACATTTTCTTCAGCTAACCGATTCTTCGACACCGGTTAAACATTAGCCAAAAGTTAAGCTAAGCAAGCAGAATGGTGAATTTTAGGACACTACAGATTTCCTGTTGAAAAATCACAGTTCCAAGGTTCGAAAGACAAAAGTACCATGCTCCTAAATAAATCCACGACATTTTGTCATTACCCCAACTAATATTATAAATGTTTGTTTGTTTGTTACGCTTTCACGCTAAAACGGCTGAATGGATTTAAATGAAATTTGGGGTATGGGCAGAATAGAATAGAATAGAATACTCTCTATTATGTATACCATAAAAAATACAGATATAAATGTAGAAATTTTACATAGGCTGAAACAATGGGCGGTCTTATCGCTAAACGCGATATTTTACAGACAACCTTTGGATGGATTAAAGAGAGAAAGAGAGACAGTAATGCAGGTAGTCAGTGGTAGTCAGTGGGTAGACCATGACCTAGAGAAGGACATTGGCTACTTTTCATTCTGGATCGCAGACGAAGTTGCGGGCAACAGCTAGTTGTCTTAGACATAAGTTACGAAAGTCTTTGAATAGAGCTTGTTGAATATAAAGATATTAATAGACACAAAGACACTCAGTGCGTATGCGGTGCTCCTGACAAACCAAGTCCCATATGTTGGAATGTCCAAATCGCCCATAAACCTGCACTTCCGAAGACCTAAAAAGCGGCACTGATGCCGCGATTGGCCACCTACTGAGCCCAACTCATTTAACATCCACACTAATATTATAAATTCGAAAGTAACTCTGTCTGTATGTTACCTTTCAACGCCTAAACCACTGAACAGATTTCGATAAAATTTGGCAAAGAGATAGATGGCATCCTGGGGAAAGACCTACTTTTTGTCGCGGTAGACGTTTCCGTGGGGTAATTTCCGACATCCAAGCGGGCGAAGCCGCAGGCAGAAGCTAGTAATATGTATTAAACATTTACTATCAACTCGAAAAGAAGAAGATATAACGATAGATTGAGTATATTCAACACGTAACTTTCTCAAAATTTATTTACACACGGAAATATCTGGTGCATTTTCATAAGATTCATGATTGAGTTTACAAATCTACTAGCTACAGTAGGTATAGGTACATTATGTTCTAAACGCTGAGAGTGAACCGACACGAAACAGTTAGCACTGTAATTGACGCCACTGTCTTTAGAAGACAGTCCAGAAATAGAATCTGTCTTGTGTTTTACTCGATATCTTCAAAATTCTACAACGTCAACGTCTAATTATCTAGTTCCTATTTAGACAAACGAATCGTTTTACCTAACAATGGTATCTTTACCTTTTGCCAAATTAAACCCTTGAATATACTCGTGAGCCTATTCAACTAGTGTGTTTGCTACTTTTGTGGAATGATCTAATATAAGATTCAGAACTGTGAGGTCTAATCTAAGACGATTTTCGTATTTCTTTTGCAATATTTCAGAATTGCAAAGTCTCAATCTCCCAACATGGTATCTTTCAAAATTTTGTTTAGGGAAAATTGTCTTGGGCTGTTTCTTTAGTGATAAAGGCAATATCTAGGTATATAGTATTATGCCTATATGTATAATACTTTGTAAGTACCTAGATATCTAATTTGCGGTCTTAAACTATTAAGACCTAAGTTAAATGCAACAGCAGCAAAAAACATCTGTCTATATTAAAATTGATGTTAATTTCTATCATCCTAGATATTGTCATGCTCAATACCACATATTTTTCTTTCCAATACAGCTTTATTTATAATATCTCACTATTGTTCACACGACAACGGTATACAAGTGCTTCTTTCATTCTGCCATGCTCAACTCCATTTCTTTTTTCTTCAATTCAATATTTATCACATCACATCGCAGTATTCGACAAAGAAGCTTCCCGTTTCAACTAGTCAGTACCACATCCAAAGATTGGCTCTATTTCCAGGAATAACGCATCATTTGTTTGCTTCGAACCTCCGAGATCGTTCCTCTTCCATCCTTTTTCGCTTTGTCCTCATTCACTCTTCCCTCCGGTATTCTTTCAACACGTCCCAACCATTGAGATTTGCTCTTTCTTATTTTCACAAATATTTTCATGGCTTTTAAATTTTTCGTCGGTTCTGGAATCTGGATGAAACTTTGTTTTGGTAGTGTCTATCAGATTTTTGAAAACGGTCGATTTTGTTTCCTTTATTAGCTGCAATAGAATATTTGAAATGATTATTATAGTAACCAACGAAGGCTTTGGTAACGTTCATTGTTCTAATTCAATTAAGTTCTTGCTGAAATGGTATAAATAAAATAAACTTATTTTTTTTTTGTTTCACCTAAGTAGAATATTTCCGAATCACCATATTTAAGTATTCGACAGGAAGAATTTACAGGAATAGCCACCACAAGTGCCTACCAATTCAAGTATAAATATAAATGAAAAAAAACCCAAATCAGTAATTAAATTAGTTCGTTACTTCCTAACCGCTTCGTCCTTGATAAGCCCATATAGCCAATTGAAAACATTTTCGAGTGTATGTTAGATTCGCGGCATACATAGAGGGATGTGGCTACTTATAATGATTGTTTAAATCGTCTCCCGTCGAATCGTTAGTATAATAACCTTGTTTAAATCAAGTGTCTTCTTCCGAGGAGGGGAATAGAAGCGGAAATATTTTGCATGGAAACTAAGAGGGATATTTGCTTTACAATTGTTTTGTGACCTATTTAGGACTCTGCTGCAACTTTAATGCACAGTTTTGAAAACTATCTCGTCATTCTTCTTTATCATTCATTTCTGAGAGGACTACTAAGGTCTACCTCTCATATCACTCTCTAAATCTTCTCTCATTGACTATTTATCTACTCCTACGTTCAGTGTCATGCCCTATCTAAGAAACCAATCATATCTCATGATCAATGATTATCCAAAGTTCTAATGTCATACGGACGCTTAAGCACGTCTACTGCAAGAGGTCTTAAATAACACCTATCATAAAACCCAGTTGAAAGGTTGCTTATATACAATAGTACATTCTAAACTCGTTAAGTAGTCTACCCATCGAGAGGCAAATAGTCTGCATGGTTTTTCGGTTGTTTGTGCAAAATTATGTACAACAAAATGTTGTTGATTTTTTCTTAAAGATCTTTGCATACAATGTATGTATTATGAATATCGAACGGTCTTAATTAATTTGGAATTCCATGCTGTGGAAAAATTGTTTTATTCTTGGACCTGTAATTCATCATAATTATGCAAATTAGCTCTGTTTATTGTATAGTGCTTTATAGAAAAAAACTTAACATTCTGCAGACAGACATACCTTACCTGTAATCTAAGTCAAATGTCTTCCACACCATATGCAGTTAAAACATTCAAAAACTTTTACTACTATTCACCGAACAAGTTTTTCAGTATCTCCATTTGTGTTAAAAGAACAATAATACTGTTCAAGTCTAATTAAGTATTAATGAGGGCTCATTAGCAGTACAAGGAAACACCTAATCAATCGCTTATCTATCCTAATGTACGACCGCAGAGTTACACAATGTTTTATAACGCTGTTTTCCCAGTGCGTAACTTAATTACGAAAATATTACGCCTCATTAATGAACGGTGCCTTTTTGAGGACAGAGGCGGTGTGGAGTCGACTCATCTGTGGATTTTTTCAACTTTTTCTCTTTATGTTACTTTTGGTCTTAAATATTACAAGTTTCGTATTCATTATTCAGCTGTTATAACACCATCTTTACATTGTTCTCAACACCTCATAAAGTAATTTGATTAGCATCAGTTATTCTGTTCTGGAGTGGAATACAGTTGTAAAAACGTCACTAGTTACTTACTTACTGTTGTTATTCTAACATAAAATACCTATTAACTCGTAAATCCTACTTTGTGAATTCAGTCACACCTTTCACGATTAATTCACATTTTCTATAGCTTGGAAATTGAATAAATGATTTAACCTTTATTTTTGAAACCCTCTCCATGGAATCCTGTTCCCTATAAGCGGAAAAAACACACGTTCAATTCCACAGACTCCTACGCAGAAAAGGCACCAGGTACCTACTCACTACTCATACATAAGCATAAAGTATTCAGAAATATTTGAAGAATAGTCAATAATGCAGAGCAGACAATCGACAGCTTCGTTATACATTCCGTCATTGAAAAGGTCACAGAGTAAAAAAATCTTCAACAAACAAACTAATTAGTATGGCGCGTTGTAATTACTTGTCGATCTTTGATGTACCTTTTAATTAGCAGTTGTTTACACCACGATAACACAGGGCTAGGAACACTGTCCGAATAATAATTAATACCTCATTTTGTGACGTCACAGAACATTATAAAATAATGATAGTCGGCCATCTTGTGCGGTTTATTTGAAGTGATAATTTTAAAATCATTAACATAATTACTAACGTTCGTTTTGCTTTTTGTTACAATATAAGTTTTATGTCTTTGCCGAAATAAGAAATAATTTTTTAATGGGTTCAATGGTAGCCTTAAAATCTGCTTTAATTTATGGGCGTGTCGCGTTTGAGTTTATGAATTAATCTATGATTAGATAAATTTGGATATGCGGAGGCGTTTGCACATTAAAAAGAATAATTAGAGCTAAGTCCGAGCTCATTTTGAATTAATATTTTTCAAGATTTACGTCTCAATTCAGTCAAGATCTATATCTGTTAATTTTATTGTGGGTAGATTTTAATCATCTGAATTATGTTTAAACGTAACGAAGAAATTATTTTAACGGAAATAATGCATGACGTTGAGCACCAAGTTTTATTGTTCTTACACTGTGAAAAGGAAACTTGTAGTGATACAATTTTACTGCCTAAAGTAACCAACCACACCACTCAAAAATTACCAGGAGGTGGCCTGCGGGGTAGTTGCGTAACACACTAACAGTAGGAATGGCTTCCATTTTGACAGTTCAACAACATTCATTGCGTTATTTACGTTGTTGAGCAGACAAATTTTACCAACCTAACAAGCAATGGATTAGCATTATCCTTCTAAATGATCCAGATTGTGATTGATAGTGTGGTACGCAATTAGGATGCTGGTGCATTTAAGATACAACCAAATCTATAGGCATCATTATCTATTAACTGGAAATAGGTGAATAACCTGCACTGTGTAAATATCCACAATAAGTCGACTTAATACAAGTTGAAACAACAAAAGCCTTTAGGCTGTACAAACTTGTCAAAAGAGCATAAGATACTAATCAAAGAAGATAGTACAACAGATTCCTGCTGCCTACTCTATATGAAATGTTACCTGAATCAATCTGCGGGGTGATTACGTAACCCACTAACAGTAAGAATGGCTGTCATTTTGACAATTCAACACAATGTTACCTACAATCGCCTGAAACACAGGATTACCTAGTTCAGGCACAAATTATGGATGAACTTGACATAAATTTAAGAAAAACTGTATTTAACCTTATACCTTATATTTTTGAATATAATTATTATTATTATTATTATTTATTATTATTCATTGCGTTATTTACGTTTATGAGCAGACAAATTTTTCGAACATATGAAGCAGTGGATTAGCAGTAGGCTTCAAAATGATTCAGATTGTGATCGATATAGTGTGTTACGCAATTAAGGTGCTGGCACTTGCCCCACCAAAAAGGAAGCGATTACCTATCGACCATTTTCTCGCTCAAGAAACGTACAATAGATGGTGGTCCAGCGGCAGAAAAACCGATGCATATATTAATAGTTTTTCGCTGTCTGTTCACACTGCCGGCGAGAGTTCTCTCTCTCTCCTCTAGTTTGTCGCAACGACAAGAGCTGTCAGAGAAAATACTTGCTCAATGACGCTCGTTTGGTGGGCAGAACACTCGGTTAGGACATACGTATTCCAACAAGTGACTGGGCAGTCAATCTACTCATCGCACTCCCGCAATTGCGCATATCCCAGGGGGTCTACTTCTAAGTCCGTCAACGAAGCTACCAGCCCGTCCAAAAGTAGTTGATCCATCAAAACAAGTGTCAATTTCAATTTTGCGGACGGCCAAAAATACTTCGGGAGTAGGGACAACTGTCAAATGGTGTTGTCATTAATTCTTAGTTCGGGCCCCATACTAAATCTTATGTCCGCAGGTGATATGGAGGAGGAAACACCCGTAATTTCGATCGAAACTACGGACACCGTGCATAAGGAGTAGGTCCCCAGTGATAAAACTAACCTAACTACACACTCGCTACTCGTTTCTAGTTGCTAGCTCTACTAGCTCCTCGCTAAGCATCGGCGGTGGGACTATTGCCTTATTCTCTAATTAAAAACAACAGAAAGGGTTTATCTCGCGAGCCGTACCTTGACCGGTTATGCTTTGTTGCTTCTCATCGGTTAAAATCGACAAGCTTGCGTGAGGGAGCGAATAGAAGGTGGCCCAGACGAATCGCTGCCAATGAGCCTGATGAGACCGATAGCCATGCAGTTTAGATGTGTCAGGCATTTAGACTACCTTAGTAGTCTTTCTTTACTGAAAATACATATACTATTTTGCTAATTTTAATTTATTTTGTTGCTTGCCAAAAGTATCTTTATTGAGTCAAGCAGATCCTAGTTTGTAAGTTTAACCAAATAAAGACTGAAAATTAATAATTTATTTAAGTACAAAAATAAACAAATGAATTGCCAAAATTTAACAATGACAGTAACTCTTGAAGCCTAAGCTATGGTGCTCGTGGTCTCTTCGAGGAAATCTCGAAACGGGTGGCTGACATTTTCCGTGACCCAAGGGCTGGCTTTTACCTTAGCCAGTGGCTAAGCATTGCCTTACAACGTGACAATGCCGCCAGTCTCTTGGGTACATTACCAGTCGACAGCGATGCGGATCTTTTTTTTGACGCTATATTTTTGTTTGTGAATATTTTTGATTAGATGGTGTTGGTGATGGTGGTTTATTAGGGTGGGTTCTCAGTAGCAGCCCGGAGCCTGGATTTGTGCCCGGTTGATGGAAATAGGCTCGGCCCCTATTACATATGGGACTTAAACATAACTGGCGAAATGTGGATTTACTAAAGGTACAACTCTGTCCAGCACCCTAATTACGTAACACACGATCTATCACAATCTGAATCATTTTGAAGCCTATTGCTAAACCATTGCTTCATATGTTCGAAAAATGTGTCTGCTCAACGACGTAAATAACGCAATGAATGTTGTTGAACTGTCAAAATGAAACCCATTCCTACTGTTAGTGTGTTACGTAATTACCCCGCTGGCCTTTGGAGAAACAAGGCGTCATATTATGTATTAGGAATACTTATAAAAATAATAGTTACTTGTCTTGTTGGTTGCTGTACAGAATTAAGCTGGAAAACCAAGGAAAAATAAATCATTTATTTATTTAACATCCAATTTATATATAAACCAATTGATATTTTTTTTACAGTGACAGTAATTCTTGATACCTATTAATTAAGGTCCACATTTTAACAGAAAACTGTAGGACATAAATTTTTCCATTTTGTATAATAAAAATAAAGGTCTAAGGCACTCAAAATCTACTACAGCCAAGTATATCGTTCTTTGATTAAACAAACAAATACAAATTACAATGGCAATATTACAATTGCTCGTAAATGTTGGAAATCGCGATGCCAATCTTAAAGTGGTAGTCCAACTTATAATTTCAACGGAAAGAAAAAAAATAGACGATTCAGAATTAAAATCGCTAATGACTAAGACCATTAAGTTAATCATTTTAATTAGACGTTGGTGTACGCTTGCGTTTCTATATTTTTTCGTGTAAAGGGGAGAGCGGGGTGATATTATAGCGTCGGCCACCGCGACCGTTTCGCTCGACGCTTAAACAATACCACTTCACTTCATTATTCCCTAGTAAAGATTTTGTTTAAAGCGGCAATGTATTACAGAATAATTGGAACTTAATTTAATTAGTGCAGTGTACGGTAGCCACACTTAAATCTATCAGATGTCATAAATAAAGACACAAACGAGTCTGAAGCGGGTTGGTCATTTATTGGGGTGTTCAAATTAGATGTTTTTTGTAACCAATTGAACGGACTTCCTAATTGAATTTGTTAACTTTATTATACCTTGTTAAGAGAAGTTCATAAACAAAAAAAAACTGAAGAAAAAAATTGCAATTAAACGTGTTTTGTCTACAAGAGGTCTCAAGTTTACTTACCTTAAAATAAATAAGGAATTCGCAACTCAATACACTGATTAACGAAAGGCTTCTTCTAGATTTGTAAGTATTACCATTTCACTGAATTAAAAACCCCTTCATTTAGTCCCTGTCTTCGTCAGTCGTGATTTCGTGAAGGATGTGCTCAGGAGCTACGAACGAATATTTAGATGTTCCGCTTCCGATCATTTCTACGTTTTATTTTTAAACTCGGTACAATTTTGTGTTACGTACTCAGGGCGAATTTCACCAAGGAAACTGAATACGATCAGCACCCACCTACCTTGCCTATTTTTCTTTCTTTCTTTCTTTCACATCTAAACCGCATTTAAGAGTCTGTTGTCAATGTCGTCATTGCTGTGGAATATTGATATTGACAGCTCGTGATTGCATTCTGTTTCGTTGGTGAAATTTGTCCTTAAACGCACAATGAACGACTTAATCGAGACATAATAAAACCCAACAATACGTTAATAAGCCATGTTGTTGTTAAAAACTTATATATAAAAAAGAAAAAATACTTAAGTGTTTTTTTAAAAATGTTTTCAGTACATGTCAGTTTAAAAAAAAACTTTTATTTTTAATGAGACTTGTTTTTGCAGAATATTAAATGCGTCATTTACCAATACAGATATAGTTAACTATAATTTAAAAAATGAAAATAATTAATTCCTAACATTCAACATTGTGCTCAATCTTTTTTAAAAAAAGCGCCACAAAATATGCCACATCTAACTCTTCTCAGCTGAACACGTCGAAAAGATCCAGACGGACATCTGAATAGCGTCTCATTATCTTTAATTATATACTGATTCTTCGGCAGAAGGGTGCCCGTCTTACTTATTGCTGCGTTCCCAATTATAAAGTGCTATATATTTAGTTTTATACTTAAATGTATTAAGGATTCGTAATCAAGCCCTTTAATTTTCTGTTTTGACTGCATCTTTCTTTATAGCCAATGTTCTGTGATCTTTAAATAATTAAGAGAGGTTCGCAATATCGGCATCAGTGTCGGGTTTAAGTGCGAAAAGATATTAGTTAAGTCAGTTAATTTTCTTAAGATGTTTCTGCAAAAAAGACAGACGCAGTAGGTATGTTGCATATACTGCGTTGGTCTTTGCGTGGGGCAAAAGTAATATGATAATGTGGATCGGCTGCCATTTGATAGGGAATGAAAAAATGGGCTCTGTTTTCACGAAAAGTTTATTTAAAGGTGTAAAAAATATGACATTAAGTCGAAAATATGATATCGGTCTACTAACCACCTTTTAAGTTGAAACATTTCGAATTGTTGCTCGCAAAACATTCTCCAAACTGGTGATTTCTTCTTCAATATTGGCTTTCAAGACTTGCGAGGTTTGTGATTTGTTGTGGTAAACGCGAGATTTCAAAAAGCCTAAAAAGAAAAGAAGTGAGATTCAAATCGCCAAACCTGTAGATCACACGGCCCCGAAATTGGTGTTTCAAAATCTCCATCGTTGCCAGAGCTGTGTGACTGTGTGTATCGCTCCATTGTATTGTCAACTAATTCTCAATCCGTCTACAACATATGTTTCAAATCACAATGACATTATGATGCCATTTGCAAAAATTATGACACATTCACATTATGCTGTTACTTTTGCCCCACCTTGTAAATTCACACAAGTGTTAATGTGATTTCGGATACATGTATAGCATTTATAAAATACTTAACAGACATAGGTGCTATCATATTAAGTCTTGTAGCTCGACCTGTTGTCAACAACCAACCAGTTGCCTAATGACGACGCCCTTTCATCAACCCTTTTTATCTGTCTGCTTTGAGGGATTATTGTCTTACGAGTCGAAGTACGTAAGTTGGTTCTTTATTTTCCTGCGATATTGTAGAGGGTCATAAGCAAATCTCAACCAACACTTTCCAAGTACCACCCTTAATTAAAAATATTAACAAAATACTTAAAACAGTCATCATAAACATGAAACTGCGCATCAACTATCATTTTCATTAAAAAAACCTCGATATAAATAGAGAATCTTTTCAACGGCACTTATTAGAGGGTGAAAAGGGGATGCCAAGGTAAAAAGTGTAATTATGTTGATTATTTAGGCCTTAATGCGCCGACTATCCCGCACCTCCCCGAGCCGTCATTAATCGCCCCCCTCCCCCCTTTCCTTACAGCCTTTATTATTTCGTTTCAATTATTTTTGTGATTATCTTTTTATGGCGGGCGCGCATTAAAACTCGAAAAAATAACAGTGGACATTAAATGTAATTAGAATCGAAATTACGAGATGTCACCCAGTGGTGTTTGTGTTTTTAATATTATTAGGGTTCCGTGCGTTTAAAGCTGCGTTTGTCGTTTTACGGCGTGTTTTAGCTGTCTTCTTGTGTTTTGTTATTTGTTGAGAGTGAGGCGATCGTGCGAATTTACTGTGTGTCGCTTCCAGTAGTGAGACTGTATTTAGTGATTTTTACTTTAACGTCTTTTTTCAGAGATGAGAGAGATTTTATTAACCCTTAAAGGATACAGCGGCGTATAAGTCCTTTCAAACTGAAATTACTTCTCAATCATGACTTTATTGTGATCTGTGGTTACAGGCTCCAATATATGGAGTTATTTCTAGAAATGACATACCTACTTGTGCACAGCAGATTTGGCAGGATTCTATTTGGGTATCATAAAGTCAAGGGTCGTTTTGGAATAGCATTGTTGTGGGGAAGAAAATAATAAATTAAACACCATAGACCTGCACCCTAATTGCGTGACACACTAATCACAATCTCAATCATTTTAAAGCCTATTGCTAATCCATTGCTTAATATGTTCGAAAAATTTGTATGCTCAACAACGTAAATAACGCAATGAATGTTGTTGAACTGTCAAAATGAAAGCCATTCCTACTATTAGTGTGTTACGCAATTACCCCGCAAACTTCTAGTAATGTCAATTACGGTTGATAGATCGAAAGATCTGGAATGCAATTAAATAATCTAAAATATTAAAAGAATATACTACGCCAAAATAAAATAAAAACTTGATTGAGAACATCAAACTTTTTATCTATTCCTATAAAGTTAATACTCTCAATATTGAACTATAAACCCTTATCCAAATACAAACAGTAACAAAAAGTATAATAAGCTCAACTTTAAACACTTTTTCTGAACGATAAGCATTATAAAAAACCTTATTATAATTATCAAACATCTATACAAACGTACCGAAAGCATTAATTTCTATGGTAACGGAAATATAAAAACATGTATACTTAATACCGTGTTAGACGCGTGACTATTAACAATAGAACTTGGATTTGCCAACCCTTTGATTCGAGTCTCTAATGAATAGAACAAACGAACAATGTAGAAACAACTTTAACACCCGAAACATAGAGTTGAGAATAAATTGCGTGTAGAAGTTAATGCATATTATTATTAAGAACATTTTATGGATGAGCAATTTTTATGATTGTACTTCTATTGTGCAATAGGTGCGTATTGCACAGATGTTTGACGTATTGTTTAGTTAATCGTTAAAATCTTTGGCCGCTACCAACGGCACGACTCTTACTTCATAGTTATATTGTTATTTGATTTAAATGACAAACGGTGGCACTGAAAACTTGCTAGCCGACACCATCTATACATATTATGAATTGAAGTCGCTTTTACATCTGTACATATTATAAAATGAAATCACTTTTACATCTATACATATTATAAATTGAAGTCGCTTTTACATCTATACATATTATGAATTGAAGTCGCTTTTACATCTGTACATATTATAAAATGAAATCGCTTTTACGTTTAAACATATTATGAATTGAAGTCGCTTTTACATCTATACATATTATAAATTGAAGCCGCTTTTACATCTATACATAATTATTATAAATTGAAGTCGCTTTTCGTGACCGTCTGTGTGATCGCGTAGTTCTTCTAAACTACACAACAGATTTAATTAATTAATTATTTTATTTCTAATCTAAGTAGGCTTGTACAAACCCTTTTACACGTCAATCATATTTTTGAAATTAGATGAGATCGGCGGTTTCTATCTGACTACTCTGAGAAAAGGTCGAAACAAAATTCAGAGGTCACAGTCTCTTTTAAAGTCCAGACATAATCTTGGTCAGATCATGTGAAGACCATGTAGATTTGTGTCTGAAATGGTCTTTTGAGAAAAAACCACACAGATTGAGTGGACCTGTCCAGTCAGTGCACGCATTTGTCAGTAATTTAGATGCGGTTTTCATAATCTTTCTACATTTTATTCCAGATGGTTTATGTGCATAATACATTAATATTAAACTTCCATATAATGAAGAAATCTCGATGTGTTTTCAAGTCGTTAAAACCGTGCGAAACAGGGGCGGGTCGCTAGTCCATACTAATATTATGAATTCGAAAGTAACTCTGTCTGTATGTTACATTTTCACGCCTAAACCACTGAACGGATTTCGATAAAATTTGGCAAGGAGATAAATAGCATCCTGGGGTAGGACATAGGATACTTTTTTGTCCCGGTAGCACGTTCCCCTGGCATAATTTCCGACATCCACGCGGGCGAACGGAAAGTTCTCTGACGCACAATAAGTCTCGTACCTTCTCGTTTGTTCCCTGTTCCCGTTGGTGGTTTAACTTTATAGTGACGACTCTTCAATTCAAATTTAAAAAGATAGGCAGTAGCATATTTATGTGAGCTCTATTAGTAATATATTTCCCTTATATGTGGTGATGATTACCCATGAACTATTCGGCAATGGGTTATATCTATATATATATGTATATATTCTTTATTTTGGACATAATCGCAATCCACATAGTATTAGGAACAATTACTTAAAAAACAATGTTAGTATATTTTCACAAAACTAAAACGACAAAAAATTACGTGGCCCAACACACGTTGGCACGTGCCTCCGTACCCAGTGCCTTATAAAGGGACTGTCCACTTTGTCTAATAAAGTTTTTAGGATGCTGTTGGAGCTTCCGCGCAACCGCTTCTGGTTTTAAACTAAAGAGTCCCATGTTTAGCAGTGGATGACTTAACGGATCATTGAAAAATCAAGAAGTTCTTGGTGTCTAAAATCATCCTACCTATACAGGGTGGCAGGAACGACGACGCTCAACCTGTTACCATGGATTCAGAACATGATTCTGAAACCCCAACGTTGAAATTTTAAACCGGTTATTTTTTTTTACGTTTGTTCTGCCATACTTTTTGACCACGTAGGTATTGCAATTTTCTATGAAACAGCAGATTTTTTTTGGATATCCGACGAATGTTTTCTACACTAGGGGGTCTAGAATCATGTGCTGAATTCATGGTTTCAGGTTGCGCTTCGATGTCCCTGCCACCCTATATAATTATATGGATCGTAATGTGATTATTTTCAGTAGCATTGCAACTTCGATTGCTAACAATCTTAGCGTATGTCGTATCCTTACTTAAAACTTTTCACTACTTAACCTTTAAGTGAATACATTACCCACAATTAACTATCAATCCAACAGCAAGCCAAAACCAAACAATTTAAAATTGTCATTTAATATAAAACTGAAATAATTATCCACATTTTACAAACGTGTGGTCAGCGGCGATCACGCGGGATTGGCAGGGAACGCCGACGGTAGGGTGACCATGCATCGCGGTCGATACCTTCGGGACATGGCTGTTGATTTATATTGTGGAAACAATTGAATATTGCGAGCGTCTGGATGCTTTACGGATATGAGCGATGGATTTTTTTGAGTGAACAGAGTTTTTATGCAATTACATTTTTAAATGAGTCCAAAAAAAACCCTGTATTACAGTTAATACGAGGTGTTTTTAAAGGATTAATAAGGATAGGTTGTATTAAAGGATTGAAATCTAATTTCAACTACTGAGTTGAAATTAGATCTCAATCCTTTAACATTTTCATGTATTAAAAGCTTTCAGAATATTTTAACACAAATTTTAGAGATCGTAACCGAAAATGCGAATAGAATTCATGTTGAAAACTTTTAAACTAGGTATTATCAAAATATGATACTTACTTTAAACATAATAACCCAAACACGCATATTAAACCACCAATAACCACCCAAAAACTTAACAAAACCAAAAATAAACAGTAATAAATGAGAAAAAAAAAACACCGAATTGCAAATTTCAGTAAGCCAAAATCATGGCTGCCACGCAAAGCGAAATTGAAAGTGCTCGGCCCGAAAACGCAGTGGACATTCATTGATGTATCTCTTCATCTATTATTATATTTACGAATGCGTTTATGTCTGGCATCAGTGAAAGCGAAACCGTTTTCAATTGTTATCCCTCTCACCGCTTAATTGACCGATATTTGTAAAAGCCAGCGGTTAATTTGCGTTTTCAGCGATACGCGATGAGCTTGCGCGTTGCATTGTTTTTGCGCGGTGGGATAGTTTGGGATGTCCTTGATTCTATGCTTTCATATAATGTAATTCCTACCAGTTCTTAGAGTTCTAACCACGGTCCTTCATGGAATGTTTTTGCGCGGTGGGATAGTTTTTGGATATCCTGGATTCTATACTTTCATATAATGTAGCTCTTACCAGACCTTAGTGTTGTAACCACGGTCCTTCATGGAATGTGTTTGCGTGGTGGGATAGTTTGGGATATTCTAGATTCTGTGCTTTCATGTACAGTGTAGATCCTACTAATCCTTAGTGTTGTAACCACGGTCCGTCATGGAATGTGTTTGCGCAGTGGGATAGTTTGGGATATCCTAGATTCTATGCTTTCATATAGTGTAGCTCCTACCAATCTTTAGTGTTCTAACCACGGTCCTTTATAGAATATGTTTGCGCGGTGGGGACGGTTTTGGATACCCTGGTATTTGTGTGCTTAGACTAGATGGTCTATTATGAAAGCGAATATAGGGTCCCAGCCACGTTGTTCTCTGTTCTTCTTCTTTCGTATTATATCGCTCTTGGTAGTATAGCTACGTGAGAAGGTTATTTTAATTCTTCGTTGTAAAAGCTAATCATTTGCATTTTCATCCGTTATAATTTTTTTCATCGTCTGATTTTGTTAATTCAGTTAAAGAAAACCGGGTTTTAAGACGCGTAACACGATTAAAAAGTCAGATTATAAGTGTTTTCAGCGTTACACTCACTGCAAAGTTTATGCGTGTGAGATGATTCTGACAGTTCAGTGTCGCTGTACTTACAAAACATAAATAAAACCACGTTGGACACAAAATAGGGCTCCTAACTAATAATTACATCCCTTCAGTACAACGTTAACTCAATATCCGTATACAGTATCCGTTTGATATTTGCTCTATTAGAGCAAAAAGTGACGTCAAACTTGGTATGTCAATGAAAGTAGCGACTAGAAATATATTTAGCATAGAACATTTTAAAAGTTTACATCGCCGATAATTTACACATATAGTCCCTTTTCAAATTATAAACATCCAATCAAGCTATTTCAAAATAGTAAAATGAAACATGGCTAAAATATAAAAACTTCTTAGTTAAAACAATACTTAATTCTGTTAGACATACTGCATACAAAACAAACGAATCAATTAAACCAACCCACATCTAAACCATTAAACAACTAAAACCCGTCTACAAAACATCCAACATCGTTGTCACCGCAGCTCAAACTTTTTACAGCTCATCCCTAATCTCGTTTGCATTCCAAACAGGAACCTTTATTATAGCTACACACATAATCTCACAGAATGTAATAAACAGACCATTTCAGCGGAGTATAGAAGATTATTCCATTGTGCTTTGTGCTCAAACACTTTGATTGTCCATGACGAGAACGCATAAACACCTCTTTTTCATAGAACTTCGCTTAATCAAGCTGTTGGTTATGTTGTAGTGTGGTCTGGGGGAAGACCACCCGTGGTTGGAGTAAAGACTAGCGAGAAATTTTATAAGCGATTAAATTAACTTGACAAAAGTCTACGGAATATTAGCAGTGACAAGTTGTTAAAAATAATTTTATAATATTGTGGTGAGATGTAGTAAGGTTTTTTTTTGGCTGGGAAATCATCAAATAACCTCTCCTGCTGTGGGCGGAGCGGAAGGGCGTGTCACAGACTCTTACTGACTAAAACCCACCCGTGTTCCTTCAGTTGCTTGTGCACCAAGGTCACGGTAACTCTTTCGAACAATCCGCGACGTGATGATGTAAGGCTGATATCAGAATCATCGTCGATGAAAATTAGGTACCGAAGGTCTAATCGAGAGTCATGTAATTGAAGGCCTTCAGCAGTAGACTACTATAGCCAGTTTTTTTTTGTCTATGCCTACTTGAATCTTTCTTTGATGTTACCAAAACGCTAGCAGCTACTCCTGATGCATTTAACTTATAATCTCAAAAAAATAGTGTTTAATTGCCATATTTATCACACTTGGTAACCACAGCGCACCTGAAAAAAGTTACTCTTACCCCTTGAAAAAATATAGGTAGGCCACCGTTTGTAGACCTAAGAGAGAAAGAAAATCTGACTATCCATATCTGGCAGAGAATCACGAATCATAATTTCCAAATAACCCCAAGTAACTTCAAACAAAAAGACTACTTAAAGTATAACTTTAACACTCCTTAGCGACTGCCACCGTGCTTAATAACAATACCATCATGAATTTACGCGCTTTGCCGTCTCTAAATAACACATTAGAGGGAATTTTACGCGTTCACTGCATTTCCTTGACCATTACGATTGTTCTTGTGATGTGTTCGCAATAAAACCCCTGTTTCTATGCCGCTATTAATATTTAGTTCAAAGGAGTTGTCGACGCTTCATTTTATACTATTATTGGTATGACTAGGCGATTAAGTTATGATTTTTGTCTGTTTTTCTTTAGGGCGTTGAGCCGTTGTCTTGTTTGTGAAATTCTTTGTCTAGGACTCTTTGTACGTAAAATTTTTCTTCGTTAAAATTATTTTTACCATAAACACTGTCTAGACTACTCAATACATTACGTACCCTACCTCCAAAATCATACACAGCTATTATTCTCTATGTAAGTATTTCAAATAGCAATTACTTTTTATTGGGACATTTTGTATTATCGATGGCGCATTTCGTAATTTTAATTTGATATTGGTCTCTGATCCGTTCCATGATTTTTCATGACTGTAGATAAAACAACAACAATCATTACAATTATGTTGTACTTGTAGGTACCTACCTCGATTGGTGATATCCACCAAACAACACGTGCTTTGATATCCCCAAATCAGGCATGAAAAAAGAAAGTATGGATGTGGACGAAGCAAAAGGATACGCAAAGATCTTTGTTTTGTAATTTCTTCCCATTCCCTGGGAAAAATATTTTGTGTACACTGTATTTAGTATTTTTATTATATTCCTAGAAAACTGGGCTAAAGGAAGCTGCTACATTCCATGTTTTTGTTTCATTCCCAGATCGACATGGATATAACGGGGTCTTAGAGTCGAAATATAACATGTACAATTGTGCATATCCTTCAAAAGATACCTGGATGCTTACAGCTCTGTTTACCCACTTCAATCAAAACCGTGAGTATACTTCTATAGTTCCATGCATATGTCCATGTTGATCTAAAACAGAAAGTTAGAATTAGGTTATTGCACTTTTTCTCGCGTAGTTTTTTACGTTTTATTTGAAAGGTAGTCGCGTTATTATAGGGCCCCATTAACACAACCTTATGCAACCCTAAAAATTTCGTCTTTACATTAAGAGGGCGTACAACGGTACACCAACGCCACTCATTTAAAAAAATATTATTTCGTGACTGAGAAGGAGTTAGGTATAAATAACGGCTTGTAAGGACCCTCGGTAAGTGTGTCTAGAATTTTTTAATACCTTTTATAAAGTTTCATATTGAGACACGAAGCAACAAAATATGATCTAAAGAAAAGCAGCCACATTCCTCTAGATCGTATTTTGTTACTTCGTGTCTCAATGTGAAAGTTTATAAAAGGTATTAGAAAATTCTAGACATACCGAGGGTCCTTACAAGCCGTTAGTCATAATTCCTTCTCAGTTATGAGATAATGTTTTTTTAAAGGAGTGTCGCTAGTGGACCGTTGTGCGCCCTCTTAATAAAGTATATGTTGTTTAGTTCATTTTTAGGTTGGTCTCATTAACGTTTTAATGCTTTTCATCATTCCCAATGTATTTGGGGTTGGCGCAACGTGTATTTTTTTTCCATACTGCTCTACTAACATTTTAATGCTTTTAAACCCAAAAATCACAAAATTCAACCCCATAAAAATTATTCTGTAAGTAAAAACATAAATAAAAATATTGACCAACCCGTCTTCCCGCGCAAAATGTAAAATGCAACTGTGGGAATCACTCCCCCACAAGCAATGAACGTCGAAATGATCGGTATGTCTGTGTGAACGTTAAATAACCCGACAAATAAACGATTAAACTGATTCCATTTCATTGAAAGAGGTTCATCATAAAGAGTATTTCGTGTTGACATTTCATGTATGACTTTGACAGATGTCATCTGGCGTTGTATGAAGGTGTTATGTCTAGTTAAATAATTACATTCCTAAGTCAACTAACATTATTAAAGTGTAACCAACCAGTTAACAAGATTATAAAATAAACAGTTAATATAAATTAATCCTTTGGTCACATTAGTTCAAAAGATCAAAAAATATTTTTATGGATAGGTGCTATTTTATTGTAAAGTTTCAAATCGCCAAAGTCCAACTAATGTAAACCAGCACCCTAATTGCGTAACACACTATCAATCACAATCTGAATAATTTTGAAGGATATTGCTAATCCTGCTAATCCATTGCTTTGAATGTTCGAAAAGTTTGTCTGCTCAACAACGACGTAAATAACGCAATGAATGCTGTTGAACTGTCAAAATGATAGCCATACCTACTGTTAGTGTGCTACGCAATTACCCCGCAGCATCACATATAATTGTGTAGTTTTGAATCACGTTTAATTTTCATCATGATATGCACTTATAAAGAAAAGTCTGCAAATCATGTAGCAATTGAATTTTTTTACAATGTTTACTTAACTCAACGTGGCAATGCTGCCAGCCTTTTGGGCACTATTCCTGTTGACAGCGATGTGAACGGATTTTTTGATGCCCTATGATTATTTTCCTTCTTTTTTATAAACATGTACATATTATTTTAAGTCTGTTGACTCATATATTATCCAAATAAATGTATAAGAATCAGAATTGTATTTTGACTTTCATAATTCGCCAATTTTGAATTAACCCTCAATTCTACTGACAATTTCTTACTTCAAAAATCTCCACTCGTGTATGATAAGATGCAATACAAAATTACACAAAACCTCCCATACCCGGAGGTGTGTACTCACGAAGGGCCCTCGTCCCTCTTAACGTGACAATGGCACTACAGCATCATTCCTCCTGCGTGAGCACCGATCACTTATTATTTCCTTATTATTATTGTGTTGGCTTCACGCTATTGTTTGACATTTTACATTTTATCTTGTTAGAATTTGTTGTTTGGGGTTTTGTGAGATTTCAGTTGAAATTATATTATGTTTACCAAAGCTTTCGATTCTTAAACGTCAAAAAGTGCCTACACACTTGTACTTTCAGAATACTTAAATGCTAGAAATCAGCAAGGTGTCACCATGATCGTATTTCAATGTTAGATTCCTTTGCAATCAATACAGCACCCTAACTAATTAACACACTATCTATCACAATCTGAATCATTCTGAAGCCTATTGCTAATCCATTGCTTCGTATGTTCGAAAAATTTGTCCGGTCAACAACGTAAATAACGCAATGAATGTTGTTGAACTGTCAATATGAAACCCATTCCTACTGTTAGTGTGTTACGTAATTACCCCGCAGGTCATTAACAATACACTTTCTGTGACCAAAGTAACAGTACCCAGACCCATCTTTGTATCAATTCTGGTAATGAGAAGAACAGTTTAGTAAAAAAACATATATTTACGACATTTTCGCGGATATTGAAGCCGGCAAGTGTGATCAACTAATTGGTCTCCTAACATGTCTAAACCTTAATGATTTTAAATCTGTGATAGGATTTTGTTATCAAGTTTTGACTTAGATTTGAACATAATATGTAGGAAATTGATAAAAACTGGAGTATTATGGTCGATGAAAAAGTGTTTTCGTATTTTATTGGTATAAAGTTGTAGTCAAATCTTTGTGGCTGTACCTACAGCTGTGTGTTTGTAAAAAGTCTGAGTAGGTATACAATAAAGCTCGATATTTCGGTGCCACGCGAGCTCTTAGTCTTGAATTTGTATATAAAATACGAAAGAACTTTAACTCCAACCTAATATGTTGCGATTTTAAGACACGATACTATTATAAAGGAGCTGCTACTATCAACTAACTTAAGGCTCCCGCAAACAGGCGCGACGCGACTCTACTAGAACAATTTGTATGAAAACTTCATGGAAATTGTTCTACAAGAGTCGCGTCGCGCTATCGCGTCGCGCCGGTCTGCGGAAGCCTTTATTCGTTTCTATAAGTGACATTAGAATCTGAATGTGTACGAAAAGAATATTTTCGTGAATATTTTGTGCGTTTAATTTGTGGTTTGGGAATTGGGACCTATCACAGGAACCTTAAATTCTCTTGATGAATATAGCTCACAGAGTAGTCTAATTTTTGTTTCTTTTAACACAGTAGCAATTGATTAATGGAATTCATCCTCAGTGCATTGAAATCATGAGCAGTGAGCTGCAGCAGCTCATGAGCAGTGGTGGCCTAGTGGTATCGGCCCCGACTCACGAGTTGTGGGTCGTGGGTTCGAACCCAGGCAGGCGCTTTACTTTGTGTAAATAATTGCATCACCAGTGCTCTCAAAACGGTGAAAGAAAACATCGTGAGGAAACCGGCATGTTCTAGAACCAAAAATTCGAAGACATGTGACATCTACCAACCCGCACAGGGCTCGCGTGGTAGATTACAGCCCATTCCGTCTCAAAGAGAGGAGGCCTGTGTCCCAGCAGTGGGAACATTATAGGCTGATTATGCATTGAAATCTTGTGCGGTTAACGTGTAATTGGCGACTGTGTAAGTCCGAGTCTATTGTAATTAAGATATTTTATATACAGAAGCTGTTGCTGTACCTTTATAAATAAGTAAATAAAGAGTAAGTACACAGAAATAGGTTTCCTCTATACATAATTATGTTTTGTGTGCCATTCTATTGGTCCGATTCTCAGTAACTTATCATCAGAGGCGATTCTATATTCGATTATTCCGATGCAAAAAGGATGGAATTTTCAATTTCAAATTTTTTATATATATATATGTTTTTCTATGTTTTTTGGCGTATTAATTCTCAGAAACGTTTTTATTTCTTGAAAATTTAGTTTCAGGAAATACATATATTATTTTGATTCGAATTAGAAACTTTTTGGAGATTGTTACTGGACAGACTCGTAGTGATTCTAAATTATTGTATAAAGTTTTTATACATTTCGGGATGTTCGGACCAGCAGCTTACGTGTCGTTTCTATAAAATCTATATCCTGGAACCAATGTAATTAATTGATATAAATTCCTATTTTAATATTGAGAAAGTTCAAAAGATGGAACGAAGATAGTAGGTTTGCGCGTAGCGACTATTGGTGTTAACCCATTCTGTTTTGTTATTCTGATTGCTTTGTGTAAGTCCATCTTCGAATAGGATCATAGTTATTTATTGAACAGATGTTTATAATATTACGTCCGTACCTATCTGAACTTATTTTACTAATTGAGTCACTTTAGTCTAGAATGTTTAACTCTCTACTTGATTGGGCTATCTCTTATTGAGAAATGGTGCCGAGGGTCGTCCCTTCCAAATGTACAATGATAACTGTCTGCAAAAAATAGAATTCATTATTTCTACCTCACCTAAGTACAGGCATAACAAGTTACCTGTTCCTATGTTTGAATATTTCAGAGTGGGTAAAACAAAATCCAATTTCGCATATTCATACCGAAACAAAAAAAAATCATAAGTGACTTTCCGAATAAACCCTCGTTAGAATTAGAAATCAACCGTCACTGGCCGAAAAAAAAACAATAATTATAAAGCGCGCGTAATTCTAATTCCGAATTCAAATTAAAGCCGCTTAATGCGCGGGAGCGACCCCGTTAAAAAAAAAGAGTTGACGAGTGCTCGGAGGGTGGTAATTTTTCATTAATTTAAGTTCACCATTCCCTGTTTTGTTTGCTTTTAATCGCATTTCTAATTAATCCCGTCGAGAATAACGTGACAACTGTCGACTATGGCCGCCATTTTTTCGAGCCGAGTATAGCAGATGTCGGCCGATTTCCATTTGTTTCTGAGATTAATGATTCGGTACGATTGTGAATTTTTCCGGTCGGCTTTTGTTGTTTTAGAAGCAATTTGTCCGCTTACTTTTGTAGAGAGGCAGTCGTTAAAGCCTCCACAAATGATATTGGAACGGAATAAAAAAGTCGCGACAAAAAGGGTTTCATGTATTCGATTTCAGTTGCATGTCAACGGAATTCTGGTTGATGAAAACGAATTATTATTTCCAGGGTTCTAAAACTAATCAAATCCTGCAGCATTGGAAAATATCTGAAACTATTACAAGCCCAAAATTATTTCAGAGCTTTAAATAATCTAATTCTGGAAGCAACTGCAGCTAAATTAATACAAAATTATTTTTGAAGATAAGCAAAACAAATCCTACTATATATATATATATATATATATAATATTATAAATGTGAAAGTGTGGATGTTTGGATGTTTGTTACTCAATCACGCTAAAACGGCTGAACGGATTTGGATAAAATTTGGCACATGGGTAGACTATGACCTGGATTAGGACATAGGATACTTTTTATCCCGATATTCCCACGGGATCGAGATTTCTGCGGATGAAACCGCGGGGCGCAGCTAGTAAATAATAGATCACAAGCTAATACACGGGAAACGTAGTCAAGTGTCTGTTCGGAATCGCTTACGCTAGAGGACGGTAAATTTATGTCGCGTAGAAGATGTTTATTAAACGGGCCAATAGCTAGGATTGGAAATGTTTTAAATTGTGGCGATGGACACGAGAGTAACGCTCTTGTTAGAAGGATAATTTTAAGGAATTGAGATAAGTTAGAATAAAAGAAGATATATGAATAACTATTTTTTTCCGCGGCTTGGCCCGCATGGCGGTCAGAAAGTATACCACTGGAACGTAACATCGGGATAAAAGTATTCTATGTCCTAATCCAGGCCATGATGTATCCGTTTGCCAAATTTCTTCCAAATCCGTTCTACCGTTAAGGCGTGAAAAAATAACAGACCAACCGATAAATAAAGAAATAATATGGATTTGAAGACGGGCGAAGTAAGAAAATGGTATAACTAAAGATATCGTATAAATAAAAACATAATACTTTTCTTGTTCTACAAAAGTCTCTTACATTTTTCTACATGGAAATATTTTATAGATTACACCTGTTTTCAATTAGACCTTAGATCTTACCTCGTAAAAATCACAAACCCAAGACTGTTGTATAAAAGCATTTAAATAATCTCCCAAGTCATATTTATTCAAGTTGACATCCACCCCAACCAAATGCAACACCAACATATCAAAATAAAATGTCCTTCGTAATATTGCAAAAATAGTTTCATTTCCACGAGTCATTTTGTCCCCTACGGAACAAGCCATACTCAATAATTCAAGAACTCGCACGCAGCTTGGAACACGTATAAATGACACCTCGATTTAAAAAACTACCATCCGTAACCGACCGTTACTAGTGGCAGGTTGTGTAAAGTCATCTCCACTTAGATGTGTTGCAAAGATTTACTTACCTACTTGTCTGACTTGATGCATTCATGTATATGTGTGGGTAGTTATGTATGTGTGTCTGTACGTTTGTGATAAGCTGTCTTTCGTGGTGTATGAAACTTCTGTTCTTGTCTTTTGACATAAATCACTTTTTGTAATTCGTGGTTGAAGTTTTTGGTCGCCTATCTCGGTCAAAGTTCTCAAACTTAAGGGATTACTCTCATGGGACAAAAATTTCAAACCTCTTTGGTATTTACATAAGTACACACTGTCAAATTTTCTAGCGTATCTCTTAACTTGACTGCAATTCTTCAATATACCAGCTGGAACCTCAACTTTAAATCTATAAATCTGCAACAAAAAATACAGCTTTCAATAACTTCAGGCGCCCAATAAAAAAGTCTCGTCTCAATTACACAACACGAAAGCATAGTGCTTGTAAGGTTACCCATTGATTCAAAAACAAGGTAAAAAATGTCTATATTATATTCTCATGTCCGACACCTGCAAGGAATAACATTGTATCTAATATTTAGTAACTTTACAGGAGAGCGCGTCAAAGATTTAAAAAATTCTCCCAGATTTAAAACAACCTTGAAAATATGAGTCCAGCTATTCCCTCCTGGACTCATATTTTCAAGGATGGTTGGCATTAAGACTTAACCGAAATCTGCGAGAATTTTTTAAATCTTTGACGCGCTCTCCTGTAAAGTTACTAAATATTAGATACAATGTTATTCCTTGCAGGTGTCGAATTGTGAAAACAAAGTTATACTGAAATGACATGAAATCAGTTGATCTGCCACTCTTGCTTCTCAAGCAAAAGCTTGCCAGCAAAGCCTAAATAAATTAGGAACAAACACAAAGATCACAAATCGCCTTAATATCAGCACTGTTAGAAAAAAAGCCTTTATATGTAGTGATATAAGTGTCTGCCTGTCAATAGAAGACTTCTCTTATCGATTAACACTCGAAGAAGATTATTTCTCTTATGAAAGCTATGTACGAAAGTTTCTTAATACTTCTGAAGCAGAACGTAAGACTAAAATAATTAAAAATGAAGCTGAGTATATTCCTCCCGTATAGAAAAACCAAGCATTATCGTAAGGATATGTGAGAAATTCATCTGCTACTCTTCCCTCTTGAACAAAAGCATGCTTGCAAAGCTTAAATAATGTAGAACAAACACGAAGAACACAAATCGCCTTAATATCAGCACAGTCACTAGCCTTTATAGTGTAGTGCTGTTAATATCTGGTGCCTGTAAATCCATCAAGGAAGGTGTTTCAGTTTTAGAAACAATTTACTACAGTATAGAGATAAATCTTAAGGATAGCAAAAATAAACTAAGAATGAAGCTGTTGAATTCTTCCCATGCAGAAAAACGATATTTTGGAAATATATATTAAAGGAAATATTTCATATATTCCGTATGAAAACGATACGAAAGCAGTTGATCTGCCACTCTTGCTTCTTGAACAAAAGCATGCTTGTAAAACCTAAATAAAGGAAGAACAAACACGAAGGTCACAAATCGCCTTAATATCAGCACAGTTAGTAAAGCTAGCCTTTATAGTGTGGTGCTATAAGTGTCTGCTGCCTGTAAATTTTCGCAGAGGCGATCTGTGGCCGGTCTTTGTGCTATTAATTTGTAATGTCCCCCTCTGCCTGCCTAGATGCATAGCTCGGGTATACGTGAGAGCGTATGGGGGGATAAGTCGACAGCTTCGGGTTAAGGTTTTGAGTGCGTACGGTTGCTTGTTGCGAAGTTAAGTTTGGGTGTATATGGTATGGTTTTGTCAGGATTTGTTTTTTGAGTAGGTGGCTGATTTTGATTTACGGTGTGTAGTGTTTCTGAACTTACGTTACGAGCGGGTTAAGTATGGAAAATCCTTGAAAAAATATTTAGAGTTAAATTTGTGGATGTTCACAAAAAAGTCCTGGAAGATATTTTCTGATAAATTTAGTTTGTTTTAAAGAACTAGTCGCATATTACCAAAGATAGCAGTAAAAAAATGTTCAACAACAAACTTTAAAATTGCCAAACTACATAGGCCATACTCAAAGATCGACACATCGTTCCCCAAACGGCTACCGATGACACGCAACATATTCGAAATCTTCAGACAGGTCGTCGTTTTAGTACCTCGTGTTGAGCCTTTGCCGATCTTCAATGGGGGCCCGCGTTTCCGATAGGATTAAGCCAGACTTACTGCTCGGTCAGGAACACGGCGCGACGCAGTAACCCACCCCTCCCCGCATACCCGCGCCACACACCCTACAGCCTAACCTCACCCCCTCCCTCGCCCGCCGCATTAGGAGCAATCATATTCGACGGCTGCTAGGTTTTGGCATCGGTCTGTGTTGCTTAGCCTCGGCCAGCTATTTGTGGAACAATGATTGGTCTTGTCTTAGTTTGTAACGTCGTTTAGGCCCATTTTCCTTTGTATCAGCAAAAAATTTGCTGCAACTTCTAATTTGGTTGTAAAAGTGAATTTATCATACACGCAGAAGTAACAATGGGTGTTTAATTATTTAGTACGGGGAGATTATCTTAGAAGCTCGCTCCAAATTCTTTGAAGTGGTCAACTATCTGAAAATCCTGGAATTCTCGGATCTCGTTAAATCACTTCTTAACCAAGCAGTGTACTCTGTGGTAGCCTAAGCCTAGGCGTGACTTGTCAACCTTACACTAGTGCCCAAAGCCAAGCTTTGTGCGTAAGTTTATTACTTACGTTCAAAGGTTTCTTGTGTGCCATGCGGCCGTACGTAAAGATCACCCTTTCACTTCCCGCGTAAGAGGCGACTGAGGGAATAGCTACGGCAAAAGGATGGGATACTGCATCTTGATTATGTGGATGTCACTCTTTGTACAGCCTCTATGGCTTGAATATATTCTCCTGTCCAAATACTGCAGCTTTGAAATAGCAAAATTGAGTCTTCTCCTTAACTTTATTAAAGACTTCTGCAGTATATGAACACCCAGTTTCTGTAACGGTCGCAACTCATATTTTGTTCAACACACAACCTGACATTGACTTGCAAATTGCAAAAAAAAACTAAGAAAATTTGAATTTCGCGGGCAACCTGGCACTTCGCCTTATGTCTTTTTCATTCAATTTACACCTACACACGCAATGTAATTTAAAATAGAGTTGGGTCTTTTAGAACCAACTCTGACATTTTTGAACCTAAAGATCTAATCTAAGATCAGAATACAACACCTGCCCAAAACGTTTACACTTTTACTTTTTTATGGCCAAATAAAGCCCAGAACGAACCCTCTTCGTACGTACGTCAACTCCCACGGACAGCCACGATATGTATAACTTGTTATGATATAGTTACACCTAGTGACCGACAATCTAAATACTAGCCGTGCGTTCGACAGGCGAGGGATGAAACATTTTTGTATCTATAGTTCTATTCCTGGTTTGTGAATAGATGAAGGGATTCTGGATTGGTGTGATGCAACACCGTGAATAGGTTCTGACAATGGGTTGGATAAGATATATTTGATTGAATGAAATTGTGAGATCTGTCACCTTTATTCAATATTACTTTCAAAAGCTATATAACTCGTGACTTCTACTCTAATTTCCTACTTTTGTGTTTTTTTCTTTTGCTTTAATGTACTTCATGACTTCGTGCATCATCCTTTCAGCCGAAAGACGTCTACTACTAAACATAGATGTCTCGCAAACTTTTGACTTTGTGCAAGTGTATTCATACAAGATATTTTTATAATTGTGTTTTTAGTTCTTACTTTTTAAGTCATGCCGACATGTATAATAACCATGTTGTGGATTTTCTTGATGATGATATTATTTGCAGTGATGTACAAGCTACCTTAAATAAAGTACCTGGAATACAAAAAGCAAAATATGAACTTGTAAATTAAGTAATTCAAAAACCAGATGCAAATAACTTTCTGGAATGGTATCTGAAATACTAGATATAAAATACGTAACTTTTGTATACTTTTTACAAATAAAATACTTTTGTAAAAAAACAATTATTTTTTTAATGAAAGTTTATTTTTTGACGTGTAAATCGCGTTGATCGCGCAAACGTGACACAATATAATATTATATTTTTAAGGTTTTAATTGAGACTTAAGTGAAACCAGTTCTTCAAACAGTTTATCACTCATTTTTCTTCGATGAGGCCTCATGTTTATGCCCCCAAATGAGTAGAGTCGCTCCACAGGGGCAGAACTTGGCAAATAGGTGGTGTATTTGAAAAAAAAAACATTATTTTTATTGTAGGATAAGCATTTAAACTCTTTATGTTGGTATCTTCCATCAACTTGTTTAATATCTTTAAAGCAATTAAATTTAGATTAGAAAGTAGATTAAATTAAAATTAGTTGTATATTCAAATCAAATATTAAATTCAAATTATTCTATCTCTGAAAACAAACTATGTTAGGAAAAGAAATATGAATTTTTAAGACGACAGTGACGCAGTAATGGGCAGAAAGAATAACACATACCTAACATTCCGATTTCTTCGATTCAAACTTATAAATATCTATAATTTACTAGTGATTCTGCCCGACTTTGCCTGGGTGCAAGTCTTGTATCTGTATTTCAGATACAAATCTTAGATAAGTTACATCTCTGATTATTTGACATATAAAGGGAAAGTATTTAGAAGCAAAACTTAAGAAAACATTGATTAAATAAGAAATTAATTACGAAATCGTACTATAGAGCTACTTTATTCACAAGTTTTACTTGTTCACTTCTGGTTGAATGAGAATCGAAGATAAAATGGATATAGAAGGGAGAAGAGATATAGAACCAAACTATTCACCCCAGCTTAATCAGTATTACAGATTCCAATTCTATTATTCGTTACTCAGAATCTATAGTTTACTGCTGCAATGATATTTGTTCATCGTTCTCTAATGCATTTCCAAGTATCGGAGCTTCTGCTGGCTAATACGGCGTATCTACGAAATTCAATAAACATTTACTTGGATGATTCCAGGTATTATTGCCGCTTCTGGTAATTTATTAACTTTAGCAATCTTCTTAATTTTGTTTGGTGCGAATTTTTTAGACGATATTGCATCTTTAAAGATATGATAAGTATTTATATTGGTTTTCAGAATCAATTTGTAAAAATCGGATAACTGATTAGTCTGAGGATTAAATAAAAATTAAAACTATTAGGTACAGTCAGGGGAATTGATTGCCATTGCCGTGTTTTAGCCATATAAGAAGGAAAAGAAAGAATCATAAATGTATATTTGCGGTAAACACGACGCAGAGAAAGAACACAAACACAAAAAAGAACAAGTTGGGGGAAAATATGCGTCACGTCCACGCAAAACGGCCATCGCTAAAGCATAATGCTACGACCCTAAGCGAGACAGAGCCCCAGCGCCGGTTTTCAGCGACAGCCGGCGTTGACATGATGCCGTCAACCAGTGCAGTATACGATGTGATATAAATAACACAATAAGAAATAAAAATTCAAATAAATACACAATACCTAGTTCTAAATGTTTATATAAAAATAATTTAATATTTATAAAATGGTAACATTCTAGACAACGACTCACGCGTCGCCAGCCTATAATAATGTGTGCGCGCAGCTGTCATAAAACTTTATGTATGACGTTTTGACATAGGTACTGATTACGTAACAACATGGCGCATTAAGAAATGAATGTTATGTCATCTCGCACAATTATCAAAGAATTTTGATTTGAATTTACGGACAATTCACATTGGTACTCTTCTTAACAATTAATTAGACTTGACATTAGGTCAGATTTATTGTAATTAGTGGATTACTTGAAAATATAGTTTCACTGCATTTTGCTTCGGATTTAAGATCCGCAGCCGCACAGTCAAGTGCTTGTATTTTACTTTAGGTAGTTCCATTCAAGAAAACTCGCACTACCAAAGAATGTCCCCCCGTAATGAACATACCAAGAATAATTACGAATTTACCTATTTACAATTCTAATTTACTCGCTAGACCCAATAAAAAGGATTTATCAACCGGTATTGGTACATTATTAGTTACCTACCTCTTAAACCGCTTGTACATAATCGGTACTACGTTATCTCTGCACACGTATTATACCCATAAGATACAGGATCAACATATCTTGTGTAAGGAATTTAGTCCTGTTTAGGTTTACTAGCAGTAAATAAGTGGAAAATGTTAAGCAAACACAGTTAAAGATAATTCAATTTTCTCAAGTAATTTAACACAGTTAGAACAAGACTTGTTGATCAAATAACATCACGCTGAGATGTCAAAGGTTGACTGACGGTTCGAAACGTCACTAATTCAAAAGTAGAACAGGATCGGGGAACTTTTTGAAACTGGCACAAGATTCAGCTAAGTTCCGATAAAACTAGATTTGAATCGAGAATAATAGTCAAGCATCGTTCTAGAATTTGGTCCTAAAAATCAACATCAATACTCCTAAAACCAGCCAACAGTTTAAAAAAAGAACGCAATAAGCCTAAAGCAACAAACAAACCGTTCTTCCCAACGCCATAATAATCCGTCCTTCAATTGACTCGCGATTCCAAACAGCTGATACACTTTTTCTTCTTCCTACCTAGCCACACATTCTAAACACCACCTTGTTCCCGTCTCGTAAAGCCGATATTCGTATAAGAACATGGAATTCGAGCGAAAGAGGGAACAAAGGAGACGGGACCACGTGTCTTGACCTATTTGTGTCGTGCGATTGGTGTAGGTCGTGTTTACTATGTCTGGAGAGAGTTTTTAGAAGGTTAGCAACTTTTTATGTTTAGAAAAGTCGATAGTTTTTTGTTTTTTTTTGTGATATGTTAATAATAGTGAAGTGGTTTTTTGAAATGGAAGGGATTTTTGGGTTGACGTGGTTAGAAAAACGGTTTGTGGAAATTTTGGTCAAAAATGTGTGATGGTTAAAACTGGCTGATTTTCTTTTGATTAGGTACTAAGATAATGAAGTTTAAGATTGGTAATCGAATAAAAAGGTTTCTAAGCAGTTAATGGTGACATGCAATGTAGGGATCCTAACTTAATTAACTTATACAGGATGCTACGAAAAAATACGTTTTTTGTCTAATTCAGTCGATGTTGTAAAGACAAAATAAAAGATGTACTTTGTATGGTTTGAATCATATTCATAACCATGCTTCCAAATATGTTTTGCTTTTATTTTTCATTGTTTTAATCTAAACAAAAATAATGATTATCCCCATATTTTGTCCACAGACGAGTCGGGATGCGAGGCTGATATGCTGGAGGGCGCGGAGGTGGGACGGCACTCGCCGCCCCGGCCGCAGCAAGAGCCCATCAACCTCAAAAATGAGGTGAGTCCTCTTTACAGCACGTGCTTTATGTAGGACATAAGATTAAGATGAAGCGGAGGTCTTGAGGTGCTTTGTACTTCATTTAAGACAAGATATAAGGATATTGTATTTTAAAAAAGAAGTGATTTACGACATTGATTCGTATTCTACTTCTTGCCAGCTTTATTTTAGACGATATAATAGAGCTACTAGATATGCCACTGAAGCAACATTAATTTGTATGAGTCAGTCAACCTCAAAAATAAGGTGAGTTCTCTTCACAGCATGTGCTTTGTGTAGGACGTAAGATTAAGACATTTTTGAGAGAGTTCTCTAAAGATAACTTTACAGAAGAAGTTCTTTTGAACATCAAAACAGTAAAACATTGAGGATTTTTTATTATATAGGAAGAAACTATGTAATATGTGTATATTGATGTAGGGGCCTACTATAGTGACGTATTGATGAGGTGAGTCCTCTTCATAACACGTGCTTTTTGTAGAACATATAGTCCTCCAGACCGTATTTAGGCCATGGCGGCAATCTCAACGGAAACTAGCCTTCGGTGCGGGAGATATTATAGTGCACAAGTGTGTGCGCAGACACAGGTGCACTCTCTCTTCCCTAACTTTCATAGCACGATGGGACGGCAATCCGACACGAGCGGAGAGAGATCAGGATGTAGGATATGCGATTAAGACAAAGTGGAGTTTTTTCTGGCGTTACTTTTGCGTTTAGAACCATGAAATGAGTTACAGCATTGATGACTATTTTATTTACTAGGTACTGTGTGTACTAAAGTGTTACTAAAGTGACATTCATTGATATGAAATCATCAACATTAAGGATGGGGTGAGTTCACGGAATACTTTTTAACATATCGTGTGTTTTATTTAGGACATTATTATTACAAATTAGTCCATTTAGTAGGTGCTGAATATGGTACATTAACAGTCACTATGAAATAAAATAAGAAAATATTTTGTAAAAAACAATGTTGCATTCAGTAGCAACCCTGGACTAGGTTAGTAGCGGATAGTATGTGGGAGCGAATGGGTAACGCAATACAAATATTTTGCTTCTTTTCGAGTGATGTGAATAGGGATTTGGTGGGAAAATGTGGTTTAGCTTTTTCTAATCATATTGATGTTTACAAGCAGACTGTTGAAGCAACTGTTGCTTTAGCCCTTATTAAAGGAAAATCCATGTCCAAATCCAAAATGTCCCGCTAATTTATTTTCATTCCGACAGCTCCAAGTTCCACTCTGGGCTCGAAAAAACAAAGCTGCCAAGCTCACCACTGCTACTTAACTAACACGTGGCCTTTAAATTGAAAACGCGGACAAAGTTGAGTGCGAATAAACGCGCTCGATCCTCAAGTGGCCGCTCGGCTCACCAAAAAGACGACGACATCCCGTGGCTCAAAAGGTCCTCGCAAAGACTAAACATTCGGTGCTTCGTTAGTGCTCCGCGAAAAAATCGCCATGCGATTCGACGCCGACCAATCTGCTCCGCACTGCCGCAACCTACTTGCCTCAGAATCTATAGTATCGATTAGTGAGCGCTTTTTTACCCACACGCACTCACACACCGCCGCGGCGGGGCCAGCCTTTTTAACAATCTTTTTTTCGTCCACCCCTCTCTCCCCCGAAACCGCCATGTCCATTGCGCGGATGCAAAGACCACCCCTCTCGCCCCACCCCTCATATAGCAGCATTGAAAATGGAATTTCCATGAGTGATGGAGTGTCAAACGGGAAGTGAAAAAACGGAGAAAAAGTACATTATGTTAATTATTGAACGCGTGCTCCGTCCGAGTTTAAATTGAATGTCATGTCGTACGCGTCCGCCGCGTCGTCGTGTCGTGGAATCGCACGCTTTATACTCTTCTATTCCGTTTCGCGTGTACGGTATAATTTTTAATTTTTACTCTCTGTTCGTGCTAAATTAATAATCGCACATGTCGAAATTCGGACAAGCCGTATATTTTGTATATGTAGCGAATTTTGAAACAAAACTCGATAGGTAACTTTTGGCCCGTACACGTGGACTTAGCGGAACCATATTATTGGCCTTTGATCAAAATTGGACTCTATTACATGATTGTAGAGCTGTTAATGCTAGTTCAGTGGTCGGGCTAAACGTCGGTAGCTAGAATGACTTTTATTTTCATTCACTAAGTACGGGAAGACAATGTGTACGCTAGTAATCTTTTCTACTAACTTAGTCGATTCTTTGGTTCTTGTTTACTTCGCATGAATTCTCCGAACTTTGGGAAGATGAATATGTAGTAGTAGTACTATCTATGTCTTAAGAGTATTTGTTGATTTCTTGGATCTTATTACCCTCTATATTGTTGGCACTTAGCTAAATATAGGCAATGACGTCAGATCTCAACGTTACTTAGTACAATTTTGTGGGTTTCAGTTAAATTACTGTCCTAGTCTCGTCACAATGAGCTCGAAGTGCATTAAAACTAATGTGTGTTGTGAAACAATAACACTCAGACCGCTTGCTCTGTTTAACTTTTAATGAAATCTACTATCTAAGCGAGCATTGCACAAAAAGACCGGACAGAGCACTTATTCACCGGACAACACGAACTATTCGGACAGTCGCATTGCTAATGGAAAATCCCGAAAAAATATTGGCGGTGAAAAAAATAGTTTAAAAAAATCGTCGAGCACATTTGAATGAAAATTGGGTGGTGAAAGGGTGGCGCGCGCGCCCGCCGATCGCCTATTATTATTATTATTACTTGCATTATATCTGCATTTTTTTCACGCACACAGACGCGGCCTCGCACGCCATTTTTATTTTTTTCTTCCTTTTTTCTTTTTTCGGGAAATCGACGGGGGCGCGGCGCCCCCACACATGGGCCGAGCTCGGAGCCCGTGCTCACCAGAATCGAACTATGCGATGTCTACAAGTGGACGAACATTTAAATTGGCTCTCATCAAATATTGACTGCGTGTAGTTTTTTCATTAACCATTCGGTTTTTTGTGAGGTACGCTCGCGGCCACGTCAGTTGCCGTTCAATTTGTATCTACTTCCTTTGAGCAGGTACGGGAGTGCACCATAAGTTATTTTTTAGCCTCAATTAATATTTTTCTAGTGCATCAATCCGCCACAGTAAGTTTTTTCAAATCGTCTATATTTATGAAGCTTGCATGATTTGCTTACGCATGATTTTATTTTTTACCGCTGCAAAAATTAAACATGTTTCCACAAAATTGGAATTATGGTGACATATCATCCCAAATATCCTAAAACAAACACTTCCAAAATGTGCCAAATGTCCCATTCCCAATAGAAATAAAGAACGCCTGCATATTTAATACAACTAACACTGGGTCGACGTAATTAATCATTCGTATGATGCGATGGCACACACGAATATTCCATGTCGCGTTTTATCAAAATGTTTGAATAAATTCGCAACAGGTTGGGGAATGCTTGTTAAGAAAACATCAAGTGTTTGAATTTGGTCCTTAGATCCTTTTACTCGACCAGTTTAGTTATTTACACTCTCAATTTGATTTGGAGAACTCACTTTATTTAAGAACTCGTCCAATGTAAATACCTCTTTCTTACCTTCACTGACCTATTTTGTTCAACACGTAGAAGTCGAGAAAGTATCATGAATTCATTTACTTCAACGATTTTTGTAACAATATCTTTAAACTTACTAACTTCTACATCAACTACTAAAGATCTATCTTCTCCATTTTTAAGTTTGCTCGGCCCATTGCCAAGGTCCGCGACATCGTCACACAAAAATTGTCCTTCGGTCCGTGGTACCCTCGGTCGTTTCTTTTTAAACCATTTTACGTTGGCCTCTCGCCGCCGCCGTCTGACCTCGCTATTTGAGCCGGAAGCTTATCTATTCGATTCATGATAAACATTATATTACCCTCATTTTTCTACTTATGGACTACTCATATTTAGTATTTGTTAAGTTATCAGCATTATGGCTAAGAGACTTTAGCAAAAAGGTTGTGTCCTTCTCAATCTTAGCCCGAACTAAGTCAAATCACAATAATCTTAAGTACAGTACTTAAAGACCAAACTTGAGAAAACTCATCAATACTTAATAAAAATTATAATAAGACACAAAATAATGCATGTCCCACGTAGAACAACGGACGGCACTGCAGTCAAGCGAATTTATTATCATTAAAAAATGCAAAAAATCATAATTAAAGGGGTGTTTGTGGGGTGCATCCCATTTTTTATTTTAATTGGCTTGTAAATTACAAAAGTTATAGTGAAAACGTTGAGACCGTTTTTTCGGTATCATTATGCGGTTTTAAATTTTGTCGCTTACCCAAGGTAAAATGTATTACTATGGAAATAAGTTGCGCCTGATTAAATAAGTTATGAGGGTGTCCGGAGTTCGGGAGTTTGTGTACCGGTTCCTTATTTTTTGGACTAGTTTATCAGTATTATTGGTCTTGTGTGATGCTGTTTTATTTGTCACATCGTAGTTTAGGTACTTTGTAATAAACAAATTGTTAAATGCATTGGAAAAATACATGGGCCTACCAGAATCAGGCATTATTCAATGGACTATCATTATGTTGTAGTCATACGCATGTAGATAAACATAAATCAATTCGACCTATCAAAGCAGACCTCTGGACATCGGCTTCAACACCCAAGTTTTTCGCATCAATTCTACTTCAGGTGGCCACCTCTGATTAGGATTACCACCTACGGGAACATCCCCAAAACGCATCAAAGAACGCAGTGAAAAACATTTGCATTCTTCTATGCGCGTCTCTCTCATCTTGCATCTGTGACTCGTTTTTTTCCAAAATCGATAAGGCTAGGGGTAGGGAAATGTCAAACCGAAAGAAAATTTGAAAAAGGAACAGAACGCAAATTCAAATGATTTCAAATAAAGCAGTCGCATCGTATGAAAACGATTAAAATTTTACTTTAGGCATAACACAGAGAAAAAGCAGTCATGATAAGTGTAATCAAAACAAAGAAATTGGTTCATTTAAATAAAATCGAAATTGATTTGATTTGGAGAGAAAGAAGAGTCGCATTAAAAACCAAATTGCCTATACGGCCAACATTGCTGCGTTCGTTTTAGGTATAGGTAGTCTTATTGGAGTTTTAATTAGCACATAATGTTATGTACTAAAGTGTGAGCTAAACTTTCTAAAATTATTAGTAGGTACCTTTCAACTCCTTACTGATTACCACATTTTGTACGCAAGTGTTTTTTCTTCGGACCATAAGCTCAACAAACAACATTCGGTTATGCAGCATTTCTCACGTCATAAAATAATATTCTACGCATAAACCTATTGGATTCTCACCAAATGGTTATCCAGAAACTTTGCAAAAGATCCCACCATCCAGCAGAAATGAAACAAAGCGTTAAAACAAAAGGTATAAAGTTCAAAGTTGCATCAAAATTAATATTGACAGCGGTAAATACGGTGTAGCGCCTCCGAAGCTAGGGTTGGCACAAATATAAATCTCAGCGTCGCAGCCGCGGCCAGGGCTACCACGGAGGACGGACGTGATTGATCAAAGTCGTTTGTCAGGCTCGCGTCGCGACTGTTGGTAGCCCTGTGCAATTAGCACATGATTCTGGGCGTCTAATGCACGAATTTGGTTTTAATTATGGAATGCTGTTGCTATGGCATCTGTTCGTTCCATTATTTGAACTTTAAATGCTATTCGATTGTGGTTTTAACGTAAATTCATTGGATAAAGTGGCTGGCTTGTGTATTTATGATTAGACTAGCTTTTGCCCGCGGCTTCGCTCGCGTTAATTTAGACTTTGACTATCAATTCGGGTTATAATTCAATCATGATTCGAAAGACACGTGGCGCCATCTATTATCATAAGAACGTTTTTGTTGTTTTCCTCGGGAACAGTAGTTTTTTGCGGGATGAAAGATACCCTATGTCCGTTTCTGTACCCCTGAAAACGTATATGCAAAATTTCATGATGATCGGTTCAGTGGTTTAGGCGTGAAAAGGTAACAAACAAACAAACAAACTTACTTTTGCATTTATAATTTTAATTAGGAAGTTAGGATTAGGATTTTAAGATGCTATGCTGATTGGAAAGATACGGTCCTTATGATTGACTCTATCGATTGATGCTATAAAGGGTGTATTTTTTCGTATTTGTGTCAATTTGATTAGGGCAAGTAACTTTATTTATTTTTATTACTTTTCTATTGTAAATATTACCTATCTTTTGTAAAACAATAGATAATAAAAAATATATAAATACCTATAGTACTACCAGTACCAGTATCTAGATTGTGCTCGCTCTTCACCCTGGTACTTGTAAAATATCTCACAATTTTGTTTAAACATTACTTTTAAAATTGTACAGACTCTGAGGAAAATCATGGAAATTTTCGTTAACTGCCTCAATATAATTTATCGTTAATTATTAATTTGTATGCCTATTGAAGCGAGTAACAATAAAATGTTTAATAAGTTGTATAAATAAGTTATAACTTACGTAAAGCTGTTAAATGGTAGTCTTTTAAAATATAATCAATAAATTTTTTATGACTATTTATTCTGTGCTATGTGTGTACATATTGATAAACCTTTTTATTTCTTTACCCTTAAATCAATAAATTTTCAATCATTGTTTCTTTCATCCAACTTTTCTGGAGTTGACTTCTGAAAACACCAAATAGGACTAAATATTCGTTCATCTTACCTTAACGGTGCGGTTTCCATAATACATACCTACTGAGAATTGTAACTCAACTTAATACCAGGACAAAATACTTTTAACGATATCCTATGCATTTAAAAAAATTAAAATAATAATGTTCAAATTGGTACTCAACTACTCCCAAGTCCTCTTGTACGACACTAAAGAAAAAGTCAAGGAGAGACTTTTGAATATGGCAGATATAAAACGTAATCCATTAATAAGCTTAAACCATAGAACATAAATACTTCCAGGTCGCGTTCTCCATTTGACAGACAATTACTTCCCAAATTTTTCTTACAAGAAAATTTTGGATAACTTTTCCAATGTCTGCTGTCATTTAACCTTACCAGAAACTAAGACTTCCGACGAATGGAGATGTGTCGATATATGACGAATTGCCACCTACGTGATTTGTAAAAATACGTTTTTTTTTTCTGAGATGGTAAAAAAACCTATAAAAAACATGATAAAAAAGGATTTTTTCTGGAATACGTATTTATTCAAGAGTACGAAAATAAAAATATTTTAAGGTGGTTATCGTTAAATATGAGTTGGTTGTTATTAAAAAAAAATATTTCATAAGGAAATACCATTTGTTATAGTTGTTGATTCAGAATCAGATAAAACAAATAAAGACACAGCACATGTCATTTATTACATAATATTGTAAAACATTTTAAAAGAGTAACGGTGGAGTTTCTTGCCCATTCTTCTCCATACGAAACTACCTTTTGGAAGGGGCAACTAGATTCAATTCTATTTTTTTGTAAATTTTGACGTTCAAAAGTGCCTTATAAGTGCCTATTTGAAATAAATGATTTGACTTTGACTTTGACTTTGATTCCGATGTCGATAAAACAAGCGGAGCTACTGATACTGATACAGATGTTTTTTTTTTAACACTGATGAAGACTTAAGTATTTTTTTAAGTTCATAACAAATCTGTATAATTACCAATTTCATTGATTTAAACATAATTTGACTTTAATTAAAAATAAAAACAATCACATTTAGTGTTTTATTCCATTTTAGTTATTGTATTTCAGTTTTTCGGAAAAAGAAAAGCAAATGTAGAATAAAAACGACCATGCCAATTTTTTTTAATGTTTCTTTTTCAAGATTGTGTTTTTTATTTTATTTTATTTGCTTCTAGACCTACGCAAGAAACTGAATGCGAAAAGTACAGCTTAAATTGGCATACCGATTAGTAGACGCAGCTCTAGTCAAAAGATTGTGTGAGACCTGGGTGCTAAAACCAGATAAACACATTATATAAACATTACAAAAATTCCAACGACCAAAGATAATTCACACAACTTTTACGATCTTAATAACAGAAATCCAATTAACTAAGTATGAATATTCAAAACAGTTTACGACAGCCACGCATCGATCAAATAATAGCACAATAGTATTAAATTTATGTTATATCTTACGCCTATGAGATCTGATGCAAAGTGCGCGTAGATATGCACGCGGACGTGCGCCCTCGCGCTTAATAATGCGCGAAGAAAAAAAATACGCAATAAACATTTAAAAAGGGAGATGTCCCAACATTACAGACGAATTAAAATGCGAAATCACGTACATTACAACCAGTTTCGATACTTTTTTTTTTCAATACACTTATAAATTCGAACAGCAGAACGAGTAGAGTATCTCGATTGTATTATTTTTTTTATTTTTATTTGTAATTGTTTTTTGATCATGTTTGCTGGAGTAACTGTTCAGGATATCGCGTTTTGTATCATCAGATTTTTAATTAAATTTGCTGTAACGGTGTGTTAGTAAGTTGAATTAAATTATGAAGTAACATTCGGGAATCGTTTATTTGATTTCGCGTGCGATTATTTTTATTATTGAACATGTTTAACGTTTAGGAGTCTCTATTGCCTTTTGTCCCGTAATGTCGGCGGCCCGCATTAAAATTAATGGAAACAGTGCTTAATGGTCGGTTCTAATCCTGTATTTATTTACAATTTTCATTTTTATTGAATGTTTCTGATATAAAAGAGATAGCGTTGCTTTTAATTCGTTTTTATCTTATTGAACATATTTTTAAAGTTCCCAGATATTAAACTGACTAACAAAGTAACAACGTATTCACACATAATTTGCATTGAGAACAAACCTTAAACCTCTACGTACAGCTAACTCGTTAAACATCAAACGATACCTGTCAAAACAACTCCGAACACCACAACCATTCTATTACACACACAGAAGAGATAAATTACAAAGTCTATTAAACAAAAATAAAAGTGTTGCAATCATCAATTTATTCAGCAATAGGACATCTCCCATCGCAACTCAGAGACTGGTCAGAAACAATACACTTCACCTATCGCACCCAACAAAGAACCTATTAACAATATGAGTAATGCACAACTTAGATCGAGTGGCTATCTGATATATGAAACCGAGAGAACAGACGAGCAGTTAGCAACGACGAGACAAACGCTCGAACTAAATCCTAAGAAAATTCTTGCCACTGAAAATTAGACTTTATTTTGGGTTAAGAGGGTCGGAAGTGGGGTGGATAAAGAATAAAGGATTGCACACTCGTAAAAAAATTAAAGCAAAATAAAACTAATCTCCGATTTACTTAATTGAAACCGTGAATCATAAACGTTCGTTAACAAAAATTTCTGACAGCCGATTACTAATTAATAATTGTGTTTGAGTATTTAATTCGATTATTATTTAAATAAAACGACTGTGAAATTGTTTTAGAACCAAAAATTGTGTGAAATATTTTAATTTTATATCGGTTTTTTTATTAATAAAAAGTTAACCTCGAATTCCATGTTATGGTGAAAAATATTTAAATGTAATAAGATCGTTACAAAAAACATAAAACTTAATCACTTCCTCGCTCAATTAACAATTCGGATATATATACCACCACTTATGATTATGATGCCTTGAGTGTCTTGATTAACTTTTATATTTTTTTAGTATCAGCGTTTAAAATGCAGCGTTTTGCCCGCTCGTCTGCTACCACCCGCTCTCCACCCATCCTCTGAAAATGGAGCGACCGATAAAAAAGGTAACGAATTATAAAAAAGCGGAGGCGCACAATCGCGAGCGCGGACGTGTGGGCGGCGGTGGGCGAAATGAAATGAAATAATGAAAAAAATGGGCAAAAAGCAGTACAAACATGCATTGTCCTCGCCACCACCCCCCTTAATGAGTGGGTGCGGGGAAACGGCCTCCCCTGTACGCGCAACGTGTGTCTGAAGTGGCTGATTATCACCTGATTCCATCTGCGTCAATTGTTGGACCGCTAAATAGGTCGCGGCGGTTGTGGTACCTACGGATTATAGACAAGGACTTGTGTACCTACATCTCGATCATACCCATGTACGGGTCGAGTTTGTTTAGCTAACGAAGTTTTTGTGAACTTCTTGGATGCGTCGCAACTTTTCGCCTACCAACTTCTGTTTGTAACAATACTGTCTTTTGATATTATTTGTATACAGCTTCTGTGTTAGGTGTTCAGTGGTTTTCGTTTCTCCTAAAATAATATGCTATTGGTAGTAAATGACGAACTTTAAAAAAACTTTTTAAAGTTCATATTTCTGACGTGAATATTTTTTTCTAGTAGGTTCCATTTCTGCTTTTGAAAGACTTGTTAAGTCCATAAAACAAAGAACAAGCATCATATAATCACATCACGATCGCCTGTAACTTAATAATGCTCACCCAAAGTTTTCTTTTCACCCGATTGGTCTCACGAAAAATCCCAATTTTCGAACATATTAACCATCAAAAACAGCGTCCGAAATTAATTTGTTTATGCGAAACAAAGGTGGTCCGCCGGGCGCATGCACCCGCGTCACCCACTCCCCGAAAAAAAAGGAAAAAATAGGAAAAAAGGGGGGGAAACGGGGTTCCCACACCCCTCCCGCGGCGCGATCGGCATCGAGACTTCTTTTTTTAATCGCGTCGCATTCAGCATGGTCGTTTTTGGTAAGCACACACTGCGCATTGCCTATTTTCCAATTTAGATTGCTTTGTATTACCGGTTGAGCGATGCGCAATAGTTTTTGAGGCTCGTGACACGTGAGTGCAGGAAATTAAATTTCTGTGTAAAATAAAAACAAAGGGGAACGGGTTTGAGGGTACGCGAGCTTTAACGTTCTAGCGGCGAATGGTCTTGGTAAGAAAAACTTTTGCTTCATCTTCAATCCATTTTCGCCCTTTCACATTACCTTCGTCGACCTATTTTCACATATTTCGAACGTGAATTTCACAAGTCCAGAACTACATTTGTTCTCATCCTTTCTTTAACCTTCTTTTACTTACTTCAACAAAAAATAATTATGTCTAAGGAGTCTCTAAACACGACCCTGTCCTAATGATAATAATGAATCTTACTTCCTGCGCTTGTTACTTGTGCGTTTTAGCTTTCATTATAAATTGTACATGTCACATTTCGTTAAAAAAGAATATTAATCAGGTCTGTAATTTTTTCTCTTCAATATGATATTGCTTAGGAACACTTATCAAAAACAAAAATAATGAAAATAGAACATGTTTTCATTCACAATAGGGTGTAAGAAAACGTTCATCATTTTATAAACTCAAATAACTCAAACTCAAAACTCAAAGCATTTATTTCAATTAAACCATTTACAGGCACTTTTGAATTGTCAAAGAGTCGGTCAGTTAGTCAAAAAGTTGGAGCTAGTTGCCCATTCCAAAACGTAAATCTCTATGGAGAAGAACGGGCAAGAAACACCAAGGACACTCTTTTTAAAACAAGATTCTACAAAATCCTGGGTACATTATTATAAATCAACAGTATTAAGATATTTATTTAATAATAGGTATTTCTTGATCAGCGAGGATGTAAAGAGAGTTCGGAGGGTTATTGAGCCCCACCTTCCTAAGAACTTATAATAGTCTTGCACCATAGATAACCCATGTTTACAACAGACAAGTTAAGACAAAATCTAACCAGCCCCTAATTACGTAAAACACTATCAATCACAATTTGAATAGTTTTGAAAGATATTGCTAAACCATTGCTTCATATGTTCGAAAAATTTGTCTGCTCAACAACGTAAATAACGCAATGAATGTTGTTGAACTGTCAAAATGAAACCCATTCCTACTGATAGTGTGTTTTGCAATTACCCCGCAGATTAAAGTAAAAAATAACAGTAACTTCTTACTTCTAAATTATTACAAGTTTACACACTAATTAAACAAACAACTACTAGCACCATTTAATTGCAAAAAGCCTTCAATTGCCCAACTCTAACCATGTTCCAGTTAAACTTCGCCATAAGATTTCAAAACTATCATTCACGGATCAATTATAACAGTATTAAAATTAAATATAATTAACGACTTACCAGGCTGTAGACCGATAACTCAGTATCAAAATTCCTTGATAATTAGCGCGCCAAAGCAATAAATATTACCAAGACGATTATTAAGCGGCGGGTACTAATCACAAGAAGTTTATAGTGACACCCTGTAGACTAGAGACGTTGCACAAATTATAGAGGGGGTTTAATTGTAGTGTAAAAATGCGTTACGAGTTGAATATGGCGACGGCTGCATGCAAATGTTTTCTCTGTGAAGAAAAAACTAAAGAATTTGGAGGTAGCATTCAAAAGTAGCTACTTTTGATTTTTTTCTGAAAGAAATCTTATTGTTCCCAATGATAGCAGAACATTTCCAAGTTCCCAGAAACCTGGCTTTGTAGCAAAAGACGTAACAAATACAACATCAAAACTCGAAACGATTTGAATTTAGACTTATTTAATATTGCAATAAATTTTCATTGAATTAAATGTAGCAGCGATTTGAATAAACTGCTAACTTAACCCATTTGGATCAGACCGATATGACTTGTCGTTTATGAAGTGAAGCCAAAGGATAAATGAGACATAGGTGTTAATATTTTCTCTATAGAAAATGGTCAGTGATGAAAAAGCATCAGATTATTCTTAAATGCTTAAAAAATAATCCAACTAAATAATGATCAAAACGAAGAATCTAATCAAAATCAAATCAAAATATTTTATTTCACATAAACCAACATGGACACTTATGAAACGTCAGAAGCTAGGTGCACGGTTCCAATTGGTTGTTTCCTATGGAGAAGAGCCGGCAAGAAACTCCACGGTTACTCTTTTAAAAATAAGGGGCTTTTACAATGTTTCAAATTACAGTGTTGATAGGTACGGGAGGACAGTGTAGGCATGTCAACAAGTAACAGGTACTCAACAAAAGATAAAAAAAGGTCTACGACCAAGAACCCAATCCCCTTGAAAAGTTCTAACTCCAAAGCTATCCCTGTGGCACTTACTACGCCTCAAGCAACGCCAGTTTTCTGCACCCTTCCATATAATTAAAATACACTACTTTGTGTAATTAGAGAGCACAAAGAAATCGTTTCTCTAGATGATATCACTAAGAACAAAGTACCATGAAGTTATTAATGATATGAAAGTGCCCTATAAGTGTGAGCTATTGAAATTATTAGGACGTGTAAGATTGGAGATACGACAGTTTGGAATTGAGATATTTGGACTTAATTACGTAAAAACTGTTAATGAACAGAACAAGCAAACAACATGGAAAGTAAAATATAAACAAATGATGGTTGATTCTAAGCCACTATTAGTGAATTATATCTTTTTCTCAAACATAGTTGGAAATTCGAGCATTATTTTGACAACCTTCTTCGAGATAAATCTAAAATGCTGTACTGGTCAAATACATGCGAGCAGCGGCCGGCGATGTTAGTATGAAAATCCATATCTGTCGTGTTTAGAGGCCGAATAAATTACTATGAAAACTCATATCTGTCATGTAATTTAAAAATGGAACAAAGTTTTTACTTCGACCCATGGCAACCAAGGAGGTAACTTATCAAAAAAATTACTTAAATCTCGAACAGGCTTAGCAAATAGAGCTGTTTAAAGTGAAAAAAAAAACAAATAAACTTATTGGTGCGAGAAAAGTTATCGTTGTTCGTCATTGATTCTGGAATTTATAATTAATTTACTTAGTTTGAATTTCCGCGCATTATTTGAGAAAAGTACTATACAAGCCTTGGCCGCAACCAGGCACTGATGAAGTCATGTATATGTGCTCGGCTCGGCTTCTCCTCGGCCCACATTTTCACGTTCGTCCATCAATGCCTCTGTTGTCGGCCGCTGCAGTAATGTACTATACTTTATTCGCATTAAAAAGTCAAGTACCAAAAGCACAAAGATCACCAAATAGTTTTAAATACAGCTTGTGCTTCATCTGCTACGGATACATTATATTTCAAAACTATTGGTAGAAACGTTATCACTTGTCTTGTTCATTTCAGTTTCATCAACAATTTATTGTAAATCTACTGTCTTTTCTAAAATAACCTTCATTTCTTAAATGAGTGGTCACGCAACTAAGACACTGTTATCACCTAATCCCGTACTAATAGTCTAACTCCAAAGCGTCCCACAGTTCTCTTTGTGTCCCTAGCAACGAGCAATCCTTTTGAAAAGCGTCTAAATCGTCACTCCAATATGACCTAGGCCTGCTTATGCGATGCAGGGAGAGTAACGAAACATCCCGGAAATCTCTGCTACTAAACATGGACAAACTGAGAGCTAAAAGGAGTATCTTTAGGCCAAATAACATGATACTATTAGGCTTGCATCTTCTATGAATGATTAGAGATACTTTTTATTACAAAAAATGTAGAATAATGGGTAATAAAGGCCACAACTTTTTATATTAGTGTGACTAGCAATAGATTGAAGAGGAATAGTGGTGACTGAGCAAACCCGCTAATAGGAGCACAAAGCGAGCTAATTGAAACATACACGACTAAAGAGTTGGATAAAGTTCATAGAAATACGTCACCCTTACATAGTGCTTGCTTTCTTTCTAACAAAAAACGAAGACGGAATTCAAAAATATCAACGACCCAATTCTTATGACATATTAGGGGTATCAAAACTTTTGGCTAAGAGGAGCTATATATCTGTGGCTACAGTTGCAACGATTTTAAAAATATGTCCGCGAATTCCCCATCGGCCTGTATGAAACATTCTTAAAGGGCCGGATGGGTAAGTGTACGTTTACGAGGGATATAAATGTGTATCATTAATCAACGTAATTAGATCATTGCCGGGATCGTGTTGCCTCCGACCGTCCCCGACCAGCCCCGAAGCCGCCCGAGAAACTATGTTACGGACTTCTTTTTTCAAATAAATCGAGTTCGGGTGCTTATCTTTTGATTATGAGGATAATGAAGTTGAATTTTGAATGTCGAATGAGATAATAATATATTAATCAGTGGTTTAGTGGCGATTTGTTATTTTAAAGTTGGCAAGTTATACCTTCTCTTGATTTAGAGCGCGGGTTTCATGAGTTTGTAGTAACTAACACCTAATTATTTGTTTACCGTTTGCACATAGCTCCTATGACACCTAAACGTGTTTTCCTGCATATGGATACGTAATATGTGCATTATTTAGAAGAAAATTCAGAAGAATTGGCTGAAAACCGAAGACAAAAAACTACTATCTACATTCTCCAATCATTTAATAATTTTCTTGCTCGTGTTTAATGAAGCAATGATATGACAGAAACTATAGAAAAAACTTGTACAAGTTTTACAGCAAAGATCAAGACGTACTGAGTGAAAATGATACTGTATTGTTCATTCAATAAGTTTGAGCCGTTTCGATTAAAAATAAAAGAAATAACCTAGCTGTAACAAATAAGTAGAAGAATCAATCTTGTGGAAAAAAAAATGAATACGAAGACTTTGGTGGAGGAGTTTGCTACATTTTCAACAAGGAGTGTTGGATTGTGGCATACTTTGTATACTTCTCTTCCTACTCTATTCTTAAATTGCCATAAGTAATCCGGCGTGTAGGTACCAGGATGCTGAGGAATTCCTTGTGGAACAACCCAATAACGGTTTGCCCAGCCTAGAGATCGAAACCAGAGAGCCTAGACAATATGACATTCTATAAGTAATTACGATGCTGGAAGTCAAAAATTTATGGGATTGACATAAGTTAGTGAAAATCTTAGATATGTCGATTCTGTTGAAAGTCGTTGTAGAAATACGACATGCTTTGAAAGCGATTGCCACTTGTCTCGGCCGTCAAGACCCGAGGGTCAGCAGTAATCATCATATGAACAATAAGTAATCTATATTTCGAAAAGTGTTCTTTCTAAGTGCTTCTTCTTCTCCTACGTCGAGTTACAAAAATATTTGATGCCTTAAACCCGAGTATTTCAAGGATTTGTACGATGTCGTAAAAAACATATTTTTGGGCGCTTGCATTGCTAACGCTGGCTAAACCTTACGAGATCGATCAAAATAATGTACTACGGAATTGTATATCTTAAAAAGGTCTACGGAAAATTCCGGGATGGTATATGTCTATTTCCTAAGGACACAGTAACCATTTTTATATTTTAAAAATTACAAAAAAAAAAGGGTTATTTACGAAGCTATTTTAAACAATACAGTATTAATCCTTATTAAATACCTTAAATACGTTGTGCATTTAATGAAGATCAAAGTTTCCCTTTACAGCATATCATTAAAATTAATATTTTAGAAGATATCACAGATTTAAAAGTGTAACATCTAACAATGGGGGTCGATATAGACCACTTTGGGTATCAGCCTTAAACCCATCAGCACGGTTTGTAGCGGGACTATTTCCCCAAAAGTACCATCCTCACTATCATCATCAACAGACTGCAGCAGTCCACTGCTGGACATAGGCCTCTCCAAAAGCATACAAGTCATCTCAATTCTCGGCAACTCTCATCCAGCTGTTACCAGCGACCTTGCAAAGATTGTCGCTCCACCTAGCCTGAGGGCGTCCTACCTTACGTTAACCGATTCGCGGTCTCCACCCTAGAACACGTTCATCCCAGCTGTCATCGGTTCTACGACTAATATGGCTGGCAATATTACAAAGGGTGTTCCAAACGTCAAAAGTATCGTCAAAATGTGTCTTGGACCAGCACTAAGCAGTCAAAGTTTTTCTTACAGAACAGACAGCTATGCTGCTGTGAGTTTTTTTGCGCCACTTCTTATTCCCAGATATAGCACTAGGAAGCGGTGAAGGGCGAGCGTGCGTAGGGGGACTGTCTCATGTGATTTTGATGTTTAAAAAGCGCTGATTCTCAGTATATTTTGAATAAATGACTTTTGATTTTGACTTAAAAACCTCCAAGTGGCGGTTTTAGTGCTGGTCTAAGACACATTCTCATTATGTCGTGGCTTTTAATACATCTGATCCATACCGTAGCTTATTCGAGCTTTCTCAATAACAATATCAATGAATGAATTATTGTTCTACTCTAGTGAATGCAAGTAAAAGTTAGATAGATACATAATTACATTCAGAACAGCATTAGAACTGCTTTACTTTCCGCATCTTACGTAATTATTTCTGTTCCTAATACAATTATTTCACACTACAAACTTGAGAAATCCTTGAAACCAAAATAACTATAAAATAGAAGTTTTTTCTTCAGTTTCGACATGTTCGGAAGTATTTATCGACTAAATCACATCACTAAAGCACTAATCTATCTGTATCAGTAAATTTTCAATCGAATAATTAACTTAAAACGCTTTTTCCGCGTTCCTAAGTAATTTTATCCGATCTAAAACCACCACATAATTGGAACACCTATGATTTATTATCAGTTAATTTTATGATAATCAGACTATGAATAATCTGCGCGGGAGCCGTATTCTGTTACCGTTTTAGTCGGTCGTTAATCGAGTTACGTTTATCGATGATTATATGTTGCTAGTCATTCGTGTTTTTTAATAAATATCAGTCAATTGTTGTCGATAAAAAATGTCGCTCGACAATAATTTTCTTGTCGTGACAATATTATTATGAGCTTGATATCGTCTAAAGATACGACAGTGTTTACAGGTTAGATTTTTTATTTATTTATTTATTTACACTTCTCGCACACAATAAAATATAAAGACGGACTTAATGCCTTAGGCATTCTTTACCAGTCAACCAAGGGTTGTGTAGAGATAAGATGGCAGGTGCTCTGCTTAACAGGCGTTAATAATAATAAAAAATATTAAAAAGATAACAAAATTAATTATAAATGAAATAGGTATACAAGTACCTAAATAGGTTATAAGGTTAATAGGTTATGTAATTTACTTTAATCTATACATCTTCTATTCTATTCTATACAGAGTGGCAAGGACATGGACGCCCAACCTGTTACCATGGATTCAGAAAGGGTTCTGAAACCACTGCGTCGATTTTTTAAAATTTTATCTGCTTCTCTATACATTTAGACCGCGTAGGTATTGCACTTTTCTATGAAACAGCAGATTTTTTTAAGCTATTGCATAGCTTTTATCGCGGGCTCTGAGCGCGGTGACCAAATCAAGAAATTCCGTAACGAAAATAAAACCTAACACCCCCCACTCCGCCTACCATGTAGCTGGGCCGAGCGTTCGCTTAACGTGTATGTATATGGTACGACTGTACTTGAATTAATATCAAAGAAAAAAAAAAACTGCATAAATAAAAAATAAATAAATAATTATCATTGTATAAGTTGATAAAAAATGCTATGCTATAGCTTTACCGCGGCAGTCCCCGAGTGCCACACGTGTTTTTTTTTTCATAATCGACGAAATATTCTGCTTTAGGTGGTCTAGAATCTTGTGCTGAATTCATGATTTCAATTTGCGCGTCGATGTCCCTGCCAGCCTGTATCTACATTAATAAAAAATAGTAACGAAGAATTTTTGTCCGTTTGTCTGGATCCCGGTCCGTTTGTTTGGTTCCAAATTAGCTCAAAAACGGCTGACCGAACCCACACAGATAGTTTATAACCTGGATTAATACATAGGGTACTTATAATCCTGGTAGTACGGTCCCGTGGGATATTTTCCGACAACCATGCAAGCGAAGCCGCGTGCAAAAGCTAGTATTTAATAAATTTTTGACTCACTTTACGTAAAAAATATCTTTAGATTTCTAAAGCCAACCTGGACATTTTCATTTGCATTATTACTAAATATTATAGTATTGTTTTCCACAATAGCTAATGCTGTCAATGAATGCACAAAAGCAACTTTGGGTTAAGAGAAATTCAAGGTTTTAATAACTTGTCTTTATAACAATCGAAGGGAAAGTGTCATAAATATTATTAATTACGTATAAAATCTTCACTATCATTATGTACCATCATGCATAAAAGCAGAGAATAAGAAGATGATCACTAAACGCTTGATTATTATTTAATTTATTACTGTCATAATGAAAATATCGATTTTCAATTGTCCCATCACTTTTTGTGTTGTTAAATGCTATACAGCATGATTTTATTAATATCTTAGGCTGCGTCATTGTATCGGCTGCCTTCTTGCGTTCTATTCCTAGGTTGGACAAAGTGATATTAGGTTTTTCTATTAGAAATTACTCAGTTACAGCCTTTTTTTTTGGGTGGGAAAATCATTCAATGACCTCTCCCGCTCTGGGCGGAGCGGAAGGGCGTGTCAGACTCTTACTGACTAAAACCCACCCGTGTTCCTTCAGTTGCCTGTGCGCCATGGCCACGGTAACTCTTTCGAACAATCCGCGACCCCGGCAGGCATCGGCCCTATCGGACCCCGTCAATGGTGCTGACATCACTGAGGCGCGCGTTGAACACGACGCGCCGTCGACCCGGGCCTGGTCCTTACCGGGCGGCGAGCTGCCAATTGCTCGCCGTCAGTAGCAGCCTGGAGTATGGGTTTGTGCCCGGATGGCAACAGGCTCGCCCTCATTACATGAGACTAAGGCTTAGCAGGCACTACGAATTTTAATCGTTGCGTATAATAATCGCAAATCTGTGAACAATATCAATATACTAGAGTCCGCGTAGTGCGGCAAAAAATCACTTCAGGACTTGCTTGATTAATTATTTTCGTTTGCGATTTTATTTCGCTTTTAAATAATCGCAACAATTCAAATCGTAGTGCGCACGTAGCCTTAAACATAACTGGCGAAATATGGGTGTACTATAGGTACACCTCTGTCTAACTCTTCGGGGATTAGAGGCTTGATGTTATGATGACATTAATATCTTAGACATTAGAAATATTAATAAACACAACGCAGATACTAGTGATGTTCTACCACATCCGGGAATCGTAATGCAAACCGGATTTAAAGTCTCTCTACCTGATTATTATCTGCCATATCTGGTCCATTTCTCCTATTAATATTTGAATATTTTCATTATTAGGAGCGAATTGAACTGACTGACTAACCATCGAAATTGGCAATTTTTACAATAACTTTACCTTTGTTGGTTACTAACTAAGATTACCTGAATTCTATAACCTTTTTGTAGCAAATATGATGGCAGAATGGTGTCCATGAAGAGGTAGGAGAAATGTAGGACGCCTTCTGCTTTCTTACTGCTCCTACCGGAGATTGACAACATAGGAAATACCTCGACTTTCACCTAAGTAAAAAGTAACTGGCCTAGACGTCATCATTACATATTATTAAACAAAGTCCCCCCCGCCGCGTTTGTCTGTCTGTCTGAACGCGATAAACTCAAAAAGTACCAAACGAATTTTCATACGGTTTTCACCAATGGACGGAGTAATTCATGAGGAAGTTTTGGGTGTATAATTCATTAAGGTTTTCTTTAAATTGGCTGGAATATGACGATGATTGTTGAAGAGGTCGGAAAAAATCATACCGACTGGGAGGTTTACTGGCGTTTGCCGCGTAAACCAATAGTTATATTTGTATGAAATTTGGCACACATAGTTTATAATCTGGATTAACACGTAGGCCCGTATTACAGAACGTCACTCAATACTCAAGCATTACTTAAAACTAGATTCGAGCCATTTGATTGGTTGAAACTAGTTTTAAGTAATGCTTGAGTATTGAGTGACCTTCTGTAATACGGGACGTAGGGTACTTTTACTCCCGATAGCACGTTGCCGTGGGATATTTTCCGACATCCGCGCTAGCGAAGCCGCGAGCGAAAGCTAGTACAAAATAAAAGGCATGTATGTGCCTAAGGAGGGTTTCTACATGCCCAATTTGATGATGATGCAACTGTTCTCAGCTTCTCCTTTAAACTCGGCTAATCTAAACTAATAGTTTAAAGAGAAAAGATTAGATTTTTTGAATGTCTATATTTATTGTATTGTAATGTTTGTTTGTTACTCTTTCTCGCAAAAACTGCTGAACGGTCTTGGATGAAATTTGGCACATCGGTGGACCATGACCTGGATTAGGACATAGTATACTTATTATCCCGATATTCCCACGAGACCGAGACTTATGCGGGTGAAACCGCGGGGCACGGCTATATTTCATACAATTTAATTGCATGACCAAATAAATTAATTCAAGCAATAAAATATAATTGTTATCAAAATACTATCTACAGTAATATTGTTTAGGATACGATCTGAGAGTAGCGCAGCGGAAGCTATAACTTATTAAACTCACAAAGCAGCTCACACGGTGTTTATCTTAATTATATACTGATCATACTTTTATATATTGCATGCAGTGACATCATAATTAGAGAGCTCCGATGTGATTAGGCTATTATAAATTATTTGTTTCTGTTACTTAATTTTTTTTACGTTTCGGCCGGGTTTAAATAAAAGGACGTTGCCCGTGTAACGTCATTTCTTTAGCGGCAAAAAAACTTGTTTCTCATATTTTTATGTTTAATCTTGTCTTCCGCTGAAAACAGCAATAGTTTAGATAGTGCCTATATATGCAGGGAGCTTTCAATGTACTTTGACTTCCGGAAAGCGTTTGATAGGGTCAATAATGATATTCTACTGGCAAAATTATGTGCCATCGGATTTCCGCCGGGTCTCTTACGGCTCCTCGCAGACTACCTCCGTGGTCGTCAGCAGTATGTCATACTGGGCCTTTATGAATACCAGCCCTATCAAACGCGGTCTGGAGTCAGTCAAGGATAAATCCTAGGACCCCTTCTTATCTTAATAATGATCAACGACCTTCCTCTAGTTATTCATCACACCAGAAGTCTATTATATGCAGATGATTTAAAACTCTTTTTCAAAGTTCACCCTGAAGCCGTCTAGCACAGCAGCGTGATATTGGAGCGATATTAGAGTGGAGTGTTAAGAACAAAATGGAATTTAATTCTTCCAAATGCTTCGTCATGAGTTTTACTCGAGCATGAAACCATATCACCTTTAATTATAAAATTAATGACAGCAGTATTACTAGAACAGCTGGAATGAAGGATCAGGGTGTCATATTTGACCACAAGTTAACGTTTCATGATCACATGATATCGGTACCAAAAGATTATTATAGGCGATTAGGTTGCATACTGTGCAATGCTAAAGATTTCAGCAACATCAGTGCTATCAAATCTATTTTTAATGTACTTGTTCCCAGCAAACTGGAGTCCAGTGCATGCGTTTGGAACCCGCACGAAAAAAAGTACACTTTACTCTTAGAAAATGTCCAAAAAACTTATCTTAGGTATCTATATAAACGTTTGAATGGATATTATTCGTTTATGTATCCTTCGAACTTTCTTTTAGGCTGTTTAAGGTACAATTCTCTCGAGGTTAGAAGAAAAAAACACTATGTGTAAGACCCTTCACGGAAAAACAGATGCTCCAGAACTGCACGATGAACTGTCCCATCTTTTTGCTCCGATAAATTATAGCCGTGACAGGTGGCTCAGTTTGTTCGCCGTGCCTGGGAGTCGAACTGTCGCTCCAGCCCAGTCTCCTGTCCCTCGCAAACTCTCTGCGCTCAATGCTCTCTTGTAGGCCAAGCCTGACTGTTATGTGTTCGCGGTTGAATGGAAGATCTCGTCAGTATGTCTGAAGTATTGTAAGACACTTATGACTGTAGAGAAGTTGTATACTTTTCGTAATTGTACTCAACTTATGTGTTTTTGTCGTAATTGGCCTTGGCCATTTTATGTTAAAATTAATAGTTATTCAAGTAAAACGGTATTTTGTACCTTTGAAAACCAATGAAAGATACGTTAAAGAACGCATAGGTAGATCTGCGCATGACTCTTTTGTAGCTGCAAATCATATGATATGCCTTCCGTTGAAGGCAAGTCACATCGTTATGTCACTTGCCAAGTATTGGTATCAATCGAAGATTTTTGCCTTATCAAAGAGGAAAACCAATACTAAAACCTGGTTTTTAATCTCTAATTCACGTTGAATACCAAAATATCAACTGGTAACACTGAGGAAGTACACAGTACTTCCTCGGGACAGCGTGTTTCGGGATTGGATTGTAATAAGTCACCATAATTCAGCGAATACACCGGACTCAACCGTCATTTGTTTTTAAGAAGAATCCAAGCAGGATTCTTTTTAGATAAGACTAGAATCGTGAGTTTAAAAATGGAACAAGATTTTGAGAGGAAAGCATAGACATATCTTCGGCGACTTTTTATCCTTTTGCAAAACAAAGTTTATGTGTTGTTTTTGCAACGTAACCCGTGTTACCGCTTTAGGATGTCACTTACGTTTTTATGGCAAAAAATCGATGTTTTCTTTGCTATAAAGTTCGTTTCTATTCACGTCGAACACTAAAATATCAGCTGGTAACACGTCAGTACATAATACTACCTCGGGGCAGCGTGTATCGGGAGCGGATTGTAATAAGTCGCCATAATTTATGTTACATGCAATTAAAGTAAGATTGTTGCCTGGTCCGGCGGCGGTAGCCCGGGAGTCGGGCTTTGTTGTTGATTGCTATTATTTAGTTTAATGTAGTATCGATGGTTTAATGATAGATTGAGGTGAGTGTTCGGATTTTTTGGCTGAAACTTTAAAATGAGTAATTAGTAAAAATTAGAGTGATTATCGTGTGTATGAGTAATTGTGAGTAATTATCGACATTAAAAGGCACTTTTGCATTGAAAAGTACTTTGTAATGATAACATAACATAATATCACGTCTGTATTCCCCGAAGGGTTAGGCAGAGGTGTACCTATAGTACACCCACATTTCTCCAGTTATGTTTAAGTCCCATGTAATAGGGGGCGAGCCTATTGCCATCAACCGGGCACAAATCCAGACCTTCCAGAATCGGGATCTTTTTAATGATCTACTTGAAAATAAAGATTTGACATTAACTTTATCGCTGTTATGATTGTTTATGGGAACATGTCTACGACAGAAAGTGGCTTATTTAAGTAAGTCTCATTTTGTATCTAGCAATATATTTAATTTAATATAAAAAAAAATGTCTAAATGAACAAGCAAACTTAATATTTGTGCTTTTAGTTTTAGACTTTCAATAGCTTATTAAATTTGTTTGCCGTTGATTAATTCCGCGCTATAGTACGCCATGATCACACTTAATCAATCCTCAACAACTTTAAACTCCACTTAAAGAAGAACCATTTAAAAACCTACTTATCCCATAAAAAATACAACATCAACATTAACTGTCTTTGTAAACTCGCTATAAATCCACTCTTCCACGCTCCACGCTCCCGGGCTATAATTGCGGTTCTGTTACTAGGTTTCCTGTCACTAAATGAGATTAAATGCACCACAGAATGTTTCTCAATAGCATAAGAACATTTAATGAAGCCAGCTCGTTTTACGACCGCATTAAGGGCTAAATACATTTGTACTGGATAGCTCGCAATGCACCGGAATAGATGACTTGGAGTTTATTGCTGAACAAATCTTTACGCACCCGTTTATTATCGTGGCAACACTGAGAAAGAAGGGAATAAAAATCGGCCAAGTGCGAGTCGGACTCGTACACGAAGAATTCCGTCTCACCGTACATAATTTTAAACTACATATTTTTACCATTATTAACGTCGAGCAAAAAACGCCGAAAACCGGATTTTTAGGCGTTTAATTTTTAACTTTATTATTATTATTTGTTTTTATAGCGGCCATAGTAGTCAACACTGTGTGAAAATTTCATTTTTCTACCTATTACTGTTCAGTAAATACAGCCCTGTGACAGACCGACGGACGGACGGACAGCGGAGCCATAGTAATAGGATCCCGTGGGCACCACCTTTTGAGTACGAAACCCTAAAAAAGATTGATTCATTGGAACAGTGAAAAAAACAAAATAAAAAACACGTGTGGCACTCGGGGACTGCCGCGGTAAAGCTATTGCATAGCATTTTTTATCAACTTATGCAATTATAATTATTTATTTATTTTTTATTTATGCAGTATTTTTTTTTCTTTGATATTAATTCAAGTACAGTCGTACCATATACATACACGTTAAGCGAACGCTCGGCCGAGCTACATGGTAGGCGGAGTGGGGGGTGTTAGTTTTTATTTTCGTTACGGAATTTCTTGATTCGGTCACCGCGCTCAAAACCCGTGATAAAAGCTATGCAATAGCTTAAAAAGTTATTCAATAGCTTAAAAAGTTATTCTTCTGCGCAGCATTATGTACTATACAGTTTTTCTCTCTTCGAGATGGCAGCGGGACTATAGGTTTATTTTTTTTTCAAATAAGCCTGTGGTTTGTATAGACATACATATCAGTTCTGTAATGGATTGCAAGGCACCGGAAGCCTACTGCAAATGCAGGCGGAAGCACTACTAAGTTTGTCGTAGACCACAGCTCGATAAATGCTTCTGAGTTTCTGACTCTTGGAAATCAAAAACACTCTCTTGTCTTACACTTCAGTACAATTTTAAATGTTATTAAATAGCACTACTATATCTTCTATATCTATATATATTATAAATTAAAGTCGTGTTTCGTGTCTGTCCGTATGAGCGCTTAGTTCTTCTAAACTCCACAATGGATTTTGACGCGATTTTCACCATCATTTAGAGAATCTATTCTGGAAAGTTTATGTGCTTACATAAATATTAAACTTACAAATAAAAATAAAAAATTTCGAGTCGTAAAAACTATGTGAAGCAGGGGGGTCGTTAGTTGCATTATTTTATAACACTACGCCAAAAAAAGAAAATATTCCAAACGAAAAAAAAAAACGTAATGTGTCTTTCAAAACGACCGATTCGCACAAATCTATGCAGCCCTTAATTGATATCAATATGATTATTATATGTAATGATTTTATTTATCATGCCGATTACTTCCTTGTTATGCAAATGTACATAAATGTCGGTAGAGACTCTTAGTTGCATAAAATAATAAAGGTACTACAAATATGGTTTAATGACTTCTACGCTATGTTAACTTATCTTCATCGGTTTGTTAGGTAATGAATACAGGATCGTTAAGTATATTAATTAATGTATGAAATAGTTATGCAAAAATATATGAACACGAGTTATGAAAGAAAATGTCAAAATTCGGAAAAGACTATGGTGGTTCAGCCAAATTAATATGATTGTAATCATCATCATTGGCAGGCTTATTTACATCCATTGCTGAGAATAGACCGCCTCTCCTTTTGTGCCATGCTTCCCTGCGGGGTAATTAAGTAACACAGTAAAAGTAGGAATGGGTTTCATTTTGACAGTTCAACGACATTCGTTGCGTGATTTACGTTGTTGAGCAGACTAATTTTTCAAACTTAAGAAGCAATGGATTAGCAATAGGCTTCAAAATGATTCAGATTGTGTTAGACAGTGTGTTACGTAAATATGGTGCTGGTCTGTGCGAGTCTCATCCAGCACCCTAATTGCGCAACACACTATCTATCATAATCTTAATAATTTTGAAGCCTATTACTAATCCATTGCACTTCATATGTTCGAAAAATTTGTCTGCTCAACAACGCAATGAAGGTTGCTGATCTGTCAAAATGAAAACCATTCATACTGTTAGTGTGATAAGCAATTACCCCGTGGGTCTGCCCCGCCATCTTCTCAAATCAATATTGGTTCTGAATTCAGTGATGTGTTATTATTTAGTGCGTTAATCTTAACTTCAAAATTACCATCAAAACCGTAAAGTAAGAAATCTAACTTCTTACTTCACTTTCTAATGTGTATTTAACTGAATAAATTGAGTAAGGAGTTCGCCATTGTAAGTATCTTAGTAAATAAGATAAATGCACACTAAAACTGCTCCAATTCTGTATCCTTAATTACATGCAAATATAACCAAATAAAATTATCACACAACACTATTGCATGATATTAGCAATTTAATCTAATTATGCCAAAACTAGAATGTAATCTCATGAAACAACAATCAGGTTTTGTTTCTGTCTCACTAACTCTAGTACCGCGATAATGAGCGCGAAAGGGAAGGGAGACGTGTTGTTGGATGTGTGCTTGCGCAGAAAACTGCGTAGCTTGCATAAATTGTTTAAGGCGTAAAACACAGCTACTGTATCACGCGACACGCGATTCGACGCGCGATTTTCCACGCGTTTTTATTTACCTACACACATTTTTGTAGAATATGTCTACAAATGCATATGATTTTCTGTCTTGTTTATGTGCATAGCTTTAACAACTCCTGCTTGTAGCAAGTTTTTATTCATGAATACATTAGCACGATGGGCTTTAAATAACTTCCAGAAAATTACGAAAATGAAAATAACGTAGTTTTCCTGTTTTTTGTCCAGCACTGATGTTACATTCAGGATTATCTACCGAAACTGCAAAAGCAGAAGATAAACTAAAAATCGCGACAAAGAGAACCTAGAATAGTTTGCTTTCAAATCAATGTTCATAATATAGAGACATAGAGTGCAATAATTTGACCACGGAACTTAGTTACGTCACGCACACCATCGTCAAACTTCACGAAAGACATCGATACATCTTTCAACAGCGATCCTCTACACTTTCATATTAATAAGTAATCGATACAAGATTAGCGTCTTGTCGCGCGTATATCGCGGGCGACAACCAGTAGCTCGGGCTGTGCCTACGCAGCCACGCTTGCACCGCGCCGCGCCACCGCCGCGCTCGCGTCGATCGCCGATTCTAATCAATATGCTAAGTGGCGATACGGCATCGCGTGCGACCGCGAAATACTCGCTCTTTGTTTAATTAACTACCCGATTAATGTTACATTACGCGGATATCTCATTGCTACAGTTATAAACTAGTCCCTTTTTCTGTAAGGATATCGTAAAAATGTAGATTGAGATTATTTATAAGATCTAGTGAGCAGTGTGAACATGTTTGTTGACTTTTAAAATTGATTTACTTCATATGGATATCGATTTTGTTGTGATAAGTTAAGATAGTGTCAGATCCGTGACAGCACATGCAAATTAAAATAAATAAATACTTGGAGCTTTTTTAGATGTTTCAGTACTGTATGTCATCAATTTTAAACCAATTCAGAATCGAGATATATAAGTAATGTCCCAGAAATGCGATAGCATAAGCATGCTCGTATAAACTTAAACAATCACACAAGAAGGCGCAAACACCATTCTTAAACGGAAACAACAAATATAAATCACAATTAAAAGTAAAAAACGGATGAATATTTTACTTCATTAGCCACTCGAGATTAATGCTTAAAGAATATAAAATGGTGCTCCAATCAAGGATCCAAAATTTCAGTTTATTCTTTTTGACTGGCCCATATCAGAGAGGAACACTTATGGATGCAATTTTATTAATTAATTTCGAGATGCATTTATCTTCTTCGCATGATGCAAGCTTTTAATAAGGCCGAGCCACCATTATGGGGATTGCGTTTGAGGGAAGTTGGGGTGATTCGGACAACGGGCTGAGTGGGCGATAATTCATCGCGCGGGAAATTAGGAGCGCTCTGTTTATTGCAACACCTTTTCGTTGGCGCTGTGTTTGTCCGCGCGAGGTTTTAATTTTAGATTTTATGCGAATTAGATTATGTTTGTGTTCGTTATATCAGATTTATTGGTTTATATCGAATTGTTTTTGCGTAGATAAATAAATGGTACATATATATACCTATTAAATTTTTAGCTATAAGTAACAAAAAATACCCACTATTTTACTAGTTACATGACACAAACACTTACTTATAGGACACAAAACTTTGAATTGGGATGACATTAATGTCGATTCTACATCCTAATGATGGGTCAGATTGACAACTTTTTTTCGCATAAAAATGGTACTCAACTGGTAATCAACTTTTAAAAATCGCAGAAAAGGTTAGAAAATTACTAAAATACTCAAACATCCCTTAAGAAACTAATAAACACAAACAGATTGAGTTCTAAATATGATATTGACATAACAATAAACAGGCTCATCGATTTACACAATATTAGTATTTTAAAGCCGGTCCACACGGCCCGAGCCTCCCCTAATTTGAATAATAATCTCGCCATCAATCTGTTTGGTTTGCCTTGCTCCTTGATTATTAAAACAAGACCTCATTTAGATTATGCGTTCAATATTAAGTTAATTTTGTAACTTGTTCATTTCTGGTACTGAATGCCAATACTTCGCCAATAAAACTAGACAATTGTTAGTCGGGCGTTGAAGATTTTTGCGCTTTTTTTTTTTCTACCTGGTACAGTCACCAAAAGATATAAGTAACCGGGGTCGTCGGATACAGTTGAATTTTACTAAGAAGCCGATGGATTTTATTGAATGAAATTTTATTTGATTAATAAACTGTTTGTTTTCTATTAATTAAATTAATTTTATTCGAAAAAGTCCATTGGTTTCTTACTAAACTTCAACTACATCCAACGACCCTGGTTACTTACCAATTTTGATGACCGTACATTAACACCTCAGTGCTTCAAGCAATTAATATTTTACCTACAAAAGTGTGGTTTATTTGTTTTGGATTTGTATATAAGGTATAGAAACCGTTTGGCAATTATTATTTGCAGTAATTACAGCTAATTGAAGAATGTATGATATTTTATGGCTGCCAGGAGCAGAGAGTTAGGTACTTACCAGCATTTTAGGAGAGCTAGTATTTCTCTAAAACTTTATACTAACATGAGGTTTTAAATTCTGTTAAGTATCAGAATACGAAAAATACTTATTAGTAAGTACACTACAGTGACAGAAGGGGCCTCAGGGGGTGGGAGGTCTCAAAGAGATGTCAGTATCATTGACGGGGTCTGAAAGGGCCGATGCCTGCCGGGGTCGCGGATTGTTCGAAAGAGTTACCGTAGCCCTGGCGCACAGGCAACTGAAGGAACACGAGTGGGTTTTAGTCAGTGTGTGAGGTAAGTACAGCAGAGTAATTGAGATTGTGTAAGAATGGTTTTCTTTTTGACAGTTCAACAACATTCATTGCGTTATTTACGTTGTTGAGCAGATTTTTTTTTCGAACATATGAAGCAATGGATTAGCAATAGGCTTCAAAATTATTCTGATTGCGATTAATAGAATGTTACCCGATTAGGGTGCTGGTTGGACTTATATCAAACCAACCAGTAGAAAAATAGATCTTGTCCCTATTTTTCTGTTCCTTTCTTCGTGTCTGTTTATATGTGTCTAAATAAATGGTTAAATAAATAAATCCATTAAATTAGCAGGAACTGATAATGCTGCACAAAACTAAAGAAAAAAATCTGAAAATCACGCATTATTTTTAACTCTATCTCTTTATTGTTTTGCCTTTTACCACAAGATAGCAATATTCTTCGCTTAGTTTACAAAAACAATACTGAAACTTCCACACAGTAGCTTCCTTTTCAACACGCTCCTTAAGATCCCAAAAGATACATCAAATAAAATCACGCACACACATTTTAAACTAATTTAATCACCTTCTACAAACAAAAAGGCTTGTAAAAGTAGTACAATTATGCAGTATGTGGCCCTCATAACAGTAAGTAACTCCAGGACCCTATAGCACAAAGTTTACAAGTCCACAATTCTACAAAATTGTTAAATTGTAGAAAAAATTGCGTAACACAGAAATTAAAAATATTTATGAGTTTAAAATTAACAATCTTCAATTCTCTCTTTTTTTATTTTTTTTACAAACGTTGCCCCACACTACGAATTTCTCCTGTATTGTGGGTGCGTTTACAAACATTTAAACTCACATACACAAACAGCTAGACCCGGAACAACTACTTGTAGATCATACAAATATTTGTTCCGTGCGGGAATCGAACCCGCGACCCGCAGCGCAGCAATCAATCGCTTAACCACTGCGCCAACCGTGACGTCATTCTTTCGCATTTTTAAAAGCGTAGCAAAGAATGATGAAGTATGTATAAATTGTAGACTTGTCACTACAGTTTACATATTTGTAAGGTTTTTCCCTTACAATAATTGTGTGGCTTATAGTTTTGTGGTACACGGACTTGTAAAACGGACGTCTAACTTTAAATTATAATCTACCCTATTCTATTTTTTACTATGGCAAGCGAAGCCGATGTCCACTATTCTGCCAATGTCTAAAGTGAATTGGAAAAGCGAATGTATTGTGTCTATTTAAATCAATGTCAATGTCTAGTATTGTCTTTGGTCTTTGGACATCATGAAATAGACAACAATGTCAAACTTTCAACGTTTTAAGTACGAGGCTTTTGGCTACTTTTTATTAATGTATGTATTTTGTCAACTATAGTTTTTTTTGTATTGTGCGTGTTGTTTGTCCAGAATGAACAAGTTTTCTTTCTTTCTCTTTTCTAATTGTAAACTTTTGTGGTACAGGGCCCTGTAGCAGTTTATGATACGAGCAGGAGATAAACTTCGATAACTGTTACTCTCACACACGTCCAAATGTTATGATATGGTTCTTATAGCTTCTGTATGATGGGCTGTGATTTTTTTATGGTTTGGGTAACGGTGGATTTTAGGGGTTCTATATTTGAAAAAGAAATGCTATATGTTGGTGAAAATCTATATAGGTGGGTGAGTTTAAATGATAAAAGATTTTATTTCTGTAAGTAGATTTGTACAAACACTTTTACACGTCAATCATATTTTAGAACTTGATGAGGTCGGCGTTTCCTATCTGACTACTCTGAGAAGAAAGGCCGAAACAAACTCAGAGGTCACAGTCTCTTTTGAAGTCCAGACATAGTCTTGGTCAGATCATGTGAAGACCATGTCGATTGGTGTCTGAAATGGTCTTTTGAGGAAAGAATCACACAGATTGAGTGGACCTGTCCAATCAGTGCACGCATTTGTCAGTAATCGTGCAGTTCAACTCACAATTTTAACTTTTCTTTACTTAAAACAAAATAGTAGAAGTTCTGTTCCACTAGTATTAAATTCTCGTGCCGCCTTGTCCCATCAAATCAAATCAAATCATTTATTGGTTTGCAAACATGGGTATTTAGTACATAGATGTTTTATTATAAGAGTACTCCATGTTCTACCATCACAAGGGCATACAACTCATATTACCCATGTGAACATAGACGCTTCTCAGCTTTTTGAGTCATTTAAAATAATTGGTCTCTAGCAGATTTAAATGTCAAGTCTGTCAAGAATGAATTATTTGACTTAGAAAAAAAAAATATTTTTAAATTAACAAATCTTCTCACAATTTTCAATTCATGCACCATTCAATGTTTCACAGAAACGGAGGAAAAAAGTCAATTCCATTGAAATAAAAAGTAATTTTCCGTTTTTATTGTAAACTCAATTTGTTAAAATAAACGCCTAGGTACTAACTAACCCAAAAGTTGTCCAAAGTATATAAAAAGGGTTGAAAGATAAAGTCAGCTACAACTCGAACAATAGAGGCAATCACAAAAAATTAAAACCGTTTCACAGAAGAAAACTTTGTAATTTTGTATTGCAGATTAGAATTTTTGAACACTGTGCAATTATTATTATTTAACATTTAAAACTACTTTTACTTTTGCAAAGGATCTTTTAAGATTCATTCGATCGAATTAAAATTAAATTGTTTATAATTAAATGCACTCGGAAAATGGAAATCTTAAAAGTACGCATAATTATAAAAAAAAAAAAACCTGAAAATAACCAGTCGTTTCTTATTATATATAAGTTTAGATCTTTTTACAGAACTATTCATATTTTTTTAGTTGCTTCAGTATTAAAACTTCTTAACAATCATCGGATATTTCAGGGAAAAGTTCATTTGTATTTTTCTGTTTTTATTGTTTTCCTTGATTTTCCTTTGAGGTAAAGCTGTCATTTATTCTCTATATTTACGTATTTTGAAAAAATATTTATTGCATCAAGATGACTTCTAAGCACTCACTACTTCAATCTTCTACCACATAGTCAGTTGCAGAAACAGAAGTTAAAAAATTATTAATTAATAATAATGTTTTAATTTAATTTGCTGTCTCTATCACTTCTTAAAGATGAATACATAATATATTGAATATCTACATAATAACACATAAAACCCTTTTTTTATAAACGTCGCTTAAAGTTCAGACACGTTTAAACGTAAAAAAATGTACAGTTAAACAGTCATTAATCAGTAGTTAACTGTAAGAAACGTTTATAAATAAACCCCAAGAAATGTAGATAGGTACCGTATGTTATAACGTTGATAATTTACAAAAGGTACCTGTCTGCGTGTGATTGATAAATATAAATACAAACTATTTTACAAACAAAAAAACAACTGGCTTTAAAAAAAAACACTACAAAGTGAAAAATTACTTTAAGTTTGGAAGTCGGTGTCTTGGGTTTTGTATTTTCGTTTTTTGTCATCGACTTCCGAAATTATATCGCGTATCAAGCATACAAAAAAAAACATACAGACGAATTGAGAACCTCCTCCTTTTTGAAATCGGTTAACATATCGACCTCATTACTGAAAATATGAAGTTTTTCCAAGAAAAGCAAAGAGATCTGCGTTTTTTGTGTATGTACGATTAAGATTCGATTTTTTTTCTTGTCTTACGTAGAGTTGTCGACAGTCGACAATTCTGTATTGAAATGTGATAGTTTACTACGCAATTAAATATTAATTGTAATAGAATTCGTGCCTATGGTTACATGCTTGAATCAAGTAGCCATTTAATAAAGGCATGTATTTAATCGAACATCTAATAATTCCCATTTTGCGCTCCTAAAAATATTACTGAACCCTCTAATATCACCTATTATTGTGAACCTCAAATAATTCCTATTTTGGGGTTCTAAAAATCCTAAATAGCCAAGTAACTGCAACCAACTTGGAAGTAGCGCTCGAAAGAGTTAACATTTCGATTCAAGAACAGTTTGGCAACTTTTTGACCCTAATATAGACTTTTTTAGTATATTTACCACATGTGACACGAACAATATAGACTAGTCGCTTTTCGTCTTCGGGTGCAAGAGGTCGATAATTAAGCACCATTGTTTTCTGCGCTAAAATGTATACTTTTGCAGCTATCATCGTTTTACTTGGTTTTCTTTGGTATTGTTCGTCGAATCGTTGAGCTCCTTAAGTTCTGAGTTGAGCTACACGATTACTGACAAATGCGTGCACTGACTGGACAGGTCCACTCAATCTGTGTGGTTTTTCCTCAAAAGACCATCTCAGACACAAATCTACATGGTCTTCACATGATCTGACCAAGATTATGTCTGGACTTTAAAAGAGACTGTGACCTCTGAGTTTGTTTCGGCCTTTCTTCTCAGAGTAGTCAGATAGGAAACGCCGACCTCATCTAGTTTTTAAAATATGATTGACGTGTAAAAGTGTTTGTTCAAACCTACTTACAGAAATAAAATCATTTATCATTTATCATTTACTTTTTGTACTTATTCGTGTGTTTATTGTTCCAAAATAAATTTTATTTATTTATTTATTATTATTTATTTATTGTTAATTCCCGTTTATGAATAAAACGAAGATATATTTTTGACTTATCTTTTGAACTAATTTAAATCTACCTCAAGCTGCTAACATCAACTCAATTTTTATCCTCGATTAATCCAAGTTCACACTTGCGAACCGTACACCATCGGGTATAATATCGAGTATATAAATACTGCTTTCTTCATTCCCGACGGTATTAACATACTTATTAATTGCTGCCTCCGGGGTACACTGGTAGCTTTATAATATTTCTCCAATGCTTTACGAGTCCGCGACTCCGCCCTATGCGTTGGAGTTGCAGACATTAATGCGTTGCCATCGTCGTCAGACAAATGAGTATGCTGATTAAACTCGTGTGCACTATTCTTTATTTTCTTTTCTTTTTTTGCTCGTGTATCGGCTACTTATTTTAGTTTCAAGATGGTTGTTGTAATGTTTATGGGTTGCGCTGTTATATCGGACTTCAATTGTTTTTTTTTTAGTTCGATTAAGCTTACAGTGGCAGCTTAAGTTCGACTTATTTTTGACGTGTAAGTTTATGTTAAAAGTGCAATGGTAGCGATGAGGCTAGATAAGATTAAATTAAGAAGAGGCATTTGCCTTGTAGATGCGCAATTATTACATGCTGAAATTATACTATTGGATTTTGAAAAGCCTCAATTTGAAATCCAAACATTCTCAGTTGAATTAACACAACAAAACTAATGTATTCCTCTTTTGTTTTCAGGTAAAGTCGCATTCCACATCACCAGTAAGTTAACAGCACATCAAACATTTTCGTACATTATCATAACATAAACAAACTATTTAACGAACGTTAGCACGCACACAGACGCGTCTTCAATCAAGGCAAGTCGCATTTCGAAAGCAAATTATCAACCTAGAAGGGGGCAAGGGGGGGAGGTATAATTAAAATCCGTTGATTAATATGTAAATGTAATAAGATTACCCTCCCCTGAATAATTTAAATGGAAGCCCGGGAGATGAGTTATATACGGCGGACTCTCATTATACCGTAGTTGTATTGGCCACTATAATGTATGTTGCGTCCTGTTTGATAAATGCTGTCTGTAGATGCGAGTAGGTGCGGGTTTCGCTCGTGTGTCCGCAGCTTAGCTTCTGAGTGCATTGTTTCGAGGTCCACTCGGGTGGCAAATGAAGAAAAGTGGAAGGGTTACTTTTGGTAGACTGCGGTGTCTACAAACATAGAGTGTGGATGGTAGACACTGATCATAAACTATTACCTATTAGATAGAATGTCGTATCATGTCTTCGTGTTTTGACAAACATGACTAAAAATATTTAGTTAGTAAATTTTTGGAGCCAAATAAATCACCAAACGAAGCATAGTCTTCATAGTTGATCTTGTGAGCATGTGCAGTCGAAATTGTTAATAATTATTTCTTAGAGGCAACTTAGGTGCTTTTCTTGTAGGTTGAGATAGGTTGGTATATCAAACCAACACATTCCCCAATACCAATAATCGAATACAACCTGCAGTACATAATCAGTTTACCATCGACCTCGTACCGCCAAAACGGCCATGTTTCCGCCATCTTTATTAAGAACGCATGGCCACCCGCCTCCTGGCGTTGGTCAACAGCCAGCAAGGCGTTAAAGGCATCAGCTACACCACCCACCAGTTGTGATAGACCTCCCCACCCCCTCTTGAACCCAACTGTTTCTAGTCGCAGCGGGGCGGTGAGACGGCGTAGACCGGTCAGCGTACACTGGTCTTTGGTGCTTGGCTCACTTGTCTAATGGCTTTGATTAAACTGCCAGTTTATTTGACGGTACGATGCGTGCGTGCGACCACGTATGAATTTATGTTTAGACGACGACCGAATATGGAATTATGATCGAAGATTTAGGATCGTGAGGAGGCATCGTGAGCATTCGTGGGCGATGGTCTGAGTTTTGCGACGATTTTCTATGACGTAAGTCTTTGAGGACAATATTTCTACAGCCGTTGTAAGCTTAATGCTTTATTGCAAGTAAAATAACTAAGTCCTATTTTAGAAATTATTGCGTATTACTTATATTTTTTTCTTGATATTGGTAGTGCTAGATAAAAAGTGAGGAGAAACATCAAAGGTGATATTTCAGTAACTTTTTTTGTAACTCCTAGCATTTTCTTACGTCATCGGGCTTACGTAAGTACAAGAAAGAACTGAGAGCTTTTAATTTTTCTTCGGTAAGCATTAGTAATTGTTATGTGTGTGCATCATCTTTATGATGGACATTATTAAACATCTCAAACTAGTTTCTTCGTTTAAATATCTTTCCAAAATAGGTTTAGTTTTTTTTAAACTAAACGGTTGGTAAAGAAATTTAATTTAGGCTATTCTACATTTCAAGTGGACCAGCAGGCCGAATTCTGTCATCTACAGAGTCGAAGTATTAGCTGGAGCAGTGTTTGAATCGGATTTTTTTTTTGATGCAATACCTGATGTTAGTTTTAATAATATCGAGACTACTCCGATTGTAGAAAGAACAACTTGCGAATTGCCAACTTACCAATGCCTATCAATAGTCACTATCCATTCTTACAACTAATTCTAATATTAATTTTCTATCTTGTATTTTCTCACAGTTGGCCAACATTCTCCCCAAATCAGAACCCTAATTGCGTACCTAACACACTATCAATCACAATCTGAATCATTTTGAAAGATATTGCTAAACCATTGCTTCATAAGTTCAAAAAAATTGTCTGCTCAATAACGTAAATAACGTAATGAATGTTGTTGAACTGTCAAAATTAAAGCCATTACTACTCTTAGTGTGTTACGCAACTAACCCGCAGGTATCTTTACAAAGTTCTTGTCATGTGACCATGAAAGAAAGGTCAGCATTTTTCATCGAGTAAATTTTAATCCCGGTCTCATATTGACATGTAAACGCACCTCTAACCTAACCTTATCGACCTCAAACTTCCAGAATTACTTACCGATGCTATAATTGTAGCTAATTCAGTTCAGGTTCATAGAGCTACGGTAGAACAACAAATTATATCAATAATCCTGTCTATGGCCGGCTAAACGTAGTGGCTTAGGCATTTAGGCTACAAATCTGACCACTAAGTTCAAAGGTCTGCATGATATTGACTGCAGATAATGAAAAGTTTCAGAGGAAATTAGACTTTGTCAAATTTTTCATCAGTTTATCGACTAGGTACAGTTTTGGATCGCATTTTCGTAAAAATTAAAAATGTTGCTGAAAGTAGAGAGAGAGAGAGCTCGATATTTTCATGTGTTTCTGAAAGTTTTCGGTAGTGAAATCTTTTGACAGCTAGCTTTCTTAGCAAAAAAGTGATCACTATTTGTCTTTCTGGGAGAAAATCATACAGAATCTACTCTAATTTACACAAAAATCAATCGTAATAACCATCAAATCATCTCTTTGACCAAAACCAATACAAAAACCTCACAATCTTCCAAGAACCATCGCAACAGTAAAATACAAAGCAATTATTATTGGTAGCCGACGCACGTCAACAATAGTGTTCAACCGAGCCTTGCCTGGCCTCTCAATAATTAGGATAGTGCATCTCCGTTTACCGAATGAGAATAAAGCCTACCCTTTGTGTTTGTGTGAAGACCCCCTGTGTCTATGTGTGTGTATGCATCTTGATTCTCCGTATTTATGTGTGCTGGCTGTGGGGGCATGTCGTCCTCCGCATGCCACTCTACGATAGTAATGTCGTATATTTCGGTCGTGCGTACGCTGGCCGTCTTATTATGTTTTAGCTGGACAGAGTGACTTAAACATGAATTAGTCGTGTCAGTTTGGAACATAATGTGGGATGTTTAGACTTCCCACGATGCTCTTACGTCTGGGTTACACTGAAAAACTTTTGAGCGACGGTTCTCGTCGGCCAATCAGAAAAGTACCACGAAATACCAGTAATATTAAGAACCGAATTCTAAATTCGTTTTAATTTTTGCCGGTCGAACATTTTGTAATCAGAAATCCTTTAGAGACTTCAATTTTTATTGAAATTGGCGTCTCGTTAATTAAAACCAAATCGAATTAATTACAGAGTGAAAATTATTCCACCCCTTTCCAGCGACCTTAAAAACGTAAGACACAGACTAGCAGGGTGAATGTACACAAAATCGGTACATACATATTGTTGGAAACACCGCATGCCATAAACTAATATTCGCTCGGACACTACTTGGAGTTATTGGACAATGTAAATGAACGCTATCTCCTATAATGCCTGCCTTATTTCCCCCTCAGCCAGGCCAGTGCCCGCAGCGACCCCTCCCGGGGGTGGCCCCCCCACCCCGGCCGATGTCTCATCAGTAAGGATTGAACCCTTTAATGTATTCACCGTAACTTCGGGATGAGTCTTGTATTAGTGTTATAATGAGACGTGGCCCTAAGGAATTATGGCTATACTTGTGGATCTCTGGGGTCGGGATTAACCCCAACCTAGTTTCAATTTCTATATATGAGAGGTTTCGTGGGAAGGGGTCGATAGTATCATATCTCAATGTTTTAAATCTGATAGCAGCATTGTTTTGATTTTAGTACAGACGTTTTCGCTTCACTATCTTACTTTCATGTTTATGTTTACTGAACTGATCTTAGCATTTGAAACTAAGAAAAATGCAAGTCCTATACATTGCCTCGTTACCATGGGCACTAAGATTACTTCTCGAACAGTTCAAATTATATTAAGAAACAAATCTTGAAGCACTTTAAAGAGTGCTCTCTATTAAAAACTTCTTTGATTAGAGTCCATTAAAGGAGTTAGAGTTGAAAATTGTGCTTTAATCATTCGCCAATAACCGAAACGGTTTCGTTAAAAATGTTATTTACTGAAGCTCCTTGAGTCGCCAACAGATCGATAATGCTGCCAATTAGCCGGTACCAATTTTCCAATAAAACTTCAAACTGTTTTCCATTCCATTATCTCTCACCACCCTTTATTGCTGGCGAAGTTAAGCTACGACTCCTCTTTCCACTCCGCTCCGAAATTATTACAATAATAATATTATTATATTAATAATTGTATTGATAAGGAGACTCTCGTAATAAGGGTAAACCGTCCCCTTTCTGCCAGCCATCCTCAATAGGAGAATTTATGTAACTAATGAAATAAGCGAAGTGGCGCACCCGCACCCCGCGACCCGCCCCAACCCGCTCCCATCCACCCTTCATTATCGGAAAGTTTGAAATATAATTTGAAATTATGCTCAATGTTATATTGAAGATAAGAGAAACACAAATTCCTTTAATTGGACTTGTTAAAGTGAGTCAAATTAAGTTAACACCGAGTTGATGGTATTACTTTTGAAGTTGGAAATTATGACGGACTGTCCGTAGGTTTCTGCGGAATTCATGGGGTGATTAGCGGTGGAAAGAACAGTTATCGGTTCCTCGACCCGCGTGTTTTATTTAACGGCCCGACGTTTATGGGAACTTATTGCATTGTATTATTAACCTCTAAGTACGTTAAGTAGAGCGGAGAAGTACCGAGTCGTGTGTACTGAACCAATACAATAGATTTTGGTGCAATCAATTATAATAATGCTTTAAATGCAATTATCGTTGATTATTCAACGAGTTCTTTTATAAATATAACGAGTTCTTTTTAAAATCACAGGCTTGCCTTTCAAGTAACTTAAAATTTTCTCAAAATCCCAAAAGAAAATTAATTATTAACTATATTTTGTATATAGTTTATCGTTGAGGGCCGCACGTTAGGTCAACTATTGATTTTGGCGCACGCCCCGCACAGACTCGCAACTTGAGACCATCACAATTAGTCCTCGGTCTCAATCTAATTATATTTCTGATTGGGCTGGTGGCGACGCATTGCTTCATGTGGTGATTTACACCATGCCTCTGTAACTACCTCTGACTGAGACGTAACAAGACACCGTTGCCTCGGAGATTATTGTAGTAATTAGTGATTTAGATTTATGCTGTCCAAATTGGGGTATTTGTCGTGTTCTAATTGGATGATTTAGTAATGACATAAAAATTAGAATTGAATTACAAGATTTGTTCTTGCGTAATCATGCTCTAGGAGTGTGTCTTCTCTACAACATTTTAAACTATACTTTTACTAAAAAAAAAAAAAAAACAATTTGGTTCGGTTTTTACTATGAACATATGTTAAAACAATAAAAAAACAAGATAACGACCTCATTTTCCAAATTAATACAATATATTCCTACATAATCAATCAAACTATACGATATAAGGACTTACAGTCATACCAATTAGATGCAGATCGAGATCTAATTATTCGGATTCGGCTCGAGCTGGCACAGCACTATTCTGATTGTCGACAAGCGATTTCGGAAATTACTAAGGCGTCGACGCCGCCCCGCTCATTCCGACCGCCCTGTTCCTTGCGTTTTGGTTAGACGGTCAGTCACTGGTACCGTCACCCTATAAATTTTCATGGAGTTCGCAATAATGTTTTATGGTGTATGTATCATTGTTACAATGATATGTTTTGACGTATTGGTAATGTGGATTTATTTTGATCGAGTGTTTTATTACGGCGTTGTTTCAAAATATTGAATATTTTTTCTGTTCTCCGATCAGATTTTTCAGTTCTTTTTTGATAGGATTTTATATATTTTTTTCAAATCAGTTTAGTTTAGCGTAGTATTTATAAAATAACTATGGTTAATTTTAAAATTGATTTGCTTTTATACAATAAAGATAAAATTCCCGCAAAAAATTACATTCGCTAGGTACCAAAATTCTACTTACTTATCCAAAAATTTATATTAAGCACTGCCCTAAATAACAGAAAAAATACATAAATCCATCTCCCACAGACATCACTAATTCACCAAATAAGGTAACTAACCCAATAGTCGGCAACAACTCCACTACGTTGACGTTTCTAGAACAGTCATATCGACCAAAAATCCCCGCTTGGCATTAGCATAACAATTAAATTAATCAACCCACTCCACATTAAGATACGGAGCTAGTATTGTACTCGACTGAGTGTATTCTTGTTTTCATACTATTTCATGTATGTAAAGATGGTATAATAAGTACCTACCTATGAATTTGTTTTTAAGTAATACCCGTGGATCTGCTGTCACATGAAAAATCCTGAGTTTTCCGGAATGAAAACCGGCCTAAGTGTCAATACAGAATATTTTCTACCCGCCTTCAGTCGCCAGCACATCAAGTTACCACAGTCAGATTTTCTCATTATATTTTGAATTTAACCACCAACATTTTAAAGTTTAAAATTGTTTAGATAAATTTGACAGGTTCGTGTAGCTTGACCTGCTGGCGACTACAAAATTGTATCTTATTCTGTTACTGAATGATTGAGTAACAAACTTACAAAACATGGATTGAGTGTTGCAGTGTCACTGATAAGGACTTGATCTATAACTTTTAAGAATTATATTAACTATCTTTTGTCCGTGACTTTGTTCACGTGGAAGAAACGTATCCTATGGCACTTGTCTATAGAGTAGATTTCTATCAGTGAAAGAGTTTTTGAAATCGGATGAATTGTTTCGGTGATTACCTCCAATAAACAAACTTACAAACGTTTCCTCTTTATAATATTAGTGTATGTTTACAACATTTAACTTAAAACTTTAAAATTATTGCCATTGGCAACATTATAGTAAAATATCGCATTATAAATTGGCAACACTGCTGCACACTCTCTCAAAAACTTCATCTTTGTAAAAGCACGTATTGTTCTATAAAACCATAAAAAAGAACTAATTAAATGCTGTAATTAACATTTAAACTTTTATTTTACCAAAACAGTGTACATTGATCTTTTCAAGCCACATTACTTTCTCAGTCAAAAATTTAATAAACTAGCGACCCGCCCCGGCTTCGCCCGGGTAGCAAAGCATAATATAATATAGCCTATGTCACCCGGAGATAGTGTAGCTTCCCAACAGTGAAAGACTTTTTGAAATCGGTTCAGTAGTTTCGGAGCCTATTCAATACAAACAAACAATCATATCTTTTCTCTTTATTAAATTATAGCTTATATGAAACGTTTGTATTTTTTAACATAGCGCCATCTATTGAATACTTACTCAATCCAGTCAACAGATATCGCCATCTGTTATAATCGTTTGGAGCTAATATATAATTGTGACTGTCAAATAATAGACAAATAATTTGCAATAAAATAATATTGCGACTATAAATTGAGATGTAAGCTATCCTATCTTTCAAGTTGGATCAAATTGCACACGGTGTGCAAATCAAATTTAAAATCGGTTCAGTAGTTTAGGAGTCCATCGCGGACAAACAACGTGACACGTAATTTTTATATATATAAAGATTATTAAGAAGTTCCTTCTAACCTCAAACCGTAATGCAAAGACTATATTCTTGTTTTCTTAGTATTGTTTCACCTGTGATTCTTATAGTAGATCCAATAAAGCATGTTTGCAATCTAAGATTATGCATGAATAGATTGAATTAATGTTTGCAGACCAAGGATATATGCTTATGTGTGCTAGATTTATTTCATGGGCGAATGATATTGTATGATAATACTGCCATAGTCTGGCTAAATTGATTTAGTTACCTCCAAAACTAAAATAAAGGTTTCTAGGTAAAATTGAATTTGTGTTTTGTTCTAACTGCGTAAGTTCTACGTTAATTCTATCCTCGAAATTCAGATTTGTAGACCGCAATTTTTTTAACGTGTTTATTTTATTACGCTATATTGCTTTAGTTTTCTTCTCTTTAACATTTTAAAGTTAGGTATTGGTAGATACATGCAATTGAATAAATAGAAAAAATATACATTGCTCCCTTCTTAAATCGTTCTCGTCAATAGTCTAGTTCACAAAATTAATTCGTTCGCAGCTCATGCATTCGGTACTATTTAAGTATAGAGGGCCAATAAACGCGGCGTGCCATCCGACGCCCGGCGCGTTTCCTCGCGTCTCGCACTGCTCCCCGAAGACCGGCCCACCCCCACCCTGGCTGTACATCATCTCATTTGAATTTCTAACTAGGAAACCTCCATGCAATTATTGGATTAATGTAAATTACGCAGTCTACAGCTCTACGGTGCACTATCAGGGACAGGGTTTAATTAGAATCCGGTTAAGTCTAATAATTCTATAGTGTTTCGGAAAGTCGCTCTTATGTTCACTAAAGAATGGTTGAATTTAGAAAAGTTCGGCCACGACGGCAATTAGAATAATTATTTTCGCAAGTAGACGACATTTGGGTCTGTCACCCTACATTACAGGGAAACTAGTCAATTTCAATGTGGAAATAATGTTAATTTATTTCTGTTTACTTGTTATGGTAGGAAAGATTTGAAATATGGGCAACTTTATGTCAATGGCAGCTTATGACTATTCATTAAATACCTATTGCTCTACCAAAGAGGTGACTTAACTATAATTTTATTGATGCGACTGACAAAACAACAAAATTGTCATTTTTTTTTTAAATTCAACTCTTACCCCTTTGAGTCCCGTTAACTAGGCGATATTTCATTAAACCGCAGACTTTGCTTACAACAAAAAGCTACACATTTTTCTCTTAAAACACCCAAACATTCAAAGACGGGATCACCCAAATCCTAAACACTCCGCGAACACTCGAATACATAACCTCAAAACATTCCCGCCGTGACCTCGAAAATGCACGTAGGTGAAAGCCCTCGGGAGTTTCACGTAGGGGAACAAAAAAACCCCTAACCCGCGCGTAAGGAGCGAGGGGGCGACCCGCCCGTGAATGAACGAAGGAGGATAGCGTCCTTGGAGCAAAAAAGTCACGTGACCCCGTTCAACAGGTGGCGCCGTGAGTGTGTCCTTGCGCGTGGATTAGAAAAAAAAGTAGCGTTCGAATTCTTTGACGTTTCTTTTTTTTTAAGAAGCCGGTGTTTTTGGGCTGTGGTTTTGGAGTGTCAGTTTTGTTTATGAATGAGTTTGTATGGTTTTAAGACCTGCTTGCTTTTACATTGATGAATAAGGCACAAGTGGTCGATCAACATCCAATGAAGAATTTAAGTAAAGACTAAATCGAAATTTAGATACATTCAAATACATTGTATTTGTATGGGGACAACAATAAACCTTATAAATAAAAACTGTTCTTGAACATGAATCGTTGACTTGGGGTCAGCTCCCTCTATTGTTTTGGTATATTGCCTCATCGCGACCAGTTTACCCTACTGATATTTGTTCTGAGACTGACTTTTCTATAGGGATTTAGATGACATCCAAACAGAACCTAGACATGGATGAATCATAATTATTACCCATTGTAAGGCTTACTTTTGCTTGTAATCGTTATAGTACTCATTACTATCATAATGCAATACTTATTTCCACCAAAAAGAAAATCTTTATTCTCAGTGATGCTCAAGAATCAAAAAGTATTCTATAAAGTGTAAAACTTGATGTTTAAAAGAAACCCAGAGATTGAATTAATATTTTCCAGGCTAAATTAAACGTTTCCTAAGCTAACGCTCAAAGATACATCTAAAATATTCTCATAGCCAATGCAACGTGTACTCGGCTATTTATCATCAAAAACAATGCGCTAAATAACCAAACAATAAGTATAGACTATAGTAAACACTTTTAAAACAGGCCAGAAACAAAGTTCTGAACAGCCAAAAAGCGTATATCCAAAAAGTTTACTCCGAAACAAGTAGTAGATGGCTCGGCTCCTTTATGAATGGCGGGCTCCCTCGGCCCCGCTTAACACAAATGTCACGGCGCCCCGACGAGCCGGAAAACTCTCTTTTCTTCCTGAATTACCGCACAAACGGTACACGCTAAAACACTCCTTACAGTCCAAAGAATAGAACACAAATCTCTTCACAGCTCCCAGGAAAATTTAAGGAATTTTCTACTTAACACAGTCGTTGGATTTTGAGACGTGTTTCAGTTAAACAAGGCTGGTTTTTCAATGGTGTAGTCGGGGTTGAAGGCATGAAATCTTGCGTCTCCCGCGGCAAATTGTTTCCTCGCTCCGCGTGTTTGTATTTTATTATACATTTTTATTTCTCGATAACATTAGCTTAACCGACTTTTCATTGCCTCGCCTAGGGCTGCCTCTCGTTTTATGTTGATGTCTTTTTATGGTTGCCACTGAATGTTTCAACGGAACTTTTTCTTGTTGCGTGTTTAACTTACAGCTTACATTTTAAATGAGCTGTTGTAAGTAAATTAAAGTGGCTTTGAACATGATATTGCTTGATAATTTTGCGTTTTTTATGATATTTACTTTATTTACTAATAGTTGCTTGTATACAGCTGGTTCACTTGTTTCTTGGGCTTTTTTGTACATAGTATTCTACATTGAAAGCTATTATAGACCAATTTTTTTTCTAGTGTATAACAAATTACTAACCTCTTAACACAAATGCAAGGTAAGATACATCTTACGTAAGCCTCTCTACCCCTTCAGTTTTAAAGTTATGCTGAGGCATATTTTAAAATTTGGAGGTAATATAGCCAGTTGCTCTATGTAAAACACTGGTATTCAGCTAAACTGGAAGCCTGCCTAAATATACTTGGTAATAGGTAGATGATATTCTTATATTTTGAGAAAACCTGTGATAAAACAACGGAAAAATCACTTATTACAATGTTCACAGTCAGTTTTAAACAAAATCAAATCGACACGAAATCAAGGTTCAACCAAATCCCTTTCACAAACCCTAATCAAGTTCAAAGAGCGTGTCACAGCCCTAAGAAAAGTTGAGGCGAGGTAGGAATGTCAAAAACGTCGGGGCGCGAACAAATATGTGCTTTGCCGACGGGCCGGCCGCCTGCACCGCGGCTTAAACGGAGCTTAACCGACGTTTACAAAGCCTCGCAGATTTTGTGTTAGTTTTACTGTGTTTTGTTAAACATTTTCATGCGTTTTGTGTTTTAGATGAACGATTTCAGTTGAGTCTGGTTCTTGGTGTTGTTTTTGACAGTTATGGGCTAAGTTCGACTAGTTTGATTAGTGAATCTGAAAACTTGGCTGTTTCGTGATTATAAATGAATCAAGTGCTTATAACCCGTTCATAGTTACTCAATTCAAACTTCAACTTTTGTTGCATGTGAAACTACGCCTACAATTATTTCCCGCCATCAGTTCAATTTAAACATTTCACCATTAAAAATCATAAACAATTATTTATAAAAAAACGCCCTGATCGTATAACTGATCCTTCCTAACCCCGATACACGAACGCTAAGCCCGACTGCCCGACTTTGCATCGTTAACCGATCATGCCACCGGGCCGCTTGGCGAGACCCCTCAACGGCATCCTTTGCATTTCCCTCCGCACTTTACCGGATTTTTTTCCATTTTATTTACTTGGGCGCGAACGTTAGACGCCTCCGGCGCCACTTACTACACTTGCCTTTATCCGGACGTCGGCGTCGGTTGTGGCCCGATGTTTCGGATGGTACGAAGTTTTGGACAAATTATGTGATTTGTAGCGGGACTGTGGGACTGAAACTTTGTAGATTCTTTGGTCATGTGTGCAAGGTTTTTGTTTCATTCATTGGAGGTTGGATGTTATGTTTGAGTGAGAAAGGTTACATTGAAATCTTCTTAGGATGTTGGTTTGTATCTGGATTTTGACGCGTTTAGGATGCTCCGAACTTTTAGACCAATTCTATGTTTCGGAGCACTGAAAGTTTTTGGTGTTATGGATCATTGTCGAGGTTTTTATCAGATCAATATTTTTAGGTATATCTAGAGAACTTTTTATTTGTGAAGGGATGTGTCGATTGCTAGAAGGTCACGGACAAATTAAGTAATTTGTAGGGAAAATCTTTAAGATTTTTTTGCAAATATTGTTGACTTTCATGATTTTCTTCCCTATTATTTTACTGTTTATCTAGATGATGTTCTGGAGTATTTCAGATTCTGCGAATTCAAATGAACTAATTTGAAGAGAGATGTCGTAGTTTTTATTCACGTCTCTTACTCAGTATATACGTTGGAATAATTTATTTTAAATATTGTGAGAAGGAAGGGATTTTCTTGTCTTCAATGACGCTCGATGTTAGGCCACTGTCCTAAATTGAGCCGAGATTTGATGAGATTATGCGAATCAAATGCTCCAAAGTCTTTATTTGCAAATATTTGCGGGCGTAATAATAATTTATGTTATTGATATTGAGCATTCTTTGAATGAATACTTTGATTACAAAATTCTAAGTTGCAATTTGCAATCATCAATTCAGTTATATGAACAAACTAAAATACATTTTCTGAATTCTAGTATGTAACCAACTGATGTTCCGTCTTTTTTTCTGACTGTATTTTATTTCGTTTATTTTTATTTTATTATCCTTTATTAAAAATAACCATATATATATACCATATAATACTTATAATAACCATATAATAATTAATTACAATCTCGGTTATAAGACTAATAAGCAATTTTAATCTAACTTAATTTTTTGCGTGATAATTATTTTAAAACTTAGAATAGTGTTTTACAACTCCGTTCCACTTTCTTCGAGTCTGATATAATGATATAAGCACTTTGTTCATGTGTTATTATGTGTTTTGCATTTGCTACTTGTTATTTTTTTTTTGTTAGGCTACATTGGCCCACTGTTGAGCAAAAGTGCCCCGCAAATCCTTTCAGGCGTCCTTTTCTAGAGCCTCCTTTATCCAATCCTTGCGGTACGCGTCCAAGTCGCCTCGCCACCTCTTCCTAGGCCAGCCTCGGCGGCGCCGTTCATCCTGAAGCACCCACCATGTGGAGACTGTTAACTTGTTAATACGGTTTGATTTAAGAACGCGCTTCCCCCTAAGGGTCTGTTCTGTGATTTATTTAGACATAAAAAAGTTAAAGTGTAAAAGTTTTGGGCAGGTGTTGTATTCTGATCTTAGATTTGATCTTTAGGTTCAAAAATGTCAGAGTTGGTTCTAAAGGACCTAACTCTATTTTAAATTACATTGCGTGTGTAGGTGTAAATTGAATGAAAAAGACTTAAGGGGAAGCGCCAGGTAGCCCACGAAATTCAAATTTTCTTACGTTTTTTGCAATTTGCTGGTCTGTTTTAGATTGTATGATGAACGTTATATGATTCGCTACCTTAACGAGTATGTATTTACAGAGTTAATTATCAATAAAACCCTCTAAGTTCATATAATCCCATTGAATGACAATTTATGTAATACAATAGCCATTCAATGGGATTATATGAACTTAGAGGGTTGTATATATGATTTAATGATTATAATTCTATAAATACATACTCGTTACGGTCGCAAATCATATTTTGTTCAACATACAACCTCATACTGACCTGCAAATTGCAAAAAACGTAAGAAAATTTGAATTTCGCGGTCTTCCCAAGCGCTTCTCCCTTAAACAACGGAACATTCTACTAAAATATTTGGTTTTTTAATTATTTGAGACTTCAGATATACCACCTTATCATTTGTTTGTATGTTTTCTTTTTTTATTTCACTAACGTGGTTTCTTTGGCAATTAAACCATGTACCTTATTATTTAATTTACCTATGTAAGTTTTTATTAACTTTCATTGAACTGGTTTCATTGGTAATATCAAATTACTCAACAGGTAATGTACTATTAGTGTGATAGTAATACAGTATAGTAATGTATTTAATTGTATTATTAACACCACAATGTATAATTATGATATTAATCCTACAAGTGCCTATTAGGCAATGCAGATCAATATGATTGTTTCTCGTATACAGTTCGCAGTTACTTACGCTCTTTTGGACGTGAGATAATGATGTAGTAGTAATTAACTGCATTCTTATTAATGCATTATCTGCCGGAGGCAGAGGGGTTGGTACTTTCGTGTGTATTTGATGAGTATATGCATTGTGAGCATTTAAGAAGATTTTAATTAAAACAGTGATAGAAACTGTTTCAGTTGAAGCAATTTTCTTTCCATCAAAATGAGATTTAATAAAAAAAAAATAGGGACTTCATAACGTATCTAAATAGCGGCAAATGAGCTTCTTTAATCCTGTGTAGGGCACTAGGAAAGACTATACTGGAAAACCACATCAAAGATTTTGTACCGATTTGATTAAAAACTCTCATTAATTTAAATACTTCTAAAGTAATCCCTCCACATTTACACTATTAACACTGACCTTACAAAAGACAACAAAAAAAAAACTCAAAATAAACAACAAAACGCAAGAGAAATCACAAATATAACAATAGTCCAATCACAAGAGGCTGCAACGTAGGTTATCGGCCATTGTTATTAAGCCTTGCATGTCTCTAGTCCAGTTTCTCATCCAAAATCGATAGCTACCCCCCAGGGGTGCACCCCACGTTGTTATATCTAGAGACGGCCGCTCCTAATTCGTACTCCGTACGTACGTCGATCTTTCTCGTGTGTACTGTGGCAGGTGGAGTTTTGTTCCTACGTGTTATGCTTGCCTGGTACCTTGCGGTTTTTATGAAGAGTTTGATATGCATGCTTTGTTCAAATATTAACTTATATTACGAATTTACTGTCTAGTTGAAGATTTGTATTGCAATTGTCTTTATTTTTATCCCTAATTACGTAGTAAGTAATATTGAAGATCACAACGTCTCTCAGGCTGTCCGTCTTTTCGTTTTTCCGATTGCACGTAATATTTATTTATAGATGTGATGATTTCCGACTACATTAGACAGCTATTTGCTACTACATATTTTAGCAAAATATCTATGTGTACCCACAGTTAAAATTCAGTTTTTAGGGTTCCGTACCCAAAGGGTGTCAGCGGAACTATATTACTAAGTCCCCGCTGTCCGTCCGTCTGTCTGTCTGCGGGCTGTAACTCATGAACCATAATAGACAGTTTAAATTTAAATAGAGTGTCTATTTCTATTACCGCTATAACAACATAATTATAATAAAAATAAAATAAAGTTCAAAATTAAAGGGGGTAAGTAACCCTTCGTGTGCGAGTCCAACTCACACTAGGCCTGTTTTATAAGAGTTGTTTGATAAGCATTTTAAATACTTAGTTTATTTTGTAAATTTTTAATAATTGGTTAGTCGTCTAGCTACGCAGAAACGTGTTTCATCTTCATTAGCAGGTAGTTGCTAATGAAGATAAAACATCTACCTCTTATTTTGACGTCAATCACATAATTAGCTTAATACCTGCACCACGTGGTGTCTACGGGTTACGGAAATATCGAAAATATCCTCATTTTTACTAAAAACGCTGTTTGCGATAGAGATTTTATCCACATCCAGTTAAAATATGTGGCTGCCTTAAATCTGCAAGTGGCTAAGTCAAAAGTCAAAAGTCAAAATCATTTATTTCAAATAGGCACATAAAAGGTACTTTTGAACGTCAAAATTTACAAAAAAATAGAATTGATTCTAGTTGCCCCTTCTAAAAGGTAGTTTCGTATGGAGAAGAATGGGCAAGAAACTCCACCGTTACTCTTTTAAAATATTTTACAATATTATGTAAGTTCACATTAATTATGTAATCATATGTGAAGGGTTGGTGAATAGTAATGTCAATCAAAATCAGCTGTTTAACAGAACTGTAGCAGACTCTATTTCTGAAGCGAGTATCGTTGAGTTAACTCTTGTAACAATAATATGCTTTTAACATATTATCGGTTTCAAGGAAAGAAATAAGCGGGAGTCTGTCTTGTTTTGAAGGTTATATTTTTTTAAAGCGATTTTAATGTAAAACTTTTAATAACAGGATTTTGTTTAGTTATAATATTACATATCTACTTACTTTAAATTTATGTAATTAAACTCCTGCAATTTATACCAACGGCATATAAAAATAAATACGTTGTCAAATTCGCCCCCACGAACATTAATTTTGGGTTAGACATTTTTTTATTACGTCAATGTATCATCATAATTATTACAAAAGCATGTTCTCCACAGCTTTATTATACTAAGCCGATTATTATAAGCTTTATAATTAACGATTATTAATCAATCAAAATTAATTATACTGTCGTAACAAACTGCCCATAATGGTATAAAACGCAAGTGTGTCAAAAAAATCGATAATCCGTTGAAATTTAAAATCTCTTGTCCCGTAGCAACGGTTTGGCGAACGGCCACCGTCATTATCTAGCCGGGTAGCATTCTGAACTACATCGACCTCAAAAACTTATTACAATCCGCCCTACCCTGCTCATTATCTCTCGCCCATAGTCTCAATCGATACTACCTAACTACAAACACATACAAACTATTAACACACACACACACACAAAGTAAATGAAAGTCTACGCGTACCCGTAACCGGCGCGTCAACTTAAAACTTAATTATAATTAATTAATTCCAATTGGACGTTATCTCTTTCTAACACACTATATCTTGAATACATCCATCTCTGTCTGTCGCAAAGGCGAGGGTAGACGCGGTATTGTGTTTTCGAAGACCTTTTATCACGAGGCATTTCACGAAGTAGAGTAGTCGTTAGTTCGATTCCAATACGATTTTATTAGTCCTCAGATTTTAATTGGCATCCTATTTTAATTATTTTTTTAAGTCTCCTACTTATTGGTGGTTTATTTTCATTAATATTTCGATGGGATGATTGAGAGCAGCCACTTAACAAAAGAGCGAATGAGTTAGTGGAAATGCTCTCTCATTAAAATTATGAAGTGTAATAATTGCAGACGCGGGAGGTGTTTGAAAGAACTGTTAATGAAAAGTTGTTACGAAAGATAGGGTTGGTTCTATATTGGTTTCAGTTGTTAATACGATGGTTTGCGTAACTTTTTGGCAAAGTGGAAAGTTGCTCAATAAGCTAACCAGAAAAAATACAACGTAACTTGATGTCTTCTAATAAGAGCGTCTCTACTTAGCATAAGAATTAATTTTAATGTCATTCCAATATATTTAGCAACGAATTAATACATTGGTAAATACAGGATGGCAGGAACATCGACGCACAACCTGTTACCATGGATTCCGTACATAATTCTGAAACGCCTGCGTTGAAATTTTACGTCGGTTATTAAAATAAATATTAGCTGTTCAGTACGTTTTGACCGCGTAGGATTGCTCTTTTCTATGAAACAGCAATTTTTTTATTGACAACCGACAAAAAGTTTCAACCCTAGGGGGTCTAGAATCATGTGCTGAATTCATGGTTACAGTTTCCGCGTCGATGTCCGTGCCATCCTGTATATCAGATTTTACTTTTATGCTTCGCTTAGATTTTTTCACAGAAATAAATCCCTATACTTACATGAAATAATGAGTTTCTAGATGTAAACACTTTCTATAAATGTTCCTTGACATTAAAATGTAGGTCAAAAAACTACTTGGAACGAAGCAAAACAACAACATAGCTCTCACAAAAGGGGTATAAAAGCATTAAATCAGAACAAAATGGCCGTAGCGCCCTGAATGGCGTATAATTTAATTGTAATCATCACTACATCGGCCTGTGACGAGTATCAACGAGATGCGACTAGAAGGGACCCCCCTCAACCCCTTCACGACGACTTCAACCCCCCCAAGAAGGGGTTTTAACACCCCCCTCATTACCATATTTCATTTACTCAACGAAATTATGCTAATTACTTATATTGCTTTGTGTAAAAAGGAAATTTATAAGGATTAAACTTACACCCCCCTCCGCCTCGAACCGGTTGGATCCAAACATAACTAGTTTGGGCGAGTTCGGCGGATGAATTATTTAGAAGATGATTCTTCGAATTAAAAAATCGGGCGGTCCGAAGGGCTCCCGAATTCGCGTTCGCTTGATTATAATCGTACGCAATTAAAATTCAAATTGGAGAATTTTTAATTTTGTTATTGATGACCCTCTTTCGCGGATGGATTGAATTGTGCGTTGTTGAAAACTTTTTTGAGCGAAGTTGAAAGCTATGCTTATCGAGAGAAAATTGCTTGTTTATTTTATTTTCGTATTTAATACATGCAGGGTGAACGAGGTTTTCGTTGGAATTATGAGTAGATTCACTAATAGTGATTAAACTTGGATATTATTTTGTTCGTGAAGTTAATCAGATCAAATAGCCTTGCATCCCTTCATGAAAGATTAAGAATAATAATTGTGATTCTATTACATAATGCTAGCTTATATTATAGCAGTTTCCAATGAGATGTCATTTAACTATTGCAGTAACTTTACATGTGTTTGCCCTAAGGTCCATAGAATCTTAAAATTCTAAGAAAAACTCCAGCTTCAATATACAGGGTGACGTAAAAAATTGCATTTTAATTCACTCAATCATCAATATGTAGATACCGTTAGCACATCAAACACGCAAATGTATGTGCAACTTACGAATTGAATTATAGTAATGAAATAGTCCGTTGCTTTGGGCTAGCGGGCGCCTCTGGCCGGTAGTTTCACAACTTATCCCGGCTAAGGCGAGTCCTTATTTAAATGTAAATTAGGTTCATTTCACGAAATTAATGTCGTGAACACCCCACCCCCGGCGAGCGGTGACCATCCTTCGCACACTTCTCAGTACAAGTCCTGTTAAAATTATTAAGTTTTATCATTGTGTCATGTTTAATGACTGTTTATGATCGCCGTTTTAATTTCTTCGTGTTTCTGTTCGTGATACTTTGTATTTAATATTTTTCATGGTGATTTGTACGTCGAAGTTTGATTAAGGTGCTCTCGAAAGGGTTTTAATTTATTTTAATGCGTCTCGTGGAGTGAATTGGATCGATTAATATTCGCAAATAAGTATTAGTTACTTGAAGTTTTAAGAAAGTGAAGCGATACTGAATATTTCCTCAACGTTTTTACTGAAACTTGTTATGGCAGGTTGTCCACTAAGTTTTCTCTTTTGCTATTGCTCTTTCTATTTTTAAATGTACCAAAATACACTCATGACTTCTTGTTACTCACTTTATTACTACACGAAAAGAACCACCAAGGCCGGAGATTAAAAATAAGCTCGTAGGCAGCTAGGTCCGCTAAACTACTTAGGTACTGTTTATCCAGGTAGGTAAGGTACTCACTTTGAAATGTCACTTTTACTTTAATACACAGTTCTTTTTCTTTCTTTTTTCTACTGTGTTGTTTTCACACGTATTTTTTCATTAATACCCTTCAATCACACACTCAATCTCATCCATTTTGCCACCTCTTCTAATCTCAAATCCATTCAAAAACTATGATCATAGTCACACTACTCCGGGGGAGTAATGGCTGCTCTATGATTATATGGACAGACGAGTCATTACTCCTGTGTAAGTGTTGTTGCGAATTGCTAATGTTGCCTTCACAGTTTTACACACACAAATTAATCGTTACTTTAACTTCAATTACTGTTTTGGGGCGCTCACCTAATGGCTACATTATGTTCGTATGTGTTGCGAAGTTTAGGGAATTATATTGAATGTTTTTGTGTGATTCTGTGATGGGGTTATCGAGTATGAAAAAAAATAAGTTCTGCTTTTGAAGTTCGTGAACTGAGATGACAACTGAAAGAGATGTACCGTCAAACGGGGTGAATAAGGATGCAGGGGTGAATCGAGACGAAACTTAAAAACCGGCCAAGTGCGAGTCGGACTCGCGCACGAAGGGTTCCGTACCATTGACTAGGTAAATAACAGTAGGTACACAAATTAGGTGCCTACCTGTTGCTATTATTGATATCGAACAAAAAAGGGCAAAAAATCGAGTTTGTTGTATGGGAGCCCCCCTTAAATATTTATTTTATTTTGTTTTTAGTATTTTTTTTATATCGGCAACAGAAATACATAATTTGTGAAAATTTTAACTGTTTAGCTTTCGCGGTTCTTGAGATACAGCCTGGTGACAGACAGACGGATGGACAGACAGCGAAGTAATAGTTAGTAGTATTAGGTTCCCGTTTTTACCCTTTGGGTACGAAACCCTAAAAACGAATTTTAACATTGAAATAATATAGTTTGTTGCCAAAAAGGACTGTCATGTATTTACTGTATTATAATTAACGATTAAGTGCCCTTGTTGGCAACAAACGATATTATATAAATGTTAAAATCCCTTTTAAAATTTCATCCCGATTCACCCCTGCATCCCTATTCACCCCGTTTGACGGTATGGAAAAGGAAGACATGCTGCTTCAACCCCAAATAAATTGGGACAAGACCGCAAGAAATGAAAGGATGTAGATTGATTTTATTTTTTAAGGATGAGAGGATCAGAGGTGTAGGGGCTCGTGGCTACATAATAACAGCCGCACGGATCAATCGACGGTTAAGCTACGCTTGCCGAGGCCGGTCCGTGGATGGGTGACCATTACATATCGAGACCCCTTCGTGTCTCGGAAAGCACGTTAAACCATTGGCCCCGGCTGTCATTTGTAAAACTTTGATAGTCGTTACGGGTAGTCAGAAGCCCGAAAGTCTGACAACCAGCTTACTAAGAGGTATCGTATTACCCAGAAACTGGGTTGTGGAGGTCAGATAGCCAATCGCTCCATGTAAAGTACTGGTATTCAGCAGCACCGGGTAAGACTAGAAGCTGACCCCAACATTGGAACAAGGCTAGGCAGATGATGAGTCAGAGAAGTAGATCAGATACTGTTGTCTTTTCCCTAGGAGGAAATAATTCTCGGGAGAAGCTGCTGAGATACGTGACCTTCAAAAAACTATTGAACCAAATAATAGACTACCAAAGGACTAACTATATGTATTCAGCCATACATTTATCATCATCAGCTGGCTAAGAATACGAGCTGAAGTAAACGTTGAGTCAAGCAAAGGATTGAAGTGCTGGTCTATACTTAGTACTTACTTCATATATATATAGTAACAGTTTAACCTGGGGGCCCAATTCCGATCCAGCCTGTCCCTTGCTATGCTCTCCCAGCGACGCCCTAAGCCGAGGCTCGTACCCCACAGGGGGTGCCCTTAGCGTGTTGTCGCCTAGTTTTTAAGTTTTCTAAGCCCTGGCTGGGGGCCTTTTAATTAGGGCAACCACAGGCATGTCCGGTTAAGCAGCCGACAACCTCCTAGGTTGACCTGAGAGAAGCCAACCAAAAAAAAAAAAAAATTGGGGTCCTACTCCCTGAGCGCTAAGTCCGTAGTTTCGGCCGAAGTTGCGGTCGTTTCCTGCTCCCTATCACTTACGGACATGATATTAGTCCGGGGCTCGAACTTAAAATTAATGACAACATGGTTTGACAGTGGTCCTTACTCCCGATGTCTTTATCCCGTCCGTAAAACTAATTAAACGGGAGTAGGTTTCACTCCTAAGGAACGAACTACATTCGGACGGGCCCGTGTCTTCTTTGACGGACTTAGAGAATAGGCCCCCTGCAACCCACTCAAACGTAATACTAAATCCTATGAAGCAAAGTTCCAGCAGATTTATTTTGCGTCTCATTTAACTTTTTGCGTATAGAACAGAGGTGTTTACGTTGAGAAGCCGCGACCCTCAGTGGAAGCCGACACAAATAGAAGAAGTGTAACTTTTTGCATTGCCGACATTCCGCACGAAGTCGTTGTCACTGAGTAAATGAGTACAGAAGGTCGGTTTCATAACGAGGAGGGTAAATGCACGCACAGTGACAGCGAGTGAGTTATTTTTTAGATGGCTAACTTTTTTAATGTGATTACACCTTTTTTTTTTTCTTTTTTTCGGGTTGGAATATCCTCATGGATGTCCTCCGCCCTGGGGGGGCGGAGGGGTATGTTAGACTCTTACTGACTAAAAACCACCCCGGTGTTCCGTCTCACACCTACGCCGGGGGTCGCAGGAACGTACAAATCTTCCGCAACCCCCGGCCGAATGTGATTACACCTAGGCTAACTGAACCATTTACTTTTTGACTTATCAATACTAGGCTCGTACCTACTTACGAGTAATACCCAAATAACATTATCTGAGGAATATATTTTATCTGGGCTCTTCTCCATAGGAAATTACCAATTGGGACCATGTACCTAGTTTCTGACGTTTCATAAGTGTCCATGTAGATTTTTCTGAAACAAAATATTTGGAATTGCGATTTGACAGCTTTTGTATAGAATATATTTCAAAATGTGATATTAGTTCTTTAGATAAAAGTATCTAACTATTGATAAACTCTGCTGTTAAAACTCCCAAAGTGTAATAGTCCCTACAGTTTGAGATCGCCGGGCGTACGCGTGGGTCCGTGCGCTAGTTACGCTCATCGTACCTTCTGTACTATCTGCTTATTCTGTGTCGGTGTTTTGAGCACTTTCGCACTCACTGCACAGTGCTCCGTATTCCGTACTCCGTAGTCACAAGAGGGATGGAGTGCTGAGTGACGTCACATTTGATCGCTCATTTTCATTATTGAAAAGTGTAGGTTTAGAAGTGATTTGATTTTGTTTTTTTGGGTTTCCATTGATGTTGCGTGATTTTGATAGAAATGTTAAGATAACAAAGGAAAACGATTAGTTTAAAAGATACGGAACTCATGACAGAATGCATCGCTGTATAAACGGTTAACTATATGGAATAAATCTTCCCTCATGCCCATAATTTCTTATTAACATATATTTACAGGCAGCTCTTAAAGTTTGAAAAGGGAGAATTAAATAAAAATTGCAGAAATTTTTATTACCGGGTAATATGAATCGCTTCAAAGAACTCATAATATCGAATAAAATGAGGATGAGCCCTCATCGAGATAATTAACAAACACTACGGAGAATTAATTAAAACACCTGCATTCTCTTAGAAATTATTATCTCATAGTACTTTCTCCGAACTTGTTCAATGAAAAACATCTGCAAATGAGGTGATTCGGTAAGCAGTAAGAAGTATATTTACTTACATTTAATGGTTAGTCTAAGAACATTAATAGCAAATGACGTTTTTTCTACCAAATATTTACAATGTAGTAATGGAGTGATGTTAATGTGACCTTGACTCTTAAGTTTGGAAAACATGAATCAAGTTTTGTATGGGTATACTTACCCAGTAGATATATCTAATTTATCATGGACATGAACATCGCCATTTTAATGTAGATGCAGGCTACTTTGTAAATAAAAGTAACTTCAATCAATTTACAAAGTCACTTCAGCAATATCCACATAAAACTTCATCACTTCTTCACTTAAAATCATTGAATACGTTTAGCGCTAAACGAGTATTAAACGTCGTTCTGTCTCTGTCATCTCCAAAAATTTGACAGAAAAGGATTTATGTTTCAAACTCGTTTAGCGCTAAACGTGTTTAATGATTGGCGGTAAATCATTGAATACGTTTAGCGCTAAACGAGTATTAAAAATCATTCTGTCTCTGTCATCTCCAAAAAATTGACAGAAAAGGATTTATGTTTCAAACTCGTTTAGCGCTAAACGTGTTTAGTGATTGGCGGTGCAAGTGAGACTTAGAATGTAACAGCAAAGAAAACATAAGACAATATACAATCACAAAATCAAAATATTTTATTTCACATAATCCTACATGGGCACTTATGAAACGTCAGAAGCTAGGTGCACGGTTCCAATTGGTCGTTTCCTATAGAGAAGAGCCGGCAAGAAACTCCATGATTACTCTTACAATCCAACATTACTAGGTAAAATAAAACAAAACACAAACTAACACATTAATCGTGATATTACGATCGCGATCAGTTCCCGACGCGATATGAAAGGGTTAGCCTACCCCTACGGCACATAATTACACCCACACACACACTTACACCCACAACACTACGATAAAACAACGCAACTACTTAGCATTTTCAAATTAAATACACTAATCACTTGTATAAACGCAGTGTGTACGGATAGGCTGGAAGGATCGATACTTTGTGTGTGTGAGTTAGTGATTATAATGAAGGGTAGAAAGGGTGATATTAAGTGGCTCTATTCGTGTACCCCTCCTCGCTACTTGCTGTGTAGTCATGCTTTCGCCACTTCATACTTTGGTGGTGATAATTTTGAAATTTTAATGCTGTTTCTAGCTTGGCTTTGAGTTTTTGAGTGGTTCTTTCTGTCGTCGAACATCATCTACCTAGGCTTGTCTCAACTGTGTAGGGTTCGGCTTCTAGTCTAACCGGATGCAGCTGAGTACCAGTATTTTACATGGAGCGACTCCCTATCTGACCTCCACAACCCAGTTACTAGGTAATACCATACCCCTTAGTAAGACTGGTTGTCAGACTTTCGGGCTTCTGACGACCCGCAATGACTGTCAAAGATCTATAAATAACAGCCGGGAACATTCCTAGGCACGGAGTGGTCTTGGTATGTAAAAATGGTCACCCATCCATGGACCAACCGCAGCAAGCGTAGCTTAACCTGATCAATCGGCTGTTATTACTAAGCCACAAGATCCTCTGCCCCCTTTCTGTCGTCCAAAATTGTAATTTTTTTTTTTAAACACGAGCATGTTAAGACGTTGTGCCCATGACCTTAAGCTATTCCGCTGTAGTACGAAATCGTTTCCCACTCGTCAATGTCCACATCATTAATACCTAGACTTATGTATAACAAATATTATTCATACCCAATCCGACCATATTTGGAATTGGAGCCACCAGAGTTCAATGTTCTCTAACATAGAATAAAATGAAACAATGATTCGTCAAAGCTTTTGGAAGCTCAACAAAAATATATTTTGAAAATGTAAAATTATTTTTCCTAAATTTTTAACCAACATTTCGCAAGCAAGACTTAAAAAACCAACCGTAACACACTCATACGTGTTCAACATAATCAACATCGATAATTTCGTACCGTCGAGCCCACTCGAAATTCAGAAAAAAAGTCCTCCTACCCAACGATCGATTAATTAGCGTTATTACAAGTACAACCATCCATCTGTCGTAATTAGCCGATCCCTTTCCCAGCGCAAAAATAATGACGCACCCCTAAAACACTTTCTTTTTTTTTCATCATTTTTTAATCCAATTTGCTGAGGATTATGAATGTAATTATATTTTTCCAATTGCCCCGTTCGCTGGTGGAAATTCGTTCGCTTGATTGCGAAACGAAAAATCCGATGTTGATTAGGCTTTTTAAGCTGTGATTGTGTGGGTGTTAATGTGTGTTTGTGTGTGTCGTATGTGGAGTTACGTCACTATTTTATTCGTAAGCTTGAGGTAATTCCTTTGGGTTAAGGTATTTCCCGACAAATTTATTAAGAAACTAGCTTCTGCCCGCGATTTCGTTCGTGGAAGTAGTAAGATACCACAATATAGCCACATTCTTATAAAACTTTCCTGTATACTACGTTTGCAGTTTTGGTCTCAGCAGCCAAAATATGAAGAGATACAGGACTGGTGACGCGGGAGCAAGCGTAGTACAGTTGTCCGTGTGAGAAGCAGATCGTCTTGAGGTCGACACACGTAGTCTTCAAATTCAACTGCAAACAGTTGGTTATAGTCATTGACCCATTATCCAAGTTCTTTATAAAAGTTAAAAATATCTGAAGCATGTCAATTTAACTAAGTCTTCTGAATCATATTTAGACACTCTTCCACAGTTGGGAGATCAAAAGTGAAGGTCATCATAGAATGGCTCCGCTTTGACCTTCTTTGTTTACATCTTTAAGGAAAAGTGTCTGCTAAGCTTACGTAACAACTAAACAAATTCACCCCGCGTGTGATAAAAATGGGTAATTATCCAACAATTCTAAGAAATTCTGACTAATGTCGCCATCTAGGCGACACAAGTCGTCATGTAACCGCAACATTTTATTTTTATTCCTTACTAATTGTGTATAGAATATTAGTTCTTACAATGTAAGAATAAGCATGAATTTTATTACTAATTACTTACAATACTAAACATAATATTTAAATGGCTACTTACATATTCAAATCTACTTAACCCGCTTACTGCAACTCATCAATATAAAAGTTACACGTGTTTTGTGTGTGAGCTAGCAAATTAATGAAAATATCAATATCTTATACAACGTGTTTATTTTAAATATCTGGTAGAGCCCAGTGGATTAATTAAGTACCGAGATCGTTTATTTTTAAGCTATTGCATAGCTTTTATCGCGGGCTTTGAGCGCGGCGACCGAATCAAGAAATTCCGTAACGAAAATAAAACCTAACACCCCCCACTCCGCCTACCATGTAGCTCGGCCGAGCGTTCGCTTAACGTGTTTGTATATGGTACGACTGTACTTGAATGAATATCAAAGAAAAAAAATATACTGCATAAATGAAAAATAAATAAATAATTATAATTGCATAAGTTGATAAAAAATGCTATGCAATAGCTTTACCGCGGCAGTCCCCGAGTGCCACACGTGTTTTTTTTATTTTTGAGATCCGTCGTAATGTAACAAGTGTTAAGTACATGCCAACAATAAAGTATGCAAACCCTCACGAGTCCCCTTCTAAACATTTAACCTGAGTACAGCAAAAAATAAAGACTGTTTTCCACGGCCTCACACCCACCCTCTCACCGCAGCTCGGTCTAGCCTAAGCTTTGCCCATAGACGCCAATTTGCGGTAACTTTATTTGCTCAATAACAAACCGCTCTATTTTCTTCGCACCAACTAAACAGAAAACAGTTATTTCAAAGAACTGAATCGGTTTACCCTAAGGGCAAACATTTATGCACAAGTTTAATCGTTACTTATACATTAATCTGCAACTTAGTAGCTTGCCAATACAAATTCTTAATAAGCGAACATTCTTGGGTATAACCTGGCTAAATTAAGCCGTATTGATTAGTCCAGTAGTTGTACGGAGGCAGGGGGCATCTTAACCGGGTCGCGTTGGCCAGTTAATAGCAAGGTATTGTCATTAACGCCTCGGCAAGGAGCAATGGCTGCCAACCTCCGAATTAATGGTAGTTTCCACTGTCCGAGGCACAGAGTAAAAATAATATAGTTGGCAGAGATAATTTAGTTGGCTGCCGATTATTGACTTACTGCTTTAATTTGTTGATAGGTTTTTGAGTTGATTGCTGTTAAAGGAAATACAGGGTGGCGGGGACATCGAGGCGCAACCTGTTACCATGGATTCAGTGCATGCTTCTGAACCTCCTAGCGTTGAAACGTAGGTTTGCAACAGCATTTTTTATATTATAATAAAAAAAAATATGCTGTTACATACATTTTGACCACGTAGGTAAATTTTCTATGAAACAAAATATTTTTTTTTCTGATAACTGACGAAAAATTTCTACGCTAGGGGGTCTAGAGTCGTGTGCTAAATTCATGGTGTCAAATTGCGCGTCGATATTCTTACCACTCTGTATAATTCCAATTCGAACTCCAAGTAAATACCTTTTATCTGTCTGGCTTTTTCGTTTTGAAAACAATGGATTAGAAACCTTCACTCGTGTGAAGCTAACCTCAAAATTACCTTTATTAGAAATAACGTTGACCTTTGAAGTCTCTGTAGGCTTGCGTGCGATTTCAAAATTGAATCACCTCTTCTTTTAATTAATTTTAATTACATCGTATGCTTAGACAACTATGGCAGCAAGGTAACTGATAGAAGATTAAAAATATCACCAAGATCTTTTAACTTCGTCACCCCTTTATCACTCTTTCCCGTCACGTCATTCCCGTGCGACATTGGAGCCGGACTATAATAGGACCCGCTCTGTCGTGGCGATCTCGCCCGCATACTTAGGACCATTAAACATCCGACTAATGAGTGCCACTGCCCGTCTACACTCACACTTAATAAGGTGTGTCTGTATTGTTTGATGTCCCGATAGTCGTGTAAACTTAATTAGTTTTGCGAAATTCATAGACGAAAAAAAGTCGGACGGAACTCCGCTAAGACAAAACTGAGTCCCGTTTATGTGTGAATATATTTATGTGTGAGTGTTGCCGTTTGCGCGCGTCATGGCAGACGTCGCGCGTCGCCGCGCTGCGTCGTGTCCGACAGACTAATGTGTGAATGTGTGCGTACAGCGGCCTGTACGTACAGCGAGCTGGCCGACTTGAGTGACACAGTTTTTTGGTAGCGAGAATCTGTCCGATTTTTTTTATTCGTCCATGGCGAAAGTGTGAAATTTTACGACTGCAGTGATACGGTATCGATAGTGTTAACAGCCGATTGCTTTGCAAAATCAGCCTATTAAGAATCTTTATCTGCCCCAATAAGTCAAGTTTCAATCTTACTTAACCCCTCTTAACCCTGACTTTAGAGTAATGCCCTCATTGGAAATCTTCACAGAACTTTATCTAACCAAGAATATATATTGTTTAAGACAACGAATCGAGCTTTAATGTTTCCAAAATAAATCGTAGTTAGCTATACTTTGCAATTAGTAAAGATGCACTAATTGACAATAGAGGTGTAATCTTCAGCATTTGCCATTCAAAGTTCGCGTGACCCATCACACGTCTAACGTCCGACGCCAATTACTCATATCCATTGCGCTATCACTTCTACTTTGACAGTCCTCTTTAATACAATTGCAGCAATGGTAATGTCACAATTTAGTTTGTCGTGTTTGCGTGTAAAAATAACGTAAGGATAACATTAATGATGTCACCTACCTAGCAATTAATTGTTTGCTGTCTCGATTACCTCATAATAAAAATATCTGCCTGTAACTGCCTCACTGCAAGTTATAGGACCCTTCTTCTACGGAGTCGAAATAAGCACCGCTCTAGGTCAGTGCGTATCCGGTATCGGTCATCAGAAACCATGAAGTCAAATTTACTAACGATATTTTACATCACTATTAGCCAGCGGTCCCTGAATCAGATGTTCTACTCTCTAAGACCGTCAACGAAAATACGGGCCCGTGCGAAAGTAGTTGGTTTGTCAAAATAAGTGACAAATTAAATTTTTCGAACGGGCAAAAGCTCATGGCGAAGAGGGATTACTGTCAAATCGTGTCGTCATTCATTCTTAGTTCGGGCTTCAAAGTAATCTCATGTCCATAGGTGATACGCGAGTAGGAAACTCCCGTACCTTAGCCGTAACTACGTGCTAGAGAGCTGACTTTCAGAGACAATGAAGTCCAATTTTCCGACGATATTTTACATCACTATTAGACAATGGTCCCCGGGCTACCAAGACGTATAATTTGAGTTTTTTTTGAAAATCTAACTAAAACCTATTAAAACACAATTAACGATCACAATCGCCTACAAAACGTACAGACGAAAAAATATCACAAAAATATTACTGCATTTTACACACACATTCACACACATAAACACTCTCCTTGAAATACTGTGTTAGTGTGGTACCCTAATTGCTTTTGTCATTAATAGTCGCGAATACTTCTTACTTGTGTATCGTACAATTAGTTATAATGATGTATAATTAGCTGGTTGTGTCGGTCTTTGTGGGTGTACAAGTGTGTATGGGAGGGTGAGGGTGTGTGTGTGTGTTTAAATGCTCGCTCGGGAATGTTGCCTACTTACGTTTGCGGGTTCGTCTGTAAGCTTTAATATAGTTAGGTAATGTGGTGTAATATGCGGAATTAAGGTATTTTGTCTATTTGTGGAAGTATTGGTATTTATTAATTTGGAGAGGGACGAATTTAATATTTAGACTAGCATGATTTTGCATGAGCAGGATTATAAAGCTTCAGCCAGATCACTTTTGTCCCAAAAACTGCCAATTATGTGTGTTCAGTTCCTTAAAAAAAAAGTAGCATTTGTCACTAGTTATCCCTAGTTTTTCCTAAAAAGAAAAAGGCTTCGATATCAACAGCGCCTTTATCAGAAAAATATTAGGAGATACATTAACTAACCACCATATACCTCTTGCTCCTCTATCACTCCATAACGAAAATCAACACAAACTCCGAACCAACACAAGTATTGGAAACAAAACAAGCCCGGTACACACCATTAATGCTTAAAGGCGCAAAGGCCAATGCACACTGAACGCGTCGCGAACAATGCCGCGATAAAATATGCAGCACCTCGGCGCGATCATAATCGAAACGTAATTAGCTGATAATGCATGCGTCGCGATCGAACTCAAAAGTTAGATATAGTCTACTATAGCTTATAATGGAAGGTCCTGGTAATATTTATTGGGTAGGTCCTGCTTCTATACTGCACCCTAATTACGTAACACACTATCTATCACAATCTGAATCATTTTGAAGCCTATTGCTAATCCATTGCTTCATATGTTCGAAAAATTTGTCTGCTCAACAACGTAAATAACGCAATGAATGTTGATCGACTGTCAAAATGAAACCCATTCCTACTGTTAGTTTGTTACGTAATCACCCCGCTGGACTATATTATACCATGGCTAGGGAAGGGCATCTTGTCTACAGGTTGTCAGGGAGATCGACGCGCAACCTGTTACCGTGAACTCTGACCCGCCATGCGTTGAAACTTTTCGTCGGTAATTAAAAAAAAACATTGCTGTTACATATTTTTCGTATAAACTACACCCTGTATAATGTCATCTTTGTAATTTCTCGAACTCCAAAACGGATGTACGTAATCGTCACCTCGTTAATCCCCATAAAACATTAGCATATCGCTATAAGTCACTCTCTTGAGACACAGACACGCATCTCATTACTATTATTGATGGATTTCTTAGTAAATCATTATAATACACGTATTTGCTGGAAATAACCTTGACACTTTAATCACATCTTAACCGTATAAATGTTGGGACAAGTTTATTTGCGTTTTTTTTTTTTGATAGTGAATGTTATACAGTTTGTTTTTTTTTTGTTCTGACATGGTTAGTTGAAGCGATTTTAATACAAAATAATAAAAAGGATTGAGCATTTAAGATCCCGTTACAACTTTACCAACAACAAAAATCTTGAAGATGATAAGATTATACAGGCTGTAAGAATAAGTGTAAAAAGATATATCAACCTGTATACGAATAACCTGTTTTACTTTCATACAACTCCCAATTATTCTTAAATCGATTGGATGAAAGAGAAATGAATTACAACTACTCGTCTACTTGACAGAACGTGTCAAACATAATTCAAGGATGCCAACACATTGTTTAAGAAAACATGGCTTGTGTCAACTCCTGCGCACATTCTGTTTTTAAATAGAAAGTGAATGCCACGATAATTATTATCGCAGAATTGAACCGTTTCATTATTTTTAATAGAGTTAGAGACACGTTGTATACAACTTCGGATTAAGTCATAAGTACTTGTAGAGAAACAAGTATAATATTATGTAGGCTTTTTAACTACCCTACCTACTTATCGCAAGTCATAAATGTCAACGTTTGAAAAGGGTCGAAGCTTCTATTAAGTGACGATGTTGATACACTTTTAATACGTTACGAAGAGTATTCTTTTAGAAAATTTATATAACTTTTAAAAGTCTGGGGATTAATCGTAATCGCGCAGAAACTCACCGGCACCCTAATTACGTAACACATTATGTATCACAATCTGAATCATTTCGAAGCCTATTGCTAATCCATTACTTCATTGTTCGAAAAATTTGTCTGCTCAGCAACGTAAATACCGCAATGAATGTTGTTGAACTGTCAAAATGAAACCCATTCCTACTGTAATGTAACAATCCAAGATTCGATTATTGAGCATTACGTTACAATACTGCCTCATTCACTGACGAACATTCGCTTGTAATTTAACAATTCAAGATTCGATAAGATTCGCATTCATGTTACAAATTGTATCACGAGTGCTCCCACTCCTGTTACATTACATGCGAATGATTCCGGTGAATGTTAAGCTGGAGACTGACTTGTAACATTTTGGCGTAATGTATCGAGTTTTGTAACCCAAACCAAAGACTGACTTGTAATGCTAGTTTGTAATGTATCATCATTCGCGGCGAGCGCCGCGTGCTCCACTCGACTGTCGGTTTTTTCGCGAATCCCTTTGAGTGTTACATTACAAATCAGTGCAGGTCTAGGTCAGTATACCTCTACGTCTGCCCTTTTGAGTAAAAATGGAGCACACTTGAGCCAAGAGCTCGAATGATACATTACAAACACACGCTACAAGTCTGCCTGTGTCGCCGTATTGTAACAAGATCGCCTCGAATAGTACATTACAAACAAACGGTACAAGTCAGTGTCCAGGCCCTGCAGTCTCGACATTAGATAGCGACAAAAATCTGTCGCTAAGTCGTATCGATGTCAAATTTCTTTAATACATTTTCAACTTTATTTCCAATTATAAGGTTGAAAATCTATTAAAGAAATTTGACAACGATACGACTTAGCGACAGATTTTTGTCGCTATCCATGTCGAGACTGCAGGGCCAGGGCCAGCTTAATGTTAAAAATTATTTCATTACAGCAGCGGGGTAATTACGTAACACACTAACAGTAGGAATGGGTTTCATTTTGACAGTTCAACAACATTCATTGCGTTATTTACGTTTTTGAGCAGACAAATTTTTCGGACATATGATGCAATGAATTAGAAAAAAAAAAACATTCAGATTGTGATAGATAGTGTGTTACGTAATTAGGGTGCAGGTTGTGCACTGGAATGCTCGGATCTCCACACTCGCTGATGTTATGCTCGAATCTGAGCTGTTACATTACAGGCGAATGCTCCCGGTGTGGGAGCGCCTCTAGAATCTTTGGTTTGGGGACTAAAACCAATTAAGAATATAAACGACGGCACGGTTGGCGCAGAGGTTAAGCGATTGACTGCTGCGCTGCGTGTCGCGGGTTCGATTCCCGCACGGAACAAATATTTGTATGACCTACAAGTAGTTGTTCCGGGTCTGGCTGTTTGTGTATGTGAGTTTTAAATGTTTGTAAACGCACCCACAATACAGGAGAAATTCCTAGTGTGGGGCAATGTTTTTAAAAAAAAAAAAAAAAAAAGAAAGAAAAGAAAGAAATGATAAACTGCCCGCATATTTGTAACTTATTTGAGTTTTCGTAGATCTTTGACAGTCGTTACATGTCGTCCGGAGCCCGAAAGCCTGATATCAAGTCTTACTAAGGGATATCATGTTACCCAGTAACTGGGTTGTGGAGGTCAGACAGGCAGTCGCTTCACGTAAATTACTGGTATTCCGCTGCATCCGGTTAGACTGGAAGCTGACTCCAACGTAGTTGGGAAAAGGTTAGGCAGATCATGTGTCTTACAAAGTCCTAACTACCACACCTATTGCTTAATTTCATGTGTCTGGGTTATACACCACAAAATAATGTTCTCCAAACCTGCGGGGTAGTTACGTAACACACTAACAGTAGGAATGGGTTTCATTTTGACAGTTCAACAACATTCATTGCGTTATTTACGTTGTTGAGCAGACAAATTTTTCGGACATATGAAGCAATGGCTTAATTAGCAATAGGCTTCAAAATGATTCAGATTGTGATTGATAGTGTGTTACGTAATTCGGGTGCTGTTTACCGAAGACAAACTACCAAGGTACCAGACTGCGTAAAACATACTCCAGTAATTGAAACCTTTAAACAAATTATACAGGTAACAAGTATAAGTTACCGTGTATAAACGCATTATACAATCAGGTACACATTCAAGCGATTATCATAACTTAACCCAGATTAGTATTCAAACACCTACTGCACGTTCGCAAGGAAAATATAATTAACAATAATTATTGAAATTACACAACGTTGTAATCTATATTTAATTATATAATATAGTTCCGTCTATAATAAAGTATGTGGAGTGGAAGTCCTTGCCGTAGTTTTCTAGTCATGAGTGAGTTAGTTCTTGGCTAGTTTGCACCATTGTTAACGGTATCATTGCCTAACATCAGGTTAAATATTGGCTAAACGGGTTCATTCATATTTAAAACTAAGCTTGTGCCGTCGGCTCCGCTTTCGTGGAGATCGGACATTATTCCACGGCAACATACTACCGGGATAAAACTATCAATGTGTTAATCCAGGTTATAAACTATCTGTGTGCCAAGTTTCATACAAATACGTTCTGCCGTTTTTGCGTGATTGCGTAACAAAGATCAAAACATACAAACTTTCACATTTATAATATTAGTAGGATAAGTTGAGTAATCTACTGATTGATGCACTATGTGTGGACTATTAAACCACCGAAAATAAAAACTTTTTTTAAATAAATATGTTTGTCATCGGGAGCAGCGAATGGATTGTGAGGGAACCCTACCCCTGATCGGGTCAAAAGGAGTTGAAGACATTGAAGTTCGTTCGCAAACGAAGTCGTTAGCAACAACTACTAATCAATAATTATTGAAATTAAACAACATTGTAATGTATAATAAATTATAATCAGCATTCTGATATTCGAAATCAATATGTAATTTATTTAATACCCGACCTTGGGTCGACTATTAATTATATTTAACAATTCACGATTATGGCATTCAAATTGCAAATTATGTGTTTTTTTTAATCGTTCTGCAATTATATGTCTAATTATGGAAGTGTGCTAATTAGATATATAATTAGTATGTGGGAAGTTGTTTGTAATTAAACGTTTCAAATCTCTACACGTAGATGTTTATGTGATGCAATTATCGTTAATGATTGGTAAAAAAGTAAAAGTAATTTCTGTCTTCATTTGTTAATTGGTAATGAAATTATTCGCGCTTGGAATCCTTTGAGAACGTTTTGGGAGAAATGGCCCATAAACTTGTGACGTCATGAAGCTAGGAAGAGTATTTAACAACTTAATCTTCCGTTTATTTATTTATTTAACCATTTATGTACACACATATATAAACAGACAAGAAGAAAGGAACAGAAAAATACGTACAAAGGTGATGCTTATTTCTAAAGAAATCTCTTCCAGCATACCTGCGATAGGAGAGTATATTAAAGAGATGTAGACAAAGCGTTTGCGTTTGGTTCGGTGTAAACGATTCCTTTCACAACGGGTTATGATGGTGCCACTTGCTTAACGTTTTTTTTAATATTTAAATGCAATAATTCTAATAACGTTGTGTATTAATCTATCGATGTATCTCAAAATTCCATAACTTATTTATTATGTACGTCTGTTTAAAATTCTTGTCTTATCTGTGCATATATCAGGTTATTCACGTCATCCATCAACTCGTCTTTTATTGTGACATTTTAAATGGATTAAAGTAATCAAATATTTCAACATTAACATAATTGAATAAGCACAAATGATTTGATGAATCCGATTCTTTATAATTAGATAGGTATATAATGTTATGATACTTTTACTACAAAACTGGCATTTTCCCGCGGCTAAGCCCGCGTTTAGTTTGGAAATTATCCCGCCAGAATTTACTAACGGGATAAAAGTATATCAAACTCAAACTCAAAGCATTTATTTCAAATAAACCAATTACAGGCACTTTTGATTTGTCAAGGGGTCGGTCAGTCAGAAAGATGAAGCTAGTTGCCCATTCCAAAGCGTAGTAGGTACCTATGGAGAAGAACGGGCAAGAAACTCCATGGACCCTCTTTTAAATCAAAATATGGTTACAAAATATTGGTTACATCATTCATGTTGAAATTATGCATGTGAGAACGATGCAGAACGTTAAAAGCGTCCGTGATAAAAAGACAAAAACAATTCAAATATTAAATTAAAATAAGCAGCTAAGAAATGACCAGTCCCTAGTGACACTGAATATCCTGAACCAGGTCATGGTCTATTCGCGTGCCCATCTAAATCCGGTCAGCCGAAAGGTAACAGACAGATAGAGCTACTCACTTTTTTTTTTTTTTTGGATGGGAAATCATCAAATGACCTCTCCCGCTCTGGGCGGAGCGGAAGAGCGTGTCAGACTCTTACTGACTAAAACCCACCCGTGTTCCTTCAGTTGCCTGTGCGCCAGGGCCACGGTAACTCTTTCGAACAATCCGCAGCCCCGGCGGGCATCGGTCCTATCGGACCCCGTCAATTTTGCTGACATCTCTTAGAGGCGCGCGTGGAACACGATGGCACTTATGATATTATTAAGTGTGGATACTGCCTAATATTACCTCTCAAATTTTCTAGTCTCCCATTAAACTACGAACTAAAAGAAATGCCTACTTGCACCGCCAATCACTAAACACGTTTAGTGCTAAACGAGTTTGAAACATAATTCTGTTTCTGTCAAAAGTTTGAAGATGATAGAGACAAAATGATGTTTAAAACTCGTTTAGCGCTAAACGTGTTTAGTGATTGACGGTGCAAGTGGGTCTTAGGGCCCGTTGTTTGATCAGGAGTCAAACATACTAATAGTTAAAATGCATTAGTTTAACTAACAATTTGTTAAAAATGACAGAAGTATGTTGTTTGACAAATGGTTAAGCTAAACACAGTAAAATTTTTTTTTTTATAAAAGTTAACCATGCGTCTGCGCAGTAGAGTAGAGTAGTTAAACTTTGACAGCTATTGACTATTGTCAAGTGAGTAATTGTTAAATTGACTAATGGTCATGTGTAACTATGTATCAAATAAGATTCGTAAACCTCATGACGTAAAAGTATCAATATCTCAAACCTACTGCACCACAATTATACCATATCCAGCCACCATTTAAAAGTCCACGATCACATTCTATAACGCAAGCGTGTTTGTGCGTATAATGTTTAACACGCATTTTAATTATGCTTATTAACAATTAAAGGCAATACACGAATGTAGGTCAAGTCGGTTAAAAGGAATAAATCAAGCACCCGGTATGATCTCATGAGTCACCATGGAGATTTCACGTGGATCTTACGACGTTGTTAATAAGGTTGATTTTTCGTTATCCATGGATCTAGTTAGGTTAGCGAATGAGTTAAGGCCACCAGTATCATTACGTTTTATATTTAAGATCATTAAATGGGTACATTGTGAGAATACGTGATTGATATAAGTAGGTGTTATTGATATCCTTATGGGGATTTGAGTTAGCAGACTATTAGAACGATGGACGTATAGCGACTTTGGAGATGTGAGCTACATTTTAATGAGGGCTTGTCTGTAAATGTTGGTCCGTCTGTCTACGAGCTTACTGAGAAATGAATCAAAATGGAACGTAGAGATTAGACTGTAAAATTATTTTAGCATAAGTTCATAAGCAGGGAACCTCGGCAGTTCGTCGAACTCTATGTGAAATATGACGTTATACAGGCTGTTTCAGATGCAACATGACATTATACAGGGTGTATCGGAATAAATATGAGACTATTCTGTGTAGCGTCATATTTATTATATGTACACTTAACTAAATTCAAAAGCGATTTGCACCTTAATTTTTAAATGAAATTTTATGTTGTTACGAACATAGTATTTTCGAACCCATACATACATTTATGTAATATGTCGTATTTCAACGTTGCATTCGTTATGTCACAAAAAAATCGCTATTGAAATTTGCCAAGTGTTGACATATTAGTCCTCGTGACTGTACCTATCATAGAGATCAAATAATATTTTAAGTGGTAAATATACTCAGAAAAGTGAAACAACTTCCAGTTACAGAGCAACTGAAAAATGAGAAAGCACCTACAAGCTACCGAACATATACGCTAAGGATAGTTTCGGCTCTGTAAATTAGACGCGAAAAAAGCATTTTTGGGCGCGAAACTTTGCTTGTACTGCAAGACAGGGTCAGTTGTAGTGGTAACTGATACGGCAACGAATACCTTGATACAGAAATATTTTCATGTTTTGTCAATTGAAATCTATCAAATTAGATACTAAAATATTAATAGAACATAAAAACGAAATAATTAAACATTTGATATAAATAACTTAAAATTAAAATAAATACTTAGAATTAACATTTATTTTTATGCAACAAACAAACACCCTGCCTAGTCGGCAACCTTTTGAGTCGGAAGAGTCAAAAATTACAATTTACAAAATTTCAAAGTTTTTAAAGAGCCACATTTTTTTTCTTGCCAACAATAAATAGTACTTGCATAAATAAAGTTTTTTGATAAAAAAAATCTAATCTATTTATTCATATACAAGTAGTGTTTTTTCACAACAAATTAGATAATATATATATGGTATAAAAATAAATATTTATTTTTGCGTATGGAACTAAAGAGCCGCAGCTTCACATCCAAAGAGCCGCAGGTTGCCGACCCCTGGCCTAGCCTTTTCCCAACTATGTTGAGGTCGGCTTCCAGTCTAACCGGATGCAGCTGAATACCAGTATTTTACATGGAGTGACTACCTATCTGACCTCTACAACCCAGTTTCTTGGCAGTAAGATACCCCTTAGTAAGACTGGTCATCAGACTCTCGGGCTTCTGTCTACCCGTAACGACTGTCAAAGATCTACGAATGACAGCCGGGACCGATGCCTTAACGTGCTTTCCGAGACACGGAGTGGTCTAGATGTGTAATGGATGGTCACCCATCCACGAACCGACTGCGGCTTAACCTTCAATCGACCCGTACAGCTGTTATAATTTAGCCACGAGCACGTTATACTGTGCCACGAGCCCCCAAATTTATTGCAACACATAAAGCAAGAAAATTATTTATTATAGGTTTTATTTTAATTAGTGTTAAGCTTATTTTAATGTATGGAAATATTTTACACTTGGTAAAAACCCTTGACGTATTAACAATTAAATTGAATGGAAACGTGACTAATTATTTAAATGTACCTAAATCTTACGGAACAAAAAGGCACAAGTGGGTATAATTAAGTTCTCTTTAAATAAAACCATAGCAGTGGTGGCCCGGTGGTACCGGCCGCGACTTACGAGTTGTAAGTCGTGGGTTCGAACCCAGACAGGCGCTTTACTTTGTGTAAATAATTTCATCACCACTGCTCTCAAAACGGTGAAGGAAAACATCGTGAGGAAACCGGCATGACCTAGAACCAAAAATTCGAAGACATGTGACATCTACCAACCCGTACTGGGCCCGCATGGGACATTACAGCCCACTCCCTCTCAAAGAGAGGAGGCCTGTGTCCCAGCAGTGGGAACATTATAGGCTGATCATGCTTATGCAAATAAAACCGATTTATTGAAAATGACAACATTTTTGGCAGTATTGCAACAGTATTTTTTTAATAAACTTTATTTTATCGCAACCGGCGTGCGTGTGTGACCGAGGGCCTACTCTCAGAGTCCGTCAAAGAAGATACGGGTCCGTCCGAAAGTAGGACGATACTTCGGAATACGCCCTACTTCCGATTAATCAACATTTTCGGGTGGGCAAAATTGCTTTTACACATCGGGAGTAAAGAAACTGTCAAATCGTTTTCTCATTCAATCTTAGTTCGGGCCTCGAACTAATCTTATGCCCGAAGGTGCTACGGAGTAGGAAACGGATTCGGACCACGGATTTCATGCTTACAGAGTAGACCCTCAGATGTATGAATATCAACGAAGCAAAAGGAGTATGTAAGGATCTTAGCAGGTGGTGTTCTGTAGTTTCTGCCTACCCCAATAGGCAGAAGGCGTGGGTTTATGTATGTATGTATTTTATCATACCTACCGATAAAAAGACCGAAACTTTTCAGCAACTTTGAAAATCATTTTTATGATTGTCATTTTTATATAACCCTTTCTCTTTCGTGCAGGACTTATCAGCTGATAAACAATAATTAAGACTTTAAAAAAAAGCAAATTTTTATTGGGTATTTCCTTCAAGATTTCTCCGTTGTAGGCCGGTGTCCAGATTTGTGCCCGGTTGATGCCAATAGGCTCGCCCCTATTACCTACATAGGACTTAAACATAACTGGCGAAATAGATATCGGTGTACTATGATACACCTCTGCCTAGACCTTCGGAGATTACAGGCGTGAGGTTATGTTGGTGTGTGTTAAGACTTTAAAATAAACTAACATTAAATTGCTACAAATACGCAAAACACACCACAGACTAAAAAATATCACACATTTAAGTAGAAAGTTCCTAATAAACTAGACTGTGACATACCCGCTTACTTAAGGAAATAAGATCTTACATCATTAATAGTTCAGATCAATAAATTTTCCATAATAAATCAATAACCGGAGCCCGGACATATGCAATTTATGCTATGTTAATACTTGAATACCGCTAACTATATAGGCTGAATTATTTATTAAGTACGGCCGAAGGACTGCGCTGACGGTTTCGCGACGAAATTATTGATAGCCTGGCCTATTCTCTTCAAGCTTCATATAAATGTTGGGTGTCTTAATAATTCCTCCACATAGATATGTTATCAATTACACAAGTTGGTTTTGTGAAAAGCTTCGGAAAGAACGTTAAGGTCATATTGTAGTGCGGTGTGTCTTGAAGTGCGTCTCGGCGGGTACTGGCCGGCCGGTGCGAGCACTTGAACTGCTAGATTTTGTATATATTTTAAAAATAATAACGAAATTATAAAATTTGTTCTCAACATGCCCAAAAAGCAATAAGCCTTATCTTTTAATATAACTTTTACATGGTTTCATGATGGAATCTCATCAAAGAACACGTTTTAAATAGCGATTTAGTGTCACTTTTACGTTTTTTTTTTTATCAAGCCAATTCTTATAGTTCACGTTTCTGTCTTCACACAGCGGTTGACTGCATGTTCAATATTCCTGTTTTTCTTGCGAAGCATTTACATTTGCCTAGATTTATTTATTTATTATTGATTTACAGAGGTTTAAGAAAGTTAAAAAGTACTGCAACCTCGCCTTAAGCCATTGGTAGTCAGAAGCTCTAGTCTGACAACCAGTCTTACCAAGGGGTACCCGTTAACTGGGTTTTGGAGGCCAGATATGCAGTCGCTCCATGTAAAATAGTATTCAGCTGCATCCGGTCAGACTGGAAGCTGACCCCAACGTAGTTGGGAAAAGGCTAGGCAGATTGATTGATTTTGTATTTTTTTTCTTTTAAGTTGACTTAAATATCTCTGAATCACCAAAATTTAAAAACAATGTGTCATCGGCAGTCTGGTTCATTTGGTAGCTTACCTAAATTTTCTCAAGAATACTTTTTCAGGATAAAAAAAAATTAGGGACCTGTCACGCACGAAAGCACGTCAAATAGATTTTCACTCAGAAGGGTTAACCAGTGCCTAAATCACGCACAAACTAACTGCATACATAATTATTATTATTTAAAGTGTCTTTGACATATCTCGGGATCCTGGGGTCCCGGACCTTTGGAACGCGTACGAGGGGCCGAAGTCAACTCGCAGAGGCGTTAGACCCTTTTAATGAAATGAGGTACCAACCGACGATTATCCCTGTACGCATTATGTAAGTGCATCCAAGGACAACCCCCGGTTGGAGTAAGACTATTGCTGGATATGGAAACAAAGATATTGGAAATATGTGTTTGGATGCCTAAAGTGCACTGGTTACCTAGAACTATGGAAGGACTATGGCCCCTGCCTGGTCAATGTTTTTGTTATAAACGGAAAAAATGGCAGGGGGTGACTTGCACACTCTATAATAGGCCCCCGGAAACTGTCGCTAGCACTTAATGACGTAGCGACAAGGGGGCAACACTTCCTGAGGTACTGGAGGAGTGGAGGGGTATTCCACGGCTATCAGAACGATCCCAGAAGTACGATCAAGATCCCTACCAACATCTTACTGGAATACTTCCTTCCTCCAACTACGTTTGCTCTTGCGAATCTCCACCCAAGCCGGCCAATAAAGGCAAGAAAGAGGTGGGAGCTCTGTTCCTCGTCATTATTCACTCCAGCCGGCCAATAAAGGCAAGCCACACGTGAGGAACAAGACTTCTCCCGGGAGATAGGATCCGTGGGGTCGCTACTGCCCAACAGCTCGCCACGTACTGCCCTGTGGGTTTCTGTATCTCTCTTGATCTGGCTCCTCACCATAGACCTGTTTCGGCAAAGTAAACTCTACCGGTATAGACCTAGAGTTCAGGAGCACGTAATTCCCACCACGACGACAACGTAGAGAAACGGTGGTGGGGTTATTATTATTTGTTGGTATACATTTTTGTATCTCGGCACTGATCTGCCGGTTTTTAGGGTAACACGGGCCAAAGCCAAGTGCTACCCCTGAAAGTACTAACCTAAGTGATAGTTGATGATAAGTTATGGCGTGATGATATTATGTTTTGACTTTGTGTTGCAGTGGTGAATGATGTTTGTGCGGGTGCTATTTGTGCATCACTGTCGTTCTGCAGGAATTTCCGGACAATTCTGCAAGTGTTCAGGATAGGAGCTTTATGTAGGGTTTGGTATATTATTACGTCACATTGAATTAAACTAAGAGCAGTTCTTTTAATAAACCAAAATGTTACATTATTGTCAGACTTGCTTGACACATTGCAGAACTTTAAAACAGGTATCGTGTTAGGAAATAATACCTGTGACATGTTTTATTGTTCAATCCGCTTTGATTAATGTAACTCTGTCAAAAATTAAATATATTAACCGGATTATCTGCGCTATAGCTTTTGGCCAAAACATGATTACAAAAATGGAGAAGCAAGTAATTAGCCCGTTTCGTACACCAGTTATGTTTAATCACAATCACTTTGCTAAAGGTCAAAATATGCAAATCGCACTTAATTTCATAAATTGTTAATTTAATGGCACTTAAGTGTTTGTTTTGAATATTTTCTAAACTATTAATTCGTCTACATCGACCCTTATTAGAGTGATACTCAATAAAAATACAAACTGTTCCATAATTATAGCATGTACAAACTATGTGACGAAAAAATGTAAACAAACGAAATTGACACCCACACGGAATATTATGCGGTGATTATATGGCGCTAAACAACAATCATCGTTTCAATAGAAAAAAATACAAAATAAGTACCTAACTACTGCCTAACTAACCTACTTTTCATAACAATTCGTAATTATAAAGCACACGATAAGTTTTTATTAAACGTTTTGAAAAAAAAAATCTTTGATTGGTGAAATCGACTAAAATAACATGTTAACAATCAATTTTAACCAACTATTATGTTGAAAACTAATCGGACGGCTATAAAGAACTCGATAAAATTACAAAAGAAATCTATAAAATGATTAAAATTTCTAATCGTGCCAATTAGGTGAATTTATGGTTTCACTTATAACAAGCGCGTTTTACGGGTTACAAGTTTATAAAAAACAGTCTCGGAGTGCGTGAGGAAATACTCTTTTTATACTTATTTTTACAATGTAACGCTATTGAGCTGTTATTCTCTCAATAAACGTGGAAGAAGCTGCCTCACTGACAAGACGCGGCCCGATAAGTGCTCAATGAACGTTTAAAAACAATAACGATTGAATCTAATAGCGCGTTAATTTCCACGTGAGAGAATCTATTTCTGTGGTTTTCTCATGAGTGTTTCCGCAGTTTGCACTGTTATTAGTGCAAAAACTTAAGCAGGATTAAAACTCCTGCCTATTTCATTTAAATCCTTTAATTTAAAGGGTAAATCATTGAGAAGTTTTACATTTGACACGCTCACTCCTTAATCTTTTTGGGACCAGAATTTAGAAAGATTCTAATAAAACAGGGCCCTAATCAGAGCGGAATATTTTCAAATAATAATTAATTGTTACAAAAGCTATCAAAGATGGCGGTTAGGAAAACAAATTCGAATTTGAACTGGTAATTCTATGTGATTCGAATTTAGAATAAAGCGCGCGCGACGCGACGGCGCGCACATAAGTGCCCCTACACACGTACCCACACAAAGCACCGCACACACCCCAATGCTCATAATTTGCTGACAAGAAAACAAAAAAGGAAAAAACTCGGCACCCGTTCTAATTAGGTCGTCGAGTGAGAACAGGGCGTTCGTCAGCACAATAATAATTAACACTGGCTGTAATGAAGCGTACCATAAAAACTAATTGGAGACCCTACGATCGTTGTGTCACGAGGGTGAGAGAGAAAGTCTCTACGATTTCGATAGGTTCGACTTTTGTTGGTTCCGCTCTATTCATTCGTGCCACGAAAATTAAATCATAATCAAGCCAGCGTTACTTTATTATCTACATCATACCTACAAAGTACTTTTAATCAACTTGAATCAAATCAATTAATCAACGTGGTTGGCGACGCAGTAATTTTAATTAGAATCTTCTTAATGTATTTATTATGCATAAATTATTCTCCGCTAATGGTTACATGCGCTCAATTATTCAAAAATGCAGTAAGTAATAAAAGTGTAGATGTCAACAAAGAATGATGGAAACACAATAATTACCAGCAATAACAATTCCATTTTTAAAAGCACGCTGTATTCAAAAACATTAGGTACATTAGCTTAGTCATGATGTTAAAAAAAACTAAACATCAAAATGTAATCGATCAAAGCTAGCTAATGCAGTAAACATTCAGCCAGCGAGTATTTTAAATCGAAAAGCTGACGCGAAGTGCCGTCTATCAGCTAGTTGAAAAGGGAAATCAGTCAATAATGCACTAATTTCCCTTCCTTAATGGCGCAGTCCGGCCCTCTACTCAGACACTATAACGACACAGCAAGTTAGTGTTTAATGTAATAACTTGGTACACACTAGGAACATTTTCATGTAAAGACTTTAAACTTTTACGAGTTTCAAGGCTCGTTACGGATTCTTATTTGATGGTACTTTCGTAATTATTTTAAGTGATAATTGCTGTAAAATTGGCACTTAGTTTTAGTTTTTTAATGAGAAAAATGAGAGCTTATTTCATTGCAACTTATAATTTGTTGGCGCAATTATTATGTAAAAGAATAATTAATATTTATAAATAAATAACACCTTATCTCAGATAGTATCATATTTTATTAGGAATAACTTAACCATAATTAACGTAGTTAAATCATTATCTTTGTATAGGTGCATATACAGGGTGGCAGGGACATCGAAGCGAAAACTGGACCCATGAATTCAGCACATGATTCTAGACCCCCTAGCGTAGAAACTTTTCGTCGGCTATCTTTTAAAGTCAAGCCTAACAATTAAGTTGTGGCATAAGACAATTAAATGACCAACAATTGTTAACAAACTTTAAGTACTTACGTGCAATTATTACCTCAATTGCTAGTCAAACACACATGTCATTTTCATTTGACATTTCTGTACAAATACCACATTATTGAACGAGCTGTCAAAACGTCTTACGTTATGCGATAGGCTATAATTACAGCCTTATGAGAAAGACTTAGTTAATAGCAGGAATAGGGTAGAAAGTTGAATAGGGAAATTGCTAAATGGTAGTGCTGTTTTGTACCGAGAGTCGTGGTTGTCTTTTGCATAAGTAATTTGTATTAATTGAGGTTTTATGCGATAGAATCGTAATTTAAATTATATTATGAGAGATTTGCCTTGATATTCCTGCTGGGAAATAATGTACTGGTAAAAACATTAACATTTTTCTTTAACAAATATTGTTCTGTAGATTCGTGGAAAGTCACCTTTAGATTTTTTTATCGACCTAAATTTGCCGTTATCTTTCGAAATTATATTTTAATTTTAGTTTTTTGAACCGTAACCAACACGGTCATGATAATTAAGCCTTACTTTAAAATTTTACTTATCACATAATATAATAATCGCAGTGTATTAGGCGTCCTACACACTACCGACTAATACCGACATAAGTGGAACGCCCAATTATTTCCCCATTAGAACTTTTGCTGGAAAGAAATTGCCTATTTGGATTATTAAAAAGTAGGGTTTGGTAACGATATTTGAGTTTTGTGGCGGTTTCATTAGTTCCTATTTTTTGACATATTTCTAATAATAATCATATTTCTGTACATTGGGTTATGAGGGCAGTCGCTCCATGTAAATATGAGAATGGCGCTCTGTTTTACGTCGTATGTTGATTAAAATGCAATTCGCGACTGTAGGAATGATATATTTACTAAATAATAATCATCAATTTCATATCTATCGTCAAACTTTGGATTTTTTTTCCACCTAAGAATTTTCATATGGAATATTCTGAACAATTCTTGACGATTGATAAATAATATTCAGTAAATATATCATTCCAGCCGCGAATCGCATTGTAATCAACATACGACGTAAAACAGAGCTGCCATTTGCAAAAAACCAAAGAAAATTTTAATTTGGCGGGCTACAGCTGAGGATTCACCTTAAATCCCATGTTATTACATGGGATTTAAGGTGAATCCTAACGTGAGTGAGTGGTGAGTGGACGAATCTATTTGCGACCAACGCGAAGTCACAGTTTCCAGTTTCATTTCCAACATAATGCGTTACAAACAAAAGAAAAACATATAGAAAGAAATATAAGCATCAATTAAAGCCACTGTTCACTATTAAAATAATGGCGGTCACACCTATAAGACAATTAGTTCGTAGGAAATAAATTCTATGTTTTGGTCGACGTCCGCCGTGCTTAATTAGAGCTAATCAAAAAAACTTAATATACCATAATGGTACGTAATAGCTGTTTTAACGCGGTCTCCTGATACGTTGATAATTATAATGTATGCTAATTATACGAGGTTTGATGTGTCATGCTAGTTTCTTTGCGGGACAAAATTTTAAGTAATTACACAGTTTTTATTTTTCATTTACTTACGACAATTACTGAAACAATTTTTTTAATGAAAATTCTTGTTTTTTTTTTTAAATGTTACATTTAATGACGATTTAGTTTTATTTGATACAAGCTTCTGCCCGCGACTTCGCCCGCGTAAAATTTCTTGTTTCCCCGACCCGCCGCGTCGCTTCGCATTACCTGCCCGCGCTATCAGTTCGTTTTCGCTTAGCGTTCTTTTTGACATTTTTTAATTTTTGTACGCCTCCTCAGGGCCATAGCGTGATGTTAAATAGCCCAAAGCTTCAAGAATTGGGCTATAAAATGCAAAATGAGTTTTTCTAATCCGATCGGTAGTTCCAGAGATTAATTTTATTTAAGACTAAGAAAAAAGATGGATGAAATCGGTAAAGTCGTTCTCAAGTTATGGTGTAACCAAGGGAAATAGGGATTAATTTATATATATATGGGTTTGCTCTTGACACTAGTCTAGGTCAGAGATGACAGAGACAAAGTCGACGATGAAGTGAGCTTACGCAGAAGAAGCCTGTTCACTCTCACTTTGAAGAGATTTGGGTTGTATGCGTTCGGAAACACAGACGCAGGTAGAGAGTTCCACTCTTTTGCTGTGCGCACAATAAAAGATATTTGGAAACGCTTAGTGCGAATTACCCCCTACATACAAACTTACAAACAAATAATCAAGTTTTACCTCTATAGAATCCATACTAATATTATAAATTCGAAAGTAGCTCTGTATGTATGTTACCTGTTCACGCCTAAACCTCTCAACGGATTTCGATAAAATTAGGTAAGGAGATAGATGGCATCCTGGCGAATGACATACGCTACTTTTTGTCCCGGTAGCACGTTCCCGTGGGATAATTTCCGACATCCACGTGGGCGAAGCCGTGGGCAGAAGCTAGTATTATATATATATTAGTATTAGTACAGGCAAAAGTTTAAAGAACGCGATGTGCCATTCGATTCCTTGCATAGATAATCCAGCTTTTGGACTACAATCTGTATCCTGTGTGGAAAAAAACGGGAGTACAGAATTTTAACAAGAGAATGGACAGACTCCTTACCTACGTCTACTTTTCCCTTAGGTTGTCCATAATTTACATTGTATAAGAAGTCTTTAATTAGGCAAATGTATACAAATATCTAAAAAACTATACAAAAGTACCTACCTACTAATTTTCTCCCATGTGTTTACGTTCTCAACGAAAAATAAATAAGAAAACGGGTGTATAATTTACCGCACATTGTTAAAAAATTAAAATAAATACGCCATAATGGCGCTGTGCCGTAGTTCGTGTAAACAGCGGTGGCAGTTACGACGTTCTGCCGCGAGCGACGTTGAGTGAAGTAAAAGAATTGTTGTTGCCAAGTTTCCTCGTGTTTAAGTAGGGATTCTATTCTCGACACCTTTGCTTTGGAACTTTATTTTCCCTGTTCCAGTTTTGAGGGATTTTACTTTTTTATTTTTCTCTACAAATTCATAGACTTTAATTAATATGAGAAATTTGTTTGTGACTTAGTTGAAGTAACTTTTTCTAAATAAATAAAACTTTTGTTTGGAACTGCGTCGTTGCGTCTAGTGACCGTAAACGCTACTGCTGAGTACGTGGACTCGATTCCTAGATAGGGCAAAGTGTTATTGCGTTTTTCTATCAGGAATTTCTCAGTAATAGTCCGGAGTCTGGATTTGTGCCCGATTGATGACAAAAGGCGTGGGCCTAGGGGGTGACCCCTATTACATGGGACTTAAACAATCTTGCACCGCATGCCCTGTCATTTGCACACGTGAGGACCTAATGGGTATGGCAGCGAACGGTATTCGCATTGCTGAATTTTGGGCCGGACAAATTTAAAAAATCAATAAATATTTTTTCGTGTTATTTTTGACATCGACACGCTAAGAAGAACATAACTGCCGAAATGTGTACTACAGCTACACCTCTGCCTTATCCTTCGGGGATTACAGGCGTGATGTTATGTCTAAAACTATTGTTTCTACTGAGAACGTGTTTAATATGAACTCAAAATAAAGCAATAAAATAAACATAATTAGTAAGAACACTAGCACAAATTAGTTTACACTGCAATTGAAGCGATCGGCAAACAACAATCGATTTAAGTCGACTAAAAAGAGATGCACTTAATTATATCGCCGTCTCTCTCTTCCACTGAACATCAAAGTTCATTGCACACCCTTTGAGCTTAAAAAAAGAGTTTAATTTGCTTACCAACGACTTGCTATATCGTATAACTAGACGGGCAATTACGGCTAATGATAATAGTCTTTATTACTTATGTCCATTATGTTAGGTTGGCGTATTGTGAACATTACCGACTACTTGCGTCTATACATATATAAACTTGTGTTGTTAAGTTTTGCTGGTCTTCTTTTGTTGGAACGAAGTTCCTTATCGCACGTTATACTCTGCAGACTTGGCCGAAAAAAGTGTATTTTTACCGTCACGTCACTTTTGTAGTTATGTCCATAATGTTAGGTTGGCGTATTGTGAACATTACCGACTACTTGCGTCTCTACATTACACACTCGTGTTGTTAAGTTTTGCCGGTCTTCTTTTGTTGGAACGAAATTCTTTATCGCATTTTATATTCTGCAGACTTGGCCGAAAAAATGTATTTTGACCGTCACGACACTTTTGTTACGTACTGTCAAACGGGGTGAAAGGGATGCAGGGGTGAATCGAGACCAAACTTTAAAAGGGGTTCTAACCTTGAAATAATATAGTTTGTTGCCAAAAGGACTCTCATGTGTTTCCTGTATTATTTATAATTAACCGTTAAGTGCCCTTGTTGGCAACAAACTATATTATTTCAATGTTAAAATCCCTTTTAAAGTTTCATCCCGATTCACCCCTGCATATCTATTCACTCCAATTGACGGTAACTAAAGTGTCGTGACGGTCAAAATGTTACACTTTTTTCGGTCTAGCACTCATTCGCCAAGTGAGAAAAAGCGAACGGAACTTCGTTCCAACTGGGCGTCCCACGACACCTCTAGACTGTTTTTTTTTTTCGTAAGCGTTTGCAAATAAGTTGTACCTATGTGCACAATATATTGACGTAGCTTGTAAGTTGTCCAATTATTATTTCTTGTATTGCTTTATTTTACACAAATAATTTATTTTAATTTTAACTAGCGGATACCCAGCGTGTGCTACTATGATAAAACAATGCATTAGGCACATTCGGTCCATTCATGAAAATCTAGTTTTATTTTTTTCATTATTTTCGTGGTTAAAACCATCTTCGCATTATGGCCTTTCTAATGAAACCACTTTGGAGCACATCGGTTGGATGGTTTCAAAGTATCTAACGAACATAGGTAGAAACATTTTTTGTGTTTTAAGTATATATATTGATTATGAAGCAGACAATACTTATTTCGATAATATTTGCAGTTCAACATAAATTTGTCGTTGTAACAAATATCGACTTTAACTCTTCATAGAGCTGAATATTAAACTAGTAATAATGATAAAACATGAAACTATGTGCTAACTGAAAATATTGGTTCAGTACATAGTGGGTCGATACACAAAGTACACAAAAAAAAGTAAGTAATAGATCATTAAGACACATTCACTTACGCCATTTTTGGAACTCGGCTCGCTCGCAGTATGAGACATTAAAGTCAATACGCGGACATACCCCGAGTTACAAATTAGCGCGGGTGGCAGAAGGGGTTCAACATTCGACGCTATTTACCATACGTGGGCCTACTATTTTCATGGTTTTTTTTGTCGAGTTTTTACGCCATTTTCCGTGGCCCCACCGGGAGACCGGCCCACGAGCGAGGCCTTCTTTTTTTAAATCAGTAAATTGCATATTTGAAAAACTACTGCACAGTGCACAGTCGGCGGGATGTCGATTGAACAGTGTACTTAGTGAGTTTCGGCTGTTGACTCTTTACTTCGATGTGGATGTCGCTTCCATTTAATCGGTACGCGTATATCGATAATCGAATCGTATGTACTTCGCTTTTCAATAATGTACGAATTTCGAGATAAGTTAAAACTAGATAGAATTTAATACAATACAATATTAATGCGAAAAATCACAAGCAAAACATATCTAATGCAAATAATACAAAAGTATTGTGCAAGTAGGTAGGTACATAATTATTAAAAGCATTCTATGATTTCTAAAACGCACTATAATTTCTTTTGTCTTAACATTACAAAAGCATAATAATTATGAACGCGCTAATTGCGTCGTCGATCAAAATTTTAAATAGAACATAACAATGGTAGATTGAAAAATTTAAATTTAGACGATTATGTCTGAACAATCGAGTGTGAGTTGAATCGAGTCGAGTGCCCACGCGCCGCACAGTGGGGGTTGCGTTGATTCAATATCGGTATCCCTGTGACGTCAGTTAAGCGTTGTAAACCTGAGGGTTACCGAGTATTGTGTGAAAAAAATAAACAGTGGGCATACTCGTTTAATAATTTATAATACATAATCATAAAATAATTTATATTTATATAAAAATGGAGTTTGATAAATGATAACCTTCAACACGATTTGACCGATCAATGTGAAAGTTGGCAGATATAGGTATGTATATTATGTATGTTTGCATGGAAGAGGAATAGATTTTCTTTCTAACAATTTCAATGGTCTGAAAATAAAATACTGTTTCGATTACGTAATGAAATTGTGTAGGTAATTCTTTAAAACAAAAAATAACCCTTATTCCTTAGAAATACCTTTCAATTTCCTTTCATAGGTTGTGTAAATTAATATCGCTCATATTACAGTAGGTACGCAGCCATTACTCCGAAAATATGGAAATTCCAACGTACAAAGTCCGCCCAAAAATAAAAAATAGTAATTGAGTCCATCAAATAAACTTCATTACACACAAAATTATACCGGATACGGTGATAGCTACAAATATATTACAGCAGATAACATCGAATAAACTAATTGACTTTGTTATTAACAACGCTTAACTCCATAAACTTCCAAAGTACAAAGTGGGTGACCACTGAAAATCAGCGCTCAGCATGATGCTAAGGGTCGCCCATAGCACAGCATCATGTTGAGTGGAAGTTTCTGGTCACATTCACGACGTGCAGCTGCCGACTATTACTGCTGTGTGGATGTAGTTTATTTTCTTTATTTTACCACTTGTTTCTGTAAAAATTAAACCAATTTTATTTCCCTATTTCTTTCTAAAACTAAACAAATATTCAAAAACGACCCAAGTACAATTTAAACTTCAAAAAGTAGCTATGTACGTACTAGACAGAAACATTTCGATCGTTGATCACATCTGTAATCCTGTTACAGAGCGATAAATGAAACGTAATTGAAAGGAAATTACGCAATAAATGGGAGGTTATTATTGAATTTAATGTTAAATTAATCGTAAGCCCCCCTTCTAACCATCTGTCGTGTATACCCCCCACTGATCAACCGTTTTATATTTCGAGATGTACTCTCGATGTTACAATTAATTTGATTATTTTGTTATTGAGTGCCTTTATGCATTAATTGAACTGTTTCAAATGTTCCGGAAGATTTTGAAGGTTAGCTTCCCTGGACCCTGCATGGGTTAGCCTCGATTGTTGTAAACCAGATTAGACCCTAAAAAGTTTGTAAATTGGACAAGACTAGCTAAGAAAAATTATATCTCGAGATAGAGCATAATGAGGAAATTAATTTTGAGTTAAATAGTTGAAATTAGTATGAAAATTAAGATACTCAATGCTCAATATATATATTGCTTCCACATGTACATTTATGATAGGTTTTACAAAGAAGCAGATGAAAAAAAAAAAGATTTACAAAGATTAATGATCATTGTGGACCCTGTTGGGCACAGCAGAAGTATAGGAGAGAGGAAAGGGTCATTTAAATATTCATGGTTATTATAATAGCATTTAGATAATAGTTTTTTTTAAATTTATTTCTGAATGCATTAAATTTAGCTTTAGATTTGAAACCAAAGTTGTCACTATTATGTAGTCCAAGCAAGAAAGAATGTAAGATGTACAATAATCTCTAAAAAGTTAAAAACCTAATTAATACAAACGTCAAAAAGCAACCGAGAGGTCGCAAAGCATTTGACGGAACAATCACAGAAACAATGTCGAGCGTCGAGTCGAGCGCAGTGTTCGACACCGGTCAGCGTGTATTGGGCAGTCCGCGACACCCGAGAACGTGTCTGCATAATACATCGCTGTACGCTGTTGCTGTACGTTGGACTTTAATTATATATCTGCTACAATTTCGCCTTTTTTTCGAGTATTTTTCACATTTCGCCCCCCCATACACCCCTGTTCACCCACTGCCGAACGGCCGCGGAAAAAACGCCTCGCGCATGTGTGTGTGTGACAGTGTATTGTTGCACTACAAACGACGCCCCGCGCCGCACGACACAAGAAAATACAGACCCGACTCAATAAACAAGACAATTAACATATCCCAAGTAATGAATAGAAAAATTGTCGTAATAAAAATACACTTTTAATGCAATTAAGCTTGTAGAACACGGGCAGGAGAGGCCGATAAGCCGCGCTCAACTTTTCCTGTAACAGGCTGTTATTTCACGATTTAAAATCGGTTCTCAACCCGTTAATGACGCGAGGTACAAGTGCAGATCGGCGGCTCCGTTCGGCCGCGGACCAATCTATTTAATAACCCCCGTCGGTGACACCCCACCCGGCGGCCATCGCCAATTTTCGCCCCCCTCGCCCCCCTCTGGCCCCCTAGCACCCGCCCTGAAAAAAATCCGGAGCGTTTTAAAATTAATGAGTAAAAATCTACACACACACCCGAGCGGACAATGCGACGCGTGTGTGCGCGAACGCCTGATAATGACCCGCGCTTTGCCGCCCAAATGAGGACGCCATACGATCACATGTTTCTTCCGTCGATCAGAGGGCCGCGGATCACATTTCCACGTTTGCGCACATCTACTACCCTAGAGGAGACTAGAAAACCGTTAGCGCGACCGGTGCTCGTTTCAGACGGAATCCGTGATCGCCTAGCCTTTTCCATTAGGACCAACTATCCGAGAAAAAAATGGAGTACAAATTGAAATTTCGCCGGTTCGGGCGCTAATTCAGAGCGAAACGGCGCCGCGACGCGAAACGAACGCAGTTAGATAACATTTGTAGAGGCGAGGGGGGACGGGTGTCACCCCTACGCAACGCCGTTTTTATTTTGGCCGGCCCTTGCCCCCTTACCCCCTTCGTTCGTCCAACTTCATCTGAATAATTACTGATTTTTTCCGTGTACCGCTGATTATTCCGAATGTTACTTGTTGATGATAATTTTTTTTCAACTTTTTTCATTAGTCAGCGCCCGGTGGAGTTTTGATTGTGCTTTTAAGCTTTTTGTATTCAATTTGTTCCCAATGTTTATGTGTTCCAATATAGAATGTATGAAATAAATTGTATTTGTTTATTCTGTTTTAATTTAAAGTAACGGCCGTGTGTTTAGAGCTTCCAGCTGAAAAGCTCAATATTACATTGGTTTCCTTCACGTCGACATAAATGTTAACTTTACAGTAACTATTCATACAATAGATAACAATTCCAAAAGTATGTCTACCTCCGATTCGATTCAAAATAAACAACGAAAACTGTATCAAACTACACATACATACATACCTACCTACCTACTCTCAACAAAGCCCCTATGGTATACGCGACTGCACGCGTAGTAAATGAAACAAAAAGCTTATCCACCTACATTTAACTAACAAGATAGACATTCCCAAAAACCATCAGTAATCAATAAAAAACTAATACAATATCTGTAGGCAATTCATTTGACTTAACTTTAAAAATCACCAAGATCTAATTAACTAAAGATACCATACCATAACTAAATAATATCTACTTAAAAAATCAATATGTCCAAATGTCTAATAATCAGTCTCAAGATGAAAAGTTAGATCACAAATCAAACGTTAACGAATAAAATAAATTGAAGTCGAATTAACTGAAAGCGAATTTGCACGAGACACGTGCTGAAAGCTCTAAAGAAATACGAATAAAAAAACTAATCGAAAACTTTAATTATCATGCTTATTCGACAAGTGACAAGTCGGACCGATGCCGATCGCTTTGGCAAGGATTTCGGTGGGACCACCCAACGCCCCGCGGGGCCGCATTTTTTCCACCCACCACCGAAGGGGTTGATTTTTTAAACTGATGACGCGCTTTCATTCCGCGCTGTGCAACTTGGCCGCGCGGCTGTATGTGTTACCGGCCGTTGATAAATAAATTTAAAAAAAAAAGAAAAACGTGAACGCTTTGTCGATAGTGCGCGGCGTTTCTTTTTCGCGGGCGTTATCTATGCTCTGTTTTCCGTTCGAAATACAACTTTTATATAGTAAAGAAAAAGTTTTTCGCGCGATCGGATAACCGTACGTGGATATAACATTTTTTAAATAGAACTATCGTCACATATTTCGATCGCGGGTTTGAAGTTTTTCAAAGTTTTCCTAATGTTTCGGAAAAGTTCGCGTTCAGGCTGTTTCTGAGAATATTTGGTGAATTTTCATTTACTTTTTAATAAAGGAATGTTAGTTTTGTAGAGACAGTGATTGTGAAATTATCAGGCCTGGAGAGAATGACATTGTCCTTCGTGAGTAATAGAAAATAGTAATATTTATTTGATTTTATAAAAGTACTTAATTAAATTTCATATTTGTAAAAATGTGTTGTATATTTTTATTCTAAAATAAATAATCAATTTATAAATAAAACATTGCTTTAAATTATGAACGCTTTAAACCATAATTTAAACCATGATTTAGTTTCCTTTACCTGTTTTTACAACGGCTTTTTATTAAAACCATGCTGCAATTTTAAAACATTTTATTTAGTTAACTTTCAAGCGGTCGAAGGACCCTGTAATTATTTTTCTAACATATTTTTTAGCTCAAAACATGTTAATATTTATAACAGAGTTGCAGTAACTGTAACACTATCAACCGGCTATAATTATTACAAATTAAAGAATTATTCTTAATTATTATTCAAGGCGTTTCCTTACGGTTATATTTTAATAGTAGTTAATAATTAAAACTCAAGTAGTCTGACCTTATTCTGTACTTATAATAATTGCAATATAAATAGTTTATGACTTTACAAGCTGCACAATGACTTATATGAGAATCGAATAAAAGATGGTTTCCTTAATTAAAATATTAAAAGCAGTCTGCAGTGTATGAACGTATTTATTTTGAGGTAATAAAATTTTATTCAGGTTCTAGTTTTTTTACGTTATTTTGTAGTTTTTCTTTGTTAAATTACCTGTACTTACTTTAAATTCGGTTGTGATATTTTAAAACTTTAAATAAATCATCGAAACCCTGATGTTTATAAGAAAACCACCACGAGACGTATCTCCTTCATACCGCAAGAAAAGCTATTAATTTATTAAAATGAAGGTACCTACTTACTTAAGTTTGTATTAATTATTCGTAAAATACCTAATCTTTTAGTAGTTACTTCAAATTATGCTTTTACAAGACATTGCTTTTCTTTAATGCGTAGGAAAGCGGATCTAAAAAAAGATCATATCTTTCAAAGTTTCAACACCTTCTTTTGTGAGCTTTAATTCACTATTTTATTTGTGAGCTTTCCGATAAACATTAGTTCGCCTGTGTCCAGAAAAACGTCAATCTAAAAGTTCACCTAACTATTGAAATATGGTTAAAGAAATTTATTTCTGAACTAGCTTCTACCGGCGATTTCCTCCGCGTGGAAGTCGTAAGACATCAAATATACAAAAAAAAAATATAGCCCATGTAACTCGCTAATAATGTAGCTTATTATAGATGAAATATTTTTTTTAAATCGGTAAAGTATTTTTCGAGTTTATCCATTACAAACAAAGATACAAAAAATCTAATCTTTTCTCTTTATAATATTAGTTTAAAAAAATATAATAGTAAAAAAATATTTTTTGAAATTAAAATAATAAGCGGTACTCTCCCATATAGAAAAACAGAATAAAAAAAAACGTTTTAAATGCTAATAATTATAAGAAACCACTAGGTAACGTACAATAAGAAAAAGTGTTGAACTAATCGACTTTCAGTGAGTAACGATGGTAGCCAGTTACTGTTTTTTCTCTGTAATCTATTCTCAAGAGGCTTTATTCCGGGTTTAAAACAGGCTGGTAATATAATAATAAAAAAAAACATTTAATTTAAGTAGTACAACGATTAAAAAGCATGTAAAGTAGTACATAACAGTGTTACAGTAAGTCTAAAGTTTTAAATTGTGCAGCGCAATTACGCCCCTAAGACGACTCTCTGACCAAAAATACTAACAGAAAGCCAATGTCTTATAAAACTCGCCGATAATTGGAAATAAGCTTGTTGAACCATAAATGGCGATACGCTCACCCTTAATTACGTTCAGACCTAACCCCGGCATAGACAAACGGAGGGAGAATAATAACCCTCCGTCCTAGGCAGTGCCCTGACTACGGTGCATTACGATATGGCGCGGCTGCACTAAACAAAAACGCGGGCTAAGTACCTACGCGTCCACACTTCGGTTGGTACGTTTAGCGAATTTTTTTTACTGCAAAACATCATCAGAACATTTTAATACCGTACCCATTTATCTTTTAATCAAAACTAAATAACAAATGAGGAAACTTTAGAAAAAAAGCTTACAAAACCACAATTTTAAATTTTTTGACATGTTTTGTACCACTTCTAAAGTCAAAACTGACAGGAATGGAACCCAATCTGTGCCTTAAACAGCTTAAGTAGATATTTTACCAAATTCGGAAAGTGACTTAGTGCGCGAGGACTTAGTAACTTTTTATTTGCTGGTGATATTATAACTCTGTGCCCTAATGGCCGTTCCATTAGATTGCGTATAACATCATGATCTATCTATTGACACCAAGTCCGATACATTTTCCCGTAAGATTACTGGATCTTGAACTAGATAAGCGGTTCTAAATAAAAACGTCACATAATGATACAATTTATGTACGATGAAATGAAAATGCGAACATACTCGTACTGAGGGCTACATTATGCATTTTACTCTCTTAACAAAGTTTATGTTATCTACGTGTATATCTTTTAGACTCTAACCAAAAGTGTGTGTTTCTTTAAAAGCTTTTACATCTAACCATCCTCTTCTTCCCCAGGCGGAGTCAGACCGGGAGAGCGGCGCGAGCTCGCCGGAGGGGGGGGCGACGCGGGCGCAGCTAGCCGAGCCGCGCACCCCCTCGCCACGCGCGCGCACCCCGCACCAGCAGCCACATCTGAATGGCTCCAGTGAGTTCGTACTACATTCTTTTGTTACCTTCTTATTGAAATTTAGTTGTGGTGGTTTGTGTTGGCGCATTGTTGGAGGAAATTGAAGGTTTCAGCAGTAGTCAGCCCAATCGGCCCACTCCCTTTCACAGAGAGGAGGCCTATGTCCCAGCAGTGGGAACATTATAGGCTGATAGTGATTATGCAGCCCAATCTGTTGATGCTCCAACAGAGCTTTAACCGTTTCAATATGAAAATGCGCATACATGAGCCACTGTGCTTAGTCAAGCTTCTATATTAATAATGGAGAACCCTTACTTGCGGCCATGCGCGTTACAATTATTTTCTCTTCTGGGATCCTCTTGAAGCACTGCAAGGAAATATAAATAGATAAATAGCTTAGATGTTTGCCTTTTAAGGAAATGAAGGGAGATCGGAACCGAAACCTTTGATATTCCTTTGAAATTAAACTTTATGTAAAATATCCCAACTGTTAACATTCTTAAAAACTGCATACCACCCAATAGATTTTAAAACGTAATCTAAATAGTTGAATTCAATATCAAAATTACCATCACCACTCTTTTTAACTTCATAATGTCCATCTTAATATCATTTACAACGTCATCCATAATTATTGTGACCACACATTGTTCAATGAATCTCAAAATGAAAGAGTTTAAAATCAATAAAAATTTAAACAACTATCACCATCTCTACGAAATTCATTGAGATAACATCGAGCAATACAAAGTAATGACGTCATAACATTTTATGTTTTAACTTTATTGTTATGTGAATGATGTATTTGTTCTGTGATATAAGATTTTGTTTCAATGAGAAAGAAGCGATTGAGACTTTTATATAAACGATGACTTAATCTGAAATACTTGGTCTTTCATCACACTTTTAAGAAAAAGAAAGCAGTAATGAAAATTAAAAACTTCGGTCTTCAGAGACGCTTTTCAACTAAATAATTACTAACAAATTCACAAGAATTTAGAACAGTCTTGAACAAAACTGTATGCAATGGTCGCGGAGTGTTCTTCTGTCCTTAGCTAGTTGCAAGTGATGGAATCACCAAAAACCGTATTCTAAATTCGAATTCAAACATGGAAGCATGAAGGGGCCAGTTATGAAGATTACCAGCACTAACTAATGAAGGAGGATTCTCTTCGTCATACCTGTAGACCAAACTAAATGCCATATGTTCATATAATCATTGTACCTTCCTTGTCCACAGTGGCGTCAATGTTCCAAAACCTGCAAAACCTGGCGAACATGCAACAGAACATGCCGCCGATGTCGCAACAGCTACAGCAACAGATGTCGCAACAAATGTCGCAACTTGCCGCCAATCTTCAAGGCTTGTCCTCTATGCCCTCCAATCCTGTCATCAATTCGCCTTTGAATTTGAGCGTTAGTGCACCTGGTAAGAAAAAAACAAATTAATTTATTATTTCCCCATTTTTAACTGACTTCAAAAAAGTAGGAAGCTTTAATTTTAATATTTCATTCCTAGGATACAATATCTATCAAAAACTCGTGTCATTCTACGTTTAGGAATGACACAATCGGAACAGAAACGCCAGGTTACGGGTACACAACATTTACCTACTATAAGGTAGTAAAGTATTAGTAGTTTTAGATAGCACTTCAAACTATAAAAGAAGTGGGATAACAACGAAATATTAAGTAATTCAAAATTACATATAAACTGATTTAGCAGAAGGCACCAATATACTACGTTGGGGAACGCCGCGAGTCATTCAAGAGTCAAGTGATTTTGTTAGTCATCATTTTGCTTACAAAACGAATGAAGGTTACTTTAAAAAGGCTCTCTTGATTTCGCAAACACGTCAACATATTTGTGCCGTTAAATCTTATCTTTGGGTAATTTGTGCATACAAATGTTTCTCTACCAACAAAATGGCCTGTTTTTTTTTGGGTGGGAAACCAACAAAATGCCCTGAGGTGATAGTTTACTTGTAGCAGTGGTCAATCGCCTAAAGGCATTGTAATAATCAGCTTCCGTTCCTTTTACTTGTATCATTATGAAAGTAAAGAAAAGAACAAGAATGACATAATAATTTTCTAGTTGTTGATATTATAGGTACTCTTAAAATAAGTCCAATTGTTGAGTTGTGGTGGACATGACCTACGGCTTTAGAGTCTACTGCCCTTATATTACGAATAGTTGACCGTCTGTCCGAATCGTCATTTAACTATTCCAACAAAAGGATCCAAATCTATGAAAATTTTCACTAAATTGTTTTACAGGGTCACTTTTTGCTATTTTATGCAATTTATATTTGAAATATAAACTCTCCTCCCCTCCCTGGTCGTAGGTGGTAACCTATGCATTTAGCAGATGCTACATGTAAAGGTTACCACCTACGAGGGGCGTTCAATGTATTCTCGGTATCGCCATGAAAAAAAACGTAAACGTTTTTATTTTTCATTTTAATAACTATTAAAATGAAAAATAAAAATATTTATATTTGAATTTACGTTTTTTTACCACAATGCATTTATTACATCTCGAAATTAACTTTTCAATACCGTCTTTCTCTGAATAATTAGCTTTTATTGGCGCCTTGAACTCTTCATCGTTGGAAACACGTTTCCCACGAAGGTCTTTTTTCAAATTAGGGAACAAATAATAATCACCTGGGGCTAAGTCCGGGCTATAGGGTGGGTGGTTAATTTCTTCTTAACCACAATCTCGCACAGCAACCTTGGAAACACGCGCCGTGTGGACCGAGGCGTTGTCGTGAAGAAGCAACACACCGAGGTGGTCAGTTTACCCCGTCTTTTTTAAAATTGCATCCCGTAAACTTCGTAAAGTGGATCCGTAGGATGCTGCGCTTATGGTTTCACCTTTTTTTTGTTACTCAATCAGCAAAATTCCTTTTGAGTCCCAAAACATTGTGGCCATTATTTTTCCGGCAGACGGAACGACTTTGAATTTCTTAGGGGGCACAGATAAGATAAGATAAGATAAGATTTATTTATTTGCATAGAATGTAGGTAACGAATACATTTAGGTGTTACAATATTTTGAGATCCTTATACATTCTGCCTCATGGCATGCAAAAATTTTATTGCTTAAGTATATAAATTAATTATTAACTTATTACAGTTTCTTATACAATATATTATTTACTATTTTTATTATTTAATTTATTTAGAGGTACTTATTTGTTTAATACATGTACATAGTTATTAAAAAGACTTGTCATTTAAGAAATCTATAAAATCTGTTGTATAGACATGTAAAAGTAAGCAGATTATTTTGTTTAAATACAGGTACACAGCTGTCGGTTACTTTAAGGTCAAAAATACATCTAATACAGCGTTTTTGCGCCTTAAAAATATTTTCTCTTTCACTGCAGTTGCCCCAGAATATTATACCAAACCTCAATACAGAAACAACTAGACTGTGATATGCTATCAATACTGTCTGTAAATTAACTTTTTTTGGTAAACTATATAATGCGTAAGTGGCTGAACTTAATTTTTTTGCATACGTCATCTGCTTGAGTTTTCCAAGTCAGTTGGCTATCAATTGATATTCCTAAAAATTTTGTAACATTGGCCTTCTCTATTGTTTGTCCATTATAATTTATATTCATATTTGTGTCTAGTATTCTTTGATAGAAATGCATTACTTTTGTTTTGTCTAAATTTATAATTAAATTATTTTCATCCAGCCAATTCACGAATTTATTAAGCGTACTATTGATATTAGGTTCATAACTATCTTTATCGTTACATTTAATTAGTAAAGTGCTGTCATCAGCAAAAAGGACCATTGGGTTTGGTATTTGGCTTGGTAGATCATTTACATACAGTAAAAATAATAAGGGGCCGAGAATGCTGCCCTGTGGGACACCAAATTTAATATTTCTGATGGAAGAAGTGTACTTTTCTTCTTTTTTGTTTTTGCGCAAACTCTAGAAATTTCTGTAAATTGTTTGCGTCCTTTTAGATAAGTTGTAATAAGATTATGCACATTTCCTCGTATACCGTATCTATGAATTTTATTTAAAAGGATGTCATGATTTACGTAATCAAAAGCTTTTGACAGATCCGTGAATAATGCACATATAGGTATTTTTTTATCAATACTTGGCATTATGATATTCAGAAAGTCGAAAATAGCCATATTAATGTTAGTGTTTTTTCTAAAACCTTTCTGCTCGTTACATAAGATATTAAATTTTGTCAGCACAGTACCCTTCTTGTGCCACTGCATGGACTCCTGCTTACTTTCAGGGGCATAATGAGAAACCCACGTTGCATCTCCAGTAACAATTCGATCGAAAATACTTGATGGTACTTGACCACAAAGCTCTAAATACTCTCTACAGCACTCGATTCGCACTTGTTTTTGAGGCGCCGTGAGCATTCGCGGCACCCATCTTGCATTGACTTTTGAAAGGTAAAGAAGGTCATGAAGAATAGTGTGCATGGTACCAACCATGGTATAATAATATACTTCGCCAGGTATAGCATTCCGAGACACCGTGGTCACGTGGGTGCCACAAGCCTACGTCATCACCGCTGTGTTACCAGTAGTGTGTCATAATAACTCCCCAACCACCTTTATGACCTGTGCGAATCCGATAAATCAATGAGGTTTAAACTATCAATTACGTCGGTATAAGTTTAAATTGATTTTTTTCGTTTGATTAGAAAAACAAAACGACAATTTAAATGCTTGGTATATTTTTTTTAACAGAATGGTGACTGAAAATGTTTCCATACTTCTTGTTTTGTTGCAATAAAGTGGCAACTGGATAGTGACGTAAGCATGTGTCACTCTCGGAGTGCCAGACCTTGTTTTTTTAGACCATGGTACCAACAGAGAAGTGTGTCATCTCTGTTATCATTTTCATCTTCAGTCGGGCATTCTCCAGTATAAGCTTTTCAACTTTTTTCACGTTTTCTTCAGTAGAGGCAGAAACCGAGCCGCCTGAGCGAGTGTCGTCTTCAATACTCTCTCTTGCCCCTTGCCCCTTTTAAATTCACTTGACCACTTTTGAACCGTAAATAACGAAGGTACAGAACCTTGGTAAACAGCCACCATGTCTTCGTGAATAGTTTTTGACTTTTTCCTTGTTTGGTAAGGAATTTAATAACAGCGCGGTGCTCGACTTTCTTCAAAATTGTCATGTTAGCCATTCCAGTTGTCGTTGACTAAGGATAACTAGCAAATTAATGATCACATCTATATGAAATTTTACCTTTATACCCTGAGATAATGTCATTATTTAATTAATTAGTCAAATTACCCACATCATTAGTAAATCACCCTCATACCGAGAATGCATCTAGCCCCTCGTAACATCAGGTTGGACCATCTGTCCGTTCCGTCAGTTACCTACTCCAACAAAAAGTTTTCAAATAATTATTTTTGGCCATTTCATGCAAATTAATTTTGACCTTACGATTACAATCTACATGCATTGCACTTGAAATGCGTAGGTTCCTACCACCAAACAAGTTGACAATCTGTCCTTTCCGTTACTTACCTTTTTTTTACTTACTTACTTACCTACCAACCAAAAACTCCATATCCATGAAAGTTTAAATTAAAATGCTTTACATGGCCACTTTTTGCCACTTTATACAAATCAGATTTGGCCTTACGATCTTCGTGTATTATTTAACATCAATTTGACCGGATGGTCATGGTGGGTACGGAACGAACACTGACGGACACATGTTTGTTCCGTAACTTACCTACTCCAATCAACAAAAAACTAACATCTATGAGATTTCCCATTAAAGTGCTTTAGTTGGTCACTTTTTGCCACTTTATGCAAAGTAGACTTTGTTTTAGCATCATCATCGCATCAAGATAAAATAAATATTCAAAACGCGACTAAACTCCGTTGACAGCGCAATATGAGACGCGTTATGAAGGCTGAAATACAGAAATATTTTTTCTATATAAGCTAATATTATGCAATTGAAAGCGTCACCTCCGCAACTCGATTAACATTTTTCAGAACATTAGCATTTCAAAACGTCTGTTATTCTTCAGCGGAGGGTATGCCACTAATTAGACTGAATTAGACAGATTGGGATAATCAGAAATACACGGTTCGCGCATTAAAACTCTTAACTTCGGAATCACGTGAGCCGTAATTAGGTGATTACCGAATCCAATCGATTTAATGAATTCAAGATAGCGGCTTCACTCGCCCGCCCATTAAAGCTATGCCGTAATGGACGAAAAAACCTATTTATATAATGAGTATAATTACATATTTTTTTCACGAACGCACGGATATTACGACTGTTGCGGTATCATTAAGAGTTTTATTGTCTTAATAGAGCTAATTATACATTTTTTTCGGTTCTTAATTGATGCGCCGTAGGAAAGAACATTTATTACAAAATGTGAAATGTCATGGTATAAATGAATACGTTATGTTAATGTCGAGCTTAACGGGCTTGTAAGGCATGCAGATAATATTTTAGATTTTCTTTAGAGCCGTTTTGTTCGCAGTGAATTAGTTTTGGTCGGTTGCGTATGGGTTTTGTGTAATTTTCTATCGTTACTTTGTGTTCGTTAAGGTGCAGTGTGGGGCGGCCGCGGCCGGTTATAATTACGATATAATTTTATTGTTTAATGACTTCAGTAGAAAGTCGCCGGTCGATCCGCGCATTGCACGATTGTTTCGTCACTGGCTTGCACCATGACCGATGTGTTAACGTAAAGTTTAGTCATCGAAAATCACATGTTTTATTTACCAAGTCTAATTTTTATTATAAGTTGATAAAAACATATTTTTACGAGTTTTACATGTTTATCGATTTAGTATGAATTGGCGTATATTAAGGTGCTTATAAAAACATCGTGTCAAATTATCAACGCGCATTAACTTAGTCTTTTTTCTAGGATTATGTAGTAAAAATATGCATTAATATTAATATTCCACGATCATAATACGTGACTAAAGCTTGCAAAATGATACGGACATAATATTGTTAAATACGTATAGGTAACCAGTAACCACATTATAATAGGAAAAAAAACCTAAGCGTTTATTAATAATAGCTTTGTCTACTTTTGACGAAATTCAATCAAATATGGCTGCCCAACATAATAATCATGGCATTAAACGTGGTTACGAACTATGTTTTGCGCATTTCTACACCTTCACATTAGAAGCGCCAAACAGTGACCAAAACTAAGAAAGCAATAGTGACACGAACGATACTAAAGAAATGCGCCTTCTAAAAACGTATAATATTGGACACACGGCTACATATCAAGCTATACATTTCCAGTATAAGCTGATCTCGCATTATCTAGGATTTCCGTACAATGACAGATCAGCTTATACTGGAAATGTATAGCTTGATATATAGCCGTGTGTACCAAGCTATTTTTTAGCCTATAATGTACAAGTGCAGGGCAGTGCGGACATGCCTGCCGGGGTCGCGGATTGTTCGAAAGAGTTACCGTGGCCCTGGCGCACAGGCAACTGAAGGAACACGGGTGGGTTTTAGTCAGTAAGAGTCTGACACGCCCTTCCGCCCCGCCCAGAGCGGGAGAGGTCATTTGATGATTTCCCACCCAAAAAAAAAAAAAAAAAAAAAAGGGTAGTGCGGACGGCGAGCAATGGGCATCTCGCCGTCCGGTAAGGACCAGACCCGGGTCGATGGCGCGTCGTGTTCCACGCGCGCCTCAAAGAGATGTCAGCACCATTGACGAGGTCCGATAGGACCGATGCCTGCCGGGGTCGCGGATTGTTCGAAAGAGTTACCGTGGCCCTGGCGCACAGGCAACTGAAGGAACACGGGTGGGTTTTAGTCAGTAAGAGTCTGACACGCCCTTCCGCTCCGCCCAGAGCGAGAGAGGTCATTTGATAATTTTCCCAATCAAAAAAAAAAAAAAAAAAAAATTGCAAAGGTCTCGCTTTTCCTTTTCCACACACGTCTGTCTTCTACCATTGCGGGCCAGTTCCTTCGGTAGGAGTCAAGTTCGTCCCTTCGTCTGAGGAAATGAAAATGTATTTGACTCAAACACTAAGATACATTCCTACCTCAGTGTTTCGACCCCTTCCTTACTAGGTACTATCCAACTCATGTCCAACCATAAATTTTTGACGTACCTCCTCATAAAGTTCTTCATCCCCCAAAGGTATGGGATCACCAAACCCGGTGGCCAACAACAATATGCTGCCACCCGCAATGCCGTCCCCCATGCCGCAACTCATTCTTGCCTCTGGTCAACTGGTGCAAGGCATACAGGGAGCCCAGTTGCTCATACCGACTTCACAAGGTAAGGAACATCTTCATTATAAACTAGATATTATAAGGCTTATTTTACTACAAATCACTAAACGCGTTTGACGCTAAACATACTTACATTTCTGATTTTTTTATAATAATTTTAATCATCGTTCTGTTTCTGTCAATCGTTTAAAGATGAAAGAGTCCGAATTATGTTTTAAATATGTAAAAACGCATTTATTGATTCGTGGTGCAAGCGGGCCATAAGGTGGTGATAATATGAGGTGACATATTTTGAGACAAATGATAATTACAAGGTGACATATTTTGAGACAAATGATAATTACAAGGTGACATATTTTGAGCCAAAAAAAAAACAGTATTGGTTGAGAGAGCACAACTGTTCAATGATTTACCGGAGGATTTAAAGAAGTGTGATAGTAAAAAGAAAACTTAAGAAACATATATAGGGTACATATATGTTTCTTAAGTTTTCTTTTTACTATCAACGACGTAACGTCGCCAACACCCCAGAGGCAAATTTGATATTATTATTTAGATGTAAGCACTTTGTATCTCATTTTAAGTGAACGGTTATTTAAGTTCCTATGAGGAATAAATTATATTTAAACCTAATACAAATGTTAAATGAAGTGACATATTTTGAGACAAATGACATTATAAGATGACATGTTGCATGATGTTTTCGACTTGTCGACGTCAATCGACCCCAGTCTAGTTCCACCTTAAGACATTGTATAAGTAAAGGATGTAATTGATAAAATAACCTGCACCCTAATTACGTAACACACTATCTATCCCAATAAGAATAATTTTTAAGCCTATTGCTAAACCATTGCTTCATATGTTCGGAAAATTTGTCTGCTCAGCAGCGTAAATAACGCAATGAATGTTGTTGAACTGTCAAACTGAAAGTAGTACTACTTTCAGTTTTGCCGCTAAGCCAAACTAAAAGGTTGAACACTAGTTTAAATCGCATCTAATCTCATTTGCCATATTCGTTTCATTTAAACCATGTCTAACGACATGTTTAAATCTAAATGAAAGGCATAGTCAGGCTTATTTTATAGTAAGTACAAATATAGACAGAGGGCTATGTTTAAATTTTGTACGTCTTCGTCATTATATTCCAAACATTAGGTTGCATTGCAAAAACTTAATAGCTACAGAATATTTCAACTATGTGTTTTCTCTACACAGGCATAGCAACACAGACTATCCTCACAATACCAGTCAACCACGTGAACTCCAATGACCAGATGGTGAACTTAGCCCTAAACAACGGCCAAGTCGTGTCCACGTCTCTCGCCAACCTCCAAGCCATGGCCCAACCGCACCAGCTGCTAAACTCCAACCAACAACAGACGGCCAACATTCGGCCAAACATGCTGAACCCAACATTGTCGAACGCGCTTCTAAACCCAGGGCTGCCAAACTTTTTGTCGAACGGCGCGGCCAATGCCCAAGAATTGCTCCAAGCGTTGCAGCAGCAGCCTCAAGCGAATCACAACCTTCTGCAAACGGTACAGCAGAACAATATGAACAATATGCCTCAGCAGATGCAAGGCAGGCGGTCTTCATCTCCTCGCCCTGATAGGCATTATAAGGAGAGAGAAAACTTCGCTGAACGATTCGGGGGTGTATCTAGAGAAAGGAATGAAAGGGAAAATTCTGGAGCTTCAGCCATGAATAGCATCAACAGGTGAGTTTTGTTCTAGTTACCTATTTAGTTTTAAGCTGTATGGGACGCGAAAACGCGTCCGTTTACGAGTGTGGTCATAATTAGGACGCGAACATGTGTATGTTTCAGTGATGCTTGACTAGTTTTAAATACCGCAGTCTAATTATTAATAAGTGCGCTTAACTAGTCCTCATTTCTGATTTAAAAGTATCTAGACCCAGTTTCCATTTTATCGATTGACATATATAAATTACAGAATATTACGAGTATACCATGCTTATGTCGACCGATTTAACGAGCAATTCAACGAATTATCGACAATAATTGATTTTTTAAATCAATTACATCATAATTGTCCAAGTCTAATGTTGTTTGATGTGGATCACCAAGTTAGGCTTACAGTTGCGTTGTTGGATAGCCACCCCTATGGCGTGGGGGTTAAAGTTGATATGGAGCGCAGATAATGTGTTTTAGCGTGGGTGCACCGACAAGTGTTGTCGTAATTATGTGACAATGAATGTAATTACGTGTGACGCGAGTACGCGGTGTCTTGTGCGTGTGAGTGAATTACTAATCAACGTTTTGTTGTGTTAGTTAGGGGAGTTTTTTCGTCCCTAATTAGTGATGAGTTTTCATTATTTTGATGGATTTGCCAACATAATTGGTTGTAAAGTTTGGAATTTGAGGTTAGGGCATTGCACCAGGGGTTGCTTCTCCAAAATTCGGAATTAGGAATGATCCAAATGACAATTCATTCTCTGTTTGTAGCATAAACTCACGCCTTCTTCCCATGGAGGTAGGCAGAAACTACAGAATGCCAACTGCTAAGATCCTTACATAGTACTTTTGCTTCGTTACGTTCATACATCTGGTGATACACGTACGCCGGTTACGGGTACTACGCACCTGACATTTCTGAAGAACATCACCAATAGGGTCACTAATTATATGTCCTTCTAGGATGTCCCCTCTTCGCTTGTCTCCTTCAAAAATAATTAATGAGTTAGTTTCTTTTAATCTGCCAATAATATATGTTTATAACTCTTTTAATTCAGTTTCCGTATCAATACGGTGATCTTAGATCTACATAATATTTACCCGTTACGTTTTTCCTCACGCAAGGTATTCCCCGTGTCCAACACACGAACTTTCCTTATTAACCGTAAGCAAAGCGGTGACGAATCAAAATTAAAATAAAACCAATTAATTAATAATAATATCGCACGTATTAAAACACTTAATTTACCTGGTATTCAATAAAACACTAATATAGAACATAAGAGTAAACTACGCGGAATTTAAATTAATCATACACAGTCTTAAAGAGGTATTCCATGAAGCACACCCAAACGAAGCACACCCAGACGAAGCACACCTAAAGTATTCCACTTAGCACACCCGTAGGTGGGCTTTAAATAAAAATATTAAATAATTAATTTCCTATTCCACGAAGCACACCTACGAATATCACTCGCATAGTGCGGGGACTAAGAAATGAAAATGTCGATAGGAGAAAATATTTATTATTTAAAAGACTAACTTAAATATCTAACATCTTTCAGTTTCATTATAATAATGTGATACAATACTTGTCATTTTCATAGTGTTCATATATAAATCCCATAGATAAGTCGTATACATGATGCGCTAATAGTCAACGCGTGCGCCCGCCACTGAATTCCCGAGCCAACCCGAATTTAGCCAAGCGTTTCCGGAACTTGTTTACATGCTTAGTTCTCATTACACTATAGTGACGTCACGGGCTGAGTGTATGCAATTGTGCGCCGGTCTTGTTATTGTTATTTTTTCTGTTTTTCGTGAAATTTATTCAAACAAAATAATGGAGCCGATGGCAGGTCCAAGTAGTAGAAATTTTAACCCATCTATTAATTATGTATAGATCTCTATAGAAAACTATATTTACAATGTTTTTGATATTTGTCCAAGTTTTTATTGTAATTATGAAAGAATCTGTGATTGTTTATGTTAAAGTAGAGTATTTTTATTATCCACTCAACAGGTATAAGAAAACTTCAACATAGATCTCTATGGAAAACTATATTTACAATGTTTTTGATATTTGTCCAAGTTTTTATTGCATGATTATGAAACAATCTGTGATTTTATTAAGAACACAAAAAAGGAACACAATAGAAAAATAGTTAAAAAATAAAAAATAATAATTTTTTGGAAAGATAATTATGAAACAATCTGTGTGGTTTTAAATAGTAAGATTACAAAAATGACAAATATTGTGTCACATTATTATAATGAAACTGAATGATGTTAGAAATTTAAGTTAGTCTTTTAAATAATACATATTTTCTCCTATCGACATTTTTATTTCTTAGTCCCCGCACTATGCGAGTGATATTCGTAGGTGTGCTTCATGGAATAGGAAATTAATTATTTTAAATTTTTATTTGAAGCCCACCTACGGGTGTGCTAAGTGGAATACTTTAGGTGTGCTTCGTCTAGGTGTGCTTCGTTTGGGTGTGCTTCATGGAATACCTCGTCTTAAAGTGTCATGCTGAATTTAGACTACAGGTTTATGGGTTGGCGAATTATATATTTACAAACTAGCTTCAGCCTGCGGCTTCACCCACTTGGATGTCCAAAATTATCCTACAGGAAAGTGCTAACGGGACAAAAAGTAGGCCATGTCCTTCCCCAGGATGCCATTTTTTATCGAAATCCGTTCAGTGGTTTACGCGTGAAAAGGTAACATACAGACAGAGTTACTTTCGAATTTATAATACTAGTATGGATAGTGTAAGTCCTTATTATTACTTAACATGGAGCACTAGCACAAAAAAAACATGCGCTGATTTTATCCTAAAATATCTTTATTATATTTAAATCATTTCATTAATTTCTTTTTACATTCTTTTTTTCATTTCTTTTTTTTTATTTTTTCCTCGTCAAAATCGTAACTTCTCATTTACGTACAAAATAATGTAGGTGTGTAAATTTAATTAATGCTGGCTTCTGCCCGTGACTTCGTTTGCATGGAAATCAACTATACTATAAAACATATCCTATGGCACTAGGCAATAGTGTACCTTTCTACCAATGAAAGAATTCTTTAAATCGGATCAGTTGTTTTGGAGATTATCTCCTTCATCCAAACTTACAAACTTTACCTATTTATAATATTGCTGTAGATGATATAAGTGAGTGTTAATAAGACATATCTTAAAAACCTAATCTTTCGATCGAGAGGATATCCTAAAATCAACATTTATTTAAAAACTAGCTTTTGCCCGCGGCTTCACCCGCGTGGAAGTCGAATAAAATCCTGTAAATCCTTCTCCATTAAAAATACATATTTATATACTTAGGTATCCACCTATTTGCCAATTTCATGGTGTTCGGTCAAACGGTGTTGGAGTTCACTCTCGGCTCACAAAATGTATTACTTATATTTTTTTAAACTAACTCTTAACAGACTACTAAAGTTTCTAATAATATAATTCAGTCATGATTCGAAAGACACGTAGCGCCATCTAGTGTCCTAAAGCAATTGTGACCGTTGAAAGTTATTGCTTTTTCCCTCGGGAACAGTACATTTTTCTGGATAAAAGGTACCCTAGGTCGTTTTCTGTACCCCTGACAACGTATATGCAAAATTTCGTTATGATCGGTTCAGTAGTTTAGGCGTGAAAAGGTAAGCTATCGCTGAAAACCAGCGCTGGGGCTCTGTCTCGCATAGGGTCGTAGCATTATGCTGAACGATTGCCGTTTTGCGTGAATGTGACGCATATTTTCCCCCAACTCGTTCTTTTTTGTGTTTGTGTTTTTTTCTTTTTGTCATGTTTACCGCAAATAAATGTATTTTATTTCTTTCTTTTCTTTGTAAGTAACAAACAAACAAACAAAAAACAAACTTACTTTCGCATTTATAATGTTAGTTAGGACGTCATACATTAGTAGCCAAGTAACCTTAGTAACGGATCAACAAGATATTAATCTAGATTGCCCGGTCTATTAAGGTCACAGACTTATTGCAATCTTTAGCTCTAACTTGGAGATAATAAGGTATAATTAGAATTTATAACTTGCTGTATTAAAATTTGAAGTATGTATACACTTTATAAATTAAAGACGCTTTTCATGTCCGTCTGTGAGACCGCGTTCTTTTAAACTACGCAACGGATTTTGATGCGGTTTGCACCATAATTTAGATAATTATTCCGGAAGGTTTGTGTTTAATACATTAATATTAAACGTATATATAAGTAATAAAGAAAACTCGATGTCTTGTCAAGTCGAAAAACCGTGGGAAGTAGGGGCGGGTCGCTAGTAAGGGATAAAAGGAATGTATAACTTGCTTTATTCAAGTATGAAGTACTAGCTGTGTACCCGCGACTTCGTCTGCGATTCAGGATGAAAAGTAGCCTATGTCCTTACCCAGGTTATGGTATATCAGTGTGCCAAATTCCATCCAAATCCGCTCAGCCGTTTTAACGTGAAAGCGTAATAAACAAACAAACTCACTTTTGCAATTATAATATTAATTAGGATGTTTAATATTCTGTTCAGTCGATTGGTTCAATAGTTTAGCATATAATACTAACGGATTTTTTTTTACGAGTGTTAAATTTTTAGAATCCTTTTAATATTACAATACCTGGAAAAACTTATGAACTGCATTTAAATACTATATTTAAGATTACTCACGCGTAATGTCGCGTTAAAAAAATACGAAAATATGCAGTTTCTATTTGATTCACATAATTCCGACGAATAGTGTCGTAACAAAACAAAACACTGAAAATAACACTTTTCTTGGAACATAATTATTTTAATTCCAGTCATTTAAACTCGATTCACATTTAATTAGTTAGTACGTATATTAATTAATTTGATGACTAATGCCCCACGTGAATCCATCACGCGAATATTATCGTTTTTAACACAAAAAGCTGTAAAAACAGATGCTATCAACCAGGGGTAATGCCCTTTATTACACGTAATTATGCACCAAGTGCACAAGTGATGATATGCTTGGGGAAATACATTTGATAGCAGACAATAGTGTATTAAAAGTTTTATTGAATGAATCCAAGAAATAATTTTATAGGTAACTTTCGTATTTAATCATTGGAACCAATTGTCCAACGGTTGAAGCGTTGATGGACAAATTGTAGGCTGTGGCACAATTGTGGTGACGTCTTTTATAGATCTTTGACAGTCGTTACTACCCGTCAGAAGCTCAAAGGTCTGACAACTAGTCTTACCAAGGGGTATCATATTGCTTAGTAACTGGGTTGTGGAGGTCAGATAGGCAGTCGCTCTATTTAAAATACTGGTATTCAGCTGCATCCGGTTAGACTGGAAGCCTACCCCAACATATTTGGGAAAAGGCAGATGATAAGAAGTTAGTGTTAGTGAGTAAAAGTAAGTAACGGCAAAAAGGTTCAGAACTGTCTTAGAAACGTGAATCTTTAGTGTAGAAAATCTTCAAGTCCTGCATCGTTGAAAATGTAGAGTGGAGTCATGATTGGCAGAATTTAATATAAGTTATTTATTCAGAAACTCATTGAAAGAAAAGAAAAGAAATAAAAATAGTTTATTCTGCACAAACAAAACGCACCTAACAAATGAACGACATTCATTTAGAGACATACAAAATAGCCGAAAGCCTCGTATTCATGTTACAAAAGTTTCATAATTTTGTCTATTGCTTGATGCCAGGGACCAAAGACAATACACATTGCTCTGTGTTGCGACACTGGCAAATGTAAACAAACAAACGACAGTCACAAACATAAAAAAACATGTCATGTCATGTCAGAAACATTGGTCAGTGGTTTATAATGCAGTGTGTTCCTTATACTTGGTTAAGTTCCTTAACGCAGCCTGTGTGTGTAGGAGTTCACTGTTACGAGGTAATCTTCACGTTAGGAAAAAGCGTTATGCCCCCTCCATGCGACTTTCTCTTTCTTTCTGTCTCTTTCTATTATATTTTCTATTTTTTTTGCATCTGATATTTGTAACCAAGTATAAGGAACACACTGTATTATAAACCACTGACCAACTAGTTTCTGAATAAGTAACTTATATTAAATTCTGCCGATCATGACTACTCTACATTTTTAACGATGCAGGACTTGAAGATTTTCTAAACTAAAGATTCACGTTTCTAAGACAGTTCTGAACTTTTTTGCCGTTACTTACTTTTACTCACTAACACTAACTTCTTATCATCTGCCTTTTCCCAAATATGTTGGGGTCGGCTTCCAGTCTAACCGGATACAGCTGAATACCAGTATTTTACATGGAGCGACTGCCTATCTGACCTCCACAACCCAGTTACTAAGTAATATGATACCCCTTGGTAAGACTGGTTGTCAGACCTTTGAGCTTCTGACTACCCGTAACGACTGTCAAAGATCTATAAATGACAAACTCAAACTCAAAACATTTATTTCAATTAAACCACTTACAGGCACTTTTGAATTGTCAAAGAGTCGGTCAGTTAGTCAGAAAGTTGAAGCTAGTGGCCCATTCCAAAACGTAGATCTCTATGGAGAAGAACGGGCAAGAAACTCCAAATACACTCTTTTTAAATCAAGATATTACAAAATCCTGGGTACATTATTCTTGTTGCTTCTATATGCGAGAACAATGAAAAAAAAATATAAAGAAACTATTCAAAATATAAGATTAATAATAAAAATAAGCCGTGGCAGTTAAGAGATGACCAGTCTCAACTGACAGCGCCCGTTCACGAACATCGACGACAGCCGGGACCAACGGTTTAACGTGCTTTCCGAGGCACGGAGGGCTCTCAATATGTAATAAATGGTCACCCATCCACGGACCACCCGTGGCAAGCGCAGCTTAACCACCGATCGCCTCGTGCGACTCTTATTATTACGCCACGAGCCCCTCAAATACTTACACTAACTACTGATACTCTAAACTCTTTAATTAAAAAAAGAACTTACATCGCATCATATTACTTCTGTCTAAGTAAGTGCGCACTAAATCAAATTATTATTTAGCATAGCAACGATGCTTTATAAAGCTAAATATAATGTAAGAGAAAGGAACACTTCATTTAATAATTGAAGTAGCCTCGGTAACTGTCACAATTTAATTATTTTAACGAAATACAGACTGATATCAATAGTACGGCAGTTACGTTCTAGAGCTAATTAATGTGGGTTTCATTGGTATTTAACAGAGTAATATTATAATAATATGCTTTTGATTCTAATTCTGAGAACTCAACTGCGTACACAGCACACTCGTGTTACTGAGCACTAAGAAACAACATAAAATTCCTGAGTTACGTTTATCTATTGGAACATTTAAATAATTATTTAGTAACCGTGGCCGGCGCACAGGCAACTGAAGGAACACGGGTGGGTTTTAGTCAGTAAGAGTCTGACACGCCCTTCCGCTCCGCCCAGAGCGGGAGAGGTCATTTGATGATTTCCCACTCAAAAAAAAAGGCTATGTCTCGAAGGCGCGCATGCACTACAAATCGCCAAATGTATTTAGCGATAAGCATATTATTATTTAAAACATCATTTCGAAGCTTTTTACTAGCTTTTGCCGTGGCGAAGCCCGCATTGATGTTGGAATATATCCCACAGGAAGGTACTCCCGGGATTAAAAGTACCCTATGTGTTTAACCAGATTATAAAGTATCTGTGTGCCAAATTTCTTCCAAATCCGTTCGGCCGTTTTTGCGCCAATCCGTAACATACATCCAGACAAACAGACAAACGAACAAAAATTCTTCGTTACTATTTTATTATATGTATAGATTATTGTAATTAAATACCTTTAGCGTTAAATGCATTTAGTCATTTGTGGTGCAATAGGGACTAAAAATATATTGGAACGAGAAAAAGTTCACTCTTTCAAACTACATAGGTACATAAACTCACGCCTTCTTTCCATGGGGATAGGCAGAAACTACAGAACGCCACCTGCTACGATCCTTGCATACTCCTTTTGCCTCGTTTACGTTCATATATCTGGTCATACACGCACGCCGGTTGCGAGTACTACGCATCTGACTTTTCTGAAGAACATCACCAATAAGGTCACTATATGTCTTCCTAGGGCGTCCCCTCCCGGCGTTTTCACTCACATCTGCCTTGTAAATACCTTTTATTAGTCGCCTTTCATTCATCCTCTCAACATGACCAAACCATCTTAGCAAACTCTTTAAAAAAAATTTCGCCATAATTTCCTTAAAGTGTCGTTACAACAGTTTCAGTTACTACGTTTATTCATTATTAGTTACATAAAATGTAAAAAAACAGCGTCCCCCTGTCTCCTTCCTTCTCCCTTTAATCCATCCAAAAGTTGTCTGTAAAAGATCGCTTTTAGCGATAAGACTGCCCATTGTGTCACCCTACGTAAATTTTCTATATTTAAATCTGTTATGTTTATGGTGTATATAATAAAGAGTATTCTATTCTATTCTATTCTAAAAAGAAGAAGAAAACAGCCTCGATTCTAAGAATTAGTCCAATTTTAATACATCATTTTAATAAATAGTTTCAATCAATAAATAGGTTCCCCTGTTTCTGTTATTAACTAGGTAAGTACCCACAGAGGCGTAATAAGGAAAACGTAGGAACATCGGAATATTATCTACTTTAATTAGGTATTTAATGTTAATTATATACAGGATGTAATGTAACTCGTTGTTACTGATATAATTATACAAATAATGGCATGTTCACGCACTTTGTAAACAATTTTCTGGTGTTGGTAGTGCGGAAAAATAATAAAAAAATGTTGGTGCATGCGGGACCACGACAGTACCCTGCTTAGATTTAATTGTAAATTAGTACTTGTGACTGTGGGTGTACTTGAGTTTACATGTCAGGATGAGCGTTCATTAGTTTGCTATGTAACTTTGTAGATATTCTTAAGGCTTGGGGATAGTTTCAGGCTGTTGATAGCGCCGTAGACGATATAATAATAGTTTAAAAAAAAATGGATAAGTAGGTAACTCAAAAAGTTTATGGTTGAAACAAACTTTTAGTACAACTTTCTGGTCCTATAGTTTTAAATAAAAAAATAATCGTTGAAACAAGCCTAAGGCTATAATATACAGGTTCAAATTAAATTGGCTAGCGAAACCCCACATACGTGATGGGTATTGATATCTAAACATGATAAAACAAAAAAGATATTAATTTGATGATCTGGGTCTTCGACCGCCGTTAGTGTATCACTTGAAATATCAGTTTAAAAAACAGTTTTTTTTTGTGTAAACTTCACAGACGTGATTAGTATCGATATCTAAATATAATATATTTTCTCAACTCGTACTTCAAGTAACAAAACAACCAGCGGTCGTTGACCCCTAAAAACAACATCCAATCTTTTTTATTTATCTTTAATAGATGTCGGTACCCATCACGTCTGCATAGTTTCGCTACCTAATTTAATTTGATCCTGGCCAAAGCCCGAAAAATTAAACACAATACAAAAAAAATAACTTCTCAACGGCTGCGGTGTCGCATAATTCGATAAGATTTATTACAAAAGAAACGGGAAAATCAACAGTTAATAAATGTCTTGATTAAAAACAAGTAGAGCATTCTGGTCTGGCCAGGTCGCACACAAACACACACACCCTCACACACACACACACACACACAAACACACAGATAATGTACAGTAGTTAATATATAATTGCTTTTGCATTGCCGCGCGACGGAACAACCGCTTTGGGTATTTGTTGGTTAATGTTAGATTTTCTTGCGTTTCTTGTTATGTATCCTTTGGATTACAATTTGGTAGTTTTTTTTATTATTAAATGTCTTAAGGGTAGCTCTGTATTGAAATATCGACTAGCAGTCAGGTAGTAAGTTTTAAAAAGCTTTTTAAAGGATAAACTATGCATAGTGACCTTATTAGTGATGTTCTTCTGAAAGGCCAGGTACGTAGTACTCGCAACCGGCGCCGGCGTTCGTGTATGTATGAATTTAGACGAGGCAAAAGGTGTGTAAGTATGTAAGGAAAGTAGCAGGTGGCGTTTTGTAGTTTCTGCCTACCCCCATGGGAAGAAGGCGTGAGTTTTTGTGTGTATGTTCATATGTAAAAGTTGCATATAACAAAGCTATTTTCTGTTTTATTACTCATACAAAAAACCAAAGCAAAAAATCAAAAGTTCTTGAAAATAATTATCAAAAATCTTGTTATCTTCGAGCAATAGTATACAGAAACCGCCTATTCTACGCTAAAAATAAGTTAACATTACACAGAACTCCAATCCACCTAGACTTGCAACTATTTACACCAGACATTTCGAAAGTCGGCTTCAGGCAAGCGGAGACATCCAGCTAATACGATATATAATTAGGTGGCGCATTAAGTATTCCGCCTATAATTACCCTAGCGCCTGTGACGCGTCTAATCCGGCAAGTAATGGTGATAAATAGATCTATATGGGTATATCGCGCTGAATATATTAGGTTGCTGTCGACATAGCTCACAGAATAAGCAACTGAAGTTGCAATGGGCCGGCCATATTTTGTCGTAGAACCGATGACCGTTGGGATAGACGTGTTCTTGAGTGGAGACCGCGAATCGGCAAACGTGAGGTAGGACGCCCTTAGGCTAGGTGGAGCGACGATTTTCGCAGGGTGGCTGGTAGCAGATGGATGAGAGTTGCCGAGGATCGAACGAAATGGCGTGCAATTGGAGAGGCCTATGTCCAGCAGTGGACTGCTGTACGTTGATGATGATGACATTAGCTAACTGTACTTCACTACACTGTGGTCTGTGACTGCGTTAACAATCGAATCTTTGACTTGAACTTTTATGGATGTTGGTGTAGTGTTGTAACTTTTTAATTTAGATTGTTTTTATTTTACCTGATGTGTGACTGGCCGGTTTGAATACATTATTGTACCGAGCATAATCAGCCTATAATGTTCTCACTGCTGGGACACGGCCTCCTCTCTTCGAGAGGGAGTGGGCTGTAATCTACCACGCGAGCAAAGTGCTGGTTGGTTGATGTCACATGTCTTCGAATTTCGAATTTTTGATTGTACTGAAGTTAGTGGTTAATTTGTAATTGATTTGAAAGCTTGTTCGTCTGACAATGTTTCGGGTTCCGATTTTTATATTCACAGAGTACTTTTATATAATATTCAACGCATTTTGTATACAACTTGGACCACTAAAGCTTTTAGAGTAGGTACCTACTAGGTAACATGGGATTGAATTCTAGCAAAAATATCTTTGGTCGATACGCATTTCGATTAGCATTTAAATTTAAATGGCATTTATAAACGTTTGTGTTATTAAAATGCCAGAAGTAATGTATTCTTAATTGACTAACGAACAGTGTTACAGCTTAACCAATAGTTTAGGGAGACATACTAAGTAAGTACCTTCATATTCATAATTATTTCGTATGAAATAAATACCATAACCCGTTCGACGCTACAGGGCCACGTTAATATATATCCAGTTCACTACAACAGCTTACTATTAATGCATTCTATTATTATTACAATGTACGTTCATAAAAGTATCATTTTAGTGCGTCGCATTATGTTAACCCGTAAAACGCAGCGATTCGACATCACTACAATAATTATATTATTATTACCGTATCTACGTCTATTATTCGTTTACATGTAGTAAGTAGGTTATGTGTGTCTGTGTGTGTGTAGTCAAAGACATTAAGTTAATGCCACCTCATAATTACTGGTTGGAAGCATTAATTCTCGCATCCATAATTAAGTTTAATACCTCATTTCTGTTGGCCTACAATCTAGATAAATATTGTTTGTCGTTTGACGTCTATTAAAGTTACATTAAAATTGTAAATCATTGTGAGTATAGATAGTAGATTTTATATGGAGTTTTATAATGTGTCTAGTTCTCAAGGCTGTACCATTTTACATTCATATTAAGTAGGTACTTAGACTTACGTTATTAGCGTATTTATCTTTATAAATAAATGTTTTACAACTTAGAGGTAGGTTTTCAACTTATACGTGCCCGCTAAATGGCCGTCAGTGACTTTGAGCGCGTGTAATGAATATGCCAAAACGTTCCGCGAAAACTGTTTAAGTGGGCGTGAAAACTGGATGAAAATCCGCACGCCAGTGATGATAAACTCGAATATAAGGACGGAAGTGCTTGGATAAATTGTTTTATATTTTGTAGGACTGAAACAAAAGCAGACTTGTTTAAAAATAAACCTCGTTTTCAGTTTTAGGAACTGGAATTAAATAAAATGTAGTTACAAAAATATTAAATAGGTACAAAGATTATTTTGAGTAGGTACGCGTTTTATTTAAAAATAAAAAAAATTAAAGCAATTAGTCAGGTCAGTCCAATTTCTGTTCACAATAAAAAAATGTGAAATAAGTAGGTACTTGCTCGATAATTACGATTATTTGTCTATTAATACCAGTGGCTCCAAATGTCAAGTAATAATTCATCTTTATTTGCGTCTTAATAAATAATAATTATCAACGCAATAGTGTCGTAGAATGAAGGGTTAATTTTATTGTTAAGAAAAGTTCATGTAGTTCGTGAAATGTGACAATAAATAATGATTATTATCAGTTACGAATGATATTGTTGTTTAATTAATAATATTTGCAACAAATAAAGCATTCTCAATTCTACTAAGCAAAGTGGTTACCCGTCTTAACGTGATATACCACGCACCGGTGAAGACAGGAGAAGATGTGGAGTAGTTACTATTCTAAATTATTTTGTGGAACTAATTACATACCTATTATGACATTGTGTAGTATAATTGTTTTTCATTAGACTCTTTCATTAAAAAAATTAATAAAGTAAAATTCTTACTTTTACGTAAGCTTCATTTACATGTTTTGTCTCCTTTTGTATAGTCAGTAGTAGACTAGTACGTAGTAAATTCATGAATAAAACACTACCTGTATAAAAATAAATCAAGGTAAAAAAATATATCTATAGCTCCATTGATAGCTTCATTGATAAACTCTTGTGTAATAGTGCTGCGAGTCAGATCACTCGTAGAGGGGGCGTTATGAATGAAGAATGTAATATATTGTGAAATCGGTTACCAATTTGTTCCTCAAACACGTTTACCTATTACATAGAAAGCTTTGTTGTATATTATTTTTATAGAACTAACCTTTATAATTTCTATACTTAAACGGTACTCATGTTTTGACATTTGATATTTATTTGTTACAATCAAAAAGGAAAATGTCATCTTAAATATTAAGTGAAAGTTTCATACTTACTAATAATTGAGTTATTATAATGTTACGCATTTATATAATATTGAGAAAGGTCGGGTATGGACTGCAATATGACAATATTTTTTAGTAAAAATATAAAACGTCAGTTAGAAAAAATTATATCGTCTACGACTCCACTAATATTCGTGCTCTTTTTTCTTTTAGAATTGAGTGCAAAGTTTTTATCCGCGTTTTTCTCTTTTAAGTTAACACTACCGATTCACAGCAATAAATATTTATAGAAGGAACTTATTTTAAAACGATTAACGTGTTTTAGTTTTAATTCTTTCAGTGAACTTGTAAAACCGGTATCAAGATAATGAAGTCCCTACCTACCTATCTATGCTTTCTTTATTTTAGGAAGGAATAAAGATATATAGATAAATAGATAGATAATAAAAATAAAGAGAGAGAGAGATAAAGAGTTTAAAGAGAAGAGAGGAGAGTTAAGGAGAGGGAGGAGTTTTTTTTTTTTTGCCTAGTTAATTTTCAATGACGAATTCTTGCATGATACCGTTTAACAATCTAAAGAACATAAAAAACATAGTTCTTTAGTAACAATATAATGAACTATTTATTCAAAATGATTGTCCATACGCCGGGAACATTGACCGGTTACATTCTGACATTATTCTGATTTCGACGCACTGCACTGCCGTTAGGCCCCCTTAGGCCGCGTTCACAAGCGTAAAAGTCGACCGCTGACGTCTGTTGTTTTTCATACATTCTCACAGGGCGGAGGACTAAACCTCTGGTGTGAACTCAGCCTTTATCTTTGACGAACACTCTGTGACGAACACTAACGAAATGTCATTGACGTCAGGAAAGACTGACAGTTTAGTACGCACTCGAGAGTTCCAGTAAATGGATGTCAATATCTTACTAGCGTGCTATAAGGCTTTTGCTCTGGCGGAAAAATGATGACAGATGATGGTTTTTGTTTTGTAAAAGGAAATTTTTATCGATTAATCCGTAAAAGAAGCATCATTATAACATTTAAGCCGAAGCATTATTTATTACCGGACTTAAAAAGAACGCAACTCCAACGCAAATGAGTTAAAACACAACTGATGACTAACTATCATAATTCCTTGTAACCGCATACATATTTATACAATAATTATCGCCATAAACATGATTGAATCTCGCCAACAACGCAATATAATTATGTCTGACAATACACATTGACAAGACTGTTCCATTTTTTTCCTTAAAGACTATTTGAGTGTATTAAAAAGCAATTATTGACCTTAATAAAACATTTCGTATTTTTATAATCGTACCTTAAGGCGGCCGTGATGTTACTGGCCATATTGGCTTTAAAACAATTCCATTTTTAAATAATTTACGGGTGGGTTCCATTGGTAAGAAGGGAGAAGAAATTGAAAGTGCATTTTTAATTTTGATTAATGAAAGTTGTTATGCAAGCAAAGTACTGTGGTAATTGTAGGTATTGAAGAGACGTTTTTCTTGGACTGGGACCTTAATTAAAAATATTATGAGAAGTTGCCCCTACCATTAGCTGATGGTAGCAGAACTTACCTATACGCATTTAGCAAAACTGAAAATAAGTATGCACCTCGTTCTTATTATTTCGCGTTTTAGCTAGCTGACCTGTTATTGGTTATTAACTGCTCTTCATTCTTACGGGTCGTCAGAAGCTCGAAAGTGACCACTAGTCTTACCAAGGGGTATCGTTTTATCCAGTAACTGGGCTGTGGAGGTCAGATAGGCAGGCGCTCTATGTAAAATACTAGTATTCAGCTGCATCCGGTTAGACTGGAAGCTGACCACAAAATAGTTGGCAAAAGACTATGCTAGGCTGATGACTGCTCTTCATTAATCTCGTTAACTGACGAATTACCTATGTAATTAATATTTCAGCACAATGTCAGTACAGTAATGGTACCAATAATAACCTATTAAAACATAATAATTTGCACCATATATTAAAACCGACCCTTTAACACGCACGATAAAGGTCACATGCGAATGACAAGAAAATAAGGTTGTAATTAAATTTGCAACCGGACGATTTTTATTTTTTTTAATAATTATCTCGCAAAGGCGTAGTTTCGTTGTCGGGTACCTCTGATAAATTTGAAGGAACAATTAATAACTTATAAGTTTGTGTGCGTGGGTTACTCATTCACACAATCACACACATTGTGTGTGTGCGAATGAGCTCATGTTCGTATTTTAGTGTGCGTTATTATCGCTTCACGACATACGCGCGCAGTATTTATTTACCGTAGCATAAAGGGTGCTAGTTTAATTTACATATTAATTGATTACTAAGAAAAGACAAATAAATTAACGCAAGCCATAACCTATGATTAAACGTCGCCAAATAGAAGGTTAAAGCATTACGGGACTTTTAAACAAGAATAATAACATCATGAATATCATTTGGTACCACAGTCCTGTTTCATTTATAATTGGTTCACTTCATTACTTTGTAGATAAACTTTTATGACCGTAGCAACAAATTGAATTCAATAAAAATATGTCTCAGCTATAAGTTACCGCCGGTTAACATATTACTTAGCTCAATGACTTGACGACAGACAAATTAAACCTAGTCAGCGTAACATCGCATCAACTGCACGTTCACAATAATAAAAGTGCATGAGTGTGCGTGTGTGTGTGCGTTCGTTGCAACGGATGAGGCCCTAATTAGCCAGCAATTACCGCTAATGCAGGCGCACTTAATGAAGCGCGCACCTCATTTGTAGCCGCCGCACTCGGGTGAGACCCTCAAACATCATTGTTACACGATATACGGTAGTTTTACAGAAAAAAAAATAGAAGGAAAACTTGGGTTTTTAATGCTAGTTTAGCGGGCTGTTTTGTTTAAGTAAGGTTTATTCAAATATGGAAGAATGAAAGGAAGGAATGTAGGTAGGCATGTATAATAGGGATACAAGGAATACAAAAAAAAATATAGGAAAATGTAGAAGTACCTACGAGTATATGTTTGATTTGAATGCTACATTATCTTGGGCATTATTATGGAATAGAGAGTTTTACATGTTTAAAAAAAATGCTGTGTTTTTGCCGAATATTTAGGTACACATACCTACAGGCTACAATATTTGCAAAATAACACTCGTGGCAAAAAGTCAATTTAACACGATTCCTTTTGGCTTCCTATTCTAAAAGACAACTAAAGTAAAATAAAGGATTTTGCACATATTTTCGAGTGGCTTCCCTTATGCAAGATTTCACCCTTTACCGTCAATACAATTAAAGAAAAACTTTTTCAAGAAAAAGAAAATAAGGATAATCGGTTGTTAATACTCTCCCTTTTGTTGGTTGTTAACACAGTCATATGTATTCCTAAATAGCTAAGTATTCATCTCTTGTAAAACAATAAAATTGTGTTAACATGTGACTTCTTAATTACCTATTTTAGGTAATTAGATATTCAATTTTGAATTAAATTCAAAGGATTAAACGCTTATTTTTTACATGTTTTGTCCATCTAAATATGCCTGTTGAAAACGTCATAAAGAACATGGAAAGATCCTCAAATTTTAATAGCTTTCTCCTTTCTATGAGTAGATACACTCCGTCTCCGAACCTTGTGTCTGAAGTCCTTTCTAAAACTAATGTAAGTCTCTGGGCATACACAATCTACAAGATGAATCCTTAAACGGAAACAGCTTTTCAGCATTACTGACATCGATGAAGGATCTCCTCAATAAACTTGACCGCCTTGTAAATAACGGCATTCAATTCGTTTTCAATCTTCGCAAGTATATATGGTCATATGTCTGCGCACCGATTGCTTTTAAAATGGTTACCTATGGGTAACCACTCAACTCTCTGCGCTGACGATCTATCTACGTTGTATTATATACTCAACAAACCCACTTCTACTTCTTACCTTTACTGTTCCTTTATTACTACCTACCTTTATTGTTCATCGAATCGTTGAGCTCCTTAAGTTCTGAGTTGAGCTGCACGATTACTGACAAATGCGTGCATTGACTGGACAGGTCCACTCAATCTGTGTGGTTTTTCCTCAAAAGACCATTTCAGACACTAATCTACATGGTCTTCAGATGATCTGACCAAGATTATGTTTGGACTTTAAAAGAGACTGTGACCTCTGAGTTTGTTTCGGCCTTTCTTCTCAGAGTAGTCAGATAGGAAACGCCGACCTCATCTAGTTTTTAAAATATGATTGACGTGTAAAAGTGTTTGTTCAAACCTACTTACAGAAATAAAATCATTTATCATTTATCATTACCTGACCTTCCATGTTCAATACTTATGCTCTGCACATAGTAAACATTTTCGTTCCACCAACAATCGTCTTCTACGATGTTCTTCTCACCACTCTGGTTTTATTCACTCTTCTTTCTTTCTCCAGGCGGTATTTCTTTGTAACGCGCTCTCTGTGAACATCAGGATGGCAGCAAATCGGTTATCTTTCAAAGTGAAGGCTCGTGAACATATTCGTAAGAAGTTCACAGAATCACCTCAGCGCTGATTTTCTGGATTCGTTTTCTCCTCTACCTTATTCTATTATTTCACCTGATAAAGTTTATTCTGTTTATATGTATGTATGTATCTATGTATTAGTATTTAAATATTCTTTTATCTACTTTTTTATGGTACAATTCGAATTATAAACTTCAAACTAGTTTATATTGACATAAAATATAATCATATTATAACACTTTTTCTCTGACAAAATAATATTAAGTATAAAACAATTTTTTTACCAATACGATACAAGGCAAATCCAAGAAGTTTATTCACCAAGGAGTTTTCATCAACATTTTTTTCTAATGGAACGCATATGAGGGTCGCGCCATTTTTATAGAATTACAAAAAAGTTTTGGTTCCAATTTTTACTTGTCTGTGGCAGCGCCCGCTTTAGTGCATGCGCGTTGATCTGCTGGGTTTTGGCGCCATTCATACAAGACATCTTATTGCACTGAATTTCGTGGGAAACTTTGATCTTTTATTTAGTAGGTTCAATGCCAATTTACGAAAGTACATAAAGTAGTGTATAACTCGGTATTAAAACACTCGTATAATACTAGTGATGATAAAGGTCGGTAGTCTAAATATAAAACACTAGCTGCCCCCCGCGGTTTCACCCACATAAGTCTCGATCCCGTGGGGACATCGGTATTAAAAATATCCTATGTCCTAATCCAGGTCATGGTCTACCCATATGCCAAATTTCATCTAAATTCGTTCAGCCGTTTTAGCGTGAAAACGTAACAAACAAACATACAAAAAAAAACTAATATTCTTTTTTAATAATATCTGTTTAGATATACCCCTCCTCCGAAGGATCCTTCAATTCTTACATAAACATGCGAGTAGACTCTCCATGAATCATAATCACAAGAAACAAGACCGTGAACCAAAACTTATTGAATTTCATACCATGTAATACCTCTTATAATAATTCATACTAATATTTTAAATTCCAAAGTAACTCTGTCTGTACGTTACCTTTTCACGCCTAAACCACTGAACGGATTTCGATAAAATTTGGCAAGGAGATAGATAGCATCCTAAGGAAGGGCATAGGGTACTTTTGGTCCCGGTACCACGTTCCCCTGGGATAATTTCCGACATCCACGCGGGCGAAGCCGTAGGCAGAAAGAAGCTAGTATGACTCATAAAAGAAAAACGACAAACGTAAAGCATCTAGATGTCTTATCTCGGCGCTGATTGAGAAAAATTGGCCTCCATTGTTTAGTGACAATGAACAAGTGCCGTGTCACTATTTAGTGATAGTCCCTATCTTTCCCTTTAAGTTACGGGTGGGTTCGTTTAGTATACTGGTACTTTTAACGTAATTGTAATACTTAGTTGAAGTTTTAATGTAAAAAACGGTTTTTGTTTTACGAATTTTCTTATCAGAGAAGATTCTAATATTCATTTTTCACCATAGATCATTGGTGAATTGATATACGTGTCCTGGAATTAACGCACAGCACCAAACACCCCAATTAGAATATTATTTTATAATCATAATACATACATTGAATTTTTACTATTATTTCTCAACTCAAACTCAAAGCATTTATTTCAATTAAACCATTTACAGGCAGTTTTGAATTGTCAAAGAGTCGGTCAGTTAGTCAGAAAGTTGAAGCTAGTTGCCCATTCCAAAATGTAGATCTCTATGGAGAAGAACGGGCAAGAAACTCCAAGGACACTCTTTTTAAATCAGGATATTACAAAATCCTGGGTACATTATTCTTGTTGCTTCTATATGCGAGAACAATGAAAAAAATATATAAATAAATAATAAAAATAAGCCGTGGCTGTTAAGAGATGACCAGTCTCAACTGATGGCGCCCGTTCACGAACACGACGCGTGGATCAGCACCATCCAGCTCAACCATTTTGTAGGGAACCGAATGATCCAACACACGCGCCACCAACAGTGAGACATTTAAGTGAGCATCTAAAACATTGTTTAATTAATAAATTAGTTGTACTGATTGTGGAAGAAAATTGTGGTCACATTACAAATCTACGCACGCACACAGTCGCACACGTATAAGGGTCTAGCGTAGTAGGTGCTTCGTCCATTTTGGTTTGTTTTGACTAAACAGGGGAAATGTGACTGTAATTTAAGTAGTTTTAATTTTTTGGAGATAAAAATCGATTCAGTAAACGATTCTGAAGAAACTACTTTCATATTGTGCATCAATTCAGTTGTACATTGTATATGAACCTTTGCGTTTTATAATTTTGCAATGATAAATGCAATATTTTCATTACATTATTCGCACTAATCACCATTTCCACGAAAAGAGAGTATTATTTACAATGAGAGTATTGAAATTGAATAATTATGCCGTATTAACAACAGAATTTAAAATAAAATTGAAAATTCTGTTCAGAGCTGAATTATTTTTATCATATTTGGTAACGTATTTTAACGTAATTTAATCTTTAGGCAATATTTTTTTTTAAACATTGCCGTACACTATGAATTTCGCCTGTATTGTGGGTGCGTTTACAAACATTTAAACTCACATACACAAACAGCCAGACCCGGAACAACTACTTGTAGGTCATACAAATATTTTTTCCGTGCGGGAATCGAATCCGCGACACGCAGCGCAGCAGTCAATCGCTTAACCACTGCGCCAACAGTGCCCTCGAATTGACAGATAGCCGCTTTATGTAAAAGCAGGTAAAATAAATAAATAAAGTAAACGATATCAAACAGACAATAGTCGTGTGAATTGACGCTCTACAATAAAAAATAATTATATATAATTGCAAGTATTTCCTAAGAGTTGGATCACGATTGAGATTGTAAGTAAATGGATCAGTTGAACTATTTTACTAAGGTCTGGAAATAATAAACTTAACTGAATTTTGTTGTGTACTAGCTGCGCTCCACGGTTTCACCCGCATGAATCTCGATTCCGTTGGATTATCTAGATTAAATAAATAAATAAATAATATAAGACGTTTATTTTCTCTACACAAGTTATGTATTTAATGCTAGTGTTTGACAATAGTGCACGAACAAGGAGCTAACTTTGTGAGAGACTGGTGCCTGAAGTAGGTTTAAATAAAAACCTGTATTACAGGTCACCAGTCAAAGTATACTATGCGATAATCCAGGTTATAAACTATATGTGTGCCATATTTCATCTAAATCTGTTCTGCCGTTTTTGCGTGATTGAGTAACAATCATCAAAAAATTTAAACATACAAACTTTCACATATATAATATTATATTAGTAAGGTCTAACTTGTTTTTGTATTTATTAACTCTTTAAGTTATACATTAGAAATACGTCAAAAATGTTCTAAGTAGGTATAATTATGCTCAACGCAATGATTTTTATTCGAAACATTACTCGCTAAGCTCAAGCAAAAATAAACTACTGCAGATATCTCTTCACAGTTTGAACACGACAAGATTTCTTTTACATTTAAATGTATCTGAGATAAAAATACCAACAACTAATTGACTTTATCCGACATTTGTCTAAGATTACCTTATAACTTACGGTAAAGTGCGGCATTGCTACGTCGAATGTTAAAATCATGATCATCCCACCGCGAGCGTCATGTGGCTGGTTCGATGTGACTTCATTCCGAAACATTATAAAATATTCAATAGATAGCGTCGATATTTTAACAATGAATTAAACTTTCTCTTTAAACCTTTTGTGGCACACAAACTGGTCCTAGTTTTAATTTGATTGAATCAACCATCACAACAAACTAAATCATAAATTCTATCTGAGAAATAGTTGAATTAATCTTGAAATATATAGACTCATGCATTAGCAGCTGCTTGCGACCAATTAAACTTATAACCATAACTTGCACAAAACTACTAATTACTTGTTGTTTACACAAATTGTAAACACATACTTCACTACATTATTCCTATGTCAATCGATAATTTGAAGCATATAATACTAGAATCACCCAATTAACATGCATTTACGAAATAATGATGTGATAATACTAATGTTACGCAGGCTGGCAGCGTCAAACGGTGAGATAACAATCACTACATCACACAACGCGAATGCCGGACCGGCTAGCAGCGCCGGTAGCGCCGGATCCGGCCCGATTCCGTCGCCGCATGCGCCCGTGAAGATGTCACCGGGATCTGTGAAATCACCATCGCAGGATGACAGCGATCTGCTTGCTGATTCGCCAAGTAAGTGTTAATTAATTTATGATAAGCATTATTTTTACAGTGATCTATGTGTGTTGAAGAACGTTACGTCCAGTTCCTATCTAAATGATTACAAAACTATGACGCGCACTCAATTTGGGGCTTGAAATAATGACAGAAAATGTAGTTAAAAATACAAAATAAGTAGTGCCGAACCAAAAGTAATATAAACGACGACTAATTACGAAACACCCGATCCATTATAAAACCAACTTACCATTGTAACTTCACTAAAACATTTTGTCAAACTCTCATTCGCCATTTCAACACAACAAAAGCAGAACTAAGAGCAACTTAAACGCTATTTTCGACACAACTACTAACTCAATTCTACTTATCCATAAAAGTTGCACGTTCTAAGCATAGAGGAGCGATCCATTAGCTAGGCGAAGTCTAACAGTGTCCTAGGAGTTATTTTACCTAATACTATAAAGAGTTGTTGTAGAATGTCCGTGCACTGTTTAGAAGTTCCGAGTTCCCGAGTGCGTTCGGTGACAGTTGAGTTAAGTTGATTAGCTCAAAGTAGCCGAGTCCATTCGACGTAGGCGAGCCGGTACTCCGCGATCTTATCACGACATTGTAAAGTTAATTTAGTTGCGTTTCAAAAAAAGGTTTGTTTAATTTGATTTTCAACTCGTACAAATCTAATTATATGTTCAAGGGAGCGTTTAAACATGTTCTCAATAGTGTCCGTTCGTTTTGATGTGAATTTAGTATTTTTGAAAAAAGGTATTGAGTTTCTGTGCAATAAAAACTATTAGTATCTCAACTTAAAGCCTTTTAGTTGTACAAGATAATATCGCTTACACATTTAATTCGTACAGCGCGTTATCTCTTAAAGATATGTTAAGTAATAATGTATTGGAATTAAGTGCATTACAAGTGGCGGTTTGTCGGCTCTACTTAGTACTTACTTAGTCCAAACAGAATCTCTTTGGGTTACTTAGAGCTTTTATTGAAATAATAAAAAAAAATCAACCGATATGGAGAGACCGGGTGGCCTATTTGAGTACCAGATGGTTAATTAATTAATTGGTATCGATACCAATTACATGCCGATTGCCGATAAAAAGCAATTCACTTCGAGGTAAAGAGCAGGCCCATCCGGCAATCAAAAAAAAATTGAAGAAAAATACTTGTAATTTAACTCAAAACTGAAGAGGAGAGACAGTGAAGCAAGAGTTAACAGTTCAATCTTTTGGTCATCTAGTTCCCTCGTAGATGGTTCCCATTTCGAAATATGAAAACTCCTGACAAAAAGCCGGACATTTGCAAAGAACTCCGGACATTTTACTTTTTAATCTTTCTATTTCAGTATTAATTATTATTATAATTCCTAATAAAAATCCCCTTAAGTCAAAAAGTCCCGGACAGGGTCCGGATGGGGGCCATAAAGCTGGATATGTCCGGATAAATCCGGACGGATGGTAACCCTACTCATAGAACTCATACATCGCTTTTCATCAGGCGAGATCGTGGTCAAGAGCAGACCCATCGCGATATATAAAAAAACTACTAGAGGAAGGTACAACATCATGTCGACGGTTAAAAGTATCATTATCTAATAACTAACATTTTAGCTATTTAACTTTTTTGCATATTCGTAGATAAAATATGAAAGAGCTCATATTTGCAAAGATATAAGGTCTGAAATCATTATCACCATCACAAGCTTTCGCTACTATTTTTATAACTTTTGATAGAAATGTTAAAAAACTATAGAAATGTTTTTTTCCGCCTCCTGTAAAATCATGTTTTTTTAATATACTAAATAGTCGATGTATCATTCTAAAAGCCTTCGCAAAAAACAATACCATTTTTCGACAACCAAACCTATTCCTAAACTTGGGATCAAAATGAAACTTTTACAAAACAATAGACATATTTAATCCAATAGCATTCCATACTAACTTACAGTATGTCCGCACGACGACAAACCAAGCTATACATTTCCAGTATAAACTGACTTCTCAATGTACAAAAGCCTATACAATGCGAGGTCAGCTAAAACTGGAAATGTATAGTTTGATATGTCGTCGTGTGTAAACAACCTAATTGGGACCAATTCAGCTATCCGCCCAGCAAGCGATACCAATTTATTTAAGACGAAGTTATTTTTACTGGCCCATTTCATGCAGTTTTAGAACACAACTGCGCGATTTTTATTTGCACCAAGTCTCGAGATTGGTAGGCTCCTATATTTGACCTAGTCCAAGATAGATCTAAGCTAGACTGGAGTTATTTTGAGCGCCATTTGGCCCTACTTAAGTAGTTAAATTCGTGACCTCTTTTAGACTAATGTTTTCAAGTTAGTCCGTTAATTGTATACTTATTGTTAGTTTTGAAAGACATTTTGGGCTTAGAGGAAATGGTGTTAGGACAAAAACAGAAATAAGAACGGTAACAGATTGCTATTTTAATTAACAATGTTTTTTGACTTATTGATCATGTTGTAATTGTAGTTTAGTATTTATTTTATGGATGATCAAGGATTTGACAGGATACTTAGCTGATCTCCTTAGCTAATGATTTGATAAGGTAATGATTTTGATAAGATGATGATTTATTTCTCACCACAATATATACCTAAGTAAATTTTCAACTTATTAAGAACAATACGTAATAGTTTAAATTATACCGTGGGAGACTGGGTGCCTAAGCTAGGCGTAAGGCCTGTGTTTCAAGATAATAGTTGGGTATAAGTAATTAACAGTTCGATAAATCTAACCATCAGTCCAAAGAAAAGCAGCGATTTACTGTGGAAACTTCAGATATCGGTAAGGTCAAAAGTAGCTGAAAGAATTCTATAACCTTCATTGATACTTCAACTTTAAAGCAACAAAATACTCAAAAATGTAACCTTCTAACCTTCCAAAATATTATAAATAATTATGTTTATACGTACGCATGGCGTCATAACAGGGCCGTTTTTATCTTACTGAAGGCCCTAGGCACTTTACGATACTGGGGCCCCCAATCGAGAATCTAGGATGCAAGAGCGAGCGAAGTGAGCTCGAAATTTGTAGCACCCTACCTCTGATAGCCCCTAGCTCCGACGCTGTCAGGAAATGGGGCCCCATAAATCGAGGGGCCCTAGGCACTAGGAAAAGAAGACTCTGGACATATCAAGCAATACATTTCCAGTATAAGGTGACTTCTCACTGTACGAAAAGCCTATACAATGCGAGGTCAGTTAAAACTAGAAATGTATAGCTTGATATAACGTCGTATGTACCTACTTTCAACACTATGCAGTTCCCGAATCTAACAAAACAACTATAATTTTCCAACTTGAATTTTATTCCAATAAAAAAGTATTGTATTTGGATATCGATGCAACAGATGGCCAGTGTTTTGCTCACCAGAATAAATCTAATTCTCTACAGCAGTCATTCGCTTTAGGCCGTCAACTGTCCGTAGGGACCTTTAACTGCTAACTAAAATGTTTAAACTTTGGTATCGGCAATGTAACTAAGCTTTTTCACTTCCAATCTTGTTTAATGATTAGGGTTTTTAGAAGCAATTTTAAGTAACATTTCAGGATTTTTAATCACCTTAGCCATCATACTTTTTACATAGGTACGAGTTTCTGAATTAGATTTAAAAGAAAATATTCTGATAAATCTGCTCATACCCACTTGATAAATGAAATGGCCTACTTGCTAGAAATAAAATGGAAAATGATAGAAACACTAGACTGGAAATCTGAAAAGCTATTGGTTTCATGACAGTCGGATTAGATGTTAGGTAAAACAAAGGTTAAAACATTAAAAAAACATTAGTATTATTAAGATCTAAATAATTACAGCAAACATCATCTGATGCCCACGTACCGCGAACTACTCAGTTAATTGTTTCATAATGAGTTCATCGATTTCTTGCTATTTCTGAACGAAGCGAAGCATTGCTAACGGCTAATTATTTGTTAGTACTCGATAACTGAAAGTGATATCCACAAAAAGGTATATTCCGAGGTAAAATTAAACATCTGGCTGGCAATACTATTTTATTTTTATTGTAACGTTTAAAAAAAGAATAATTGCTTATTACCTCGAAAGCAAACAATCTTGATCTCGCGTTTTTTTTGTTTTTTTAATTGTCGATATAAGGTAACCGTGACGGTTCAAGCCTGTAATTGGCACTTTTTTTGTGAGAAAAAATGCTAGTTTTGTAGGCTTGGTTTGTGAATAGCTAATAAATGACGAGTGTAGACCTATGTCGCTAGAATCAATGTCATTGTCGCCCTGTGAGCGTTCGACAGAATGGTTCTGTCTATCCCTTTTGGGGATTCCCTTTTGGGTGACGTGACCGTGACACAAGTGGGCTCTGCGTGTTCTTGCATATCTACACAGGAGAATTGAACTGAAAATGATGACGTTTTTCGAAAATGGATTTAAACTATGATGGTTTTAATTACTCAAGTTTCAAAGCAAAAAAAAAGCATTTGCTATAGAAAAAGTTTATATTTATTATTTCATCACCCATTCGAATCAATTTAGTGGTGGTTATTAGCCAACTTTAATAAACTTTTTAATAATTTTACTTTTCTTTAATAATAGAAAACCGATCATGATGGATTACTTACACAGGGTGAAAATGTCAAGTGTCTACAGTCAGAGTATACGAAACCACACTATACCTACTCTAACTTATGCAACGTTATACAGAATGTATCAGAAGTGTGTGGTCATATATTAAGGGTGTGGTAAAGACCATCAAACTGAACAACTTTATGGGACCAAAATCGTAATCGCGAAAAAATTATCAACTGTCCGTATGGGACAGTTGATAATTTTTTCGCGATTACGATTTGGGTCGAGTAGGTACTGAAGTTTTGTATGGATAGAAAAGCTAGTTGGTTTGGTACCTAAAGAATATCTAAGTCAGTCTTACCGCATTATTGCGTAAGTCTCAAGGTATGACAATACATTTACAAAGGCCAGCATAAACCTAAACACGCGAAATTAGGCCTCAAACTTTAAGCGTAAGTACCCATTTAAAACAATAGCCTCGCAAATCCATCTGTCGCTTTTAGAACATCGGATTTTAGTTTACATTATATTATTTAGGATTTTTTATAAATTCAGCATGGTGGCCCAGTAGTAACCCCGACTTACGAGTTGTAGGTCGTGGGTTCGAACCTAGACAGGCGCTTCATTTTGTGTGAATTATTTCATCACCACTGCTCTCAGAACGAAGAAGGAAAACATCGTGAGGAAACTGGCATGTCCTAGAACCAAAAATTCGAAGACATGTGTGACATCCACCAAAGCCGCAATGGGCCCGCGTGGTGAATTATGACCAACCCACTCTCACAGAGAGGAGGCCTTTGTGCCAGCAGTGGGAACATTATAGGCTTATTATGTAATAAATTATATAATTCGCTCCGAAATATTCTGTCTTGTAAAAAAAACTATAAATAAGGTACTTACCTACACGATTTCTAGATTTGGGGTATGGTGACCTTTATTTTCAGGCGTTTCAGCAGTACAAGTAGACTGACAGATTGACTTATACGTTAGGTAGCCATGACAGCAAGGCTGGTAGGTACATATTATAGGCATTATTCACTTGAAATGAATTTATTCAATAAGCCTTTTCGATCACATTTATATCATCATAGATATGTTTTAAACATTTTGCAAATAATTTGAGCATTATACAGTGGTGTTCATATAATTAGAAACATAGAGTAACTTGGTAGTGTTAATTACTTTTTATGTTATTATTGCAATTAATTTGGGTAAAATATTTATTTACCACATTAAAATGTACACTCATAACTAAAGTTTGAAAACGATAATTAACAATGATTAATATTTTATTCTAATAATTAAATCACTCAGAATGTAACCTAACTAAATGATAAGAAAAAGGCGGCAAACTGCCTAATGTGATGGATGACATTAAAAAAGATGCATTGTAGTTTCAAAATTAAATTTTAGAACGTAAGTTCATTTCATTCATAAGTTCATTCATTTCACAACATAAGTACAGTTCTTTGTATTTCAATACAATTTAAATAAAATACTAAAATGTTTCAATTTAAAGAAAAGTTGGTTTGTTAGTAGCTAAACTTATATTTTTATTCTATTTATAAAAAAAAATATATACATCCAAATAAATACTTAAGAACCCTTTTTTACACGTTAAAAATTATTGAAAATGGAAGTGAAGGCAGGTGTTTCTAATTATATAACCACCACTGTATATAATACATATAAACGATAATATTTGTCAATCGATTCAAAATCGTATCGTACCCGCACCGTGCTCATTAAAAGCACCAGGAGGTTCGTGCCCGGGCCCCAGTTCTATTGATTACTATTTAATTCGTTGTTAGTGGATACAATTACTAAATTACCCAGTTCCTCTCCACTGTGTTGAACGCCAAACAGTCAATATAAATCTATTGGATAACGTTAACACGCGTTCTGTAATGAATCGCCTGTAAAATACGTTGATTTGGTAGGGACTACAATTGCTCTATGAAATATTTTACTTTTCAAGTAGTTTAGTTTCAAGACTAAAGCTATAATTATTAAAAACTAGCTGCGCCCCGCGGTTTCACCCGCAGAAATCTCGATCCCGTGGGAATATCGGGATAAAAAGTATCCTATGTCCTAATCCAGGTCATAGTCTACCCATGTGCCAAATTTTATCCAAATCCGTTCAGCCGTTTTAGCGTGATTGAGTAACAAACATCCAAACATCCACACTTTCACATTTATAATATTATATATATATATATATATTATATTATATATATTATATTATATATATTATATAGTAGGATAATATAATAATTAATAATAATAATAAATATATTAGTAGGATAACTATAAAAGCCATACTTATAGAAAATAACTATAGCTACTGTTCAGCATGAGGTCCTGGGTTCGATTCCCGGGTCGGGCCGAGTGTTACTAGATTTTTCTATCACGAATTTCTCGGCAATAGCCCGGAGTCTGGATTTTTGCCCGGTTGATGGCAATTGGCTCGCCCCATATTACATGGGACTTGCAGATATCTGGCAAAATGTGTGTGTGGACTATAGGTACATCTCTAACTAGCTAACCCTTCGCGGATAACAAGCGTGATGTTATGTTTCGAGTATGTGTTATTAAAAATAGTGCTAAGCTCTGTGTCTATTTATAAAAAAAGCACTTGAAAATGTTCAGAATAACATTTTGAACGTTCTTTTTGACCAAGCGAGCGCGAAGCGTCTCCGTTTCAGCTTGGGCAAAAATGCTTTCGTATGTCCGGATGTCTGTTCTCCTCTACAAGTCGCATTTCTCAACCGATTCTCGTGAAATTTTGTGACTGGGTTCGATAATTGTATGGATTTTTTTGTCGATTCAATTTTTGGATTTTTTTCGGAATGGCGGAGATATGGGGGTGGAAAACGTAAAACAAAACATATTTCAGACATTTCGCGTTCTTTTGTTTTAAATAGCGCTGTGCACATTTATTCAGTTTTAAGCTATAAAAAGACAGACTCGCGAGGTCTACAACCCACAAAGCCACTAGTGATATAATGCTGAGTTGCTATTAGCTAGAGATTTAATAAAATAGGTATTTGTTTTTATATAAAAAAACACGTGTCGCGCCATTCCACCGTTTATGTTAAATTCGTCTACAAACAAACAGTACACCAATAATATGTCATACATACCTATACTCCATATGAAAAAAAAAAAAACCTTTTTTATAGTCTGATCAATCGATTTTGTCTTCTATTCTGTAGGCATAAGGATGGCATTAAAAGGAAAATCGTGGTTACAATACCAATTGTTAATAGCAGCTGCCATTTGTCATGCCACTAACGCAATAGAATTCAAAATCGGTTGAACGGACTGCAAAAAAAGGTTTATTAAATTTAAATTTCTAATCTCATTTCAAATGGAGTATAGTTACTCTAGAAACCTAGGACATAGATATAGGCTAAGCTTTAGCTGGGCCCAAGCTTTTTGAAATCGAAACTCCTACCTACTACGTCTTCCGGAATAAAAATGAACCTTAAATGTCTCCTAATAGAATGGATTTTTCGATAAATAAACCCCATGACAATTCTTCTACATGATTGCATAACAATATGACATCAAAACTTTCCTACATTTCAATGAACATCGTTAGCTTCCGACCGGCGATGCATCGATGCTTGAATGTGATGACCGCGGGCAGGGGTGACGTCACCGACTCCCCTACTTTCAATTATCCCATAATTTATACACTAATAGCATTAGATTATTAATCTTTTAAGTAATAATATAGGTACTTTATATATCTATACTCATTATAAATTAAAGTCACTTTTCATGTCTGTGTGTGTGAATGCTTTGTTCTTCTAAATTACGCAACGGACTTTGATGCAGAGATAATTTATTCTGGAAGGTTTATGTGTGTAAAACATTTATATGAAACTTAGATATAATTCAGAAATCCCCATGTTTTGTCATGTCGTTAAAGCTGTGCCAAGCAGGGGCGGGTCGCTAGTCTATACTTAAATATATAATTAATTAATTACTTACTAGCTGCTGGCCGCGGCTTCGCCCGCGTGGATGTCGAAAATTACCCCATGGGAACGTGCTGCCGTGACAAAAAGGAGCCTATATTAATCTTTATAATATCAGCTATCTGCCAGTGAAAGACCCGTCACAATCGGTCCAGCCATTTCGGAGATCAGCCGGAACAAACAGAAAGACAGACAGACAGACAAAAATTTTTTTTTTTGTTATAAGTGCCGTAGGTATACTTTTATATGCATTTAGTAACAAGCTGTTATTTTGACATTACGAACAGACACTTCAATTTTATTTATTTGTATAGATATTTACTTATAACAATATTAAAAACAGACCAAAAAAAATTGTTTGTTTGTAAGTATTTTTTCGGTTTCATAAATTATTTTTGCATTTGATAGCCCAATTCTTGGAAAAGGCTATAGTTTATTTAATATCACGCTATGTATGGGCCTTAGGAGCTAAACAAAAAAAAAACAGAAAGAAAAAAAAAATATATATATATAATAATACATAAATAAAGAACGCTAAGCGAAAACGAAGTACTAGATCGCGGGCAGGCGATGCAATGCGACGGGTTTTGTCGGAGAACCAGAAATTTCAAGCGGACGCAGTCGCGGGCCGAAGCTAGTTTTACATAAAACGGATTCTGATATTATAGGAGTAAAACGCAATTTAACATAATTTTCTTTAGAATCATCAGCTTAAGAGTCAATTCAGAGTAAATAGACTGAAGAAGAGCCTCTCGTTGATCGATTACGACATCTCAGCAGATCCGGACATATGTTATAGGCCCGGAAGCAAGCTATACAGTTTGCAAGATAAGCTTAACGATGGCTAAGCAAACTCTAAGCTAACACATTACTGATTAATCTCTTGATAGAGTTCTCTTTAACTAACTATAGTAAAAAATTAGGGCTAAAAGCTTGGCCTACGCAGAAAACTGTTCCTGATAACCTACTGAGTTATCAGACGAAAATACGTCGAAACTTCCTGCCCCAAGCTAACGATTAAATCAAGTACCACTAGGCACACCGCACTTAAAATAATAAAGGAACCATTCCTAAAAGTACAACGGGTTATTAATTCATAATTAAAAATAATTCCTCGTAAATATACTACGTACTAATGACACTAAAATGTACAATACAAAGAGCCTCTACCAAAATAAAGGAAGTTCATGTCGGCTTCAAAGAAACCGGCACTAACGACCGTGCCAGCCGGCGTACCGAACTAAATTAATTAATTAACTAATTAAAATCCATTACAAATAATTAACGTCGTCGATAAAATTGAACGCAATCGATAACGTAAGCGCAAACAAAGAGTTGGACCGACTCGGATAGACTCGGTAAATAAGTGAACTTTAAATTAATTGGCAATAGTGGAAAATGTGAGAAAGGGAGGTTTTATTACTGACGATTGTGGTATTGTTTTCATTCATTGGGAAGCAAAGGAAGTCAACGGTTAGATGCTGGCATCAGCCTGGAAATGTTTTTGATTTCCTGCGCGGTAATTGCGTAACAATTGCAGTGCCTTTCATTTTGACAATTCGACAACGTTCATTGCGTTATTTACGTCGTCGAGCAGACAAATTTTTCAAACATATGAAGCAATGGATTAGGAAAGTGTGTCAAGCAATTGGGGGTGCTGATTGTAAGCTACTGATGTTTTAAACCGGCTTCCAACAAGTTTTCTGTCCTGGGGCCATTTTCAATACGAATGCCATATTTTTTTAATGCTTCATAGTTTCGTTGGTAAACCATTTTCTCCACTATTACCAAGCCAAGAGTAGTACCAAAATCCTGTCCCTTGACCGAATGGAAAAGTCTTACTTTACGAATGAATCTTATGATAGTCTGGCAACTATGTCCTTCAGCTTATAGGGTTCAATCGCTACATCATAGTTGATTCTTTAGGATTTCTGGTGTTGGAACAACATTTTCTTTCAACTAAATGAACAATCAGCTGACATTAGTTCGATGCTGGCCAGAAAAAAAAAACAAATGCTCGTATCAGATTTTATTTTTCTATATTCACGCCATTCGCGGGGCATTACCTGTTGATTCAGATAGAAACGTGGAGTCATTACGTGATCTGCATGAAAGGACGCTGGGGACCGAATATGTTGAAACTTACATAAATAATCGTGTTTTAATAACCTTCATTTTAAGTCAATATAGTACAATGTGTCACGTAGCATCACTAATTAATTAGGATTTGATTATAATCATCAATATCATTAGATACATTGTGAGGGTAGTGTATGAGTAGTATAGTACCTAGTCAATATTAATGTTTAATTGTTATGTAATAATAACGAAACGTACCCAATATTTTTAATAAAGACGAGCTTATATTATTTTTATGCCATTATTTTTTCCAATAATTCCACATTTTATTTAACAAACCATTCGTTACACTTAGGGGACCTATTTTTAAAACCATTCGTTACTCATTAGCGATCAATGCTAAAACACTCGACATTCACTTAGTACGGTAATTAATAATTGTTTTATACATTAACTTATAAAAGGTAACGCCCAGGCCTTGTTCATGTCAATCGAATTACAATAAAAAAATGTAAGTAATAAATAAACCAGTTATTAATAAGGAAACCTTAAAAATGACAAAGTCATTTAATTTAATTAAGGCTTTTATTTTACTCACGTATTATTTAAAAGAATGCCTTTGTAAACACAACTGGAATGAAGGTAATAACTTCCCATTACAGAGTAGGCAAAACTAAAAAATTATAGGTACCTACTAAATTTCGATTCCCCAATATCTATTTACTTAATTATCAGCCTACACTTAATATCCGATCATTCACGAAATGGGTTTTTAATAATAGGACAAGCTAATGAAAAGCCCTCGATAATATTGAGGAAAAGCTTAAACTATTACCGAAAAACGCTTAAATTCTTCAAGAAACTTGTTCAAAAGTACTTACAACAGTTACTTTAATAATACGCGTTAATTGTAATTGATAACGTATTCGATTCTACATCGTAATCGTAACATGATTCGAGACGATTCGGCGCCCGTAATTTCACCCATTAGATGAGCTTACAAATTTATAATTTGCGTGTCTCGATATGGTATTTATACGATTCTATTTCTTATGTCATTGACACAAAGAGTGGTTATTGGAAATTTTATGAATATAATTACTGTATGTATCAATACATGATACACCTAATCACTCGAAATCTTTAATTAAGAATAATGTAGCGTTGAATGTGAAATGTTCGTAATAGAGGTTCGATTCGATTATTAGCTATGACGAATTTTTTATTGTGATGCCATATTGGGTATATATTACGCTCGCTGATTTTTAGAACTACCAGTATCTTAGAAATTTTTAATAAAAATTAAATAATTGAATAGTTGATGCTACAGTGCTTCAATCCACCAACAATTTGACAGAGCAGCAGAGAAACCTATTTTCCTTATCAAAATTCTATTAGTTCCAGTTCTATAGCCCCTATTCTCCGTTCTACTGAGCTTTCATAGTGAATTCATAGAGTCGATCTTTTCTCTTTATTTCTTCAACGCATCTTCCCTGCTTTTGAATCTTGAATAACACTCACTAATAAACTCTCTTGCGGCCATTTACTACGTTGGTTTCAAATAGTAAGAATAAGCTAAGTACGCTGTTATTTATTCGAAAATTCAAGCCATAATATATAATATCACTAATTTTTTGTGTTCTTTTCAATTTACATATACTTGGCATGAGAGTTCTACATTAACAGTCTAAGGAAACGCAAATCTGATATTAAGGGATCATTTTCAGTAGGAAACGATTACCCCAAGGTACTTTGATAAGCGAAATTTGGTAAGCAATGAAATAAATAGCTGTTGAATAAATCAAGACATGAATAAGTTTGGACAAAATTAGGTTGTGTTTTGGTCTTAATCTTTGTCGAATATAGCTTTAAATTAAGGCTGAATTAATTTAAATGGCGCAAGATATAAATCTGAATGTAGGAGAGAAATATTGCTATTTTATGCGTTATCGGTATTTTTTTTTCTTTGGTGCAATTAGCACAGACAAGAGCCACCAGTCCGTGTTTTAACGAAGACAAATTTCAAATACTGAAGTCAAAGTCAAATTATTTATTGGCAAATATGGGTATAAGTATATAGATGTTATTATTATTTTAGACAGCTGTATACTTACAATAATTTGGTATCACCCTATTTTACCATAAGGCATACAAATTACCTACAGGTCAAAATAGAAAACTAATAGGAGAATGTTCAATAAACCTAATTGAATTTATTGATCATATCTTAATTATTAGAAACGCGGATGGAATCAGTAGTCCAGCAATAATTCCTTAAGAAATAAGAAGAGACAGAAAAGGACTTTAAAAAAATCTACCAAGAATCACAAGCAAATTATTCCACAGAGCTTTAAGAAAGTTCACTTGTATTCTACAGTCCAAACCCAAGTTTCGACTGTCTTCGAATACAAGTGAACTTTCTACAGAAATACATTGATGCTTCAACAATGAAGCATCAATGTATTTCTGTAGATGTCAGTCTTACTTAGCTCACTCTCTCGCTCACCGTTCCCTGGCTAACTAAATACAGCATGTCTGGGATGTCAATCGACCTTCTATACAAACATAACAGCAATTCATTAGGACACTCTTAGTGGCTGTTAAATGTGGTAGTCTCACATTTAGACAGTTAAACATAAAATCATTGAAGGTGTATTTACACCGTGGTTCTTCAAAGTCACTGACATTTTTCAGAAGTTATGTCATGTAGCTTTTGGTTGAACAAAATCTCTCCGTAGGTATAAACTCATCAAAGTAATTGATAACTGTGGGGACAGTGAGATTTAAAAGTACAACTAAATACCGCCGATACTTACGGACTTACGAAGTATTACAATAGTTTTCCTTGCATCAAAAAGCCATCCAAAAAAAATAGTTATCTGGAAAAATTCCAATATTTCCAACAACAACCAACCGTCCCAATACGTTTCCACGTCAATATTTTGTTAAAGAACTGTTCAATTAAAATTAATTGCATCGATATGAGAGTACCATCTGAAAGTGCTCTCATTGTTTCTTACGGAAGAGTGATTCATCTTACCTTTAAATAATTATTGAGTACTGTACATAAATAAGAATAATTATGAAAAGCCGAAAGTTCCGTTGATTCTTCAACGGCTAACATGCGTGGAACACATAAGTAAGTAAGTAACTACTGGGTCGCCAGATAATAAGTTAATAACACAGCAAATTACCGTGTCGTGTGACGAAGAATAAAGTATATTACATTTAGGCAAAGGCCACTGTCAACCATAAAACTAACAGTGATAACGACCCTACATGAAAGGCCTATTACTTAGAAAGTAACAAGTAAAACACTTAAACGCCATAACAAATTTTGTTAAAAGAAAAAGCAGAAACACATACACGTAACTCAGGTCATACAGACATACGTAGAGGCACGCAAACTTTAATTGCTTCTAATTAATTTATTACATGTATTAAACAATTAAGCGTGCGGTATCTTGATGTATTGTTATCGAATTCAGGACGCCATAGTTACGAATGACTCTTTGCCCAATTGACTTATCTTTGTAAGCTAATTAATGGGTGCCGCTCATCACGCGATGTGCTCTAATTGGACGTCGAAAACAGACGTCATTTCGATATTACTTTTCCATTTTATAAAAAGGATATACGTGTGATGGCTGATAGGGCATGTCGATTGGCGAGATCAATATGATAATTTGGACAATCCACAATTGGTAGAGCAACTAAAATAAAAACATGTTGTCTAAATATGTCTGTTTCAATTTACTTATCGACTTAACGTGATAGCCCTTAAAAATACATTAATGTGTTAATACACGTGAGCTAACAAGATACTTCTGCTTCCTGTATTTCAATACGAAAGTCCTAGACTTAAATATAACCTTAACACAAATAAATTTTCCTTGAATTTGTATTTGGTAAAAGGCTGTCACTAAATCTTTAAGGGTACCATGAAAGTATCGGGCATTCTTTATTTGGTGGTTTCTTATTTGCAATAGAAATAGAATAATTTAAAGATGTGGCTAAAAAATCCATAATAACAACGTCTGTTGGTTTTTAAGGCATAACCTTTTTCCTTGATGTATGAACTTCCTTAGGCATAGAGAAACACAAAGGAAAACAATCACAACATCGGATATGAATTATATTACATTAACTAGCTCCCCTAAAAATCACCCCATAAACTTATTACGTGCGGTAATAAGATTTCCAGAACAACACTATGTTCACGTACATAACAAAACGAAATTAGAAATCGTCTGAGTAACGAACACCGGTAAATGGTGAAACGATTGCCAATTTACCAACCCTACCCTGTCTTAATTGACGCAGACTACTCCTTAAACTAACGGGGGTAGATAGCGAAAGTAATTTGTCATCGGTTAGCTAAGCATGGTGGGGGGGGGGCGCATTCGCGGGCCAACCTCCGCGGAGGTAGCACGTCTCCACACTAATGACATCCCGCATAATTAGGAACCGCCACCATCTACTAATTACATAAATTGCCCACTAAACTTGGCTATAATTTTGCTTCGCGTTTAAACGGGGTAACTGCTTGAGAGTTGGTACGGACTGGTTTAAATTATTACAATGTGATATACAGATTTGTAAACATATGTATGTGCAATCCAGTTTTGTTCGATATCGAACTGGTTTCACGCAAGTAGTTCTCTGAATATAGTAAATTCTAAAGTGTAGTATGTGGCAGCGACAATGGATAACGCTACCTGTAGCTAACATTGGAAGTACACTACAGGCGCAACTTAGATACCCAATTCCCGACTTGCGAGAATTCGCCGCAATGATTACACCCGATCGACTCTGATTCCCTTGCGGGGTTGTGGGGTAGACACTTATTAAATAGATAGTGCTTTTCGACAAGGGAACACAAACAGTAACAAAACACATCCGACTATTTTCAGCGCACAGCTTAATATTTTTTTACCACATAAAACAGTGAAATTAAAATTGATAAGTACTTTTATCGTACCAGACGTGGTGAATAATTTTAAATACTTTCGTCAAAGTAAAAATTTGATCCCCTAGTCACATCTACAACTAGCAGAATTTTATAGTAAATCAATATATCCAAGTCAACTAATTGAACATAAAACTCACTAGTTGTAAAAGGAGAAGTAACAATATTTTCAACTAAGTATTATTAAGCTCAAATGTAACTATGATATGGAAAGCCTATCACAATCACTGTTACCTCAATCATTACAAAATGTTTTTGCACAACAGATCAACCGACAATCAGCCAGTCATCTAGCAACGTGGTCGACGGCATCAATTTGGAAGATATCAAGGAGTTCGCCAAGGCTTTCAAGCTACGGCGGCTTGGCCTGGGCCTCACTCAGACCCAGGTTGGCCAGGCCTTGTCTGTTACCGAAGGCCCCGCTTACAGTCAAAGCGCGATTTGCAGGTAAGGTCTAGCATAATTTTCATATTTGTTGTTTTGTGTATGATAGAATCCATAGGTTTTTGCCTTTACTATACATATTTTTTGCTGGACACGACGTGGTGCACCCAAGAGACCGTAAATAGATTGTCACTACAAGCAGCAGTTATAAGTCCCGTAACATTTCCAACATGTAATTAATAAACTGCCCGTAACGGTATCTTGCAAAATGTATGCGTGTTCCATTTTGCAGTCTTCCTTGAATTCCAATACAGAACTGAAATCACCTTGTGTGTAAGATCCAGCAACGTACGTAAAGAAAACATCACAATCGTCCTTTTTCATAATTGAATTAATTATTTTTAATATTCAAGAATATACATATTTAAAATGCAAATGAAACCGTTATGGCATATGAAAAATGATATAGAACACACCTACCACAGCTTAAAAATTAATGTTGCCACTTAATTGTTGTTGTTAATACAGTATCTAATTTGTCAAAGAAGAAGAAAAAATATAAAGAACGATCTGATGATATCTTACTTGTAACCGAAGGAGATAAAGTCGCACGCTTGTCAAAATAATGTGATCGTTTGCTGGCAACATCGTGGGGCTGACAAAAAAAGGTTCAAGAATCGTTTTTATAAATGTCGTCACGCAGGCCGGCGCTCGGTTATCATTCCAACTTTTTAATATCGTTAATTGAAGTGATTTGTAAAACAGCATGACTCCTTTCATTGCTTACAATTCGTTTAATTAATTACCATTCGGGTGGCTTCCGTTCCGCTCACTGTGTCGTGGCTTACACCATTTTTTACTCAGCTAGGCGCGGGCGCGTGTTTCCTAATTATTTTTTCTATTATTACGAATTGATTCGTGTCTAACCTACCATATCTTTTAACAGTTACGTTCAAATCTTAGGCTGTTGGAACTTACAAAATTATTTGCTGTTCATCATAACTCATTCTTGCAAATTCGTATAATTATGCGCTTCTCCAGCTTTCAATAAAAAGTATACGAAGCACCAGATTGAATTTCACACTTCATTATTTTGGTTTTACCAATCAATATGTAAAAAAGAAAACGCTGATGTGAACGCATTCACACGAAAAACTAAACCCGAATTGTAGGATTCCTGACTTTTTAATTGTTCTTCCCATCTTGCAATTACATCATATCACAAATTGTAAGAATTTTATTTCAAAATTGCTACAACTATGTACAATTATACAGGTTTGACGGCCGATCGAAGTTGGAAATCATATTTTTTTTCGTATGTTACCTTAGACTACGTAAATCGACAAATTAATCACGCTTCAGCACAGCTTTACGCTCATAATGTTTAATTGAATCAAATCACTCGAAACAACGTTGCCCGTGAACAAATCGAATTTCGATGCAAAACGGAATGCGACCGGCACAAGCCGAAGGAAATTTCAATTCCAAGCCACCCCCCGACGACCTCCTTCGTATAATAAAATCATTAATCGTTACTTCTGTTCCAGTTAATTAATTATCTTGCCGTAATTACTTTTTTCGTGTAATTAAAAAGAGTAGAATTCCCCTGTCTTTGTTCTGTCGTGATTTCATTTCCCATTAATTTTTCTTTCGTCTCCCTCCAATTTGGTGTCGTGACGTCGCTACATTGTAGTTACCCCTTTCATTATACTGGACTTAATTAATTTGCATTTTAATTAAAACATATTATTGTTTTTGAGAAAAGAATTCCATTTAGTGTTCCCCGTTCCTTCTCACTGAAGTTTTTTGTTAGAGTTCACAATTAACAAAAGTCAACAAAATTCTTTTTAATCATTTTCCCAAACTCAAGGCGTTTAGCTACCCAAATCTAATTTAACCAAAGAACCCTATGGAAACATTTCAGAATTGTAAAAACAATACATTTAACTCTCCACCAACGGAGTAACAATCGAGATTTACGTTAAAGAACTTTTATTAAAACGACAAATTGTTTAAATGGTTTGAAATGTCTACCTTATTGATCTGTTTTGAAAACAATCAGGCGCATGGTCATTGCCACTTCGAACGATGTCAATAACAAAATATTGAATTAACCATTAACCCCGGTCCGAGTGCATTACAATTTCATATGAAGCACAATGCGTCAGGGCATCTCGCACCAGCATAACATTAAATTTAAATAACCAACACAGCACGTTCACGTCCTAAACTGGATAAAATCCGAATAATTTCGTTTGAAAATTGAATTTCCTTTTCAAATGATATTGATCAACAAATCGTGTTGAAATGTTTGTAGCGTAAGATCATGTAACGTTTGTTTAGTGACATCATAGCGTGCGACTTTGTTCCTAATCTTTCTAGATTTGTTGAGATGTAGTGATGTTGCTCCCGTTCACTTCGCCGGAGTACCGTCACCGTCACTGGCTACGACTTAATCTAACATAATATTTGTTACCGTCCCCAGTGCCCTGGCTTCGCAGATGCTAGCAGCTCAGCTGTCTTCACAACAACAAAACATGTATGTGTTTTGTTTTTTATCCCTACACACAATATCTCCAAATTTATCTTCATCAGTCCTGTGTCCATCTGCATGCAACTTGCATTTATATTACTTATAGAAACATTTCAAAATGGAGCTAAGATAATGGAGATAAATTCGTAGATACTTAACATACATTAAGTACACGCTTTGGCTCACTTATATCGGCCGAGTCCACACGCAGAATGTCTTTAAATCAAAATGTTTCAACGCTGTTTAATGTAATCTTATCTTGATCGGCGATCCGTGCATACCTTTTGAATGTATGCCGTATATAATTATTTGTAATTACCGGTTTTGACGTTCTTTCTTTTCCTTTTCACACGTGTACGGTATTTGCATTCGGGTAATTACAGCGAAGGCGCCATACATCATACGGCCGACTTACATTTTGATGTTAAGACAAACGCGCTACACTAATGTGCCGGCTACCAAACCATGTCGATTCGACACTATGAGTAATCGCTGTGAGAACTTTATCACTTTTATTATTTGTAACATCTCGATGAGTAATATCTAACTTTCCATCTAATATAGCATGATGTATTATTTTCATTACTCTTATTTTTATTAATATTCATTTTGCGCAATTCAAAGCCAGGGCATTGGCATACGTTACCTTTCGTTTCTAACTGAATTCGTTGTTTTATTGTTACCTTGTTCGGTATTAATCAAACTGATTACCTCGGCAGACTAAATTGCCTATTGTTTTTTTTTCTCTCTCTAAAATCGTTAACGCAATGTCAATGTCCTGTGTTTATGCCTCTGTTAATTTGGATCGGGTAAAGAGTTACATCGCGTTCAAAAGGTTGCTTCGCGTTAGATTTTCATTTGACGGGTGCTCGCATAGCAAAGTCTAACATTACATTTATGTTCGATACAGATTTGAGAAATTGGATATAACACCAAAAAGTGCGCAGAAAATCAAACCGGTGCTCGAACGTTGGATGAAGGAAGCTGAAGAGAGGTAAATATTTGTTTGAGTGAGTTTTGTTCGTGGTTATGTGCTACACCGTGTTCGTGAAACATTTGGCCTATAATGCTTAGCAACGTTGTGAAAGACATTTCTCAAATCTGGACTAACTAATGCTTTTACGGGCTAGGCTTTATGTTTAGTTGGATCCGCTGTACGACTAACATCTAACACTCACCGTTACCCGAAGTTAGGAATAACTAATTTCTTCTCGTCTATTACTGAAATTAGTTGTTCCTAATTTAGGTGCTCATCCAAGAAGGTTTTAACACACTGGCTATATCATGCATGTTTTAGTTTTTATGGTGCGGTTGTTTAGTTTGAGCGTGTTTTGTTATTTTCAGCATTTAGTTTTTCTTTTTTTGACGTTTTCTTATCTGTCTTTAGGAAATCATCATCGTTATTATGGTTTTCGTTTTAGGCGTATCTCACATGTGATCACAACTCCAAACACATTGTTCTTAATTTCGTTCCGACTTTCTAAAGAACACTTCTAAACCATCAACATTAGTGTTACTCACCTAGATGTTCTTACCAAATCGGTATTGTTCATTATGGTAACCTATGAATCACTTCTTTACAACGAAAAACTTGTAATTATTTTTTTTAATTTGACCTGTGGTCTTGCGACGTAAAGTAATAATAATACAAATCATCGAAATAAAGATATTAAAGACACGGATGTTACTATTTCCTATATTTGGTTTATCTAAACTTAGAATTGAAGTAAAACTTCAAATTGAAACTATACCGACAGGCCGTTTGAAACACCCGAAGTATCAAACTAATCTAATAGCGCCTAAGCATCGAACGTTTGAAGATAATCTAAAAATATAGGTAGGTAGTTAACTCGACAACTAATTTTCTAACAAACGTTTTCGATTAAATTACGGGCTCTATAAAGTTTGTTAGCACAGGAGATCGAATGATGAAATCAATGAAGGAGACGTTTATAATTATGACAATGAAAATTATACTTCACATAAACTAAATATATCTAATCAAAACAAACATCATAATGAGAATCAAGACAACACTTAACCAGTCAACGAACCCCTTCTTTCCATAACATTTAAAACTAAACCTGGTGTCACTTAAATCTTTAACAAAGACATAATGTCGGAAGATGTCCCCACAGTATCCATCGATCGACATTTTGCATCATTAAAATGCATTATCTGAATGCAACGCTTCGGTTTAACATTGCAAATAGGTGCATTGAATTTGCAATCGGTCCCTCTTGGTGGTAATTTTTAACGACCGCCTCTGTTGGCGATAGTGCTTGAATTAATTCCGTTGTAACTTCGGGAATCTCGTTAATTTATAATTAAGAACTAGGTACATCTATTATGGTGTACCTACCTACTCAGTCGGTATAAATGGAGCTGCTACAAATTAAAGTCGGAAGTAAACTACTGAGCTGTCGAATGGACGAGATAGACAGCCTTCGTCTATTTTCGTAAAGAGGGCAGAAGCTAAAAAGGTCATGAAAGATTTAAAGAACGGAATAGTTAAAGAAAGCCTAAGGGAAAGTTTAAGTTACTTTACTTAGAGACAAATTAATTTATTAGCTTGTAGTATCCAGACTAAAAGATAAGCTTCGGATATAGTCTAGAATAATAATGATAATTTGGTTATAGATTAAGCTAATGACGATAAAACTGCTAATAAATAACATATACTAAATGCATTAAACTTAACTATGTCTAATACACCAGAAACCTGGGAAATAGAAGGTAAAATAAGAACATTAATTTATGTAAGATAATTCAAATAATATTGTCATTATGAAACCAGAGCAAGGCTTGTTATTACTATCAGCCGTTTAATAATGATTAAAGTTTCCATATCTATATAATCGGTTTCGGGATTTATTTTATCGAAACATAGAAGCTTCATCGAAAAGCTACAGACGTTATTTGTTAACCACCTGCAGGAACAAAAATCAATTTTCTATTCTAGGCTTATTTTAGGATTAGGTTTAGGATCTTCCATAGGATTTACATTCGTGACTCTGCCTGTACGCATGTGAATGCAAGTATTCTTCAATTCTTTCTTAGCAGTATTTTTGTTTTCGTAGACGTCAAAATTTCGCACTCATAATTGGAGTCTATAGCACTTAAGGTTCAAACAGACTCAGTTGAATCCGGCGCGGGATTCGCCTCAGCCTGTTTGACTCTTTTCTAGCACAGTGTTTATCCGGGCTGCGTTTACCACGAAAAATACGTTCGTCGAATTTATCGCACTAAAAATTCGATTGGCGTAGTTTTCGGAAGTTACGTGCGAAAAAGCTAGCTTCAAAGGCTTTGGCGTCTTAAGATTACGTCGTTAAAATGTACCTGCTGTTTAATTTTCTTAGACATATTTTGCGTTTTAGTAACGTAATCTCGGGAAATTATCACGAGTCAGAAAAATAACATTACTAACGCTTGCTTTATCACCTTTCCCAAGCACTTAGCGTATAAACAGGGACACTACACAAAGGACCGGTCGAATTATAAGTTCTTACAGCAGTTCACTCAAAACTCCATCTTAAATCAATGTCGTTAAAGTTTTAAATTCCAATCATTACAGGTACGCTTCCGGCCAGAACCACCTGACAGATTTTATAGGGATGGAGCCAAGCAAGAAGCGAAAACGACGTACTTCATTCACACCGCAAGCTTTGGAACTACTCAACGCGCATTTTGAAAGGAACACCCATCCCTCTGGTATGTTTGACGATATTTTAGTAATAACTTAAATCCTAGTACCTACGTTAGTGTTATTTAATTGGGTCTTCATTATTAGGGAAGTTGGAAGTCCTTGTGGCTATGAATGGGCAGCTTTAGTGAAGCTTTAAGATGAAAGAGCATGGACAGGGATTTGCTCGATTTTGGACGATCAAACAAAATCGAGTAGGTAAATGTGTAAGCAAGAAACGATCGACGTAAGCAATTCGAGGCAAATGACGAATATTATTGGTCGTCAAAACACAGCAAATCGAGCGATAACAACAGTAACCGTCATAAATCGAGCAAATCCGTAGGCACTAGGTATGTTCTATTAAAGATAGGAATATGCGTGAAGCAAAACATCTTTGTACACACAACATGCAGATTAGTGTGGATGGACATCCAGCCAGACAGTATGAAGAAGGGCGTTAAAATAATAAATCATTTATACCCAGAGGGATGATGATACACCATGGAATACAAAAGCATACCAAAGAGCAGAAGCTTGCTAAAGAAGGCACAAAAATACAAAAATTTGTCCACACAACGGCCGACGTGGTTGGTCGCGAGTTCGTTTCCCCACGGAACAAATGGTAGTTTTCTATAGCCTATGTGGTACTTACCTATTTGTTTTGGGTCCGAATTTTTGTTCATGTGAGTGATTTCTGTAACGCAAGAATCAGTAAGCGCATTCATCTATTCTATCAACTCAGTCTATCGCAATCCACGGCTGGGCTTAGGCCTCTCCTAGGCTGCGCCACAACACCCTGTCCTCTGCCTTCCGCATCCAGTCTGTCCCACCCACCTTTTTGAGATCGTCGGTCCATCTAGCTGGGGGGCGTCCCACACTACGCTTGCTGATACGCGTTCTACACTCCAGGACTCGTCTGCTCCACCGGCCATCGGTCCTTCGACAAACATGGCCAGCCCACTGCTACTTCAGCTTGCTTACTCTGCAAACTATGTCGGTAACTCCGGTAGTTTTCCGGATAACTTCGTTTCTGATTTTATCCTTTAAAGAAATTCCGAGCATACCCCGTTCCATAGCGCGCTGAGTGACCTTAAATTTGTGGACCAGCTCGACTGTCAGTGTCCACGTTTCGGCACCGTATGTTATAACGGGCAGGACGCACTGGTTGAAGACCTTAGTCTTCAAACATTGCGGGATTGGCGACGAGATTTGACGAAGTTTTCCAAACGCTACCCAACCCAACTTTCATACTGAGACACGCACGCAAACAAAATACGATCTAGAGGAATGTGGCTGCTTTTCTTTAGATCGAATTTTGTTACTTCGTGTCTCCATATGAAAGTTTATAAAAGGTATTAGAAAATTCTAGACACACTTACCGAGGGTGCTGATTGAGTCGTTATTTAAAATTCCTTTTCAGTCACGAGATAATATTTTTTTAAAGGAGTGGCGCTAGTGGACGGGTGTGCGCCCTTTTAACGAAAACTGCGGGGTTGAAGGAGAAATTTCCACCATCGCCATGCTTGTTAGAAAGTTGATGATCACAGTTCATAGTTGGGCGGACCCTAAACGATCAATTATATTGCACAATATCACGAATTGCGCAATGTTTGACCGTTTAGGGTTAATATTGAAGATTGCACAATGATTGAACAAAAGTTAGAGCAAATTTTTTATTGCTTGGCACCATATTTGTTTATTGCTCGGTGTAGGATATTACGCAATATTTTTAGTCTACTTCTAGCTTAGTTTTGGGAGTACACTGCATCTCATTTCACAAAAAAAAAAATACTGGAGAAGGACTTTTTAATATTATCTTTACAGTCAGATGTGATTATTGAAACTTAATATTTATGTATAATTATGATTTTTGAGGACTCAAATTGTATTAGAGTCATGAAGTATCTAGCGATAAGTAAGGGCTGGCTTTGCTTTAGGCAATTCCTTGCCTGGTTTTTAAGGACACGAATGGGTACGTGTGCCGATACTATTTAAGGGAATTACCTACACGAATCTACGCAAACATATTTTTATAAAATAATGTTATTTCCGCAAACATAATGATGTATCATTCTCATTAGCCTCACGTCGCCTTGTAACAAAGAAAAAACTATAACTACTTATATAAATATAATCATCTAATGTGACACTCACAACTAAGTACCTACTTTGAAACATAAAAAAACCTGATGCTATTGTTTTAATTTTTTCAGGCACTGAAATCACTGGTCTGGCACATCAGCTGGGCTACGAACGCGAGGTCATCCGAATATGGTTCTGCAACAAACGGCAGGCACTCAAGAATACTGTCAGAATGATGTCTAAAGGAATGGTCTAAATACATGAAAAACTCAACAAAATTCCGTACACAACTGCGAATATTGGACACATTTCCAAGTCCATAAGTCCATTAAAAAGGTCCATCGTATTAGTTTGTAATCCATCAATGGACGCTGAATTTTATCCAATCTTTTCCATTTGTGTACAGGAACTCATACGAAAAAAGACGGAGTTTAATGGTGAGGTGCGTCCGTGTGACAATGTTATCGATATCGATGGTTTCGCTTTAAGATCTGCACGTAGATTCGTGATCTCGTCTCGATATTCAAATTAATTATAATTTGCATCGATAGTGTCTTATTTATGAAGGCGAGTGTTTTTTTTTTGTTTTTTATTGATGAAAAGTCTGGCCTTAACCGCAAATCTTTATGCGATTCCAGCCAATATGAAACATGGAAAGTAGATTAATAGTATTAAGTGTAACGTAAATGTATTATAAAACAAATTTCGACTGAAATATTCGTCTCGATGTAGTTTACAATGATATGAATGGAATGTCGTAGCGATAAATGTAGGTGTTTACTAGTACAAAGTAATAAAATTGAATTGTCAAAATCACTTTACCATTTCAATGTTTCCATTCCCATTATTTGTATTTTAAAATAAACTGATTATAAAAGAAAAATAACAAACAATGTTAATGAAATAGGAACTTTTACTCTTTTCATAAAAGCATCGGTCTAGCGAAACTCACAAAGATGGCAACTTTAAATGTTTCATACATGAATAAATAGTGTAGCTTCCAGGTTTTCTTTTGTAAAAAGATTGCATTTTGTAAATAAGTACAATATGTTCAATTTTCGTCAATAACTGTGTAATGTAGCTGATACATTAATTTATTAAAATACTCTGAGTTGTTTCGTTCTCTTTAGCGAATGTTGCACTTTTTAGATTTAAGATTAATATCGATATTATGAAAGTAGTTAAAATGTGTCGTCAATCTTAGTATAACCTACTAAGATTTTTTTATTAATCTATAGTAGGTTTTTGTTGATAGATAGGTATAAAACGATATGTATAGATTAATTAAATATAATTATCTAATATTGCCGTAAATTGTAAATATTGTTTTCGTAATTTGATTTCAATGAAATGTATTATTAGTTTTATGTATTAAGTATAATTTCATAGCTTTTAAAAAAAGTTTTATTGTAATTAGGCAGTATTCAAGTTGGATTTTGTGGCGATATTAACGATATGATTTCCATTTTCATCCAGCAGTTTGTTTATAATTGGAATAATTAATATTCACATTTTCATAGAAATACATGTAACAGGGGGTCTTCAAATTAAAGTTAGATGATTTTAATGCGCATATTTCTCGCACGGTGACTGTTAAACTAATAAAATTGCCTCGCATTTGGAAATGTAGATTTTGAAGAGTATACTTATGATATGTAGATTTTCCAAAAATACTAAAATTTGACGTTATATATAATTATGTTTTAAGAAATAAACTTGTGCGAGAAATATGCCTAAATAAAATTTATATGATATAACTCTCGATGATACTCACATTTTAGAATACTTGATGTTACTATTCGGTGCAGGCACAGTGATATTTAAAATATTTGAGATCATCGACAAACAAAATTCCATTATTTTGCAATTGTGTCATTGCATTATATCACCACGTCTATGGAGACAGGTGCCTTATCGATATTTCGGAATACAAAATTAAAAACCGTGATATTTGCTGATTTCTTTTAAATTTTGATGGTTGACTAGGTAAATATTTAAATCCTTTTGAAAGGTATACTTTGTATAACATTATTATACTTCCAAAATCATACCTCTCGCAATATATCACATACCTATGTAAATAATTTAGTTAGATAGTTTCCAAATAAAGACCTGCTGTTAACTGTATTACCAATAGTAATAAGGCTGTAATTGTAATATTGTATGTTAATGACCAATGAAAACCAACTTGTGATCATTAATATTTGTACTGTTACCTACTACTTAACAAGAGTCGTTAAAAAAATAATATTATAAAAATTGAACATATTTTTCGGCTGTTGAAAAATTGTAAATACAATATTAAGGATAATAAAACTATTTGGATTAATATTTAGGAACAAAGGGAAAAAATATTATCAAAATTTATATTTTCAAAAATATTACAAATGCAAAAAAGCGTATTTAAAAAAAGGGATGTTTGGCCATAAACTAAAAAAATCATATTCACGGAAAGGGTTTTTTATCGACTTAAACACACCACAACACTACACAAGCCACGAGCAGTAAGGTAAACAGTGACTTAAAAATTGTGCGATGCGATGTTGCACGTAATTTCTGTACTTATAATAAAAGGAATCAGATTTCTCATTTATAAATAAAATAGATTAACCCTTGTTATTGCAAGTCATTCCTTTAAATAAACCTTCTTTACACTTTTCTAGAAGACAAACGCCAGTAAAAGTCGTTTCACGTTTTTAAATGTATAGTATTAAATCTCCATACAATTTATAGCGTATGAAAAATCTGATTCCCATCAAACATTAGCGTAATAGAAAGAGCATAGAATGCTAAGTACAAATGATATAATTTAACGATAAAACTGCTAGTCCCGTTAAAGGTATAATTAAAATTTTAAAAAAAACATTACCATGCAAAATCGCGTTGCACCCTGGTTTTCATGATCCACATGTATCTATAATAATAATAGTAATACAATTATAAAATCTACACATAACTTCAGCTGTAACACATATTCAAACCAAACTGTAACAGTATGTAATAGTGTATTAATTTTTTCTCCTATAATGGTACCGAGCGAATGATTACCTATGGCTGCTGGTTTATGAAGAGAAGCAGAATAAAGGCAGATAACTGTTTGATTGCTTGTTTTATTCATTTTATCGTACCTTACTTAGTACCTATAGTTGTCGCGGTTTAGCACTGTACTAGCGGTCATTGCCCTTTCCCTAATATCTCTCCGTGGAACCCATACAATAAACTATGTATGGTTTTTCGATAATGGAACATGTTGAAGATCACGATAGATATTGATTCAGGACTTTAGCGAATATATGCGTACCCCAAAAAGCCGGGTCGAACTTCGGCAGCTGCACTGGCGACTGTTTGAAAAACCTATTACCTATTTAAATGAAAAACAATAAAATGTAAATTACAAGTTCATTTATTGAAGCAGGCGTCGTATACCAGGTTCATACAGTTCGATGTTAGTTAACTAAGTTTTGTTGTGCTATAAAAAATACTTTGAATTTGAAATTAAATTTGATTGAAAGTCTCTTCAGACGGTTAAAATCGCTTTCGACTTAGCAGTTGATCAAATAAAATCTAACAGTGTGAACCCAGTATTAGACTAGTGTCTTTGTAGGGACTAAGCACACGACGTTTTGTAAACGACCCGCTTCCGAGCTACAAACGCAACTATTGCAGATTTTTCAAGTTTAGCAAGGCAGCAAAGGGGCTGTCTATGGCGCGTATACCTAATAAGCGCCGCGGCCGTGTATATAGGCCCTTAGTGTTCTTTCAATATTCCTCAGATCTTATCGAATGGGGGCTATCGTTTTCGTGCGCACCAGTTGACGCCACTAGCGAGTAAAGTCCTGTTGCAGTACTTTTATTTGATGTTTTGGATATGTTTAAGTACCCATAAATTCATATTATGTTTATTTTATTACATTTTAAAACTTTAAATGAATATTTAGATTATAATGTTCCTAAAATTGGCAAGCATGAAGCAGACAAATCTTATTCTTCCTTCTAGTGCTACCAAATTAGATCCTAACTTTTTACTTAAACTCTAAATCATAATTAATCAGGAATGGCACAACCATTAGATCATTCGTTAAATTCCGTGACAAAAAACCCCGCTAACAGTGAACGTTCGGTACATATTTTGACATCTAGAGACCTTACTCTACACTAGCGCCTCTAGCGGTGAATGCAAACTCGATAACCCTCATTATGACTTCATTAGTGGTCTTCGAAAAATAAACGAATAGACAGTTGATTACGTACCTACTATATTAGTATAGGTTATACTAATTATCTTCCTTCATTTCCTCAGACTTGCCTCGTTATAGAGTTTTTTCTAGTCGTTTGATGCGGTAGTTAGTTGACACGGTTTGAGCAACTGGATTTTGTTGGCACGAACGCCTTTATAATGTATACCTCCCAACGTTTTATCCAGTAGGTATCTATGATGTTATTGTATCCTGAACTGATTATGCTGATCCGGATGATGCGAGAGTAGTAAGTAACTACGGGCCGGAATAAAGAATAATATAGGTAAGCACGGACCTAAAGGTCTGTGTAAGTGAGTAAGTTGGTAGCCTCTGGTGTAGAGAGAAACATCAGTGAATGGTGCTGGGCAGCTTCAGACAGCGGCAGTAATTAATGCTGCTGGTTCGTTTGTTTCATAACCTATACTGAATTAAGAAGACCCTAAAAATAAGGGAAAATCTTTGAAATTTAAAATGAGCAACTGATATTTTAATAATACAAATCAAATCAAATCATTTATTTGCTTGAATATGGGTAGGTACATGAGGTGATACATAAATTAACAAAAGTCCTTTAAACCATATCCTACCTTAATAGGTGTACAAATATCTATAATACCTAATAAAAATATACACATACATAAACTCTCGCCTACCTCCCCTGGGGGTAGGCAAAAACTACAGATCGCCACTTGCTCCGATCCTTGGATACTACCTTTGCCCTGTTTACGCTCATACATCAGGGACGTACACGCACGCCGGTTGTGAAAAATATTTATTACATTAATCCATAACAACAACAACAAACATTGGCCTATAACAAATATTAATATTACACTATTTATTAACATTTATTAATTATATAATTTTATTATCATTACTTAATTTATAAATTAATTACATTTATCATTTAAATAATCATTAACTTTATAATAGGCTTTATTGATCAAATAAAACTTTAACCTATTTTTAAATGATATAAAATTCGTTGCTTCCTTTATATTATTAGGTAATTTAATATGTATTCTAGGACCTATACAAAATGCACTCTTGTCAAACATAGCCGTTCTATGGCGTATTGCTCGAAGTGTACTGACCAGCCTGGTACTTTTTAGCGTTTCATATTTATTTAAATTATTTCTAATGTCTAATGCTAGTTCATAGATATATAGTGATGGGAATATCAATATTTTCAAATTTATAAAATGTGGTTTACAAGTATCTGTAGGTTTTAATGCACATATTGCCCGGATACACTTCTTTTGGGCTTTGAAGACAGTTTCTCTCTCAGTGGCATTCCCCCAAAACATTATGCCATATCTCAGTGTCGACCCAACGTAAGCGTGGTAAGCAGTTAGAAGTGCACTTTGATTTACCACTTTACGAAGCATATAGATGGCATACGAGTAAGAATACCGACTTAGTTTTGTACATACTTGTTCAATATGTGTTCTCCATGTCATGTCTGAGTCTATGTGTAGTCCAAGAAATTTTGTAGTGTTAATTTTTTCTAAGTTTATTTGTTCATAATTTATATTGAATGTACTTAATTTAGAATTTTTATTTTTGAAAGTCATTATAAATGTTTTAGTTAGGTTTATTTTAAGTTCATTTAAATTTAGCCAGTCCACTATAGATGATAGCGTACAGTTAATTTCATTTTCATGTGTCGTACGGTCTTCAGATACAACAATCGCAGTGCTATCGTCAGCATACCGAACCATGGAGGATTTGATGGATTTGGGGAGGTCGTTAATATAAAAAATAAAGAGCAGAGGACCTAAAATACTCCCTTGTGGTACACCTTTGCAGACTTTTATTGGCGTTGACAAGTGCTTACTTTCGACTTTTGTGATATGTGAAATGCTAGATATTTCAGTTTGTTGTTCTCTGTTACATAAATATGATTTAATGAGATCTCTAGCGTTTCCCCGTATTCCATACGCTTCTAATTTATTTAATAGTACTTCATGATTGACGCAGTCGAAGGCCTTCGTCATATCCATATAAAGTGCCGAGACATGTTTTTTACTATCCATGCCCCTTAGTACCGTTCTGAGGAAAGTGTAAAATACATACATACAATGTACCTACCTACGTATGAATTATGAAAAATATGAGTACCTATTCAAATCATAATTCGCCTTCCGAACAGGGTATTCCTACTAAGTATATCTATGTATAGGTATCTAGAATTTCTCTGAATGACGTTTTGATGCCGACAAAAAAATTAATAAGTATTTAGGTCATCATCGTAATGTATTGTTTATAAACTCACGCCTTCTTCCCATGGGGGTAGGCAGAAACTACAGAACGCCAGCTGTTACGATCCTTACATACTCCTTTTGCTTCATTTACGTTCACACATCTGGTCTAACTTTCAATAATTCAGTTATCGCTTTATTATCATTCAATAAATTAGTTGGTATTGTGAATGTGAGAGAAAAACAATCAAGAAAACTGAAAAACTTTTTCGTTCCGATCATTATCAGCATATTGTCAGAGTCACGATACGTTCAAAAAGCCCGCCATTAGTGTTGCCGCCATTACAATCGCGTTTCGTAACTACTATTACTACGTTAATACTATAGAAATAAGATTGAAAAAAGATTATTGTAATGAATAAAGGTTTTTTTTAAATAATGAGTCTAATGACTATACATTTTTTTTAAATAAAAATAAGTAAATTCCAGTACAATAACTAAACGCAAAACATTGGTTACTGGTGATGGGAGATGATCATAAAAATCGAATAATTAGACCAACTTAAAGTAAAAGTTCTCGAATAATTTAGTATAGTCAGCCTATAATGTTCCCACTGCTGGGGTACAGGCCTCCTCTCTTGGAGAGAGAGTGGGCTGTAATCTACCACGTGGGCCCAGTGCGGGTTGGTAGATGTCACGTCTTCGAAATTTTGGTTCTAGGACATGCCAGTTTCCTCAGGATGTTTCCTTTCACCGTTTTGAGAGCAGTAGTAATTAAATTATTTACACAAAGTAAAGTGCCTGTCTGGGTTCGAACCCACGACTTACAACTTGTAAGTCGGAGTCGTTACCACTGAGCCATCACTGCTCGACTGGGCCACCACTACTGCTTTTTGTAAAGTAAATCTTGGTCGAATTATATTTCTAAAACATCAAGTCGAATAACATTAGTTTATTTTTTAAATTTAGTTTTAAATAACATTAATATTAGCTTAACAATTTCGAGCACTAATGTGCTCGACTTTATGGGCTTAATAGCCCATAAAACTGTTTTTCGAATAAATTAAAACTTATATCGAATAATATTTATAAAATTCTGGATTATGCTAAATGTCAATGCGTAGTTTATTCGTTTTGGCCATCACTATTATTTCTGATACCAATATGGCGGAATTTCTTATCAGCGAGAGAGTGAATTTGTAAAATACCTGACGAAAATAGTAGATTTATAAATAGATATTAAAACAAGGACAAACTATATTAAGAATAAAGGACCTATTTAGCACAAATTTGTGTCTTCAGCGGTATACATTGGTTATAAAAATAACCGCGCACCGAAATACATGATCGAACATCTGACAATAATAATAAACAAGAGTATAATGTTTGCAAAGCTTTCGGGACGAAAAATTGCGTAGAATATTACGTCACGGCGGCCTCATGTGTTGGACATACCGTTTGTGCATTGCGAAGATACATGTCGTCGCGAAGGTTCACAATGATTCACGAGGTTAATTGAAGTTCTGCTTTGATAATACGTAATTGGCTGGTCGTAAGTGTTGTTACGCGATAAGTGTAGTTTCGCCTTCGTCGGGCATTGACTCGGCTCGCTGGAATCCGGTAGAAACGCAGCCCGCGGGTGACTAATCGATGAGATGATCGAGAGTGTATCACGAAGAGCCTTTAGCAGTTCTAGCGGGACGTATAACGTGCGTGCTTCCGAACTGGCGCGCGAACGAAAGCTAAACATCTTTAATGTCACTGTGCAGTTTTTGGATGAGACCCAGCACTCCTTTCAAATCGAGGTATGTACTTGGTTCTTTTTAGTTGTAGTTCTCAGGATTCATGAATGCTTGATGTCCTAAATGTAGAGGTGAAGTTCCTTGTCGCCTGTGTGCCTTGAGCACCTTGTCGTTGATCGAATCGAAGTATCTGATGGTTTCAGAATTCCAATAGCTTTATGTTCAATCAACAACCTCAGCTTACAACTTGGCCTACAATATATCACGCAATGTTTCTATGTTTTTACCATTTTTTTGTTGGTTGCCTTACATCTGATATCCTTAGAGTTCCAATTTCTATGATAAAAGATCAAGAAGAATAGCAACAGCTTGATATTAGAATATCATTAAACACATACAACATTCCCAATTGCTATTCAACTATTCATTTTATTGAGCAACTTTACTGATTATTAATTTGCAATTTTTATGAGTATTTTATTGCTGGAAATGTATATCAGTAAGTTAAGAAAGTGATAATACTGCAAACATTTATATGATAAACATTGAAATTATTATTAGTGCAATTTAAGTAATTCAACATTGGTGAATGAAAAGCAAATATATTTATAAAATACACTTATTTTCATCTAGGATGTGGCTAATCCAATGATATTTATGCCCTCCACGGACTTAAAGTATCATTAATTCCTTTGCAGTATGACAGCCATATTACTGTCAAAATTACAATAAATATTAGGTATATTCTATCAGTATTTGATATCTTCTAAACTGCCTTGAAAATAATCTTCTTGTTGTATAAATATTGCATTAATCCTAAAATAACACTTATTACAACAAAGTGAGAGTGCGTGCTGAAAGGCATATAATAATTTTTATGTTTAACGAATAATAGTCAATAGACATTCAGTAGTATGTGCTTGTATTTGACATGAAAAATGCTTTCATGAAATCTCTGTTCTTTTCAGAAAAAAGCTAAAGGAAATGTGCTACTAGAACAAGTGTATCAACATTTAGAATTAGTCGAGAAGGACTATTTTGGGTTACAGTTTACAGAGAATGGAGCACCACCCAGCGCAACAAACACAGAAATAACGGTATGTTTCATTGTTTTTATACTATAGGTACGTATTACACAGAAACTTGTTGAATATTTAAGAGAGCGCACACCGGTCCACTAGCGCTACTCCTTTAAAAAAGTATTATCTCCTGACTGAGAAGGAATTTTGTATAACGGCTTAATGAAGCAACAAAAATCGATCTAAAGAAAAGTGGCCATATTCCTCTAGATCGTATTTTGTTGCTTCGTGTCTCAATATGAAAGTTTATAAAAGGTATTAGAAAATTCTAGACACACTTACCAAGGGTGCTGATTGAGCCGTTATTCAAAATTCCTTCTCAGTCACAAGATAATACTTTTTTAAAGGAGTGGCGCTAGTAGACCGGTGTCTCTTAAGACTAAGTCCAATAATAATTTTATTTAAACCGTTACATGTTGTGTTATAATCATCATGATGGCTTAATAGAAAATTTATTGAATTCAAATATGGTTACAGTCAACCACAGTATAATATTAGATAAAAACGATTCAGATTTAATTGTTTGAATTTGTTTGGCAAAATATACAGTAATACAGTAAACTGAAAAAACATTGACATATAAAAATGCATACAATTTAGGTCTGCTTTCCCAGTATGGTTATACTTGCATGAACGTATAAGGTAAAACGTGTACAAAATCATGACTTAGCCCCACAATACCAACAGGAAATTTTTTGCTCAATATGTAATCCCCTAGTTGTAATTTCCCTATCACCTATTTAATAATCTGGGGTACATTACTCAATCAATCAATCAATAATCTTTATTTGTAAACATGGGTTAGCATAGTGTGTAAGATGTTACAATTGTAACATTGTTGTATTGTATTGTATTGTATTGTATTAGTAGTTAACCAATTATTAATAATTAATTATTACAATTTCTCCTGTTTTGTCAGGCTCTCCAGCATTAGGTTACCAGGCTTTATAAATAGGCTTTCCCTTAATTACATTTAAACAGAAAAAAAAATCAATGTGTTGTCAAGACAAGTCTTGCACAAATAAATAAGACAAAAATGCTTTCGATACTTGTGCTGAATCAAGACAGGGCTTAAAAACTCATAAAAAAAGAAAAAGGTAACGACTATTATAAAAGTTACTCCTTATAAAGATTTGTAGAATGACGTTTAAAATAAAATAAAAATTAAGATGGTCCAAAATTTTCCTAGCACGAATCCAGAACAGTATTGTGTAGTAGATTGCATAATTGCTTGAGATTTATAGGTTCACTAGCAAAGTAGGTTAATTGTTGACACAACCAATCCCTATTTTTGTTTACTATTGTAGAATGACATTAATGTTTTATATTAAGGCTTGTAGTTACAATATTTGTTTTGTATTAAGTATGGGACATCAATGAATGTTTTGATTTAAAGTTCCTTTGGTACCTACCATACAACTCATTTTTAGTGACCGCAACAAAATGATTAAATACTATGATTTGTGGTTTGTTAGAGTTAATTAGTGGTTTATAATCGAAAATGTTCTATTACCATATGCTCCATTTAAAACAAGTACCGTATTCATTTTGTCTCATAGTATTTGAATGTTCTTTGATAAATATTTTATCAAAGAGCTTTCGAAGAGTTAAACTATTCTAAGTGTATTTATATGAAAGACTGCACAATTGTATCCACAAATTAATTATTATTTTGTACTAAGGTAAACCTTAAGTCTTCTTCCTACGCAGTAATAATGTTAATATATTATACAGGCTTCTTTTTTTTTTTTTTTGGGTGGGAAATCATCAAATGACCTCTCCCGCTCTGGGCGGAGCGGAAGGGCGTGTCAGACTCTTACTGACTAAAACCCACCCGTGTTCCTTCAGTTGCCTGTGCGCCAGGGCCACGGTAACTCTTTCGAACAATCCGCGACCCCGGCAGGCATCGGTCCTATCGGACCCCGTCAATGGTGCTGACATCTCTTTGAGGCGCGCGTGGAACACGACGCGCCGTCGACCCGGGCCTGGTCCTTACCGGACGGCGAGCTGCCCATTGCTCGCCGTCGGCAAGCCCGCGCCTACGGTGGCCGGGAGATATTATACAGGCTGGCAAGGACATCGACGCACAATCTGTTACCATGGATTCAGTACATGATTTTGAACTCGCCTATGTTGAATTTTTTCAATCGGTTATTAAAAAAAAAATTGCTGTTCCATACATTTTGACTGCATAGGTTTTGCGCTTTTCTATGAAACAGCAGATGTTTTTTAAGAACCTAAGAAAAATTTCTACGCTAGGGGGTCTAGAATCTTGTGCTGAATTCATGGTGTCAGTTTGCATGTCCGATGCCCCTGCCACCCTGTATCCTAATCCTAACTTCCTAACTAATATTATAAATGCGAAAGTAAGTTTGTTTGTTTGTTTGTTACCTTTTCACGCCTAAACCACTGAACTGATCATCCTGAAATTTTGCATATACGTCGTCAGGTGTACAGAAACGGACACAGGGTACCCTTCATCCCACAAAAAAGTACTGTTCCCGAGGAAAACAACAATAACGTGCGCATGATAATAGATGGCGCCACGTGTCTTTCGAATCATGATTGAATTATAACCCGAATTGATAGACAGTCTAAATTAACGCGAGCGAAGCCGTGGGAAAAAGCTAGTATTTAATAAGTAAGAATTAATAACTGTCAATTATTTACATAAAATTAATTATTTTCCTGTTTCGCGCCAGGTACTTTTCCAAGTTTAAGTTACATGTAGGTGTACCTAGTAATACATACATAATTACATAAACTCACGCCTTCCCATAGGGGTAGGCAGAAACTACAGAACGCCACCTGCTACGATCCTTGCAAACTCTTTTTGTTTCGTTTATGTTCATAATCTGATCATACACGCACGCAAGTTGCGAGTATTTACTACGCACCAGACCTGATGTACCTCGTAACTCAAATAATATTTTACCAATTTAATTCAAATAACGTTATTTCTTCTTCTAATTAAGATCGAAAGGAAATTAACAGTTTTATTATAAAACAATAGATATTTATGTTTTTTTTTAATAATATGGCTTATATCAGTTTCATACCATTGTGGCCATCTAAGCCATTGGGTAAGAAAATGCAATAAATTTTTGATTGTACTCATACATCAATTAACAATAGCAATTATTCATACTTACACACGAGATTTCGTTTTGATAAATAAACCATTGTTCTTGATAACTACACCATGTTATGCATTTCTTGGGCTTAAATAATCATGTATTGTTCCTTGTTGAACTAGACCCACACCCTAATTACGTAACACACTATCTATCACAATCTGAATCATTTTGAAACCTATTGCTAATCCATTGCTTCATATGTTCGCAAAATTTGTCTGCTCAACAACGTAAATAACGCAATGAATGTTCTTGAACTGTCAAAATGAAACCCATTCCTACTGTTAGTATATTACGTAATTACCCTGCAGATAATAAATGGTACTTGGAAATGTGTCTAGAACTTACACAAACGCTGAGACTAAATTGCTGATAATAGATGGACCCAATAGGACCAAAATAGACTGATAACTGGGTGATTGCCTCTCAGTAGAGACTGCAAATTACGATGAGGCGACTTGACGTCTTAAAAATTAGACAATCAACCAACTCTATATCGCATTCCACTGCTGGACACAGGCCTCTCCCAGGCCGTAAAGTCCAGCGGGGTAATTGACACACTAACAGTAGGAATGGCTTTCATTTTGACAGTTCAACGACATTCATTGCGTTATTTAACAAACAAACAAATTTTTAGAACATAAGAAGCGATGGATTAGCAATATCCTTCAAAATGGTTCAGATTGTGATTGATAGTGTGTTACGCAATTAGGGTACCTACTGATTGAAAATTAGTGCCCATAGTGGACATGGTTAAACTACTGCCCTAAGCATGTATAGAATTTTCTCACTAGCTCGTAACATTCAAATATTCATTCATTAATTAGTACCTGTTTATTATACTTCTAGAACGCTCGTGAAATAATCAAATAATTAAAAGATTTTTACTTGTTTTTCCATGTTTTTTGTTTGACAACGAGAACATAAGATTTTTAAGTTTCGTTTTACGAAAAATGTGTATGTGTTTATTATGATTCTTAATTTTCTTTTTTATGGCTTGATTAAAGCTGTGATTCTACTAATCTATTAAATTATTTAAAAACCACGTAGTTTATGCGAATATTTATCAGAATTGAGATCTGTGCGAAAGATTTGGACTGCTGCACTGTGTCTCAACAAATTATGACCAGCCGGTTTTAGGTAGGAAAACTGCAGTGTTAGCTGAAATCTGCCATTCACCTATTGAAAAATAGTGAAAGAGAAGTGTAAAAGACAACCAACAACGACTATCTAAAATTCCCATAAACTAGATAAAAAATAACTGAAAAATTTGTAACCCATAAAAAAATACTGAAAAATTTGTAACCCATAAAAATAACTGAAAAATTTGTAACCCATTCATCGCTTCTTAAAATTTAGTGTACCAATTAAAAAAAATGCACTAATTAGAACTGCTTTATTAAATTATTACTAATAACATGCAAGTCTGATGGAAAGAATGAGTCACAATAATATCAGTGCAATTCGCACTAAATCCTTGGAAGTAACTACTTAAAGATTATCGTTTTTTTTTTATTGTGTTGTCATGTTCTGCGTCATGTGTCTGGTGTTCCTAGTATTTTGTGATACCTTGAACAGCTGTTTTAAAGGGCAGGATTTATACCGTGCGCTTTGATTTTACTTTACTAAGTAAGCGGTTCATATGAATATGAACCTTATCTTTACGTATGTATATAATGTTCGTTTTCGAATAAGCGAATTTGAGCAAACGTCGCACACGAGTGTGAACGTTAACATTTTACGAATAATGTTCATATTCGTATGCGACGCTTACTTTACTTATTACTTTAACATTGTATTGCCTTATATGGTGTTATGCACTCTACTCTGGGCCAAAGGATATCTTATTTATTACCTTATTTACATATTATGCGTGTTTCGTAACCAATACATAAAAAAACATGTATTTAGGGTGTAGCGGTAAAACACACACACACATGCGAGCTATGCGTCACACTGACGTCACGCAAAATCCTGCATCGCGCAAGCAGAGTTTACCGCGCAACTGGCATATATATAATGCCCCGACATCAATCGTCGGGCAGTTGCCCTCCAGACACGTCACCCGTCTGGTCGGAGGATCCTCCCTTTTCTATGGAGGTATGAGTGAACTTTACACCCTGTTCCTCATACCTCTATAACGGTCAGTGCTCTGCATTACCTGACCCCTTTTACAAAGGAGAATAGGGGAAGAGGGGTTGGATTATGCAGAGCACTGCCTGTACACAGATATATAAACATACAAGAAGAAAAGAACAGAAAAATACGTACAAAGGTCATGCTTATTTCTAACGAAATCTCTTCCAGCATACCTGCGATAGAAAAGTAGATAAAAAAGATGAAGATGTTGAAGATAAGTTTTTCTTCGGGCTTGTCCTTGTAACTTTAATACTAGTATTGGTACATCTTGCTTGCTTGCGCAAATTTTAATTAGTGAGTCTAACGTTGTGTATTTCATAACCCTTGATTATCGTGTTATGTACGCGTTATAAATAAAGACATAGCATAGCATAGTGCGAAATCTCAAAGTCCTTAGTTTTTTATCTTGCAGTTTGTGATTAATACGTCTGTGACAGACACAGATTAAGAGTACCTACTCTAGAAGGATCTTACTATAGTTCCGTTTACCTTTTCAGGTAAGGAACCCTAAAAATACATGCTAATTATTATGTCAAGACTTAAACATATGGCAGGAACAATGGCTTGTAATGTTGGGTGAAGTAATAATAATTTGAAAGTCTCAATAATCTTGAGCTGTCTTCCCGTGTATCGTTTTTATTTAGGTATAACATCGGTTGAAGGTGCGCGAAACGGATGTTAGCCGTGTTAAAATTAGTTGAACTCGCGCATGGTTCGAGGCACCTAAGAAAAAAACATTAAAGTATTATTGATTGGCGATTGCGTGATGCCATAGTTAACACATCGTTACAAGCATAGCTGGTAATTTGTTTTATTTACAGGCAGCACTCTGCTCACGTGAACGGTTTCTAATTATTTTATAGTATGAAAAGTATGTTCCTCCGTGTCCATCTCCAAGTACTTAGCGAGCGCCCTGTCAACTTTTATCAAAATAAGTTTTGTAGTTTAGCAGTGAAAACGTAGCTATAGTACGATTCAAACTTAATGGCGGCTTCGAACGTGAGACGAGTCGCTGCGCAGTAACCAATTTACGTTTCAGCGGGGGTGAAGGGTCAGGTACTGCGCAGCGAATAGCGCACTTCACAGCCGCTATTAAGTTTGAATCCAACTGTAACATACAGAAAGTCAAACTAATAGCCCAGGTACAGGCACAGGCGATTTTTTATCGCGCTCTGGAATTTCAAGCCTCGGTGTTGAGGCGTGCATTGAGAATCCAACAAAGAGCGCGTCAAAAAATTCACTGAAGGATTCTCAACTCTCGGCGCTAAGCAGTGCGTTGAAAATCGAGTGCGCGATAAAAAAATCGGCTGTGGGTGCGTACGAGGCCGACTTATTGGCTCTGATTTTCTCAATCAGTATTTTATTGTTCACTGATGTAATCACAGTTAGTCTTCCTTCAATATAGGATATCTTAATAAAAAATACAGTACCAATAAAAAATATGCAGTATCTATTAATTATTTTACATCATTAATAAATATGCCGAAATAACTTCGTTATCATCATTTCGCCAATTAAGATGAGTTTATTGATATTTCCATTCATATTTCATATTCGTTTATTTGCGTTCCACAAGGTAAAGCAAGATTTTAACAAAAAGGCTTAGAGCTAAGAGTCGTTGTAGACCCTGTTAGGGCACAGCAAAAAGTATTTTTTGATACATAACTAACATATTTCTTAAAGTTAAAAATCTTAATCGTAGTATCAAAAATTAAAAAATTATAATTATACTTAAACTAAACAATTAAATTCGGATAGAAAGTTAATAACAATAACATAAATAATAATACAATTGGTCAGCTATTTTCATAAAATACTTACTATTTTTTACATTCAGATACAGTTATATTTAGCTAATTATTACAAACACTTATTTAATAAGAGATCATATTATGTTTTGTAAGGTTACAAATTGATTATTAATAAAGAGATCAGTTTTACGTGTATCTCAATTAGAGACAATTTTCAGATTCAGTAGATAACATTTTATAATTTACTTATTGTATATTTAGAAGTCACGTAATGTTTAATTAAATAATCTTCTTGAAATACAACTACACAACAAAATATATGACTCAAAACAGAAAACAGAAATATAGAACTTAAGAATGTATTTATTGCAATTATGGTTTTGATAAACCCACAATTTTGGTTTTTCTTAAATGATTTTAAGTATTCAGTTATATTATAATAGCTCTTGTTTAATAGAAATAGTTTTAATTTATTAATAAAAATATTGTTTTTATTTATATTTCTCGACATGACGTAGGTAATTGAGGAGTGCATTTTTAATTGGGATTATATGATGTATGTTTAATATTTACTAGAATTCTAACAAGTTTTTTTTTGTAGATTAATAGTGGCGATATTGGCGATATTCTAAGAATAAGAAATATTTTATTTAGATTTTTTGAATTTTTAGTTTTTTTTTTTCTCCGTTTCTTAATGACGATGTTATCGTTCTGATTATTTAAATGAAATTATATTTTACTAGAAATTGTTCATAATGCTTTAATTAGCCATTCCTTTATTGATTCTTTCGAAACTGTTCTAAAATTATGATCGAATTAAAAAAAAAGTGCATGTTTTTTCGTGATAATTTGTAATAGGTTTCTTGTACCAGTCAATGGTATACTTAGTTGAATTATTACATGAACGTAGAACATGTGGGAATAACTATTTGAAAGTAAAAAAGATTTCATTTTCTATCTGAACTATGGTTTCGCTTTGGTTAGACTATTTATAGGTAAGTAACTGATAACTTTTCGATCTTTTTCCGTCATGGTTGGAAATTCCTACTATAACGGAAAAGATTGAAAAAGTTAATTAGGGTAGTAATCATGAAAATAAGTTTCCCCATAACTGCTATTAAGCTTACTTAGGATAAACTAGAAATCCGATAATAATAATCGAATAATCCGAATCCGATTCAGCCTCAACAGGTAGGTATAGTCGACCCCTTAATTGCTTTATCACCCAAGATTGAATGTCACTTTACACGTCATAAAACGAAAAGGTCTATTTGCCTATATCATCATCATTATCAGCCTATATTCGTCCAATGCTGGACGTAGGCTTCTCCTAGTGAATGCCACTGAACCCGATCTTGGCTCTCCTCATCTAGTCTCTGCCAGCCGCCTTTGGCAAGTCGTCACTCAACCTGGCCGGCGAGCATCCCACACTACGTTTGCTTAAACTCGGTCTCCACTCTAGAACTCGTCTATGTGACGGTTAGATATTTTCCACCTTACTGAAGAGTCAAACGTGGTAAATGAATAACGCGTTCGAATATACAATAAAGAATCGTTGATTATTTAAAAAGCTGCTTACATAATTAAAGTGTTTAATAATCATGCTCTACTTTCACAAAAACAATTTCTTTCTTAGTATCATAAATACATGTAGCTTTTAAAATCTAGTTTCACTAGCTAACTCATTCTGAATGCTGTTGCTAAGGTCATCAGCTGTTGGCAAAAACACACCTTAGTCACCTGACATTCTATGCTCATTCTTTAAACTTTTTTTTTCCTGCTCTCTAAACGATCTTGGCACTCAATGTGAAGACCATCAATGTCACCCATTATCATAAGCTGTGTGACGCATTAGACCTGTGTTTTAGTTAATTTAGGGATTTTACGACCCAGTACAGATATAGAGGTATGAGGAACAGGGTGTAAAGCTCACTCATACTCTATGGAAAAGGGAGGATCCTCCGACCAGACGGGTGTTGTGTCTGGTGGGCAACTGCCCAACGGTTGATGTCGGGATGTTGTATATATGCTAGTTGCGCGGTAAACTTTGCTTGCGCGATGCAGGATTTTGCGTTACGTCAGTATGACGCGTAGCTCGCATGTGGTGTTTGTAGATGCCGCTACACAGACTCGTTCAGCGAAAAATGACGAGGAAAGCCGACCCCTAATAATGGCATAAAGCTAGGTAGAGCGAAAATGAGGGGTTTTACAAAAATTAAAATAATAGAATGCGTGTGAAAGAGTTTCCTCCGCGTTTTCCTAATCGGCTTTTCCGTTGGTTACTTAAAGTGTTATTTTATCATAGGGATATGGGGTTACTATGTGGTTGTGGCCTACATAATTTGTACCTACCTAAATTATCTTTCTTTCCATCATCTGCCTAGCTTTTTCCCAACTATGTTGGAGTTGGCTTCTGGTCTAACCGAATTATTATGTTACTTTCTAAATTGAATAAATTAAGCTTACTTGCCTAAGTGGGCTTGCGTAGTATCAAGACGCGAATACGTCCATCTTCGTCGACATAATTCCGACGTCTCTAACGACAAGCAGGTGTCGATACAGAGTGACCTATTTGCTGTATAGAACAAACAGTATTACACCCTAATCTCAACAAAATGAAGCTCAATTTCCTAAATCATTCTTCAATTTCTTCCACAGCGCTGGCTAGACAGTACAAAATCAGTGAAGAAGCAAGTCGGCGCAAACGCACAGTTTTGGTTGGCTGTCCGGTTCTACCCGCCCGAACCGTCCCGATTGGCTGAAGAGTATACGAGATACCTGTTGTGCCTTCAACTCAGGAAGTTGCTGCTTGATGGGAGAATGAATGCTCCGAAAAATACTGCGTTGCTGCTGGCTTCGTTTACTGTGCAAGGTAGGTTGATAAATAAAAGTAACCCTGTATAATAGCCTAGCTGCGCCCCGCGGTTTCACCCGCATAAGTCTCGATCTCGTAAGAATATCGGGATAAAAAGTATCCTATGTCCTAATCCAGGTCATGGTCTACCCGTGTGCCAAATTTCATCCAAATCCGTTCAGCCATTTCAGCGTGAAAGCCTAATAAACAAACACACAAAAATCAAATATTTTCTCTTTATAATATTGGTTTAGTTTAGATAGGGCTGGTTTGTTAGTCCGTTGATTGCAATCGCGACTGTTACGCAAGCGGTATTGGGTTCGATCCCCGGGGATTGCCAAAAATGATTATCCGCGCATAACTTCAAAGCGGCTGCACCCATTTGGTTTATTCCTTTTTTGTTGTGTTTGTAATGGTCAGGACAAGGTTTCTATGAAATAGTTTTTCTTTTTTCTGAAAATCCACCGGGTAAGTCGGAAATTTGGATGCTATTTTTGTATGAAATTTACCCCGGGCGAAGCCATAAACAGCTTGTAATAAATAAATTTTTATTTCAAAGTATTTTTATCAGACCGCATGTGACCCTAAAAAAACCATCTGACAAGCAAATGGATGAAATTAAAAACTTTCTTTTTCCCTTATCATGTTACACCATACATGTCGTATTTTAAATTCCATTGACATCTTAATATACATCGTGTATTTTTACTTAATAAATTGTATTATTTTTCCTTGTGTATAAACATGTTTTTACGATTAGGCTCAGTTTTCTAAAATAACATCAACATCATAACATCACGCCTGCATTCCCCGAAGGATTAGGCAGAGGTGTACTTATAGTACATCCACATTTCGCCTGTTATGTTTAAGTCCCATGTAAAAGGGGGTGAGGAGTGATTTTCTAAAATCCTTGTGAAAATCCCTTAATTATAATGTATTATTATTCGTCGCTATTATCAGGGTCAGGGTCGACGACATTGTTATGGTTGTTATATCTGTCTACCTAAATATTAAATTCCTTGTAACATACTATCTTCTGCCCGCGGCTTAGCCCGCGTGGATGTCGGAAATTATCTAACAGGAATGTGCTACCGCGACAAAAAGTAGCCTATGTCCTTCCCCAGGATGCCATCTATCTCCTTGCCAAATTTTATTGAAATCTGTCCAGCACCCTAATTACGTAACACACAATCTGAATCATTTTGAAGCCTATTGCTAATCCATTGCTTCATATGTTCGAAAAATTTGTCTGCCCAGTGACGTAAATAACGCAATAAATGTTGTTGAACTGTCAAAATGAAACCCATTCCTACTGTTAGTGTGTTACGTAATTACCCCGCAGTGTTTTAGACGTGAAAAGTTAACATATAGACAGAGTTACCTGCGAATTTGTAATATTAGTATAAATTGTTCCTAGAGATATTTTTAACATTATCCTTAAAAATTTCCTTTAGGGAAAAATATTGGTCAACCATATTACCTACTTCAAAACCAATAAACGGTTTCAAAATTGTTTGTGTCCATATGTGACTATCTACTTAAACAATACATTATTATAATTATTTAATAGCCTGGTTTGAAGATACTTACATGTACTAATTGTTAATTCTGTAATATTGCGCCTCTAGGCAAGTCAAATCAATATTCATTTCTTCAAAATTGGCTGAGAATCTGCATTTTAAAACATCAAAATTACTATAGACATCTAGACAGCCTCTAAATAAGCTGACCCTTAACGTGAATCTTCAGCTGTAGCCCGCCAAATTCAAATTTTCTTTTGTTTTTGCAAATTGCGGCTTTGTTTTACGTCGTATGTGTTGATCAAAATACGATTCGCGACTGTAGGAATGATATATTTACTGAATAACAATCATCAATTTCGTATCCATCGTCAAACTTTAGAAATTTGGTCCTCCTAAGATTTTTTCAGAATATTTCGAATGATAATTCTTAGATGGAAAAAAATTCCAAAGTTTTTTACGTATTTTTGACTATACATCAACAAACTGTCCAAATCAAAAGCATGCATTTGATCTCTCATTGATATTTGTAATTAGAACGACATCATAAAATAAGCCCTAACAATAATTAAGATTTGCAGTATATTCTTGTTTTCATCCAGGTCTAATGTAGCTAGCATTGGTTGAAACGTGATCAATATGTACTTCGATATCATATCATTATGTCGTAAGGTTGTAATAAAATACGTGCCATCTGGCCGTGGGTTTGACGTTTGTGGGAACATTAATGCCACGCTGAAATAATAATAAGAATTGCTGCAGACTTTAGTAAATAAACAAACATTTTCTTTGAATCGCCTCACACCAATCTGTTGCTTACGTTCGTTTTTCGTATCTCCTTCAAACACCGTTTTTTCAAATTATTCTGTCTCTGTCATCTGCAAACAATATTTTGGGCTTCTTATAGAAAGCAAGAGAGAAAGAAAATGCGTTTATCTGCTGTATACATGACGCAGAGAAAAACACACAGACACGAAAAATTACAAGTTGGGGGAAAATGCGTCACATCCACGCAAAACTGCAATCGCTCAGCATAATGCCACGACCTTTATATGCGAGACAGAAACAACAGTTTCTTGTTTTGAAACTAAGAGAAAGAGGAGAAGGAGACGAACTATGAGATAAATATAACCTAGTTTATGACCTTAGAAACAATCTTCAAAGACCAACCTAAACAGGCCCTGTCGTCTCGACATTAGACAGCGACAAAAATCGGTCGCTAAGTTGTATCGTTGTCAAATTCCTTTAATAGATTCTCAACTTTATTTCAAAAGCATAAGGTTGAAAATCTATTAAAGAAATTTCACATCGATTAGACTTAACGACCGATTTTTGTCGTTATATTTGTCGAGACTGCAGGGCCAGACCGTTCTTTTCTGTGCTACCTACCTGGTGGGACAGGCAACTATCTGAGTCATAATTTGCTTAGCCTTTTCCCAACTAAGAACTTGGGGTCAGCTTCCAGTCTAACCAGATGCAGCTGATTACTAATATTTTACATGAAGCCACTGCCTATCTGACCTCCACAACCGAGTTACTGCGTAACACGATGCGCTTTGGTAAGACTGGTTGTCAGAATTTCGAGCTTCTGACTAACCATAACTACTTGCAAAGATCTACGAACTATCAGAGTAACTAATTTAAACTTTGAAAATTCGAAAGTACCTATTAATAGGTACAGTCACCAAAAGAGATAAGTAACCATGGTCGTCGATATAGTTAAAGTTTAGTAAGGAGCCGATGAATTTTTTCGAATAAAATTTAATTTAATTACTAGAAAACAAACAGATCATGTAACAAATTAAATTTCATTCAAAAATATCTATTGGTATCTTACAAATCTTCAACTATATCCGACGACCCTGGTTACTTATCACATTTGGTGACCGTACTTTCGGATTTAAAAAGATTCGACGTCAAAGGCTATAAACATTGACTTTAAACCAACAATTCTCAATTTTCAGCGGAACTAGGCGACTACAACGTGTCGGAGCATCCGCCGAATTACCTATCAGACCTCTGTCTGCTGCCCAAACAGAACGCAGAAGACGAGCGACGAATTAGAGAGCTCCACAAGTTACACAAAGGCCAGTTACCGGCGGATGCTGAAGCAAACTTTCTAGAACACGCGAAGAGATTAGACTGCTACGGTGTTGAGTCGCATCCTGCGAAGGTAAGACATTCCTCTTTATACGAGGTATTGAAATAACTGAAAACCCGAAGCAAAAGGAGTACGTAAGGATCGTAGCAGGTGGCATTCTGTAGTATCTGCCATGGGAAGAAGGCGTGCGTTTATATATGTATAAAAACCCGAAAAGGGGTCATTATGAACTATTTTTGTTACGGGTCCACCAACCCTGAATTCTCGAAAAAAATACCCCATTTCAGGTTATTAGTTATTTCAATTACTCCTTGTAGGTTTTCTTAAGTTTGCAAATTAGGTAATGCTTATTGGATTGATTTCTCTAGGGAACGACTCCTAGAATGATACTCGTCAAATATTAGTCATTAATCTTTGGTAAATAAGTATGAAATAAATGATCAGGTTTGGGTAGAAATTAATGCTTGATTTGTAATCTAAAAATGCGAACTATTAAAAAAACAAAAAAAACGACTGCAAAAACACACACCTAACTGAAAAAAAAAAAAAAAAAAAACAAGCATTATAATCTATTTAACTTTGTTTTGTGTAAGTTTATCGCAGGCGGGGACAAAGAAAAGTTACAATTTGCTTTATTTCAAGCTTTTTAGTTTTATTAATTCAGCGTTTCTCATTTCAAATTACATTTAAACATATAAGTTGTATATAGTTTTGTAAGCCATTTATTTTGATATAGGCTTTGAGGCAATAAAAACTTGTAGACATAATTTGGCGTCAAAAATCGCCCATTTTTTTAAAATTATTTTGATATGTACAGTGTCACACTCACAATTAAGACGAATCTAACGAAATCTCTCAAAGCTAAAATCCATCAAGCCGTTTAGGGTACAGAGCGTGCCAAAGAAATATACTTACATACATACACTCGAAGACAGAACCCTCCTTCTGGCGCAGTCGGGTATTAAAATACAGATAAAAGAGCCAAATCTTCACCCTGACAAAAAATATGTAGACTAGGGACACTCTTTTACATATCTATATTCTGATGAATGTACCTGTAAAGTTACTTAGGTACCAATAACAAAGTTCTAGTGTGGGTTTTTTAAAATTACAGACATGGCTATTCGTAATAAACTAAACCCATTTGCCTATGTCACAGCGGAATTGTGGTTTTCCTTACAATCATAATTATTCCCTAGGTGTTTTTTTTTTTTTGAGTGGGAGATCATCAAATGACCGCTTTGGGCGGAGCGGAAGGTCGTGTCTGACTCTTACTGACTAAAACCCACCCGCGTTCCTTCAGTTGCTTGTGCGCCAGAGCCACGGTAACTCTTTCGAACAATCCGCGACCCCGGAAGGCGTCAGTCCTATCCCCATTCCCTAGGTGCCTGGCAATTCATTCCTGATTTTCTTTTTGTATATAATATTTTAGGACAACGTTAATGTAAACGGCGAATTTTCGCAGTTAATGTTATTGGAGCTGTTTATCATGTTGATTGATTTGTAGCATGAGTCAATACCAAAATCGAGGTGTATCTATACATATTATAAATTGAAGTTGCTTTTCGTGCCTGTTTGTGTGGTTGCTTAGGTCTTAACTACACCATGGATTTTGATGTGGTTTTCAACATAAATTAGAGGATTGATTCCGGAAGGTTTATAGCTATAATAGATTTATATTAAACTTAAAAATAATCAATAAATCTCGATGTTTTGTAATGTCGTAAAATAAATAGATAAATTACTCAACATTTCGATTCTTATCAATGTTCGAGTGACGATCAATGTATGAATAACCCAATCAAATTGCAATTTTTGTTATGAATCACTAAGTCCCAAATTAATCTATTTCTATTGATATGCAATACTTATCAATAGAAATAAATAAATTATCAGTATCACAAAGAACTGACTCATATTGCTGCCAATATTGATGAGATAATGCAGTAAATTAATCCTGTGACCCAAATATGTATAGTGCAATGGGTATTATTAACAAAATGTAACTGTTTGGTAATTTAATTGTATAACTTTATTTTTTTATGACATTGATTTTTCATTCTATAACTACTTTAACTCAAACACTAAATTATTACTTGTTAAAATTGTAGAAAAATTATCTACTTTTAAATATTTTGTAAATATGTGAGCACCATGGATGTACACATAATTAATTTACCTGTCATTGCTTTATATGTAATTATTTTTACCTATTGTGGTATAGTAATTTTATTCTAAGTGCATCGTCTTCACATATATAAATAATTAATGTATGCAAAATATTGTAAAGCATTTTAAAAGAGTAAGGTAGTTTCGTATGGAGAAGAATGGGCAAGAAACTCCATTCTTGCCCATTCTTCTCCATACGAAACTACATTTTGGAAGGGGCAACTAGAATCAATTCTATTTTTTTGTAAATTTTGACGTTTAAAATTGCTTTTTATGTGCATATTTGAAATAATGATGTGAGTTTGACTTAAATACATGTAGGTACTACATAACTGTGGTCCTGTGGATTGAATGTAGGTAATATGCATATGATTTTATAATGTTATGAACGTTTATTGAAATGCTTGCGGTTTCCTTAACTATTTTGGGATCGATTTCCAGAAGACTCAAATTTAGTATTTTCGACAGACGAGTCTAGTAATAATAATAAACAGACGAGACTTTCGATGACGAAACATAGAAAAATGCACAATATTACTTGTCCAGCCTTTAATGGTCCCACTGCTGGGACACGGGCCTCCTCTCTGTGAGAGGGAGTGGGCCGTAATCCACCACGTAGGTAGATGGCACATGTCTTCGAATTTTTAGTTCTAGGACATGCCGGTTTCCTCACGATGTTTTCCTTCACTGTTTTGAAAGCAGGGTGATGAAATAATTTACACAAAGTAAAGCGCCTGTCTGGGTTCCAACCTACGACCTACAACTCGTAAGTCGCGGCCGTTGCCACTGGGTCACCACTGCTCTCTCTTACTTGTCCATATCTTCACAAATCCAGAAGCTTCTAGAAAGTTGTGAAACTTATAAAAACCATTTGTGAAAGACGATAGTATGACAATCGAAGTCCATGCATATTATTATCCGATTTCAATGCGTTTAAAACGATCATAGATATCAGATTAGCGCAACACGGACTAGAAAAAAAAGGACTCCGCGTCACGCATATCGAAAGTCAAGCATCGTACCGATCTATATGTGTGTATGTAAATACGTGTCTTACTTGTATATGTTATTCGTTGACACTATTTCTGGGATGTAGAATAATTTTACACCATTTCACAACACAAGAAGGCATTATTTTATTTTATTACTTGACGTAAACAGTGCCTACAATGACGCCGTAGTGCTGCGTAATGGCACCTTATGATGTAAATGTGTGCGTGAGCTTTCTTTCGATACGCGTGGCGCGGAGTCCTTTTTTTTCTAGTTCGTGTTGCGCAATCGCCGTTTGGTTACCCATTAGTTGGATGCGAATTTTTTAACATTATTCTTGATATATAATTTAATTATTTTCTTTTGGTTACAGGACTACAACGGCAAAGACATATTTATTGGCGTGACGTCAATAGGTATCGTCGTGTTTCAGAACAACATCAGAGTGAACACCTTCTCTTGGAGTAAAATCGTCAAGATTTCCTTCAAGAAGAAACAGTTCTTTATACAGTTGAAGAGGGAACCCGTAAGTATACTGTGCCTTTTTAAATTTTTTGTGACACTAGCAATGAAACAAAAAATCACTACCTTACTTTTAGACTCTGCCGCAGTAAGGTAAAAAAATCGATTCCCTAAAATCATAATGTTAGGAAAACAGCTGATGGGGGCGCCCATATAAGGTGGTGCGGGAGAAACTCCGCCCATGGGCTCCCCCGCTGACGCAGAGTCTCCGGCCCCAGCTCGTGGAGGGCGTGGTGAGCGCTCTGTTCCCCTCGCGGGGGGAGCATACTCCCCCGCCCATGGCTCCGCCTCCTGCGGTGCCAACTGCGGACCACAGACCCGACGATGACGACGTTGCTCCTGAGGTGACCGAGGTAGAGTTGAGAGTGGCGGTACGTAGGCTGAGTGCCAAGAATACCGCCCCAGGACCCGACGGCTTACCTGGAAAAGCCTGGGTCCTGGCCTTGGAGGCTCTCGGGCCTCGACTAAGAGGGCTCCTAAGCGCATGCTTGGAGGAGGGCCAGTTCCCACTTCATTGGAAGACGGGGAAACTGGTCCTCATTAAGAAACCGGGGCGCTCTGCGGACTCTCCGTCCGCTTACCGGCCCATTGTGCTGCTCGACGAGGTGGGCAAGCTCTTTGAAAGAGTAATTGCAGACCGCCTCGTCGGGCAGCTGGTGCGGGTGGGGCCGGATTTGGCGGACAGCCAGTTTGGTTTCCGCAGGGGGCGCTCCACGGTGGATGCCATCATGCGCGTGCGAGCCCTCACGACGGGGGATGCTGTGGCCCGGGGTGGGGTCGTCTTGGCGGTGTCTCTAGACATCGCCAATGCCTTCAATACCCTGCCCTGGAGTTGCATCAGGGAGGCACTCCGGTATCACCGGATGCCGACCTACCTCTGTCGTGTGGTCGAGGCCTATTTGACGGATAGGGCGGTTATCTACCCCGGTCACCAGGGAGAATGGAACCGGCGAGAGATGTCGTGCGGTGTCCCACAGGGATCGGTCCTGGGGCCGCATCTGTGGGACATCGGTTACGACTGGGTGCTGCGCGCCGACCTCCCTAGCGGCGTCAGCGTAGTGTGCTACGCTGACGACACGCTGGTCCTGGCGCAGGGGAGGTCGCACCAGGCGGCGGCCGAACTAATGACACGCGGGGTTGCGACAGTCGTTGAGAGGATCCGGCAGTTGGGACTCGAGGTGGCCTTGCACAAGTCCGAGGCCATGTGTTTTCATGGTCCTCGGAACGCGCCACTGTCGGGTTCCCAAATAACGGTAGGAGGGGTTCACATCGGCGTCGAGTCGACGATGAAGTACCTGGGACTCGTCCTCGACAGCCGGTGGAACTTCGTCGAGCACTTCCGACGTTTGGCTCCCAGACTGCAGCGGGCCGGGGCTGCTTTGAAGCGGCTCTTGCCCAATCTGGGGGGGCCAAACGCCTCCTGCCGGAGGCTCTACGCGGGGGTCGTGCGGTCCATGGCCCTTTACGGGGCACCGGTGTGGGCGCGTTCGCTAAGGCTCCGGCCAACCCGCCGGTTGAAAGCGTCCCAAAGGGTCATGGCCATCCGGATGGTACGGGGATACCGCACGGTCTCCTGCGAGGCGGCGAGCCTCCTTGCCGGATTGCCGCCGTGGGATCTGGAGGCAAAGGTCCTCGCGCACGTTTGGGAGTGGCGCGAGGAGGCGAAACGCCGGGGCGTAACTCCGCTGCCGCGAGAAATCACGGCACAGCGGACAGAGCTCCGGCGGGATCTCATGGCGGCATGGAGAGTGCGACTGTCGCAACCCAGCGCAGGGCACGCCACAATTGCGGCGGTAAGACCCCTCTTTGAGGAGTGGCTTGAGAGGCGCCACGGCGTCCTCACCTTCCGCCTGACGCAGGTCCTCACCGGACATGGCTGTTTCGGGAGGTTCCTGTTTCGGATAAGGCGGGAGGAAACGCCCGGGTGTTATCATTGCGTGGATCGACCGGAGGACACGGTGGAGCATACGGTGGAGGTCTGCCCGGCTTGGGCGGAGCACCGCCGTGTCCTCGTGGCGGCGATCGGCGGCGGCGACCTCTCGCGTCCGGCCCTGGTTCAGGCCATGGTACGGAGCGAGAGGGAATGGGAAGCCGTCACCTCCTTCTGCGAAGCAGTAATGCTCGCGAAGGAGGAGGCGGAGCGCGAGAGGGAGAGGCAATCTCTACGCCCTCGCGCCCCTAGCCGCCGCAGGAGGAGACACCCTGGGCGTCGGGAGTCGATTGCCGACTCCCGGCCACCGTAGGCGCGGGCTTGCGGACGGCGAGCAATGGGCAGCTCGCCGTCCGATAAGGACCAGGCCCGGGTCGACGGCGCGTCGTGTTCCACGCGCGCCTCAAAGAGATGTCAGCACCATTGACGGGGTCCGATAGGACCGATGCCTGCCGGGGTCGCGGATTGTTCGAAAGAGTTACCGTGGCCCTGGCGCACAGGCAACTGAAGGAACACGGGTGGGTTTTAGTCAGTAAGAGTCTCAGTCCTTCCGCTCCGCCCAGAGCGGGAGAGGTCATTTGATGATTTCCAACCCAAAAAAAAAAAAAAAACAAAAAGGATAACAGCTGATCACAGGGTCAACTCCCGAGAGTATTTAGGTACTTACTATCATTATTTTTGTTTATTATTATTTATTTATTTAACTGTTTATGTACTCACATATAAACAGACAGGAAGTAAGGAACAGGAAAAAAATGCTGTTAATGCTGATACCCAGGGCGTCTGGAAATATTCATCTTACTATAGAAACCACAGCTAAGCTAGTTAGTTTATCTTGGTCATAACATAACCAATTTAAGTTTAAGGAAACCTTCATGAGGAACCCAGTACTTAATTGGGGTAAATCGTCAACACAAGCGCAAGCGCAAGCGTGGTGCTTAATGCTTGTTCCTACTCTTAGGCCCGTATTACAGAACCTCACTCACGACTCAAGCATTACTTAAAACTAGTTTAGAGCCATTTGATTGGTTGAACCTAGTTTTAAGTAATGCTTGGGTCTTGAGTGAGGTTCTGTAATACGGGACTTAGTATGTAAAAATGTCTCTGCCTGCTGTGGTACAATTACTTAACGGATATTATTATTCAATCCGCGTCATTTTTGAACCCCCGACCCAAAAAGAGGGGTGTTATAAGTTTGACCGCTATGTGTGTGTCTGTCTGTGGCACCGTAGCTCTTAAACGGGTGAACCGATTGGGATGCGGTTTTTTTGTTAATTTGATAGCAGGTTTTCCAGCGGTGGTTCTTAGTCATGTTTTATCAAAATCGTTTCAGCCATTTCAAGGTCATCAGCTCATTTTTGTGTCGGGGTTTTTTTTTAAGCTATTGCATAGCTTTTATCGCGGGCTTTGAGCGCGGCGACCGAATGAAGAAATTCCGTAACGAAAATAAAACCTAACACCCCCCACTCCGCCTACCATGTAACTCGGCCGAGCGTTCACTTAACGTGTATGTATATGGTACGACTGTACTTGAATTAATATCAAAGAAAAGAAAATACTGCATAAATAAATAATTATAATAGCATAAGTTGATAAAAAATGCTATGCAATAGCTTTACCGCGGCAGTCCCCGAGTGCCACACGTGTTTTTTGTTAATATCGGACTTAATCCGACCCGCCTCGACCTAGCAAGCATGAACATAATCAGCCTATAATGTTCCCACTGCTGGGACTCAGGCCGCCTCTCTTCGAGACGGAGTGGGCTGTAATCTACCACGCGGGTCCGGTGCGGAAATTCTCTAAGTTATGTTGAAAACCGCATGAAAATTCATGAAGTAGTTTAGAAGTACTATACTGTTCAATGGAATAAAGAGTATTATATTCTTCTATTCTATTAACATCATCCGATTCTTACCAATCCAGCTAAATAGATAAACCATAATGGAATGGAATAGAATATTTATTTATTTACATAGGATGTAGATATTAACAATAAGATGGAGGCATAGCATTTAAGAATCCTTGTACATTTTGTCATTTTGGCATGCAAACATTAATTACTTTAAAAATACTTACCATCTCGTACATACACTGTTACAAGGATTTTTTGGCGCTCGAATGACATTGACATGGGGGCGCCGTTGCGTTAAAATTTGTGATTATTTTTGTGAAATATCACTTGAAATGTATTCAATCAAACAAGATGGCGGCGTTAGTTCTAATTTTTGCCACCCGCCGTAATAATCCTAAAGCGCTATACATTCATTACATAGTACCTCTTCTAACTGAACACCTCTTACTTCCACAGTCGGAAACCTACGACACAGTCCTCGGCTTCAACATGCGTTCCGGGCGAGCATCAAAAGCGTTATGGCGCTGTAGTGTAGAACGTCACGGTTTCTTCAGACTACGGGCTCCGAGGAGAAGGGCCTTGTTAGCCGCACTAGGAGCCTTGGCTGGCCTGGCCGCCCCTACTGTGCCCAGGACTGAGACTATGGCGCTAGAAGATGCTAGGAGATCGAGGTCGACCAATAGGAGTTTTGTTAGGTGAGTGAATAGAGAAACAAACTTGAGCTATACTTGCATTCGGAATGTTAGATAATTTACTGCCTCCATTATCTACTTTAGCGTTATGTACTTTGAGTTGATGAGTTTTAAAATAGAATTATATAAGATTCTGTATTCAAGTTAAGTAGTGGAAGATGAGCCTTCTTAGCCGCGTTCAGACTACGATCCCCTAGGTGGAGGGCCTTCTTAGCCGCACTGGGAGCCTTGGTTGGCCTTGCCGCCCCTACTGTGCCTAGGACAGACTAAGACGGTAAGATCGAGGTCGAGCAATAGGAGTTTTGTTCCTTTGTTTCCTTCCTTTGTCCCACAGCAGAATGCCGTAGGACATAACGCTATGAAAATAACTAAAATAGACTAGCTGTATCTGCGTCAGTGTATTGTCTTACTTTCCTAACGGCGTAGGCGGCCGAAATGAGCCTCCCGCTGGGCTTGATATACGTGATCCCAGCTGAAGTTTGGCATCTATTGTTATGCCCCGAAAAACTGCGGAGTCTACAGTTCCAAGCGCCTCTTTATCTACGAGGTGCATTCAATAAGTACCTAGCCTCATCGCCAGAGGGCGCTGTAGTTTCAAAAGAGTTTTACCACAGTGTAGCACATTCTTTTTTAATTCTTTTTTCAAATTTTCATTCCAATCCCTTCATTTGTTTTAATTTGACAACTTATGGAAGCGAACGTGTCGATCGGTTTTACAAAAATGGAAAAAGAGCAATATCGTTCGGTGATTCGATTCCTATTTTTGGAAGGGAAAACGCGCATCGAAATCAAAGAGCGCTTGGATGCTGTGTACGGTGACTCTTCTCCATCGATGGCCACCGTCAAGAATTGGTTCAACGAGTTTGCACGTGGCCGTACGTCGGTTTTTGATGAACCACGTCCAGGTGCACCGAAAACAGCTGCTACGGAGGAAAACATTAAAAAAATCCATGATCTCGTATTGGCAGATCGCCGATTGAAGGTTCGGGAGCTAGCTGAGACTGTAGGCATTTCAGAAGGAACAGTGCATCATATTCTTCACGAGGAACTCGGCATGAGAAAGCTGTCGGCGCGATGGGTGCCGCGTTTACTCACACCAGAAAACAAGCGCAACCGTGAGACCACATCGGAGACGTGTTTGGCGCTGTTTAAGATGAATCCAGCGGAGTTTTTGCGTCGTTTTGTGACCGTCGATGAAACCTGGATCCACTGGTACACACCAGAGACCAAGGAGCAATCAAAACAATGGATCCAGACCGGGGAACGTGCTCCAAAGAAGGCGAAAACTGTAAAATCGGCCGGAAAAGTTATGGCCACCGTTTTCTGGGATTCACAAGGTGTGATCTACATCGATTACCTCGAGAAGGGTAAAACAATTACAGGGCTTTACTATGCCGATTTATTAGGCCGATTCGACGCCGAATTAAAGAAAAAACGACCCCATCTGGCGAAGAAAAAAGTGCTGTTTCACCACGACAACGCACCGGTTCACACGTCTGCCGTTGCCATGGCCAAATTGGTCGAATTACGCTACGAATTGCTGCCCCATCCACCGTATTCTCCAGATTTGGCCCCTTGTGACTTCTTTCTGTTTCCTAATCTGAAAAAATCACTCGCCGGGAATAGATATGGATCGAATGAGGAGGTCATCGCCGCCACGGAGGCCTATTTTGCAGAGTTTGACAAAAACTATTTTTCGGACGGGTTAAAAAAGTTGGAGCATCGCTGGGCTAAGTGTATCGAACTAAAAGGAGACTATGTTGAAAAATAAATTGCCACTTTTCCAAAATTTTCGTTTACTTTTTGTAGGCTAAGTATTTATTGAATGACCCTCGTAAGACCATGTTGGATCCTAGATTTCTAGCATTCGGTAAGGCGAACTTTATATATTTCGTTTTCTTGGCATTGAAAACTAGGTTATTAATGGTAAACCAATTCTTAACCGTTGATAGTGCACTGCTTACGTCGTCAAAATCTTGTCTGTTCCTGTCTACTTTAAAGATAAGAGATATATCATCAGTAAACAGTACAACGTCACAGACACCCTTTAAATAGACTGGTAAGTCATTGATATACACTAAGAATAAGGATGGACCCAGTATTGAGCCTTGATGTGCACCTAACTGAACGGGTAGCCCAGAAGATTGTACACCATTAACATCTACACATTGGTGCCTATTATGTATATAGGAATTTATTACGTTGAGAGCTTCCTTTTGAACACCGTAATGACGTAGTTTACACGAAAGCGTGTCATGATGCGCGTAATCAAAGGCTTTGGTGACAGACTACTGTGTGTTTACGGGCGGGATTAACTAATTAAAGACGCTTCTTTTTCTCTCATAGTAATTTGGACACTTGTCCGTCCCCAGACGCAGCAGTTCGCGCACCCGCGAGCGCTCGCTGGGCTGCGCGTCGCCCGGCGGCATGCGCGGCGCGCGCGTCACGGCGCACACGGAGCCGCCGCCGCGCGCCGCCTGGACTGACGTCAGCAGACCTGTGTCGGAGATTAAGTGAGTTGACAAACCTAGATCGTACAGCTGCGTTATGAAAAAGGCTAAGCCTTTAAGGGCAAATTCGACCAAACTATAAGGTATAAATACATAACTGGTAAGGTATAAATACATAGGTACACCTTTGTCGTACCCTTTGGGAACTACAGGCGTGATGTTATATTTATGTATAAGGTAGTTAGTATAATTAAGGATTATCTTAAACTTAACATTGTACCTACTTTCTATGCAAATAAAGAACTATTCTATTGAAGCTTACTGAAAAACTACCCAAGCAAAGTTAATACAATTTATGTGGGACCACACCCCTAAGGCATACCCAGTCCATAAAAATAACGAAATCTATACACATTTGCCGGAGATATCGCGTAAAATATACTTTAAAAAGAAACACATGCATTGAGAACCTCCTACTTTTCTAGGAAATCGGTTAGTGAAATAAATGGACAACTTTTTTTTATTACAGCGAAGGCGACTTTTTAGAACGCGTCCTCCGCATCCCGTTATCTTACGTTGACGAATCAGAATCGGGCTCAGAAGGGAACGACACAAACGAATGTAACGGAGGAGTTCGGATATGTTTGGAACCGGGCGCCGACGGACTGTTTGGGTTCAATGTGCGGGGAGGGGGCGGGGCGGCAGTGTTAGTGTCAAGAGTGGCTAGCAGGACGAGGCTAAAGTTACAGGAGGGAGATCAGGTATGTAATATCACCCCAGTACTTCTCGAAAGTATAGGCAAAGGCATATATTTCACCCAAAGTAATAGGAGGCGTGCGTGCCTATTACTACCAAACGGGCAAAAATTTGGACCCCGGGCTGCTTCTGAGAAATTCCTTATGGAAAATAACCTACATGACAATTTTCCGAAAGTTACCTATTATCCTTGTCTTAACTAAGTTTTGAAAGAGATCAGACGGTTCGGATATACAGGTTGACTTTGAAAACATGCGACAAAATTTAAGGTGGTGTTCTACCCATCAATATGAACAACTTTTACTATGGGACCAACTTAGAATTCTCAAAAAAGAATTCGACCTACTTAAACAAAATGGTCCAATCGGGTATGTACCTTTATACAGGAAAATAGTTTTTTTTTTTGTGAATTCTAAGTTGGTCCCTTAGTAAAAGTTGTTCATATTGATGGGTAGAACACCACCTTAAATTTTGTCGCATGTTTTCAAAGTCAGGCTGTACATCCTGTCCATAGTAACGTCTACACCACAGGTCGGAACCTAATTTTAAGTGGGGTCCAGATACTGTTGAAATTTTTTATCGAGGTCCAGAAAAAAAACACTCATATACTAGTTGATTTTTTTTATTTTGAATAATATAAGTACAAAGTAATTATTATAAAACACAGTAGGTAGGTATTCTTAAAAAAAATATCGTCTTGAGCCAGTTTTTTAAAGTTTGTTTTACTCGGGAAACAGCTATTGCGAAGAGTGTCTTCAAGGTGGGGGGTGCGTTAATCTCGAAAGGTACTTTTGTTTAACAAAAAATATATTTATGAAGAAGTTGATTCACATACATATATGTGTAGCCAAACCTAGTAGCTAGGTTGATAGCTAGTTTTCTTGCAATTTTCATATAATTTAAATTGAATAGTAGGTAAGTTATTTAACAATACGTGGCGGTCCAAGTTCCGACGTTTCGCGGTCCGGATATGGACTGCGGTCCGTCTGTTGCCGACCCCAGGTCTACACCATGGCTGCTACCAGACTGGAAGGCAGCAACTCATGAAATATAATATACTCTTAGCAAGCCCTATCAGAATACCAGCGCTGCGGTATATTTTTTTTTAAATATCGCAGCATTATGCTGAGATAGGAGCCTTTTTGGCCTCGCAAAGGTCTTCCATTTTTTACTTGTCCATTGTTGTTTTTAATGTTAATTTTGTTGGTTTTAAATGCTCCATTTATATTTTATTTTTACTGTTTGTATTTCCTGAGCGTATCTCAAATACAATATATTTCTTTCTTTTCTTATTTGTTATCCAAATATAACATTACGGATGTGTTAAGTCTAAACATTGCCCACAGACTACACATTCAATTAATTAGTCTAAATTAATAACTGTTGTTATTTCAGGTTATATCAATAAACGGACAGGACGTGGACGAAATGACTCATGAACAAGTAGTACATCTGATCAGAAACACGAGAGGAGCCCTTACGTTGGTCGTCAAGCCCAATGGTAAGTAAAATAGATGGTGTCATATTGTGTTTATTACATGGTAGACCTTAATTTATTATGATGGTAAGAGTGATGATAATAATAATAACAATAAATCAATTGTCGTATCGGCCAATGGCCTGATGGCCGAAAGCCTCGATCAGCATCTCTCGAGGCGCTCGTTGGGCGGTTGGATCAAGGGCCTGATCCAGAAGGCAATATTCCTCGATACGGCTCGTGAGGAGGTTCCGGTCTCTGGAGTCCTAACCACCGGTGGCTTGGACCCTGCTCTCGATACCGCCGGACCACTATTTTTTTATGTTTTTATAAAAATATTTCAAAATGTATCTAATAAGTATCAATATAAATAAACGAAATAATAATAACGTGCTGTATATTTGTAATCTTACCAAATAGATCGACCGACTGAGGGCGGTTTAAAACCATAAAGTTGCGATGATAGTAAATTGTTGATTTAGTCAATCATTGTAAATTCTGAAACTAAACCTTTTTTTGTGTTAGCTGGAAGCCAAGCCTTATATTAAACTAGTAGCTGCGCCCCGCGGTTTGACCCGCATAAGTCTCGATCCCGTGGAAATATCGGAATAAAAAGTATATTATGTTCTAATCCAGGTCAGCCCTTGCAGTCTCGATATTAGACAGCGACAAAAATCGGTCGTAACGTTGTCAAATTCCTTTAATAGATTTTCAACTTTATTTCGAAAGCATAAGGTTGAAAATCTATTAAAGAAATTTGACATCGATTAGACTTAACGACCGATTTTTGCAGTTATATTTGTCGAGACTGCAGGGGCAGGTCTACCCATGTGCCAAATTTCATCCAAATCCGTTCAGCCGTTTTAGCGTGAAAGCGTAACAAACAAACATACAAACAATTTTTATTTTATAATATTCCTTAGTTTAGAAAAAGAAATAAAGATAAATTAAGAGATGCCCTGCAACTGATGCCCTTGACGCTAGATCTTGTCAGATAATGTTTACGCTCATAGCAAAATTAAAAACAAACATTACTTATGCAACAAGTTAAACTCATCCAATAAATCCTGTTTCCAGCCGTTTACGCCCCTGAAGATCCAGGATCAGAGGAGCCAGAAGTCTGTTTCGTTCCCCTATTCTCCGAAGAATCCAGACACGAAGGCGACGCTCTAGAACAATCCATGCTGTTGCTAGGCGACGGATTAGCCAGCGGGAATGCGCTCAAACAGTATGAAACACTACTTAGGAGATTGCCTGATGAACCCACAAATGTTTCGAAGCTACCTTGTAACTTGAATAAGAATCGGTATAGGGATATTGCGCCTTGTAAGTTAACGATTTGTTTTTACTTGTTAAACATCTTAGATAGAGTTCTCTCATGATATAATAATATACTTCGCCAGGTATAGCATTCCGAAACACAGTGGTCACGTGGGAGACACAAGCCTACGTCATCACCGCTGTGTTACCAGAAGTGTGTAATAATAACTCCCCAACCGCCTTTATTACCTGTGCCAATCCGATAAAACAATGAGGTTTTAACTAACAATTACTTTGGTATAGGTTTAAATTGAATTGTTTCGTTTGATTACAAATACGAAACGACAATTTAAATGCTTTAAATATATTTTTTAACAGAATGGTGACTGAAAATGTTTCCATAATTCTTATTTTGTTGCAATAAAGTGGCAACTGGATAGTGACATAAGCACATGTCACTCCCGGAATGCTAGACCTTGTTTTTTTAGACCATGAGTGCTCTTAATAAATTTTGGTGGAGGTTTTTGTGGAAGGGCTCATTCTCCTCTCCCCTATGAATGTCATCAGCAGGTCACGGGTGCGCCTCGCTATCGCGCATTTAGCGTCGTCTGTGTGAAACATCAGTACATGCATGAAAATGGGTCGTCTATCTGAAGCATTACGATTTTCCAGGAGTCCCAAGTTCTGCAATTTGGAAACTATCAGCTGCAGCCACAATAACTTCAATGACAACAACTCAAAAATAAATGTGTTTGTTATTTCAGACGACTCAACAAGAGTGATATTGAAGAATGGCCCTACAGGGGACTACATTAACGCGTCATACATCAACATGGAGATACCAAACTCTGATTTAGTGCTTACTTACATCGCAACACAAGGTAAGCCTTTTTTTATTTTATTTTAGACTACACTATTCCACTACTGAGCAAAAACCGCCCCTAAATCCTTCCAAGTATCCTTTTCCAGGGCCACCTCGATCTAACCTTGCGGTACGCGGCTAGGCTAATGTTTTTTCCGTGGCACTATTGAAGCGCCTGATCTGCATGCTGTGCTGGCTCGCTTCTTTATCCCAGACAATTACTGCCGCGGCAGAAAGCCCAGGCTATTTGCTGTGCCTCCATGTCGCACCGTTGCGCGTGCTAAGTCCACGTACTTCAAACGATCTGTTTGCGAACGAATGAACGAAGATTTTGTCGGCATGTCAGAAGTACTGTGAGAGGGATTTATGAATGTACTATTAACTTTTTACCTACACTTGATGGTTTTATATTTTCTCTTTTACGTGCAAACTTTCTTTAATTATTATATTTGTTTTTGTACCGTTTTAATTAAATGAGTAATAAATAAATTAAAACAAAATAGCAATAAGAGATTGCAGAGGTAGATTCAATACAGATGTTTGTTGTAAGATTAGGATTTAGACCTGTTTTGTCCTGTTTAACACAGGACCTATAGATGAATGTTCTCTTACTTTTAAGGCACAATCATTGCGACTCAGGCATTTGAGACCGATAAAAATAAAACTGGTCCACTTTTCTCATTCTAAGAGTTCACAGTCCTGAAAATTGAATTGAAAATTGCCTTGTATTTAATTTCAGATCTTCAAAATGGATCCGTTAATTTATGTCAAACTGTTTACCAAAAATTATAAATTATCGGGTATCCAGTACATGAGACCACACATTTTTAAACGACAATTTTAATTTTTACCTAATAATAATATTTCTTTCTACAGGTCCTCTATCAACAACAGTAGGCGATTTCTGGCAAATGGTGTGGGAATCAGAAAGCAGTCTCATAGTAATGCTAACAGTGCTTACAGAACGGGGCAGAGCCAAGTGCCACCAATATTGGCCAAAGGTTGGCAACACACCTCTCAAAGCAACAAATAGTCTGACGATATTGACGACGAGTGAACAGAACCATGGGCATTATGTTAGGAGAGAGATGACTATGAAGGTTGGTTTCCATTTTACTGGATTTTACTAGTGTTGCTGCGTTTCAGTGATTAATACTACCATTTGTCATTTGTAGCTAATCGAAAATTTGAATGATACCGCAGTGAAAAATGTATGTTTGCGCTTGTATATTTTTCACTTGTTATTGACGTCTCTTTAAACCAATTTTTTACCATACTTTTCATCTAAGTTCAATCCACCCAATTTATTTCTACTAATAAATTAGCAAATATGTATTTTGAAATTGAGTAAGCGGTATCATAAGATTTACTTCCACAAGTTCAAGTTTTTCTACCCTTTTCATTAGAATTAACTCCTGTATGATCGGAGGTTCTTGTGCGATTTGACCTTCACCATACAATCAGTTGTTAGTTTGTTTTTTACCACAACAAAAGTAATTTTGGTTTTACTTATTGAAGAACAATATTTTTTTTTTTAATGTTATTCCATTCTGGAAACCTACAGCTAACTTATATATATAGTGTTTTAAAACAATATGAAATTGAAAGCCATTTAAAAGTTTCCACTGATAAACACTAAAATAAAAACGAAAAAAAAAAGGTTGGTACCAAATACCTATAGCATAAATAAGGAAATAATTACCACACGATCGATTTTAATACAATAAAAAATCGTTTAAACGCAAACTATTACTTTTCTGTGAATTTGTCTACCTTTTGCACAGGAGAACACGGGCGCGTGTCGCAACGTCACCCAACTCCAGTACACAGCATGGCCGGACCACGGCGTTCCCGAGGACGCCTCAGCCTTCATCAGCTTTACACAGTTGTGTAGCCAGCTGAGGAAAAATACGACCTGTAAGTAGTATTAGTAGTAATTAATAGTACAAGAAAAATAAATAAAACTACTCGTAAAATACGAGAAGTGATACGAAAGTTCATTCACCTAAAACACGACCGCGGAGTTGACAATCTATATCTATCTCGTTCCATCTTGTGTACTTGACATACTGTCTCGTTCGCTCGGGAATGTTTGAAGGTCAAGTCGGGATCCCCAACATTCGGGCGGCCATTTGATTAATTCCGTTTTATTCGAAATGCGCTCGTGGTGATACCTATCTACTGATTTTGTTTTCTGTTCCCGGCGTTATTTGTTGAAATTTTGCTATTTTTCGTTGTTATTTAATTATTGTTACGTTGTAAATGTGATAATTAGAGACTCAGAAGAATCGGCCTCAGATAGAATTTAAAAAAAATCATGATAAATGTTTCAATTTTTATTCTCATTTCTATAAAAAATATTATTATTCCTTTAATTCAAATTAAATCTACATTATACAATAATTCACATTATAAAAACCACTGCCTAATTTATTTAAAAAAAAATATTCACTGTATGCTTTTTAAAATAACAATTATAGTAATACTACTCAATTTGTCAAACAATTTTTAAAATGCTTATTAATTAAAATAAGTAATACAATTTTCAAAAAGTTATGAATGTGTTTGTGTTTGCTAATAACCTTGCATTGAATTTGTTTACATTTGGTATCGCTCCTCGTGGGCCGTACTTTAGACTGGGCGTATCATACACCCGTGTGCACAACGAGCGTCCAGTCGCGCTATGGCTTCGTGAAAGAGCGAGACGAGAGACGATGTTCGCATCGCAGTGTCGCTGCAAGTTCTTGTTCTCAAATAAAGAATGAATTGGTCGAATGGGCTCACTTGGGACTTACGTGGACTGTGTCAAAATAGATGTAATACCAGAATACAATAATGATGTTGATATACGTTGGTATAAAACAGTACAAACAAATACCCGTAGAGCGCGTCTGTGAGTTGCGTGCGTGGAAGGCCGAGCAGCGACGTTTGCGTAGCCGGGTTCGGGTCCGCATAATGTGATGCGCCGACGCCGGTGTACCGATCTAAATGACACTTGAGCTAAGTGTAATTCATAGCTACGTTCATACTAAATAGGGTAAAACACCCATTTATTGGCACTTTAATGAGTAACTTGAATAAACCATTAAAATTAGGCACGTCCTTTTAATTTTAACAAGGTAATAAGTATCCATATTGGTTATATAAACATATAAGAATGTTTATATGTCCTTTTTATTTCAAATTAAAGTAAATTATTCGATAGTTTTCATGTTAAAAAGAAATGTCAGAAAAATCCAAATGTTGGCATAGGTAATCCTTTTATTGGCAGTGAAAATTACCTATTATTGGCCCCTCATTCATTATGTGGGTAGTGAATGAGTAGAAGACAATTTTATAATATTACAGATATTCTAAACTGTAGGGGCTTAATTAATATATATAGATAGGTGTATTTGAGTAGGAACATTAGTTCAATAAACATACAAATAAAAGAAAAACATACATTAACAAAACATATGAACTCTTGAATTACAAAATATTCATAAAAAAACAAACTTTTCTTATACAATTATAAGTTATAACAAAATAGATAGGTACTCTTTCAGCTACATTCTTAAATTAAGTGAGATCAATCTATTCCTCTGTATACACCTTACGCCTCGCCTTTTCTGATTTTTCCTTTTACATAAGTTTTCGGCCTTGGTTTCATGTTAGTTAGCTGAAAGGAATATCAAGGTTACCAATTATTGACACATGCCAATAAATAGATTTAACATCATAGGCAGGGGGGCAACATTTGGAATGATGCGCATATAATTTATAGAATGAGTTAATTTAAGGTGTTTTTGAATTACAATAGAAATAATGCACATTTTACCTCAGTTGCATTTTTTAAAAATAAAACCTATTTTTGGCATGGGTGCCAATAAAATAGTTAACGGCATATTTTTGATACCAAATGTTAGCATGGGTAAAATAATATAAAAATCGTCATTAAAGCAATAAATAATGAACGGATAAAATGAGATTAAGCACTCATAAATCACATAAAATAACACTTGTTGTCAAAATTCAAATGATCAGCTGGGTATACAAAAATTAAAATGAGTCTTACCTTAGCAAAAAATCTAGATTTTTATGTTTTTGCCCACCAATGTTCAAACACATCAAACATGTTCTTACCAAGAAGCTATATTGAAAAAACATCTGTTTCTGTATTGCCAGTGCTATAGAGTATAAAACTAACATTGACATTAACATGATTACGCCGCTAGATGGCGATACCGATTGTTTACTTATATAGCTGCTCCGTATTTAATAATTATAAAAATTGGTGGAAGTGAATAATTAGTATCTGTGATTGCTGGAAGACTGAATCAATATCGTTGCCCAGTGCTACAAGAAGCATCCGTGCTTTGGCTAAACTAATAAGTGCTGTTCTCTGTGGTTCGTATGTTAAACGAAGTATTTGTTTAAAAACTAAGAAATCGAACCGCCAAACTTCATTAATTGTCTCCGGTCTAGTTAATCATTATTTACTAAGTTTCTACAGTGTCCCCACGGTATTTGTAAAGTTTTGTTTACCACCTTGAATAAGTTGCTGAATATCAAATTCGCAAGTCATTTATCTATCCTGGCGACATCTATTGACTTTTCTTGGTACTACTACGTCTTGTCCATCGTGCCCGAACCCTAAGTATTGACACGTTACTGCGATCATCACACTGCTACCGTGTAAGTACCACATACTTTCAACGAAGCAAACTAGGTGGCGCTGTTCTTCACTCGAACTTTATTTACAACAAGTTTAAAATGAATTGCTGCCAAGGCGATTCGACTGCTGCCCATGATAACATCCTTCTGTGCTGTGCATGTGAAGGAAAATATCACTACGAGTGTCTCAATGTCACGCATGGCCAATATGCTGCGCTAAGCACTGAATTTAAGGCTTCATGGAAGTGTCCGTCGTGCAACAATGTAACCAGGCGTCTTAGGTCGAACGTTAATACGCCTGTACGCAGCTACACGGAACCTGCGATCGAGGATAACTCCATGGACATGTGTGACACCTTAGAGGAACGCAGTCCTCCTCGTACATACAATGATCCCAGCCAAGTTACGGACAAACCTGTTCAAACCATCCCTAGCTCAGACTTTGAAAGATTCTCAAGTGAGTTAAACAAAACCCTCAGCAACTGGCGGAGTGAGATGAATAAAGATCTGACTGAAATTCGCGACGATATCAAAACTACTATGGCTAATATACAAAAGGAAATAAATTCGCTGCGTACCGAGCAGTCCCTTTTGAAGCAGAATGTGCATGACCTGCGCAATGATGTTGCAAGCCTCCAAGCAACTACTCAAGATTTGACAGAGCATTGCGAAATCCTTGAGAAGCGTACCAGCGAACTAAATGGCACTAAGTCTGCTCATGTGGAGCTAATAGTCAATGCTCTTGAGACCAAAATTGATACCTTGGAACAACAGGCTCGTCAATGCAATGTTGAAATAGGTAATTTGCCCGAAAGGCGCAACGAAAACCTACCGGCCCTCATTGAAGCAATTGGTCTTGCACTTAACTCCACAGTGACACAGCAGAACATCGTAGCTGTTCATAGAGTACCACATGCACACCAACAAAGCACTAGACCAAAAAATGTCATCGTCAAATTCACGTCGTGTATACACAGGGATAACTTACTTAGTGCCTTCCGTAAGGCATCATCTCTCAAGACAGAACAAATTGGCATAACTGGAACGTCATCTTCAATTTACCTTAATGAGCATGTAACCCTGAAGAAGAAACAATTATTTCGTAAAGCCCGGGCTGTGGCCAAAAGCCACCACTACAAATATGTGTGGATTAGAAATGCCACAATACTTATTCGAGAGCGTGAAGGTGAGCCCTCGTTTGCTATACGCGGAGAAAGAGACCTCGATAAAATTCGATCCAAATCTGTCGAATAAATGTCTAACCCACAAAGGTATCAATATTCTATATAGTTTTTACTGTTATATTTTTTATGTTTTATTCTCTTGTGTTACCTATTTTTACAAAATTTTGCATGCCATGAAACGTAATACTATTTTAATCAATCTAAATCTACTTATTGTAAAATTTAAATCAATTTTAAATACAATTCTTATAAAATCAAATCTACTTATTATGAAATGTAAATCAAAATTATATACAATTTTTTATTATATTCTACCTTATATTATATTCGACCTTGTATTATAATACTGTGTAACTCAAAATTATATACAAGTTTTAATGTTACCTTATTAATTTATCTCACCAGCTATAAATGTACTGTTAGAATTCATTGGATTCCACAATTTTTTTTTTTTTTAAACGCATGATCTATATAAATTTGTTGCAATACACTTTGATAATGGATAGCACTGATAATTTGTTAATTTACTACCAGAACTGTAGGGGAATTAGAACTAAGCTACACCCGTTGCTCGTGAATATCTTGGCATCCTCATATGACATCATAATATTGACAGAGACTTGGCTGATACCAGAAATAGCGAATAGCGAGTTTATTGACCCTCGTTATGTTGTATTCCGCTGTGATCGGGATCGTGACGCTACGGGGAAGCGAGATGGAGGTGGGGTGCTCATTGCGATACTGCGTGAACTTCAATCGGCCTCACTCGATATCCTCAATAGCCTACATTATAAGCCTTCGGCGTGTATTGAGCACCTCATGGTTGCGCTACCTTACAAAAACGATAAACATAAGATACATGTCATCAGCGCTGTGTACATCCCGCCGGGGACCAGCTCCGATGTCTATACGTCTCATTTTGATTTTCTACAGGACACCTTAAATGCACCGAACGTCATGAATGTTTACATCGTCGGTGATTATAATCTTCCTAATGTCACGTGGAGCACGATAACGGCGGGGCAAGACGCCTGTGTGGCTTGTATTTGTACACACCCTATATGCTCGGAACTGACGCATTTCATGTCTTCGCTGGATGCTCACCAATATAACAGCACGCCTAATAGTGGAGGAAAGACTTTGGATTTGTTCATCTCGAACACTTATTGTTCGACTGGCCGCCTTATAGATCCGTTATTACCTGTTGACCCCCATCACCCCCCTTTTGTTATAACCGCACCTGTTAGCCTATCTACACAAATGATGAAGAGAAAACCTATTAGTAAATATAATTTCCGTAAAGCTAATTACGATCTCATTAACAAACACATAGACGAAGTCAATTGGTCCGCGCTGTTTGACAATCTATCGTCGGAAGAGGCCGTGGAGGTTTTCTATAGTATTTTGAGTAACATAATTAGCCCTCTAATCCCACCTGCAAGGACTAGATCACTTGACTTCCCAAACTGGTTTACGCCACAATTAGTTAAAATATTTAAAAAGAAGCAACGTCTTAAGTGACGGTTAACGGATTAAGTGGAAAAAATACAGCAATGTCAAAGACTATAATAACTTCTCCGAATGTAGGTCTATGTTCAAACATATGTGTAAAACCTGTTATTCCAGTTATATTAACTCGGTTGAAGATAGTCTCTCTAGTAACATAAAGCATTTTTGGTCCTATATTTCTAACCGTAAAAGTAAGTCAGGCATTCCGTCCATGATGCCAGACCAGAATTTCAAGTCAAGTGATCCTGATGTTGTCTGCAATATGTTTTCGGACTTTTTCTTATCCGTATTTGAGCCCGTATCACCAACGCTCACCACGTGGGATCCGCCGGAGCAGTGCGCAGAGAACGGTACTTTAATTAGTACTGTGCATATCAATAAATCAAGAGTACTCAGCGAGTTGAAACGGTTGGACCCCTGTAAGGGGGCAGGTCCTGACGGTCTTCCGGCGGCCTTTTTTAAGGCTACGGCTGATAGTATTTGTGAACCGATCTATATCCTTTTTAATAGATGTCTGCATGAGGGTGTGTCCCCGGTGGTGTGGAAGCAAGCTAACATTACCCCAGTGCAGAAGGGTGGTTCAAAGTATGACGTCGAACAATATAGACCCATCTCAATTCTGCCGACGTTGTCAAAGCTTTTTGAAAGACTGGTCCATAACGAGATTTACCCTCTTTTGCATAATGTTATCATTCCTGAACAACATGGATTTGTTAAGCGCCGATCTACGACATCTAACCTGTTAATATTTGCTGATTACCTTTTTGAAAGTGTTGATAGGCGATTGCAAATAGATGCGGTCTACACCGATTTCAAAAAAGCGTTTGACAGGGTCGATCATGAAATTCTCCTGAGTAAAATTACTTACAATGGAATACGCGGAAATTTGTTGCGTTGGTTTGTGTCGTACCTCGAAAACCGATCACAAAGGGTTGTGGTTAATGGTCATCAGTCTGTCTCTGTTAATATTACTTCCGGAGTTCCACAGGGCTCTATTCTGGGACCTCTATTATTCATTATTTATATCAACGATATTAAAAAATGATTTAAAAACTCAAAATTCTTGATGTACGCTGATGACTTGAAGGCGTTTCAAGCGATACGTACTATAGATGACTGCCAGTCATTTCAGGAGGACCTAGACAGACTAACTGCCTACTGTATTGAAAATAAGCTGCATCTTAGTATTTCCAAGTGTAACTATATACACTTTACAAAGAATAATGTTATCCTCAATTTCAACTATAACCTTAACTGTATCCCCTTAAATAATATTTCCATAGTGAAGGATCTAGGTGTTCTCTTTGATGGCAAACTGTCCTTGAACCTGCATATTGAAGCCATAGTCAATAGTGCTTTTAAAATGTATGGATTTGTAATGAGATCCTCAACAGAATTTAAGCGTAACTCAACCTATCTCTATTTGTATAAGACTCGCTGTAAGAGATTCGCTCTCAATTAGAGTACGCGGTCCCTATTTGGAACCCCTTCTACCAAAAGTACGTAATTGGAATAGAAAGGGTCCAGCGCAAGTACCTCCGTGCTATGTGCTACAGATGTTATGGGACTAAGACTAATCTGTCGTACTCCCAACTTCTTGACAAGTACAAGCTTATTAGCTTGGAGAACCGGCGCAAATACCTGGAGGCCAACGTGCTTCATGATATTGTTCACAGTAATTTTGATGCCATTGATCTAACGAGTAAGCTATATTATTCTGTCCCCCGGACAGTTCATGTACGTCAGGTGCGAGCACGTACTCTGTTCGCGTTAAATTCTTGTCGTACGAACTCTGGCCTACGCTGCCCTATTCATAGAATGTTGGAATCCTATAATTCAAATTTCATGGATATTGATATACCTATTTGCATGCTCGAAATATAAATTTAAATCTAATATTATAAATTTTTTATCCTAATTGTAATCTTATTATTTTTTATTTATTCCATAATTTAAGTAAATGAAATTGTTTCTTATCTGATTTGGTTTTGTAGCTATATAGTAACTTATTTATTTATTTCAAAATATTTGTTAATTTTGGTAATGCTTGTCTAGTGGCAACCACTGATCTCTATATATGTCTTATCTGCGGATAATGCAGTGGACTGCAACATTACTACTTAAAGTTTTGTTAACCTTATGTATTATATATGTTGTAGTTGTTTATTATCCCTTAATAAATAAAATAAAATAACAAACATTGCCTATTTGAAAAAATATGGTTTGTATTCTGGTAATCTTATTATAGTTAAAATAGTGTAAGGTGCCAATAAATTGGTAGGGTGCCAACGTTAGGTTAGTTTACCCTAATAATGTATTTTTATTTCCAGTGATCCCGACGGTCGTAGACCCCGAAGAAGCAGAAGAGGAGCGCTCGCTGTGGCCGCCCGTGGTGGTGCACTGCTCGGCCGGCGTGGGGCGCACGGGCGCGCTGGTGCTGTGCGAGGTGGCGCTGGCGCAGGCCGCGCGCCGCCAGCCGCTGTACCCGCTGGACCTCGTGCGGGCCATGCGCGCACAGCGCCCCATGTGCATACAGAACGCGGTGAGCAAGCATATGCTTTAGCTTTAGAAATAAATCATTTATTCTTGTTGCCCACAACTATGCACAAAAGAGAAAAAAAATTACAAACAAAATATATGAGCTTTGCAGAGCCAAAAAAGGGACCGCATCTCGGCGCAAGCTGTGCAAAATGCTGTGGCGCTGATAGTCCTGAACTCTTTTATGCATTTGTCAAAATCGACGAGCTCTATTTAGAGCCCTAGAACTTTAACTCACGTATGTGCAAATGCTCGCAAACGTCAAAAACGAAAGCTTGTAACAATTACGGTTATTTTCCGGAAATATTATTATTATTCCAATATCAACGATAGTGATTTAGTTTTGTCATCATATTTTTTTTAGTATCCAACCTCAGCAAAAAAAAAACTCATTACAAGCGAGAATTCATCCGTTTATCGTTTTGAAGTTATCTCAAAGTCCCCTAATAACGCTCGCATTAAATTAAGTCAAACTCAAAGCATTTATTTCAAATAAATCAATTACAGGCACTTTTGAATTGTTAAGGGGTCAGTCAGTCAGAAAGACGAAGCTAGTTGCCCATTCCAAAGTGTAGTAGGTACCTATGGAGAAGAACGTACAAGAAACTCGACGGACACTTTTAAATCAAAATATTGTTACAAAAATAACTCAAATACTATATTACTTTTATTATACAGGGTGTTTGGGAGAAGAACCGACACAATTTTCTTAGGGATAGCGGGAGTCATATGCTACAAATTTACACCTACAGAAACTATGTCTCAAGTGTCACGATATTTGAGATATCATTTGTTTTATGTCGTCATAACTTATTTGTTTGTGGTTGTAATAGAACGTAATTACTTAAGGTGTTATATTTGTAATGCATATTTATACACCGGTGTTATATTTGTAATGCATATTTATACACCCACAATCGGTTCTAGAAAATGACTTTATTATGTGTTGCCAGTCTTAAAATTGTGTCAAGGTACGAAAAATTTTAATTATGAAAATTATAAAATTAAAAAATGCATTAGTGTCGTGGAACACTCTGTTGGAACTAAGTTCCTTTCAAAATTTTTAGTCAATTTGTCAAAGAATTGGCTATAAAAAAATAAACGAGTCGTAATTTAAAAAATAGGGTTAATTAAATTATACACATAAAAAAAAAAAAAACTTTACCTACCTGCGTAGCCGGTGCGAACTTACGGGCTGCCTTGAACCAATAAGTGCGCACCTATGACTGGGCACAGCCAATAGCATACGCGCTATGGATAACCGTCTACACTGAAGAAAGGGTCGTGACGGAAAATTCTAACACTTTTTTTTCGCCTAGCCCCCATCCGCCAAGTCCGTACCGTGCAAACTCAAACTCAAACTCAAAGCATTTATTTCAAATAAACCAATTACAGGCACTTTTGAATTGTCAAGGGGTCGGTTAGTCAGAAAGATGAAGCTAGTTGCCCATTCCAAAGTGTAGTAGGTACCTATGGAGAAGAACGTACAAGAAACTCGACGGACACTTTTAAATCAAAATATTGTTACAAAAATAACTCAAATACTATATTACTTTTATTATACAGGGTGTTTGGGAGAAGAACCGACACAATTTTCTTAGGGATAGCGGGAGTCATATGCTACAAATTTACACCTACAGAAACTATGTCTCAAGTGTCACGATATTTGAGATATCATTTGTTTTATGTCGTCATAACTTATTTGTTTGTGGTTGTAATAGAACGTAATTACTTAAGGTGTTATATTTGTAATGCATATTTATACACCGGTGTTATATTTGTAATGCATATTTATACACCCACAATCGGTTCTAGAAAATGACTTTATTATGTGTTGCCAGTCTTAAAATTGTGTCAAGGTACGAAAAATTTTAATTATGAAAATTATAAAATTAAAAAATGCATTAGTGTCGTGGAACACTCTGTTGGAACTAAGTTCCTTTCAAAATTTTTAGTCAATTTGTCAAAGAATTGGCTATAAAAAAATAAACGAGTCGTAATTTAAAAAATAGGGTTAAATAAATTATACACATAAAAAAAAAAAAAAACTTTACCTACCTGCGTAGCTGTGCGAACTTACGGGCTGCCTTGAACCAATAAGTGCGCACCTATGACTGGGCACAGCCAATAGCATACGCGCTATGGATAACCGTCTACACTGAAGAAAGGGTCGTGACGGAAAATTCTAACACTTTTTTTTCGCCTAGCCCCCATCCGCCAAGTCCGTACCGTGCAAACTCAAACTCAAACTCAAAGCATTTATTTCAAATAAACCAATTACAGGCACTTTTGAATTGTCAAGGGGTCGGTTAGTCAGAAAGATGAAGCTAGTTGCGATAAGGAACTTAGTTCCAAAAAACAATTTATGTGCTTGCAAATGAAACTCCCTTTCCCTCGAAAAATTGTGTATTTCCTTCTACCAAACACCCTCTTATACTATTATGAATATTTATTACGAAAAAACTCTTTCTTAACGTGCTATCTCGCTCTTCCATTTTGCACATCCACCATTGCATGGTTCGCGTGTGTCGCTCTTGTATTTTTTACTAATATTCAATATACCACCGATATTTTATCAAAACCTCGTTTAATTTAACAGACACCGTTATAATTATATCACTAAAACATTTCTCACTTCCACAGAGCCAGTACAAGTTCGTATGTGAAAGCATACAGACAGCCTACACCCAGGGGCTAACGCAGCCGTGTTCCGAGAGCGGCTCCAATTAATAGTGAGCTAACTCCCTTGCCAATTATATTGTACAGTCGTTGTAAGACCCGACTGATCGTATTAGCTATGTCTGTTTATTGTATACGCTGAATTTGATACTAATGAGGTTAAAACTGAAAGACTTATAAGGAAAGGGACACCACAAAAGTCGACTCTAATTGCTTTCGTATACTTCTGAAATTAATATAACGAAATAATCAAAGAATTGGTCGCGTCTAAGTGTTTCCATGATAAACTGTTTCTTTTTTTCGTGACTGCACGATGTATGAACAAGATTCTGGTAAAGCGCAAGAGAAAAAATAAACTCGCATTATTATCTACTTTTGGAGAACTGTATTCTCTGCAATATGGAATTGCCTGCGATACATAATGACACTCATTTTTGTCACCAATTTAATTTGTCCTGAAACCCTATGAAAGAAAAAATATAAGTTCTTAGTCCTAAATGTACCTATTCGGCGTATACTATAAATATTGAACGAAATAACAGTGTGTTCATGGTTTCAAGTAGTATAACAACTTTTTACATGATATAGAATGCTGTATAGTCAGAATAATAATAACGTTTAATTATAAGTTAATAGATACAAGGCGAATAACGCAAAATGGCCGGTGAATAGAATATTCTACTCACAAAGTTGGCCTCAGGCTATATAAACAAAGTATACTTCGTTCAAACTTTTACTTGTATCTTTTAACAAGTCAGTGATATAATAATTTTCTACGAACTTTATTCACTTATATTTATTTCTAGTGTAACTCTACCAGTGGTTTGTATATTAATATAATTTATAAAAAATTATAAAACGTTTGTTTCACGATGTTATTCGATTATCGATTAACAACTCGAATAATTATAATCGATCCCACATATCACTGTTTAAGATAAGGTAATTTTATTTTACAGTTTATTATTTATTTTTAGGTTTAATTTTTCTAACGCTTGCTGTGATTTTTCACTACACATTAATAATATATGAATCTAAGTAATTTGTAGTCTTGCCTTTCCAACGAATTTAATAATTTATTTAATAGAAGTTGTATAATTTTAAAAAAGTATGGTTTGGTGGCAGGCTGAGCGAGTTATCAACTTATATTAAATGTCGATGTAATTATGAATATAAATTTAACTTGGTTTTGTTGTATATAATGCAATTATAACCACGACGAACGCTTTCAAAGACCAACGACAGTTTCTAATCCAAAATAATGGATTCGTCGAACGTCACCAGCCTTAAGCCATCGACTATGTAGCCTGTCACCAAAAAACAGATATTTTATCTCTTCTTTTCCTGTGCCATTTGTAATTATATTCATAAGAAAATTTGTAATTTTTTTAAATTAATATATTTCTCAGAAACGACATGTATTTTACGTTATTTTGTATTAACCAAAAACCCAGAATACAGTAATTTGGAAACTGTCTTAGTGTTCGATCGATATAAGTTATAGGGACCCAAAATTACGATAATGTTGTATTGTGTACGATTATTATAATTATAAGTAATATCTAAGTATAACGAAGTCGATAATACGTAATTTTATTGAAAATATATGGTATTTTTGCACCTTTAAAATATAGCATCGTGTTTGAATGTCGTAGAATCGTATTTGAATGATATTATTATTAACTCGACAATCGAAACCCGAAAACACTTGAGAACAAAATAACATAAAATAATTGTGTTATTTACAAATAATATATCTGACGTTTAAAGTTCGAAATCATTTTGTTTCTTTTTAAAAGCATGCCATTTTAATTATGTGCTTACTTCGTAAGATGAGCGCATACGCAATGACGTCATGACATCGCAAGTATTTCTTCAATTACTGTCACCTTAATTGGGACTAAAGATCTATTTACTTTTCTCCTTTTTACATCTTATTCGTCATCACTATGACGAAACTTTTAAAATTAACCTTCATAAAGCAATAACACCATATTCATCGATTTATCCAAACATATCAAGTACCTATAGATGTTAAATCTTTATATTATTCAGTAGAGTACACGGTTTTACGAACGATTGTAAATAAGTCGTTTATATATAACTTCTAGGTCACACATTCAGACGGAAACTGGTTAAGACTTTATTATTTTATGGGCAAATCTAGCTTCGACATTGCCGTTTTATTAGCACTTAAATGTTTTTTAATCTATTGTTGTGGACAAACATTTTGAATGAAAATTTACAAAATCTTGCATGATAGTGAAGAAGAAGAAAAGAAAGAAACATAGTTTATTCTGCACAAACAAAACGCACCTTACAAATGAATGACATAAATTTAATAGACACAGACAAAATACCCGAAAGCCTCGCATTCAAGCTATAAAAGTTTGACAATTTTGTCTATTGCTTGATACAAGGGCCAGGGACCAAAGACAATACACATTACTCTGTGTTACGATAGTGAATGAAAACAAACACTTCTTTTTCCTAGACGAACACCACAAACAATTAAGCTTTACTTTAAAAACAAAAATTGGTACAGGGCATATTATTAATATACTCTTTGGTTAGTACAATGCTTCAAAGTGAAACACCTAAATTTTGGTAATCATTTCAAAACACTTACTGAATAATTTAATGAACGAAACCAGTGAGCTTTATTGATTCTGAATTAGAGTAAGTATCTAAATCTAAATGAATGCTGAAATTTCTTTTCAATTGTACTTTCTGAGTTTATCTCGGACATTACTGATATCCGTAAAGAAAAACATCGTGAGAAAACCTGGACTTATAGTTAATATAAGTCTGAAATCGCCAACCCGTCTTGAGCAAGCGTGGTGATCAATGCTCGTGCCTTCTTTATATGAGAAGAGGTCTTTGCTCTGCAGTGGGACATTAATAGGCTGCTTTTATTAAGCTGAAATTCATTCGTTTATTATGATCGTGTTTTAGAGCATTTTTTTTTTTTTTGGATTTCATCACCCCTGCTCTCAAAACGGTGAAGGAAAACATCGTGAGAAAACCGGCATGTCCTAGAACCAAAAATTCAAAGACACGTGAAATCTATCAACCCGCACTGGGCCCGCGTGGTGGATTACGGCCCACTCTCTCTCACCGAGAGGAGGCCTGTGTCCCAGCAGTGGGAACAGTATAGGCTGGTCATGATGATTGTGTCCCTTATTTACTTTGTAATTTCTTTTCAATGTGCGCTTCTTCTGAATGTGTGACCTAATCTATACTGTGCCTATAACATTAAGTAATAATTGCCATAATATATACATAATTAGTAGCGTGGTTAGATATCTAACGCTAGATTTTGTAGTTTTAAGGATTTTATCATAATATTGTATTAATACCTACGCATGACACCCATGCAACACTTTTTTCATAACAGATAAGGTAATGTCTATTATTTTTTCTATAAATAAAACTAACGCATAAAGCTCTGGCTACACAGGCGAATCCCGCGCGGGATGCGGGACGTGACTGAGCGCGTCGTTTGTTTTAATGATTAATGGCCTGCGCCCACTGGCGGCGCGGTACGGCATCACTACATGCAAGCGCAAACTGACAGCAACGATTCAGCGACGTCCTTAGGGATTGAAATTTCAATTCTATTGTAATACTATTAAGTTATATTTCTATTCGTCGCATAAAAATCCTTTGCCGTGCCGCCAGTAGTCGCAGGCCCTGAGAAGGCGCGCAACTTTTCGCGCCAGCATATCGCTCATTGGCAACAAGGGTGACATAACTAATAAATCTGCAATTTTTAGTTAATTATCCAGGTGAACACAGCAAAGAACACAGTGTTCTTTTTGCTGCACAAACGACGTTACGCTAAAGCATAAAAATGTGGGAGCTAGAAAGATATGAGTTTATGATTCTTCGCACTCTTTCCACTACTTTTGAATTTTTAAATCATCATATCCAAAAATTGCTCTTTTTGAATTATGTCAAGCTTCTCGCAAATGAGCGATATTATACATCTCGATACAAGCTTATTGACACAAAAGACGCAGCGCGAGCGAATTTGTTCCCCGCGGGTGATTCTCCTCAGTTGTGCCAGACCTTAGTGTTTTTTCGTCTAGAATTGCTAACCCAAATTTGCATTTTTATTCAACTGTTGAACACAATAATATATAGCATTTGATACACGCACTATTTCTTTTACTTACGCATTCAAACGCATTCTATTTTGGTCAACAATTTTGAATAAGTACTAACTGCTTATTAAGTAACTCACGCTTAAATATTTCCTTTAATTAAATAATAAGGTTAACATTTAATTAATTAATTATATTTTTAATTTATTGCAGTGTCTATAGGCTTTATTTACTAACAAACAGTAAATACAACAAAGTATATTTCGTTAAAATGTTTTGTGTATTCATTCAATCACTTTATGGTTTTCGTATTGACCTATCTCATCTTCATCTCATGTTGTGTGCCGGACTTAACTTAAAAAGAAAATGTTTTAAAAAAAATACATTATTTTGGAAGCTACCTTAAGCCGGGTGCAGACTTATGTAAAGGACGTGACAGGGCCGTGGCACACATGGCAAGCACTGAAGCTCCGACGCCTCCACGTGCCGTCCCGGACACGGACGTGTGTGAACGAGTTCATAAAAAATACACACACAGAAAAAAAATTGAGCCCCTGACCGAGTACGGTCCTTCACACGTCCCGGGCACGGCCCTGATATGTGTGGATAGACCATTAGTCGGTGTATTCTTTAGGATTATGTCTGTATACGACTTTTTCATTTTTCTCTTTTGAATTCTGAACAAATTCTTCATTGTGGCTATGATATTACGAAAAAATTAATTTTATTTACGAAGAAAACTTGCAGTAAATTAAGTTTTTTTATTAAATTAAATGTAGTGTTAGTTTTGTGTGAATGACTGATGTAGTAAATAAGTGTTTTAAATGTTCAATTATTTTGTAGGGAGAGTCCTAATATTGTACCCCATTGTAATGTTTTCTATCTTGTGATGTATATGAAGTGCTGTGCGTTTTATTTTATGTCAAATAAAAGTTTATTGATTTATATAGGGTGTTTTATTTATCGCGTGTTATCCTTATCACTTGGGTATCAGGCCGTAATCGTTGCAAAGTCTCCACAAAGACCTACAGGTAGTTATGGACGTACTACGCACCCAGTATGACTGCACTGAATGCGTAGGACGCATAAAACTACCTACATGGAGCCGACTGATGGCTAAAAAAGTTTTAACTCTACGTCACCTATTTTTAATCGATTTCAAAAAGGAGGAGGTTCTTAATTCGTCAGAATATTTTTTGTATGTTTGTTACGCGATATCTCTGGCAATTGTGGATCGATTTCGAAAATTCTTTTTTAACTTATAAACATTTTTTTTACATACATACCTAAACTCACGCCTTCTTCCCATGGGGGTAGGCAGAAACTACAGAACACCACCTGCTACGATCCTCACATACTCCTTTTGCCTCGTTTACGTTCATACATCTGGTTACACACGCACGCCGGTTGCGAGTACTACGCACCTGAACTTTCTGAAGAACATCACCAATAAGGTCACTATATGTCCTCCTAGGGCGTACCCTCCCGGTGTTTCCACCCACATCTGCCTTGTACATAGCTTTTGTTAGTCGCCTTTTGTTTTACTTTTTGAAAATTGTATTAACTTTGCTTCGGTAGTTTTCAGTTAGCTTTAAAAATTGTATATTGATGATGTTATAATAACTCTCTGTCACTGTTATTTACATAGCAAGTAGTGGTATACCTACAAATTTGTGTGCGAAACAAAGTTTAGTTTTATCGCAACAAAAAAGTTATTTCCGAAGTCTAGGCAAAAAACGAAAATACAAAACCAAAGAATTCCGAATTTTTTTTTTCTTTTCTTAAACATAATGGTCGTTGTAATGGTGTAGACTAATGTTTGCCCTGGAGGAATAAATAATAACATTTGAATGGAGATGACTTTCAATTTCGCACTTGTTAAATGTATTTTTATTATCTAATCAACGTGCTTGGTTATTTTTTTGTTGAATTGAAAATTTCTTTAGGCGCACTTTGTGTAAACTAATGTGACTGAACCGTCACACTCGGGTCGGTGACGCTGAATCGGGTATACTCGGCTCCAGTCCGTCGGTGAGTCTGAATCGCATAAGTATAGGTACTCGGCGCTGAATCGCGTATAGGTACTCTGCTCCAGTAGGATGTCTATTGTGTGGTCTTAAGCACACACCCACACACATTTTTTTTTTCCTGTAATTTGACTCTATCACAATAGTTAGATCGTGTATTTTTATTTCGTTTAAATCTTTTTCTAATTTTGATTCTCTTCACACATGACAGCAACAAACGCATCATCGTGCATCGTTATTATTTTTTGTGTTAAGTTAACGTTCTTAGCTCCAATTCATTTTTGTGAAGTGAGGGTAGACCTACATAAAGAATACTACAAGCCATAAAAATCTGTTTTAAAGTAACCACTTATCAGTTATAAAATACCTACCGAATTTAACTTTTAACTTTGGTATTTTCTAGTAAGACGTACAAAAATAAGTTCTGACTAAATTTCGTTTAGGGAGTGTACATGTCCCTGTAAACAATGCTGTGTCTCGTGCGTGAGCCACGCGCCGCTCCGCAAGTACTTTGAGACGCGAGCGCCGCACTTGCTTTATTTTTTGTGTTTTTTCGAAAACCTATGACGTTTTTTATTTTATTGGATGCTATAGAATAGTACTAGACCATGGTCTGAACAACGTTTGTACTAGCGAAACTGTGATTAAAATGTCACCGTGTACCTATATAGGTAATATCAAGGTATAATACTCGTAATATATGTTTTTTAGACCAAGTCCTTACTCCCTACGTTACCATGACAACGCGTAATTTATTATTACTGGACGACCTCAAGTTTTGTTTAAGGAAAACATTGTTTAACTCTCAGGGAATAGAAGTAAGTAGGCACCTACCAATAACCTATATTAATTATTAATATCGGTTGTTGGTAGGTGCTTCTTGTAGATTAATAAAATCATTTCTATTTATACACCCAAAAGGTTGACAAAGGACGTCAAGGAAGTGCCTGCCTTGGTACTGAAAGTTTTTTCAGATCCGACTAATATAATATGAGAACAGTCGTATTGAAATTCACATAGGAACGCCAATTTTAAAAGTCGGGAAGATAAATATTTCGACCATACGTAAACTCAGCCGTATACGAGTAATAAAGACGATTCGACTCGATTACCGGATTTTAAGCTTTTATTTAAATTAAAATGTTCGTATGTAAGTTGTCCACTTCAAAATTTGCAAGTTCATTTGCGGTGTACACCGAGATTTCGAAGCGCGTCGTTTTGGCCTATTTGTATGAACACGTAATACTGCTTACTTTATTATACTGTGACATGGAACAAGCGCTGGATGATAAAAGATATTCAGAGTTCTTTTATGTAAGTTATTGTACATACATTAGGTATCTCTGACTATCTCGATGTCACTAACCGATCCGAGAGTGCATATTATATGTACATATAATAAAATCGTAGCGAAGTCAAACTGTACAGTTTTTTTTTGTCATTTTTGTGAGGTCTGTGAATTTTAATATCGATTTTTTTTTAATTTTTTTCTTTTGGCTGAATACATGTTCCAGCATCACACAAAAAGTACCGGATGGATTTTGTTCACATTTTGCATAGGTATTCCCTATAATTCTAGTCAGTCTGTAGGCTATTAATTATCACGCTATTTGCTATGATGGATGATTGCAATATTACTAATTGTTCGTTTTCTTCTATTGTTTACCGCAAATTGTAAAAAGACTAGTCAAAATATTACAGATAGTTACAAATTTAACCTTTTAAATGATTTTCATCACGCTTTACCTTTATGGAGTTAAGCAGTCAACCATGAATGACAATAAGCTCCGGCTTATTGCCCCATCTCAAAAACCCGAAGACCGTTTTCTTGTAGCGAAAACGATTAAGGTACCTACCGACCTTAATGGTTGTAGCTACAAGAAACTGGTCTTAGGAGACTGTTCTTAACATTTTGAAACATTCTGATCTGCATTCACAGATAAAAAACAAAATTGGCAAATAAAAATAAAAAAACATGCCTCTCTATCCTGTTTCAAGGATTAAAAACTAGCGGACCAACTGAGTATTGAGTACCAACAAGAAAAGTCAGAAATCGCAAAAATCTTCGCATAAATTTCGTAGGAAATGAGACTGAGAGGAGAGATACCAGAATATGCCAGTGTATGGCAATAGTCAAATTATTCCATTCTTCACTGAGCTGAATAGGGAACATAGGTATAGATCTCAGATAGTTATAGATTTAACTTTTTAAATGATTATCATCCCGCTATACCTTTAAGAAGCTATGCAGTCATACTATAAGAACGGCTACTTTAGTCAACTTTCAACAAAGCAATTAGTTTAGCGGTTCGACGACAGCTTTGCAAACCTATGTTCGATTCCCAACAATTGTTATTTTTTGTGCTTCCTTTATAATTTTCTTTATAGTATCATATTCATATTATGATACTTTCGTAAAACGTACACAGAAAAACAAAGTTTAGGCTTCTTCTGTCAGCTTTGGTTATAATAAAAAATAAATATCTATAGTTAGGTGACTGTTAATGGTGTGGTAATCGGTTATTGGTTACTGTATTGGGGTTTGGGGAGGTGCATGTAAAACGCATCTCTTACGTCTGGAAAGAGCGCAACGGTCCTTGCTAAAAACAATGTCATTCAAACCATACAGATTTCCCACCAAAACGTTATACGAGTTGTGCCGGGTGTTTACAGTAAGACAACTTTTTATTTTCCAGATAATTACTAAAATACACGTATCTACCCCATATGATCCAAGTAAACTTCGAAATAAGCGAACAACTCCAAACGTAATTGAATCTATGCAATGTCGCACGGCTTTTGCAAGACGACAAAAAGCATTTCTTTCTGTATATTTATACAATAAAATTAATAGAATCTTAAATTTTTATCCGCTAATACTACACGAATGTAAACTTAAAGTAAAGAACTGGCTCTTTACTCTTGATTATGAGGATGTAGAGAAAATAATAAATAATTAATCTCATTCTACATAACCTCCTCCTTTTTGAAGTCGGTTAAAAAGAACACATACATAGAACATACCTTTCTTTCATACACCTACTCATACACAAACACGAACGGGAACCCACCCAAACGCACACTTACACACCTCCCACACATACACAGCACGATATAATAATTAAAAATAAATTATATTTTCGATGTTTTTCAATTTTCAAACTTCATATTTTTTCATACTTTTCATCTCTGTTATTGCATTTTATTTGTTTTGTTTCGTTTACTTCTTTAAAATTTTATTTTGTAGCACATAATACGTTTGTCTATTCATATACTGACATTAGTATCTAAGCCAAATAAAATGGGAGAGGGCGCTGACTCCTGACATACAGGTACACCTAGTTCAGGAGTCAGAGGCTTCAAACAAGTTTCTGTAACTTATTATGTCAATAAAGAATATTATTATTATTATTGTTTTTATATGTTAACATAGCTCGGGCTCATGAGATCCCGGTCCTTTGGAAGGCATACGAGGGGCCGAAGCCAACTCGCAGAGGCCCCTTAGACAATTTTAAATGGAATGAGGCACCAACCGACGATTATCCTTGTATGCACTGTGCAAGTGCACCCAAGGACAATCCCCGGTTGGTGTTGGACTATTGCAGGATATGGAAACAAAAATAATTATTGAACTATGGGTTTCTGTGGCTAAGATGGACTGGTTACCAAGAACTATGGAACGGCTATGGCCCCTGCCTAACCAATGTTTTATATATAAAATACACGGATAAAATGGCAGGGGGTGACTTGCACACTCAATAATGGGCCCCCAGAAACCGTCGCTAGCACATGGTGACGTAGCGACAAGGGGGCAACACTTCCTGAGGTGCTTGAGGAATGGAGAGGTATTCCACGGCTATCAGAACAATCCCAGAGCCCGGAAGATGGTCAAGATCCCTACTAGCACTTACTGAAATACTTCCTTCCTCCGAGCACGTTTGCTCTTGCGAATCTCCACTCAAGCCAGCCAGTAAAGGCAAGAAAGAGGTAGGAGCTCTGTTCCTCGTCATTGTTCACTCCAGCCGGCCAATAAAGGCAAGCCAGAGGTGAGGAACAAGACTTCTCCCGGGAGACAGGGTCCGTGGGGTTGCTACTGCCCAACAGCTCGCCACATGCTGCCCTGCGGGTTCCTGTATCTCTCTTGGTCTGGCTCCTCACCCTAGACCTGTTTCAGCAAAGTAAACTCTACCGGTACAGACCTAGAGTTCAGGAGCGCGCAAGCCCCACCACGACGTCAACGCAGAGATAGGACGGTGATTATTAATGAGAAATCCCGTGTGTTTACAATCTACTATTATATTATTTTAGTGAAAGCCGTTCGTCAGTAATAATCTGTAAGAATGCATTAGTCGGTGTATCAGTGTTACTCGTATGCCTTTAGGTAGTATATGCAGGAAGGAACGCAGGCGTTTGTAGCGGTATCTAAATCGCCACATGCGAGCTACACGTCACGCAAAATCCTGCATCGCGCAAGCAGATTTTACCGCGCAACTAGCATATATACAACAACGCGACATCAACCGTTGGGCAGTTGCCCACCAGACACGACACCCGTCTGGTCGTAGGATCCTCCCGTTTCTATGGAGGTTTGAGTGAACTTTACACACTGTTCCTCATACCTCTATACGTTCATTCTTCATTATCGTCATCATTTCAGCTGAAAGACGTTCACTACTGGACATAGGCCTCTCCCAAAGACAGTTCATTCATTCGCTAAAAACGAAAAACATCGCAAGCAATGGAAAATTGCTACTGAAGGCTGTGGGTGGACAACTGTAGGTACATCGCTTGCTCCCACGTCATCGTCACCAGTCCTGACTCTCTGTATATTTTGGCTGCTGAGACCGAAATTACAAACGCAGGAAACAGGGGATTTTTATACAAATGTGGCTGATATTTTAGTATATTGCGGTGTCTTACGACTTCCACGCGAACCAAGTCGCAGATAGAAGCTAGTAATTTACAATTTTGTAAAATATTCCCTTCTTGACAACTCTGAAATAACATTATTACTAAGGTACTTTGAACCTCTGACTATATTGTCGTTTCTTGGAAGCAGTCTTTTGTCTTGTATTAGCCACGACATATTAGCGTATCATGCCGGTCACTCACATTCGCACGAATACGCGAACCCGCAAGTGTAGGACGACATTTGCAAATGAATAATGCACAGTCTTTACCACATTGACGGTTTTACAAGCTGTGTCGGTTTTTGACGCACATCAAAGTGCGCGAACCTCGAACGAATGTTTGCGCGCATCTGTGTGACCAGGGTCAGGTAGGTTCAGTGGTTAATGAACTATTAAAGCTGTCGCTAATTTGGGCAGGCCGCATCGCAACCCCAAAATCCTCCTACATCACTTCCATCCATTTTATATGAACCATCGCACAGAACAGGCGGCCGCGCCTCCGTTTTAGGGTTCCGGACCCAAAAAGTACCAACGGGACCCTATTACTAAGGCTCCGTTGTCTGTCCGTCCGTCTGTCACAGGGCTGTATCTTTGAATCGTAGTAGGTAGCACTTGAAATTTTCACAGAGTGTGTACTACTCTGGTCGCTATAACAACAAATAATAAAAATAAAATTAAGTTAAAAATTTAGGGGGGGGCCATACAAGATTATTAACAAAGTAAAAAAAGTAAAAAGTGATAAATATTGTATGGTGATAGCGGAACCCTTCGTGTGCGAGTCCAACTCGCGGACGCTTTTTTGAAGTGGAATACTGGATTAAGATGCGCTGCGTTCCGATTCGGCTGTTATGTGCGCCTGGCTTTACGATGCAAGGTCTTAAGCATAGGTGACACCTTTTGGCAAAGACGATGTTGCTACAATTTAAGGCCCTGTATCTGTAAAATACATGTAGGGTAAGGTGGTCAACAGTGGACCACAAAAAATTCAAACATTTTTGATTGAGTTGTTATTTAATATTATTTTCATTTTATCAGTCAATATCAGCTAAATCCCCTTAAGGATATCCATAAGGGGGTTCAGCTGATACCGACTGATAAAAAAAAAACTTACATAAGTTTTTGTTTTAAACATGGGACAGGGTTCACTATGTCCAATCCTAAGTACAAACTGTGCTCGCGCTTCACTTATGATAGAGCTCGCTTCGCTCGCTCTTGTGATGTGTAAGAAGTGCGCTCGGCTCACTTATGTCGAAAATGGGCTTGCTTGGCTTGCTGGTCTTGAGAAGCTGTTAAGACTAGCAAGTGAAGCGAGCCTATCTTCTGATTAAGCGCACTCATCGTGTGACGCTTTCCACATTCGTGTCAAGAAAAGGCTCGCTTTGCTCGCTGTATCCTAAGCACGCTCCATTCGCTCGGCTCGTAAAAAGTATTTTCAATTTTAACCTACAGCCTTACCGAGGAAGGTATAACCGAGCTGTAATAATCCCTGACCGCGGCGGTATACTCGCTTCGCTCACTCAGATCGAGCGCAGATGTTACAGTTCCAATCAAATCCTCATCTATATAGAGGTGTCTTCTTACTGAGTCTTCTGCCGTTGAAACCTCCTAATGTTGTCGTAATCTTCACGCATACTTGCACGATGACATGGCGCCGCTGATTGATAACATGACACTTGTCGTTGGTTTTTAAGCTATTGCATAGCTTTTATCGCGGGCTTTAAGCGCGGCGACCGAATCAAGAAATTCCGTAACGGAAATAAAACCTAACACCCCCCACTCCGCCTACCATGTAGCTCGGCCGAGCGTTCGCTTAACGTGTATTTATATGGTACGACTGTACTTGAATTAATATCAAGGAAAAAAAATAATGCATAAATAATGCATAAATAAATAATTATAATTGCATAAGTTGATAAAAAATGCTATGCAATAGCTTTACCGCGGCAGTCCCCGAGTGCCACACGTGTTTTTTTAAGCTATTGCATAGCTTTTATCGCGGGTTTGAGCGCGGCGACCGAATCAAGAAATTCCGTAACGAAAATAAAACCTAACACCCCCCACTCCGCCTACCATGTAGCTCGGCCGAGCGTTCGCTTAACGTGTAAGTATATGGTACGACTGTACTTGAATTAAAATCAAAGAAAAAAAATACTGCATAGGTACATAAAAATAAAAAAAATAATTATAATTGCATAAGTTGATAAAAAATGCTATGCAATAGCTTTACCGCGGCAGTCCCCGAGTGCCACACGCGTTTTTTTTTTTAAGTTTTCAAGTATTACGCTAGCTTTTGAATTCGCTAATAACGAGATTTTCTAGGTTTATTGTGTTCCATATGATGAAAACTTTCTTTGATTGCCTTTTTTTAAAATTTCGAGCAGATTTACAAGCGACATGAGGCGAAATCTTTTTTATTTTGTAGGCTTTTGTAAAAAACAGTTTCCGATACTGCTGTAGCTATAGTATTCGCTCGACACTGGGCGCACTGCAATCCTTATGAAACAACCGTTCACCATATCTGATATTTTTCAGTTCTGAGCAGATTTACGGCCGATATGAGAATTATGAGGCGACATCTTTGACTTTTTGCTACTTGCTTTAGATTTTCTTTCGTTTTCTGAAACTGTCTAGGGTCAGAAATATTGAATTTACCACGGAGTGAAACGACGTTTTCACGTCAAAATTTATTCTGATATAAAAACTGATTCTGTGATTCTGATCTCTTAATTTTTCAAGCAAAAATATTTTAGATTTTTTATTTATCTTACTGTTTTTTTATTACTGCTCTGCTAACAGCTCACAACCTTTAGCAATTCCTTGCGATTTGGTCTTCTACCTACCTTTGCTTTCTTAGACTTACCACTCATATGAAGGACAGTCACATTTTTTTTTAATGTGTATTTATATCGAACTCTATTTTCAAGGCCTGAGAGTTCATATTAGCATCAAAAATTACTGGGTCCTTTTGGTGAGTAATCAAAGTTTTGTAAGTACAAATCTGACGACTACTGGTACAAATCGCCCCTTTGACATTAGCTTAAATACCTAAGTATTTATTATCACTCAAAATTATAGGAATCAACTACTTACTTAGAACAACGGAAGTTTTTCAATTTCGTTATGCAAAAACTATCATCCTAAATTAAATACTTTTCACACAGCAGTTCTTTAAAGGTAGTGAATTTCAAAACCCGACGAATATTGGTACGTTTACCTACCTTACGTCAGTTCAGTGTGTACTACCGAGTCACTGTTTACCACCCGACCCTATTTATTACGATTTCCTTAATTCTGCTCTTTCTCGCCTACCTTTGGCTCTTATTAGAGCGATCCTATCCTAGGCCATACTTTCATCATGAACTTTTATTGTTTGCATGTTTTCGTCCTCAAAGCTCCGGCTCCGGCTCATCTCAAAACCGGTAACTATCTACATTTTCCTTAGGTAATGTCGTATTAAAATATTACATAGGTACTTATACCAACCCACGAATTATTTTGTACTTTGATACATACTAAAGTTCGCATAAAATTTGAGGAAAACCAATATAATAACAGCTATTACGATGACATACTGATTATTATCGCATATAAAATATTGTCATATAAAGGGCACTTTAGATAAAAATCCACTGTTGTAAAGCTTGACCTTGACTACGTCTATTTCATGCAATCACGTGCTAGATTAAAAGTATATTTTAACCGCTTCGCATTTCATAGAAAATTATGAATAATTTGTTCATCAGTTTGACCGTACCTATACTGAAAAAACGTAACAAAAATAGAATAGAATAGAATTCTCTTTATTATGTACACCATAAAAATTACAGATATAAATGTAGACATTTTACACAGGGTGACACAATGGGCGGTCTTATCGCTTAATATCAATACCTACGCCTGTATTCCTCGTAAAGGTAGGCGCTAGTAAGTAACTATAGTAAGTAGGTACACCCAATAAGTAGTAAAAATACTACACCCATTTATTTATGTGTAATAGGGGGCGAGCCCATTGCCATTGAACGGATACAAATCTGGGCGCTTACTCTTCAAACTAATTTTAATTCCAATCTAAACCCAATCCGATTCCAATGTTAATTTTGCAGTCACGTGATTCGGTACTCTTGAAAACAATATGGTCAACATTGGATTGAAATTGGGATTGTTCCGCGATTATTTTGTTACACGTGAAGTTAGCTATGTTACGGGCCGCAATAGTGTTGTTAAACTCATTACGATAAACCGGTAATAGGGCTTTAAAATGCTTTATCCTTCAAATAACAAGGCTAATAAATAAATATGATATAAATAGTTGTTTATTTGATTAATTGTAACGTATTAAATCCATTTGGGCGTAAGAAAATTATTAAAATCATAAAATTAACCATGACTTAGGCTGCATACGGTAGGATCGTTGCCTACACTGTAAAAAAAAAGACGGCGTAGATGTTCTCCAATTTCAAAACTAAAGTCAAGTGGTTCTACAAGTGAATTCGAAATGCAAGTTTGTTTATAACACTAACTAGATATTGTTCGCGGTAGATTCCTTTATAGTAAAAAATGATTAGTGTCCGTTAAGTTACTTAACTAATAACTATTAAAGTTTTATACATATATTGGTGAGTAAATATACAATCATACTTACTTTATTATTTAACGAATGTTTTACTTTATAGAATTTTGAATTACCTAGTGAAATATTTTTGTTTTGTCAACCTAGTAACTGGGTTGTAGAGGTCAGATAGGCAGTCGCTCCATATAAAATCCTGGTATTCAGCTGCATCCGGTAAGCCTGGAAGCTGACCTCAACATAGTTGTGCAAAGGCTAGGCAGATTGGTTGTACCTACATAATAAAAGCATTCCAATTTTAGTTACAATGACAAATCGTCCAAGTTACGTACGTCTATATTTTGCTTTAAATTCGTCTTCATTCATAGAAAACGCTTTGTCCGTATAACACATCATCCGATGCTCATCTCGTCTTTATCTCAATTGTTTTTTATGGAAATTACGTAAAACATTGTATATTACTGCTAATCATACCATATTATACACTTATTACTTACTGAAAACCACTTAAAACGCAAAACAATTTCTAAAAAGTTACACTTTTGCTATTGGAAAAATCACAATCAACAAACAATCCCAACGCAATATTGGCGCAATACACAACGTCAAAATAAACTCAAGAGTAGCGTTTACCGCACGCCAAACCCGATCCCGATTCCATTTAGTTCCCCAAAATGGACACGCAATTTAAACACAATTTGGCGCTAGCGTCGAACTCAAGAGTACGAAACGTCAAAATTCCAATGTCGATCGATCGGAATTGAAATCAAGAGTAAGCGCCCTGAACTGGCCGGCGGGCGCGGCACTCCTACTGAGAATATCGCCGTATTTTCATTATTTTTTATGGTTCCGTACCCAAAGGGTAAAACGGGACCCTATTACTAAGACTCCGCTGTCCGTCCGTCTGTCACCAGGCTGTATCTCATGAACCGTGATAGTTAGACAGTTGAAATTTTCACAGATGATGTATCTATTTCTGTTGCAGCTATAACAACAAATACAAAAAAACAGAATAAAACAAATATTTAAGGGGGCTCCCATAAAACAGACATGATTTTTTGCCGTTTTTATAGATAATGGTACGGAGCCCTTCGTGCGCGAGTCCGATTCGCACTTGGCCGGTATTTTTTTTCATTCAATGAAATAACGATAGTTCTAAAAACAGTTTGACAAACCCCTGGTGTAGCGGTGATCGCACACATCCTATTTTCGTTCTCCTCACAATCAGCAACCGTGCGTATAACCGTTATGTCAGCAACCAGCCAGAAAACGTTAAGAAGGTTGTATTGTATATGTTAGGCTCAAAGACCGAAAATGCTCATTTAGCACAAAGCATTCAAATAAGCCACTTCTTGTGGCACTCGTAAAAACGCGTAAGCGCGTTTTTGGTCTTTGCGCCTAACATACATACAGTCCCCCGTCCCGTTGATCTCGTGGTCGCAAACGTGACTGCTGAGCGTGGGGTCCTGGGTTCGATTCCCAGGTTCGACAAAGTGTTATTTGGGTTTTTCGATTAGGACTTTCTTAGTAACAGCCTGGAGTTTGAAAGTTGGCGGTGTGATACCCCTGTGCCTCGGAAAGCACGTTAAGCCGTTGGTCCTGCGCCTGATCCTTCGCCGGTCGTGTCTGATTTCCGTCCCTCGAATTATGAAAGTGAGGGAAGAGAGAGTGCACCTGCGTCTGCTCACACACTTGTGCAATATAATATCTCCCGCGCCGAAGGCTAGTTTCCGTTGAGATTGGCCGCCATGGCCGAAATACGGTCTGGAGAACTATATATGTACCTGCATACAGTGTGGAAATGAGGGTAGGCTTGGTTTACATAGTTTATTAGGAAATTCGTTTTCTTTCGTGTTGTCTCGAAAGCTGCCAGGTGGACGGCAAATTGTGCGCTGAACATAGGTGAGTAGGTAGTAAAGTACTTACTTTATCGTTGTTTCATTACTCGTTGTTTCGTCTAGATGTCGCAGACGCTGCTGCGGAGCATGAGGTCCTGGGTTCGATTCCCAGGTCGGCCAAAAGTGTTATTGGGTTTTCCATCAGTAATTTCTCAGTAGCAGCCCGGAGTCTGGATTTGTGCCCAGTTGATGGCAATAGGCTTGCCTTTTATTACATGGGACTTAAACATAACGGGTGAAGTGTGGGTTTACTATAGGTGCACCTCTGCCTAGCCTTTCAGGGATTACAGGCGTAATGTTATGTTATGAATATTCAATAATAATAAGATAAGCTCCTTAAGTTCTGAGTTGAGCTGCACGATTACTGACAAATGTGTGCACTGACTGGACAGGTCCACTCAATCTGTGTGGTTTTTCCTCAAAAGACCATTTCAGACACAAATCTACATGGTCTTCACATGATCTGACCAAGATTATGTCTGGACTTTAAAAGAGACCTCTGAGTTTATTTCGGCCTTTCTTCTAGTAGTCAGATAGGAAACGCCGACCTCATCTAGTTTTTAAAATATGATTGACGTGTAAAAGTGTTTGTTCAAACTTACTTACAGAAATAAAATCATTTATAAAGCTAGTAAAAACTTAAAACGAGTTCCAAAGCGATAACAAAATGAGTTACGTTTCAATAGTAGTCATATCAAGGTCGCGGGAACAACGCTCCGTCAGTGTAACCGCGACTACCGGTAGGGCGGCCCGCCCAAACGTATCCGCCCAAACGTTTTACCAACTGACGACTCGTTAACACCGCTACGAGTCGGCAAAGTCGAAAAAACTAAATGTTAATGTGAAAAACAAAAGTGAAACAAGCATTGTTTTCGTGAAAATTTTAAATCGTTAAGAGTGTGTTTCGTTGTTTAATTATTACATGAAAATGAAGACAGGATTTTATCCTTATTTTCCGTGTCCGGAATCTTGAGCTGTACTTATAACACCCTTAGATATTGAAAACCTTTCTTGTTAAACATAATGTTGACCTTTGACGCGCTGAAAGATATTTAATAAGTATTCAATGAAAGGAGTTTGTGAAAATATTTTTAACACCTGTTTTATAGTCGAGCTGTTTTTTTTTACAGTTCAAATTATGTTAGAATATTGTTTGTAAGTAATAAGCAGACTTCTAAATTATTAACCCAGGTACAGAATTACCGACTTGAATTTTTGAATCCCAGAGGACTTCAACATGAAGTACTTAGGTACTCACATAAGTCTTAATAGGTAGGTAGGTACTATAAATCCGCCCAGCGTTTTTTCCTTAACTATGCTTGCGTCAACTTCTAGTCAAATTAGACGCCCTGTTGATGGCAATATTCTCGCCACCTTTCAGGGACTTTAAAACATAACTGGCGAAATGTGGATGTTCTACCCATAGAGTATATGAACATCTCTGCCTAACCATTCGAGATGAACAGGCGTGAAGTTATGTTACGCTGCTAGGTACAGTCACAAGCATAAATATGTTTACACTTGGGTAAATTCAAAAGCGATTCTCCTTTTAATTTTTTAATGAAATGTTGTGTTGTTACGAACATAGTATTTTCGAACCCATAGGTTTATGCAATATGTCGCATTTCAACGTTGCATTCGTTATTTTATTAAAAAACCGCTATTGAAAGTTGCCAAGTGTTAACATATTAGTATTCGTGGCTGTACAATAGACGAAATTAAATTCTTATAGATAACAGATCAGAACCCAGGGTTTTGAAGTGAAAAGGGTTGTCACCTATCCATAGATTGTCCACGGCAAGTTTGCAAAGTAAAACAATGATCAGTTCGAAATAATTTATCCTGGAGGGATTGAAAAAGAAAAACAATTAAAATGCCGGGTACCTAGCACATAAAGGGTGTCAGAGTATATGCGCAAACTGAAACCATGAATTCGGCACATGATTCTATGGTCACGCCACAATTGCGGCGGTAAGTCGCCTCTTAGAGGAGTGGATTGAGGGGCGCCACGGCGTCCTCACCTTCCGCCTGACGAGGGTCCTCACCAGACACGGTTCTTTTGGGAGGTTCCTGTTTCGCATAAGGCGGGAGGAAACGCCCGGGTGTTACCACTGTGTGGACCGCCCGGAGGACACGGTGGAGCATACGGTGGAAGTCTGCCCGGCTTGGGCACAGCACCGCCGCGTCCTCGCGGAGGCGATCTCTTGCGGCCGGCCCTGATTTAGGCCATGGTACGGAGCGAGAGGGCATGGGAAGCCGTCACCTCCTTCTGCGAAGCAGTAATGCTTGCGGAGGAGGAAGCGGAACCCGTGAGGGAGGGGCAATCTTTGCGCCCTCATGCCTCTAGTCGCCGCAGGAGACGACCTGGGCGTCTGGAATCACTAGCCGATTCCCGGTCACCGTAGGCGCGGGCTTGCGGACAGCAAGCAATGGGCAGATCACCGTCCGGTAAGGACTAGGCCCGGGTCGACGGCGCGTTGTGTTCCATGCGCGCCTCAAAGAGATGTCAGCACACATTAACGGCGTCCGTTAGGGTTGATGCCTGCCGGGTTCGTGGGTTTGTCCGAAAGGGTTACCGTGGCCTTGGCGCACAGGCAACTGAAGGAACACGGGTGGGATTAAGTCAGTAAAAGTCTGACACGCGCTCCCGTTTTGCCCAGAGCGGAAGAAGTTATTTGATGAACTCCAACCCAAAAAAAATAAAAGTCCATGATTCTATGCGGTAGCGTAGAAATTTTGCCTTGGTTATCTAATATAAAACAGTTGTTTCATAGAAAAGTGCAATATCTACGAGGTCAAAATGTTTGGAACAGCATTTCTTTTTAAATAACCGCTGATAAGTAACATCGCGGGGGAGTTCAGAATCATGTATTGAATCCAGGGTAACAGGTTGCGTGTCGATGACCCTGCCACCCTGTTTATCTCTAAACCCACCTACTTCTTACTACTCGTAGTATATAAGCTACGATAAGCTTATATACGTAGCTATAAATGTGAAAGTAACTATTTCTGTCTGACTGTTACCTTTTCACGCCTTAACGATTGAACGGATTTTGATATTTGGCACACGAATTGACCATGACCTGGGTTAGGACTTAGAATACTTTTTTCCCCGTAGTACCTACATTCTAGTTCTCGTTTGTACTTCCTGTGCGAGTCACAATTTTTTTTTTTTTGTTTATTTTTAATTTGCGTATGCTGCACTGGTTGACGTCACCACGTCAACGCCGGCTATTGCTGAAAACCAGCGCTGGGGCTCTGTCTCGCATAGGGTCGTAGCATTATGCTGAGCGATTGCCGTTTTGCGTGGATGTGACGCATATTTTTCCCCAACTCGTTCTTTTTTGTATTTGTTTTTTTTTCTTTGCGTCATGTTTACCGCAAATAAATGTTTTTTCTTTCCTTTTTTTTCATCCGTTCTCGTGCGATACTTAATTTCCGACCTACACGCGGGCGGAGCAGCAGGCAAAAACTATTGTACCTGTAATAATGTAATATGTATCTATTTAACAAGATCGGAGCACCTAATTACGATAGAAATAAGTAGCTACAAGATTGACAGAGGGCCAACTTAAGAAACACTTGGAAATTGGAGTTCGCTTACAAATTAGCAGAGCAAGGATGGGTCGTACTTATGAGTAATTAATTTTTAATGACTAGGTACTTGTACGTAATTTTGTCTGTTTGTGTCCGTAACGAGTCGATATTCAGCTTTGTTCTCCGTGAGAGTAGGCAGAAGTCTTGGTTCACTGTAGGTATACCCGAATCACTTTAGCGTGGCAATAGAGGTCATTGACCAACCTATATATCCTAGCATTCTATTTTTCAAAAAACTGAAATAAAGTCCGTTAACGTCCCCAATCAATGTCTATCGTGATCTTCAACATGTTCCAATAACGAAAAACCATACATAGTTTATTGTTTGGGTTCCACGGAGAAATATTAGAGAAAGGACAATGACCGCTAGTACCATGCTAAAGCGATTCGAGGGTATATGGGTTTCTACATTCTACGCCTTTGTATAATTTCGCAGGCTTGTTATAAAATATTGTCCAGGCTAAATTACCGGTTCGATTTGCCTACTTTTTCAGCTATCTGAATACAATTAAGTATCCAAAAGCTGCAGATGCCTAATAGCATGTAGGTTGATGGCTGACGACGATGTCGCTGGGCGATTATCGCGTCTAGTCTTCGCCTCGAGCTGGCATGGTAATTTCGACTTTATTGTTAAGCTGCCTGAGTCTGTTATGGATCAATACAGATTGATGTTCCGTTTTGATAAATGGAATTTTGGGTACGTAGGTCTTGGTAGGTAAATTTTCTCTATTCAATAACCACAAGTAGCCTATTGAGTTATTTAAGGGGCCATCATAAACCACACTATAAGTAGGTAAGTGTAGTCGACCGTGTAATTTCTGTGCCACCCAAGTCACTTGTACGTCACAAAACGACAAGGTCTATTTGTCTATGTCGCGGTCAGATAGTTTCAAGCGTAGCATAAGCAGCCTTTAAAATGTTTGCACTGCTGGGACACACCTCTCGGTGAGAGGGAGTGGGCCGTAATCCACCACACAGGCCCAATGCGGGTTAGTAGACGTCACATGTCTTCGAATTTTTGGTTGTTTTTCTTCACCGTTTTGAGAGCAGTGGTGATGAAATAATTTACACTAAGTAAAGCACCTGTCTGGGTTCGAACCTACGACCTACAACTCGTAAATCGTGGCCATTACCATTGGGCCAACACTGTTCCTGCATCCCCCAGCAGTGGGATGGTGCAGGCAGGCAAACAGTAATAGTAACTTAATAACCTAAATACCTAAACCTAAATTTAAACTTCACTAAGGTTGTAACTTTCTAGTTTCAAACTAGGAAGTTTCAACCTTTGTGAAGTTTAAATTTACTCAAAATTGTTGTCAAATATGCAATACCTACCAAAGCTGTCAAAAAGTCCTATTAGGTTACTGTCACTATTACCCTGCCTTCATCATCCCACTGCTGGGCAAAGACCTCTCCACATGACTTCCTATTCGGTAACCTTTAAACATAAAATCTACATCTACTTGATGGAGATTTTGGCGTTCGAGAGGAGAACAACGCCAACAGGTCGCCTTACCTATGTGGTGGCAGGGAAACGCGCAAACTGTTACCATGGATTCAGTACAAGATTCTGAAACCACATGCGTTGAAATTTTCGTCGGTTATTAAAAAATTTGGTGTTCCATACGGTTTGACCGCGTAGGTATTGTACTTTTCTATAAAACAGCGGATTTTTTCTAGAATCATGATGTGCTGAACTCATGGCTTAGTTTGCGCGTCGATGTTGCCAACCTGTATAATATTAATATTACTGCCTACATTCACGAAGCTTACTTTAATTTCGTAACCCACACGGGAATATTCGTAAGCCGAGGCTTATCGTTGGAAAAGCGAGAGGAAGCCATTCGATATTATTATCAAATATGTATTTCAAAAACACCCCAAGATAATAAGATTAAAATTATGTCATAAGTACCAACTCACAATTCTATCTAACTGAAAAGGATGCCAAATCTTCGCATATTTTGAGGTTTTTACCATGGTCTAAAAAAACAAGGTCTGGCACTCCGGGAGTGACACATGCTCACGTCACTATCCAGTTGGCTCTTTATTGCAACAAAACACGAATTATGGAAACATCTTCAGTCACAGTGGTGAAATTGAATTGTTTCGTTTGATTAGAAAAACGAAACGACAATTTAAATGTTTAATATATATTTTTTAACCACTGTTAAAAAATATATATTAAACATTTAAATTGTCGTTTCGTTTTTCTAATCAAACGAAACAATTCAATTTAAACATATACCTACCAACGTAGTTGTTAATTAAAACCTCATTGTTTTATTGGATTCGCACAGGTAATAAAGGCGGTTGGGGAGTTTTATTACGCACTACTGGTAACACAGCGGTGATGACGTAGGCTTGTGTCTCCCACGTGACCACTTTGTCTCGGAATGCTACACCTGGCGAAGTATATTATTATACCGTGGTTTTTACCAGCTTTTGCTCCCTCGGCCTTTTTTCTTGGCTATATTGGGGTCGGCTTTCAGTCTAACCGGATGCAGCTGAACACCAGTTTTTTAAATGGAGCGACTGTTACTGGGCAGCGTGATACCCCTTGGCAAGACTTGTCGTCAGAATTTTTTACCCTTATCATTTAAAATTGTCAAAGGGGCCTCTGCGAGTTGGCTTCGGCCGCTCGTACCTTCCAAAGGTCCGGGACCCCGAGATATGTTAAAGATATTTTAAAAATAATAATGAAGCCATTTATTTTCAGGCAAATCAGGCCCATAGATAAATACTTTAACCTAAACATACATATTTTAATATAAACAAAACTTGTGTTAATAAATAAGGCTAAGACTATGTTAGTCGTATAAAGGATCCCACAGATAGGCGCGACGCGATAGCGCGACACAAAGGCGCCGCTCGGTGCGCGACGGGCGGTACGTTTGCGTCGCGCGCGATTCGCGTCGCGTGGCGCGCCTGTTTGTAGGAGCCTTAATACTACTTATAGTTCTCTTTAGAATTCTAGCATCTTCTTTCTTACCAGCCACGTCAACGTGCTTACAAAGGCCCGATGCCGTCCTAATGGCACCCACTTTAATAGTGACGTTTCTGATCATCCTTGTCAACTTAAATATAAATTGCCTACGGCTTACGAATCAAGATATTCTTAGAGCTTCCGACTGTATCCTAATCCTGTATCGAACGTGATTATTTTATATTGTGACTTGTTAGGTATCTTTATTTTCATTTTAACTGACTTCAAAAAAGGATGAGGTTCTCAATTCGACTGTAGTTTTAACCGAATTCAAAAAAAGGAGGAGGTTCTCAATTCGACTGAATGTCTTTTTTTATGTGTGTTAGCTCAGAAATTTTTTCTAGGTGAACCGGTTTCGATGATATTTTTTTTAATGAAAGCTGGTGCTGCACATGTGGTCCCATTTAAAATTGATCAAATACTGACCAGTAGTTTTTGAGTTATCCTTAATAACGCGTATTTTTTCCACTTAGTTTATATTTTTTCCTGTCACGGTTATTTACATATCAAGTAGTGGTATACGAATGTGTGTGGAGTAGGTACCACAACTAAAAAGTGAAAAATAAAAACTATTTTACAAAAAGTTTTTAAACAAGTTTTTTTTATACTTAGTTTATATTGATGATGTTTTAATAATTTCCTGTCACTGTTATTTACATATCAAGTAGTGGTATACGAATTTGTGTGGGGTAGGTACCACAATTAAAAAGTGGAAAATAAAAACCTGTTTATAAAAAGTCTACTCGGTCTACTTTAAGTCTACTCACAAAAGAAAGAAAAATAAAAACATATAAAAAAAAACATTTGGCACGAGACCTTTTGGAAACAACTAGTACCTAATGACTGTCGTCATAATCTGCATAGACTTTTGTACTACAGTATTTTTTAATCACGAAGCGACGCGCGTTTTACTTGTGGTTACCTAGTGTACTAACAGGCCGTGAATGTGTGTTAGCGCAGGAGCTCTCGGTACCTTATGATACACGGGTGAAATTGGAAGTGTGTGTTATGTGCCGATGTTGCTCGTTTTCACGCACACATTCATAGCGTATTTGTACACTTGGTAACCACAAGTATAGTGCCCGTCGCTTCGTGAGATAAAAATACTATAACTAAGTTGGTTGGCGAGTGTAACCGGGTGCAGCTTTCAGTATTTTACAAGGAGTGACATCCTTTTTTTTACCTGTGGATATCCTCATGGATGTCCCCCACCCTGGGGTGGGTGGAGGCAGCTGTCAGACTCCTACTGACTAAAACCACACGGTGCTCTGCTGCTACCTTTAGCCGGGTGCTGAAGTGCTTGCGCATGTCGGGACTGCCTATCTAACCTTCACAACCCAATTACTGGATAAAACGATACTTCTGATTACCTGTAACGATTGTCAAAGATGTACAAATGAGAGACGAGACCAACGGCATAACGTGTCATCGTTGACAGTCGTCCAACGATAAAAATATCGTCACAATTGTTGGGCACAAGTGGGAACCAGGGCCGACAGTCTCGACATAGATATCGACAAAAATCGATCGTTAAGTCCAATCGATGTCAAATTTCCTTAATAGATTTTCAACCTTATGCTTTGGAAATAAAGTTGAAAATCTATTATAGGAATTTGAAATCGATACGACTTAGCGACAGATTTTTGTTGCTATCTAATGTCGAGACTGCCGGCCCAGGGTCTACAGTCTCGACATTAGACAGCGACAAAAATCGATCGCTAAGTCGTATCGTTGTCAAATTTCTTAATGAATGTGGCTGAACTGTCGAAATGAAAGGTATCGCGATCGATTGCCATTTTATGTGTGTTAAGGTTATCACGGCTACATATCAAGCTTTGCATTTCCAGTTTTAGCTGACCTCTCATTGTACGAAAATGCTTAACAATGCGAGATCAGCGTATACTGGAAATGTATAGCTTGATATGTGGCCGGGTGTACAAGTGCGTAACCGACTGCCGGCAGCAGCAGCAGGCGACGACGTGTCGCCGCGACACTACTGGTTTCTATGTATTTATGAAAATGACGTGTCGCTAGTTACGGAAGGTATTTCATAGAAATATATAATCCTCCAGACCGTATTTCGGCCATGGCGGCCAATTTCAACGGAAACTAGCCTTCGGCGCGGGAGATATTATAGTGCACAAGTGTGTGCGCAGACACAGGTGCACTCTCTCCTAATTCACTCTCATAGTCCGATGGGACGGCAATCCGATATGACCGAAGAAAGATCAGGCGTAGGAACAATAAAAAAAAAATACAAAGTTAACGGAAACAAAAAAAAACAGATACCGGTGTCGCGGCGACATGGATGTCGCCTGCATCTGCTGCCTGCAGTCGTCTATGGACATATACCTATACGCAATTACTTCGCAGCGCTTATTGAGTAGGTATTGAGGTTAAATTTGGTGCTCTTCAATACCCAATTTACGGTTGGTATGTCTTATTCGTAGTCAAGTTAGCTCGAATATTGGTTTTGTCGTTATATCACATAACTTATGAGGACCTAAATAGGTAGTATCAGGGATGTAACGGAGTCAAAAACGGGGAAAAAGAAAAGTTGAATATTTTATTTAAGAAAACCTATATTTCATAAGACAGTTTTGCGGCTTTTTCATCTTCTAGGCAATTTCGTAGTTGTTCTTAAACTAAACTGGCTCCAAAAATAGTTGCTCACTTAGTATTGAACCTGGCGTTGGCGGTGAGATGGAAGTAGAAACTTGAAATTTCGTGTGTTTTAACCCTTAAATGTGGTGGAGACACATCTCCCCCACATTAATGGGTCATGGCTTAGTTTTGGAGCCGATTTTCTTTTTGAGGCAGATGTGGATGCGGAGGTACGATTTCTTGCGGAAGTTCCTCATTGCAGAGGCGGATGCGAGATTCCGTTACAACCCTAACACGTATAACACTCATGTCCATCTTGAGACATTCCGTCAAATATCCGTGCCTTTATTATTTGATTCTATTGGTTTCTTCGTCTCGGTAATCGAATTGTTTAGACATTATTTATGAGTAGGTAGCTGGGTTCTGAACATTAGACTTACCTAATTATATCTAGGCAAATACATACTTATAGATAACTAAAAAATATAGTCTGTTAGTTGTTTTGTAATTGATTAATTTATTTATACAAAGTGGCGCGGACCTTAACACATTTAATAATACCACGTACCTATACTAGGTAGATATACTAAGACGATATACACACATCAAAGAAGTCTAAGCAACACGCATCATTTATAGAAACTGTTTGTTTTATTAATTGATTCTTTATTTTTTTCCTAACAAAGTAGATTGGTATACAATATTTTTGTTCTCGGAAATATACTGGCTGATTTTAAAAATAGAAACTTCGACTGTGTTTTGTTTTCATTAAAATAAAAGCTAAAATATTTTTTCCGATTTCATGTGTTATCGTTGCTTGATAAATTCGGTATTTATCTTACTTTTATAATTTTGAGCTATACAGTTTTTGAAAAATTTAGTGATTAGTCATTTTTATGTCATGCAGCGACGCCATTTGACTACTAATGAAATGCAGAGAGCTGTAGGAATGCTATAAACGGGAAGAAATCAGTCTCAGGTATCTCTTCATTTTGGTGCCAATAGGAGCGTGATTTGACGTCTTTGACAGGCGTTATGTTAATAAGGAGATTCTGCTGACCAGCACCCAGGACGTGGAAGGAGTACAACTGCTCGACAGGACTGATACATATAACTGACTGCAAGACGTCAGCCGATATTAAAGACATTGCATGGTCCGCAGGCCGCCGCCCACTCAGCTCGCCGTCCGGTAAGGACCAGGCCCGGGTCGACGGCGCGTCGTGTTCCACGCGCGCCTCAAAGAGATGTCAGCACAATTGACGGGGTCCGATAGGACCGATGCCTGCCGGGGCTGCGGATTGTTCGAAAGAGTTACCGTGGCCCTGGCGCACAGACAACTGAAGGAACACGGGTGGGTTTTAGTCAGTAAGAGTCTGACACGCCCTTCCGCGCCCAGAGCGGGAGAGGTCATTTGACGATTTCCCACCCAAAAGTAAAAAAAAAGCCCGCCGCCCACTCGGCCTGCTGTTCTAGAAAAACCTTAAAGGCTCCTTCAAACAGACGCGACACGCGACATGACACAAAGGCACCGCCTGTCGCCCGACAACCGGTTCCTTTGTGTCGCGTGCGATTCACGTCGCGTCTCTGGCGGTGAGAGTGTGAAAATGGATGGTAACTAAGTAAATGATTACTAACAATTTTACAGTAATTTAAAGTTAGTTTTTCATCATAGAAGAGTTTGTAACAGAAACACTGCGAATCCATTTTAGATTAGATAACTAATTATAATTACTTAAAGAACGCACACATAAAATAATGCTATAATTTTTATACAAGTATAGAAATAAGAAAATATAATTTCAGGCTCGTATGACAGGTTTTTTTTTTGTGTGGGATGTCATCAAACTCAAACTCAAACTCAAACTCAAAGCATTTATTTCAATTAAACCATTTACAGGCACTTTTGAATTGTCAAAGAGTCGGTCAGTTAGTCAGAAAGTTGAAGCTAGTTGCCCATTCCAAAACGTAGATCTCTATGGAGAAGAACGGGCAAGAAACTCCAAGGACACTCTTTTTAAATCAAGATATTACAAAATCCTGGGTACCTACATTATTCGTGTTGCTTCTATATGCGAGAACAATGAAAAAAAAATATATAAAAAAACAATTCAAAATATAAGATTAATAATAAAAATAAGCCGTGGCAGTTAAGAGATGACCAGTCTCAACTGACGGCGCCCGTTCACGAACATGACGCGTGGATCAGCACCATCCAGCTCAACCATTTTGTAGGGAACCGAATGATCCAACACACGCGCCACCAACAGTGAGACATTTAAGTGAGCATGACATAGTCTCTACTGCCATGCTGTCAAGTCAACATAATTATATAATAAACGAATCCATTGTACTCACATTTACAAAATTGCAATATGCTTCTAAATTATACAAAACTATAGTTTGCTATGTATTTGAGCAATGAATAAAATTTTACTACATAAAAGAAAATAATCATTAAAATATCTATTGAGTTATTCAATAATAAAACATATTTTATAAAAAATAAACAAACATTAAGTTCGCAATGTCAGAAAAATAAAAGGGGGAATAAGAAAGGAGTATCTCTTCCAAACATTCAAATTTTAACTAGTGCGCCCGGCTGTGGAGCAGGACCAGCATTAAGCCAAGCATTTTTATCTACTATATAGTCATTGAACTTATAATATGCTTGTCTACATAGTGTGCGTTTAATGCATGTTTTAAATTTCTTCTCATTTAGTTGAAGAATATCGAGTGGTATTTTATTATAACATTTTACACAGTACCCCATAAAAGAAGTACCTACTTTAGATAACCTGAAACGTGGTTGATCTAATTTGTTCCTATTTCTAGTGTTAAAATTATGCCTGTCACTTATCTTACTAAAAAGATGTAGATTTTTTCGAACATACATAATGTTTTCATATATATATTGACAAGGTACCGTCATGATGTTAATTTTTTTAAACAGTTCCCTTAGAGATTCGCGTTTGCGGAGGTTGTAGATGGCTCTGACAGCCCTCTTTTGCAGAATAAAGATAGAATCAATATCCGCAGCCCGTCCCCACAGCAGAATACCGTAAGACATGATGCTATGAAAGTAACTAAAATATACTAGTCTCGCGGTATCCACGTCTGTTAATTGACGGATTTTCCAAACAGCGTAAGCGGCTGAACTTAGCCGCCCTGCAAGTGATGTTAAGTGAGGACCCCACTGTAGCTTTGAATCTAGCGTAATCCCCAGGAAAACGGTTTTTTCGACGAATTCTAGTATCTCCTTATTCAATACAACGTGACATTTACTACTTCTAACATTCGGTAACGAGAATCTTATGCATTTAGTCTTCTTCTCATTTAATACCAAATTATTTACAGTAAACCAATTATGAACCTTAAGCATGGCGTTATTTACGTCGTCAAGCTCATGTGCATGTCTGTTTATTTCAAAAATCAGTGATGTATCATCAGCAAATAACACCATTTGAGGTCGGATTTTCAGTAAATGAGGTAAATCATTTATATATACTAAAAAATCAAATCATCAAATGACGTCTCCCGCTCTAGGTGGAGCGGGAGGCCGTACCAGACTCTTACTGACTAAAACCCACCCGTGTCCCTTCAGTTACCTGTGCGCCAGGGCCACGGTACCTAACTCTTTCGAACAATCACATAAATATCAACTGGGCTTAAAATATCAATTAGGGCTAATAACTTAATTTATATTAAAACGCAGAATTAATCATTTTACTATTGAATGTGAACAATAATTTTTTTTCGGATCAACAGAATTTAATTTAGATCAGATCACTAGTTTTAGTTAAAACGTAAAACAGGGTGGCAGGGACATCGACTCACAAATTGTTACCATTTTCTTTTTTCTTTTTCTTTTTTGGGTGGGAAATCATCAAATGACCTGTCCCGCTCTGGGCGGAGCGGAAGGGCGTGTCAGACTCTTACTGACTAAAACCCACCCGTGTTCCTTCAGTTGCCTGTGCGCCAGGGCCGCGGTAACTCTTTCGAACAATCCGCGACCCCGGCAGGCATCGGCCCTAGGTAATAGTTACAGTTTCAAACCATGTTTATGGAATGCGCAAACTCGTAAAAAACATGTTTTATGTTGTCTATACGAAGGAGGCAAGTACACGGGTGTGAGAACATGTATTTATATTCTTCTGCCAATATTATTTTGCTGAATGCAAAGTTGGTTTTATATTTGTAGGTAATAAATTCTGATTCACGAACTGCGAGTGTGATGCAAAAAATTCTATCTTACTTTCATGTTTTTAAAACGTGAGTGTAAAAAAAAGAGGAGTTCAAGATTAAACGTTTATATCAATTAAACTAAGCTAATAAAATATACAATACGCTAAAAATATTCAGAAAAAAAGGCAGAGATGATAGAGTTTAGTACTTATTCTGTAACTTATGCATTTAGATTCTTTTTTTTTTTGTTATTATGCATGCCAAAATTAGCCAAAAACACGGGGAAAAAGGACCAGTTTTTGAACGTGAATTTCGGAACATGGAAGTTTCAAAGATAAGGAAATTTCAGAAAATTTTTCTCTTCCTTTCGTGTCTATCTTTCAGCAGATCTATAGATCTGATCTGAAAGTAAAAAAAGGTGAAAGTAAGTAAGTAAGTAAAGTGTGAAAGCATAGTTCTTGCTTTGCGGTGTATCTCAGTCAAGAAACTATTTACCCGACTACGGCAGAGGGTAAGATTAATAATGATAGTTATGAATAGGTATGACTAAGTAGGTAATAATATTAGGAGGGATGTAGGTTGCCGGGTCTGCGGATTGTTCGAAAGAGTTACAGTGGCCCTGGCGCACAGGCAACTGAAGGAACACGGGTGGGTTTTAGTCAGTAAGAGTCTGACACGTCCTTCCGCTCCGCCCAGAGCGGGAGAGGTCATTTGATGATATCCCAGCCAAAAAAAAAAGAAAAGCAGGGATGTAGGTACCTATGTCTAAAAAGAAAATTCTATTTCTGAACTTAAAACTGTGTCGCATTTTCATGCTTTTAATTTCGGATCACTGATTTAATATCAATATAAAAAAAAAACGATAAAGTCAAGCTAGTACAAAATGAAGTGCTACTCGTACTAACATAGTTTTAAGGGGGAAGCGCCAGGTTGCCCGCAAAATTCAAGTTTTCTTTCGTTTTTTGCAATTTGCAGGTCAGTGTCAGATTGTATGTTGAACAAAATATGATTCGCGACCGTAACAAGTATGTATTTACAGAATTATAATCATTAAAATCATCCAAAACCCTCTAAGTCCATATAATCCTATTGACTGACAATTTCATAAAATATCAATCAACAGGATTATTTGAACAGCAACCTTATTGCTGTTGAGTTGTTGCTTTCAGAGGAAAAATAACTGAATGAACTGTAGGCAATCAATCGGTCAATCAGTTACGAAACGACTTCATACGTCATAAATTTTTTGACGTCTTCCTGCACGCGTAGCAGGACCACCATAGAAACGGGTTTTGTCGACGGAAAAATAGACAAAACGACAGATTGTAGAAAATTTTCTTTAGACATTTGTCAACAATCTGTCATTTTGTCTATTCTTCCGTCGACAAAAGCCGTTTCTATAGTGGTCTTGCTACGCGTGCTGCGTTATCAATATTGTAAAACAGAAAAATTGTTTCTATCCTACCTATGAGCACCATGTATGTATCACATAATTAAATTACCTGTCATTGCATTATATTTAATTCTTTTTACCTATTGTGGTACTTATAGTAATTTTATTGTAGATGCATCGTCTTCACATATAATTATATCATTAATGTGAACCTACATAATATTGTAAAACATTTTAAAACAGTAACGGTGGAGTTTCTTGCCCATTCTTCTCCATACGAAACTACTTTTTGGAAGGGGCAACTAGAATCAATTCAATTTTTTTGTAAATTTTGACGTTCAAAAGTGCCTTTTATGTGCATATTTTAAATAAATGATTAGGCTTTGACTTTGACTTTATGTCCGTTATAGACTTTGAAACCATCCAACCGATGTGCCCCAATAATGCGAAAATGGTTTTAGACCACGAAAACAATGAAAAAAAAAACAAAGTAATACTTCATGAATGGACCGAATGTGCCTAAAGGCTCCAACAGACAGGCGCGCCGCGACAGCGCGACCCAAAGGCGCCGCTCGTCGCGCGACGAGCGGTGCCTTTGTGCCGCGCGCAATTCGCGTCGCGTGTCGTTCCTATTTGTAGGAGCCTTAATGCATTGTTTTATCGTAGTAGCACACACCGGCGGAGTAATTACGTAACACACTAACAGTAGGAATGTGTTTCATTTCGACAGTCCAACAACATTCATTGCGTTATTTACGTTGTCGAGCAATTTTTTTTTCGAACATATGCAGCAATGGATTAGCAATAGGCTTCAAAATGATTCAGATTGTGATAGATAGTATGTTACGTAATTAGGGTGCTGATATCCACTAGTTATTTTTAAAATTCGATTTCACTAAAACTCCACATACATCATTATACCTAATTATAGATCTGTATTATTTTCGGATGTTTGTTATTGTTAAACATGAATGTAAGTAATTGAACGTTTGCCAGTAGATTTGATACCTACGTCACGATCACGAGAGTACGAAAGTAAAACCTATCAATCACAATTTGAATCATTTTGAAAGATATTGGTAATCCATTGCTCCATATGTTCGAAAAATTTGTCTACTCAACAACGTAAATTACTCAATGAATGTTGTCGAACTGTCAAAATGAACGCCATTCCTACTGTTAATGTGTTACGGAATTACCTCGCTGAGGGCTAAGACAAGTGGCAATCTCTTTCAAAGTCTTTCGTATTTCTAAAACGACTTTCAACGGGATTGTCATATTTCGGTAGGTTATGTCCGTCCCATACATTGTTGACTTTTCTATTATCGGTTTCGCTGACAGCATGTAACTTTGTCTAGGCCCTCTGACATAGAACAATTCTCTAACTATACAAATAAAACAGTTCTATGTTTGAGTGAAGACAGACAACGCACATGTTTAAACCAAACCACAAAACATAAATAACAATATTGTATTCCTTAGACGAAATTGGTTTTAGTTTCCATAGTAGGGTCTAGAGGTTTCACGAGAATCGAAATTATTACGTTATTATTTTCGTCGACGGACGAGCAAAAGAGCCAGTAACATTCGAGATAAATCTGGCATTAAATTAAATTAATAATGAATGATACTCTACAATTTTAAACAGTAAATGGAATCTAGCTGAGCTCGCAAAAAAGACCTGAATAACTTGGGGAAATAGGACCATTTATTCATTTTCCGTTATTCGTTTATCATTTGTTTCGTTCATTTTCCGAATTTCCACGAAAAACATCGTATTTTCAAGAGAATAGGTATTCCAGAGAATGCCACGTTACACACAGGAGTAAAATGGCGTATGTCACACGTGATAAGATAGTTAATGTGCGAAAGAGACAGAAGAAAGGTCACATGTCGTTGGTCCGGAGTCAAGGTTCTTTTTAGGCAGAAAATATTTTAGGTGTGGTATTAAAAGGGGCTCGCAAAGAGAATAATCTCAGTAGGACAAATTGGATACCGAAATATTCAGGTCTGCTAGGTGCCTGAAGGGTTGAGGCATTTTATTATACTTAATACGTACTTATAATACATATTCGAGGCCTATTTGCAAGTTAGCATTGTTAAGAGATTCAATCATACCTTGTAGTTCAAAGCATTTTCTGAAAACAAAACTAGGTCGTCTGCAAATCTAAGGTTATTTAAATATTTGCCCTATAATATTTGAAGGGTACAGGGAAAGAACGATCATTGTCATAATGTTATAATTTTTGAGAAAATTAAAATGCTTTAATAAATTTAAAAACCAATTTTTGACATATTTTAATACTGCATTAAGAAGGCAAAACAATAATTACACTATGTACCTGTCACTTAATATGAAGTATTAATTAACTGTTAATTAAAATAAGAAAAAAGATCAGAGTCCATAGACAATAATCTTTTTTTAAACAACAGCGGTGACCATGATCTTTTTTTTTTGTTTTTGTTTAAACAATTTTTGTGTCGCATGATTACACGGATCTCTATTGGCGTTTAAAGGCTTCCACAGACAGGCGCGACGCGACAGCGCTACACAAAGGCACCGCTCGTCGCGCGACGCGCGGTGCCTTTGTGTCAGGCGTCACGTCACGCCAGTGTGTACGAGCCTTTATTGTTTTTTAGCCTGAAAGCTTTGTGAATTTTCTACTAGATGGCATTGTCAACTCAATATTAAACTAATACTGACAGTGACCCTTCTTTCCCTATACCCTTCATTTGTTAAGCTTTGTTTTTTCCAGTCAAGTTTGTCTATGATGGATTCTAATATCACGATAAAAAAATATTGAGATAATAGTGACCCCTTGCTGAACTCCTCTTTTCACTGGAAAGCTAAGACCGATACTGAGTCTTTCTAGTTAACTTTTGGGAGCGTTGCCGGAGGAATTTGAAAGTAAAACCAGGAGTCTTACTCAAATGGTGGTTTATTGTCGACTAACTTCCTAAAACATATATCTTACACTGGTTTACTTATCGCTAATAATTATTCAACTATATCTGTGAAGACTAATGGGCCATACCCTTTAAAACTCGTGGAAGCAATGAGGACGAAAAAGTGCAATCACTATCGCGGTGACGGGACTTAAGTACAAGTGGGCCCTTTATACACAACCAAAAATTAATCATTGCTAACACAAGGGCAAAATGCATAACTTTCTAGCTTGACTCGACTAGGGCACCTGTTGTGTCATATTTCTCAGAACATCTACGTATTTTGTGTCTACGTTTTGAGCTTTCAGTGTTTCTCAAATGCTTTCGTGTGAAATGGTGTCGAAAGCTTTTTGTTAATCAATAAATACGATAGACCGTCTTCGTGGTATTCCTGGAACGTCTTACGGAACGACGTACGACGTTCGTACGGATTTTGTAGTGATAAATAATAAACTAGGACCTTCGAAGTAAAATAAATAAATAGTTAATTACCAATAACAATAACAAAACCATGGTCAGTAAGACGACCCGTCACCACAAGGAGCACCCGTTTAGGAGCATAACGCAAAGATCAGACATTACGAAGGCGACGGGGCTCGCCCTCAGGGGTCGGGTTGCCTCCTTCCCTCAAATATGAGCGAAGGAGGCAACCCGACCCTCGACGCTACCGCAAGCAGTGACATCTAAGGGAGTATGACGAACTTGCTGGCGGTTGCTCAGGCAGGAATAATATGGTCAATTGTCGCTAGGTAACCACATATTGCAATACAACTCATTAAAATGAGTAGATTATGTCAATATTCTCATACAGAAAAGGCGCGAGCATTGGGTTTGCGATTAAAACTTACTTAACCACCTAATTACTAAAGATGGCTTCTCTGATATTCTCTGATTCTTTTTACCTATTGTGGTATAGTAATTTTATTCTAGACTAGCTTTTGCCCGCGGCTTCGCATCGCGTTAATTTAGACTTTGACTATCAATTCGGGTTACAATTCAATCATGATTCGAAAGACACGTGGCGCCATCTATTATCATAAGGACGTTATTGTTGTTTTCCTCGGGAACAGTACTTTATTGCGGGATGAAAGGTACCCTATGTCCGTTTCTGTACACCTGACAACGTATATGCAAAATTTCAGGATAATCGGTTCTGTGGTTTAGGCGTGAAAAGGTAACAAACAAACAAACAAACTTACTTTCGCATTTATAATATTAGTTAGGATTAGGATATTAGTTAGGATAGTTAGGATAGTTAGGATGCATCGTCTTCACAAATAATTATATAATTAATGTGTACAAAATATTGTAAAACATTTTAAAAGAGTAACGGTGGAGTTTCTTGCCCATTCTTCTCCATACGCAACTACCTTTTGGAAGGGGCAACTAGAATTAATTCAGTTTTTTGTAAATTATGACGTTCGAAACTGCCTTTTACATATGTGCCTATTTGAAATAAATGATTTGACTTTGACTGGAAAGTTACAGCTTTCTAACTGAAAATATGTTAATCATACTGTTTTTTTGTGAGAAATTGAAATTTGGTGAGAAATTTAATGAACAATTTAAATTTAAGGATAGAATTTCGATTACCCAATCAAGACCTAACTTTATTAAATACTTTAATATTTATATAATATAGGGTGGCAGGGACATCGAGGCACAACCGGTTATCATGGATTCAGTAAATGATTTTGAACCCTGCTGCGTTGAAAACATCACCGGTTATTAAAAAAAAATTGCTGTTTTCAGTACATTTTGACCACGTAGGTGTTGCACTTTTCTATGAAGCACCAGTTTTTTTTTTTTAATTATCTACGAACAATTTTAACGCTAGGGGGTCAATCATGTGCTGAATTCATGGTTACAATTTGTGCGTCGATGTCCCTACCACTCTGTATTTAAAAGCTAACAGACTTAAAATAATTTTAGTAATCGCTTTTCTAACAGTCTCGTAAATTTTTGTGAGCAGGTTCGATAATTATAAAATGATTGTTTTGTAACACCTATGGATGTAATTTTTAAGTCCGAAATAAATATATTTGATTTGATTTGAGTAATATGTACATGTATATAAAAAAGAGGGAAAATAATCATAGGGCATCAAAAAACTCGTCCGCACCGCAGGCTGGCAGCATTGCCACGTTGTATGGCGATGCTGATTCTTTAGCCAAAAATTAAAAAATTACGTTTTTACAAAAAACAACAATTTAAAAAAAAAAAATTGAAAATAGTGCAAAATTACTTTAATTACGGAAGTCGGTGTCTATGGTTTTGTATTTTCGTTTTTTGCCACCGTTTTCCGAAATGTAAGTAATTTTTCAATGTTTTTGTGTTTTTTTTTTGAAAGTCGGTTGTTTTTTGTAAAAAAAGTTTTAATTTTTCAATGTTTGGTTGTGGCACCTACCCCACAAAAAATCATATACCACTACTTGATATTTTAATAAGAGTGACAGGAAATTATTAAAACATCATCAATATAAACTAAGTGGAAAAAATACGCAGTATTAAGGTTATCTCAAAAACTACTGTTCAGAACTTGATCAAATTTATGTGGGACCACATGAGAAGCACCAGCTTTCAATTAAAAAAAATTTCATCAAAATCGGTTCACCTAGAAAAACAATCTGAGCTAACACACATAACAATACAGCCGAATTGAGAACCTCCTCCTGTTTTTTGAAGTTGGTTAAAAAATACCTTTATTTGTTTTAGCCTTAATCACCCAAACCAGCCACATTTGTGCCTCCCTATCCAAAAGTACCAATTTTAAAATGTTCCTCGCACCAAGTGTTAGTGTGTTACTTGAGTTAGTTCTACCAGTGTTAAATATTAAGTGTTAAAACTCAATGTGGACTAAAGAATGTGGTCACGATGAGGAAGTGGCATGCGGCTGTGTGCTCTATCCTCATTTGGATGATGCCAACGCCGACAGTGAACTTTCGGACCCAAGAATTGAGTTTGATACCCCCAAAGTTCGAGCCGACACCGAAATCAGTGACTCCGAAAGTTGGTGTGCCGAAAGTGATTCCAAATTCGATCTCAGCGTTCTTCCGACAGTCGAAGGAGAAGGCGGGTCCGGAGACAACAACGGTGTCTGCGAAGACTGTAGATGATGTCCAGTTTCAGAAGGACAGCACCAGCGTAAGGACGCTCAGCATGCCTTATGTAAGTAGTTTTCTTCTTAATATAAAACAATTTTTGGAATAAATTTGGGACAAGCACAACGTAAGATTTTGCGTGCGAAACTAGAATTTTTAATTTGACAATCGTTCGAATTTACGTCACGTTTTTTTGTTTTTTCGTGGGCCGGAGCGGGAGGGAGTGTCTGACTTTTTCTAAGACCCACCCGTATTTCTGCAGTTGCCTGTGTGCCAGGACAACGGTAACCCTATCGCACAAACCCGTGACCCTAGCAGGCATCGGCCTGAGCGGACCCCGTTAGTGAGTGCTGACATCTCTTTGAGGCGCGCGTGGGCTCATACTCTATGGAACAGGGAGGATCCTCCGACCAGATGGGTGTCGTGTCTGGTGGGCAACTGCCCGACGATTGATGTCGGGACATTGTATATATGCTAGTTGAGCGGTAAACTCTGCTTGCGCGATGCAGGACTTTGCGTGACGTCAGTGTGACGTGTAGCTCGCATGTGGCGATGAAGATACCGCTACAGCATTATGAATATTATTTCCTTTGATTATTACCCCTTACCCCATTACCCCTTATGCCTCGGAAAGCACGTTAAGCCGCTGGTCCCGGCTGTCATTCGTTACTGGTAGTTTAGATGTCCATAAGTCTGACAACCAGTCTTACCAAGGGATATCGTGTTGCCCAGTAACTGGGTTGTGGAGGTTAAGGCAGTCGCTCCATGTAAAATACTGGTATTAAGCTGCATCCGGTTAGACTGGAAGCCGACCCCAACATGGTTGGGAAAAGGCAGCTGATTAGAAGTTAGTGTTAGTGAGTAAAAGTAAGTAACGGCAAAAAGGTTCAAAACTGTCTTAGAAACGTGAATCTTTAGTGTAGAAAATCTTCAAGTCCTGCATCGTTAAAAATATAGAGTACTCATGATTGGCAGAATTTAATATACGTTATTTATTCAGAAACTTATTGGTCTTATTTTTGATAATGAAATTAGAAGTCGTTACCAAGTCCTACGCATGTTATGTTTCTTCAAAACTAACTGATCATTTATCAAATTAAATTTCATTCGAAAACATTCATCGGTTCGCCACGCCATATTGTCTTGGTATTTATCCGACCCTTCAGTTTCCATGGTATTATTGCAATAATAGTAATGTTTACTGTATCTGATATTTTAATACTCTGAAGCGGGTTACTTTGTGAAGTGATGTGCGTAAAATAGTTTATCGATAGTCTATCATAATATGGCCTTGGAACTGCCCTATCTATAGCCTGATATGATCTGTTTACCATAACTATCGATAATGTATCTATGATATGTTTAGTTTGGATTAGGCGAAAATGGCCTTTTTTGTTATCGTTTGACGATTATTCGACTTTGTTTATTTACCTAATTTTCGTTTTATAATGTCTTGCTTGTCGTGTAAACAGCATGCGTAAGAGTTTTTGAGTCGTTGTCATAATGTATCATGTTATAGTAGGATTATTAATAAAAGGACTATTTAGTACTTATATATCATAGTTATTTCTTTAGTTTTAGTTACGAAACTATTTCTTTTTCATCGTGACGCGCGCTGTTAGCTCTTCAGTCTGATCCTCAAATCTTTTCCATCCTTCTAAATATGAAAGGAAAATATTTCATTATACATGCCATCAACTTATAAAATATTCGCAGAGCTCGGTTGTGACAAAACCTCTACAATACCTACTTTAATTTTGTCACAGGACCAACTTTTTTATGAGACCATGACTGACCGCCATCAATATGATTAAATTCAAACTCAAAACTCAAACTCAAAGCATTTATTTCAATTAAACCATTTACAGGCACTTTTGAATTGTCAAAAGGTCCGTCAGTTAGTCAGAAAGTTGAAGCTAGTTGCTCATTCCAAAACGTAGATCTCTATGGAGAAGAACGGGCAAGAAACTCCAAGGACACTCTTTTTAAATCAAGATATTATAAAATCCTGGGTACATTATTCTTGTTGCTTCTATATGCGAGAACAATGAAAAAAAAATATAAAGAAACAATTCAAAATATAAGATTAATATTAAAAATAAGCCGTGGCAGTTAAGAGATGACCAGTCTCAACTGACAGCGCCCGTTCACGAACATGACGCGTGGATCAGCACCATCCAGCTCAACCATTTTGTAGGGAACCGAATGATCCAACACACGCGCCACCAACAGTGAGACATTTAAGTGAGCATGACATAGCCTCTACTTCCATGCTGTCATGACATGCATGTGCATTAAAATGTCACATGTGATCCCATTTCCTTTCCGATTTGTTTTATCTTTTTGTTACACCCGAAACTTCCTATAACACGTCACTCAAATAGGATATCGAACACTCCACATATGATTAATATCCCAGAATGACAAAGCAACAAGCTATTCCACGCTCATACGACCGTAATTCAAATACACCAATTCATATCTTATCCGTCGTTATCTGTGTGCACGTCAGCCATACTTCAGTTTTGGTATTATCAACAGATTGGACCGAAGTTGATATCAATAACTTATCTTAATCATGAAACAATTCGCCTATTTGTGTAACATGCGCACGGACATATTTTGAAAGACATGTTCGATTTTTTATTAATATTTAAAAAAAAAGTTTTGTGTGTGACTTTATGTGTGTGAACAAATTTTTGTGCAGTGTGGGAGTGTTTTAGTGAGATAATGTGTGTGCGAAGTGTGTTTGTGTTAGTGCTTATGTGTTTTGAGAATTCTCGGGCACAATGGGACCCAAATAACTCCCCTGAATATACATATACACCCGAAAATCCGGGTATGCTTCCGAATGGAATGCCTCCTCAGTCTGGTACACTGCCTGGATTTCCCCCCGAAAATCCTGTTATCTATCCGCAAATAATGACTACGCAGAATGGACATTCCGACGACTCCGATTATCCGCAACCCCAAGGAATACTTCCTCCATCCTACGGACTTCCCGAGGAACCTAAAAATCCATATATGCATGCACAAAGAAGGCCTCCTCCATATGGTCCATACCCCGGACTTTCCGACGAACCTAAAAATACGGATAAGCATCCGCAAGGAATGCCTACTCAATATGATCCGTCCCCCGGACTTGCAGACTCCCCCAATAATCCATATGTACATCCGCAAGGAATGCCTCCTCAATATGATTCGTTCTCCAGATTTCCGGACCCCCCCAATAATCCATATACACACCCGCACGGAAGGCCTCCTCAATATGATCCATCCTCCGGATATTCGGACAACTCCGATAATCCGCATTCGCAACCGCAAGGAAGGCCTCCTCCAAATGATCCACCCGCCAGATTTCCGGACACCCCTAATTATCCATACATTATTATGCAACCACAAGGAAGGCCTCCTCCGTATGATCCGTCCCCTGGAACTCCGAACGTACCTGAAAATCCGGACATAAATCCGCAAGGTATGCCTCACCAGTATCGTCCAGCTCCTGGAATTCCGGACATCCAGGCACATTCGGACATGCATCTGCACAAAATGCCGCCTCCATTTGGACCGATACCGGACTATGTAAGTTTCGAATGTAAATATTTATCTTTGGATAATCATGACATAGCTCGGTACCATAAACAAATCTTTTGTTATTTTTTGTAAAGGGCAAACATATTGTAATAAGTTTGCGGAAACTTATTGTTTTGCTTGCCAATCATAACCTCCTTAACCCCCGACACAAAAAGAGGGGTGCTAATAAGTTTGACGGCTATATGCGTGTGTGTGTCCGTCCGTGTGTCTGTCTTTGGCACCGTAGCTCTTAAACGGGCGAACCCATTTGGATACGGTTTGTTTTTATTTGAAAACAGGTTTTCTTGCGGTAGTTCTTAGACATGTTTTACGAGTATCAAAATCGGTTCAGCCGTTTCAAGGTCATCAGCTCTTTTTTGTGTCGGGGTTTTTTTTAATGTTAAGTTAAGTTAAGTCCCCTCTTTGAGGAGTGGCTTGAGAGGCGCTAAGGCGTCCTCACCTTCTGCCTGACGCAGGTCCTAATCGGACATGGCTGTTTAGGGAGGTTTCTGTTTTGGATAAGGCGGGAGGAAACGCCCGGGTGTTATCATTGTGTGGATCGAACGGAGGACATAGTGGAGCATACGGTGGAGGTCTACCCGGCTTGGGCGGAACACCGCCGTGTCCTCGTGACGGCGATTGGCGGCGGCGATCTCTCGCGTCCGACCCTGGTTCAGGCCATGGTACGGAGCAAAAGGGAATGGGAAGCCATCACCTCCTTCTGCGAAGCAGTAATGCTTGCGAAGGAGGAGGCGGAGCGCGTGAGGGACAGGCAATCGTTGCGCCCTCACGCCCCTAGTCGCCGCAGGAGGAGACACCCTGGGCGACGGGAGTCGATTGCCGCCTCCCGGCCACCGTAGGCGCGGGCCTGCGGACGGCGAGCAATGGGCAGCTCGCCGTCCGGTAAGGACCAGGCCCAGGTCGATGGCGCGTCGTGTTCCACGCGCGCCTCAAAGAGATGTTAGCATCATTGACGGAGTCCGAAAGGGCAGATGCCTGCCGGGGTCGCGGAAGGTTTGAAAAAGTTACCGTGGCTCTGGCGCACAGGCAACTGAGGGAACACGGGTGGGTTTTAGTCAGTAAGAGTCTGAGACGGCCTTCCGCTCCGCCCAGAACGGGAGATCATTTGATGATACCACAGCCAAAAAAAAACTTACTTTCGCATTTATTATATTAGTTAAGATTATTTAATTCAATTAACCCTGATTTCTTTCCTTGGGCAGCCGACAGTAATCATTATTGGTGGTATCTATTTTATTACTTCAAACTCAAAATTTCAATTGGAATTTTCGAGGTCCTCCAATGTTTTTCTAGCACAGTGTAACCCGTTTGTTTTTCATTTGTTCCTACAGTATTTTTATCTCACGAAACGACGCGCGCTTTACTTGTGGTTACCAAGTGTACAAACACGCTGTGAATGTGTGTGTAAGCGCAGGAGCTCTCGGCTCTCAGTACCGTCCGACACAATGGCGAAGTCGGAAGTTTGTGTGTGCGCGTGAGTGTGTTACAAATGATAAATGATTTTATTTCTGTAAGTAGGTTTGAACAAACACTTTTACACGTCAATCATGTTTTAAAAATTAGATGAGGTCGGCTTTCCTATCTGACTACACTGAGAAGAAAGGCCGAAACAAACTCAGAGGTCGCAGTCTCTTTTAAAGTCCAGACATAATCTTGGTCAGATCATGTGAAGATCATGTAGATTTGTGTCTGAAATGGTATTTTGAGGAAAAACCACAAAGATTGAGTGGACCTGTCCAGTCAGTGCACGCATTTGTCAGTAATCGTGGAGCTCAACTCAGAACTTAAGGAGCTCAAAGATATATTATGCTGACGCTAGTCGTCTTCACGCACACATTCACAGCGTGTTTGTACACGTAGTTATCACAAGTAAAGCGCACGTCGCTTCGTGAGATAAAAATAGTGTACTGAATACACAGACTTACCATTCATGTAGGAATAATGTTCAATTTATATTATTACTTACCCTCTAGACGAAATCGTTTGAAACACAAACAAGCCTAAAGAAACAGCGTTGAACAGTTTAACTGCACGAGTGGTTGAGCTTGTTAGTTTAACTTTATGTTATGATTAAGAATTATGAATAATTCAAAGCTTGTTGTTGGTAGAGGATCTGGGATGCTTGCGTATCCCGCCTTGCCAATACATTGCTTCATATGTTTGAAAATTCGTCAACTGAACAACGTAAATAATGCAATGAATATTGTTGAACTGTCTCGTAACGTAGTATAACTGTAACACATAAAATGACAATCGATCGTAATGTCTTTAATTTTGACATCCATAACTTCATACGTTTGAAAGATTCGTCTGCTCAACTACGTAAATAACGCAATGAACGTGGCTGAACTGTCAAAATCAAAGGAAAGAAAGAAAAGAAAGAAAAAAAAATCAGATTAAGGCACACAATATTCACAAAAAAATTAAGTTAAATACTTAAAAACAGTATTGTGTGCCACACGGCTGCGCTAAATAGACCCAGTTCAGCATAAATGTCAGAAAACTAGTGCCTGACGTTGGTTTTGGAAATATATATATATATATATATATATGTATATTTATTAAATATATAATAAATACATAATTTTTTTTTTTTTTTTGCAACTGGACTTTGGAACTGGAAAGGCATTGCAGTCGATTGCCTTTTAAATAGGTTAAGCAATTATCCTGCAGGTCTTACCGATATTTTACTAAGCAGGCTGAAAAACAAGGAAAGAAGTTTGTTTCTAAGGTCCTCCTCACTTTTTCAATCTAGTATTTTCGGAAAAACAAAACCACTTACAAGATTGGTAAAAATAAAAACGCACCATGACACAGTCGCGGACAAAGAATACGGGTCAGTACGAAAAACTAAAATGACTCTTAAAATAATAGAGCTAGCGGCATTAATGAAACTATGTTGTATATAATTCAACAGTTAATAAAAAAATACCAAATGTTTGAAACATTATTATTAGTTTAATTTTTTTAAATTTACACAAAAAAAAACAAAATATCAATAATTTTTACGTAGAAAAAATTATGGTTGGTACCTCACATACAACACTAAAACGAACTTTAAAACCAAATTAATACTTTATAATGCCTCCACGGGCCCTTCTCACAGCTGCCAGGCGATTAGGCATGCTGTTTATTAAGTTTCTTATGCGATTTTGCGGGATATTGGTCCATTCTTCCACTCACACATCTTTCAGGTCTCGAAGAGTAGCTGGGGCGGGGTTTCGATTTCTTACACACCTCCCAAGCTCGTCCCAAGCGTGTTCAATTGGATTCAGGTCCGGGCTTCTCGCGGGCCAGTCCATGTGATTGATGCCAACGTTCTGAAAATACTCATTCCAATCAGTTTATGTGGCCAGACGTTGTCATGCATGAACATTGAATTTTCACTCATATTAATTAAATATGGGCCGACATGCTCGTTCAGAATTCCTTCCACATATCTTGCACTAGTTAGCGTACCATTTTCTATCAGCACTAACTCCGTGCAACTCTCTGAAGAGATTCCAGCCCAAACCATAACAATTTCACCGCCGAACGACACTTTTTCCTCAAAACATGATAGAATAAAACGTTCTCCTGGCCGTTGGTAGACTCTTCGCCGTCCATCATGTGCATACAGCATAAATCTGGATTCGTCAGAAATATTGCTCTTGCCAATTCTTCGTTTCCCCATTGTGCGTGTTCGCGGGCGTAACGTAATCTTGCTATCCGATGTTCCCTTTAAAATTCTGGACCATTTGTCTATGTGGGGTCAAATTAACCTCATGGAGCCGCCGCCTTACAGTCCGCTCGCTTACGTCGTCTTTACTGGTCTCCCGAAGATGATTTGTTAGTTCAACTGTCGTGAAGTGCTGATGTCGGAGCATAATTGTAACAATAAATTGATCCTCTCGAGCCGAAGTAAATCTCGGTCTGCCGGTTCCTTGGTATTCTTATGTTCTGCCCAGTTTCTCGGAAACGTTGGACGAATCGCTGCACTTTAAAAAGCGTCACGCCTATTGTTCTTGCTGTACTTCTTCTAACATAGTGACGATACGTGTACCTACAATCTTCTGGTGTTAACGACATGGTAGTAATTCAATAATGATGGTGAAAGACGACAATGACCGCCTTTTATCATTTTGATTTGACAGATTGAAAACAATAGTCAGAAAACAAGCAAAAGTAAAACAATCGCGAATTTAATTTATTTCCAAACTCGAGGCTTTTAAAATTTTAACTTTTCTAAATTACGTTGCACCTAGATCATTTACGGTTTTATTTCATACGATATTAAAAATTATCTATAACATAAAGTTAGTTTCATTACTAATTAACAAGTTACAGGGATTTTCGTCATCGACCCGTATTATTTGACCGCGAGTGTATTTGCTTCCTGATTAAGTTAAGTTTTTGTTTCGTGTTCCATTGAATTTTGCCTTAGGTATTGTGTCAGACAACGTTTGCGAAGGAATATCTCGATGGATACCAAATTATCTTTGTGATTTCTCCACCAACCAGCAGTCATGACCTTATTCCATTAACTTCAGTGCCTTGATAGAATTACCCTCAATTACTCTGTTTTAAATTTTCTGTTGATTGAAACCGAGTTTTCCTTATAATTTCATTGTCTTTATTACCTTCGTCAAAGGGACTTCGGTCAAAGTAACTTAGTTTTGTAGACAATATTTTGAGAAAGCCGACATCAGAGGGATCTTGAAAGAAGGACTTAGGTATTAGAACTGGCGATGGACAGAATTTTCCTTAATTAATAAACTGGTACTCAGTAGTAAGATCAGTGTCTAACAGTGTCCATTGTAGAACATGTGCATGTCACCAAGTGCTGATCAACAATAATTGACCGAGCGAGCGCGCGAAGCGTCTCCGTTTCAGCTTGGGCAAAAATGCTTTCGTATGTCCGGATATCCGGCGGATGGCTGTTCTCCTCTACAGGTTGTATTTCTCAACCGTTTCTCTTGAAATGTTGTCAGCAGGTTCGATAATTATATGGTTTTCTTTTGTAGATTCAGTTTTTCGAAATTTTTCAAAATGGCGAAGATGAGGATTGAAAACGTAAAAAAAAAAACGTATTTCAGCCATTCGCGTTCTTCGCGCGCGCTTTTTGTGTTAAGGAAAATTTCTTCAGTTTTAAGCTATGTAAAGAAAGATTCGCGAGGTTTAGAGCTCACAGAGCCACTAGTCATAATAGTCATATTTCATAGATAAACGCAAAATCTTTTCTTTTTTGTACTGTAGAATCTCTCGTGGTAGACAAGCGGCATCATCGGTTCGAAATCCATACTATTATTATAAATTCGAAAGTAACTGTCTGCCTGTATGTTACCTTTTTAAGCCTAAACCACTGAGCGGATTTCGATAAAATTTGGCTAGGAGGTAGATGGCATGCTGGGGAAGGGCATTTTATGTCTCAAAAATTATCCTAAAACTGGTGATACAGGGGATGAAAGTTTGTATCGGAAACCATATTGCATTGCTTAAGTTAGGGATATGAAAATCCAAATTTATGCTTTTAGTAAAAAATTAAGTAATAGGTACGTGTTTCAGCGTTATTGTAGAATCACTCTTTAAGAGGGTAACATACGTGGGATAATTTCCAACATTCACGCGGGCAAAAGCTAGTAAATATTTTTGTTTCTTTAAAAACTCGAAACGGTTGCTTGGCTGCACTTCCCGTGACCCAAAGGCTGGCAAAAGCCAGAAAAAAAAATTTTACCTTAGCTACAGAAGTCAGGTATTTATTTATTTTTTATATTTGTTTGATTCGCTTTTATTTATTTATTTATTTACATACTTATACATATTTTTTTTGCTTTATGTTTTTCTTTTGGATACAGAAGTCAGGTTGGATTTAGAATAGAATAGAATATTCTTTATTACAATATACACCATGCGAATTACAGATATAAATGTAGAAATTTTACATAGCGTGACACAATGGGCGGTCTAAGTCAAAGTCAAAGGCATTTATTTCAAACTAGCTTCTGCCCGTGGCTTCGCACGCGTGGATGTAGGAAATTATCCCACGGGAACGTGCTACCGGGACAAAAAGCCTATGTCCTTCCCCAGGATGCCCTCAATCTCCTTGCCAAATTTTATCGAAATCCGTTCAGTGGTTTAGGCGTGAAAAGGTAACATACAAAATTAGTTTCGAATTTATGATATTAGTATGGATAGGCACATAAAAGGCATTTTTAACGTCAACATTTACATTAAAATAGAATTGATTCTAGTTGCCCCTTCCAAAACGTAGTTTCGTATGGAGTAAAATGGGCAAGAAACTTCACCGCTACTCTTTTAAAATGTTGTACAATATTTTGTATACATTCATTAATAATAATATGTGAAGACAATGCACCTAGAATAAAACTACTATAACCGAACAGATAAAAAAAAATGAAGCTATGACAGTTATATTAATTACTAGTTTTTGCCCGCGGCTTCGCTCGCGTAAATTTAGAATTTGACAATCAATTCGGGTTGTTTGTGGAATTATAGTTAGGAGGATGAAAGACCGGTCTATCGACACTCTAGACTCACAAAATGTATTAAGTACTTAAATAAAAAATAAAGAAACTCTTAACACACTACTAAAGTTTCTACAATAATATAATTTAATCATGATTCGAAAGACACGTGGCGCCATCCATTATCATAAGAACGTTATTGTTGTTTTCCTCGGGAACAGTCCTTTTTTCGGGATGAAAGGTACCCTATGTCCGTTTCTGTACACCTGACAACGTTTATGCAAAATTTCAGGATAATCAGTTCCGTGGTTTAGGCGTGAAAAGGTAACAAACAAACAAACAAACTTACTTTCACATTTATAATATTAGTTAGGAAGTACACACGGCAACATATCAAGCTATATTTTCTAGTATAAGCTGATCTCGTATTGTATAGGATTTCCGTACAATGAGAGGTCAGCTACTACTGGAAATCTATAGCTTGATATATAGCCGTGTGTACATGGTACTCACATATTTACAAACATTGTAAAAGTATACGATTTTCCTAACATTTTAACAAGTCAGTGTGTGAGTTAAAGTAATCACAGAATGTAAATCAATGTCATCAAAACAATAAATTATACAATTAAATTAGCAAAAACCACCCTAATTGTGTAGCACACTGTCAATAACAATCTAAATCATTTTGAAGGATATTGCTAATCCATTGCTTCATATGTTCGAAAATGTGTCGGCTCAACAACGTAAATAACGCAATGAATGTTGTTGAGCAGTCAAAATGAAACCCATTCATACTGTAAGTGTGTTACGCAATCACCCCGCAGATTGATTTAGTCTTATCGCTAAAAGCGATCTTTTAAAGACAACGTTTGGATGATTTAAAGGAAGAGTGAGTGATTGTTAGGATATAATATTGCTTTTATTTTGTTTTTGATGTACCTATAGGTATATATATTCAGTTAGTAAATTAATGTAGTGATTGAAATTCGAGTACCAATAAAAATCACTGTAATGCTAAGACGAACGTTTATTTTCTCTATTTTTAAAGTTACACCAGATTTTTCACTCCGCACTGTAGGTCATTCACACACACCGTCCCCATTCGTTCTTTTTCCTTCCTCGTTCTCTCACTCCATCACTCAGTCCTTCACTTACGTTCCGTTCCCTCTATTACTTCCGCATTTATTCCCACATTAATATAATTTGTTATTCCGCATATTTTGTTTTTCCCTTAAAGAATTGTATATACAGAGTGGATTCATAATAAAAAAGTAAGTTGTAAGTCATATTTCCTACGAAATGTATGGGAAAAGTTTTTGGCGATTTCTGAATTTTCTAGTACTCAAACCTCAGTTGGTCCAATAGAGGTTTTTGAGCCTTATATTAAACATGATCGATTGGCATAAAAAAAGTTCTTGTGAAGATTGCCTATTTTTCTGTTGACTGTACATTTTTTTTTCAAAATCTTTGAATGCAAATCAAAATTTCTCAAAAAGTTAAGAAAAGTCTCCTTAGACGGTTTTCCTGTAGCTACAACGGTTAAGGTAGCTGCCCTTGCTGCCCCATCTCAAAAATCCACCCTGGATATTGTATATAAATTGTACATTCTCTAAAACTTTATTAACTGACCAATCAGATATAAAACCGATACATATGCTAATGCCTAGTACCGTCCGAAGTGGTAATAACCTGAACAACAGGGATTGCCGTCAAATTACTCATCTGATGGTACCTACTTGGTTGGCTATTGATTAGCAGCCGTGACTTATCAGAGCATTATTCAAACTCAAACTCAACTCAAACTCAAAGCATTTATTTCAATTAAACCATTTACAGGCACTTTTGAATTGTCAAAGAGTCGGTCAGTTAGTCAGAAAGTTGAAGCTAGTTGCCCATTCCAAAACGTAGATCTCTATGGAGAAGAACGGGCAAGAAACTACAAGGACACTCGTTTTAAATCAAGATATTACAAAATCCTGGGTACGTTATTCTTGTTGCGTCTATATGCGAGAACAATGAAAAAATATATAAAGAAACAATTCAAAATATAAGATTAATAATAAAAATAAGCCGTGGCAGTTAAGAGATGACCAGTCTCAACTGACTATTAGTTTGATATACGAGGGGATGACATCATCCGTGGTGATCTTAGTTTAAATTGAGTACCGTCAAAGAGGTTGAGTAGGGATGCAGGGATGAATCGGGACGAAACTTTAAAAGGGATTTTAACATTGAAATAATAGGTATAGTTTTTGCCAAAAAGGGCACTTAATCGTTGTCGCGAATTATACAGAAACGGCGTACGGTGAAGACGCGGCACAGGCGCAGAGCTGGCGTGCAACAGATAAGGCACGGCCGCGATTTAAATTATATCAAAGAGGCGAAGAGACGCCGCAACTAGTCTTAGTATAGTCGTAGAAAAATGCGTGACGATAGTAAGTTTAATGTAGAGTTCTGCGAGATAATTGAACAATATCCAGGTCTTTGGATATTGTTCAATTATCTCGCAGAACTCTACATTAAACTTACTATCGTCACGCATTTTTCTGCACCTACTTTATAAACAAAAGTCGTGCTGCTTGCGCGCCTCTCCAGTCGCCACGCGGAACAGGCGACGAAACGACTTGCCTGCGCCACGCCGCTTGAGTATAATTCACATCGTGTAGCCTACCTACATTTTGTATTGAAACGTTTTGAAGCGGCAAGATACCTGCGCCGCGCCTTCACCTTACGCCGTTTCTGTATAATTCGCGCCATTAATTATAATACAGTAAACACATTTTGGCAATAAACTACATTATTTCAAGGTTAAAATCCATTTTAAAGTGTCGTTCCGATACACCCCGTTTGACGGTGTACTATTTTAATCGCACGAAGCGACGCACGATTTACATGTGTGGTACTAAGTGTACAAACACGCTGTGATTGTGTGCGTGAAGATGAGTAGCGTCAACACCTAACACACACAGACACTTCTGAATTCGACATTGTCTCGAACGACGGTACCGAGAGCTCCAGCACTTACACACACCTTCACGGCGTGTTTGTACACTTTTTTTTTTAAGCTATTGCATAGCTTTTATCGCGGGCTTTGAGCGCGGCGACCAAATCAAGAAATTCCGTAACGAAAATAAAACCTAACACCCCCCACTCCACCTACCATGTAGCTCGGCCGAGCGTTCGCTTAACGTGTATGTATATGGTACGACTGTACCTGAATTAATATCAAAGAAAAAAAATACTGCATAAATAAAAAATAAATTAATAATTATTATTGCATAAGTTGATAAAAAATGCTATGCAATAGCTTTACCGCGGCAATCCCCGAGTGCCACACGTGTATTTTTTTTTTGGGTGGGAAGTCATCAAATGACCTCCCTCGCTCTGGGCGGAGCGGAAGGGCGTGTCAGACTGTTACTGACTAAAACCCACCCGTGTTCCTTCAGTTGCCTGTGCACCAGGGCGACGGTAACTCTTTCGAACAATCCGCGACCCCAGCAGGCGTGTTTGTACACTTGGTAACCACATGAAAAACGCACGTGCACTATGGAAAATCGAGGCCTGTTTCGGATAAAAAATCGATAACTTTTTTATTTCTAAAGATTACGTTCTGAAATTTTGCACATAAATAGAGTAGTGCATATGGCTTCAAATGGGATGTATTTTAACATGATTTAATTTAATACAATACGTTAAAAAAATAAAACAAATTCAAAAGTACCAAAAATGCCCACTTTTTTTTTTAACTGTCTATATAATTTATTCTTTCTACGAAAACCAATTATCATATACTTAATCCCAAAATACAAATCAATATATATTATAAAAACATAAAATATAAAGCAATAAAAAAAAAACCCACTTCGTGAAATAAAAATACTCTAGGACTAACCTAGAACCGTATCTACGTTGTACGATGTTAATAACGTTTACCTCATAAATTTCTACAGTAGAGTTAATACATAGGTCAAAATAAATCAAATACATTTGCTCATCCATCTCAATCATTCAGTAAATAGCTATTATTTAAGGTATGCAGCAACAATATTTAGATACGCCAAATATTTTGGCGCCAACGCGCGTGCGTGTTATATTTTTATCTCAGCTATCAATCACAACATGATTGTAAATTACATTTTGTAGCTCATAAATTATCTATACTCTACAGGCTCAAATTAAATTAGCTAGCGAAATTCCGCAGATGTGATATCTAAACAGGATAAAACATATTTTTTCAACTCATCTCAGCGGTCGTTAACCCCTATAAAAAAACATCAAATCTTTATTTTATTTTATCGTGTTAAGATATCGATACCGACCAAGTCAGCGGAGTTTACACACAAAAACTGATTTTAAAGTGAACGCACTGACTGAGGTCGATGACCCCATAAAAAAAAATCATCAAAAATATTTATTTTTGTTTTATCATGTTAATATCGATACTATCGTTATAATTTAATTTGACCCTGTATACACAAATAAATAAAATCGAAGTGTCTGTTTGTAATGTCAAAATAACAGCTTTTTACTAAAGGCATATAAAAGTATATACGATATTTATAACACAAAATCCTTTTTTTTTTTGTCTGTCTGTCTGTTTGTTCCTGCTAATCTCCAAAACGAATGGACTGATATTGACGGGACTTTCACTCGCAGATAGCTGATGTTATAAGGAGGACAGAAGCTACTTTTTGTCCTGGTAGCTCAGTAATTTCCGAAATCCACGCAGGCGAAGCCGCAAGTAGCAGCTAGTTAAAAATATAATGTTACGTAAAAACTGAAGTGTATGGATGGACCTTTATTAGGTACACACGGCTACATATCAAGCTGTACATTTCCAGTATAAGCTGATTTTGCATTGTGTAGGATTTCCGTACAATGAGAGGTCAGCTAGTTTGGGGCCTGATCTAAGAACGAATGACACCACGAGGTGTCACTTGTACCTACTCCGGATGTTTTTTACCTGTCCGAAAAAGTTAACTAATCGGGCGTCGGGTTCATTCCAAAGTTTCAAACTACTTTCGACTGTATCTTCGTTGATGGACTTAGGCTACGGATACGAAGTCAGCGAGCGCGGCGCGGCGCCGGCGCGGCGGCGGCGGCGGCGCGGGGAGCGGCGCGTTTCAAAACATAGATTTATATGGAACTGGCCTCGAAGGCAGCGGCGCGGGAGCGGCGTTTTTACATACGCGGGTCACCGCTCGCCGCGCTGCTTTCGCTGACTTCGAGACCGAGGCCTTAGAGAGTAACCCCCTGAATGCCCAGGCTCCACCAAAAAAGTCCATCCTCGAAAAGGCTATTTGAATTGTCAGCTAGATTATAAGTTTTAGATTTTCACCCAGCAATCTCATTTTGAAAACAAGGAGGCAATACTTTTTAAGATATAGTATATCATTCGGACTGTAGTACTGGGTGCTACAGTAAAATTTGATATCTTATTGAATATTAGTCATCTAAAAGTATACATGCTGAAATGCTTTTAGAAAGCCATTCATGAAGTCGTAGAATACGCGATCTACTACTGCGGAGAAAAGGACCACTTTTAGCTCAGCGCTAATAAATAAGACGCAATTTTTCTTGCATCTAAAGAGGCGCGGGCGCACGCGCCGCGCCGCGCCTGTTCTTGCGCAACTCTCCTATAAATTAGTAGGAAGGTCAAGTGTAACATGTTTTGTCTCGTTTTAAAATGAACAGCACCTGGATTGGTTCTTATTGTTATCTTGTAATAATTGTCTTTTTCAGATATGCTGAAGTTCTGATTCAGTTTTGGAAGATAGAAAATAATATTTAGGTATTTGACCCAGATTAAGGTACACAATATAAGAACACAAAAAGAAATATGTAGACCATACACGTGATACAATTGAAACTTACAGAGATTTAGTGCGTGAGACAGAGAGAGAGAGAGAGAGAGAGTTATATATTTCTTCTCTCTCATGTAACGTAATGTGCCTAAACGTCACGCGTCCTTGAAATTTTACTCTCAATACTCAATAATCGAAACGCCGCCGCCGCACAGTGGATCGTCCCCATACAAGAGGTCGGACATAGAATTAAAAATTGAAAAAGTATTTAATTGAAAAAAATGAAATATACAGTTGCATTACTCTATTATGGAACTACAAAAAATGTTACTACAATTTTTTTATTTGACCAGTACTTTATGAGCAATTCGATGAAAACTGTTATTTTTCTATGGAAATGGTCACAAAAATGTCTGTATCTCATGATTCCCTCCTTGTTTCGATTTGCGGTTTTCACTACTGTTATTTACCCATTTTATGCCACATTTTCTTCAAGGACACATGGTGCCCCCAGCGACCCCCTTCCGAGATATTTTGCTTTTAGTAACTATACTTTTTATTGTATAACTGATGAAATGGAGGTACATTAAGTATATTCATTACTGAGAATAAGTCATCCCTAAGTAGTTCCTTAAATAACAGGTGCTTTTGCGATTACTTTAATGACTTATGAACGCTTCTGTTGCCATACAACAAAAGCGTTAATGAGTCCTTAAGTAAAGATTACCAGTACTTGCTTAATCTAAGTAGTTATTGTAATTACTATGTTAACAGCCCTTAATCTCTGCATTGTGATTGTCTAATGTCATCATTAGCTTATCAAATTCATTGCTAGTTGCCTACTTGCTGCCCTATATATTTGAGTGTGTTTAGCAAATGTAATTCAGTTGTAATTATAACTTCTATCAAGTGTTGTCATTATGGCTTTCCTTGGGTTTTCTACTTATCTAGATCTTTACGTTGCTCTTCGTAATCATAAAGATCTTCGTGACTATGACAATTTATTTAACACATTGAAGTCGAGTACTAACGTCCAGTTAAGTGAAAGTGATGTGACGGATCTCAAGAACTGGTGTCGACGATTTTGCTATAGGGTTTACACCAAATGGGTGCAATCAAGAAGGACAGTCGACAGGTTCATTAACAAGAACGGAGAGTGGTTAAATTCCGATATCGTTTGGCCAGATTGCTTTAAAGAAAATGTTGTTGACACTGAAGAAGCAAATGAAAATGAGGCAGAAGAGGTAGTCAGTCCATCAAAATCAGATGCATCAACTTCAACATATACATCTCCTCGCAAACGTTTTGAAGATTTATCGACTAGACACAAAAGAAGACGTGTTAATGAAAATGTTGCTAGTTGCAGTCGTCCGGATGAGCTTTTGCATACTGTTGAAAGTATACTTAAGTCTGCCGGAAAAAATGATATGGCCAGAATAATGAAAAATTTGCTGGAAAATCCTGAACACGTCTCAACAGTTTTAAATGTCCTGGAAACTAAGCAGAATCCTTCGCTTCGTGAAGTTCCTACTCACAAAGCACTTGCTCTTTACGTTTACTTGCAGTTATCCAAGTGGCGTTACATCACACTTCGGGACTTTAGTTTAAAAGAAGGTCATGCGAAATACCCAAGCTACTACTTGTTAGTTAAAGAAAAGCTTAAAATGCTACCCGGCAAAAGAAGACATAACTGTGACTGAAACTTCCGCAAAGATACGGATCCAAGCCCTCCTTGATCTCACAGTTAGGAGGCTGATCGATTCACTTGAATCAAATTTTGATGCTGGTGAACCACTTGTGCTTCACAGTAAATGGGGTTTTGATGGAGCTTCAAGTCAAAGCATTTACCATCAAACGACAACAACAAGTGAACAAGACTTATCCAGTGTATTTATGGCAAGTCTTGTACCGTTTAAGTTAGTGACTTCTAGTGGAAGTATAGTTTGGCAGAATGATCGGCCATCGTCAACCACATATTGTCGCCCGATTTCATTTACATTTATGAAAGAAACGGAAGCGAATGTTAAGGCTGAAATGGAAATATTTGAGACCGAGATTCGTGAACTGAACCCGACTGATTGCGGCAATGCTACTGTTACTCACAATCTATGGCTAACCATGATTGATAGTAAGGTACATTCAATCATATCTGGTACATCAGCAGCAGTGTGTGATTTGTGCAAAGCTCGCCCAAGCGAAATGAATAACTTGGAAGAAGTGAGAGCTAAACCCGTGAATACAGATTTATACAAGCATGGATTTAGTTCATTGCATGCTTGGATTCGGTCTATGGAGTGTTTATTACACATTGCTTACAGAATGGACATAAAATCATGGCAAGCAAAAGGTGACGAAAATAAAAAAAAAGTTAAAGATAAGAAAGAAGCCATTCAAGAAGCTTTCCGAAGAAGCACAGGCTTACTTCTAGACGTTGTTAAGCAGGGTAGTGGCAATACAAACACTGGAAATGCTGCAAGAAGGTTTTTTGCAAACCCTGAAACGACTGCGGAAATTACTAAATTAGACGTTAATTTAATTAGAAGACTCGCCGTTACTTTGCAATGCATTTCCTCAGGCGAAAAAATTCAAGTCCAAAAATTTAAATTATATTGTGATGAAACAGCAAATTTATTCGTGGAATTATATCCATGGTATAACATGCCAGCAAGTTTACACAAATTGCTGATTCATGGATCACAGATAGTGGACCACTTATCAGTAGTACCTATAGGTTTTTTGTCTGAAGAAGCATCTGAAGCAAGAAACAAGGATTTTCGTAAATTTAGAGAATATCATACACGAAAGCATAGTAGCATCGCCACTAATGAAGATATTCTTCATAATCTGCTATTATCTTCCGATCCTCTTCTCACCAGCTTACGACCGAAGATGACAAATAAAGCCAAAAAGTTTTCATATAGTGAACTAGACGATTTACTCATAGTTGATCAGAGTGAATTGGAGTTCATTGACGTTTCAACTGATACACTTGCTGCATGTAGTGACGTTGAAGAAGATGATGACGATAATAATGATCATGATGTCGTTATTGATGAAGATGAAGAAAATATAGTTTAAGTCTTATAGTACCTAATATTATTATTAACAAGCAGTTTCTTTGTTAATTTCTTGTTTTTGTGTAATCTTTTTTTATTCTGTTCTTTTTTTGTTTTGTGTTATGCCACCCATCGGCCAATAAATGTTTTTTTTTTTCTTTCTTTTCTATTGTTGTTAGTAACTAAATGGTCGTGTTAATTAATTAATTTCCTATTATAATTCAGTTCTTAGTAGTTGTTTAATTTTTTAGTTTGTTTTAGGGTACATAGTTGTTTTATTTTTAAATTATTTTTACAGTGTTATATTATTTAAATAAAAAATATTTTTATACCTACATATTTTCTTATTGATCATAAAACTCTATTTCTTTTCGATGTGTTATTGTAAATTCGACTCAGTCATTACTAAGCTAATGATGACATTATCCAATCACAATGCAGAGATTAAGGGCTGCTAACATAGTAATTACAATAACTAATTAGATTAAGCAAGTACTGGTAATATTTACTTAAGGACTCATTAACGCTTTTGTTGTATGGCAACAGAAGCGTTCATAAGTCATTAAAGTAATCGCAAATGCACCTGTTATGTAAGGAACTACATAGGGATGACTTATTCTCAGTAATGAATATACTTAATGTACCTCCATTTCATCAGTTATACAATAAAAAGTATAGTTACTAAAAGCAAAATATCTCGGAAGGGGGTCGCTGGGGGCACCATGTGTCCTTGAAGAAAATGTGGCATAAAATGGGTAAATAACAGTAGTGAAAACCGCAAATCGAAACAAGGAGGGAATCATGAGATACAGACATTTTTGTGACCATTTCCATAGAAAAATAACAGTTTTCATCGAATTGCTCATAAAGTACTGGTCAAATAAAAAAATTGTAGTAACATCTTTTGTAGTTCCATAATAGAGTAATGCAACTGTATATTTCATTTTTTTCAATTAAATACTTTTTCAATTTTTAATTCTATGTCCGACCTCTTGTATGGGGACGATCCACTGTGCGCCGCCTCGCTTCAAAAACTTACCTACTTATAGAACCTTTCTTCTGCGAATTTCGTACGTTTCTGATATTCAGTTTTCTTCTGCGAATTTCGTAGGTAGGTATGACCTACTACACTTACTAAGTTTAGAATGAAAACAAAACAATAATAAGAATGGCCTTAAACCTAATCTATCTGTTTATTTGACGGCACGGTTGGCGCAGTGGTTAAGCGATTGAAAGCTGCGGTACGTGTCGCGGGTTCGATTCCCGCACGGAACAAATTTTGTGTGACCTACAAGTAGTTGTTCCGGGTTTGCCTGTTTGTGTATGTGAGTTTAAATGTTTGTAAACGCAACCACAATACAGGAGAAACTCCAAGTGTGGGACAACGTTTAAAAAAAAAACAAAAACCTAATTATGATCTACTTTATAATTCGTAGAAAAGAGGGCCAATGTTATGTAGGTACTCACTCATAGTCTTATTAAATCTTTAAAGGGCCCAATACACTAAGGTATTTATTTTCCATAATAAAGTGAGCACCCGAAGTACCAATTATTATAAAAAGAAAGAAAAAGAAAATAAAGAAAATACGTTTTTTTGCGGTAAACATGACGCAAAGAAAAAAACACACAAACACAAAAAAGAACGAGTTGGGGGAAAATATGCGTCACATTCACGCAAAACGGTAATCGCTGAGCATAATGCTACGACCCTATGCGAGACAGAGCCCCGGCCTGAAACAAAATAATAAGAAATAAAATAAATACGTACACTATACCTAGTTCAAAATGTAGACATGACAGACGACATGATGTGTGTTAAAGACAGATAGATCTTTAAGAAAGCCAAGTATTTCAGAGAGTCAGCGGGGTAATTGCATAACACACTAACAGTAGGAATAGCTTTAATTTTGGCAGTTCAACAACATTCATTGCGTTATTTACGTTGTTGAGCAGACAAATTTTTCGAACATATGAAGCACTGGATTAGCATATAGGCTTCAAAATTATTCAGATTGTGATAGATAGTGTGTTTCGCAATTAGGGTGGGTACAGGTATTAAATAAGTTTATTAAAAAAGTAATAATAATTATTATAAGTTTATAACTCTCAAAGAAGTAGATACGTGTTTCGCATTTGACGCCTCTAACGTAAGAGCATAATAAATGAGATGAATGCTTTTGATTTATTTATTCATACACACAAAATATTTAGGTAATAAAATAACTTAATATAAAAAGATAAAACGTACCTCTTTGAAGAATAATTTTCACAGGCCTCCACCTTCATGACTTAATACCAACTTAAGCCTTAAGGCTCCTACAAACAGACGCGACATGCGACGTGATTGGCACGCCACACAAAGGCACTGCTCGTCGCGCGACAGGCGGTGCCTTTGTGTCACGTCGCGTGTCGCGCCTGTTTGAAGGAGAATTTATGATGATCGTGGAACATTATAACACTAATCTATGCGAAAGTGGAATGACGAGATCTTCATAAAACCTTCGCCGTAATCGCCCATGTTTGAAGGTCAGACATGGCCAGAAATCGCCACGTCTGTCAGTCGCAAGAAAGTGCCATGTTTTGTCTCTGCATCGTCCTAATCCCAAGGTTGACTGGTAGAAAATGCCTCAGGCATTAAGTCCGCCTTTGTACAGTATTTTTAACCGACTTCACAAAAAGGAGGAGGTTCTCAATTCGACTGTTAAGCTATTGCATAGCTTTTATCGCGGGCTTTGAGCGCGGCGACCGAATCAAGAAATTCCGTAACGAAAATAAAACCTAACACCCCCCACTCCGCCTACCATGTAGCTCGGCCGAGCGTTCGCCTAACGTGTATGTATATGGTACGACTGTACTTGAATTAATATCAAAGAAAAAAAAATACTGCATAAATAAATAATTATAATTGCATAAGTTGATAAAAAATGCTATGCAATAGGTTTATCGCGGCAGTCCCCGAGTGCCACACGTGTTTTTTTTTTTTTTTAATGTGTGGTAGCTCAGATTTTTTTTCTCTGTGAACCGATTTGGATGATTCTTTTTTATGTGAAAGCTGGTGCTTCACATGAGGTCCCATTAAAATTTGATAAAGTTCTGACCAGGAGTTTTTGAGTTATCCTTAATACTGCGTATTTTTTCCACTTAGTTTATACAGGGTGGCCGGAACATTGACGTCCAAAAATTAAATTTAGGTCCCTCGTATCGTGGGGTATCCGAATCACCCCCATGTATGTTCCGCGACTTTTCATAGTTTTCGAATTACGAATTTTTTTCTGATTTTTTGGGAATGATCGACCTGACCAATCTAAAAAAAATTTAAAAAAAAGTACATGGCTTTGTCGAGATTTTTTTTTTTGCAACTGAATCTTCGTGAGTAGTACTTTTATGCATAAAATAATCAGCTTCGTAACTGTGATGAAAGTTATGAAAAAGTTGGTCTAAAGTGAAAAAATTACGTTCGGTAAATTATGACTTAGCTTTTCAACTTTAAATAAAAAATTAAAACAGTTGACTTCATGGTTCCTAAGTAGGCTTCAAGAATGAAAAATGAAAAAAAAAAAATATTTAAAGTTGAAATGCTAAGCCATAATTTACCGAACGTAATTTTTTCACTTTAGACCAACTTTTTCATAACTTTCATCACAGTTACGAAGCTGATTATTTTATGCATAAAAGTACTACTCACGAAGATTCAGTTGCAAAAAAAAAATCTCGACAAAGCCATGTACTTTTTTTTTTAATTTTTTTTAGATTGGTCAGGTCGATCATTCTCAAAAAATCAGAAAAAAATTCGTAACTCGAAAACTATGAAAAGTCGCGGAACATACATGGGGTGATTCGGATACCCCACGATACGAGGGACCTAAATTTTATTTTTGGACGTCAATGTTCCGGCCACCCTGTATTGATGATGTTTTAATAATTTCCTGTCACGGTTATTTACATATCAAGTAGTGGTATACGAATGTGTGTAGGGTAGGTAGCACAACTAAAGAGTGGAAAATAAAAACTTTTTTACAAAAAAAAGACACTACATAATGTGAAAAATAACAATAATTTCGGAAGTCGGTGGCCAAAAACAAAAGTACAAAACCGAAGATACCGACTTTCGAAATTATTGTTATTTTTCACATTATGTAGTGTCTTTACTACGCGTTCTTCTCCATAGAAACCTACTGGTTTCTATGGAGAAGAACGCGTAGTAACGCTTTGGAATGAACGACTAGTTTAATCTTTCTGACTGACCGACTCCTTGATCATTCAAAACTTCCTGTTAATGGGTTAATTGAAATAAATGTCTTGAGTATACAGAACTGTTTCTCTCTGTCTCCCTCCAAAACTATCCTTTTGTAACATGATCTCATTTGTTGCAGGCAGATGACCCAGAGCCTCCAGACTTACGCCACCGGTCAGCACCGGTCCAGCATGCAGGTCTACCGCGAAAGCTGGAGGTCTTCCCTTTACCGTTGGAGAACTCGGACCACGAGCTGAAGTTTAACGTGTCATGGGTACCTTCTATGGGTAAGGCTTTTAATTTTAAACAGAAGAAATTCTGACTAAAACCACTTCAGCTTAGTACTCCGACACAGGAAATATCATTATGTTTTGGGTCCCGGGCCCACCCAAAGGGTGGCAATGAGACCTTATTACTTATGGCCTACGCCGTCTTCTGTATGTCTGTCACACACACAAGGCTGTATACAGGGTTATTGGTTATATGTCGGTAATCCTTTAAGGGGATGTAGGAGAGGTTATTTGCAACCGAACGAACCCTGATGACCCCTATGCAAATGTTAACCATTTTCGAGTAATTTGACATTTTATATTTTTTTGATGATATCTGGTATCTTATTGTATCTCGTTGGATAGCTGAGAAGTTGTATATGTTTTGGGAATGTTCTACCGATAAAGTACTTTTTTGCAGAAATTGTCAATTTTTGTGAAATAACCTGCACCCTAATTACGTAACCCAACCAAAAAAAAAAAAAAAAAAAACCCTAATTCCGTAACCCACTATCTATCATAATCTGAATCATTTTGAAGCCTATTACTAATCCATTGCTTCATATGTTCGAAAAATTTGTCTGCTCAACAACGTAAAAAACGCAATGAATGTTGTGGAACTGTCAAAATGAAACCCATTCCTACTGTTAGTGTGTTACGTAATTACCCCGCTGCTCAAAAAATGGCATGGTAGAAAATTGTAACGATTTGTAAAACTATTTAAGATAATTGTCATTTTATGGTTGATTATTATGTATTGAAATAGAAGCCGATAATAGTAATTAACAAAAAATATGCGTTGCTTTTTTTAAATAAATTTTCAAAGTTGTGTAGCGCTAAACAAATATGAAATGTCAAATTACTCGAAAATGGTTAACATTTGCATAGGGGTCATCAGGGGTCATTTTGTTGCAAATGACCTCTTCTACATCCCCTCAATGGATTGCCGAAATATAACCAATAACCCTGTATATTTTACCGTCGGTAATAGAAAGTCTATTTAGTGTTCGCTCAGCCATCGCATATGAAAGTAAAGTATAATTAGTGCACGAATCCGGCTCGCACTTGGCCGATTTTGCTCTTTGCAGAGTACCGCAATTTCCTTTAAGGTTTATTTTTATTTTTGTCACATTTTAAGGTAAAGTTGAAAATCATGAAATCTTCTTTGTTTAAATTGGAGACGACATCATATCGAGCAACGATAACAGACGCCAATTTCCTTTTCAATAATCGTTCATGAGATTGTCATTTCCTTTTACTACAAATTGAACAGACGCTAGATGGTTAGACCACTATGGTTCATGTCCGTTGAACCGCGTAAATGTCATAATATTGTGGTACAATCGACAATTGGCTACTGTTTATCGGTCGTTGTTCTGGCTTAGAAGCTCCCCAGATGGTGCGAAAAACGTTCGACGTACGGAAGTTATTGGGTTGCAAAAGTATTACGTATTGCAAACAAACGCACGCCCCCTATACGCACGTATTCGGGATGTACTTGGACCGACTTGTCGCTTATCAATGTTTACGCGTCATTTACCGCTCATTATGGTCCTCCTACTGTGGTATTTTGCTACACCAAAACCATGGTGTAATAATATACTTCGCCAGGTATAGCATTCCAAGACACAGTGGTTTCGTGGGTGACACAAGCCTACGTCATCACCGCTGTGTTACCAGTAGTGTGTAGTAATAACTCCTCAACCGCCTTTATTACCTGTGCGAATCCGATATAACAATGAGGTTTTAACTAACAATTACGTTGGTACATGTTTAAATTGAATTGTTTCATTTGATTAGAAAAACGAAACGACAATTTAAACGCTATATTGCTATAAATATATTTTTTAACAGAATGGTGATTGAAAATGTTTCCATAATTCGTGTTTTGTTGCAATAAAGTGGCAACTGGATAGTGACGTAAGCATGTGTCACTCCCGGAATGCCAGACCTTGTTTTTTAGACCATGACCAAAACCACATATTTTATTCTATTTGTATATCCAATATTTAGTAAGCTGTTGTGCCCAACAATTCTTGTTATAATTCAGTACCTAAATCTATGTTTTCAAGTATGAAATCGTATGACACTCATTTAACTCACATTTTATATGTTTTTGAACACTTTTACCGCTGAAAAGCAAACCTTTAGTATGACTATTTTTACATTCAAATCTGTATTTAATATTATAATTTCCTCCTTTTATAAAATCTCAGAATATTTTTATAATTTGACATTGTCATCATAAATTGTCATCTGTCAGTTTCTTTCATGATAAGGCCAGTTAGTGTAATAAGGTCAGGTTCTCACTAAAAGCCGTTATTATTGTTTCTGGCCGAAAATCAAATATTAAGTCATTTTAATTATGTTTGAAATGTTGAACACATACTTCCAGAACGTCTCACAGGGAATATAAAAGCGGCCATCAGTCCTGGCAAAAGTCAGTCCACAGAACATATATATTCTTAGGGAGACTCTTAGGTCTTAGTCAGTCAGTGTATTATCTGAGTCAGTCTTTAATCGGTCTATATTTCATTCAGTTATTTGCTTGTTGTCTGATACATTTGTATTATATCTGAACCCACCCATTACAATAATTTACAGAAGAAACATGTTTCATTGTTATTCCCTACAACTATTATGTATTTGTGTGAGACCCTTTTCGACTGCTGCCTCCGGCCCTCTCGCCTGCGTCAGTGGGAGGCCTCTGTCGTCGTGGGCACTCTTGCGTGACGTAGGACACCACAGCCGACCCCTCCTGAACGGGGAGGTCTCCGACGCTGGGGCGCTCCTCCCGCGTGCCGTAGGAGGCCGAGAAAGCGTTATTTACAAATTCTCCTAAGAACTTTTCCTCCTCTGACAGGGTTGATGTCAACACGAGGCTGCCCTGATCCTGTTCGGCGTCAGACACCACAGCCCCGTCCTCATCCAGCTCCACTACTCTCTGCCGATCCTGCTACATCCTGCTGATCCTGTACCTAACTCCGAGCGTTCCGAGCTACGCGAAACTGAAGTCGACCTAAAGCTCTTACACCCTCACACTTTTTATCCCTTGTATTACTTATTATTCCTCTTTTTTATACATGTGACTTACAATTAGCTCTTCAGCTAATCGTAACGTTACACTACGCGTATAAAATACTACTGACCGTCTTGAAATACCAACTGCGAAAGGTACATACTCGTATTAGCCCACCTTCTCAGCACTCACACAATAAATTCCGAACGTCACATATATATCGACTGTTAAATCCATACTAATATTATACATATACGAAAATAACTCTGTTTGTCTGTTACCTTTACGCGCCAAAACCACAAAACCGATGAAACAGATACAAACCGTTATGAAACATATAGGCAGCCTCGGTCCTGTGGGGTAATTGCGTAACACACTTAGGCCGAATTTCACCAAACTTTTATACCTAGAATAAGTCTTATCCTGAGAATAAAATTTGAATTTTTGACAGTTTTTCCATACTAGAACTGTCAGACGTAAATTTTATTCGTGTCCTTCACCATGCAAACCTCACCTTTGAAAACTTCATGAAAATCTATTTAGAGAACGCCATAAAATAGTCATAAATAGTCACCAAGGTGTGTAGCGGCATCTACAAACGACACATGCGAGCTACATGTCACACTGACGTCACGCAAAATCCTGCATCGCGCAAGCAGAGTTTACCGCGCAACTAGCATATATACAACGTCCCGACATCAATCGTCGGGCAGTTGCCCACCAGGCACAATACCCGTCTGGTCGGAGGATCCCCCCTTTTCTATGGAGGTATGAATGAACTTTAACCCTATTCCTCATACCTCTGTAGGTCAAAAAAATAGTCGCATTATGATTTCGAAGTTATAGCTATAAGTTGGTGAGGATTGTGGGGTAAACGTCTCCACACAATCCTCACCTCAGTGCAAGCAAACGGCCGGGAGTATCGACTTGGTTTCAATTCCAAAAAATCGCGACTCTAGTAGAACAATTTATATGAAAACTTCATGGAAATTGTTCCAAAAGAGTCGCGTCGCGCCTGTCTGTGGGAGCCTTGACACAAACAGACAACGCGGCAATGGTTCAAAGCGGAAGTTCCAGCTAGTATCGACTAATGTTGAAAGAGAGAACATACCAATCGTTTGCAAATAACTGATCACGATTCGTTAATGCACTGTGTTGATGTGAATGAAAATAATGGTATTCGGATTAGAAATACGCATTTGCTTACAGTGATGCGATTTGCGTGCCATTGAGAATCTTATCTATGAAGTATCATATAAATAGTATTAGGTATTTGTATGTGAGGGCAGTAATGGTCCGGTGGTAACGGCCCCGACTTACTCGTACGCTTTACTTTGTGTAAATAATTTCATCACCACTGCTCTTAAAACGGTGAAGGAAGACATCGTGAGGAAACCGGCATGGCCTAGAACCAAAAATTCGAAGTCATGTGACATCTATCAACCCGCACTGGGTCCGCGTGGTAGATTACAGCCCACTTTCTCTCGAAGAGAGGTGGCCTGTTTCCCCGTAGTGGGAACATAATAGGCTGATGAGTATGTTTACACCATACCTGCATATTTTAAGCGATTGCATAGCTTTTATCGCGGGCTTCGAGCGCGGCGACCGAATCAAGAAATTCCGTAACGAAAATAAAACCTAACACCCCCCACTCCGCCTACCATGTGGCTCGGCCGAGCGTTCGCTTAACGTGTATGTATATGGTACGACTGCACTTGAATTAATATCAAAGAAAAAAATACTGCATAAATAAAAAATAAATAAATAATTATAATTGCATAAGTTGATAAAAAATGCTATGCAATAGCTTTACCGCGGCAGTCCCCGAGTGCCACACGTGTTTTCTTTTTATTATGAAAATCTTGTGTTGATAAAAAGGCTTAATGCTCGAAACCTTTTGAACAATGGCAAATTTCATCTCATTCACCGATACCAATCCCAACTTATTGAATTGAGGCATTTAAATAGATAGACGTTCCGTGATTTGGTAAAAGAACGGTTAACATCCAAAAAGGAGCTCTATTTGAAAAAATAAACATTTTGGTGTTGTAATAATTTCCATACTTCGATACAGTTTTCGTCGCGTGGTCGTGCAAAATATTACAAAGCATAAGCAAAAGTGGATGCATAGGTATATAATTATGTTATCCTTGTTTTGTAATTACAATATGTGTATAAATAATGTTTATCTCTTCCAATTTGACATTATTTCGGTAGACAATCGAGTACTTCTGCGTATCTACTTCTAATCTAAATGAGCTTCCATCGATTGGTAAGCCTTTCCAATGTCATTGCTACAATCGATAGTTGGTTTTTCCCGCGAAAACTAAACTCTTTTGACGAGTGTTAAGAAATAATTTTGGCTGTCATATTTTGGCTATCATATCTTGGCTATCATATTTTGGCTATCATATTCTGGCTATCATATTTTGGCTATCATATCTTGGCTATCATATTTTGGCTATCATATTTTTTTGAAAACCAAACATTTGTTCTTGATTCTTGTCATCACCCTCATGCCCTTATCACAATTTACTTGTGATTGGCGCAGCATGTATTGTCCACAAATTAAAAAAGAGATGGCAATCATTAATAGGTAATAGGTAAATACGGGCTAATGTCTGCAACTCCACGTCAATGCGCGTATTTTGCGTAAAGGTTTCCACAAACAGACGTGACGCAACTCTAGTAGAACAATTTCTATGAAAACTTCATGGAATTTGTTCTACAAGCGTCTTGTCGCGCTGTCGTATCGCGCTGTCACGTCGCGCTGTCGCGTCGCGCCTGTCTGCGGGAGCCTTTCGGCAGAAAATAATAAGTCATATCCAACTACGTCGTAGAATACCTACTTAATATCGAATATATCTTTTTGTGTGCAGAAACTATTTTTTTTTTTGACAAATTCGTGCACTGACCGGACAGGTCCACTTATTCTGTGTGGTTTTTCCTAAAAGACCATTTCAGACTCAAATCTACATGGTCTTCACATGACCTGACCAAGATTATGTGTGAACTTTAAAAGAGACTGTGACCTCCGAGTTTGTTTCGGCCTTTCTTCTCAGAGTAGTCAGATAGGAAACGCCGACTTCATCTAGTTTTAAAATATGATTGACGTGTAAAAGTGTTTGTACAAACCTACTTACAGAAATAAAATCATTTATCATTTTATTAAATTATAGATAATTATAACTCTTTATGGTAACCCAAATGTAAGATACATCCAAAAAACAATTTCTCAACAAGCTTACAATAGGCGGTGTTGCCGCAAATTGATTTAGGCGAACCTTAGGGTAGACAGAATGGACCATTGTAAAGGCTCCCGCAAACAGGCGCGACGCGACTCTTGTAGAACAATTTCCATGAAGTTTTCATAAAAAAATGTTCTATTAGAGTCGCGTCGCGCTGTCGCGTCGTGCCTGTTCGTGGAAGCCTTGATGCTATTGGTCCTTGAGTACCATGAGTTTATAGGTCCTTGCTTCCTTAGCGGTGGATGAAAGTCATAATGCAATATTTAATCTTGAACTATCTATAGGTCAGCCTAAAAAAAACATCTACAAAAGACACCAAAGCAACACCAGAAACACAAAAAGAAATGTTTGAAGACATTATTCTAAACATCTGTCAACATGAAAAGGCCATTGATGATAATTTGAAACTCTTCTGACTTCACTCGCCTTCTTTACTACAAAGCGTCATATAAAACACACAGTGAACTCAATTTAGGGTACGGGCAGCCACGAAAGTCGATTAACACTGTTTTTAGGATTCCATACAGAAAGGGTGCCAACGGAACCTTATTACTAAGCCTCCGTAGTCAGATAGGAAACGCCGACCTCATCTAGTTTTTAAAATATGATTGACGTGTAAAAGTGTTTGTTCAAACCTACTTAAAGAAATAAAATCATTCATCATTTATCCGCTGTCCATCCATCTGTCTATCAACGGGCTGTATCTCATGAATCGTAATAGGTAGACAGTTAAAATTTTCACAGAGTGTATTTCTAATGCCGCTATAAAAACAAATAATAAAAATAAAATAAAGTGAAAAATTAAAGGGGGTCCCTCATAAAAGCAACGTGTTTTTTTATATGTAGTGTTATATTGTACGATGGGATGGAACCCTTCGTGTGGGAGTCCGCCAGCACTTGGCCGGTTTTATTATACGCATCACTAAATAGTCACAAAATATTTCGATACACTGCTTTTCAGCATTTCATTTAAAAGTAAAAACTTAATATTACTTATTTGTTTAATTTTTTTATTAATATCCAGCACAATAATTGCTGTTTATAAATCGGAACGTTAATCCTCTTTCATTGCTGGCCGTACCTATACTCTGATCTATCATCAAAACATAAATGTTGTGTTGCGCGCATGCTGTGACCAGAATCGACGTTAACTTCATTCTTGTTAATCATTCACTTGTCATGTACGTCATTCGTGGTTGAGCGAACGATTTTTAAGGCTGGTAAATTAGAAAAAATAAAGATTTTGATCGGTCCCCTTGTTCAGAAAAGTTTACTGCTGTACTTTGTCGTTGAACGGAACTTGCATAACTAAAAACGTATGTTTTTTTAAGGGAGTTTATTTTTATAAGTCCCACTGACGTATACCTAGGTGTATGTTATATGTTCATATATATTATAACACATCATTGGGACTTGCTGAGCTTGACCAACTTAGATCACAGTATGTTGACTATTTAAGAGGCTGACAACAGCTAAAGCGCGGTGACTGTCGGACTGCATAGAAAAGAAAGAGAAGCGCGATGACACAACGCTGATAATTTATTGCAAAATATGAAGCAATTATCTATTTACAAAACTATTGATTGGACTAAAAAATTAAAAATTGATTACGTTAATGTGTTGCTTGTAGAATAATCTGACATGTATGGTTTTTAATCGTTAAAAGAATTTTTTTGAGGTATCTTCGTGATGTTTTTCTATCGTATCAAATTAGTTATATTATGTTTTCAACACACTATCTAACTAGTATATATCCTTAAGAATATCATATATTTTTTTGATTTTGTTTACTGCAGTGGTTCATAAACTTTTAGGCATTATAAAACTTGCGTTTAGGTCCTCTAGTCCCCTTAATTAGACAAAACAGCTTCCCATCCCATACATTTGCTGTTATCCATTTTATGGTAGCCGTCTTTAACAAAACCCTGAACTTTATTGCTGTATAAATGGTCTACATTTAGTGCTGTTGCATCATAATATTTTTATTGCTTGTTTACCGTTTTATGTTTTAACCATACCGTACCATCTTCCACTACTCTGGCGGATCTCATTTTTTTTTGATTGACCATGATAAATAGTGATTGTCTTTTTATCAGTAGCCCTAATATAAGGAGCATGTCTGGTCTCCCGTCAAAAAAAAGTCATCTATTTTATAGAGAGTACCCACAGATGTAACTAGAATAAGTCATATAAATTCGGTTTCGTGTGATAACTTCCATATTCGCACATAAATAAAGTGTGTGATATGGCTTCAGATGTTGACGTATTTGTATGGCGACAAAATCTTGTAATTAATATCAAGATATTATTAATGTTTTTGAAACGAAATGGAAACATTTCCTGATACTGAAGCCTCACACGTTCTTATAACAACACGATCTAGTAGTATTAATTTATAGGTTAACCCTTACGGCTCGAACAATGGCGAAGGGTCTAAATAACACAATTCCTATCAAACTCAAAGCATTTATTTAAAATAAACCAATTACAGGCACTTTTGAATTGTCAAGGGGTCAGTCTGGCAGAAAGATGAAGCTAGTTGCCTATTCCAAAGCGTAGTAGGTACCTATGGAGAAGAACGGGCAAGAAACTCCACGGACACTCTTATAAATTAAAATATTGTTGCAAAAAAATGGTTATATTATTCATGTTGAAATTATATCAGCACCTCTGTCGAGGGTATCTACGAGTATGCGTTGCTTATGTCGCAAATTGATTTGATTTATCTTTTTTTTGCAACCGCTTAATTTACCCGTTCTTCCTCCTTCACCTTTTTTGATTTATCCTGATCAATATCAATAGTTTGTGCAATGAAGACCCGATTTCCTAGAGTCCTGATTTAGGAAGAAAATCATGATCTGTCTGTTGCACCTGAATACCGCCAAAACAAGTGCTAGAACTCTCCATAAATACATATATGAGGGAAGGAGTCCTCTTAACTTCTGTAATTGGCATGATGAAGTCTTGTAGATAAACCGCCATGACTCAGATGTCTGATCAAACTTGACTTATTAGATAAGATCTCGATGCAAATGACATTTAAGAATGCATTAATTCAACTCAATTATATTATCATTAATATAATGAATTATCTGAAGTGCCTTCGTTGTAAGTAGCATTCTTATTCCAGTGCTCTTGTGATCTTTAAGTGGCTACTTACATAAAAGGATAAGTAGGAAAATGATAAATGATTTTATTTCTGGAAGTAGGTTTGTACAAACACTTTTACACGTCAATCATAATTTAAAAATTAGATGAAGTCGGCGTTTCCTATCTGACTACTCTGAGAAGAAAGGTCGAAACAAACTCGGAGGTCACAGTCTCTTTTAAAGTTCACACATAATCTTGGTCAGGTCATGTGAAGCCATGTAGATTTGAGTCTGAAATGGTCTTTTGAGGAAAATCCACACAGATCGAGTTGACCTATCCAGTCAGTGCACGCGTTTGTCAGTAATCGTGCAGCTCAACTCAGAACTTAAGGAGCTCAACGATTCGACGAACAATACCAGAAAAAGGTCATTTGGGTAGGTAGGTTAGTACTTAACAGCATCCATATTCCAGCTGTAGCCAATCTGTTAATATTCCGTAACACAAAATGGTCATTGATAAAATGGTAGGTTAACCCCTGAATTATGGACAAATGACGATTGCAGGGATAGATATGTTCAGAGCCGCTAAAACTTAAGCCCTAGATTTATAAATCTGTCTGTTTATATGTTCGTGTCGGTACGACTTTTACGATGTGCTATGAGCTCGAAAATGATGTGAACGTCGTCCGGACGTCGTAGGAAGACATAGTGACCTTATTGGTGATGTTCTTCAGAAAGGTCTGGTGCGTAGTACTCGCAACCGGCGCGCTTGTATGACCTAATGTATGAACGTAGACGAGCCAAAAGGAGTTTGTAAGGATCGTAGCAGGTGGCGTTCTGTAGTTTCTGCCTACCCCCAAGGGAAGAAGGCGTGAGTTTATGTATGTATGTGTTATAGGTATAACCCTATAATGTTCCAACTGTGGGACACAGGCCTCCTTTCTGTGTATTGGAGTGGGCCGCAATCCACCACGCGGGCCCAGTGCGGGTTGGTCTCACAAGTCTTGATATTGGTATTTCTCATGTCCTGGTTAAAATATTAATCTATATTTAATGCCTTTAAATATTACTTAGGTTGGTATCAAGTCCGACTAGAGGGCTTTAGACAAGTGGCAATCGCTTTCAAAGCGATTCGTATTTCTGCGACTTTCAATAGGATTGACAGAAGTTTTTCGGTAACTTTTGTCAGTTTTATACATTTTTGACCTTTTCACCATCGTTACCACACTCTGGCTACGCTCTCTGATACCCTTATGAATAAAATATTTTCGTTGTTACAGGAGGCGTTGCGAATGGATATTCCTTGGAGGTGTGGAGTTTGACTGAAACTGTCGACTGTCAGTCACCAAATTCACCAACAAACTTACCAATGTGTTATGAATACAACATTTCTGGGGTGAGTCAGTTACGTAATGTTTGATTTTGTTTTGATGAATGGAAATACGTTAGAAGACAGTGATGATTGAGGAAGCATTTGGTCGGAATGGATCATTTCAGACATATTTCCTTAATATAATTTCTTTTTTGAAACTGCGGGCTAATTGTGTAACACAATATCAGTACGAATGGCTTTCATTTTGAACTAGATTTCAGACTTTTTGATTTCTGGCCTACCTGACTAGCAGCCGCAGCGTCACCTCATTTTTTTGCCCTATTTATTTGGGGTCGACACAGCATGTCTTTTTGAAAGAAAGAAAGAAAAATATTTTATTTGGGACCCGCACAGGAAATACAAACAATAAAAAAGGAACATTTAAAACTAACAAAATCAACATTAAAAACAATAATAAACAAGTAAAAATAAAAGACCTGTGCGAGGCCAAAAGCCTCCTATCTCAGCATAATGCTGCGATATTTAAAAAAATAAATACCGCAGCACTGGTATTCTGATAGGGCCCGCTGTGATGCCACAGACACACCATACTTCCATATTTTTCCTCTCTATTATTCGTCATCTCAGTATTCACCCCCCCCTTTCAAGCCATATCTACTAGACTCCTTCAACGATCTTTAAACGCTCGAATGATATTGATTTGGGGACGTTATTGGTAAACGGGATATTATTAATTGCACATCAAATAAATAATCACATAGCAATTTATTTCCATCATTTAAATACTGACTGCACAGCAAATTAAATACTGACTGCACAGCAAATCAACCAGAATGAACTAAGTTTCCAAAAACATTATAAATGTTCCCGAAAATACTAACCCTAGATGGTCGACGTCAGTGGCATCCCGAGGTTCGGTTGGTTAGGTTCCTTTAAACCCTTTAGATAGAAATAGGAGCCCCGCGTAGCGGGGCTCCGTCGACCAGCTTATTAACCCTAACCCTATATTTAGATTACCCTAGATTTCGGTAAAACGCAATTAAAAAAATGTGGTACTCGTTGGGAATAGAAAATAAATTGATGAAAAAGCTTTTGCTTTAGGAAAAATCGCTGTACGCTGCGAAAATAAATTGTAGTGTGTTTAGTGATATTTTGAGTTGAATATTTTGCTGTGCAATCAGTAATTTTGATGGGAATTCGGAATCTTATTGCATAGAAAAAGGATATTTTTTGATTTGCGTTTAAATACTACCCTTGGTAAACATTTGTGCAATAGTCTTGTGGAATGTATTTAAAAAAACAAGATGGCGGTCTAAGTTCTGATTATAGCCACGCGCCAAAAGATCCTTGTAGTTGATATGGCTAGAAAGGGGGTTAGTACTGAGATGACGACTGATAAAGAAGTATGGAAAATATGACATGCTGCACCTATTTCACTATATGACATTTTTTGTGTCTACACCACAGAACGTGACGTGGTCGTTGATCCCTGCACTCTCGAGCACCGTAGCTGAGACATGCGCAATTCGCCCCGGATGCGCGTACAACGTCAAACTGATGTCGCATCCCTGGGATGGACACACCACGGCCAATCTACTTGTAGAACTTGATGGTGAGTTGGCATAACAACCTCAGGTTTTGTAAACTTGATTGATAAACCTGCTGGAAAATATTGATTGTGTAAAACAATAAAATCACCAACTTAATTATGTACAGTCAGCCTCCAAAAGATGTATAAACGACAAGACTTCATTTAATTGTTTAAAATCTTTGTTCCCTATTTATGGTATGAATGTGTATTCATAAAACATAATTATTACACATTGGGTACTTAATTTTAGCTATGGAATTACAGAAACACACCGACACACAGACAGGTAAGTGGACAACGGAATAGGATCAAATAACACAAAAAGATTATCAGAAAGACTAGGAATAGCTTGATGCAAAACAGGCAGAAATGATGATAAAAGGAGGAAGGCTTGTGCCCTTGCAATGTGATGAAAAACGCTGCCTAGATTTAGATAGTTATTAATTGAATAGGATGTTTTGTGCATAGTATGTATGAGCCTGCTCACGCGACTTCGGCGCGCGCCGCCATTTTGTATTAAAGTCAGTGTGTCCCTAGCCGGACTTATAAGTTGAAAAAAAACAAAAGATTCGACTATACATTCATACACCAAATGTATTACAGGCCTAATAAAAATGGTTGACTTACCTGTACCAGAATTCTACAAGCATATTTTGTTCCAGAATGTGTCGTTGGAGTATGCTCATGCGCACACTGGCCCCGCCTACCCGTACCAGTGGTTTCTGCGCAGTCAGTCATCATCAAAGACAAGATGTATTCCAACATAAGCTGGACTCTGCCTATACCGAGCTACCCGCAGAGACTGCCTTCTGCTAAGTTGGGCAAGCAAAGCTATGTTGTTAGGTTAGTATTAATAAAAAAAACTATGTTTATTGGAAGTGATTTTAGTATTGTATATAAATATGTATAGTGTACTAGCTGACCCTACTAACGCATGACGTCGTCCTGTCCAAATAATAGTTCATACAAAAATCCCATAGAAAAAAGGACTTTCCGTTTTTCCCATTTTTCCATCATTCGAGAAGCTTTTCCAGTTTTTCTTTTCTTAAAAACTTAATTCGGACTATTACGAACATTTCGAAAATATATCCAAATCGTTCTAGCCACTAGGCTGTAAAACAGCCTTCAAAATTCGCTAGACCTACGATATTTATCACACCCTGGGTAGTGATCTCGGCTAAGCGTTATACCTGTTAGTGCGTCTGACCACCGCAGCCGTCACCGGGACGTCACCGACACCAATATAACGGCGCGTGGCGCAGAAGTAGCGCTACATACATTTACTAGTGCCGCGTATCCACCGCACGTCCGTCACCCTAGCGCCACTCGTCATCCCGGCCGTCGAAGTTTCGAGTAGTTCGGCGCGACCGCTAGAACTCGGCCTGAGATTGTGATGGGCCGAAGTCCCTGCAATACAAAATACATTTGATCTTGTTTGTCCATAAACTGCCGCCGTCGGTGGCGCCATTCGCCCGGCTTTTGTTTTGTCAATCATAACATATTGAACCGCCGACTTCGGTCGCGGTGGATCGCCGTCACCGGGACGTCACGTTCGGTTCGAATAATCTCATTTCTCGGTGACGTGACGTCCCGGTAACGGCAGAAGTGGATAAACGCCCTTGCGGTAGCACAACTGTCGAACTACAAGGCCGAAACGGAGACGAGAACATGTCTAAGCCAAAGCCCGTGCTGTGCTGTTTACAGATTTCGGCCTCAGATCCGTTACAGCCATACTGGATATATTCTGGCTATAATACGAGAGAAGAAGAAGAAGCACATTTACTCAATTGAATTATTCATCTATATACGTCAGGCAATAATAAGACGTGGATATTTTATCTTGACAAAAATACCTTTTCTGTTTTCAAATGTTTTTCCTTGTAAAAACAGTACAAACATCTTTCCTGCGTGACATCTGCTTGTTTTCCCACGTACCCTACTACAATCCATCTCATCAAGGAAAATGGATTGGTTTTCCTGATATATATTTCACTTTTGTCTCAGAAGTCACAAAAAAAATGTCTCGGAGTCGGAAGTGACCAGAGGGCCTCGATAAAGACATGCCATTCTATCAGCGATAACGATGGTGGAAAAATCTAAAATATTGATTGATATAAGTAGCATAAGCTGCCGAAAAAATCGGACAATTCTGTTAACAGTCGTTGTAGAAATACGAAACTCTTTGAAAGCGATTGCCACTTGTCTAGGCCCTCAGCGGGGTAATTGCGTAACACACTAACAGTAGGAATGGCTTTCATTATGACAGTTCAACAACATTCACTGCGTTATTTACGTTGTTGAGCGGACAAATTTTTCGAACCTAAGAAGCAATGGATTAACAATAGCCTTCAAAATTATTCAGATTGTGATTGATAGTGTGTTACGCAATTAGTGTGCAGGTTACCATTTTCCATCATGAATGTCGGCCTTATTGTCAATCAATAGATTGACAATAAGGCCGACATTAACATAACATTTAAAAAAAAACTACTTTATCTAGTGTCTTCAGATCAACTTCTCTTAGTATAATCTGACATTCTAGGCAGGTCTTCTCGAGTTACGTCTCTGACGTCTCTATTTACTTAATCACCAGCCATTCGCATTGAGGTTTACGTAGTCTTCTCCGCGAGTAATCTCACATCACCATCTAGGCGGTCATGTGATTTTCACTGCCATGAGTATGAATATTGTCGCCGGGCAGTGAAAATCTTATAAAGAACTTTTTAGTGTTTTTCTTTATTTGACGTGTAGAAAACCACGTACGAACGTGCATATGTCTAAGATACTTTTAATGCCTTCTATTGATAATAATGATAACCTTGGAGAACGTCAATGACGACCATTATCAGACAGTTTTTCTCTTCCCCTGTAAAATGATCCTGAGTTTTTAAGCTATTGCATAGCTTTTATCGCGGGCTTTGAGCGCGGCGACCGAATCAAGAAATTCCGTAACGAAAATAAAACCTAACACCCCCCACTCCGCCTACCATGTAGCTCGGCCGAGCGTTCGCTTAACGTGTATGTATATGGTACGACTGTACTTGAATTAATATAGAAAAGAAAAGAAATACTGCATAAATAAAAAATAATTATAATTGCATAAGTTGATAAAAAATGCTATGCAATAGCTTTACCGCGGCAGTCCCCGAGTGCCACACGTGTTTTTTTTATCACACGGCGACCACATCCATCTCTGACTGGCTCCCATTTCTTTAAAATCATCTTAAAAAGCTACCTTATTTCCTTCCACAGTCTCGGCAAGCAAATGGTGACAGATGCCATTTCGTCCCCGTGGTTTGCAAACGTCATGACCGCTAACGTCGATGCTGATGGGTTTGTCTCCGAAGGTGACACCGTTCGTTCGATACTCTTCCCAATATCACAACAAATCGAGCTTAAAGTGAAGCTGTTGGCTAGAGTTAAATTGGTAGATGAAAGGGGGTGCATTGGACCTGCAGGAAATGCTACGGTTTTTGGTTAGTATTTTTTTTTTTACATCACTGATTTCTTTAGTAGAATCTCTTATGTAAGCCAAACATACGTGCTGCACAGGTATTCGCAAACGTTCGATTCGCTATCGGATTCGATTGTTAAGGTTTGTTTACGGGTAACGCTACAAAATGGAAACTTTTATGGTAGAAAATGTAAAAAGTAGTAAATAAATAATAATTATTAGGTATTTCGTAACATAACATGTGCTACCTTAAAATATACATACGTACATACATATATAAACTCACGCCTTGTTCCCATGGGAGTAGGCAGAAACTACAGAACGCCACCTGCTACGATCCTTATATACTCCTTTTGCCTCGTTTACGTTCATACATCTGGTCATACACGCACGCTGGTTGCTGGTACTACGCACCTGACCTTTGTAAAGAACATCACCAATAAGGTCACTATATGTCTTCCTAGGGCGTCCCCTTCCGGCGTTTCCACTCACATCTGCCTTTTAAATACCTTTTGTTAGTCGCCCTTCATTCATCCTCTCAAATATATATTGTGTAAATAAATAAAAAAAATTAACTAGCATCCATTTTATAAAAAATCTAATATTATGATTTTCTTATTTCCAATAAACTTGCTTTGTCACTATATCGAAGGCGTCCTCTAAACACACAATACAAAACACAAATCGAAAAACGGAAAATATTGGCAGTTCAAATCTAAATGAACACTTACTTACATTAATCCGACAGCTATTTGCAGTCGGGAGCATGTTGGAAGTCTGAAACTCCAGCAGACCGTAGCGTGCATGGTCACCACTAGAGACTCTGACTTCCAGACTTGCAGTTATAAGCAATGTCTTGTGTTCAAGGCTAAATGTTTCAAAATAAATAGCATTAATAACCTAATTTACTCATTACCTAATTTTACTTTCTTGCAGATCCTGTGGAACTTTCTAAGAGCAAATTCTCATTCGGAGTTTACGTAAGTAAATATCTGACACATTTAATTTTTCAAAGTTAAAATAAAAAGCTAATAAGAATTCGTTTCTGTAATATCTAAAAATGAACAAAAACTGTATTTTTATACCATTCAGAGACAGAAATCCAATCCTATCCTACTAATATTATAAATATGAAAGTTTGTGAGAATGAATGGATGAATGGATGGATGGATGGATGGATGTTTGTTACTCTTTCACGCAAAAACTACTGAACGGATTTGGATGGAATTTGGAACACAGGTAGTATATAACCTGGATTAACACGTAAGATACTTTTTATCCCGGTAATACGTTCCCGTGAGATAATTTCCGACATCCACGCGGGCGAAGCCGCGGGCAAAAACTAGTAAAATATAAAGTAATGGCTGTCATCCCACGCACACTAATTCAATCAAATAGGAAAACGGAAATAAAGGGAAATGGAATACTTTACGAACAAATGGACAAGAGGCCTTAATGTAAGGCCGTATAGTCTTAACAAACAGTGAAGGGAGAAGGCGAACTTCGCTTTTCTTGAGGGTCCTACAAAACGGCTGAAAGGTTAATGTCAAGATCAAGGTCGTAAGGGTCCTCTTGTCGTCTTCTAATTACAGGCCTACCGTTTAAGACTAAAGTGTTAGGTACTAGTAGTTTATTAAGTTTTCTTTTTGCGATTTGCATGTCGGTATTAGGTTGTACTCGTACATTGATCAAAATATGATTCGCGACCGTAACAAAAATGTATTTACATAATTGTAATCATTAAAATCAGCAATACAACTCAATTCAGTTCAAATTACCCTATTGAATGACTCATTTTATAAAATCATGACATTTGAGGCCAATTCTAACTCGTCAATTTGTTGTGATGTCTTTTCGGGGGTCCTGGCCAGTTAAGGTAAGTTTTTCTCCGCCTTCCGTATCCAGACTGTCCCGCACTTCTTTTTTAAGTCATAGGATTTTCTTTCATACCTATAGCAGTTTCTTTTCTTCACCAGGCAATACTAGGAGCTCTAATTGGCGCCTGGGCAATGGGTGCAGTCTTCGTGCTTAGCGCACGAAACGTCAAGCGCGTGCTAAAGTCATTCCGCCCAGCTCCCGTGTCCGCTCCACTTGAGCCACTCAGGCGTCGCCCTGCGTGGTTCCCGCTGCAGCTGCGAACGTGAGTAATAGAATAATAGCATTATTTTTGCGAAGAATTTACGAAAAATTGCGTTTATTGTTGTTCTCAAGGGTTATTAATGTGTGTCCTTATACGGTGCCGATGTTTTTTTGTGAACTTGTTTTACAGTATTTTATAATAATAATAATAAATTTCTTTATCGCTATAAAAACAAGTTATAGAAAAATGTGAGACCCTAGCTCCAGAGCTAGGTAGAGTACCTGTATTTCAGGAGCCAGTGACTTCTTCCAATTAGCAAGTATAATGCAGCGAAAGTTGATAAAATTATATTACTTAAAATTAAGTTAAACATTTAATTCATGAACTAAAAATAGAAATAGAAAATAAAATTATAAGTAAAGCAAAAAAGTTTTTTAAAAGGCAATAAATTACTCTAAAAAGTACTGTGTAACAATTAATATACCTACCTATGTTTCGGCATTAAAAAACAATTATTGCGTATGAATATACAGTTGCTCTCAAGGATTAAAAGTGTTTTTACGGTGTTTTAGGTTTACAGCGGTGTTTCGTTTGTGAACTTTCTTTTTATTCGGAATTTGTCAACTCGTGATTATTGCGGCAATTTTCTTTTGTAAATTATGTCTAATCAGTATAGTAATGTAATGAGACATTATTGATAAAATATCTATGGGTACTGTGGTAACCCCTAGCCTACTTATTTGCTTAAAACACATTGACATTTACGGCGCAATTTATTGCTAAATTTTCTCTTGGTGCTATGATTTTCAACAGGCAATTAATTCCTCTGAAAATTGCTCGTGTAAGAAGACGAATTAATATCTTACGTCCAGATGAGATCCCGTCTCCGGAGAGAGTGATGTGAAGATATAAACCCTTTTTCGTTAAAGCTCACGATGTAACGTAAAAGCCTTTTCATGATTTAAGTTTAACTTAGGTTGGGTTTATTTATGTAAGATAATAATAATAATATGATGGAGTACACACATTACATTACAACAACATTATTTATATTCCGAATTACCGGAGCTTGCGGATACTTTTGAAGGCGATCAATACGATAATAATATGAAATGTAATTTACCTGTGTTGGTGTATAAATAATATAAATATTCATCTTTATTGATACAATAAGAACATTCCAATAATCAAGTCAAAATCAAAAATTCTAAATTTTTTGTTTCACATAAACCTACATGGGCACTTGTTGACCGTCAGAAGCTAGGTGCACGGTTCCAACTGGTCGTTTCCTATGGAGAAGAGCCGGCAAGAAACTCCACGGTTATAAGTATGAAAGTAGAAATCTAATTTCTTTTTCATCATAATTATGCCGTGAAACTATGATAGTTACTTATTTGAGGATAGAAGGTCCCCCTTAAATATTTAAATTTTCTAAGCCTCGGTGTGGTTGACCTTTTGGTACAATTAAATGTCATCTTAACCTCGCTCTCCAAGGTACTGAAGTAATAAACTATTAAAACAACCATAAATCACCCAGAGCAACTATGTAACAAGTGCCTGATAAAATATGTATAGCAACTCGCATCGTTACCCGAATGTTTCGACAAAGCCTACAGGCGTTCGGTGGGAAAGCTTTGATTTGGAAACGCAAAGGCTCAATTTTGGAGCCCAAATATGGTTTAAGTTTTACAAAGGGTACATTACTTAATAATTAACTGTTGAATTTTCTTAGTTATGTGGCAAAACTTAAAACATCACTGGGTTTCGGCTAACCCTTTTATTTTCAATCTCACTTGCATATCTGATTTTACATAACGGCTTAATAGAATATTTAATAATTTAGAAATTAATGTTATTTTGCGTCGATTAAAATCCTAATTAGAAAACACTAAAACTAAAAGCATGCCATATCAGTACATAATACCTACTGAATCAGCATTTATTTTAGATATTTTGTTTGTTTTTGCGTATCGATAAAAACACTCGCTCGTCTTCAAAGCTTACACGTGTTACAACTCAAGTAATATTACAAGCGGGCTTATGTTTATGAAGGCAAAACATCGTTGGTAGGTAAGGATTTCCCTTATTATATTATATTATTTACCTTCTATTTATTTTTTAACCTTCTTTATTGGTAAGCCACTAAGTAATGCGAAGTTCTGTTTGATAGGACTATTGGATCAATATCTTAATACATTTTGTTTTTGAACACTCTTTTATGCAAGAACTTCTTAAATAAGTATGACGGTAATATTCACAAGTAAATAGCTATTGAGAGTTTATCTGAATTATCGCAGAAACCGGGCAAATCGTTTCGTTTATGAAGGGTTTGCCGTATAACAGTTACCTCGTTACTCAGGACATCACAATAAAGAAGATATATCAGCCGCGGGGTAATTGCGTAACACACTAACAGTAGGAATGTGTTTCATATTGACAGTTCAACAACATTCATTGCGTTATTTACGTTGTTGAGCAGATAATTTTTTGGAACATATGAAGCAATGGATTAGCAATAGGCTTCAAAATGAATTAAATTGTGATTAATAGTGTGTTACGCAATTACACAACAACATTGTGTTACAATTATTATTATTATGGTGAGATTTTTACAGAATAGACATTGTTTAAACGTAACCGAGATTAAATTATATATTTCTTTACATACAAATAACTCATTTGAACAAACAGAACTAATTTAAAAGTAAAGTTTACCCTAACGAGCAGCCGTCAAAACTGGGAAACAAATTTAATGGGGTTTGCCGAACAAAATAATAGATGGCGATAAGTCTCTGCATATCGCCCACTCTGTTTGCCTTTTAGTTCCGAAGTTGGTTTTAACGTGAATTTGTTATAAATATTGATCGCACATTACCGGTAACTTTTAATGTGGAAGTTTTGGGGTTTCAAAGTTAATAATTAAGTATAATATTTTATTTTATATTTTTAAATAATTTAAGAGATCTCAATATTTATTGCTGAGGACATCAAAGTTGATAAACATTTACTAAAAAATATAAAAAAGTCGATTTCTTCTTACACCTTGCAGGTGGCGTTCTGTAGTTTCTGCCCCCATGGGAAGAAGGCGTGACTTTATGTATGTGTTCTCAGAACATGAACAGTAATCATTAAGCAATGGTACATTCCTCACAACGGTACACAATGTACTGGTAATTTTTAGGGTTCCGTATCCAAAGGCGGCCACAGAACCCTCTTACTAAGCCTCCGCTGTCTGTCCGTCCGTCCGTCCGTCTGTCTGTCTATCTGTCAGCGGGCTGTATCTCATGATCACTCATAGGTAGACAGTTGAAATTTTCAGTGTGCCACAATAACAATAAATAATAAAAATAAAGTAAACAATTAAAGGATGTCTCCATTCAAGAAACGTGTTCATTTTCGGCGTTTTTTTGCCTTGTGATACGGAATCCTTCGTGTGCGAATCCGACTCGCACTTGGCCGGTTTTTATGGACCTTAATAGGTGTTAAGGCTCCTTCAAACAGGCGCGACACAAAGCCACCGCCTGTCGCGCGACGAGCGGTGCCTTTGTGTCACGTGCGATTTGCGTCGCGTGTAGCGCCTGTTTCAAGGAGCCTTTTTATTCTTGGGTTTTTTTTTTTTAGCCTACCTCGTTCTTTTTTGTGTTTGTGTGTTTTTTCTTTGCGTCATGTTTACCGCAGATAAATGTATTTTCTTTATTTTTTCTTTCTTTATCTTCTAAGCTTCAAGTTTGTTATATTCAGTACTTAGACTATGCATTGTTTTTTCATCGAACTGTTTTCAACAAAACTATAGGTGAGTAGATACTTATGTACCTAAATAAAAGTTCCTTTTTAACGCGCCCTTCGCATGTCCTCGGTACGAAGCATGTAGGCTTGTCTCGACAAGGTCAGAAAAGCGCAAATGTTGACAAACCATTTCATTTGGCTTTTTTCCACCTTTCTCTTGTTTCAATTAGGTATCAAACATAATGCTGAACCCTAATTGCGTAACGCACTATCAATCATAATCTGGATCATTTTGAAGGATATTGCTATCCATTGCTATTGCATTGAGCAGACAATTTTTTCGAACATATGAAGCAATGATTTAGAAGTAGGCTTTAAATGTTTCAGATTGTGATTGTTACGAAATTAGTAGGGTGCAGTTTACGATATTTATTTTACATTTCCACTGACCACAGCTCTTTAAGGCTCCCACAGTCAGGCGCGACGCGACAGCGCTACACAAAGGCGCCGCGTGTCACGCGATGAGCGGTGCCATTGTGTCGCGCTGTCGCGTTGCGCGTGTTTGCGGGAGCCTTTATTCGTATATAAATATATGGTATACAGGGTGGAAGACATCAATAGGCCGTGAAGGGAAACCACTTTAAATCCTTAAGATAGATTATTTTACTTAAAAGAAACAAAACTGCATTTAAAGATTTCTCAAAAAGCTTACCTAAACCGGGAATTGAACCAACCAAAAATTCAAAAAATAAACACTCGCTATTTTATTCTACTAATCGATACGATAAAATCTCTCTAATAAACATTTGGTCTTAGAAATAATTAAAGATCATGAAATCTAACATTAATTTTATTTTATGTTCAATTCTAATATGAAGGACACGTAAATATGAAAGGAAGTTATGATCTAGCAAGACTGATACTTGAACTATTTAAAATTACAATTTGATACACTTTAATAATTTTACTAATAAGTTGTTCGAAATGAGACCCTCGATACGGATACATAAATTTAGTCTTTTTTGAAATTCACTTCGTGTATGCTCCTATAATAATAACATTTTTTACCTCAACCCTTGTCTCTTCTACAGTCTCATAAGACTTTGTAAATAAAAAAAAATATATGGCCCCAAAAAAAATAGTCCAGACGAGTGTAAGACGTAATGTTTCTTGGAGAAATTTTATCTTTAACGTTAACTGTATCGACTATAGAAATAAAATAACGAGTGCTTATTTTTTGAATTTTTGGTTGGTTCGATTCCCGGTTTAGGTAAGCTTGTCGAGAAATATGTAAATGCAGTTTTGTTTGTTTTTAAAAATAAAGAAATGTTTCCTGTAAGTAAAATAATCTATCTTAAGGATTTAAAGTAGTTTCCCTTCAGGGCCCATTGATTTTTGCCACCCTGTATAAATATATCGTGACACGTTGATGTCGACGACCTTTAATGACAGTGTTATCATACGAAATTCACACATGATTATTATTAAGTTAATCACAACACTTCATCGCGGCAATAAACTTGATATTTGATAGTCGTAAAGCCATTAAAGATATTCACTGTATTACGCATATGTACTATAAATCATATTGATTCATCAGTCTCTGTCAATTTATTGAATCCATAATTAATATTTTATTAAGCAGGTTTGCAAAATGCTGAATAACGTTATGTACTTGTTTACATTTTTAACCGATTACAAAAATTAGGAGGTTCTCAATTCATCTGTATTTTCTTTTTCTTGATCTGTATGTACCTATCATTAAAATAATGTTTTGTTTATATTAATACTAGCTGTTGCCCGCGACTTCGTCTGTAATCCAGGATGAAAAGTAACCTATGTCCTTACCCAGATCATGGTCTATCTGTGTGCCAAATTTTATCCAAATCCATTCAGTAGTTTTTGAAAGAAAATAAAGAAAAATAGGTTTATTAGTCACAGAAACACGAAAACTTAAAACTAACTAACCTGAAACTTTTTGCGTGAAAGAGTAATAAACATTAATTAATTCATCCATCCATCCATCCATCCATCCATCCATCCATCCATCCATCCATCCATCCATCCATCCATCCATCCATCCATCCATCCATCCATCCATCCATCCATCCATCCATCCATCCATCCATCCATCCATCCATCCATCCATCCATCCATCCATCCATCCATCCATCCATCCATCCATCCATCCATCCATCCATCCATCCATCCATCCATCCATCCATCCATCCATCCATCCATCCATCCATCCATCCATCCATCCATCCATCCATCCATCCATCCATCCATCCATCCATCCATCCATCCATCCATCCATCCATCCATCCATCCATCCATCCATCCATCCATCCATCCATCCATCCATCCATCCATCCATCCATCCATCCAACCATCCATCCATCCATCCATCCATCCATCCATCCATCCATCCATCCATCCATCCAACCATCCATCCATCCATCCATCCATCCATCCATCCATCCATCCATCCATCCAACCATCCATCCATCCATCCATCCATCCATCCATCCATCCAACCATCCATCCATCCATCCATCCATCCATCCATCCATCCTTCCATCCATCCTCACAAACTTTCACATTTATAATATTAGTAGGATAATCGTGTAATTATAAAAGCACAGCTTTTATATCGTATCTGATCAATTAAATAATCTGCCACATATTATGTTAGGTTTTTAATTACATAACATCACGCCTATGGTCCCTGAAGAGTCAGGTAGAGGTGTACCTATAGTACACGAATATTTCGATGCCTATGTTTATGTCCCATTTAGTAGGGGGCCCGGGGCGAGCCTATTGCCAACATACAGGCACAAATCCAGACTCCGGGCTGCTACTGAGAAATTCCAGATGGAAAAACCTAAACACTTTGTCCGACCCGGGAATCGAACCGAGATCAGCGAGTTAGTCAGATTGTAGTTATGTAGTTGGCCACAACTACACCATCTGTAAGCTCTAGTGGCTCTGTGAGCTGTAGACCTCGCGAGTCTGTCTTTGCATAGCTTAAAACTGAATAAAAGTTCACCGCGCACCTTAAAACAAAATCCTTGAAATAAAAAGCGCGCACAAAGAGTGCGAAATGGCTGAAATGTTTTTTTTTACGTTTTCAACCCCCACATTTCCGTCATTTTGACACATTTCTAAAACTGAATCGAAAAACATAAACCATATAATTATCAAACCTGCTCACAAAATTTCACGAGAATCGGTTGAGAAATGCGACCCGTAGAGGAGAACAGCTTGATATCCCCCGGACATCCGCCGTACATCCGGAGATACGAAAGCATTTTTGCCCAAGGAAATGGAGACGTTTCGCTCGCGCTTCGCATTCGCTCGGGCAATAATCATGTTCACATTTGATAACACATTCAATCGATTGAATGAGCTTTCAGACACTAGAAGGCATTTGAATTTTGAATCTATACTATATCTATATATATACCTACCTATTTCCCATGCCTTTTTTTCTTTTTTTTTTAAGCTTTTGCATAGCTTTTATCGCGGGCTTTGAGCGCGGCGACCGAATCAAGTAATTCCGTAACGAAAATAAAACCTAACACCCCCCACTCCGCCTACCATGTAGCTCGGCCGAGCGTTCGCTTAACGTGTATGTATATGGTACGACTGTATTTGAATTAATATCACAGAAAAAATAATACTGCATAAATACTGCATAAATAAATAATTATAATTGCATAAGTTGATAAAAAATGCTATGCAATAGCTTTACCGCGGCAGTCCCCGAGTGCCACACGCGTTTTTCTTTAATCTTCTTTTATAATAACATTGTAGTATAATGCGGAAGCTTGTAATCAGCAATTTTCAGTTGTTTACTATTTCGTTACCATTTACTTGTATTAGTCTGTAAGTTTTCTTAAAATTGTAAAAATAAATAAATATACAAATAATAAAGCCGAAGAGTTCGTTTGTTTTTTTTTTGTTTGCTTGTTTGAACGCGCTTATCTCTGGAACTACCAGTCCGATATGAAAAATTATTTTCGCATTTGATAGCCCAATTCTTGAAGAAGGCTATAGGCTATTTAACATCACGCTAAGACCCTTAGAAGCAGAAAGAAAAAGTCAGAAAGAACGCTAAGTGCTAACGAAGTAGATAATAGCGCGGGCAGGCGATGAGATGAGACAGTTTTGATTGGGGGAATAAGAAATTTCATTCAGACGAGATCGTGGGATGAAGCTAGTATGATAATAAAGCCCATATTGATCCGCTAGCTAGAGGGTGTTTGGATACGATAATTAGCCTCTTACCTATTTGTCTTTAACATTAAGCCTCAAATAGATTACTACAACAATAAACGGCTGTGAGATATTAATATCCTAATCTGTTCTAACCATTAGCCCCCTTTATGTCACCTTCCCTGGTTTGATAAGAGAAGGTAACCTAATCTTAGCATATATCTGTTTTAGAAGCTCTAAATTAGGACGAAACCATTAACAATTAATTTTCAATTTAGAGGACCTTATTACTTAGCTATTAGGTCATCAGTATAGAGGTATGAGGAACAGGGTGTAAAGTTCACGGATACCTCCATAGAAAAGGGAGGATCGTCCGACCAGACGGGTGTTGTGTCTGGTGGGCAACTGCCCGACGATTGATGTCGGGACGTTGTATATATGCTAGTTGCGCGGTAAACTCTGCTTGCGCGATGCAGGATTTTGCGTGACGTCAGTGTGACGCGTAGCTCGCATGTGGCGTTGTAGATGCCGTTACAAAGCTAAATCTACCGTAACGGTAATTACATGCCGAAGATGCCTCACTGCGATATTTGGCGATCGCAGTTTATCTCGCTACCTCGATGTCACACGTCCATGTATAACAAAAGCATGGTAATAGACACGCACGCACATGCCGAAGGATACCTTACTGCGACACATCCCGGGCTACTTGGGGTTTTACCTCGATTTCTATGTAAAAACAATAGAAGATTGTTATACAAGGGGCTAAAATGACCCATTATTTACGAGGTAGTTTTACTCCCGAGCTTTAGCGAAGGAGTAAATAGAAACCGAGTTATAATGGGTTTTTAGCGCCGTGTGTTACACTCTACTTTTCACTACTCTTGCGAGAAAATTAACTAATCCAATACAATATTAAATAGTTTACTTTTTTTAATTTCTTCTGTAGCTGCAACGCAATGCACGCATTCTACCGAAGAGATCGCCACGTTTAGTACCATTTTCAAAAAAAAAAAGTTGTTTTTTTATGAAACAGTAATAAGTCGAATCTTTATTCACGATTATTCTACTTATGAATACAGACTTTTTCGTTTTGGTAGGCTCGCTTTTTTTTGTCTGTTACCCAGACAAAAATAAAAATAAAAGCTTTTTTCCCTAGAGGAAAATATGCTATTTTATTCCCGCTCTGGTACACTACAATGACGGTCTTTTTGAGCAGGAGGAGTGAAAAATATTTTGTTTTTATATCGCGGCCGTCACGGCAAGCATCGATGTGATCTGGGGGTCTACTTTCTAACCGTATCTCACGCCGTATCACCTACGGACATAAGATTAGTTTGGGGCCCAAACTAAGAATTAACGACAACACGATTTGACAGTTGTCCTTACTCCCGATGTGTTTTTACCCGTCCATAAAAGTTAATTAATCGGGAGTAGGGTTCATTCCGAAGTACCTAACTGTTTTTGGATGGGCCCGTATCTTCGTGGACGGACTTAGAGAATAGGCCCCCAGGCTCGTGATTGGTCAAATCGGTTCGCCTCAGCTTATCGTATGCTGCTTGCCTGCTTCAGTCTCATGCCACTTTCATTTATTTTTACATTTATTATTGTTATTCTTGTATGGAAATAGAATTTCTCCGGATCGTCCTTCAATTGTGGAAAAAAAAATGATATTCACCCAAAAGTTGCTTCATTTGATTCACTGGGTGTGCACTATGCTTCCGATTCGGCGCACTAGCAAGTAGCTACCATTTTCTGCTTGCTGACAAGATTTCATCGTCACTATCAAGAGAAAACATGTTCTTTGGGAGAATGTAGAAATCCTAGCAAAAACGAAGTCAAGGCTCCCACAGACAGGCGCGACGCGACAGCGCTACACAAAGGCGCCGCTCGTCGCGCGACACGCGGTGCCTTTGTGTCGGGCGTCGCATCGTGCCCGTGTGTACGAGCCTTTACGGGGCATACCTACTTATGTATAGAATATATTTTTACGTTAAAACAAGAAATTTCACGCGGACGAAGTCACGGGCAGATTCTAGTCAGGGATGAAGGAATGATGAAGGAAAATCAGCCCGTACTGCATATTGTACATATTTTACAGCATGCACTACTGCAGCAGTGTGCAGAACCTTATTAACGGTAGCAGTCAAAAAGCGATTAGGTACTTTCAGGTCTTCATAAATTAGAACCGATATTAAAAGTAGGTATATTGCACTCTAATATACGTTGTCGTTAGTCAATATACTCGTAATTAATAGGTAAATGTTTCTTAGCTGTAGAAGTGAATATTTTTGTATGTATTTGCATAATCATTTGCTGACAAAGATAGTTGGGTGAGTTGTTAAATATTCAGAGATTAGAAATCGTTGCCTCGTTGGCCGCTATTCTAATATTTAGTAGGATCTAATACTTACTATTATTATTATTATTTCATTTATTTATTAAAATACATACTATAAAAAAGCTTTCAAAAATGTAAAAAAATGTGGTCCTCCGATATCGGGAGCAGGTTCCAAGCTACCGGTGGTTAGGACTCCAGAGACAGGAACCTCCTCACGATGCGAGCCGTATCAAGGAGTACTGCCTTCTGAATCAGGTCCTTGACCCAACCGCCGCCTAACGAGAGCCTCGAGAGATGTTGATCGAGGCTTTCGGTCATCAGGCCATTGGCCGATACGACAATCGGCACAATGACAGCCGAGCTCACATTCCACATGTCAACAACCTCGTGTGCTAAGTCGAGATATTTAACTTAGATACTTATTTGTTACTAGCTTTTGCCCGCGGCTTCGCTCGCGTTAATTTAGACTGACTATCAATTCGGGTTATAATTCAATCTTGATTCGAAAGACACGTGGCGCCATCTATTATCATAAGAACGTTATTGTTGTTTTCTTCGGGATCAGTACTTTTTTTCGGGATGAAAGGTATTCTATGTCCGTTTCTGTACACCTGACAACGTATATGCAAAATTTCAGGATGATCGGTTCAGTGGTTTAGGCGTGAAAAATTATATATATATATATAAGTTAGGAAGTTAGGATTAGTTAGGATTATTATTAAAACAATTTTATTTTTGTCTTTTAAAATTTTATTGCTTTCTTGAGCTCTATAACAACTATAATAAGATTAAAACTTTCATCAAAACGTACTTCTTCATTATCGTTAACAGAGATTAACTGGATTACACAAATGTTCCTCAGCAAATATTTTCCGGCTCGGGTTCTGAATTAAGAATTCGAACCGTTTCACAGCTGCACTGCTGATTTCAGTGCAAATTTAATAATAAGTAGACAGTGCAAAAATATACAGGGTGGCCGGGACATCGACGCGCAATGTGTTACCACGGATTCAGTAGATATATGATTCTGAACCCACCTGCATTATAAAAAAAATATAGCTGTTCCATTTTATTTTGCACTTTTCTTGATATCTAGCAAAACCAGCGCTGGGGCTCTGTCTCGCATAGGGTCGTAGCATCATGCTGAGCGACTGAAGTTTTGCGTGAATGTGACGCATATTTTCCCCCAACTCGTTCTTTTTTGTGTTTGTGTGTTTTTTCTTTGCGTCATGTTTACCGCAAATAAATGTATTTTCTTTCTTTTTTTATATTGATATTGCACTTTTCTACGAAACAGCAGATTTTTTTGTTTGATAACTGACTAAAAATTTGTACGCTAGGGACGAAAAATTTCTGGAATCATGTGCTGGATTCATGGTTTCAGTTTGAAAGAAAGAAAGAAAGAAGAAGTATTTATTGAGACTCGCACAGGATTATCAGAAACTAAACTAAACACACTCATAAACATAAAATAAAATAAAATAATAAAATAAAAACAAATGTAAAATGAAAATAACAACAGGAAGTTGTTTGCGCGTCGATGTCCCTGTACCCCTGAATAAAAATTGTTGGTTGACACTGTTAACACAAGCGACAATCCGACAGGTCATTAGGAATGCCGAAATCCAACATCGGGGTTGACTCTTGAATTTATTTTTCTGTTTTGATTAATTTTGTGTTCAGACGACTTACTTCAAGTGAGATGCCGAATGATAATCAGCTTAAATAGATAACAGATACAACATAGATATCGTCGTCAACTACCGATATGTACCCGATGTGTACCCGATGTGTACCCGATATGTACCGTCAAACGGGGTGAATAGGGATGCAGGGATGAATCAGGATGAAACTTTAAAACGGATTTTATCATTGAAATAATATAGTTTGTTGCCAACAAGGGCACTTAATCGTTAATTATAATACAGTAAACACATAATAGTCCTTTTTGGCAACAAACTATATTAATTCAATGTTAAAATCCCTTTTGAAGTTTCGTCTCGATCCCCCCCCCCCCGCATGTTTATTCACCCCGTTAGACGGTCCCATCCAGAAAGTCAACCTAATCTGTATTCCGAAAATGCACTCGAGATAAATACAGCGAGCTACTAGTCTTACAAGGCACTTATTAGTCAAATGCATATTCAAAAGCCACTTTACAAAAAGCCGAACTCATCTGCAACTCTGTCTAAAACGCAGCATGCATCATTATTTCATCCTAGATACGGCACGAGTACTTTCCTTCCTTATTCTGTCCATTATTATTCTGAACGGAGCCCAGTGAGTCATTCTTACATAAACCGGTGCAAGAGTTTTCTAGAAATCTTTACTATTTTATGCTTTTTGAATACAAATTGCGATCTATGGCAATTGTCAGCTAGACTAATGGTTTGAGTAATATTGATGTAGGTAGGCACTGGCACGCCTTCTATACATATAAAATACCAGTTTTTGTTGCTAGCGACTCATTTTGCATACAAACTTAAACCTTAGCCAAGGATGTGCAATATGCAAAGAACCATGGCATAACCGTACAAAAAATCTTCACCGTAAAGTATACGGGAATATTGTATTAAACCACTAGCGAAACAAATTCGAGATTTCTTTATCATATGAAAGTTTAATAAAAATGTTAGACACATAAACCATCCGGAATAAGTTCTCTAAATGATGGTGAAAACAGCATCAAAATCCGTTGCGTAGTTTGGAAGAACAACGCGGTCACACAGACGGACGAAAAGCGACTTTATAATATGTATGGATATGGAAGTGCAAATTACAAAATAGTCCTACCCTACCGGTATTGGAAACAAGTTTGAAGTACCTATCTATAAGCCTCGACAAGAGTCGTTCAATCGTTGAACTCCTTTGAGTTGAGTTGCACGATTACTGACAAATACGTGCACTAACTGGACAGGTCCACTCAATCTGTGTGGTTCTTTACTCAAAAGAACATTTCAGACACCAATCTACATGGTCTTCACATGATCTGACCAAGATTATGTCTGGACTTTAAAAGAGTTTGTGACCTCTGAGTTTGTTTCGGCTTACTTCTCAGAGTAGTCAGATAGGAAACGCCGACCTCATCTACATAGTTTAAAAATATGTTTGACGTGTGAAAGAGGTTGTACAAACCTGCTTACAGAAATATCATTTATCAGTGGCAAAGGTTTCAAAGCGTTTCGTATTTCTCAGTAAGCTTAATATATATAACTATAACTATAACTAACTAATTATATATAACTATAATAAGTAAGTATTATGAGAGCTATGTCTATGATTTAATTATGTTTTCAAACAATTACTATGTCCGTGAAAAACACTTAAAAGTATTATGTCAATCAAAAAAATAATTAAAAAAGATAATTAAAGAATAAAAACATTTTGAATTTGGAACAAGCACGAATTTAAATACCGAATTATGTACAAAAAATAAATAAAACGTGCTGAAAGTTCCTACTAGCTGGCTAAATGGAGCTATTCCATAGAGCTAGAGACATAATATTTTTTTTTTTGTATCCTGCCAGTTTTAGTTAGGTTCTTTTCTATCTGTTATCGTGGTAGTTTTATGTCATTGGAAAATCTATTAACATAATTAATAAAATGAGTTCTTCCAGTGACGAAAATGAGACACTGACTCCGAAATCATTTAATCCTTTGTTCTCTTATTACCGATTATATAATAAAATGTGATAAATTGAAATACTATACTACTACTAGCTGCCCGCCCCGGCTTCGCACGGGTTGCGGTACTTATCTATGGCGTACCCTACCTACCTACCCTACCTACCCTACCTACCTACCCTACCTACCTACCCTACCTACCCTACCTACCTACCCTACCTACCTACCCTACCTACCTACCCTACCTACCTACCCTACCTACCTACCTACCCTACCTACCCTACCTACCTCCCTAACTCCCTACCCTACCTACCCTACCTACCTACCCTACCTACCTACCTACCCTACCTACCTACCCTACCTACCTACCCTACCTACCTACCCTACCTACCTACCCTACCTACCTACCCTACCTACCTACCCTACCTACCTACCCTACCTACCTACCTACCTACCCTACCTACCTACCCTACCTACCTACCCTACCTACCTACCCTACCTACCTACCCTACCTACCTAGGTAGGTAGTTAGGTGGGGAGTTAGGGAGGTAGGTAGGGTAGGTAGGGTAGGTACCCTACCTACCCTACCTACCTCCCTAACTCCCTACCCTACCTACCCTACCTACCTACCCTACCTACCTACCCTACCTACCTACCTACCCTACCTACCTACCCTACCTACCTACCCTACCTACCTACCTACCCTACCTACCCTACCTACCTACCCTACCTACCTACTCTACCTACCTACCTACCCTACCTACCTACCTACCCTACCTAGATGTTGGCCGATTCTCATAGATACCGGATAAGCACAAAAAATTTCATCAAAATCGGTTAAGCCGTTTCGGAGGAGTATGGCAACGAAAACTGTGACACGAGAATTTTATATATTAGATTTATTTTCTCGCAGTCAATGGTAAAAAGTAGAGTAAACTACTTGTGAAAAAAAAAATCATCTCGGTCTTTGTATCCCTCGAATTAAATTCCCATTTTTTAGGTTAGGTTTAAAGAAACTTTATACTCAATAAAAACATAACATGTCGCTTACTTGAGAACAATACTATTACTTAAATACTAATTTAGGTTCGACTACATCCGTCACAGACTTATTAAAAAGTACTCGAAACTCAACCCACCCAACGCATTAATTTTTCGAGTAATGTCCGGTTTGCGATTAGATATAGGCTAAGTTGGGTTTTGAATGCATTGAATGAGTGCAGATTTCTTTTTTTTTTTTTTTTAATTTATTTTCAAAAACTCAGATAACAGAGATCCGTAGTGTTAGTAAAGTACCTTATACCTAGTGTTAGTATATACATAAATTAAAATACATTTAGGGTATGAGTCACTTTGTAAAAAAGACGAAACCAGTTTCTCAACCGGTCATCCTCTCCACAAAATGCCTCCTAAAAGGGGAAAACACATTCTCACTCACTGTTTTCAGAATGCTGTTGCCACTGGCCCGGGTTCTAGCTGCCACCGACGCTATTTTCTTCCGCACGATTGCATGAAAGCCGTCAGTACGGTTCTGAGTAAACATCTCTGACGCACTACAGAACCGGGGCAGTCTCAAGAGCATTCTAAAAACATTGTTGTACTGGACGCGCAGGACATCTAGCGACCTTTTGGTGTAGTTGATCCACAGACCACCCGTGTACAGACCCTGGCAATACGCTTTGAAAAGCGTTATTTTTACCTGGTCCGTGCAGCGAGCGAATCTACGAGCCAACATATTACCGCGGACCGCCAAAGCCCTGCGCTCCCTCTCAATGTCCACATTGTCTTTCAGGTCATCGGTAAGCATATGTCCCAGGTATTTGAGTTGTTTAACTCTTCTTATGCTCAAGCCATTTAGGGTAAAGTTAGGTGAATAATCTGTACACCTACCGGCGACCCCAAAGACCATGTACTCACATTTCTTCACGTTATACACGAGCCCATGCCTAGCCGCGTAGTCCTCGCAAACTTTTATCATCTCTCCAATAGAACCTGCAGTGGGGCCCAGCAGCACCATGTCGTCTGCATAGCTGATGCTGTTAATATTAACACCACCCACCCGACAGCCAACACGCATACTGCTAAGCTCGACCATAAGGTCATTCACAAATAGGTTGAAGAGCCTGGGTGAGGTCAACCCTCCCTGCCTCACCCCGCACTCCAACCCATAAGCCTCAGAGAGACTGTTGGACCACTTCACATGATTCGTTTGGTTAGCATACCAAAATTGCAGAACCTTACGAACTTCCGCCGGTACATTCCTGTCCCCCAGCTTCCTCCAGAGCACATCATATGACACAAGGTCAAAAGCCCTGGAAAGATCCAGGAAACAGGCATACACCGGCGTTTTACGATCTGTATAATATTGGACAGTATTCTTGAGACTTAGGATTGCACTTTCAGTGGAAAGCCCAGGTTGAAACCCAAACTGTGAGTCGTGCAGGTCCAGATGTTTTTCCAAGCACAAATCAAGCATACTGTCCAATATTTTAGCAATGGTAGTTGCAAGAGAGATTGGCCGGTAGTTTCCCTTGTCCGAGATATCCCCTGTCCTGTTTTTGACAATCGGTACCACAATCGTTCTCATTAGCTCTGTCGGTAGGTACGAGTGACTAATGCACATTGAATAAAACAGAGACAGGACCCTCGGCAGGTGAATACCAGCATACTTAAAATGCTCGATGCTGAGTCCATCGTGTCCGGGTGATTTACCTCTACTCATGTTTTTCACTACCGCCCTGACCTGTTTCGTCGAGAAATACATTACCGGTTCCACTTCCCCACGGAAGGACCCAGCACCGGTCATCGTACCTGAGGGGCCAAGGGGTGATCGCATTTTGAAATGTTCCATGAACATATTTGCAATTTGCTTTGCATCATTAAGTCCACCGACGCTCACCGGCAGCCCAGGCTTGGTATCTAGCTTACCTGTGGCCTTCCAGAACTTACTAAATGCGTATTATGCGTGAGGGTATTTTATTGTATAGCTGTGCTCCTTCAAATGTAAGCATTTTTTTGTCATAATTGGTTCTGGTTTTAGGTAAGACTAATAAACTTGCTCGTCGTGTGCTTCGTTGACTAACTTGTTTGTATTGGGTAAGTGTGATATTTGTGTGAATGTTTTTGTTAAGAACTTTTTTGATAAAGATACATGTGTTATAGATGTAAAGTTGCTTTATGTTCATTATTTTTGTGTCTCTGTATATTTTAGTCGTCGATGTTAAGTACGGATAGTTGAAGAGCAATTTTATTAGTTTGTTTTGGGAAATTTGTAGTTGCGATAGTTTAGTTTTTGCAGCACTACCCCATATTTCGATCAAGTATAGTAGATGTGGCTTCACTAGGGAATTATAGATGGTGTATCGCAAACCCCGTGGAATGCACCTAACTACGTTGTGCAGAGCTCCGACTAGTGTCGAGAGCTTGTTCTTTATGTAGTCGATGTGAGCGTTCCAGGTAAGGGAACTGTCTATTCTAAGCCCGAGATATTTTTCGCAAGTTTTTAGCTGTAGCTGCTCACTTGCTGCTGTTTTCACTTGTTGTATAATCTACTATTCCATCATCGTTACCGTTAATTGAATATTTCTTTGTCTATGCCGTCTGAAGTGCTATGTTACGGTGGTTGATCGACTACACTTCAAGTTACCGTTAAGATCTCCAGAATTACCCTTATTTTGAAATAAAAATATATAGTGTTTTAAGGCTACTAAATATTAGGCTATTTTAGTTTGTTTTCCCTTTGTACCCTTCATCATACATACTTAATCAAATTGATCTCGAACCCTATAAGTATCACCATTTGATCTCGGTAAGGCGTTTGCCTGTTTAATTTCAATGGTAATATAATTAGGTATATCCTGTTTATTTAGGCAAGTGTCAAAATGCTTTCGCGCTGAGATAGTGTCTGTTACTTAATTAGGTTTACCTACCTAGGTACGTTTAATATTAACTTAACACGTACGTAATCTGATCTTATTCCGTGAGTTTCCCAAATTGAGTTTATTTTCTAGGTAAAGTAAACAGATTATGCGGATTTTTCTGTCTGAACCTAAGTGGCTTAGATTATGATGTCAGATTTTGTTATTGATTTTAGAAAACATTTTGTGTTTTTTGTTTTTAAGCTATTGCATAGCTTTTATCGCGGGCTTTGAGCGCGGCGACCTAATCAAGAAATTCCGTAACGAAAATAAAACCTAACACCCCCACTCCGCCTACCCTGTAGCTCGGCCGAGCGTTCGCTTAACGTGTATGTATATTGTACGACTGTACTTGAATTAATATCAAAGAAAAAAAAAATACTGCATAAATAAAAAATAAAAAAAAAATATAATTGCATAAGTTGATAAAAAATGCTATGCAATAGCTTTACCGCGGCAGTCCCCGAGTGCCACACGTGTTTTTTTTTTCAACTTACATCCTTAAAATAAGATAGACGAATGATTCTCTGAGATCCATTCAGTTTCATTTATCAATCGCTACGCTAATAATAACATTTATATTCGAAAAAATTGAGAATTAGGAGAAAAAATTGCATTTAATCCCGCCACCACTTCATAATTAATCCAGAATTTTATTTGGAAAGACGAAGTGGCTCTCTAAACTCGAAAGCAAATCAGTTATGTACTTTCCTATTTGTACTCAGCTTTGCTAATAACTTTGCTTATCCTAACAAGATCTTTATCAGTTTAAAATCTGTTGTACTGTCACATTACAAGACATGGTTATATGAAACGTCAAACAATTATAATTAATATGATTGACATTCGATTGATGTCAAAGCTTTAACACAACACAAACGTAAGCACGGCTTTGAATAATACAAGGTAGAGCGTTGTATTATTCAAAATGTCAGTCAATCAGGAGACATGCTGTGCTTGTTAAATAATGTCTTTTGAAAGAAAATTATTTGTACAACTTTGAATATTCCACATTTAGAAATGGAAGGTCTTAATAATATGTACATTTTTGAGGATTAATTTATACCTATACAACTTGATTTGATTATCATTATTTAAGAAGCGGTAAGATGCAAATTTTACAATAGCGCATCGTGGCAACAAATATGATTCGAAACAGCGATCCTTTTGACCAAAATAAATATAACTTTGCAGTTAACTTAAAAAATAAATTCACGGCTCAGTGGAATAATTTTTAGGTATTTCTTTAGTTGATGGAATTTCTTTTATTATCATTGCATAAAATATGATAGTTTTATACTCGACATTTTGAGAATAATGCGCCAAAAATTCTTTTTTAGTTCTGTTTTACGATTGTTTTAACATGATTACTATTTTATTGTTATTAAATATTTTTGAATAAATGTTTTCTTTGAACATTTGACAATATGCAAGATTTTTTTTCTGGCGTGTATTATGTACCAATACGGCACCTATGCGACAAAAAACTGAGCGTTTTACGGAGTCCTACGTTTGGGCAGCGCTTTAAGAATTAAAATTAACTGTACATAAAAAAACATTTATTCCTAATAATATAACTAATTAATAAAAAAATTGAATATCTTAACTTAATCTAAAACTATTAACAAACTAAAATATGGCGTCTACAAGTTACACCGCATCGCTGTCGATACCTCAAGTATATTTATTTTAAGGATAAAGTAGGGCCAAGGACACATCCTTGTGGAACTACACTCAATACAAACGTGAGAAGGTCATCATTTACCCAATCCGTTGGATACGCAAAATTTACTGCCTGCTTCTTTCTCAAATTTTGCAGTAATAAGACTCGGACTGCTCTCAAAACGGTAAAGGAAAGCATTGCGACGAAACCGGCATGTCCTAGAACCAAAAATTCGAAGAAATGTGACATCCGCCAACGCACTGGGCCCGCGTGGTGGATTTCGGCCCACTCCCTCTCACAAAGAGGAGGCCTGGGTCCCAGCAGTGGGGATAATATAGGCTAATTATGTTTATGCTTAGGTAAGACTCGGACTATATCTGGTAAATATGTTTAAACTTTATCTGAAAGTACTCCAAAAAATAACATTAATTCATCGTTACCTCTATTCAGAAACCCACATTCAAAAACAGACTAAAAGCTTTTAAGATCAAATAAATACGGTTCATTCCTGTCCCACATCCACCCAACTAAAGAAAACAGTAAATATAACTACCCACATATGGGAAATACAAACAAACTGTAGATTAGATTAAGCCCCGTAAGGAGGCAAGGCCGAATTACGATCACATCAATCACAATTTAACTTGCCAAGCGAAAATAACTTTTAAACAAGGAACAGTAAGGTTATACATACCTATGTTGAAACTTAGGTGTAAGGGTTTGTAACCTCGCATATCAAAAGGATATGTTTTGCTTTGTATAGTAGCCAAATCTGATGAAAAGAGGCAAAGGTCGGCTGTCTCTGGCAGGAATGGGGCATAGACAGATAAAAATAAGTTCTTAGCGTTTCCTGATAAGGAAAATTTACTAGTAAATCGATCTCTATAATCTCTCGCTCTTCCCCGATGACCTGGTGAAGTAAATGATAAATGATAAATGATTTTATTTCTGTAAGTAGGTTTGAACAAACACTTTTACACGTCAATCATATTTTAAAAACTAGATGAGGTCGGCGTTTCCTATCTGACTACTCTGAGAAGAAAGGCCGAAACAAACTCAGAGGTCACAGTCTCTTTTAAAGTCCAGACATAATCTTGGTCAGATCATGTGAGGACCATGTAGATTTGTGTCTGAGATGGTCTTTTGAGGAAAAACCACACAGATTGAGTGGACCTGTCCAGTCAGTGCACGCATTTGTCAGTAATCGTGTAGCTCAACTCAGAACTTAAGGAGCTCAACGATTTGACGAACAATACCAAAGAAAAGACATTTGGGTAGGCCACAAAAATTACTCAAACTGCCAGACCATGATTAAAATTAACTGAGGAGAGAAAAAAAAGCAACAATGACCCACATAGTCTTCACATTCACAATATTAAAATAATAATCAATGTAGCCTGAATGCTACTCACATCCACAGACAGTTTACTCTTTAAAAGTCATCAAAATACCATAAGTTATTATATAAGGACATCATTAATTCTAAAACACTCATTCACAGTATAAAATGGATTGTTGCTTGGGGATACATTGAAGTGGCTTAGTTAATCCCAAGCCTTTTTGTCATCCAAGTAATCTTTAACTTTATAGAAACCTTTTTGACAGAGTTTCTGTTTAATAAATGATTTAAATTTATTGAGGCTCAGTTCTTTAACAAGACTTGGGAGTTTGTTGTAAAAACGTATACTTTGGCACTTAAATGAATTACTAATTTTTTGGAGCCTAGTCGAGGGCACAATAAGTAAATCTTTGTTTCTAGTATTAATGTTATGCACGTCGCTGTGTTTGGAATATAGATTAATATTCTTTTTTACATAAATCAGGTTCTCATATACATATTGAGATGCGACTGTCATTATGTTTATTTCCTTAAATTTATCCCTCAGTGAATGCCTACAACTAAGGTTATAAATTGCTCCAATGGCTCTTTTCTGCAGCACAAATATAGCCTGAATGTCGGCTGCATTTCCCCACAGCAAAATGCCGTACGACATTACACTATGGAAATAACTAAAATATACTAATCGAGCTGTTTCGACATCAGTCAAATGACGGATTTTATAGACCGCGTAGGCTGCAGAGCTTAGCCGCTTCGACAATTTGGTTATATGTGGGCCCCACTGTAGCTTCGAGTCCAAAGTAATACCTAAGAACACAGTGGTGTCCACGAGATCCAATTCCGCCCCATTAACTAGTACATTGGTTTTCACCTGCTTAACGTTAGGTGTCAGAAATCTAATACATTTAGTCTTTTTCTCGTTTAAAAGTAAATTATTAACACTAAACCAATGTACTATTTTAGCGATAGCATTATTTACATCATCAGTAATTATCTGTTGTCGTTTAAGCTTAAATAAAAGTGATGTGTCATCTGCAAATAACACTATTTCATGACTATTCTTTACAAGGGAAGGTCGCGACAATCCGCTAGATGTAACTAGCACAGGACAGGTCGGTGTGGCGACGCTTGGAAGAGGTCATGTCCAGCAGTGGTCGTCTTAAGGGCGGTCATGTCCAGCAGTGGACGTCTTGGGGGAGGTCTATGTCAAGCCCTGCCAATACTCAATCAATATTTAGCTTTTCTCGTTCCTACTACAAAAGGCGAAAAACATAATTTTTGTCCCTCAAAAGAAAACCTTGATATTTAATAACTTTTACGTTCATAGTAACAAAATTTTGTTGAACACCTCAACTTTTAGAAGCTTTCAGATAATCCGGGAGAGAGAAACCTCAACGAATGTTTCTGACAGATTTGTAATTGACCTGAGATGTAAATCTACGTTGAACTTCATTAATTTATTTTATTTTAGTCCTGAAGTTGTACCTTCAGCTTTATTGATTTAATGGCAATAGGTATACATAATCTGCCTAAAATGTTCTTCAGCAAAATTTTGGTAATTATAACTTTACATTAGCAAGCCTGAAACTTAAAGCTTCTGAAGCGCAAGTCTAGATCGGATAAATTGCTTCCTGGTTTTTCCGTAAGATTTGTTTTTTGCGCCGTAACGAAAACTTTGGAATTGTAATCTTATGACTATGCAGGGTGTAAGGGATAGTCCTCTGCAAACTAACAGGGTGCATTCAACTCCTTATTTTGTATCATAATCCACCGAAAAAAAAATCAGATTTAAAAAAAAAACCCTTTTTCAGTTACCTTATTTCAAAGTGAAATTACATTATTTGTACTCAGCACTCCATTTTTGGAAATAAAACAGCTGAATAAAAAAAAAATCTGCAATGGATATTGAAGTAAATCATGTTGCGCGAGCGCACTGCTGGCCGTCCGCTACGTCCGTTTTGCCACAGTAACGATACATTGCGTGTGAGGTAACAAAACAAATCAGAATGATTGGATTCCAATAACGTTCCTGGAATTATTTCATGTACCGGCCATCTTAGTATGATATACTGAATTTACCCCATCAATCTGCGGAAGGATGTCCCTTATACCCTGTAGACCTTGTCCAACGGATAAATTGCTCCTAAAATAACTCTATAATCATCGATCACAATCAAACAGTCCTCCACAAAAAGGCCATTTTACTTTGCATTTTTACTACAACCTCACGCAACACAGCACGAGGCAGTGTTTTACGACCAGACCTTCTGCCTTCTTACATCATGAACATACAAATATTAACCTAACATATTATTATACCATACGGAACGGAGAACAGAATGTGTAAGACAAATATTGTTAATCAATGCGTTGTGTAAATATCCAGGGCCGGCAGTCTCGACATAGATAGCGACAAAAATCGGTCGTTAAGTCTAATCGATGTCAAATTCCTTTAATAGATTTTCAACTTTATTTAGAAAGCATAATGTTGAAAATCTATTAAAGAAATTTGACATCGATTAGACTTAACGACCGATTTTTGTCGTTATATTTGTCGAGACTGCAGGGGCAGGGTTGTTTTGCGTATCGATATTTCCGTCAAGAAATTCATGGTATAGTGCGCGAAATAAGTCAGCGCGCGAGTTTGACCTTCGACACTATATCCCTGCCAGCACTTTCAATCACTTTCAGCATAATGCTGGCGATTATTTACTTTGGAAAACACGTAACACAGCACACTCTCTTGACCCCTGATATAAACGTTTCTAGCCATATCATCTTTCACATAGTCTATCCATCGTTTCTTTGGTCTTCCCCTACTCTTATCATAATCAACCTATAATGTTCCCACTGCTGGGACACAGGCCTCCTCTCTTCGAGAGGGAGTGGGTTGTTATCTACCACGCGAGCCCAGTGCGAGTTGGTAGATGTCACATGTCTTCGAATTTTTGGTTCTAGGACATGCCGGTTTCCCCACGATGTTTTCCTTCACCGTTTTGAGAGCAGTGGTGCTGAAATAATTTGCACAAAGTAAAGCGCTTGTCTGAGTTCGACCGCACGACCTATATCTCGTAAGTCGGGGCCGTTACCGCTGGGCCACCACTGCTAACCCCTCACCCCTACTCTTATAGCTATTCACATTCATACTGAACACCTTCCACACAACATTTTCGTCATTCCTCCGCATCAAATGCCCAAACCTTTCCTCATCGAATATCTCGCATGGCTGACAAGACAAAGGCTATCAAATACATTAATCCTATTTATACGTTTGCTCTCTAGTTTTACTATGTAACGCCTTATATAAAAGATAAAGATCGCATTGGCTCAGCGGAAACTATCGGCCCATTGTTCGATGTAACAGGTTCGCTTCCCCGGTCGATTGTATCGTCTCTTCTGTGTCAGGCTCATTTAAATTCACTTTCTACGAAAATATTCTCAGACGATTAGATTATTATATTTCGTAGCTTGTTTTTTGCACTATTCTTGTTTGTTAATGACAAGGTAGCATTTTGTTTTGCCGTTGTCATGTATTTTTTTCTTAAATTCCACTTTCCAAGTTTCAACTTTCTGGAGTATCTTTCAAGCTATGTTAGGGTCGGCTTCCATCTAATCAGATGCAGCTAAATATTATCATTTCACATGAAGCGACTGCCGATCTGACCTTCACAAACCAGTTACCTGGGAACACGATACACCTTGGTAAGACTGGTTATCAGACTTCCGGGTTTTTGACCACCCATAACGACTGCCAAACTTTCTTGTACACATGGCTACATATCAAGCTATCCATTTCCAGTATAAGCTGATCTCGCATTGTATAGGATTTCCGTACAATGAGAGGTCAGCTTATACTGGAAATATATAGCTTGATATAATAGCCGTGTGTACCTACATTTTTAGTCTGCTAAATACTATCCTAAATCATAATTTCAGAAAGCAATTTCCATAAGGACCAACAATTCATCAAGTCCCTGAACGGGGTCACATTTAAAATTAATAATTTAATCATTAATGTAAGTAATATGTATTTTCTTAATTAAAGGAAGCCGCGAATCTACATAATATCATGTTTTAACTAATTATAATTACTTGAGCTAGTAATTATGGCGTCGAGTCGCTTGTATCTTTACGTAACCTTGCTACCTTTACTCCTGTATCAGTGAAGGGGGAGGGCAGGCAGAGATGTCAACCTGTAGCTACCCCACCGAAAAGGTATGGTGGCCTGAAAGTTCGGACTGGCGGGGCGGCCATGGGCTCAAAGTAAACGTAATGTAATTTCGAACGATTTTAAAATCGAATATACTAGTTTCGCACATAATATTTACTTAGTATTAAGATTTTATTCATATCTATACAGGCTCTGTAGTCTCGACATTAGATAGCGACAAAAATCTGTCGCTAAGTCGTACCGATGTCAAATTTCTTTAATAGATTTTCAACTTTATTCCGAAAGCATAAGGTTGAAAATCGATTAAAGAGATTTGACATCGATTGGACTTAACGACCGATTTTTGTCGGTAACTATGTCGAGACTGCCGGCCCAGGCCCTGCAGGCTCGACATGAATAGCGACAAAAATCGGTCGCTAAGTCGTACCGATGTCAAATTTCTTTAATAGATTTTCAACTTTATTCCGAAAGCATAAGGTTGAAAATCGATTAAAGAGATTTGACATCGATGCGACTTAGCGACAGATTTTTGTCGCTATCTAATGTCGAGACTGCAGGGCCTGGATACATTTTTAACGGATGCACAAACTATAACCATGAATTCTGAAAACTTTCGTTACGTTTATGTCGCGTGTACGCGTTAGGGCTTCTGTTAACGTCAACCTACTCTTAATTAACAAGTTTTTTTTCGTAAGTATTCGCAAATTCTCGGTAATAATTTCCATAACTCGGCCTATTTCCCAGAATTCGATGATGACCTACTTAACTACTAGTTACTACCCAAATTGTTTCCAAGATTCTAAGTTTTTACTTTCGCAATACAAAAGTGTAATATTTTGCTGTGTCTTTTATAAAGTTATTAGGTAAAGATTTATACGCGAAATGAGAGTGGACCGTGAGTCCATAGAGCTCTGCCCCGCAATCATATGATGTAATGCACCGGTACCGGTAATTCGGGCTATAGAGTAAGCAGGGCGATGAGAGGAACGATTTGTTATCTCAATTACCTCCTTCCCTTTTAGTGTATATATATAGTATATATACAGGGTTACTGGTAACTCGACGTATTCCTTGCAGGACGTCATAGTAGGGTTAAAATGCAACAAATTAAGCCACCAAATGTTCTACCGAAATTTGGTAGTTTCTAAGTTAGTTAGATTTTTAGTTTTTTTAAGAAAAATCCAATTTAAAAACGATTTACGGCGCGACTTTACTGGAATTTAAGTTATTATCATAGCTGATGCAATACCAGATCTTTGTTCATAATTAAAAGTTCAAAAATGCCTAAATGTTTGGCAAAGATCACTAATTAAACATTTTATTTTTAATTATTTTTATTTATGTCAGACAAAACTTACCAAAAACAATACTGAATTTCGGTAGAACATTTGGTGGCTTAATTTGTTGCATTTTAACCCTACTATGACGACCTGCAAGGAATACGTCGAGTTACAAATAACCCTGTATATTACATAATGTAGGTAATTATAGTGAATATATATGTATGTGTATTATAAGTTTATAACCTATTTAGGTACTTGTATACCTATTTCATATATAATTAATTATGTTATCTTTTTAATTATTTTTTTTATTATTATTAACGCCTGTTAAGCAGAGCGCCTGCCATCTTATCTCTACACCACCCTTGGTTGACTGGTAGAGAATGCCTAAGGCATTAAGTCCGACTTTGTATGTTATTGTGTGCGAGAAGTTTAAATAAATAAATAAATAAATTTGTAAGAATATTTTATTTAGAACTAGCGACCCGCCCGCGCCCCTGCTTCGTACGGATTTTGGTCTTGATAAAACATCGAGGTTTGTTTGAAAAGCGCATTAAAATTCATTGTATAGTTAAGAAAAACTAAGCGGTCACTCAGATAGAGAGAGAGACTGTGTTTTATGCTATGAATAGAGTTATATAATAGTAGATAGGTATCTAAATACTTGCATAAATGATTAGGAAAAAATAATTAAAATAAATAATCATTTATTTATTCACAAAATCCACCGCTTTTTAAACAATTTCACATAAAAAACAAAAACTAATCTTACATCCAATGAGGGATTAACATCAGGATTATCATGGTTGTGCTCAATTGAATTATGTAGCTAAACTCTATTGAAAATTGTTAAAATGTAAAAAACGTATCAATATAATTTAAGCCAAACGTTATGCGTTATATTGACTACAAATACTTTTAATTAAGGATTAATTAAACTTAAAAATCACTAACGCCAAAGAGAAAAACAAATATTAACATACCTACATGTAATAACGAACAGTTTCCTGACACATTTTGGTGTAACAGAATTGCTTGGAAAATTGAAAATAAATATTTTTAAGCTATTGCATAGCTTTTATCGCGGGCTTTGAGCGCGGCGACCGAATCAAGAAATTCCGTAACGAAAATAAAACCTAACACCCCCCACTCCGCCTACCATGTAGCTCGGCCGAGCGTTCGCTTAACGTGTATGTATATGGTACGACTGTACTTGAATTAATATAAAAGAAAAAAAAATACTGCATAAATAAAAAATAAAAAAATAATTATAATTGTATAAGTTGATAAAAAATGCTATGCAATAGCTTTACCAAGGCAGTCCCCGAGTGCCACACGTGTTTTTTTTTTAATTTCCTACTGTTTCAAGTTTCTGTTGTACCCATGTTCCTACTAAATAAAAACTTTGGCAATTCAGACACACATTTAAATATATGTCGGCAATACGTTAAATCAATCGTTTGTCTTTGAATAATCGGGACGCCAACGCCACCAGGTGGCGCTAGACAGTCTATAACATAACGCTTGACCAGAGTTAAAGCAGAGTTTGTGGTTGGCGGTTAAGCCGGGAACACGTTTAGAAACTGTCGCGTGTTCCGTATGGTTAAGTCGTATAGGTACCTTCAGTGTGAGATTCGCTAGTGTGATTAATTTTTTCGTAAATTATGATTTGATTTGAACTGCAAACGGTTTTTCTATTGCGCAATAACCAACACTACCCATAAGTACGCCCACAGTAGTTAAAATATGGCTGATAATAACGAGAGAGACGTACCTTCCCCGTCATATAAATAATTGCTTTCTCAAATCGCTTATTTCGTGGCTACATACAATCACGCGAGCAATTTTCTCGCTAAACTAACTGCCAGACAGATTATAATGTCTGTAATAGTCTTCATAGCTGCCTTTATCATAACACGATTTACACTAATCGACGCCTTCATAATACTGAGCTCAGAGAGAAATATTCTGATTTTTTGTAGCGAAATGTCACCCGTCTTTAAATTGATAGGACGGAATAAAAAAACATAGGAATATCTAGTTCAGGGCCTGAAACACAGGATTACCTAGTTCAGGCACAAATTATGGTTGAACTTGACATAAATTTAAGAAAAACTGTATTTAACGTTATACCTTATATTTTTTAAATAAATTTTATTATTTTTATTAAAAGACTTTCTTTATAATCTAGCATTCCCTTATTCGGTGGGTACTCCGTTTTTTCGAACGTTAGGTAAACCATTTTCTACGGAATTTAGGTTATCATCAGCCCAGCCTCTTTTTGGCCACCATCAATTGACGGGGTTCGCTAGGGCCGATGCCTGCCGGGGTCACCGATTGTTCGAAAGAGTTACCGTGGCCCTGACACACATGCAACTGAAGGAACACGGGTGGGTTTTAGTCAGTAAAAGTCTGACGCGCCCTCCTGCTCTGCCCAGAGCGGGAAAACTTATTTGATGATTTCCAACACATTCTTTTTTGACTTTGTGTTTTAGGCTCAGCTTTTAATTCTTCCATTCAGACCTGCCATCATTCTGACCAAAATGGGAACTATAGAACAGATCCATGTATGACTACTTTGGTCACATTTAATTCCCATGGATTATGAACATCCTGTAGTTGGAAGACAGTTAGTGATTCGGTCCAACTTCTAACAACTGTCATATGTATGAGTAATTGTATGACAATGGATACGCTACAATTAACACGCACGTCAACGCACGTCAAAACCAGTGCTGGGACTCTGCCTCGCGTAGAATCGCAGCATTATGCTGAGCGATGGCCGTTTTGCGTGAATATGACGCATAATTTCCCCAACTTGTCCTTTTTTGTGTCTGTGTTCTTTCTTTGCGTCATGTTTACCGCAAATAAACGTATTTGTTTCTTCTTTCTTTAAACGTGCTCTCCGATTCTTTATGTGCAAATAACAGTTTAAAAACATAGGTAATCATGTCGAGATTCTGAGCTAATCGAGAAATAATAATTTAAAAAAACTGTCGACTACAAATTATCAAGGTGACAACATGAGACATTTGAGAAAACCAATAAATTTTGTCTATTCCGACCTGCCAAAAGATAATTGTCAGGAATACTGATGACCACCATTAATCCATTACAAAATACCATGAAATATATCCAGCAGTGAAATGGTGAAATATCAACAAAGTATCCGTTTCAAATGACGTCAGCTCTGAGTTTCAAATGCCAAATGAAACGGATTCCTATTCATTTAAACGCGATTATATCTGATATTTGTAATAGCCGTGAACAGCTTTAATAATGTTTCAGTAATGTCTGATTTAAGATCTTGAGTGATTTTGAAATTATGAACAAGAACGGTCAATGTCAGTTTAATGAATTCGATTATTTATGTAATTACCTACTATAAAGCTACCATTTACTAGGTTTGTCTTTCACTGACTTGAATCTGCCTTGTCGACTGAGAGTATGTCATGCTCACTCTAATGTCTCGCTGGTGGTGGCGTGTGTGTTGGATCATTAAGTTCCCTTCAAAATGGTTGAGCTGAATCCATGTGTTATGTTCGTGAACGGGCGCCGTCAGTAGGGACTGGTCATCTCTTAGCTGCCACGGCTTATTTTAATTTAATTTAATATTTGAATTGTTTTGATCTTTTTATTACACACGCTTTTAATGTTCTGCATCGTTCTCACATGCATAATTTCAACATGAATTATTTTACCAATATTTTGTAACCATATTTTGATTTAAATGAGTGTCTATGCAGTTTCTTACCCGTTCTTCTCCATAGGTACCTAATACGCTTTGAAATGGGCAACTAGCTTCATCTTTCTGACAGACCGACCCCTTGACAATTCAAAAGTGCCTGTAATTGGTTTATTTGAAATAAATGCTTTGAGTTTGAGTAAGTATTGGCTTCTACCTGCCGCTTCGCTCCCGTGGAAAACCACGGAAGGCACGGTTCCTATGGGACAAACCCTACAGGAACCGTGTATTCTCTCGAGACAACAAGCTTGTGCCACTGTCGGGTCGACCTATCTATAAACTCTATGTCTTTGTAAAAACTCACAACGATTTGTTGCTCCGTAAAAAAATGACAAACCAATAATAAACACACTGGCATTTAACAATTATTAGATTATTACTAATCACCTACTTTATTTACCAGCTTTTGGCCGCGCGGATGTTGGAAAATATTCTACGGGAACGTACTACCGGGATTAAAATATGTTATTATACCCTAGGTTATAAACTATCTGTGTGCCAAATTTCATCCAAATCCGTTCAGCTGTTTTTGCGCCAATCAGGAACATATATCCAGATGTTCAAACAAACAGACAATAGGACAAAAAATTTAAAATTTGAATTTACGGCATCAGACTCGTTCCCTCACCTCGCGACCTCATAGCAACGAATAAAAAAATGTATAGTTTTGACTTTGGTATTATTTTATTATACTCGTATCTTTAGATAATCAAAACCCGTAAACGCGCGAAAATCGTTTCAGAAATTCTATTGAAATTACTGGCACCTGGATCAGGACATTTCAATTTTGTCTCCCAGGTCGGCATTTTTGACTACGCTTCGAGCCTTTGACTAACCACATGGAATTGTGGTTTTACGAGGTGGAAAAATCTATTGTTCTTTTTCCCAACGTTTTACATTAAAATACCTACCTACCTTTGCTGATATGGGCCTAGATACCATTGTATCCTACATACTTAGGTATTGGTTCTCTTTTTTTGGCGTATTAGTCGATTCGCACGAATTTTACTCGTCCGAATCGGGCGAATCGACTCTTTAAAAAAATATAACATACAAAGTAATAACATTAGTTCATTTTATTCCAATTATCTAGAAAGAAAAAAAAAATGTTTTTTTTTTTAATTAAGTGTAATACTTTGTATGTTATTAAGCTATCGCATAGCTTTTATCGCGGGCTTTGAGCGCGGCGACCGAATCAAGAAATTCCGTAACGAAAATAAAACCTAACATCCCCCACTCCGCCTACCATGTAGCTCGGCCTAGCGTTCGCTTAACGTGTGTGTATATGGTACGACTGTACTTGAATTAATATCAAAGAAAAAAATACTGCATCAATAAAAAATAAATAAAGAATTATAATTGCATAAGTTGATAAAAAAATGCTATGCAATAGCTTTACCGCGGCAGTCCCCGAGTGCCACACGTGTTTTTTTTACTTTTTATGAATTTACCTATTAATATTATATGTATATGTACATTCATCTATCTTGATTTATGCGTATTCAAATTGTAACCTATACCTCTCTGAGCGATATGTACAAGTTAGAAATTGTTAGGTACCTTAAAATTACATTTTATTATAGATTGTTTGATTAATTTGTGTGTTTCATTTTATATCAAAATATATTACTCTTGTCACTTCTGTGCACTAGTGTACTTATATCTAAACTTTTTGGCATAAATTCAAAGCGTGCCAATTGTCTAATACTTATTTTACGAGTTGTAGATTCGCCCACATATAAATTATCTTCGTGCGAATCGCATACAGAAAATAATATATTAATTAAAAATGTCGATTCGCCCGATTCGGGCGAGTAAATTCGTGCGAATCGATTAATAAGCCATTTTTTTTGTAGCAGGGTTCAGAGCTTCCAGTCAGTGGTTACTCACAGTAACATTACGTAGGAAAATAATGGGACCTCTTTGTGAAAAAAGCTAGATAGATTATAAACCCCGTATATTACTAGCTTTTGCCCGCGGCTTCGCCCGCGTGGATTTCGGAAATTATCCCACGGAAACATACTACTACGTTTAATAGATCTTTTTAAGAGGAATAATTCCGTAATACATTGCTTTCATATAACTCTATTGGTTTACGCGGCGCACGCCAGTAAAGCTCACAGTCGGCATGATTTTTTCCGACATCTTCAACAATCATCGTCATATTTTAGCCAATTTAGACAAAACCGTAATAAATTATACACTTAAGAGGCTGACAACAGCTAAAGCACGGTCACTGTCAGACTGCATAGAAAAGAAAGAGAAGCGCGATGACACACCACTTGTAATTTATTACAAAATATGAAGCAATTATCTATTTACAAAAAATATATTGATTGGACTAAAAAATTCAAACACTATTACGTTAATATTTGCTTGTAGAATAATCTGACAAAAAATAAGAATGATTGCATGTATATTAGTATAGTTTTTAATCCTTAAAATATATTTTTAGACCTTCGTGATTTTTTTCTATCGTATCAAATTATTTGAATTAAGTTTTCAACACACTATCTAACTAGCATATATCCTGAAGAATATCATATATTTTTTTGATTTTGTTTACTGCAGTGGATCATATAGTTTTAGGCATTATAAAACTTGCGTACAGCGGGGTAATTGCGTAACACACTAACAGTAGGAATAGCTTTCGTTTTGACAGTTCAAACAACATTCATTGCGTGAATTACGTTGTTGAGCAGACACATTTTTCGAACATAGGAAGCAATGGATTAGCAATAGGCTTCAAAATGATTCAGATTGTGATAGATAGTGTGTTACGCAATTGGGGTGCTGGTCCTGTGGTCCCCTTAAACTTTCCCCATGAATTCCCGTTCATTGGTGAAACCCGTATGAAAATCCGTTCGGTAGTTTTTGAGTTTATCACGTTCGGACAGACAAACGCGGCGGGGGGACTCTGTTTTATAGTAAATGTAGCATTGATTAGTAGTCTAACGTACAGAAGAAGCTGTCAATTTTATATACGAGTGTGCAATATCCAATAAGTTATTACCGACATTACCGGATATGGCTTCATAATATTTTGAAATCTTTGAGTGAGTTTCATTATGTTGAAGACAAACGCTTTAGTTAAATGTTTCGAAACACTTTTGGCAATTATAATGCTTTTGACTTTCAAGGACTGAGTCAGAGTTCAGTTTGAGTTACGTATGTGTTATTTTAATTAACGATAATTATCATGTTGATGAAAGACTTAAGTAACATATTGGTGATTAACTTTTGATCATGGCTTTGCCCGCGTGGATGTCTGAAAATATCCCACGGGAACGTACTAGCGAAATTAAAAGTACCCCATGTGTTAATCCAGGTTATAAACTATCTGTGAGCCAAATTCCAGCCAAATTCGTTTAGCCGTTTTGCGCCAATCCGGAAAATACAATAAGACTAACGGACAAAAATTCTAAAAAATATTTTTTCAGCATCAGAGTCCTCCTAATCCGAACACCTACACCACTTTTTTTCCAAAATATTCAATGTACAGTTTGACCTCGTTACTATTTTATTATTTGTATAGATGTTCTTTAGAAAGGTCAGGTGCGTAGTACTCGCAACCAGCGTGCGTGTATGACCTGAGGGCCAAGACAAAGTAACATTCGATCAGCGATGACGCTAGTACAAAGGCCAAAAATTGTATGGGGTTGACAAGAGCTATTGTAATGTCACGTGATAATAGGTCAACGAATAGAAATTAGCTAGACAATGTTAACATCATTCGATTCTATGAAACGAATCGACAGCATCGAACGATTACTCCCATAGATATGCGTAACCAAGTGGTACTTTTTGACAAGCGTTATAGATAGTTTTCGATTCGTATGATGGATAAATTAGCGAAAGCGATAGCGATTGTAGAAATAGTATCGCTCCGAAGCGAATGTCATTTGTCTGGGCCCTCAGATGTATGAACGTAAACGAAGCAAAAGGAGTATGTAAGGATCGTAGCAGGTGGCGTTCTGTAGCTTCTGCCTACCTCCATGGGAATAGGCATGAGTTTATGTATGTATTCTTTTACGTAGCTTTATATTTAGAAGGAACATCTCCATGTGGAACAGATAGGAGATTCCATTTTTAACACCACATGTGTAAGACTTCTGGGAACTCCGGTGGAACTATTGATCCCTCTATTGGGCGGCCCTGAAAAATGCCCAAAGGAGGGAAGAGGAGTCCTGCTGCTGGAGTCCTTACAAGTTTACGAACGGCCAACCTGAGGTTTTAGTCGGTATATTTTTTTTTTGTTTTCTTTGAGAAACCTTCAAAAGGCGCCTGGGCTTTGGAGATAGGACCTACATACCGCAAGAGTCCCATATACTCCGCTTGCCCCAGACTATAGGAGTCCTTGAGGATTTTGACTAGATTTTGTTTTATCTACGCTAACTGGACGGTAAACTACTTGTAACGTTTAATATTTTAAAACTTTAGCACCACTTCAGCGCTAACGAACCGTCAGTGCCCTTGAATAGACATGCGAAATATCGAGGTTGCCTTGTGGTTCATTTGTAGGAAATTCTAAAAATATACTAAACTAGCTTCTGCCAGCGACTTCGTCCGCGTGAAATTTCTGGTTGCCCCGACCCAACCCGTCGCATCCCATCGCCTGACTGCGCTATCACTTCGTTTTCGCTTAGCGTTCTTTCAGACTTTTTTCTTTTTGCTCAGCTCCTAAGGGTCCTAGCTTGATCTTACGCCTATAGCCATCCTCAAGAATTGGGCTATCAAATGCAAAAAGTTTTTTTTTAATTGCGACCGGTAGTTCTAGAGAATACCCCCTACTTACAAACAAACTAATTTTACCACTTTATAATATTAGTATACCTAGATAAGTATAGATAATTGAATATTCTTTTGATCTCCGAAGGGTCAGGTACGCCTAGCTCAAGTTAGTCGTAAGAGGTACTTCATCAGCACTGCTCTCAAAACGGTGAAGGAAAACGTCGCGAGGAAGCCATGTTCTAGAACCAAGAAAATCGAAGACTTGTGACATCCACCAATCTGCAATCGGCCCGCGTTGTAGATTATGGCCCACTCCCTCTTACAGAGAGGAGTCCTGAGTCCCAGCAGTGGGAACATTATAAGCTGATTATGCGTATGATTAAGTCTAAGGGACTAACTACACTTATTCAGCTCAATTCAGTTTTTGTCCAGAGAAAATACCAGTTTTGTATGGAGCTGTGTACGCATCCGTTCAGCTTTCCGGATGCGTACACAGCTCCTTACAAAACAGGTGTTTTTTATGGACAAAAACTGAATTGAGCTGAATAAGTGTAGTTTACCCTTAAGGGGAACATATTCTGATTTACAAATCTTGAAAAACTAACCTATAAAATTCTAGACAAAATCAAACTGGTTGCTAAATTATTTGTATAATTTATAATTTTTATGACATTGATTTTTACATTATGTACTTAACTACTTTAACTCACACACTAAATTATTACTTGTTAAAATTTTGGAAAAATCATGTAATTTCAATATTTAGAAAGAAAGAAAGACAAGAAAGAAAATACGTTTATTTGTACATATGTGAGCACCATGTTTCTAGCACATAATTAATTTACCTGTTGCATTATATTTAATTATTTTTACCTATTGTGGTATAGTAATTTTATTCTAGGTGCACCGTCTTCACACATAATTAATGTGTACCTATATAATATTGTAAAACATTTTAAAAGAGTAACGGTGGAGTTTCTTGCCCATTCTTTTCCATACGAAACTACCTTTTGGAAGGGGCAACTAGAATCAATTCAACTTTTGTAAATTTTGACGTTAAAAAGTGCCTTTTATGTGCCTATTTGAAATAAATGATTTGGCTTTGACTTTGACTCAAATGATAAATAAATGATAAATGATTTTATTACTGTAAGTAGGTTTGAACTAACACTTTTACACATCAATCATATTTTAAAAACTAGATGAGGTCGGCGTTTCCTATCAGTCTACTCTGAGAAGAAAGGCCGAAACAAACTCAGGGGTCACAGTCTCTTTTAAAGTCCAGACATAATCTTGGTCAGATCATGTGAAGACCATGTAGATTTGTGTTTGAAATGGTCTTTTGAGGGAAAACAGCACCGATTGAGTGGACCTGTCCAGTCAGTGCACGCATTTGTCAGTAATCGTGCAGCTCAACTCAGAACTCAGAACGCGAACGTCAAAATACAACTATCTACGCAGCTGCCTTTAATCTGTGTATATCGGGGTAGGCATCCAATCTTATCAAATGGGTCTGAATATCCAATTTAGTTATAAGTTACGACAGACATGTCACTTTCACAACCCAATTACAAGGGTAATGTCCAAAAGGTTTGACTGGCCATCAGACCGTACCAGACTCAATGAATAAGAATCTAGGGAATTCAAGAAATTGGTTATGTGTGTGAAGGAATGGGTTTTGTGCTAAATGTACTGGGTCAAATTAAATTAATGTGCGAGACTTTAACGATATCTAACGACGATAAATGCTCCCGCAGACAGGCGCGACGCGACAGCGCGACACGAAGGCGACGCTCGTCGCGCGACGGGCGGTATTTTTGCATCGCGCGCGATTCGCGTCGCGTGTCGCGCCTGTTTCAAGGAGCCTTAAAACCAAAATGGCTGAACTGAAATTTCAACTGGCGTGTTTTAATCGAACAATTCATTCCCAAGTAATAGCCATTTTGCTTTCCTAAAAATGTTATTAAATACTCTAATATAATGATTGCGCCTCTTTTTGTGAACCTCAAATTATTCCAATTATGCAGTCCTAAAAATACTAATTTGCGAAGTTGCTGCAACTCGGATGCAGTTGAACGCGTTCGATCGCAGTGCTAACCTAACCTAACCCGTTTGATCGGGTTACCCTAGCTTAGTTACTGTGACCTTTTTTTTTTTTTTTGGGTGGGATATCATCAAATGACCTCTCCCGCTCTGATAGGAGCGGAAGGGCGTGTCAGACTCTTACTGACTAAAACCCACCCGTGTTCCTTCAGTTGCCTGTGCGCCAGGGCCACGGTATCTCTTTCGAACAATCCGCAGCCCCGGCAGGCATCGGTCCTATCGGACCCCGTCAATGGTGCTGACATCTCTTTGAGGCGCGCGTGGAACACGACGCGCCGTCGACCCGGGCCTGGGCCTTACCGGACGGCGAGCTGCCCATTGCTCGCCGTCCGCAAGCCCGCGCCTACGGTGGCCGGGAGTCGGCAATCGACTCCCGACGCCCAGGGTGTCTCCTCCTCCTGCGGCGGCTAGGAGCGCGAGGGCGCAGAGATTGCCTCTCTCTTTCGCGCTCCGCCTCCTCCTTCGCAAGCATTACTGCTTCGCAGAAGGAGGTGACGGCTTCCCATTCCCTCTCGCTCCGTACCATGGCCTGAACCAGGGCCGGACGCGAGAGGTCGCCGCCGCCGATCGCCGCCACGAAGTTACTGTGACCTAACGTGAGAAGAGGCCAAAAAGTTAAAAAGAAGCTCATTTATTTAAAAAAGTGTGCATCATTAGAAGTTCAAAGTTTTTAGAGGTTCATTGATTTAAAAAAGCCTACAATCCTACATCATAAGTTTTTAGAGGATCGGTTAAATACGAGTACTTCTCATTTCAAATAGCGTCTGTAAAGTATCGCTAGTTAATTTTATTGTAGGTACATTTTTATGACCTTGTTGTTTTGAGATTGAATGTCTCCGGAAATCATTAAAAAAAAAACATAGGAGGAGGTCATCTATGATGCAAATACACTTAAGGCTTGAGCAGACGATGGACAATTTGTCCGCGGACACTTTGGAATCGTACGGAAATTCTGGGAGTCTATTTCTCCTACGTGTGCGTTATTGCATAGATTTCCACATAGTCCGGTTAAGTAGCCATGACCTCAGAGGGTCACAACTACGAGTTGCCTTTCAAAAAACAAAAAAAATATATTTCTATACGTTCCACCATCGCGGACAAATTGTCCATCGTCTGCTCGGGGCTTTATGTCACAAAAGTAATAAAATTACGTATCTAGATTACGTATTGCTAAAAGGAAAATACGAAAAGTCTCACTGTCACGCCGAGTTAATGGACCATCATTCTTACTTAAGGGGACTACAGGACCTAAATGTAAGTTTTATAATGCCTAAAATATATGATCCACTGCACTAAACATCAAAAAAAAGAAATCAGAAAAATATATGTTATTCTTCAGGATATTTGCTAATTAGATAGTGAGTTGAAAACATAATACAACAATTAGTTTTTCTATCGTATCAAATTATGATACGATAGAAAAAAATCACGAAGATACCTCTAAAAATTTCTTATAACGATTAAAAACCATACTGCTATGCATTAAATCATTCTGATTTTTTGTCAGATTATTCTACAAGCAACATACTAACGCAATAGTGTTTTAATTTTTTTATTCAATCAATAGATTTATTGTAAATAGATAATTGCTTCATATTTTGCAATAAATTACCAGCGGTGTGTCATCACGCTTCTCTTTCTTTTCTATGCAGTCCGACAGTGACCGCGCTTTAGCTGTTGTCAGCCTCTTAAGATAGTGATTATAACTTTGCTCTTTGACTTTAGCAAAATAGGTGTCAATTCTTTCTCGCGTCATTAGGTTCTTGAGAGTGAAAGGAAACATTACGGTTTTCACAATTCTTGGCATGTACAGGTCGCTCCGTTTGAACTTAGATCGTATAATAAATTGTATATTATGTAATGTTGACGTGTCCCTGTGTGTGCGTTAGATAAATCTGTTTGATTACAAATGATTTCTGTGGATTTATATAACGTTCATTAAGGCTCGTACACACAGGCGCGACGCGACGCCCGACACGAAGACACCGCGTGTCGCGCGACGAGCGGCGCCTTTGTGTAGCACTGTCGCGTCGCGCCTGTCTGTGGGAGCTTTTTTGTTTTGATTATTGTTGACGACATCACATAACTCACAAACTATTGACTTAAATAAAAAAGTCTCATAATCTTTTTAATTATGAGATCCTCCACACGCTTATGTGCTTTGAAATTTTACATCCCTCGATTTCGTGTATGGAGAGTGCCACCCCTAATTATGATTTTTTGTAATTTCACTACACCATTGTTTAGCAATGTACAGAATACTCCTTCTTTCCAATATTTATCGATAAAGTGCCAATAGTCTGAGTAAAATAGCTGTTTGATTTTCGGGCGGACGACCATGACGAAATGATAAGGATTGCGTTTTTGCCATTTGCCTACATAACCCTAAAACGTAGGTGAACGACTTTAATAGAATTTTCTCAGACAAAAAAAAAACTAGTTTTGCATCTTAATAATAACTGAACTTAAACTATTTATTCTCAGTGTTCATCCATCATCACTCTGTATAGGTAACTTAGACATTTAAACTACTATTCCCAAGTCCAAAGAATCCATTTTCCAATCTTCAATCAAACAGAAAAACAGCCTAAAACTAAACCGACCTTTTCTTCAATTCCCAAAAGAATTAAACACAAATAATGGAACTCCCTATCTATTGATAAAAAGTACCTACCCACGTACCAATTTTTTGCGATCATTTCTCTTCGTGACCTCTGACCAAAATTAGTTGAAGACATCGCCCACTTGACATTTATAAGGCTTACAGCGATGCTCAACCTTTTTTGCTCGGGTTACACTAATTCTGATTACGTCACTCGCGCTTATAAGGTCATTTCTATTTTGAGGTTATGTTCTCCAAAATTAGTTTATTTGGTTGACGACTCTGTTCTTAGAAAGAAAGAAAGAAAAATATTTTATATGGGACACACACAGGAAATACAAAGAGTAAAATAAAAAAAATGAAATAAAAAGGAACCTTACCTCACCTCGTCTTCTTAGCGTTAATCAATCTGCCTAAGCCTTTTTCCAAGTATATTGGGGTCAGCTTCCGTCTAGCCTATTGCAGCTAATTACCAGTATTTTACATGGAGTGACTGCCTATCTGATAAAACCCACAACCTAGTAACTGGGTAACTCTGGTAAGACTGGTTTTGACACCTTTGAGTTTCTGACTACCAGTAGATACTGTCAAAGATCTACGAATGACAGCCGGGACCAACGGCTTAAAGCGTTTTCCGAGGCACGGAGGGGTCTCGATATGTATTTGATCGTCACCCATCCAAGAACCGACCGGGGCAAGCGTAGCTTAACCTTCGATCAACCCGTGCGGCTGTTATTTTTTAGCCATAAGCCCCTCCCTCCCCACGAGGTCTTCTTCTTAGCGTGTCGATGGAAATTTAATCTATATTGAGTCAGCCGAGCTACGAGTTTGACGATATCACTACCATCCATCAATCCACCTACTCCACTACTATACATTATTGGTATGGTATTTTTGAGACGGGGCAGTAAAGGTTTTTGTAGTGGCCAGTCTATCCATAATAAAATAGTTATTTGGGAGTCTCGTTTTAGGAAACGAGACTCCCAAATAATTATTTTACGTAAAACACTTTTCCCATACATTTTGTCTACATATTGAAAAGAAAAGAAATAAAAAAAAAAAAAGATTCAGTCAGTAAGTCTTGAAAAGTTTTTTGCGAGTTCTGACTATTCTAGTACTCAAACCTCAGTTAGTCTGACATTTTTTTTTATCCTTATAAGAAACGGAATGGATTGGCATAAAAAAAAATGTGAAAACGGCCTATTTTCTTGCTGACTGTAAATTTATTTTCGAAATCTGTTAATGGGCCCAAAATTTCTCAAAAAAGTAAGGTCTGCCTCCTAAGTCCGTTTTTCTGTTAATACAACAGTTAGGGTCAAAAACGGATATTAACGGTGTTCTGTATTCCTTTTTTCAAAAAGGAGGTATCTAACGAAGCCTATCTATAAATACTGGCTTCGATTTTAACCAACCGGTTTAGGAAATGTTTAGGTTTGAAATATTCCAGAATACCGGTGCTATTCTGTAAAAATTTCACCGTGAAAACTTAGATGAAGTGAGCTGCTCATTCCATTTGATGCTATGGATTGACAGCTTAATTCAAGCTCACCGACGGAGCGATGAAATTTTAGTTCGGAGACTGAACTTTGAAAGAAGTTAGAAGATAGCCATTTGCGACGAGTGTAATGTAGAGAGAAAGAAAAAGAAAAACCGCCCAAGTGGGAGTCGGACTCGCTCACGAAGGGTTCCGTACCATTATCTATAAAAACGGCAAAAAAGTCATGTCTGTTGTATGGGAGCCCCCTTAAATCTTTATTTTATTGTCAACAACAACGGCAACAGAAATACATCATCTGTGAAAATTTCAACTGTCTAACTATCATGGTTCATAAGATACAGCCTGGTGACAGACGGACGAACAGCGGAGTCTTAGTAATAGGGTCCCGTTTTACCCTTTGGGTACGGAACCCTAAAAAGTACCGCATATGCTCTCGTCCATTTATGTCAACTAAGTTTTGTAATAGTAGACAGTAATATAGTAGACGTAACTTACATTGTAAATATTGCAACAATGAATAAACTAGACATCTAGACCTATCCAAATCCAGTTTGTCGAATGATTTAAGCCTGTGGTTAAAGATGTCCGGTACAGCACAAGCTAAGCAGTAAATCATACTATTGAACTGTCTACTAAACTTTACTGTGCAGCTCATAAATAAAATAAGTTTTTCGGGCCTTAACTCACCGACAAAGGCTGCGGGCCAAAGGTTGGCAATCTCTGATACCTAAGTACTTTTTTTTATCTTATTCTGACAATCAGGAGGAGATTAGCACTTTTCTTAAATACAAATTCCAGTATCTACTTTCATAGCTATTATACGGAAAACGAATCTTGACTTACTAGACATTTAGATTTTCCTGTTCTTTAGAAAATTGGGTTTTGTAGGGTTCCGTACCTCAAAAGGAAAAACGGTATCCTGATAGGATCACTTCGTTGTGTCTGTCTGTCAGTCTGTCAAACCCCTTTTTCTCAGGAACACGTGGAGATATCAATTTGAAATGAATATCAAATACGTCTACGTAATAGGTCTACGGTCCCTTGGAGCTCTAAAAAATCAACGCAATAACAAAAAAAACGGCCATTTATGCGACATATTTTGATACTCGCAAATAAATCAAAACCAGTAGGGTTGACCTAGAAACATGAAATTTGCCAAGAAGCAGTCTCACAGCACAAGTAAAGAAAAAAGTCCGAAAATCGTTAATCGTTTCGTTAGTAATTTTTATCACATGAAAACATATTTTTGCGATTACAAACTTACATTTGCAGTTGGAGAATTGACTGTGACGTATATCGATGTATGGGAGAACATGTTTTTCAACTACAATGCTAAGTTTGTTTTTGGGATGAATTCCTCCAAGTACGGAACCCTTCATTGTGCCTGGTTTTACAAGCACTTGGCCGGTTTTATAGACGGGTTTTTATAAAAAATCTTAATATTTAGATATTAAAGTGGACCTTAATATCTTAACATTGTTAATATTTCTACAACATCAAAAAGTAAAGTCAGGGAAATTAAATTATTTAACAAATTGTTACCGACTTAAATTGAAAATTAAATAGTTTAGCAAATTGTTACCAACTTAAATTATAAATTAAATTGTTTAGCAAAATGTTACCGACTTAAATTGAAAATTAAATAGTTTAGCAAATTGTTACCAACTTAAATTGTAAATTAAATTGATTAGCAAATTGTTACCAACTTAAATTGTAAATTAAATTGTTTAGCAAATTTTTACCAACTTTAATTGAAAATTAAATTGATTAGCAAATTGTTACCAACTTTAATTGAAAATTCAAATCACAACTGTCATTCTTTGACAAGATGTATGAAATAGCTATAACACGGCAAATTGACGTAGGGTGTTAATTTGGTTGTCAATTGATTTCCTTGACTGTAAATTCTTATTACCTACCTAACGACCATACCGTACTATAGATACCCCAGTAATAATTTCCACCCCCCCTCAGCACAGGCAATTAAAATAAGTAGGTAAATGTACAAAAGGGACAAAAGGTACTCGAATAATAAACGTAATTGGTACCTTCAAGTACCATTCAACTAAGGCTCAATAATTTTGATACCCGAATGAGAAAACTGACCTTTTGATATTATAAAAAGCGAAGTCAAGAGTATTGTTCGATATGGGCTAATGATGTATAGAATCAGGAACGCTTTAATTTTTTTTAACTTTGATGCCACACTTGAAGTTGTTACTTTGCGTAAGCACTAAATGTAACATTATTTTCAATAAGTTGTCACTTGAAGATTTCAAAAGTAGGATAGAATGAACGTTTATTGTCCCCAGTATACAGTTAGTAGCAGTAGGTTCATATAGTTAAATTGAGTTCTGAGTTGAGTTGAGTTCTGAGTTGAGCTGCGCGATTACTGGCAAATGCGTGCACTGACTGGACAGGTCCACTCCATCTGTGTGTTTTTTCCTCAAAAGACTATTTCAGACACCAATCTACATGGTCTTCAAATGATCTGATCAAGATTATGTCTGGACTTCAAAACTGACTGTGACCTCGAGTTTGTTTCGGCCTTTCTTCTCAGAGTAGGTAGGTAGGTAGTACAAACCTACTTACTGTGAAATAAAATCATTTGTCATTTACACAAAACTACAGGGTCAAATTAAATTAGCTAGCGAAACTCCGCAGACGTGATGGATATTGATATTTAAACGTGATAAAACAAAAAATAAATCAATATGATGTTTTTTTTTTGTTGTTGGTTTCTCGGCCGCAGTTATTGTATTAAGTTGAAATATCAGTTCAAAAAACAGTTTTTTTTTTGTGTAATCTTCACAGACTCGATTAGTATCGATATCCAAACACGGTAAAACATATTTTATCAACTCATACATCAAGTAACAATACTACCAGCGGTCGATAGATAACCCCTAAAAAAAATACCAATTCTTTTTTTATAATTTTATCGTGTTTTGATATCCATACTCATCACGTCTGCAGAGTTTCGCTACCTAAATTAATTTGACCCTGTATAATACCGGAAGCAAAAGGTTTAATCGTCAGCTTTATGCTTAGGTCCCCTAGAGGGTTGCTAAGCGCTGGGTTTCAGCTTTTAATCCCTTGACTCCTGTTTACAACAAAACATAAATTTTAGCAACAAAGGGTAAATATATATACTACTAGCTTTTGCTCGCGGCTTCGCTCGCGTTAATTTAGAATTTGACAATCAATTCGGTTGTTCGGGGAATTATAGTTAGGAGGATGAAAAACCGGTCTATCAGCACTATAGACACACAAAATGTATTAGGTACTTAAATTAAAAAAAAGACCCTTACCACACTACTAAAGTTTCTCTATTAATATAATTCAATCATGATTCGTAAAACACGTGGCGCCATCTATTATTATAAGAACGTCATTGTTGTTTTCCTCGGGAACAGTACTTTTTTTGGGATGATAGGTAGGTACCCTTTGTCCGTTTCTGTACACCTGATAAGGAAAATACAAAATTTCAGGATGATCGGTTCAGTGGTTTAGGTGTGAAAACGTAACAAACAAACAAATTTACTTTCGCATTTATAATATTAGTCAGGAAGTTAGGATAACGATAATAATATAATGCTCATACATATTTAATTAGAATTAGTTTTTCTTTTGTATTGAATGTAAGTGGATTTCTAGGAGTTTTCAAATTGATTTTGCTTTTGGAGTTTTTGTCTAACAAAATCACAAGTACGCTTTATTTCTCCATTTCCTATAAGTATTTTACATTTTATTTTAAGACTTTATTGACTAATCTCAGACGGGATGTTGTAGTTGCGCGGTATAAGCTCTGCTTGTCCGATGTAGGATTTTGCGTAACGTTAGTGTGACACAAAGCTCGCATGTGGCGATGTAGATGCCGCTACACCTCAGACCAAAAACTTTAAGTTTTTCCCGATTTTCTGCGGGCAAGTCCAATCTCTTACGATACAAGGTAAACGTAATCCCGCCATCTTCTTTTTCATAGTTTTTTAGCAGTAGAGATATTTAATAAGTTGCCTTTTCAGGTAAAGATCCCGATTTATAACACCCACGTGTTTAAAACAAAATTAAAAGCCTTTTTATTAGAAAAATATCTGTATAATATATCGGAACTAACGTCACACAATAATAAATGTTTCTTTTTTTTTGACATTATATAATTTTAGAATCTTTTGACATTATATTTTAAACTTGTTTGACATTATATTTAAAACTGTTAGATATTATATTTGAAAATGTTGGATATTATATTTAAAACTGTTTGGCAGTATATTTGAATTTCACTTGGAATGTTAATTAATAATTCATAGTACTTTGTATTTGTATGTAAATTGCATGTGTATATATTCAACACAATGTAAATTGTTTTATGAATAAATGAAATGTTGTTGAAAAAGCTTACTGATTTTCAGCTTATCAATATGAAAGCTTCAGCCATGACTAATGTTTTCATATCAAATGCCAATTCAAAATAATCAAACCAAGTATCCTCAGGCTGTAATATAATCCCTTGGGCAATAAGAAGTAGGTACTTATTCCTTTCAAAGGAAGGTTAGGTCGAGAGATTCTTTAGGCTATTTTTATTCCTTGTCAGTGGAGATAAAAATGTTAAAATAATTTATTTAAGGTCGGAATCTTGAGTAAAATTCTTCACCTTTGAGAAGTAGGTACTTATACATAATAAATGACTAATCTTTCTTCACTTGTAGACTGCGAATAGGTATATAAATAATGTTATAATAAATAATACAAGCCTATTATTGACCCATTGCAGAGCTAAGACCTCTTCTCATATAGAAGAAGATACGAGCATTGATCACCGCGCTTGCTCAAGACGGGTTTGCGATTTCAGACTTATATTAACCATACGAAAGAAAGAAAGAAAAATAGGTTTATTTGTCACAGAAACAAGTGCTTAAAAAAAGATAATTAGCTCTGGTAACAATGTAAAATAAAAACAAACAAAATAGATCTATTATCACGAGCACAAAACAGAAATAGTCGAGCTGCACGTCATGACAGTGACAAGAAGGCTTCCACTCAGCATGATGCTGTGCTATGGGGGACCCACAGCACAGCGCTGATTTTCAGTGGTAAATTGCCATTCCATATGTCCCTAGGTTTCCTCATGATGTTAGTAATATTCAAGATAAACTCAGAAAGTATACAGGTAAGGGACACCTTTCCGCAAACTAACAGGGCGCATTTAGCTCCTTATTTTGAATCATATTCCACGGGAAAATGTCTCAAATTTTTCTTATTTTTTTAATAGTTTTTTCAAATACTATTCTTTTATTTCAATGTAAAATTACATTCTCTGTACACAGCACTCCATTTATGTAAATAAAACAGCTGAAAAAAAAAAGAAATCAGCAATAGATGTTGAAATAAATCACGTGGCGCGAGCGCGCTACCGGGCGTTCACCACGTGCGTTTTGCCACGGTAACGATACATTGCGTGTGAGATAATAAAACAAATCAGCACCCTAATTACGTAACACACTATCTATCACAATCTGAATCATTTTGAAGCCTATTGCTAATCCATTGCTTCATTTGTTCAAAAAAATTGTCTGCTCAACAACGTAAATAACGCAATGATTGTTGTTGAACTGTCAAAAGGAAACCCATTCCCACTGTTAATGTGTTACGTAATTACCCCGCAGGTTTATTGGATTCCCATAACGTTCCTGAAATTATTTTATATACCGGTCGTCTTCGTATGATATACTGAATTCACCCCATCAGTCTGCGGAGGGCTGTTCCTCCCTTACACCCTATTTTTATTAATTTTTCCTGTGTGGTAAACCATCAAATGACCACTCCCGCTCTGGGCGGAGCGGAAGGGCGTGTCAGACTGTTACTGACTAAAACCCACCCGTGTTCCTTCAGTTGCCTGTGTGCCAGGGTCACGGTAACTCTTTCGAACAATCCGCGACCTTGGCAGGCATCGGCCCTAGCGGACCCCGTCAATTGGTGCTGACATCTCTTTGAGGCGCGCGTGGAACTCAACGCGCCGTCGACATGGGCCTAGTCCTTATACCCTGTATATGAATTGAAAAAGTCACATTGGTACTTGCCTGGATTTTAAACCACAACATCATTGGGCGACAACGAAACTAGGGACATTTAAATCCTCAATTCTTAGGACATTTCAAAAACACTTCCTCTCTCCTTAAACATCATCATTACATTTAGTTTCCTTGCTCTTGTTTCATGTTTATTATTGTGTATATTATATGTAGATAAGTATATGTTTTATGTATGTATGTATTTGTTGTATATGTAAATGGTACATCACTGACTACCTGCACTATTGTCTCTCCTTCTCCCTTGAATCCATCCAGAGGTTGTCTGTAAAAGATCGCTGTTAGCGATAAGACCGCCCATTGTGTCACCCTGTGTAAAATGTCTACATTTGTATCTGTTATTTTTTATGGTGTACATAATAAAGAGTATTCTATTCTATTCTATTCTATTCATTTAAATTTTCCACCGTCGATTTATTGCTGGTGGCGTAAGCGAGACAACCATGTTTGCTTCCACTTTTATAGCACGTCCTATAAAATAACTTGAGACACTCCTAGTCCTTGTGATGGATAGCAATCTCATATCTGCTCCAGTTCAGAGCTACAAAGCGGAATGACTCATCAAAAGTCATAACTCGGTACATTACCTGATAATCATCAGATTTTCGACACATTTTCGCTAACAGTAGGTACGCACGACTACATATCAAGCTATACATTTCCAGTATAAGCTGACTTCTCATTGTACGAAAAGCCTATACAATGCGAGGTCAGCTAAAACTGGAAATGTATAGATTGAAATGTAGCCGCGTGTACCATCATTCGTGCAATCTTGAGATAGTCGATCAAAATTGTGATGACACAGAAATTTTAGGTTATCAGCGTTAGATCTCACGAATTTTAAACGAATTGCCTTGTCTAAAGTAGATGTTACAGCTTTTGTCTATTTTGTAATATTAGGTCTTTACCTATGAAATTGCCGTTCTGCAGTACTGGCCATTTCAAATCAAAATAATTTTTGTTTGGCTATGAATTCTAATTTCAAATTAATTTTATTTTAAAAAAATGGATTTTTTTTTCTAAAAGTAGTCATTTCTTTATTGATTAGTGTTACATTTTCATCGCATTTCAATCTTTTTCGTCATCATGGATACGTTAAAAATTCGAGTAATTATGGAATATGAGTACCGTCGTGGCAGCAACGCGGCACAAGCGGCACGCAACATCAACGACGTTTACGGAGCTAACTCTACAAACCAACGCACCACCTGTTATTGGTTTGCTCGCTTCCGTTCTGGAAATTTCGACCTGAAAAATGAACCTCGCGGTCGTCCGAAGACTTTGGTCGACAATGACGAATTAAAGGCGATTGTGGAAGCTGATGATACACAATCTACGGCTGAATTAGCAGCAGCTTTCGACGTTAGCGTCAAAACAATATTGGTCCATTTGCGTCAAATTGGCAAGGTAAAAAAGCTTGACAAATGGGTGCCCCACGAACTCAATGATCGCCAGCGCGAAGTACGCGTCGAGACGTGCCTTGCACTGCTCAACAGACACACAAATGAAGGAATTTTGAACCGCATTGTTACCTGCGATGAAAAATGGATTCTGTTTGATAACCGTAAGCGCTCAGCAAGTTGGTTGGATCCTGGTTCAGCACCTAAACAATGCCCTAAACGAAAACTTACCCCTAGAAAAGTGATGGTCACTGTTTGGTGGTCTAGCGCCGGTGTGATTCATCACAGCTTCTTACCAAACGGGGTGAGCATTACTGCAGATGTGTACTGTGAAGAACTGAACACAATGATGGAGAAGCTGGCGCATCTCCAACCAGCATTGGTCAATCGCTCGTCTCCGCTGCTCCTGCACGACAACGCGCGACCTCATACTGCACAGCAGACGGTCTCCAAGTTGCAAGAACTGGGGTTGGAAGCTCTCCGTCATCCGCCCTACTCACCAGACCTTGCGCCTACAGACTACTACTTTTTCCAGAATTTGGATAACTTCTTGGCGGGAAAAAAATTTAATACCCGAGAGGCAGTACAAAATGCCTTTGAAGAATTTGTTGCCTCCCGTCCAGCTGATTTCTTTAAGAAGGGCATCAATAAACTGCCACTGCGATGGCAAAGATGCATTGATTGCATGGGTGATTACTTCGATTAATACAAATAAAAAATTCATGAAAAAAATTCGTTTAAATTTTTTCATACAAAACGGCAATTTCATAGGTAAAGACCTATTATGTTAGTTTATTCTAGTTTTAAGGATGACTTATGAAAGGCAGGTTTTACTTCCGATTTTTTTTCAGGTGAACTTTGGTTTGTTTAACCTAAGAATTTTTCGGAATATTTCATACGAAAATTCATAGGTAGAACTAAGTTTGATGATTGATATGAAATTGATGATTATTATTCAGTAAATATTTCATTCCTACAGTTGCGAATCGCATTTTGATCAACATACGACGTAAAACAGAGCTGCAATTTGCAAAAAACCAAAGAAAATTTAAATTTCAGAATCAAAATTTAAGCTCAGGATTCACCTTAAATAAGTGCTCTGAATCATTTATGAAACTTCACTTCGAGAAGATATTTTTATAGAGGTATGAGGAACAGGGTGTAAAGCTCACTCCTACTCTATTGAAAAGGGAGGATCCTCGGACGGGTGTTGTGTCTGGTGGGCAACTGCCCGACGTTTGATGTCGGGATGTTGTATATATGCTAGTTGCGCGGTAAACTCTGCTTGCGCGATGCAGGATCTTGCGTGACGTGTAGCTCGCATGTGGCGATGTAGATACCGCTACAGTTTTGTAGGGACCTACCCACCTTCTGTGCTAGGAATTGGGCGTATATTGGCACTGTCGTGGCATAACGATAATACAGGATGGCAAGAACATCGACGCACAACCTCTCACCATTGAATTCAGTACATGATTCTGAACCCCCTTGCGTTGATATCTTTCGCCGGTTATAAAAAAAAAATTGCTGTTCCACACATTTTGACCGCGTAGGTATTGCACTTTTCTATGAAACAGCAGATTCTTTTGTTATACAACGAAACATGTCTGCTCTAGAATCATATGCTGAATTAATGGTTAAAGTTTGTGCGTCAATGCGGACACGGTACTGTATACCGTGATGCGGATGCCGTCCTGAATATTTTAGAACAAAGTTGTTTATTTGTGTTAAAATTGTAAATGAATTACCTAGCTTTGTCTGTGCTAAATAATGGTTATTTTCTTTTTTTTCTCGCTTTTTTTAATGTATGTAGGATGATCGATTTTCCCGGCAATCAATTCAATTCTTAATTTTTTAAACTAGAAGGTAATTTGCATACTAATCTCCTTACTTTTAATTGGTCGCTACTAACCAAAACCAGCACCCTAATTACGTAACACGCTATCTATCACAATCTGAATCATTTTGAAGCCTATTGCTAATACATTGCTTCTTAAGTTCGAAAAATTAGTCTGCTCAGCAACGTAAATAACGCAATGAATGTTGTTGAACTGCCAAAATTAAACCCATTCCTACTGTTAATGTGTTACGTAATTACCGCGCTGAACCCTAATTGCGTAACACACTATCTATCATAATTTGAATAATTTTGAAGCCTATTGTTAATCCATTGCTTCATATGTTCGAAAAATTTGTCTGCTCAACAACGTAGATAACGCAATGAATGTTGTTGAACTGTCAAAACGAAAGCCATTCCTACTGTTAGTGTGTTACGCAATGACGCCGCTGTATATAACAAGGGTCCATTAACCCGAACATCAACACACCCAAAGACAAGTTTAATGCCTTATTTGCCGTCATGCTCATCTCCACGGTCACACCTTGGACTTGACCGTCAGAACTTGTTCCACTGAACAAACTCAAAGATAATTACGCAAATACAAGGTCACTGCACACCCTCCGTGCCGTAACGGTATCATGTTAACTTTGTAATGGGTGTTACGTACACCCGGCGGTAAACACGGCACATCAGGTTTTAGAAAAAGTACTGCTTTGTACTCGAAACCTGAGACGAGTCGCTGCGAGAATCGATCAACAATACCAACGTCACATCTAGGGGACTACTATCTGACTCCGTCAACGAAGATACGGGCCCGGTCGAAAGTATTTTGAAACTTTGGAGTGAACCTTACACCCGGATAATTAACTTTTTCGGACAGGTAAAAACACATCGGGAGTAGGGCCAGCTGTCACATCGTGGTGTCATTAATTCTTAGGTCGGGCCCCGAACTTATCTTATGTCCATAGGTGATGCGGAGTAGGAAACGCCCGTAATGTCGGCCGAAACTAAGGATTTCGTGCTTAAAAAGTAGATCCCAGGGGGTCTACTCTCTAAGTGAAAGAGAAAGCGACTTTCTCTCTCGAGAGAAAGTCGCATTCTCTCTCTCTCTCTCTGTCTCTTTATATTTCTTTTTATATATAATAGCAAGAGACAGAGAGAGATAGATAGTATTTATGGTTTCCGAGGGTGCTAGTGAGGTCAAAATGAAAATATAAGACGGTAGCTGCGAAAATTTTAAAATTTTCTTCATGGGTGTCGTTTTCCTGGTTTTCGAGGGTGCTGAAGCCAATAGTGAGGTTAAAATCAAAATCCAAGATGGCGACAACTTTTGGAGAGCTTCTATAAACTTATACTAGATGGCTCTGTATTAAAAACGCGTATTAAATTCACACTTATTCTTACACGCGTATTACATATACGAGTGTGTGTGCGTGCGATATCATCGCATAAGGAACTTCGGTCCTGACGGGGGTCCCCCGACCGCATACTTTTTTTTTGTTTATATGTATGTGGGTATGTACACTTAGTATAAATTCATTTGGTATCTCTCTCCGGTCGTGTCGGATTGCCGTCCCATCGAACTATGAGTGTGCTTACACACGAGAATCGGTTGAGAAGTGCGACCTGTAGAGGAGAACAGCCGGACATGCGCCGGACTTACGGACATACGAAAGCATTTTTGTCCAAGCTGAAACGGAGACTTTTTGCGTTCGCTTGGTCAAAAATGGCGGTGCGGCCGCCTGTAGCGTGCGATGGTTCATAATTTTTTTACGAAAGTGTTGTAAGAGGACTTTTGCAATGCAGTGCGGCCCGTCCAAATCTGCGTCAGTATTAAGTGAGCGTGGTAGTAAATAAGTTCTCTGTTTTCTTGTATATGAAGATTAATACACCTACATGGTTTTTCTAGAAATCTAGATTATTATGTACAGTCACCAAAAGAGAAAAGTAACCAGTGTCGCCGGATATAGTTGTAAATTTAATTTGATAAATGACCAGTTTGTTTTCCATCTATTTAATAAAATTTTATTCGAAAACATCCATCGGTTTCTTACTAAACTTCATTTATATCTGGCGACCCTGCATATTTATCTCTTTTGCTGACTGTGCCTACGTTGATATTCTGTAGTAAAATAAGCCTATAATTTGTAATTACCTCTGATTAGGTTAATTATGTTCTAATGAAACATAATAATTATGAGGTTGAAATAAGCTGGCATTAGATATTAATTTCATTTCAGAATTTACCAAATTATTTGAAGGCGACGAACCAATATAATTTCGACGTGACCTCAATGTCTACCCTTTTTTTTTTTTTTTTTTTGTGTGGGAAATCATCAAATGACCTCTCCCGCTCTGGGCGGAGCGGAAGGGCGTGTCAGACTCTTACTGACTAAAACCCACCCGTGTTCCTTCAGTTGCCTGCGCGCCAGGGCCACGGTAACTCTTTCGAACAATCCGCAGCCCCGGCAGGTCAATGTCTACCCTAGACACCTTGACGCTACCCTAGACACCTTGATGCTCAGCGCGAAAATATCATCATTCTCTTGCCCGTATATTTCGAAATTTCTTTGGGTCAATGAAGCATATCTTCTTCTAGACTGTAGTACTGAACTTCGAAGTTTAAAATATCGATGTATTGAATTGAGAATGTTCATAATCGCGATGTACGGAACTTCGAAAGAATGTCTATTCAAACTTCGAAGTTCAGTATGACATTCGAAGAAGTTCCGTGCATCGCGATTATGAATATTCTCAATTCAATACATCGATATTTTAAACTTCGAAGTTCAGACGTACAGTCCTTCTTCTACCATACTTCTGTATTGCTCATTTCGGTAGTCAACCCCTTTCTAGCCATATCATCTTTCACATTTCATAGGATGAGTCTTGAATTCCTGATTTCAGTGATTGAGAGCTGCAGATTGAGCGTATGACATTGAAGTCTGAGTTTGTTTCGGTATTTCTTCTCAGCGTAGATCGACTGCATCTAGTTTTTAAATATTGTCTTTTTGGCGTAAATTTGTGTTTTTTTTTAAACCACCATAATCGGCGTCGCTTTTTCGAAACTATGTTTGGGTCAGCTTCTAGTCTAACCGGATGCAGCTGAATACCTATCAGTATTTTCCACTGCTGGACATAGACCTCTCGCACGCCATTCAACATGGTTTTCGGCAACTCTCATCCATCTGCTACCAGCCACCCTGCGAAGATCGTCGCTCCACCTAGCCTGAGGGCGTCCTACCTCACATTTGCCGATTCGCAGTCTCTCACCACTCAAGAACACGTGTACCCCAACGGTCATCGGTTCTACGGCTAATATGACCGGCCCATTGCCACTTCAGCTTGCCTATTACGTTGGCTAATATAATCATTAACAATTAAGTATTCCTCAGTGTTCTCTTAATTGAAAAGTAGTTACAGACAATGTTTCTCAAGATATCGATTGAAAAGTCAGTTACGCAACTGTCCAAGTTGTCCAACAATCTTGATTTGCCTCTGTCAAAGACATGCTTAATTATATTAAGTTTAATGGAGATAACTTTTCTTCAAAAGTTCTTGATGTGAGGACGAAAGTTTTCTTCGTTTGATATTTATTTAGATGTCTTCGCACAGTTGAAGAAAATGTACTACGGAGTTAGTTGAAGATATACAGTATGTATCAGAAAGATGTGTTCGTTAAGGGTGTGATACTGACCATCAAAGTGTACAACTTTTTCCATGGGGATAATATCAGAATAGAGAAAAAATTATAAAATGATACATGTTGCATTTTCTTTGTTAGCCTGCGCTGTCCCTCTTCTGGGCAAAAGACTCCCTCCACTTCTTCCATCGTTCGTGAGCCCACGCGTCTTCCTTCCAGTTTTGGCATAATCTATCCAGTTCATCCCGCCATCTCCTACGTGGCCTGCCGCGACCCCACCACACTGTCTCAGGGCATCAGTTCTGTGCTATCTGGGCCTAAAGTTTGTTCGGCATGCAGCAGACATGTCTGGTCCAGTCCCATTTAAGGGGGAAGCGCCAGGTTGCCAGCGAAATTCAAATTTTCTTACGTTTTTTACAACTGGCAGGTCAGTGTCTGGTTGTATGTTGAACAAAATATGATTCGCGATCGTAACAAGTATTTATTTACAAAATTATAATCAATAAAATCGTTAATACAACCCTCTAAGTTCATGAATGAATTGAATGACAATTTCATTAAAAAAATCAAGCAATAGGATTATATATATGTCCAGTATATACACCATTTTTTTTTTTTTTTTTTTGGGTGGGAAATCATCAAATGACGTCTCCCGCTCTGGGCGGAGCGGAAGGGCGTGTCAGACTCTTACTGACTAAAACCCACCCGTGTTCCTTCAGTTGCCTGTGCGCCAGGGCCACGGTAACTCTTTCGAACAATCCGCAGCCCCGGCAGGAGTATATACACCCTGGGCAGTGAATTCTTTTACCAATCCTGCTGACTATCGTAATCGTTTTAATCCAACGTAAGTTAGTTTCATACAACTCGTGGCAAGAGTACCAAGAAAATATACCGAAGTCAATCTGCTTAGCCATCTTCCAACAATGTCGGGTCGGCTTCTAGTCTAACCGGATGCAGCTAAATATCAGTATTTTACATGAAGTGACTGCTCATCTGACCTCTACAGCCCAGTTACTGGGTAACACAATAGCCCTCGGTAAGACTGGTTGTCAGACTAGAAAATGCCCAAGTATGTCTATAATAATTATCTATCTCTTTTGTAAGGCCCAAAATACCTGTACGTCGAATACTCGTAATAGCTAGGAAACCTATAACTTGAAACCTTATCTAGTTTCCTATAAATATACTAATTGTTGGATGAACAAGTATTCAGGTGAATAATTAATTAATTAATCATATCTTATTCGTATTTACAAATAGGAAATTACAACAGTATTTACAATTAAAATATAATAACCTAACCTGACTAAAACTATTTACAAACTAAAATATGGCGTCGAAAAATTCCTCCGCATCCCTTTCGACTGGTACCTAATGTACCCAAGAGACTGGCGGCACTGCCACGTTGTATGGCAATGCTTAGTCTCTGGTCAATGTAAAAGCCAGACCTTGGGCCACGGGAAGTGTCAAACAGGCGTTTGGAGATTTCGTTTTATTATTCAGGTAAGCTCATCAACTAGATGAACCTTTCGAAGTTATCCTATGAAACTAGGTACAGTTGAATTTGCTTATTTGTTCTCTTAAATTCAGTTACCTTACTTTGAGCTCCTAAGTAACTCAAATACGTAGATCAATGTTGCTATTCGTAGCCTTAGAAAACTGATAAAATGATAACAAAATGGTTTACGAAAAGATTCGACTCAAAAAATTGCATAAAGAAGCGAAAAATTTAAAAGAATTCCGCTGCTACATAAAAAAGAACTACCTCTTACTACATAGGAAATTGAAGAATCCCTTTAAAATGGCGTAAATGGGTTGGCGCAATGGTTAAGCGATTGTCTGCTGCGCTGAGTGTCGCGGGTTCGCTTCCCGCACGGAACAAATACTTGTATGACCTACAAGTAGTTGTTCCGGGTCAGGCTGTTTGTGTATGTAAGTTTTAAATGTTTGTAAACGCACCCACAATACAGGAGACATTCCTAGTATGCGGCAACGTTTAAAAAAAAAATACTACAAAAGTGTAGTAAAAAAAGAAAGCTTAGGTACTTTACAGTTCTGAAAAAATTTCTTTAATCTTTCTTCAAGTGAAGCTCTGTAATGTGTTCGTAGCCTTAATCTTCTGCTTGAACGAATTTAACTAGTCTAAAATATTACTTGATGGTTCAACCTATTTGGAGAAACGCTCAGAGAGTTGGACCTGCTGTCCTAATCTGTGCCTGCGTGGTAATTGCGTAACACACTAACAGCAGGAATGGCTTTCATTTTAACAGTTCAACAACATTCAACAATCGTTGAGCTCCTTAAGTTTTGAGTTGAGCTGCACGATTACTGACAAATGCGTGCACTGACTGGACAGGTCCACTCATTCTGTGTGGTACTTTTTCCTCAAAATAACCATTTCAGACTCAAATCTACATGGTCTTCACATGATCTGACCAAGATTATGTCTGGACTTTAAAAGAGACTGTGACCTCTGAGTTTGTTTCGGCCTTTCTTCTCAGAGTAGTCAGATAGGAAACGCCGACCTCATCTAGTTTTAAAATATGATTGACGTGTAAAAGTGTTTGTACAAACCTACTCACAGAAATAAAATCATTTATCATTCATTGCGTTACCTACGTTGTTGAGCAGACAAATTTATCGAACATATGAAGCAATGGATAAGCAATAGGCTTCAAAATGATTCAGATTGTGATAGATAGTGTATTGCGCAATTAGGGGACTGGCACAAAATGTTAGCTACGTTGCTAATACTCATCGTACTTCATCATCATTCGTCATCATCTTCATCATCGTTTTCCTGCCCTTATACCAATTTATTTGGGGTCAGCGCAACACGTCCTTTTCTTCGGTAGTCCCCCCCTTTCTACTCATATAATTTTTCACACAGTCCATCCATCGTTTCTTTGGTTAACTTTTAAATTAATAATTACTTAACATCACGCCACGTCATACATTACAACCACAGCTGTTTTCCTCTGAGGACAATTACACTAGCTACCCGACCTGGGGGTTGAACCGAGGAGCCCATGCTCGGCAGAAGTGCTTGTGACCACAAGACCAACGAGGCAATCCATTTTTCATAATTTCTTCAGAAGAATAACATTGGCACATGCATGAACCCGAAAAAAGATTGCAGTGGCCTATATGGAAAACTCTCAACCGGATTGCGTACCCAAGTAGACCGCTGCAAATATAATTTGATGAAGTGGAGAATTATTGACCCATCCAACACGCAGTGTGAGTGCGGTGCTTCTGATTAGACCATGCCCCACTTGTTGGAGTGTCTTAAATGCCCGTTCACTTGCACCTTTAAAAACCTAAAGAATGCCACTGATGCCGCAATCAACGTGGCCTGTTGGTCTCAAAAAATATACAATAATAATAGGTAGGTAATAAAAATCAACAAAGTATCGTCGACAAGAAAAGAAGAAGGCCTCAAATCCAACAGAGCATTACATATCTCAATAACTACAACCATTCCAAAAAGTCTACAATAATTCTAGTCTAGTCAGTCAATATGCATTAGTACTTCCTGAACAGATCTGTCTGGCCTAGATACCAGCTAGATTATAGCTAACGAACCGAAAAAGAAAGTCATTATTTATATATATACGACCACAAAACTGCTGCTTAGAATCGAAGCAGGTTTTGATTCTGACAGGCGCACTATAATAACTGCTTTCACTGTCATTTGTAAGGAATTTAATTCGAAAAAATATGTAATTGGATGGTAATTGTGGAGCTGGACATCCTCGCTGGTCTTGTGGTCGCAGGGTTTGGATCTTGTGTTAGATTCCAGCGACGAGCAGTGTTTTTGAACTCAAACTCAAAGCATTTGTTTCAAAGGGACTACGGGACCTAAACGCAAGTTTTATAATGCCTAAAAGTATATGATCCACTGCAGTAAACAAAATCAGAAAGATATAATATTATTCTTCAGGATTTATGCTAGTTAGATAGTGTGTTGAAAACATAACATAACTAATTTGATACGATAGAAAAAAATCACGGAGATACCTCTAAAAATTTATTTTATGGATTTGAACCATACTATTATATATGCAATCATTCAGATTTTTTGTCAGATTATTCTACAAGCAATATATTAACGTTATAGTGTTTTAATTTTTTAGTTCAATTTTGTAATAAATTACCAGCATTGTGTCCTCGCTTCCCTTTCTTTTCTATGCAGTCCGACAGTGACTGCGCTTTAGCTGTGATCAGCCTCTTAAACCATTTACAGGGATTTTCGAATTGTAAAGGAGTCGGTCAGTCAGAAAGATGAAGCTAGTTGCCCAATCCAAAGCGTAGAAGAATGGGCAAGAAATTCCATGGACATTCTTTAAAATCTAAAATATTGTTACGAAATATTGGTTACATCATCCAAATTGAAATTATTCATATAGGTATATGAGAACGCTGTAGAAAAACTACTGTCTGTACTGTTGAGTATCAATAATTTCGCAACTCAGTATCTGGACTTGGGCTAGATAATTCCAATAGTTTCGTTACATGAGAATGAGATTACTAGAGGAATGTGGCACCATCAAATATTGATTTATGAGTGGTAAATGGTGGTGATGGTGGTAGTGGTGATGATGTGTGGCGGTGGTGAGTGGTCGTATAGTGGTGGTGGTGTTGGTGGTAGTGGTGGTGGTGGTGGTGGTGGTGGTAGTGTTGGTGGTAGTGGTGGTGGTGGTGGTGGTGGTGGTGGTGGTGGCATCTAATATGTTTTGAATATATCTCTGCCCACTACCTATAGTAGGCGTGAAAAATAGATGAAAGCCCGCTGGTATTACTGATTTCATTTCAACGCAGCAACTTTCTTTCTAAGCATAAGCTTAGAAGTTTTGAATCCGAGCATATAAATGTTCGGATTCAAAACCAAAGTGGCAAGCATCAATAATCTTACACAAAATTAAACCAATCACTCAAGAGATTTGTAACTTTGTACTCTGTAGACACATCTATTAATCCTATCTACATTCTAATCGCAAATAACCATATACGTACCGATAACGTCACTCCCCTTAAAAGGCTTTATGCAACTGTCTCACTAAACAGGTAATTGTTTACTAAAGTCATGTTTTACTTGCTTATCTTGCATATCGCCGCCATTTTGAAATCTTGATGAAATCAAGATACTGCGCGCCAAAAGTCTGTTATTCGCGCGTGAGTGATGGGCAGGTGTCGATCTTATATGTCGATCTTTTTTATCGTACGTCTTACTTATCAAAAGTAATGTGTGTAGTTCGTTTTTGTTGTCTATGTAATGAATTTTATGAATGCGCAATTGCGATTAAACTTCTGGAAAAAATAACCTAAGAAGTTTAAGAAAAATCACATTTTATGGCAGAAATCTTAACAATATCATCGTTAATAGCAATCCTAATAGCTAAAAGTTGTCAGCTAACGGACAAACAAACTAAGAATCGTCAAGTGATCAACTTTGAACTTCTGCAAATCTGCATTCATAAATTTTTTGGGCAACGTGCATTTAGACCCATAAAAGCTACATCCCTAGTAGGCGATGATAGTAGAATCCATATCGTCAATGACGAAAGTCTAATTAAACACAAAATTTATGAACACTGGAATTAATTTGAATAACCTTAAGATTGGGTAAAATCTTTTTTAAGTTTCAAGATTATATTTAACGCCCAAGGTTTTAAGACGCTTTAATTATAACTTAAGATTTTGTGTCACTTGACCTTTCAGTAAAGAAAAAAAAATGGCAGAATTTACATAAAATATTCCAGCTAGGCTCTTGAAAACTTTCAGCATTATACAATAACAATTTCAGTAGGAAATTGCTTCGAAAATAGAATAAAATGTCGCACCTGGTTTTGACAGGGGTAACAGGATCAAAAGCCATAAATATTTTCATATTTCTGGATGTCGTGTGTGGATTTACCATAACGTTATGTCACCTGTGCGATCAAAAAATGCCTGAACATGATTATTTAGGGCGGGCTTCCGTCAAAGAGGAGAGGAGAGACGTTGCCTACTTGGAACAAGCAGCATTATTTTACTATTTGGTTAGCTTTCAGACAATAACCTTCTTTTTTTATTCGTGGTTTACGCAACTTTACCTCTCCTGTCAAACTCAAACTCAAAGCATTTATTTCAATTAAATCATTTACAGGCACTTTCGAATTGTCAAAAAGTCGTTCAGTTTGTCAGAAAGTTGAAGCCCATTCCAAAACGTAGATCTCTATGAACAAGAACGGGCTGGAAACTCCAAGAACACTCTTTTAAATCAAATCATGAGTACATTATCGGTTATCGTAAAACCGGCTCTAAGTCAGTACACTATAACAAACACCTTATTGTTATCTATTTTTTAATGCATTACAATATCAAGTTATTATCTGGTAGCTCGCCATCCGTTCGACGGCGACGGCGCGTTGTGTTCCACGCGCGCCTCAAAGAGATTTCAGCGCACACTGACGGGGTCCGCTAGGGCCGACGCTTGCCAAGGTCGCGGGTTTGTCCGAAAGGGTTACCGTGGCCCTGGCGCACAGGCAACTGAAGGAACACGGGTGGGTTTTAGTCAGTAAAAGTCTGACACGCCCTTCCGCTCTGGGCAGAGCAGGAGAAGTTATTTGATGATTTCAGACCCAAAAAAAAAACGGTTATTGTCTAGTCATTCCCAGGTCGGGCAAAAAATTATTGAGTTTTACCGTCAGTGATTTCTCAGTAAAACAGCCTAGAGTCTGGATTTGTGCCCGGTTGATGGCAATAGGCTCGCCCCTATTACATGGGACTTAAACATAACTGGCGAAATGTGGGTGTACGATATGTACCTCTGCCTGACCCTTCGGGGAATATAGGCGTTATGTTATGTAGAATATTATTAAGGGCACATTTGTAACGATACAACTTTGTTTATTGCAGCAATGTACCAGAACCATTGAGCTGAACATTGCAGCGCACACAACTTGTGTCAAGATAGACCACTTGAAGCTATAAGTTGATCTGTTACTAAAGAATTTAGGTAATGTTTTCCTAATCAGTAAATAGAAGCAGAAGAAAGTGATGTTCATAATGCTATAGCAGCAATGCTATGCTATGCTATCACAACACAACACACACACACACCCATGTCACAACACTTTTAATTTATTAGAACGGACACACACTTCCCTATTCTTTTTATTATTCTAGCGTATGGCACTCGTGGGTTGCAGCTGAAAATCAGCGTCAGGTGGTACACCTTGTGTTGTCATCTGACATTATGCTGAGCTGAGGCCCCATTGGCATTATAATCATTGTTCCGTATTTTTTAGTTTAAAGGTGTATTTTTGTTGCTGCAATGCCAATAAACGCATTTTTCTTTCTTTTCTTTCTATAGCACAAGACTGGCCAATAAATTTTCCAGTTGAGCAAAATTTCTTAGACTGAGGCGGCGCCGGTCCACTACTAATAGGTACACAAAAAAGACAAAAATAATTATGCTTTAATATACTTTAACAAATTGTCACCAAACTGATTAGTAATCCAATGCGGGTACATTGGATTACTAATCACTTTTCAAGTGGTAAATAGCGACAATACCCGAACGACGCGGATCGGTTGCGTTCGGGTTCGGGATATTTTCGTTTCAAACGACCACCGCGCGCCGGCTAGTCGTCCGACCGAAGTGCTAGCGGGCAAATTCAAATGCCTTGGCGGACCACCTCGTGGCCCGCGTGCCTGGGTTTGGCCGGCCTTGCTATAATAATAATAATAATAATAACCCCACCGCCGTATCTCTACGTTGACGTCGTGGTGGGGCTTGTGCGCACCAGAACTCTAGGTCTGTACCGGTAGAGTTTACTTTGCTGAAACAGGTCTAGGGTGAGGAGCCAGACCAAGAGAGATACAGGAACCCGCAGGGCAGCATGTGGCGAGCTGTTGGGCAGTAGCGACCCCACGGACCCTGTCTCCCGGGAGAAGTCTTGTTCCTCACCTCTGGCTTGCCTTTATTGGCCGGCTGGAGTGAACAGTGACGAGGAACAGAGCTCCCACCTCTTTCTTGCCTTTATTGGCTGGCTTGAGTGGAGATTCGCAAGAGCAAACGTGCTCGGAGGAAGGAAGTATTTCAGTAAGTGCTGGTAGGGATCTTGACCATCTTCCGGGCTCTGGGATTGTTCTGATAGCCGTGGAATACCTCTCCACTCCTCAAGCACCTCAGGAAGTGTTGCCTCCTTGTCGCTACGTCACTATGTGCTAGCGACGGTTTCCGGGGGCCCATTATTGAGTGTGCAAGTCACCCCCTGCCATTTTATCCGTGTATTTTATATATAAAACATTGGTCAGGCAGGGGCTATAGCCGTTCCATAGTTCTTGGTAACCAGTCCAGTTTAGCCACAGGAACCCATAGTTTAATATTTATTTTTGTTTCCATATCCTGCAATAGACCAACACCAACCGGGGATTGTCCTTGGGTGCACTTGCACAGTGCATACAGGGATAATCGTCGGTTGGTGCCTCATTCCATTTAAAATTGTCTACGGGGCCTCTGCGAGTTGGCTTCGGCCCCTCATATGCCTTCCAAAGGACCGGGATCTCATGACCCCGAGCTATGTTAACATATAAAAATAATAATAATAATTCCTTTATTGTCAGGCAACTGAAGCCCATAAATAAAATACACAAAATTCAAAATAACAAACTAAATACATAATAAAACTGAAACTTGTGTTAATAAATATTGCTTAAAACTATGTTAGTAACACTTCACTTCATAGCAGATAGGTGGGACAGTCCCATACTGAGATTGGATACGCCTTAACATGCCACTGTGGCGTAATCTATACATCTATACAAATATAAAATTGAAGTATCTGTTTTTATTGTCAAAATAACAAATTTTCACTAAATGCACATGAAAATATATACTGTACTTATAACAAAAAAACAATTTTTAATGTTTTTGTCTGTCTGTCTGTTTGTTCCGCCTAATCTCCGAAACGACTGGACTGATTTTGACGGCACTTTCACTGACAAATAGCTGATGTTATAAGGAGTAACATAGGCTATTTGCCCGGGTAACACGTTTCCGTGGAATAATTTCCGATGTACACGGGGGCGAAGCCGCGGGCAGCAGCTAGTAACAAATATAGTCTGTGTTGATTCTTTCTAGATTTAATGTACTAACACAAATTTCTAAGTCGTTTGTAAACTAACCAAATGGACGTTATGGGTCTGAAATAAAAGATTTTTTATTTTTTTTAACCGACTTCGAAAAAGGAGGAGGTTCTCCATTCGACAGCAAATTTTTTTTTTTATGTGCGTTAGCTCAGAATTTTTTTCTGGGGGAACCGATTTGGATGATTCTTTTTTTTATTTGAAAGCTGGTGCTTCACATGTGGTCCCATTTAATTTTGATTCAAGTACTGACCAGTAGTTTTCACTTAGTTTATATTGATGATGTTATAATTTTTTCCTGTCATGGTTATTTACATATCAAGTAGTGGTATACGAATGTATGTGGGGTAGGTACCACAACTAAAAAGTGAAAAATAAAAAATAAAAACGAAAAAAAAACAACCGACTTCCAAAAAAAACACTAAAAAACGTGAAAAATAACTTTTAATTTCGAAACTCGGTGGCCAAAAACAAAAATACACAACCAAAGACACCGACTTCCGAAATTAAAGTAATTTTTCACGTTTTTTAGTGTTTTTTTTAGAAGTCGGTTGTTTTTTTTTTAAATTTTTGTTTTACTATTATTTAATTTTGTTGCTGCTTTATTCAACGTTTGGATACCTATGTCTTACTGCTTAGCATAGTTCTACTTACATAGTATATTATACCTTTTTATGTGTTACCTTTTCTAGCTAATCTGCATTCAAGAATGCTTCCAAGTCATCGCACCAGCGTTCCCTAGGCTAGCCATGGTGATGAGGTCCTTCTGGAACATTTATTATCTGTGTTTGCTCCCAGCTAGATTGTCCATTCACGGTGCATTCTCTCTGTCGAGCACTCAAACCATATTACACCACTATATACAATATTCTATGGATTTAATTATGAAGCAAATGAATGCTATCAATATTTACACGTTGATGCAATATGCAATATTTTTGACCAGTGCCTATTAATATCTATTAGTTGGCTTTTGAAGCAACAAATTTATGTGTTTTCAAGAATTATTGTTATTTCAATCAAGCACTATACACGTTGATGCAATACTTTTAATCAGCGTATACCAATACCTGTTATTTGAGTTTTAGAGCCACAAATGATGTCTTAAACCTTGCACACAAACAGACATACCTCTCTTCTATCACCATACTTCGTGAACCGTAGAAATTCACTTCGATTGTGAATCTAAATTGCATCAGTGTTCATCTTTAACTCGCTTTCTTTACCGGAAAGAATTTGTATTCACTCTCACCTTTCACTGTAAGTACGAAACTCGGGAAGGATTCTCGGTTAAAGTTGTTAGTCATTTATCACTCGGCGTCCAATATGTCTGAGGTCACGACTTATAGGCCTCACTGAGTATCTACCTACATAATATATCTTCCATACTAATATTATCGACATCGATATATATTATAAATTAAAGTCTCATTTCGGGTCTGTCTGTGACCGCTTTGGTCTTTGAAACTGCTCAACGGATTTTGACGCGGTGTTCAACATCATTTAGAGAATATATTCCGGAGGGTTTTGCTAGGTTAGAAGGTTTTGTTAGGCTTTGTCGGCACGGTTGGCGCAATGGTTAAGCGATTGACTACTGCGCTGCGTGTCGCGGGTTCGATTCCCGCACGGAACAAATATTTGTATGACCTACAAGTAGTTGTTCCGGGTCTGGCTGTTTGTGTATGTGAGTTTGAATGTTTGTAAACGCACCTACAATACAGGAGAAATTCCTAGTGTGGGAAAAAGATAAAAAAAAAAAAAAATAAGGTTTACGTGTATTTTTTTTTATTTGTTACTCCAACAGCAGTACTTACAAAAAAAACAGAACAATAACATAATAAAAGTACTATATAGGTATACACAGCATTCACCACAAAACAACATCGAAATAAACGAAAAAAAATACTTATGAAAACATAAATTACAATTAGAAAATAAAATTCAAAATAAGTGGATGCAAAATGTTACCATGAGAGGTAGAAGGTGAAAGGGTATGAGTGTGAGTGATATATAAGAATATTCAGTGTATTCACTCCCGTACCTCTGAGACTGAACCTCTAAACTTGTTAAGCGATACACCGTCTAAGGGCTGATTTTACCAAAGTCAGATATCTTTTATCCGTGGAATAAAATTGACGTCTGACAGTTCTAGTATGGAAAAATTGACAAAAATTCATAATTTATTCTCAGAATAAGGTTTATTCTAGGTATAAAACTTTGGTGAAATTCGCCCTATGGCGGTTTCTGTCGGTTTACAAAAACTGTTGAGATTTATAATACATGTATATTAAACTTACATATAATGAGGAAATCTCCTTGTTTTGACAGTTTTATTTTGTTTTATCGTGTTCATATAAGTATCGTGTTAATATATTGATACGAATCACGTCTGTGAAGTTTAAACAAAAAAACAAAACTGATATTTAAATTAATGCACTAAAAGCGGTCGACGACCCACAAAAATAAAACAGCTTTTTATTTTGTTTTATCATGTTTAAATATCCATACCCATCACATCTGCGGAGTTTCGTTAGCTAATTTAATTTGACCCGGTACAAAGCAGTACTCCTAGGATGCGAGTGAAACCGCAAGGAAAAGTTAGTAATTGAATATCTATGGTAAACAAATATGAAGTAATACATTTCACAAAATTACATATTACGAGATGAATGGTTTAGGTTGTTACCTTGTGAATTGTATCGTTGACATATTCAGACGTATTGTATGGAATTGAATGAAGAGCTAGAAAGGCTGTTCAAAGGTCGTGTCATGGTTAAATGATAAATGTGTTTGGCAAAGTAAATGGGGTTTTCTTTGTATATCCATGGAAATGAAGTTGAAGATGAACGAGTTTCCTGCAAATGTGTAATATCAGTCGTTTACCAGCAGTGTTCATAGAGATGAACACTGCTGGTAAACATCTGATATTAAAATTAATATTATAATATATTAATTTTAAAATTTAAAATTTCGTATATTGTAATATTTAAAATTAATATTATGTAATCCACAATTTTGTATATTATGCGATGACATAATATTAATTTTCAAATGGTTTTGAGTGTTAAAAAGGAGCTCCTAAAAACGAGAACACATTATTAAATTAATGATAATCTATTTATTCAAAATAATTGAAATTCCCTTCGAGCTTGGAGCAAAAGTAATAATAATTCAATTAAAACATTACCGAAAACTAATTCAATTAACACCATATTATACTATTATTCAATTAATTTCATTTAACATCCAATTACTTAAACTAATATTTTAACCTATGAATATATTGTTCAATGAATGACCTTAGCCTTAGGCCTTTCTATGAAGATAGACACTTGACATGACACTAACACTTAAAAGTACCAAATTGACACCATTGACACCTCGTTGCTTCACACACCTCTTTTAAAGCGTAACAAATAACTTTATATGGCGTTTGTTAAGAGGTGGCACCTACGATTTCTTGCAAAATATGTGGTACTTGTCACTTGGTAACTTTTTGATAGATATTGCGTTATTATATTGTAGCTTGTGTCCATGATTAGTAAGATTGCGATGGTGCACCCATGAGTGATAAGAATGAAAAAACATTTTTTATTTCTGTAATTAATATCGATGTATTGGTTTGCTGAGTACCTAAATATACCAACGGCATTGGGCATAGTACTAATAATAATATTTTAATATAATAAAATAATATTTTAATATAATGAAATAGTAAGTATATTAATAGTTTAATTTTTAATATTAATGAATCTTAATATTTTATGAAAATCCCAAATCGCAAAATTTTCTTGTTATTTCAGCATTTTGCCTTTTTTTTTTGTATATTGGCTCCGGCTTGGTTTTGTTATATGTTGACTAGCATCTACCTGCGGCATCGCCCGCGTGGATATCGGAAATTATTTCACGGAAACGTGCTACCGGGATAAATAGTATCCTATCTTCCAAATCCATTCAGCCGTTTAAGCGTAAAAAGGTAACAGACAGACAGATAATAAATGCAAATAGGTAGGTAATCTTTATATGTATTTTTAGTAAAAAGGTTTTTATGATTCTAAATGATAAAAGATTATTTTTGAGACAAAATGTAGCCTATATCCTTCCCCAGCATGCCATCTATCTCCTTACCAAATTTTATCGAAATCTGTTCGGTGGTTTAGGCGTGAAAAGGGAACATACAGACAGACAGAGTTACTTTCGAATTAACTATATTAGTATGGATATTTACTTAGTGTTTATCATTTACTTTTGCATTTATGTGTTGTGTTTTTTTCTCTTGTGTTGCAACAAAAAACACGATTTATCTATCCATCTATTTTTAATTAAGTATCTTATTCTAGAGCTCAAAACTCCAAGCAATTATCACTATAATTTGAACAAAACCGTAGCCAAACCCCCGCTGTGTCGTTCAGTCCTGACCTTACAATCACTACACTTTTCGATACTATCACCAAAGCATCTATTTCTCAAGTTTGCACCTTCACTTACCGAATGAGAATGACTTAAAACCTTAAAACAAAGGTAACTATAAATGTATTTCCCAAAAAATCACGTCCTCAATAAACGCTAACCAGTCAAAAATGCATTTAAATGCGTTTCTAACACTTCGCATGAGAGTCAGATATTTCACACATTCTATCAAGTTAGTTTAAATTACAATGTGGAGAGAAAAGAAGGCCCACTCACTTAAACGCTTGTAAAAGAACCAATACGTCGCCGCGTTGTCAAATTATCGGAAAAGTCTTGCAACACCGTTGTTTTAAACTTGCCAGAGTATGTGATATAATCATTTAAACCTAAACGAATATTAAAAAAAATATTGAATTATTCCTCATAAATTACTATTCCGTAACCTTATGGTCCATAACAAATTTAAAAAGCAAATTTGGCATATATGTGGCGAATATACGTTATTCGTTTGAATTTGACGAATCGGAACGCCAGCGCCATCAGGCGGCGCTCGACAGAGTCTACAACATAACGCTCGACCAGAGCTAAAGCAGAATTTGTCATCGGCGCGCGGCGGTCAAGCAGTGAACACGTTTAGAAACTGTCGCGCGTTCTGTATAGTTGTGTGGTGTACCTACAGTGTGTGATTCGCTAGTGTGATTAATTTGTTCGTAAATTATAATTTGGTTTCAACTGCAAATGGTTTTTCTATTGCGCAGTAACCAACACTTCCCATAGTACGCCCACAGTAATTAAAATATGGCTGATGAAACGAGAGAGACGTACTTTCTCCTTCATACACATATCACCCCGTGCATATACCAGCCCCTAGTTTCCCCAAACGTCTTTCTCAATACATATCGTTACAAGGTATATTAGTCCGATATCACACTATTGTAGTGTTGCTGATGTATCATAATAATAATAATAATACTTGGCATGAGCCTCGGTCACCAAGCTTGCTAAAGACGGATTGGCGATTTCAGACTTATATTAACTACAAATCCAGCACCCTAATTTCGTAACACACTATCAATCACATCTGAATCATGTTGAAGCCTATTCCTAACCCATTACTTCATATGTTCGAAAAATTTGTCTGCTCAACAACGTAAATAACGCAATGGATGTTTTTGAACTGTCAAAATTAAAGCCGTTCCTACTGTTATTATGTTACGCAATTACCCCGCTGGTTTCTTCACGACGTTTTTCCGTCATCGATGTCAGTAATGTCCAAAATAAACTCAGAAAGTATGTCGTGTATGAATTGAAAACTTCACATTGAAACTTACCCGGATTTGAGGCTTTTTTAGGTCTTCGTACGGAGTAAGCCTACTGTCCGTATCTCTTATGTCGAGTCTAGTACGCAATCCTGCAATTGCAGTGGAGAGCGCCCCACGATTATCTACTAGTACAAGTTGGCACACTGGCCGGTGAGAAAAAAATAACTTGATGACGTAACATATGGTGTGGTTCGGTAATGATCGATGGCTGTCCTATTGTGGCCTTTGGTTTTGAATAGCAATATTACAATGTAATGTAGGTGTTATATTAATCAATAATGCATTTGGTATTTGAAGTTGTCTTTAGAAACGTGTAAGTTGCTACAGGGATTGTTTGGGCTCTTTTTTTCTTTTTAGTTTCACTAATAAAACTATGAAAGACTAGCTTCTGCCCGCGGCTTTGTCCGCGTGGATGTCGGTGATTATCCCACGGGAAAGTGTTACCGGGACAAAAATTAGCCTATGTCCTTCCCAGGAATGTCATCTATCTCCTTGCCAAATTTTATCCAAAACCGTTCAGTGGTTTAGGCGTGAAAAGGTAACATACAGACAGAGTTACTTTCGAATTTATAATACTAGCTTTTGCCCGCGGCTTCGCTCGCGTTAATTTAGACTTTGACTATCAATTCGGGTTATAATTCAATCATGATTCGAAAGACACGTGGCGCCATCTATTATCATAAGAACGTTATTGTTGTTTTCCTCGGGAACAGTACTTTTTTGTGGGATGAAAAGTACCCTATGTCCGTTTCTGTACACCTGACAACGTATATGCAAAATTTCAGGATGATCGGATCAGTGGTTTAGGCGTGAAAAGGTAACAAACAAACAAACAAACTTTCGCATTTATAATATTAGTTAGGATTAGTATGAATGGGCTTTTTCTAATTTGTGTGAAAGTGAAGGTTCTCAATCCTTTCAGAAAAATAGGTTTACTGCTGTGCCTCGAAATGTAGAACTCATGAAATCCAACTATATATGTATGTAACTAATATAAAATATCTGATTTATTTCTAAAACATCATCATCATCTTCTGATTTATTTGTTAATCGATTAAAGTATTAGGTAATATTGTTTAACATTTTATGGTTATTCCATACGAATGACTACTGTATGGTCTTACAATTTCGATCTAATCGATAATGTTGCGGGCCAGTTTTGATTATTGATCGATTCATATCGATAAAATCTTGTTAAAAAACATCGTCAAGTTTTATTTGTTTTTTAATCACTTTTGTTAGACTTTTAACCTTCGCCTCCATGACCATCACTTTACTTTTTCTGCTTTCTCAATTTCAAGTCTTTATTTTTAAATACCAAGTGAAGTTTCACTAAATGTCAACATCAAGCGCAGGAGTGACTGATATTGATCACGTGCACAAGTAGCATAGATAATCAGTTTGTGGTTCAAAATTTATCTCCGAAGTTGTGTGGTGAATAATTTTGGTCATAAATACATCCGGTATAAGTAGGAGATTTGTGAATGAGTAAAAGGTGAAATGGATGTTGTTTTTTTGTTTGGTTAGTCGCCATATTTGTAGAAATTGTGACTGCAATAACAAACACTGCAGCAAAATAGGACAACGATATTCGGCTACAAAATACATCCTATTTTCTAAGTATGCCTACATATGAACTTAAAAAGGTAAATTTTTATTAGGAGTCTAGTTTAGGATCTTCACCAACTGCCAACCACTTTTATTTTAAGCACCAAGTTTTTTAAATCTTTTTTTCTACGACCTTATTCTGTCTCCGATTTGTCAAAAAACTATTTTCAACGGCTACCATGAATGGCAACCCTGATTCAAAATATAGAAAAACTAACCTTGCTCACGCGCAAATTTTTAAAAAGCTTGCGGTTGCGTGTTCTCTCTGAACCCTCGAGGTTCAGCTGAAACCTTGGCCCTGACCAGACTTACGTAAAAGTGACAACACAATAGCCAAATACGAATAGGTGACTTATATCATTGAAATAAAGTTTAAATTGCAACGGCTGCCGAGCGCTCGTGAAATATAAGTACAACTCACGAATATATATCCGAAATTAGCAAGTTTTATTTTGGAAACGAAGTAAGAGGTATCGGACAGAAACTATGTATCTTGGAAATCGCAAGGATGTTGTCGAGTTATATGATTCTGCAATAAACATATTTGGATTTGAATTAATTTGATATGTTAAGAATTTATCAGATTAATGACGATAAATATTGACGTGATGCGGAGGACTGTGGAAAGCTTAATGTGATACGACTATTAAAAGAGGTTTTAAAGAAGAACTATATTGCGTCACTCGCAAATAAATTGGGTTAGGTTGAGTAGAATTAGGGATTGCAATCCCGCAAAATGGGATCCCGCATTCCCGCGGGATCCCGCAGCTTTTATTAATCTGCTGGATACCGCCCCTTCAAAGCGCGGATCCGCGGATCCCGCAAATTGAAAATTTGGTGATGCGAAATATTTGAAGATGAATCTAAGAAAACAGATTACTAATTACTTATACTTAATTAATAGAAAACAAATAATTTCTGTTCCTTAATGTAAGAAATGTTTAATAAAAGTTGATTTTTACACAAAAATCTGTAGTTTCAATTTAATTTTATAACATAATTTGAAAGATGCGGGATCCCGCGGGATCCCACGCGGGATTGAGTAATCCCGCATATAAATCCCGCGGGATTGAATGAGCTGCAGGATTGCAATCCCTAAGTAGAATGTTGATGATGACGATGAAAAATAAAATGAAATAGTTACAATGATAAGATTAGATGCGACTGCTTAAGTCGTAACGAATTACCAATAGAAATAGACTCACATAAAAATGAAAGTACAGTACAACAACGAAAGTAGAAAAAACTTGAGAAACAAGTGACATTTATAAATAATTAACTGTTATTTTGAGCACTCAATCGCAAAATTATTCATACACAGAAATTATTTTTACAGTCTTTGAACTTTGGCCCCCAGAAATACTACACATCGTTAACTTAGAAAGCTAGAAGGCATTTCAAATAAAAGTTTTTGCTTATTACCTACCTACTTTACGATTTAAACGGGTCTTACAATAGTTCCGAGTAACATACTGAAATTCATCTGGACATAATTTAATGAGAAGTCTTATTAATTTACATACATACATAAACTCAACCATTTTTCTCATGGGATAGCCAGAAACTACAGAATGCCACCTGGTAGGATCCATAAATACTTCTTTTGCCTCGGTTACGTTCATATATCTGGTCATACACATACGCCGGTTGCGAGTACTATGCACCTGACCTTTCTGAAAAACATCACCAATAAGGTAATATGTGTCCTCCTGGGGCGTCCCCTCCCGGTGTTTCCACTCACATCTGCCCTTTAAATACCTTTTGTTAGTCGCCTCTGTTTCATCATCTCAACAAGACCAAACCATCTAAGCATAATCTTTTGAAATTTTGTCACTACATCTTCTTATAAACCGCACCGTGGCCTTATCACATCATTCTTCAGCCTATCATTCATAGTCACACCACACACGCTTCGCAAGGAACGCATTTCCACAGCAAGATTCATTAATATAAGAATTTTAAATCCTATGCGTGGCATTACTTACTTTAACGTATAAGCACCTTAGTTAGTCACCCCTGCCACCATTGCACCTGTGCATAATCAGCCTATAACGTTCCCACTGCTGGGACCCAGGCCTATTCTCTTGGTGAGCGGGTGAGTAAGCCGTAAACCACCACGCGCGAGTTGGTGGTAAACCACCACGCGCGAGTTGGTGGATACCACAACTACGACCACCTTGCTGATTGCCAAATTAATACTTGTAGAGAAAAAACTTAAATTATATTCTGTAGTATATGGCTGATCCCGCAAAAATTATAGTAAAAACGTTATGTCGAAATAGCTGAGATGTCCATATTTGTCTGAAGATCAAATTGAATTAGATAGACACGCATAATTATATGAGAACCTACGGTTTTAGTATGCAATAGTGAATGTAATACATTTGATGTCACAACCTAATGGAAACGGATTTAAGGATTTAAAGTCGTTTTGTGAATTGAATATTTGTTTAAGTTTAAAATTGTTTATAAATGTGTGTTGATTGTTGTTTAATAATGACAAATACATATTGACGTTGAGTTTGAAGTTTGTATATTTAAAGTCGTTTAGCTGTAAAGTTTGTACGAGGTGTTTGAGTATTATGCAAGTAGATTCATTTAGTAACCGCTTTATTTTATTTCTGGTCTTATACGAAACGGTGTTCTATTAAATAACTAAATAGCGTATCTTCAACTTCTCTTCCAAATTAAACGAAATACTTATAATTATAGCGTTTCTATATTGTTATAAACATTACCTAAAACGCAGCGAATCCAGATTTGTCGTACGTATTTTAGCGGTACCGTCAAACGGGGTGAATAGAGATGCAGGGGCGAATCGGGACGAAACTTTAAAAGGAATTTTATCATTGAAATAATATAGTTTGTTACGAAAAAGGACTCTAATGTGTTAACTGTATTATAATTAACGATTAAGTGCCCTTGTTGGCAACAAACTATATTATTTAAATGTTAAAATCCCCTTTAAAGTTTCGTCTCGATTCACCCCTGCATCTCTATTCACCCCGTTTGACGGAACATATTTTATTCCTCTAAACTAATATTATAAAGAGAAAAGATTTGTATGTTTGTTTGTTATGTTTTCACGCTAAAACGGCTGAACGGATTTAGATGAAATTTGGCACATGGGTAGACCATGACCTGGATTAGGACACAGGATACTTCTTATCCCGATATTCCAACAGGATCGAGACTTATGCGGGTAAACCCGCGGGGCGCAGCTAGTGCTTGATAACATTTGTATTCAGCAGAAACACACACATAACAAATAACATCACGCCTCAAATCCCTGACAGGTTAGGCAGAGGTTTACCCTATTGTACATCAACACAGCAGAAACACATTCATCAAATAAAAACCCACACAAATAAACGCAAACGTATCTACACTGTTACTTACCTCAATGAAAAATTCAACAGCTAAGCAAACGAATTTATGAGTCCAAAATAAAATTAGAATAAACCGGAATAAACACGTGGATCACGGGTTGCTAGGCAACGGCCGGGCCAAATGTTTGTCCAAACTTTTGCAAATTAAGTTGGCAAATGTTTGGTAAGTTTTATCAGATCGGTCCTGCGCACTTCTCTAAGTTGAATATTTGACGTCAATATCTACTTGTAAATTAGTGAGTTCAAACTAGCAACTTATGGGTTTTATCTGTATTCGTCTGTAAGTATATAGATATTTTTGGATTTCCATTGTTTTCAAATTATGAGTAGTATTCGATATCGTGTATCAACTCGATCACTTAACTTCCCTACAGAGTAGATTAATCACAGATTTCTCTAGTAGTTCTTATAATGGGCCCCGAAAAAGACAAGTACCGCTATAAATAGGTTAATTTTATGCCATGATCTATCCTTTTCTAAATCATGTTATCTCTCTACCAAATTCTATGAAAATAATTTTGACAGTTTATCAAGCCGTGAAAATGTACAAAAAAAAACGGACGCACTTTCCATTTAAATTGTGAATTTAATTCACCGTACACACACACACACACACACATTTATTCACATTTCAAAGTATAAACACCCTTTTTTTACATGCCACGATGACAAAACTAAAAACAATAGAGAGCCTATAAACACCCTTTTGAGAGCAGTTGTGGCCCATGGTAACGGCCGCGACTTACGAGTTGTAATTCGTAGGTTCAAGCCCAGACATCTTTTTTATTTTTTGGGTGGGAAATCATCAAATGACCTCTCCCGCTCTGGGCGGAGCGGAAGGGGGTGTCTCTGACACCCCCTTCTCTTACTGACTAAAACCCACCCGTGTTCCTTCAGTTGCCTGTGCGTCAGGGCCACGGTAACTCTTTCGAACAATCCGCGACCCCAGCAGGCATCGGCCCTATCGTACCCCGTCAATGGTGCTGACATCTCTTTGAGGCGCGCGTGCAACACGATGCGCCGTCGACCCGGGCCGGGTCCTTACCGGACAGCGAGCTGATCTGACTACCCCTGAGCTTAGAAGAAATGGACCCAGACATGAGCTTTACTTTGTGTAAATTATTTCATCACCACTGCTGTCAAAAACGGCGAAGGAAAACATCGCGAGAAAAACCGGCATTTCCTAGATCCAAAATCCGAAGACATGTGACATCTACCAACCCGCACTGGGTCCGTGTGGTGGATTACGGCCCACTCCCTCACACAGACAGGAAGCCTGGGTCCCAGCAGTGGGAACACTAAAGGCTGATCATGTAAACACCCTTTTTATACAAACTAAGAAAAATTATTCAAAGATAGGCGAAAATATAACTAACCCCTACTCATTATTACCATTTTTTGACGGCACGGTTGGCGCAGTGGTTAAGCGATTGACTGCTGCGCTGCGTGTCGCGGGTTCGATTCCCGCACGGAACAAATATTTGTATGACCTACAAGTAGTTGTTCCGGGTCTGGCTGTTTGTGTATGTGAGATTTAAATGTTTGTAAACGCACCCACAATACAGGAGAAATTACTAGTGTGGGGCAACGTTTAGTAAAAAAAAAAAAAAAAAAACATTACCGTGAAACATGCCAACTTTGCCCACTTTTTTCGAATAATTACAATTTTAATACGATTTTTCTATGGAGACGTAAGTATTTTCCTTCATTAGCTACAACTGTAAGATTATGTGCAAGTGTTAGTATAGCAATATTTACTATTACTCAACATTTAATTCAATATTTGTTCGATTTTGTTGGCGGGCAAAGTTATCTGGACTTTTAGCCAACTTTGCCCACATTGATTTTTGACGCAAATATGGCCTTTACGCAGATGATATAAAAACCAGTACAAGAATTGTGGTAAATAGTGGCATTAACTTTGGGAATGTAAACGACTCTATGAAACGTTTCTTACTAAAATGGCTGGGCAATGTTACCCTGACATTTCTTCTCTTTTTCATACAATCCACATTTCGCCTTTTAAAAGTGCTAGGGTTGGCACAAGGTAAAAAATATTCCGTTTGTTTTTCCTTTCTACAAAGAATATGTGTTTAGGTAAACAAAAATAAAAACGTGGAAAAATGTTTCACGTTTATTAGTATTTAATACAATTTGAAATTACAATTAACACGTTTTTTGATCAAATATATACTTAGGTACTACTAATAGAGAACAAGTCAAGTAACTCGTATGTGATAGGTCAAATAAATAAAGACTTGAACAGACATTTTAACATTTCTTCAGTGTAGTTTTTATGTACCCTAGATCCAATTATTCGTTTTGACTTCCCCTATCGAATTCGAGATTTAAGTTTAATTTTCTGAAACAAACCATGCAACTCTCATAAAAAATATTAGAAGTAATAATAAAATAAGATAAATAGCACAGTATTCCTGGGTTTAACTTTGGATGCTAAGCTTCAGTGGGCCCCACATATAGATATATTGTCAAAAAAACTAAGCTCCACAGCGTATTATGCTGTTAGAAAAAAATCGTAATTTAACTAACATAGAGACTGCCCGTTTAGTGTAATTTAGCTATTTTCATAGTGTAATGTAGTACGGTATTAAATAAATAAGCTCAGCAGTAGACATACATTCGAAAAAGGAAAATATGAAAAGTTTCGTAATGTGCCAACCCTAAGCTTTTTTTGATGGCGGGCAATGTTGTCAATCGTAGGTCGGAACATTACTAGATAACTTTGCCCATCATCATAGCTTTAGTTTTAAAAAACCTTGAGCAATGACACTAACAGTAATACATTCTATAAATATTTTTCTATAACATGTTATAAAGCAAATTAACCTGTGTTTTCGCTATCTCGCGGAATTTACTTTTAAATTTGCAGTAAAATTTGCCCGCAAAAATAGGCACCTCACTCGACGAGTTTCAACAAGTTATTCAGCGAAGTTAGCAACAAACACGATAGTCAGTATTGCCATACATATAGCCTATTTTCCACCAAAGTCAGTAAATGTTGCTATAATATTAAGATATTTATGCACATCAAAGATATGCTTACAAATTGTTCTTCGGGCAAAGTTTCACTTGGGGGCAATGTTGGCATGTTTCACGGTACAAATTCCCATGAAAACTGATAACATAATTTGTTATTGATGTATTTTCTCCTTTTCTCCACTTGATATGGAATAGGCAACAGGCTCGCCCCCTATTACATGGGCCTTGAACATAACTGGCAAAATTTGGGTGTATTATAGGTACACCTAAAGAAAGAAAGAAAAATATTTTATTTGGGACACACACAGGAAATACAAAGAGTAAAAATAAAAAAGGAGCATTTAAAACTAACAAAATTAACAATAATAAAGAAATAAAAAAAAAACAAAAATAAACAAGTAAAAAACCTTTGCGAGGCCAAAAAGGCTCCTATCTCAGAATAATGCTATGATATTTAAAAAATAAATACCGCAGTGCTGGTATTCTGATAGGGCCTCTGTCTAACCCTTCGGAAAACAAGTCATAATGATATTATGTAATATTTATTGTTCTTCTTCCTATTTGCGTACACATTGTTGAGAAATTGAGCCTTATATTTTCCAGCTCATTGATTCCAAAAATGATATTGTCACGTCGATTTAGTAATGCTTACATAGACTTCATATAGGTAAATATTCTATCGTATTGAATTTGAGGATATATCCACACTTTTCAATTCATATGTACTTTCCGAGTTTATCTTGGATATAAGTGAAATCAGTGAAGGAGAACATGGTGAGGAAACCTGGACTTATAGTTAATGTACTTATACTTATAGAGGCTTACAACAGCTAAAGCGCGGTCACTGTCGGACTGCATAGAAAAAAAAGAGATGCGCGATGACACAACGCTGGTAATTTATTGCAAAACATGAAGCAATTATCAATTTACGAAAAATCTATTGATTGGATTAAAAAATTAAAACACTATTACGTTAATATGTTGCTTGTTGAATAATCTGACAAAAAATCTGAATGATTTAATGCATAGTAGTATGGTTTTTAATCGTTATAAGAATTTTTTAGAGGTATCTTCGTGATTTTTTTCTATGGTATCACATTAGTTTTATTATGTTTCAACACACTATCTAATTAGCAAATATCCTGAAGAATGTCATACATTTTTGTGATTTTGTGTACTGCAGTGGATCATATACTTTTAGGCATTATAAAACTTACATTTAGATCCTGTAGTCCCCTTAAGTCTGAAGTCGTCAACCCGTCTTGAGCTAGCGCGGTGATCAATGCTAGTGCCTTCTCTATATGAGAAGAGGTCTTTACCCTGCAGAGGGACAATAATAGGCTGGTGGTTATTATTATCTCGTTTATTTATTTTCACACTTATTAAATACATTTTTATCATCGTCATGTTCGTGAACGGGCGCCTTCAGAAGGGACTGGTCATCTCTTAGCTGCCACGGCTTATTTTAATTTAATTTAATATTGGAATTGTTTTCTGCATCGTTCTCACATGCATAATTTCAACATAAAAAATGTAACCAATATTTTGTAACCATATTTTGATTTAAAAGAGTGTCCATGGAGTTTCTTGCCCGTTCTTCTCCATAGGTACCTACTACGCTTTGGAATGGGCAAAAAGCTTCATCTTTCTGACCGACCGACACCTTGACAATTCAAAAGTGTAATTGGTTTATTTGAAATAAATGCTTTGAGTTTGAGTAATTTAAATATTTTTATAGAAAGCATATTTTTTTAGATTTAAAAATAAGATAAAAATGTTGTCCACCGGTATCAGGAGCAGGGTTCAAGCTACCGGTGGTTAGGGCTCCAAAATATATTATTATACAGGGTGGAGGGACATCGTCTCGCAAACTTTAACCATGAATTCAGCACATAATTCTAGACGGGGGCTCTAGAATCATGCTAGAGTAGTCTAACGTAGAAATGTGTAGCCAATTATCAAAAAAAAAAAACTGAGAAATGTGCAATAGGTACCTAAGCAGTCAAAATGTATGGAACAGCAATTGTTTTTTTAAATAAACTAGGTACTATAAATTTTATCGTAGGGGATTCAGAATCATGTACTGAATCCTTGATAATAGGTTGCGCGTCGATGTCCCTGCCATCCTGTGTATATCCACACATAATTATCAGGGGCTTCCAGGCTCAATTCTCGGCCGTCTGGGCTCTGAGTTCTGTTCTCTTCTTCTTCTTCATGTCGCTGGCACGACTTTTCTCATATTTTGTTGGCCCAAAACTTCGCCACTTCCACGGCGTCATCGGTGGCAGCGCAGAGGTCACTTTGACTGCAAGTTTTGGGACACAGAGGGCAAGATAGAAGGTGGAGCATAGTTTGCGACGTAGCTCCACATCCACATCCAGCTGCCATTCCATCGAGGTAGCCCCACTTTACCAGGTTGGAGTTACATCTTCCCACTTGTGTCCGGAGACGGTGTCTGAGTTCTGTTAAGAATGGGAAAAACATTACTCGTTCAGTCACCAAAAGAGATAAGTAACCAGGGTCGTTGATTTAATTGAAGTTTAGTAAGAAATCGATGAATGTTTTTGAATAAAATTTAACAAAATTAATAGAAAACAAAGGTCATTTATCAAATTAAATTTTTCATTCAAAAACGTCCATCTGTTTCTTACAAAACTTCAACTATATCCGACGACCCTGGTTATTTATCATATTTGGTGTCCGTATGTCTTGCTTAAAAAATATTGAAGGTTTTTTCCCTGTGTAAAGTATTCCAGTTGGTACTATTTTATTCACATAACAATCTAGCCTGATACCTAATAAGTAATTTAAATGTAACTTAAACTGCTAAGGGTGGATTTCACCAAACTTATACCTAGATTATTCTAGGTATAAGTTTGGTGAAATTCGCCCGAAAATCTTAACCTGAGAATAAATTTTGAATTTTTGACAGTTATTCCATACTAGAACTGTCAGACGTCAATTTTATTCCACGGATAAAAGATATCTGACTTTGGTAAAATTTGTCATAAGTAACTTTAAAATTAAGAAATCGTCAAATTACGTCTTTTTTATTCACTTTCACTTGACACTTGATTCAAGTGTTATTTATGAATAGTCAGCACTTGCACTTACTTTTATTGAACGTGAAGAAAGATGATTCGTGGGCACGAGAGGAATTCAATTATCTCTCATAAAAGTGACAGCAAAACTAACACCTCTATAGTCAAAATAAATATGCATCACTAACATCTTAAAAACATTTAAATAATCAAATGTGGTTGAACCGGTCGGTGAAATTGGCAAAACGATAAAATTCACCAATCAAGTTGTCAATTTGTTACTTCATTCTTACAAACTCTAATCCCACATTGTTTCAAACTCCGATCAATGCTAACGATTAACAATTATAGTTGCATAAAAATCATAAAACATTCCTTAATTGTTAACTTAACAGCATGGCTTCGCAGCCGTTTAAACCACGCACGATTAACCTTAACTGGCGTTTGACGCAACTTGCGTTTAACTTAACCTGTGTTTAACTGATGCGATCAAAATGCTCGGTTTACTAAGTACGGTCAGTTATTATGTATCGTTGGTTGTCTCCGTTAATCGAATGATTGATGGGTAGGCTTTAACTTTCACTTTACTTTGACAAGTTGTTAAGTTAGAATTATTCACATCTTCCTTTGTGTTCGTTGGTTGAATATTAATTCCAATATATCACCGTCGTGTCGTGGCTGTACTCAGTGATGGCTAAGAAGAGATGTTATTCATGTAATCCAATAAGGTATACCCATATACAGACCCGGCTTTCATTCATAGATCTTTGACAGTCGTTACGGGTAGTCAGATGCCCGAAATTCTAACAACCAGTCTTACCAATGGGTATCGTGTTACCCAGTTACTGGGTTGTGGAGGTCAGATAGACAACCGTTCCATGTACAATACTGGTATTCAGCTGCATCCGGTTATACTGGAAGGCCAACTCCAACATAGTTTGGCAAATTGAATAATGTTTGTACCCATAGTGGAAGGATAGTTATACAAGGGGTAATTGAAATAACTGATAACCTCTTAAAGTGTTATTCGTCATTATGAACAAACAACTTTTATTATGGGAACAAACCTTAATTCGCGAAAAAAATCGGCTGCTCCATACATTTATGTTCTCATGACTCGACAAAATGTAGGGAACAGCTGTTGTTAGGGTTCCGTACCCAAAGGGTGCCAACGGTACCCTATTACACAAAGGGTCCGCTGTCCGTCCGTCCGACTGTCACAGGGCTGTATCTTTTGACCGGTAATAGATAGAGACTTGAAATTATCACAGAGTGTGTACTACTATGGCTGCTATAACAACAAATAAAAAAAAGTTAAACCATAAAGGGGCTCCCCCATACAAGAATCGTATTTTTTTCGGCGTTTTTTGCTCGATCTTAATGACTATTTAAAAAAGTATTAAAAAAATTGGTTGTCAATATTGTACTGTGGTGTTGTTTTTCGCGTTTTCAGCGTTAATCACTTAGTAAAAGATATTCCTAATGATGAGGACAATAGATTAAGAGGATTACAGTTTTAAATTACACTTTTTATTTCTAAGTATGGAAGCAATCGATGTTTTTATCAGGTAGTTGATTTTTTCCTCATGATCTGCAAACTGCGACTTATAAGTACTATAACACTCTGCGTAGTGCCCAGAGCGATTGCCAGAGTTTTCAATATTCCCACGGCTCTGATAATTTCTTCTCGACTCAAATGACGACTTCCCACTAAAATAATGTTCTTTTGTATTGATTCCACTCAGAAGTATAGCAGAAATTTTACTGATTTGGCCTCAAATCCGTTGCAGGATCACATAGAAATACGACTTGACAGAAGATTTTCATCTTTTGACCGAATCTCAAAAAGTATTCCCTATTCAAATGACGAAATTTACTAAAAAAAATATCCAAAGGAGTTACAAAAATTATCATTAAAAAACCTGGTTTTCAATAACTAGCAAAAACTTGCTTGATCCCTGGACACTCAGATGTGTGTAGTTCACATAAAACAAATTTCGTTTACAAATACCAGACAATATTATTTTACAGTTACAAATTGCATGGGCAATAAGAAACATTAACAGTCCTTTATTGCCGTCGGTAAGATATGAGAAAATATAACAATATTATAATGCAACATGCGTGTACGCACGCATGATAAAATCGTTTAATATCACTTTATATAAGGTGTAATTATAAACTCAGGCCTACTTGCACCGCCAATAACTAAACACGTTTAGCGCTAAACGTGTTTAGTTATTGGCGGTGCAAGTGGGTCTTAATCTTCTCGGCCTATCCTCTGCTGGACATGGGCCTCTTCCAGGCTGCTCCACAACACCCTGTCCTCCGCCTTCCGCATCCAGTCTGTCCCATCAGCCACCTTTTTGAGGTCATCGGTCCATCAAGCTGGGGGCCGTTCTTCACTACGCTTGCCGATATGCGATCTTCACTCCAAGACTCGTCTGCTCCACCGGCCATCGATCCCTTGACAAACATGGCCAGCCCACTGCCACTGCAGCTTACTTACTCTGGAAGATATCTCGGTTATTTTCCGGTTAATTTCACATTTTCAATTTTTCAAGGTGTAATTGAAAACCTGAAACGGGATCGTCATAGAACGCGAAGAAAAATCTGCTGTTCTCTACATTTTTTCGAGTTTTTCGAACATAAAAATGTGTAGAGTAGCTAGCCAATTTGTTTTGGTGATTTCTGGTTTCGTCCCATACTAAAAGTTTATCATAATATATGTGTACCTAGAATGACCTCTTTTCAGGTTTTCAGTTATTTCAATTAAACCTTGTATATATAAATATTGTATATTGTATTGTATAAATATTGTATACAGGATGAAATTTTTACCAGTGCGCAAAATGTGGCCATGAACTTCGCATATGATTCTAGACCACCTAGCATAGAAATTTTTCGTCGGTTATCAAAAAACAATCTGCTGTTTCATAGAAAAGTTTAATTTTATTCATTGCTCAAATACATAGCAAACTATAGTTTTGTATAATTTAGAAGCATATTGCAATTTTGTAAATGTGAGTACAATGGATTCGTTTATTATATAATTATGTTGACTTGACAGCATGGCAGTAGAGACTATGTCATGCTCACTTAAATGTCTCACTGTTGGTGGCGCGTGTGTTGGATCATTCGGTTCCCTACAAAATGGTTGAGCTGGATGGTGCTGATCCACGCGTCATGTTCGTGAACGGGCGCCGTCAGTTGAGACTGGTCATCTCTTAACTGCCACGGTTTATTTTTATTATTAATCTTATATTTTGAATTGCTTTTTTATATATATTTTTGTCATTGTTCTCGCATATAGAAGCAATACGAATAATGTACCCAGGATTTTGTAATATCTTGATTTAAAAAGAGTGTCCTTGGAGTTTCTTGCCCGTTCTTCTCCATAGAGATCTACGTTTTAGAATGGGCAACTAGCTTCAACTTTCTGACTAACTGACCGACTCTTTGACAATTCAAAAGTGCCTGTAAATGGTTTAATTGAAATAAATGCTTTGAGTTTGAGTTTGAGTTTGAAATACTTACGCGGTCAAAATGTATAGAATAACAATTTTTTTCTTTATAACCGACCAACAATTTCTACGCTAGGGAGTCTAGAAACATAATATGCTGAATTCATGCCCACTGGTTAAAATTTCTTCCTGTGTACTAGCTGTCATTCTACCAACTGTCATTCGTATCTAGATCTGTATGTAGATATACCTATTACACAATAATTAAAATAAAATTAATTATGCTAATATAAAGAGAAACCTTTTTATTGCCATTCTAACATAATATTTGCTATCCGTATTACTTTCTAACGTTTAGAGTATCGAAACATTAGATACATGAATGTTCACTTTAACAATATTTAGTCACGTATACAGAATGATTATATAAGGTGGGTCTACTTATATGGTAACAGAGGGGCTCGTGGCTCGTGGATAATAGCCGCACGGGTCGGCGGTTCGTGGTTGGATTATCATCCACTACTTATCGAAACCTCTCCGTGCCTCAGAAAGCACGTTAAGCCGTTGATCCCGACTATCAATTATAGATCTTTGACAGTCATTACGGGTAGTCAGAAGCCCAAAAGTTAGACAACATGACAACCAGTCTTACTAAGATATATCGTGTTACCCAGTAACTGGGTTGTGGAGGTCAGATAGGCAGTCGCTCCATGTCAAATACTAGTATACAGCTGCATCCGGTTAGAAAGGGAAGCCGATCCCAAATAGTTGGGAAAAGGCTATGCAGTTTTTTTATATATGGCAACAAAAGTACTAACTATTACAAATTGAGAAATGTGGTCAAAAGAGTATATTATGTTACTAATAATATTATTCAAGAGCTTGCATTAGCATTGAATCCGATGTTTTGTAGAAATAAATACGATCCTGTATTGGAGTGAATGAGAACGCCGATGTTCTTCCTAAAAGAACACATACGGCCGAAAATAATATAAAGTACTTAGTCATATTCCAAAAAATAACCTAATTGGGAGCATATGTTTGAGCCTTTTGGGGTGGTAGAACCTTATTGGGAGTTATATGTTTGAGACGTTTGGGATTGAACAATATTATTGGGAACTATAGGTATGTTGAAGCCGTTTGGGGTGAAACAACCTTATTGGGAGCTACGTTTGAGCCGTTTGGGGGTGGAACAACCTTATTGGGAGCTATATGTTAGAGCCGTTTGGGGTGGAACAACCTTATTGGGAGCTACGTTTGAGCCGTTTGGGGGTGGAACAACCTTATTGGGAGCTATATGTTAGAGCCGTTTGGGGTGAAACAACCTTATTGGGAGCTACGTTTGTGCCGTTTGGGGGTGGAACAACCTTATTGGGAGCTATATGTTAGAGCCGTTTGGGGTGGAACAACCTTATTGGGAGCTATATGTTAGAGCCGTTTGGGGTGGAACAACCTTATTGGGAGCTATATGTTAGAGCCATTTGGGGTGGAACAACCTTATTGGGAGCTATATGTTAGAGCCGTTTGGGGTGGAAAAACCTTATTCGGAGCTATATGTTAGAGCCGTTTGGGGTGGAAAAACCTTATTCGGAGCTATATGTTAGAGCCGTTTGGGGTTGAAACACTAGGGCCATGGGGTCCGAGTGCTTATCGAGTATTTCGTGACATCGGCAAACGGTTGCTTACGTGATCAGAGCTGGCCTAGTTCTAGGTCAAAGGATCAGCATTACCATCCAACATGGCAATGCTATCAAGGGCCTTATGGGGATGTTTCCTATTGACAGCGATGCGGTCGATTTTTTTTATGCCTGACGAGATTTTCCCCGTTTTTATTTACTTGTAAGTACATATTATATATGACGGAGAAGGTATGTCTCTCTAGTTATTATCAGCCATATTTAACTACTGTGGGCGTACTATGGGAAGTGTTGGTTATTGCACAATAGAAAAACCGTTTGCAATCAAATTATAATTTAGGAACAAATAATTCATACTAGCGAATCACACACTGCAGGTACACGACACAACTATACGGAACGCGCGACAGTTTCTAAAAGTCTTCACTGCTTAGCCGCCAACAACCAACTCTCTTGTACTCTAGTCAAGCGTTATGTTATAGACTCTGTCGAGCGCCATCTGGTGGCGCTGGCGTCCCGATTAGTCAAAGTCAAACGATTGATTTAACGTATTTCCGCCATAATTATACATTTTAGTGGCAGCTTTTATATTGTATTTAACATGATCAGTTTGAACCACACAACAAATATTCCAAAATTAAAATTCTACCTGTTTAGTATTTACAATATAAGCACCACTTGTGAATATGAATATATTATAATGAGGTATTCAAAGCATGCTAATAAACGTTGCAATAAAGACAAATACACAAAGAGTTTTAAAAAAAGTAGCTTTTATTTAAATAATAGATTTAACCGACTTAGAACATAATACAACTCTTTAATTATTCAAATATGGTTTTGTTACAACGTTTTTAATCCAGCGTAGGTGTTAGACGAATATTAATATCTTAATCAATATTGTATTTTTATGTAAAGTTAACCAAACGCTGGAAATGGTCTAACAATATATTAATAAAAAAATCCCTTCATTTTTATTTTCTCAACTTGTCCCTTTGATCCTGCCATCTTTAATTAAGCTCCATTTACCCGATGCAATTTTTCTAACCATTGGCATACAATAAAATTGAAGCAACAGATGACTTGCAGTTGCTTGCCTTGCTTGGTGGTGCAAATCAGGCTTTATTCTTCTAATCCCTTGGCTAAAGACGAACAGTATTTTCAATGATTATTATCACTATTGACTACTTGTGAGTCTTCCTTCATCACTTAATCAGTAGAGGCCTGACAGCCTCCCGAAGAATTCCTATCCAACCATCCCTTTTTACCATCAATCAGGCTTTATTTTTATAACCCCTTGGCTAAGGCCAACCAGTCGATTATCTTTCAAAGTGAAGACACGTGAGCATATCCGTCAGAAGTTGGCCGAAACATCTCAGCGTTGATTTGCTGGATTCGTTTTTCTCCTCTACCGATCGTTATTTCTCCTGACAAAGTTTATTTTGTTATACGTATGTATGTATGTATGTGTGTATTAGTATCTATGTATTAATATTTATTCTTGTGTTTTATAGTTATTTCCGAGCTATCTTTCCCGTACATTGCACCTGCCATGTTTAGTCTCTGCATCACCCTAAGGTTGACTGGTAGAAAACGCCTCAGGCATTAAGTCCGCCTTAGTACAGTATTTTTTTACTTGTGCATGAAGTTTTAATAAATAAGGCCGAACAAAATTTGCCAATAATTGTTATCACCATTGACTTCCTGTGGGTCTTCATTCTTCACTTGTTCAGTATAGGCTTGACAGCCTCTCGAACAATTCCCGTTCTACCATCTATCATCTCTTTTTACTAGAAATCAGGCTTTATTCTTATAACTTTTTGGCTAAGGCCCAACAAAATTTGCCAATAATTGTTATCACCATTGACTTCCTGTGGGTCTTCATTCTTCACTTGTTCAGTATAGGCTTGACAGCCTCTCGAACAATTCCCGTTCTACCATCTATCATCTCTTTTTACTAGAAATCAGGCTTTATTCTTATAACTTTTTGGCGAAGGCCGAACAAAATTTGCCAATAATTATTATCACCATCGAGTTCTTGTGGGTCTTCAATCGTCACTTCTTCATTATAGGCCTGACAGCCTTCCGAACGATTCCCATTCTACCATCTACCATCCCCTAATTCCCATTCAACCATCCCCTTTGCGTATACACTATTTTCTTTGGGCTTCGGAATGACAAATTAAATTAACTGACGAAACTTTACAGACGTGATCGGTGTCGAAACGATGATAAAACACAAAAATATACATTCTGAACTCATAATTTCAAGAAACTAAGTGTGTGAATGAAGGTATTTTGTTTTTACGGTTCTGTACTTCAAAAGAAAAACGGAATCCTTATAGGATCACTTCGTTGTTCATCCGTCTGTCCGTCTGTCAGTCTGTCAAGACCCTTTTTCTCAGGAACGCGTGGAGGTATCAAGTTGTAATTAATATCAAGTACGTAGGTCTCTAGGGGCTCTAAAAAATCTAGCTTCTAAGTCAACGCAATAAAAAAATCGTAGTAAGTACGTCGTCGTATCATCGTAATCGTAGTCGTATTTTGATACTAGCAAATAAATTTAAACTTATAAGGTACTTTCCGTTGACCTAAAAACATGAAATTTGGCAAGAAGCAAGGTCTCACAGCAAAAGTAAAGGCAAAAAGTCTGTAAATCGTTAATTAGTAGTTTTATCACGTAAAGAATATTTTTTTGCGATTACAAACTTACTTTTGCAGTTGAAGAATTGACCGTGACGTATATCAATGTATGGGAGAACATGTTTTTCAACTACATTGTAAAGTTTGTTTTTGGGATAAATTCATCCCAACTACGGAACCCTTCATTGTTTGTGGTCTGACACGCACTTGGCCGGTTTTTTTAACCATCATTAGGTACTTATCATCAGTGAAGTTCCGCCAGTCAATTTAATTTCACTTTCTATTATCTGTGTCTTTAGTAAGTTCAATTTTTACCAACTAATTTTATGAAGCATGTCAAGTAACTGTACACGGAACAACTGTTTGACCTCTGTGACCTCTTTCTTCCTTTCTCCCCAACAATGTATACGTAGAGGTATCTTTTACTTCTGAGTCAGATAATATGCCCAAAATTCAGATAGGGGAGACCGGGTACAAAAGTAACACTTTGTACTTTGACACTGGTTTCTAGTTAGTTATCATATTTTTGATGAAATGAATGTTGCCACATATAAACTTCGACTATGCTCTACAAATCTTTATTTAAATTTACCTCATTATATGCTGTTTATTGTGAATTACAGAGATTTAAAAAAAAAATGTCGATTGTTACTTTCGGCCCCGAGGCCAGGGCGAAAGTAACACGGTGTGGGTCGAAAGTAACATGATAAAGGTGTATGTAATACATATGAAATTCAATATCAAATCAACTAATTATTTATTAGAAAAATGCGTTTTAATAAAATAAATGTTTATTTGTACTTTTAACATAACAATAGTACTTCTTTCATGCTTAAACAATATAAACAAAACAAAACTGTTATTGACTTCTCGCCAGCAATTATTATTAATCATAGTAGGTAATAATGAGATCAACTTTTATGAGATTCAGTTCGCTAGTCTACTCAGACTCGCAATTATGGCACACACAGTGCATCATCATTGATGCATTCAACATGTGACCAATTTTTGCATTCGATACATTGTATCCACTGCTCGTTTCGCCGACTATTGCCAAAAGGCTCTAAACACACAAGACAAAAGCAATCTTCTTCGTCAGAGGACTTGTTACGTTCAATGCTTTCTTTTTCTTTACTTGCCTTCATTGTTCTTTTTCCTTTTCCTTTCCCTTTTGTGGATGTATCAGTATCAGGTTGTAAGATTGTTTTCTTGGCTTTCATTCTTTCTTTATATTCTTCTTCAATCGCATTTTTTTCGGGCGTGACGGTCAAACTCGCAGTCTTACGTTTCTTACGCCCCCTATTTGTTGTAGTCCTCGGATCTCCTCTTGGAATAGGTCTAATATCTCGGGGTGAGACCGAGAAAGATTGGCGGAGAAGAACCCACTCAATTAAGTAGTCCTGCAGTTTTTTTCTTCATCAACAGTAAACACACGGTTGACCCAACGGTAGCCAACTCTATTAAAAGCCAACACTATTATTTCCTGCCTTTAATTTTTTATATACCTGTACAATGTCACAAGAAAAACATTGTACTTTTTTTGCTAGGGCTCTAATTGTGGCATTATCTTTGAAATGCTCGTCAGCCGCTTTTCTGTACACGTCCATGTCAGTGGTCCCTCTTGCAGTCTTTCTTACTCGCTGTCGCGGCATTCTGTAAGTAAAAAAACGAATAATTAACATTAAACGTAAGTGAATCATACTCATTACATTACGGGGGCAAAAGTAACATGTTACTTTTGTACTCGTAGTGCTATGTTACTTTTGTACCCAACCACGTTTTTGTTAATTCATGAATGCCTACCTAAAAATGGAACTTGCTATTCAAAAATCAATAAGAACACTGTGTAAACAATCTAACCAAGAATTACTATGCAAATAGTCACAGTGATAATATCATTTTAATACTACGTAACTACTAAATGAATAAATATCAAAAAACTTACTTTTCGTTCGTAAAATCACGTCGCGTCCTCTAGCACAATCTCACAGCGCAGAGCGTGCGCGGCGACTAAATGCAAGCGGGCGGAGCGTCGCCGGCTATCTCCTGACGGTAGCGGGGCAGCGTTTTGACTATTTGGTAAACCTACAGAGCGTTTGTTACTTGCGACCTGCCGTTACTTTTGTACCCGCTCTCCCCTAATATAATAAATATGTGGAATGACCGAAAGAAATGTGCCCTTTCTCATCAAGTTTGTGCCGTACGTGATCGGGAAAAAGTATATTATGATAACCGAAATGAAATGATTTCTGCTTTTGCGACCTGGTTTTAAATTTTGTTTGTCTCATAAGTAAATCTGAGGGCCTAGACAAAGTAACATTCGATTAGCGATGACGCTAATAGAAAAGCCAAAATATGTATGGGGTTGACATAAGCTATCGAAATGTCACGTGATCATAGGTCAACGAATAGAAATTAGTTCGAATCTATGAAACGAATTGACAGCGTAAAACGATTACTTCCTTATAGATTCGTGGCCGAGTGGCACTTTTTGACAAGCATTATCGCTAGTTTTCGATTCCTATGATGGAAACATTAGCGAAAGCGATAGCGATTGTAGAAATAGAGTCGCTCCGAAGCAAATGCTATTTTTCTAGGGCTTCGGGTAGGTGTAGATACATGATGAGTCATAATCATAACAGCATGTTATAAGCCCATTGCGCTAGGGCGGATCCCTCAAGAGGTACGGTAGGATAGTTTAACTATATTTCGTTACAAATTTTATAAGACCCATATAATAAACCCTCACGGTCTTAGTACAAAACAAGGCTTTTCTTAAGATGTGGTTAAAATCGTCGAACCTGTTTATGAAATAAGAAACTAACTGAAATCAAAATACAGTGTAGAATACACTTCCTTTTATAAAACTGACAACTTAGTCCGGCCTTAGGTTGTCAATTGCCTATTTGGCGCAGCCGCGAGGCACACACTTACCTGCTAATTTCTCACAACGCACTTTACACTTTTTATTTGTTTTATTTTTATTTTTTACTTGTAGGTATATGTTGTGTTGTGAGCTTTGTAGTTTGTGCTAAATAAACGTATTTTCTTTCTTTACTTTCTTATCTTTCTTTGCTTTCTTTTCTTTATTTTCTTTCTTTTCTTTCTTTTCCTTCTTTTCTTTCTTTCTTTTCTTTCTTCCTTTTTGTATTAAGAACTTTACTAAAGTCGGCATAATGTCCGAAATACAAAAACTGGCTCGAAGGTTTAAGCTCGGGCTAAAGATAGATCGTGTTTTGTTATAAGACAGTTCTTATCGAAATAGGACCTGCGACCTACGGGGTAATTGCGTAATACACTAACAGTAGGAATAGCTTTCATTTTGACAGTTCAACAACATTTATTGCGTTATTTACGTAGTTAAGCAGACAAATTTTTCGAACATAAGAAGCAATGAGTTAGCAATATCATTCAAAATTACTCGTATTCAGCTTTTGGTTGATAGTGTGTTACGCAATTAGGGTGCTGATATATACCTAACTATTGAGTTAAAATCTTGAATGACCATCGTCTGAGGGATAAGTCGGAGAAGGCTTCAAATGAGAGGATAACAGATGTGTGTAAGAATATGGCAGAGCCACGCTGCCGTGACGGAATGTCTACCTATTATTAGTAATAAGAGATTAAGGAAAGAAAGAAAAATATTTTATTTGGGACACGCACAAGAAATACAAAGAGTAAAAAAAAAATTAAAAAATTAAAAGGAGTATATCCGACTCTGATTCCTAGGCATAACACATACAACTTATTTTACATCCCTGGCTCAAAAACGAACCTCGGTCATTACGCCGCTGTGCCAAGACTTTCTAGGCAATACAACAGGTTAGCTAAAACTACGAATCTAGACATCTGCGAGTCTCTGTCTAAATACAAGAAGTGTATAATAGATTTAATTTAAGTAGCTCTTAATGGGGATCCCTTCTTTTCGCATAATGTTCTTTGTCCTAATATACTTCGGCATAACGATTTTGGCACAATTTGTTTTGGCATAATAATACTTCGGCATAATTGTTTTAGGCATACATTTTATGTTGGCATAATCATCTTAAAGACTAATTTGTTTTGGCATATATTTGATTCGCATAATGTTAGTAGGCCTAATGACTATTAGCATAATATTGTTGGTTAAAAATTTAATATGCTGTGCAACAAAAGTTAGTGACAGAACCGAATTGCTGCAAAACCGACTCCACGTAGTCTTGTTTGTCCTACCCCTAGAGTGTAATTTAAAATCGCGTAGGCGCGTAGGGGCGAGGCGGCCCGCGGGCTGAGGAGCAGGCGGCTGCGAGCGAGCCGCCGCACACTGGTCCCGAATGATAAAAAAGTGGACATTAAGAAATTTTTGACAGAAGGTCAACGGATTCGGCTGATTTTTTTTTTGTAGACAGCTGATGCAATTACAAATCACTTTTATAGATTGAGTTTTTGCCAAATAAGCCGTATTTTCAGAGAAAAAAAATATTGAAATATTTTTTGTATGAAAGAAATCCTAATTTTGTCTTTATCTTCCAAGATTCAAACGTATTCAAAATAAAACTTAAAGCAGCTTGTAGAGATGCTAATTGCTCACTACTTTGTCATAGACACTCTTCTGCGATTTTGTGCTCCTTTTGAGTTACATGCACTTTAAATATTTTTTGTATGAAAAAATCCTAATTTTGTCTTTATCTTCCAAGATTCAAACGTATTCAAAATAAAACTTAGCGCAGCTTGTAGAGATGCTAATTGCTCACTACTTTGTCATAGACACTCTTCTGCGATTTTGTGCTCCTTTTGAGTTACATGCACTTTAAATATTTTTTGTATGAAAAAATCCTAATTTTGTCTTTATCTTCCAAGATTCAAACGTATTCAAAATAAAACTTAGCGCAGCTTGTAGAGATGCTAATTGCTCACTACTTTGTCATAGACACTCTTCTGCGATTTTGTGCTCCTTTTGAGTTACATGCACTTTAAATATTTTTTGTATGAAAAAATCCTAATTTTGTCTTTATCTTCCAAGATTCAAACGTATTCAAAATAAAACTTAGCGCAGCTTGTAGAGGGGTTAATTGTTCATCACTTTGCCATAGACACTCAATTGCGATTTTGTGCTCCTTTTCAGTTACAGGCACTTTAAATTTTTCGTTGTCGTATGAGCTTTACTAGTTTTTTGTAGACAGCTGATACAATTACAAGTAACTTTTAAAGATGTATTTTTTGTTAAATAAGCCGTATTTTCAGAGTTAAAAAATTAATTCAGGCGGATTGCTGATGAGGAAGAAGTAAACGTCGACATTGAGAATAATCCCCCACAAGATCCGCTAGCATAATTCACATTGTAACATACGCACGTTCATGTTAGTTGATCAACAGATAAGCACGCCAAGATCCCTGCCCTAAATCAAATACATATTAAGTGATAAAGTATAAAATAAATAAATAAACAAAACATGCATGTAAAGATAAATTAAGCGTTAGGGTTACAGGTAGTTCAAATTTTTTAAGTACGCCTTAATACAATACCTATATTATTATATAGGTTTGTATTTTGACGGTCCTAAGCCCGTTAAAGTACGAAGGAAAAGTTTTAATTGCAATTTATACCTTTTTATCATTCAGCGTTTCCGACGCATTCACTAGCGTTAGATGACCAAATATAGCCCAAATTGTAAGTAATCGGCTAATTAAGCAATGACTCATTACCAAAAAATGCTTATAATCTGAATATGAGTCACACAATAAATTACCTGTACCTGAACATGTCTGTACACGTTTTGAGATATCCAAGTTGTTTATTTGATATATTTAAAATAAGACTTTTTTTAATAGAAAGACATTTATAAGAGTTACTTATTAATGAAGAAAATGTTTTTACATCTTAGTCTATCTTTAACAAGATTATTTCTAATCCGCCTGAATTAATTTTTTAACTCTGAAAATACGGCTTATTTAACAAAAAATACATCTTTAAAAGTTACTTGTAATTGTATCAGCTGTCTACAAAAAACTAGTAAAGCTCATCCGACAACGAAAAATTTAAAGTGCCTGTAACTGAAAAGGAGCACAAAATCGCAATTGAGTGTCTATGGCAAAGTGATGAACAATTGACCGCTCTACAAGCTGCGCTAAGTTTTATTTTGAATACGTTTGAATCTTGGAAGATAAAGACAAAATTAGGATTTTTTCATACAAAAAATATTTAAAGTGCATGTAACTCAAAAGGAGCACAAAATCGCAGTTGAGTGTCTATGACAAAGTAGTGAGAAATTAGCCCCTCTACAAGCTGCGCTAAGTTTTATTTTGAATACGTTTGAATCTTGGAAGATAAAGACAAAATTAGGATTTTTTCATACAAAAAATATTTAAAGTGCATGTAACTCAAAAGGAGCACAAAATCGCAGAAGAGTGTCTATGACAAAGTAGTGAGCAATTAGCATCTCTACAAGCTGCTTTAAGTTTTATTTTGAATACGTTTGAATCTTGGAAGATAAAGACAAAATTAGGATTTCTTTCATACAAAAAGTATTTGAATATTTTTTTTCTCTGAAAATACGGCTTATTTGGCAAAAACTCAATCTATAAAAGTGATTTGTAATTGCATCAGCTGTCTACAAAAAAAAAATCAGCCGGATCCGTTGACCTTCTGTCAAAAATTTCTTAATGTCCACTTTTTTATCATTCGGGACCAGTGTGCGCCGCCGCGCCGCGGCTGAGGCTGGCCGGCGAAGCCGGCCAACAAGCCGAAGCTGCGGTGGTGAGCGGGCCGCCGGAGGCCCGCAGCGCCGGAGCCGTGACAGAAACCCTGCCTGCTGCATGCTGTATGCTTGCTTGCATGCTGCATGCTTGCTTGTTTGGTGCATGCTTGCTTGTTTGCATGTTCTATGTTTGCTTGCATGCTGTATGCTTGCTTGCTTCATGCTTCCTACAGCGAAAAAACAACCCACAAAGTTGTTCATAAAAAAGTTATGCTTTAGAACTTTATGCTTAATAAATTTATGCTTTAGAATATTATGGTTAGAGAAATTATGCTTAAAAAAATTATGCGTAAGCTGTTATGCGTAATTATATTATGCGAAAATATAATTATGCCAAACAAAATTATGCTAAGTTATATTAGGTCTTAAAATTTTATGCAAATGGATAGGGAACCCTCTTAATGTTATATTTACCTTATTTTTTTTGTTTGTTTTTATGTCCTTTAAATTTGATCAACTTTTTCAAAATGTTAGCTATTACTAATATCTTAACTTTGTTAGCTTAGTTGTTAACTTTATTGTGCATGCTGTGGTCTCCTATAAGTGAAGGAGTACACCTGCTTAATAGCTAATGTTGCCCTTTCTTTATATGTCATGTTTTGTGTACATCTTTTGTTGGAGATCCTAAATCAATAAATAAATAGGAGCAGGTTCTTAAGTAATTTTTGGACACATTATTACTTGCATTTTTTTTTCATTGTTCTCGCATATAGAAGTAACAAGAATAATGTACCCAGGATTTTGTAATATCTTGATTTAAAAAGAGTGTCCTTGGAGTTTCTTGCCCGTTCTTCTCCATAGAGATCTACGTTTTGGAATGGGCAACTAGCTTCAACTTTCTGACTAACTGACCGACTCTTTGACAATTCAAAAGTGCCTGTAAATGGTTTAATTGAAATAAATGCTTTAAGTTTGAGTTTGAGTTTGCATCTGGATGGAGAGATGGATAATTGCGGAGTTGCAAACATTGGGTAACTTATATTTACAAATCTACAAGTATCTAGTGAAATCAATTAATTTAATCAGACTGTAAAAACCAATCACATAAAAATAAAATAATCAACAGGTTTTGACATGTCGATTCCGTAGATACTAAAACAGCTGTTACAAAAAATTAACAAAACCGGGACAGTGCAAGTTATAAAACAAATTAATAGTATGTATTGATGACAAGAATCCAATGTTACAATGACTAAATAAGTGAAAGGATTTATTATAATTATAAATTTAAATAATCCTAACTTATATCAAGTTTTTTGTTCAGTTTTATTAAAAGATACTTCATTATTAAAATTTTGAAAGTGATGCATTATGTATGTAAATTAGTTGATTAAGCAGCAGAGTCGCTTGCATTAAAGTAGGAATGTTAATATTTATTCGGTTTTTAGATTATATTTTTTTGCTATTTGTGGTTATTTAAACGAGAAACAGAGCGAAATACACAAAGCTAAATGCTAACCTTCAGTGTACCTATATGAACCAAAATTATAAATTCGAAAGTAACTCTGTATGTTACCTTTTCACGCCTAAACCACTGAACGGATTTTGATAAAATTTGGCAAGGAGATAAATGGCATCCAAGGTCAGGGCTACTTTTCGTCCCGGTAGCACGTTCCCGTGGGATAATTTCCGACACCACCCGGGCGAAGCCGCAGGCAGAAGCGAGTGCTAAATAAAAGACTGTCCCATTTTAGACAAACGCGATTATAAATCTGTGTGTCATCATTTATTTATGAGTACCTACTTATATTTTTGTTTCTGTTTAAAATTAATCTCATTACATACTTTTTGAACACTAACCTCAAGACTGCCCCAATAAGATGATTTTACTATGTTTGTTTATCTACTACTAGCGACCCGCCCCAGCTCCGCCCGGGTAGCAAAGCATAACATAATATAGCCTATGTCACCCGGAGATAGTATAGCTTCCCAACAGTGAAAGAATTTTTGAAATCGGTTCAGAAGTTTCGGAGCCTATTCAATACAAACAAACAATCATATTTTTTCTCTTTATTAAATTGTAGCTTATATGGAACGTTTGTATTTTTAACATAGCGCCATCTATTGAATACTTACTCAATCCAGTCAACAGATAACGCCATCTGTTAGAATCGTTTGGAGCTAACAGATAATTGTGACTGTCAAATAATAGACAAATAATTTGTAATTAAATAATATTGCGACTATAAATTCAGATGTAAGCTATCCTATCTTTCAAGTTGGATCAAATTGCACACGGTGTGCAAATCAAATTTAAAATCGGTTCAGTAGTTTAGGAGTCCATCGAGCACAAACAACGTGACACGTAATTTTTATGTATATAAAGATATTGTTCTATCGGCACTGAAAGCTACCTCAACATTAGTAAGAAAAACACTAACGATGATGAGTATCTAGTCATGTACCTACTTATTTAAAACAAAAAAACTGCAATAAAAACTATAGCGTATGTTCAAACACGCTCAAAGCAATCATTATCCCATACATGACTTAGAAACTATCAAACAGATACGCAAAAAATATAGAAGACAAAACAACCAGACGTTTTTTGCGCATACATGTAATCGAGTTATTAGAATCGATTCAAAATAGATATCACGTCAATCGATATCTGTATCGATTTTTTTTGTACTAATTTGTGACTGCATTATGTTTCAGGGCTGTTGAACCTTTGGCACGAGACATACGTAACTAGTAAGGGGTAGTAATTATTGAGTGGATGGATGAATAAAGAGATGGTTCACGTAGAATAATATTGACAAGGGATTGATTATGTTATTACACAGGTATTTGAGAAGAAAACTCATGTTTGAGTTATTTATTTAATAACTTAAACACACTAAAGAAATGTGTACCACGGACAACGCTTCTATTTCTTTTTTCCTCGTGGTATTCTTTGATGAACATATTTGACCTATAGAGGTTAAAATGTTCGCTATCTCTGCTTCAAAAGCACTAGAAATGCCTTCAATGATTTTGTGATTTTAGAAAGTAGATAGAGCTGTCGAGACTCGATGCATCGTAATAGGAGGTAGCTCGAGCGAGACCTACGATAGAAAGGAAAGAAGGTGTATTCCTAACAATATGCGAAAAAATACTTCAGAAAAATGATTTGATGTTCAGCAACATTCATTCGCTCTAACATTCGAAGCAAGATCGGTAAAATATATTCTATTCAATTCTTAAAAATAAATAATCTAGTCAAATTCAAACTATTTGAGACAATATTTTATGACGTAGATATGTGAAAGTCTGAAAGCTCGTGAAAGTCGTTTACCGTAAATCTAAAATCTTTTAAGGCGCGGTAAGAAGCAAATTTTTCGGTAATTGACAATAGCGCATCGCGGCAACAAATAGGGTTCAAAACAGCGATGCATTTGATGTTAGTTGAATCGAATGACTAACAAAATAAAAAGAAGATTGCAGTTTTAATTAAATTAAAAAATATGTACACGAATTAGTTGAATAATTTTTAGATACCTCTATTGTTCATTGAATTCCCTTTATTTATCATTACATACAATATGATAGCTAACGCTCAAAATTTTGAGAATTAAGGCACGTGCACACTGGCGCGGCCTTTATGCGACGATTTCTTTTTGAGCTCTGTTTTACCATCTTTTTATCATGATACTATTTTGTTTTTATAAAAATATTTTTGAGTAAAGGCTTCCACAGACAGGCGCGACGCGACAGCGCTACACAAAGGCGCCGCTCGTCGCGCGACACGCGGTGCCTTTGTGTCGGGCGTCGTGTCGCGCCAGTGTGTACGAGCCTTAAGTCTTTTCTTTGAACATTTGACAGTACACTAATTTATGACTTATAAAATGTACCAATACGTCTAAATGCGCGACAAAAAACTGAGTCTTTTACGGTGTCCTACGTTTGGGCAGCGCTTTAATTAGGCAGGTGACACTTCTGTGGTGACTCTCACATCCACTGGTCACAGTGTTCAGAATTAGCTAGTCCACACTACACTTGGTATTCCATAAAAGTTGTTGCTTGTTGCACGTCCGCTCGTTCTGAGTGACAGCCAACTAATGCACTAGAAAAATGTCATCCCCGAACGCTCTCTACACTACACCCACTACTTAATCAACAAAAGATTTCGAGACCTTATCCATCCAAATTGCGCAATGTAAGCAATGACACCTCACCTTCTGCATCATCTTACGGTACCAGTGAACGGCGCGGGCGCTTCCTTGATGTACACTCGATCAACGGCCAATCGCTGAAATTATTCGCTACGGAATGGATTTAGAAATACAAATGCATTGTCCGAGGCTACTTGATTTCTTAATGGTTAAGTTAATTTGTTGTACAATCTGTGTATGTACTGTTATTTAGCTGTACAGATGAAAGGCAGAATGTAATTGTGATTTACATATGGAGCGATGTGCAATTGCAGAGTGCAGATGTCTATCTGAATGTGCGTCGAACTTTTTAAGTAGAATGTTTTATATTCCCATAAAGTGAATATATTTATGAAAAAAACTTTATGAGGATTTTATTCTTTATAGGTTGAGCTTCGCTTGACGCGGTTGGTCCGTGGATGGGTGTCCATCTTTATGTACCAAGACACCTCCGTGCCTCGGAAAGCACGTTAAGCCGTTGGGCCTGGCTGTCGTTCGGAGATCTTTGACAGTCGTCACGACGGGTCGTCAGAAGCCCGAAAGTCTGACCACCACTCTTACCAAGGTGTATCGTGTTACCCAGTAACTGAGTTGTGGTGGTCAGATAGGTAGTAGCTCCATATAAAATAGTGATATTCAGCTGCATCCGGGTAGACTGGAAGCTGACCCCAACTTAGTGGGGAAAAGGTTAGGCAGCTGATGATGACTTTATGAGAATTCTGATCTTAACTAGTATTTTCTTACTGCAGGACAAAGACTTCCCTCTCCCACGATTCTGTCTTTCGCCAGTCCTTTCGGTAGGAGTCAAGCTCGTCCCACAAACAAATGGAAATTACAGCGAACAATTTACTGAAGTGGATTGATGACCTGGTGAAGGTTGCAAGAATCCGCTAGGTGCGAGAAGCATATAGACCGCTTAATGTGTCGATACCTGGGGGCCTAAGAAATGATCATTTATTTATTTATTTATATAACAATTGCTTACTGCTCTTACAGTAGACACTAAAGCGCGCAGCAAGCCAACAACAAAACATTTAACTAAAAAACTTCATACAAACATTAAACATAAATTTACTGCTATACATAAATATGTCAACATCCGGCTCCTGAGCAATCAGGGCCTTCAGCAAATTGATTGCCTGGGTTGTGGGAGCATATAGAGCAGTATGGGTATGCACTGGCGGAGCCGCGAACAGGCACCGCCCGGCACAGGTGCGCGACCACCGCAGCCGGTCCGGAACAAACAATGAACAGCGAGCTAGGGTAGTCACGTCATCGATCTTGTTATTGAGCAATAACTAGTAGTACATCAACAGTGCACACTTATCTCTTAGTTCCAACGTGTTGACGCCCACCATTCCAGCAGCAAACAGAGACGGATCCAATGAAATAATGATGATGATAATGACAAATTTACCAAGCTCTTCAAAAGAATTTTGCTCGTATCGTAGACCGTTGTGTAGGTCATACAAAATATTTACTCTGGCTGGTCATTCCCATGCATTCTTCGTGCTTTCACCTCGTGCACTGTTATTATACTGTCTCGCGGTCGTCTCCTAAAATTTTCATCACAAATGCAATTTACTTTCAGAAGTTTCAAAATGACGATGACCCATGAAACTATTTAGCGGCCATCACAATTCGTAATGTATTGTCTAAATCTGTTATATCATAAAATAGTTCCGCCCACGAATAATTGGGACAGATGTTCAAAACCACCTAGAGACCTCAAATATTAACCAAATTAAACCATTTTTCCACAAAAATGTTTGAAATTAAATTCCAAAGACACTCACGAAGCCCGGTTTGCGAAATTAGGTTGTATTTTTTTTAATAAAAATAAATATAAGAAGAATATAAAAAAAATTGCATTGCATTTTTGACATCATATTCGTTTTCAGCGACGAAAAATACATCGAAAACGTATATTTGCACTTCCATACAAGTGCTAGTTGAAATGCGTGACTGAAAGGGTCAAAGAACAGGGTAAAACTTGCTTTACCTTGGTTTTAGTGGGTTATGAAGTTTTAGATTTAAGGAATATTAAAAATCCGGCTTCGTCAGTCTCTTTAGAATGTAATTACAAACATTTATATCCAAAAATTGTCTCATTTGGTTTATTTTTGCGATCTCTAGGTGGTTTTGAACAAAAAATTGGCTCTATCCCCAATGTGCGTTGGTCTGCTTGCTGAGCGTGGGGTCCTGGGTTCGATTCCCAGCTCGGGCAAAGTGTTTTTGGGTTTTTCCATTAGGAATTTCTTGGTAGCTGCCCGGAGTTTGGAAGTTGGCGGTTTGATACCCCCGTGCCTCGGAAAGCAAGTTAAGCCGTTGGTCCTGCGCCTGATCTCTCTACGGTCGTGTCGGATTGCCGTCCCATCGGACTATGAAAGTGAGGGAAGAGAGAGTGCACCTGTGTCTGCGCATACACTTGTGAACTATAATATCTCTTGCGCTGAAAGCTAGTCTCCGTTGAGATTTGCCGCCATGGCTGAAATTCAGTCTGGAGGTCTATTATTATAAAATGGCATAATTTCCTTCTACGCATAAAATTGTCTTCATATGTACGTAGGATAATATAATATTTACGGAGGTGATGTTACTTCATAATCTTTACCGGAGTCATGCACGATTTACGAATACCAATAACTTCTGTGTTAGTACAACGCGCGCTGGATTTTCAACTCTCAGCGCTGACCCGAGCGTTGAGAATCAAACGAAGCGCATCCTTAGCGCGTTAAAAACGTTCCATTGGACTTTCAACTCTCAGCGCCAAGCCGAGCGTTCAGAATCCATTATCCGGTAAAAAAAACCGTCGTGTTAAAAAAGCGTCCGTGCGAACGTGGGCTAATACTCGTGGTCGTAATAATTCGAACGGTATCTACATGAATAAAGGCATGAAAGAAACGAGCTTTTTGCTTACCGGATAAAAAAAAAATATTTTGGAAAGGTTGGTGGTAAAGAGAAAACTGCACCCTAATTACTTAACACATTATCTATCACAATCTGAATCATTTTGAAGCCTATTGCTAATCCATTGCTTTATATGTTCGAAAAAATTGTCTGCTCAACAACGTAAAAAACGCAATGAATGTTGTTGAACTGTCTAAATGAAACCCATTCCTACTGTTAGTGTGGTTCGTAGTTACCCCGCTGGATATAGGGAGAAAAGAGTTAACATTCAAATTAATTTTGCCGAATACACAGCGCCTTGCCAAATACTCTGTATTTTATCGCGCGTAGATGGCTAGTCTGCGCCGAGATTGCCTACCATCGCCAAAATTTGGTCTGGAGGGATATTTTTGTAGTATTATTTTAAGAATACTTACTAAATTTCGACTCGACTAAACAAGAAGACAAATGATCGTCATTTGCTTTTTTTGTCGTCTGTACTGAACACTAAAGCAGCTTACAGACAACACGAGTCAAGCGTCGAATGCTTGCCCCAAGCCTAAGACTGCAATGGCCACCACATAGCGTCCGCAATTTACCGTCGAATGACGTCACTGAAACGTAATTTATAAAAGTAAGTTGATGTATTTCTCTAGAGAGCCTTTTTTGACACCGTAAAGTCATACCCGCTGCCATCAGTTTCATGACAGCTGTCACTAAGGCCGTTATGTGGCGGTGGCCATCACCGTCGTAAGAAACCGTAGCTTTAGCCTAAAGGATGATTTCCACCAAAGGGCTCGCATCACATCGGATCGGAACGGATTTTACTAACTTTAAACGATATTAAATCGTGTACACAGTATTTAAAATCTGTATTACCAAGCCGCTCACACCAAGTTGACCGCGGGCGTCTTCCGCGACACGCGATCGTAGCCGAAAGTATGTTGCGACGCGCAATCGGCTCCGTTCACCTGTCGTCATTCATCCGAATTAGAATACGTCATCAACACGGTAGGAATGAAACTATTTGACTAGGCGCAAAAACGGATACGTTCGCAAGCGACGGTACGGAGCCGATCGTATGCGTCGACATCCTGCCGGACGCGATTGGCTGTCGCCGCATCCGTTCGTATCCTTTCCGATCCGATGCGATGCGAGCCGTTTAGTGAAAATCATCCTTAAGACAAAAAATGTCGACCGTCACCGTTTTTGGACAGTGGGACGTCGCTAATGTCTCATTAGGCCGCGTTCACACTAAACTTATAGTCACAGTCAGCCGCCGACACTGAGCATCAAGTTCAAAATGTATGAAAAAAACGTCAGCCGCCGACCGACTGCTGATTGTGACGGTGAGCGAGCGTTACGTTTAGTGTGTGCGCGGCCTTATGCGTCGTGCAGTCTGCAAGAGCTTTTATAGTCCTCCAGACCGTGTTTCGACCATGGCGGCCAATCTCAACGGAAACTAGCTTTCGGCGCAAGAGATATTATAGTTCACAAGTGTATGCGCAGACACAGGTGCACTCTCTTCCCTCACTTTCATAGTCCGATGGGACGGCAATCCTACAAGACCGGAGAGAGATCAGGCGCAGGACCAACGGCTTAACGTGCTTTCCTAGGCATAGGGGAATCACACCACCAACTTCCAAACTCCGAGCTGTTACTAAGGAATTCCTAATGGGAAAACCCAATAACGCTTTGCCGGACCTGGACATCGAACCCAGGACCCCACGCTCAGTAGTCGCTCTTACAACCACGAGACCAACGGGGAAGGGCTTTTATAAGTTGGTAGGAACCAACAAATAACAGAGACATAATGTATTGATCATTGACCTAAGAGGCTAATCATATTTGTGTCTCTTGTCTAATAAATAAAATATGAAGAGATATTATCCAGCAATGATGTAAATTACCATTTACATACTGCTATGTATGATCTAGAACCTACCATCTTTAGTTAAAATAGCAAAGTTAATTCAGTTTACAAGGTTCTAAATATACATTGGGTGTGTAATATTTTAACTAACTTTAATAGGAAAAACATGTGTGGGATGATAATATTATTATGGAATATTCATTCAGAGTTAGCGAAGTGAAAATGGATCCTGAAATAAGTCGTCTTTTAGCACATACATTTTTAATGTGTGTAAAGGTGGCGCTTATAATAATAATAATAAAACTTCATTTCGGGTGGCAAAGATCCATAGAAACCTTAACCTAGTACATTTTTATTTGACATGACTCGCCACACCTACACAAAACATGACCCACTGATTCTAAAAAGGACAGTCAAAACGTACAGCTATTGCGTTCAGAATGCCGAAATATGGAACATGAAATGTATATGAGTAACTAAAATTAATACTATTATCAGACACTATGAAAGAAAAGAAAGAAAATATATTTAAACCCTCATTTCAACCCTCATAGTACCGTCTTATTAAGTGAAATGGGTGACTACCACCGCCTTTACCCATAAGTAGGAGAGGGACTCACCTTAAGGGTGCATAAAAAAGCCTCCATGAATGGTGATACTTACGGCGCACCCTGGGCATTCACACCACATCATGAGCTAAGAATTCTCATGGTATATGCATGAAGAGATGAAGAACCACCTCCTGATAAATCTTAAAAAACTAATCTGGCAAAAAATTCTAAACTGCGATTTTTCAACCTTGAGATAACTTTTAAGAGAAGAATAAAATTTGCGGTATGACAGTTTTTTATTTTTTATAAAAAATAATTATGTCAAACAGGCATAACTTAGTCTTCAGACAAAACTTAGCTGATGATTGAAGAAATCGACTCTTAAGTCCAACTAATTTAATTGTTCCAATTATCGTTCTCCAAACCAGAGGTATCGTGATTTACCTGTTCCATTAAAACACTAACTTGCACGCACAATGGTCCACTTGAACGACTAAGTGCGGAAACCAAAATCCTAAAGAAGAAGAAGAAGAAACATTAACTTTTCACACTGCAGAACAGTGATACTACGTCCGATCGCGCCTACCTACGGAGTGGATTCGTTACAAAATATTTAATTTACGGCTCCCGGGCGTGGGACCGCATGCTCACGCGCACACGAGAACGGACCAACCATGAACTTACGCAAGATTATATTTTGTTCCACTGTAACTGTCGTTTGTAGTGGCGATTTTATTTGAAAGTTTACGGTGAAAAGGAATTTGATCGGAATTTGATTTGGTCGAGTTGAGTCAAAATTGGGATATTTTTGCCAAAAGTAGTTTTAGAATTTCACCAGCAATTTCGCTATAGTATAATTTTCTGGGAATTTATCTGGCTGGAATTTATGTGTCAGAAATTCGTTCCATTTATTAATTTATATTATAACAACCCGCACTGGGCCCGCGTGGTGGATTACGGCCTACTACGGCTGTTTATGATGATTCATTTATATGATTATCTACCCTTTATAATAAATGTCTTATCTATCTATGAATTTTCTAGAAATTTTTCGGGCCCGTAATGGACGAACATTAGCATAAGCACAATCAGCCTATAATGTTCCCACTGCTAGGACACAGACCTCCTCGTTAAGAGTGTGTGGACCGTAATCCACAACGCGGGCCCAGTGCGGGTTGGTAGATATCACATGTCGAATTTTTGGTTCTAGTCTAGGACATACCGGTTTCCTCACGATGTTTTCCTTCACCGTTATGAGAGCAGTGGTGATGAAATAATTTACATAAACAAAGCGCCTGTCTGAGTTCGAACCTACGACCTGCAACTCGTAAGTCGCGGCAGTTACCGCTTGACCTAGAAAATTTGGCGGCCTGCTAAATTTTCGGAATGAATGACGAAACCATGTGACGATTTAAAATTTTGTTCATGGATGTATGTAATTTAATAGTTGACTCAAAACTTCACGATATAGATGCACGATAAAAGGCACAGCAAAAGTAAATTAATGACTCTATAATTACAATTTAAAAGAAATTTATAGTCTAGGAAACTAAGAACAATGAATAATAGATACGATAAAAAAAATCTAGATAAGCATGACAAATGTTAGGAGACGCAAAACATTCTGCTTTCTATTTAGTTTCGAAGCAGTGTTAGGTAATATTTGGTAGCATTTGCTTGCGCTGTTATTGAGAATTCCTCAAAACGTGCTTTATATATTACGCACGGCGGAATATGTGCGTAGCGTAATAGTTTATACATATAAAGCGGGCTACAAACTCTAGCAAGCATAGACAGTTAAACAAGAAATCGCGAAAAAAAAACAGATGTTCCCTACATTTAAGTTAGAATATATAGCTTAGATTGTAGGATTAGAGAGATAGGTTACTGTAATAGTGTCCTAGCTGAGCCACTTTCTGATGCAGCTAGAATACTTTACAAGCTAGCTATGCCAAGGTTAAGTTAAATAGAGATTATTCTGATTTTGTTAAGCTAACCAGGGCGGCATTTAAATTTGAATAAATAATAAAAAAAACTCATCAAAATGTAGGGAACAGTCGATATTGTTTTCACGGTTTCAGGTTTGGTCCCATACTAAAAGATGTTGCTAATGATGAGAACAATGACCCCTTAATAGTCCAAGAGCGATCAGACATAAGTTATTTTGACATAGATGAAACCTTAGGTTCTCTAAGCGTCTCATGTTCTTTGAATACTTGCGAGCTTGTGGAGCTCGTCTTGTGACACCTGGGCAGGTACCAGGTAAGAAAGGTAACTAAAAATAAGAGTTACTTAACTTAATTATATGGCTGATTTTTATATCATTGTTTTGTAGAATATTATTCTAAAGTAGTATCATAAGTGTCAGACACTTTCCGTGGACCAAAACTTTTGTCAGACGCTTTAAAGCTCCACAAAAAATAAATGAACTTTACTTATTTTTACATGTCTGATTTTTACATATGGTATTATTCAGACAAATTGTAGTGACATAAAAATAAAAAATAAATAAAATGCAGCAGCCATATAAATTTAAGTTAAGTAACTCTTATTTTTAATTACCTTTCTTACCAGCACCCTAATTACGTAACACACTCTCTATCACAATCTGAATCATTTTGAAGCTTATTGCTAATCCATTGCTTCATAAGTTTGAGAAATTTGTCTGCTCAACAACGGAAATAACGCAATGAATGTTGTTGAACTGTCAAAATGAAACCCATTCCTACTGTTAGTGCGTTACGACAAGACGAGCTCCACAACAGAACATAAGGTTTCATCTATGTCAAAATAAGTTATGTCTGATCGCTCTGAGATCTTACTCTATAAGAGGTTGATGGTGTTTAAAATTAAACTCTGTATAATATACATTTTACAAATGCTGTGTCCTGAACTTCTGTACCAAGCCGATAGAAATGCTGCTGATACGAGTATGTGGTGTTAGTTTTGGACTTTTGGTGGTAGCCAATAAAAGGTGTGCCTTTTTTTTCATTCTTCATTTAATTAGAGACTTTTATGACGGCAATGCGTATGCCAGTCCCATCGTACCCTAAATATACACACTGCTACAGATTACATTTGGGCCAAGAACTTAAACAGGCTCTTCGCATCATCACCATTTGGTTGAGACAAAATTTTATGAAATATGTCCTTATCAAGTCGGTTCAATCTCAAGACCCCAAACTGATCATTTCTTTGAGACTCATATCTAACACAATCCACTAATAAGTGATGTAAGTCTTCCACAAGACTTTTATTTTTAACATAACATAAACATGACATCACGCCTATAAGCCCCGGTGGGTTAGGCAGTGGTGTTGCTATATTACACCCACGTTTCTCCTGTTATATTTAAGTTATAAGTTTTCGATTTCTATCCAGACCTTTATAAACAGACCCAGTACAGGGTCAGATTAAATTAGCTAGCGAAACTCCACAGATGTGATGGGTATGAATATCTTAACATGATAAAACAAAAATAAAAAAATTAGATGATTTTTTTTTGTGGGATTACTACTTCAGTTAGTGTATTCATTTGAAATATCAGTTTAAAAATCAGTTTTTGTTGTGTAAACTTCACAGACATGATTGGTACCTATCGATATCTAAACACGATAAAACATATTTTCTCAAGTCATACTTCAATGAACAAAACTACCATCGGTCGTTGATCCCTTAAATAAACATCAAATCTTTTTTTTTTACAGTTTTTAGATATCGCACCCATCACATCTGCGGAGTTTTGTTAGCAAATTTAATTTGACCCTGTAGTTATCCACAAATAATCGAAACATTTAAACTAATTAATGCAGAAATAGGGATAGGCAGGCACTTTTTGTAAAACCCAGTTTTAACTAGAAATAACGAAAGAAAGAAAGAAAAATATTTTATATATAAATACAAAGAGTAAATATAAAAAGGAGCATTTAAAACTAACAAAATTAACAATAAAAAAAACAACAATAAACAAGTAAAAAACCTGTGCAAGGCCAAAAAGCTCCTATCTCAGCATAATGCTGCGATATATAAAAAAAAAAATAAGTACCGCAGCGCTGGTATTCTGATAGGGCCCGCTGTGATGCCACGGACACACGGACATCTTTATATCCCACTAGGGGATTATTAATAAATAAATAAAATATATATAACTGTTCATTAAGCACGGCAATCTTGACGTCACACTTCGAAATACAGTCTAAAGAAAAGGGCAGTTCAGACTTCGGTCGGCATCTATCAGTCGGTATTTATCTGTAGCCAGCCTAAAGGTCGCTCAGACACTCGACTCGGTACGCTAATTGGCTACCAGTGACTTGACGACAACGCTTGAAATAAAAAATTTCTCGTCCCAAAGAAAGTTGGCTGTTTAATTATTTTCCATTGACCATACAGTTTGGTATTTATACGCACTTTCTTCAATAAATACGAAATTCCTTTTATGTTGGTACATTATTTTTTATTTTATTTTTTGTGAATTTGTTCTTGTCATATGGGAAATATGTATCTATTTCCTTCTGACGTGTGATTGACAGTCAATATCCATATTTTCGTGGAGACTGGGTAATATTTTTTATACTTTCATGCTTACCTCGATACTTGAGATCAACGAATCTAAACATAAGCATTATAATCTACCTATAACGTTCCCACTGTTGGGCCACAGGCCTCCTCCCTTTGAGAGGAAGTGGGCTGTGCGTGCGTGCTGTGCGGATTGACAGATGTCACATATCTTCGATTTTTTTAGTTCTAGGGCACGCCGGTTTCCACACGATGTTTTCTTTCATCGTTTTGAGAGCAGTGGTGATTTAATAAATTACACAAAGTAAAATGCCTGCCTGGGTTCGAACTCACGATATAGAACTCGTAAGCCGAGGCCGTTACCGCTGCGCCACCACTGCTCTATTTATGAATAAATTGTATAACCCTGTTAAACCTATGTAGAATCTTGGATATGGCAGTCTGAAATCACTATCACACGGGTATCATATTTAAATATGTTGGAATCTGTAAATAGAAAGCACAGATCTATCAGAAGAATCACCGGATTACCAGAAAACGGATGTTTGCAATAATAATGAATATATGATGCAATAGATATGTAATGTTGATTTATTTATTTTTAACCCCCGACGCAAAAAGAGGGGTGTTTTAAGTTTGACCGCTATGTGTGTATGTCTTTCTGTGGCACCGCAGCTCTTAAACGGGTAAACCTATTTGGATACGGTTTTTTTATTTGAAAGCAGGTTTTCTAGCCGTGGTTCTTAAACATGTTTTATCAAAATCGGTTCAGCCGTTTCAAGGACATTAGCTCTTTTTTGTGTCGGGGGATTTTTAATTTTACTTATTATATTATTTATGTACGAGTATACACAGTAAAATAGATACATATACGGCATATTAGTATTGAGTACAAAGGTGTGCTTAGTTTGAAGAAGCACTACAAAAGATTACTGCTTCTGCCCGTGACTTCGTCCGCGAGTTTTAACATAAAAGATATCCTACGGCACTTGTCAGTAGTATAGCCTTCTATCACCATTATCGTCATTCTTCTATCACCATCACCATCATTATAATGCCCTCATCCCAGTTTATTTCAGTTCGGTGCAACATCATTTTCTTCCATACCGTCAAACGGGGTGAATAGGAATGCAGGGGTGAATCGGAACGAAACTTAATAAGGGATTTTAACATTGAAATAATATAGTTTGTTGCCAACAAGGGCACTTAATCATTACTTATAATACGGTAAACATAAAGTCCTTTTTGGCAACAAACTATATTATTTCTATATTAAAATCCCTTTTAACCATTTCACGCGCGTTGGCAAAATATTTGCCACAGCGGTATTTTGAATCTGGCGCGTAATCCATTTGGCAGAATAATATTATTAATTTACGTACATAAAAATTACAAAACAAATATATTGCCACCCCCCATAAAAGTAAATAGGGATATCTAGGGGGAGGAATTTTTCAGAACTGTTTTGTAGGGGGCCTCTAACTACGTCAACACTGTGAGTACTTCGTACTGCCCGTTAAAGGGTTAAAGTTTCGTTCCAATTCACCCCTTCATCTCTATTCACCCCGTTTGACGGTACTTCCTATTAGTCGTCATCTCGATAGTCACCCCCTTTCTAGCCATATCATCTCTCACACAGTCCATTCATCGTTTCTTTGGTCTTTACCTACTCTTATAGCCAACCACATTCATTCTCAAATTGTTCTGCACTACATTTTCCTGACACCTCCACATCACATGCCCATATAGAGGTATGAGGAACAGGGTGTAAAGTTCACTCAAACCTCCATAGAAAAGGGAGGATCCTCCGACCAGATGGGTGGCGTGTCTGGTGGGCAACTGCCCAACGGTTGATGTCGGGATGTTATATACGAGTATATGCTAGTTGTGCGGTAAACTCTGCTTGCGCGATGCAGAATCTTGTGTGACGTCATTGTGACGTGTAGCTCGCATGTGGCGATGTAGATACCGCTACATCCATACAACAACAAATAACCGTGTTCCCCACAACGTTTCGTTCCCTGGTGCAACTTTCAGACTTTCTTTTTGTACTGTAGGTACTTCCAGAGAATTTTCTTGATTTTTTATTTACTGTTGTTTTAATATTTTTATATGTTTGTGTTTTGTGGTCTTTCTGTGCCAGCCCAATAAATACTTTTTGGGGTTCCGTGCCCAAAGTCTGCCAACGGAACCCTATTACTAAGCCTCCGCTGTCCGGTCTGTCTGTCAGCAGGCTGTATCTCATGAACCGTAATAGGTAGACGGGTGAAATTTACACTGAGTGTGAATTTGTATTTCCGCTATAACAATAAATAATAAAAACAAACTAAAGCTAATAATTAAAGGGGGTCTCCATACAAGAAACGTGTTTTTTTCGACATGTTTTGTCTTGTGGTATGGAACCCTTACGCCGGTTTTTATTATTCTTTCTTTCATTTTCTTTTATATTACCGTTCACAAAACATGTAAATAAACAATTTATATTCGATTATTTTGTCGTACGTGCAATGGAAACCCACATTTCCGTAGACTTGCGTCTAGTATCTACCTTCTAACTTCACATCTTACAAGTTACCGTATTCGTTACATATGAAATTCAATATATTACGTCATAATCTTATTACATAGGCGTTTGTATATAATATATTATGTGCATTATATTACATTTGTGTTGTAAACCTACAGCTATAATGATGCCTGTATAGTCTTTTCAAATCCTTGCTTCCAATTGATGTAATTTCCACTCAAACGAATAGGAACGTTATTTATATTCATTTATTCAAAAGACAACTTTAGTCCACAGTAGGTGTCAGTAGTACTTAATACTATGTTAATCCTAAAGTTAGTTTATGTTAGTGTAAATTAGTTTAAATTCAGCATTATTAGTTCTGTTTAATTAGTCATAATTAAAACTGTTTGAAGTTGTAGCGCAAACTGAAATTTACGTGTGGTTAATAAAGGCTCGTATACACTGGCGCGACGCGACGCCCGACACAAAGGCAACGCGTGTTGCGCGACGAGAGGCGCCTTTGTGTAGCGCTGTCGCGTCGCGCGTGTTGTGGGAGCCTTAAAGTTGTTTTTCCAAAAACGCATAGGTGCCTACTTCTATTTATTCAGAATTGAAATTATATGTACATAAGTAACACCTTACATCTAACCAATTAACCTAAATTATTATTAACCTAATTTACCTACTTGTGTACATTTTTGGAAAAGTAATCGCGAACGCAGTATAGTCTGACCTATTGGGGCATATTACTTGCGTTTGAGTTTATATATTCATCAATCTTCGTGAAGTTCTAAGATGATTTGCTTTCATGGGAATCGATTTTCACGATACTGTCGGCTACTGACGTTTTGTTACTAGATGGTTTGAATCAACCATTTAGCCTATTACAATCCACTGATATTCGGTATAAACTATAAAGGTTCAAACTGACTGAAGTTTCCCAAATTGACTCTGACCAAATCAAAAAAAAAAAACAAAATCAAAATCTTTCTGTTTCTCAAATTGATTGATTGACTTCTGTGTCTACTAATTCTGGTTCAGTTTCAAAGCGCGTTTTTGATATATTCTCATCTCATCATGATCATTTTTCTTTTATCAACGGCTACTTTGAGTACACACACATGTAAATGATGAACTTCAAAAACCCTTGTCACATTGATGATTTCCGCCACCAACATCAATTTCTTTAATAAACTTCCACATAGGCAAATCTATTCAAAACTTCGAGGGAATCTACAGTTAAAATCTCAAAATATTTGCTTTAATTACATAATTTCACGCCTCTCCCCTCACGTGATAAGCAGACATCGAAAATGAAGCGCGTGTAATTACTAAGACATGCTTTGCAATATTATGTTAGGTTTCGAAGCGGCCTTAATCGAATGTTTAGGAGGTAGACACGCAATGCGAATGAGATGTTGCGAATTTATCGATACTGGCGTCTGCCTTTCGTTTCAAGATGATTCTGGAAAAGGCAAACATGAAAGAGATGAACTAGGTTCATTATCACCATTATCATTATTGGCAGCCTTGTTCTCACTGAGTATAGGCCTCCTCCCTTTTGTGCTATGCTGCCCTGGTCTGAGTGAGATTAATTTAAGGAATTATCTTCTTGTGGGTAAGCCTTTAGTGTGGGACGCAACGTGTGTCGATACTCTGGTGTCATCCCATCTTCCTGGCTCAGCATGCTGTGCTGGCGCCGCTGCTGCGGCAGCGGAAATCCTCAAGCGGCAGAAGTATAATAACCTTATCGGTAATTATATTTTCGAGCCATTTGGGGTTGAAAACCTCTGGCCGTGGGGTCCAAGCGCCCATGGTTTGTTCAACAAAATCTCCAAATGCCTGTTTGACACTTCCCGTGACCCAAGAACTGGCTTCTACCTTGGCCAGAGGCTAAGCAGTGCCGGTGCCACCAGTTTCTTGGGTACATTACCAGTCTACTGCGATGCGGAGGAATTTTTCGACGCCATATTTTAGTTTGTTTTAGTTTTAGTCAGGTTAGGTTATTATATTTTAATTTTAATAGTAAATACTTCAAGGAATTATCTTTAGACACACAGTTTTCCCGTTCTTACTTCACGATGAACTTGAAAATCGTGTCGTGTTCAACGAGATGATACCATTACGCGTCAGTATGAGTACTAGCATACATGGGTTGGGAGTTTGGGACACGAAAAAGGATGAGGATCGACAGACACAACGCACAGACAGATTTATATCGACGAATCAATTACTACACAGTAGTCACCGCATATGCAGTTATTAAGCGTTGAGTAAAGCACAATATCTTCTTCACTATCACTTTTTACCTCTTAACCGGTTTCTATTTGTATGCTACCGATTTGCTGTCTACACGCATGACTAATGATAAATGATTTTATTTCTGTAAGTAGGGTTGTACAAACACTTTTACACGTTAATCATATTTTTTAAACTAGATGAGGTCGGCATTTCCTATCTGACTACTCTGAGAAGAAAGGCCGAAAGAAACTCAGAGGTCAGTCTCTTTTAAAGTTCAGACATAATCTTGGTCAAATCATGTGAAGACCATATAAATTGGTATCTGAAATGGTCTTTTGAGGAAAGAACAACACAGATTGAGTGGACCTGTCCAGTCAGTGCACGCATTTGTCAGTAACCGTGCCACAGAGCCCTAGCGTGTGACCGAAGCCTTACACTAGGGTCACTAAGATCACTCTATTGAATCCTGCAGAAAGTAAGAGGCCAAAAGGGATCTTCATGGACTTATTTTGGACCCTAAACAGGATAGAAAGTATCCTATGTCTGCTCCCGAGTAGAAATTCCATTTCTGTTCAGTTATTTTTGCGTGATTGACTTACAATCATCCAAACTGTCTCATTTCTGATGTATTAAGTAAAATCAAATTATAGAAAGCAACCTAATTTGTTTTAGAGCTGTGATTATTACCATAGTGCTAGAAATTTTCAAGCCGCACGGTCATCACAGTAAATCACAGATATTACATTAAATAATGATGAAGGAACACCTTTCTTTTTGACCTTTCGCAAATCATGACACTGCAATTTGAATGCGAAACTTTTTTCGACTCATTGTGCTGACTACAGAATACTAAATTACTATATCACGTTTTTTGCATACCGACAATTTTTTTTTGAGTTCGTTCTTAATGACGTGAAATTGTTAGCAGACATGACATTTCAACTTGTGTGAAAAGTGAGCAATACATCAAAAATCCCTTTGGTGTAAAAGCTGAAAGGCAATCACAAAGGTGAGGGTGAATCCTCACTAACGCAACATGCAATTTAATCAAACGACATAACGCGAACGCTGGGCCACCAAACCTTTCAAGGACTTGGAACAATTTGTATAGGGCTTCGGGCCCAAAAAAATCTAAGTTGTAACTGAATAAAACCGTGAGCAATTTCAAGTACACTATTAAATTAAATGTTGAGTGGACTTACCACAAGATTACATGCCAACATAAATAAGATAAACATTTATTTTTAGTACTTACGCCTATGTGTGTAATCACCTATAAAAAGCTTGCAACGTTTTGTCTAACATACATGGGTTAGCATTGTCTTTTGATGGGAGGTCACTGATTCCCACGTAGATAACATGCGGGTCAGTAAGGCGACTGTTGTCAAGCGTTTAAGGCTTTTAATTTTCTTCTATTGTAACCCAGATGTGAAGAGAGATTATAAAAGGGTTTTAAGATACCGTCCTTGTGCTTGTAGATATTAGGAATTCAGTAGATTTCTTTGACGGATCGATTTTTGCATGCAGCGTGCTATTCTTGTATGAAACAAAGTATTGTTATAGTAACTGTCTAAACACTTATTTTATATGTTAGAAACGGGAGAAATCTAAAATCGAAAATCGACTACTATATAAGAACTTTTCTACTCCCACTGTGAATTGAATTGGATGAACCAACAAAATCGTATCTACAAAAACACTTTTATGTGCTTATATATTATTTATAAAGTTTTTCTTTCCTCACTCTAGCTTCTCAACAAATCATATTAGTGGCTCAATACAAAATTGGCAACTCCTGTCGCCCATGTTCGTTTTATGTAAAAAGTTTATCTACACATAAAGCACGCCATGATTGACACACGAAAGTAATCATCTCATTTTAATTGCTACACCACCAAAGCAATTAAGAATTTGCTCCAATCCATACAAAATCATCCATCGTTGTATACGCCAAACGAACATAGGAATATGAAGCAACTAAGAATTAGAAGGCAATTATAATGGGTACCATTGCGTTGCTCACGCGCAATCGAATAGTTAGCAGCCCAACAGTTGCGCAACGTTCGGTCGTAGCCCATTTTTGGAAGAGTTTAATTTCCTACGTTTAGGTAGAACTAGTTTTTCTAGTCTGTCGATTGATAATATTCCGGTGTGGTGATGACAGGCATGCAAATTTTATGCAAAAATTAATATTTTAAATCTGAGCTCGTGTTTTTTTAATAACTCACGCACGAATCGTTTGGTACTATAGAGGTATGAGGAACAGGGTGTAAAGCTCACTCATACTCTATGGAAAAGGGAGGATCCTCCGACCAGACGGGTTTTGTGTCTGGTGGGCTACTGCCCGACGATTGATGTCGGGATGTTGTATATATGCTAGTTGCGCGGTCAACTCTGCTTGTGCGATGCAGGATTTTGCGTGACGTCATTGTGACGTGTAGCTCGCATGTGGCGATTGTAGATGCCGCTACAGTACGGTTAAGCTACGTTTGCTGCGGTCAAACAATTGATGGGTGACCATTCTCTATATATTGATGTTGTTTATCAGTACTTAGGACACACTCAAATGAATATCTAAAACGATATTTTTAGGTAGTCACGCCAGAAAATATTCTTAATGTTCATTTTTCCTTTAAACACCACTTTTAAGGCTGTTTATATTGAAATCACTGATAAAATACCGCTAAGCCATAATTACTTGAAACCAATAACACTTGACGATCGGGTTGATTGAGTAGTTATCGAATACTTAATTAGATTGTTTAATCAAATTCTAACTGAAGATTCTGGAATTCGTTGGGGTTCTATCGAGCACTCTTTAATCACTCCTCAAATTTGTACCTACTACGGATATTATTTGTACCTTTTCTTACTCTTAGAGAGAGAGAGAATGAGAAGCTTTACTTACGCACGAAAATCGATACTGAGGTAGACCTAATACTTAGGTACTGTCTAATGATTGAACAAAAAGACTAGCTAGTGAAAAAGCAGAATTACTTACATAAGCAAGACACGTCTCTGAGTTAAACAGAGCACATACCATCGTGCCTCATACCGATGATTGAAAAAGCTTGTGCTTATGCGCATTCGTAATGGAGCTCTGAAAAAATTACTATAGAAATGTACAAACTTGAACTCGTTTACTCAAAATGAGCTGTTCTCTTTACATCTAAACTAATTAGCTGAAGCACTTTTTACATACCTAATGTACAACATCGAGAAACAATAATATTCCTTGACCTTCGCCAAAAAGTCAAACGCTAAAATCTTCAAAGCATAAAATCTGGACAAAGACTATACGAAACCTATCTTTTCTTCGCCGAAAACACAGTAAAAAAAAAATCCTCTCTCGTATTAACACGAACGATATGAGAATTAGTAGTTAATGCCAGTCAACAAGGCGGTAGCGTCGCTATCTCTCCAGAGTGCGCCAATCGTAGGTACATTAAAATTATTGCCACTCCTGGAGGGTTTTTAATTGCATAGATCAATCAATTCGACCTATCACAGTCCACTGCTAGACATAGGCCTCCCTCAGGCTGCGCCACAACTCTCTCTGCCTTCCGCGTCCAGTCTGTCCCAGCCTCCTTTTTAAGGTCTTCGGTCCATTTAGTTGGTGGCGTCCCAAACTACGCTTACCGATCGCGGTCTCCAGTCCAGAATTCGTCTGCTCCACTGGCCATCGGTCCTTCGAAAAACATGGCCAGCCCACTGCCACTTCAGCTTGCTTACTCTGCAAGCTAAGTCGCTAACTCCGGTAAATGGATGATAGATACAGAATTAATATCAACAGAAATAGAATCTTACAAAATGTTTAACAATCTCATAACCCAACCCCAAAAAGCACTCAATATCTTTTAATGTTCTAGAAAGTTGTATTAGTTTAGTTTTGCTCGATGGGAATTTCTCCTGAGATTTGACCCGATGTTATTTCAAAGTTTGCCCAAGTTATTATTCGAAATGTTATAACAACAGCTAGGCTAGGCAATTTTACTCATACACAATTCGAGATTATCGTAAAAGGCAATGTTTTTATAAAGTTATACAAGTATAGGCAGATTTACATACTGTCTGTTACCCTACGATTTCATACCTTGCCTTGCCTTGAGCACTTGTGTCATTTCAAGTCGAAGGCTAAGTTGAGATAAAATCCGATGCCGTAAAATAATCGGCAGAAAGTCTTACGGTTTTTGAGGGACCACACATATACACGAAACTGAATGGTCTACACGAAATATTACAACTAACACAAAAAAAGTTATGCGTGGTAATACATTTAAAAAAAGAAATGTACGGGTCGACTTGAGAACCTCCTCCTTCTTTTCAAGTCGGTTTAAACCAACAGAACTGACACAAATCACACTACCATGTACCTATACACTCTTTTTATGCCTATTTTAAGTTTTAAAAATGTACCTTATATTGTATAAAATTGTTAACGGAAAGAAGGAAAGAAGGAGCCTTTTTTTTAGGTGGGAATTTATCAAATAACTTCTCCCGCTCTGGGCAGACCGGGAGTGATCTCATAACACAGGGAATCCTAGTGTGAGGCTTAGGAATTTAATCCACTTGAATATAAGCTTAGCAAATAAATGTATTTTTATCCTTATTGATTTTGTAAATAATTTATGAGAAGGCATTTGACAAAGAAGTTACTTATTCAAAAAAAGCAATATTCAAATAAATAACTTAACTTCTGATTGAGTTTATATGAATAAACATGAAAGATTTTAAGTTATTACTAACACTGCAAGATTCCTATTTTGCCGACCCTGAAAATATGAGCGAACTTTTCAGATTGTATTTAGGTCAAATATTTACCTTCTTACTTTTTGGACACAACACAGAATGATTGTATGATACGCTTTTTGGTTATATAACCGAAGGTTATGCTGTCATTGCTTTAAAAATGTTTCACTACAAAAAAATAACAAAACGAGCGAAAAATATTGACACTTGAAAGCAACCTTGCTCTAATTATTCCAACATCCTTGTTATGTTGAGAAAACAATTCAAGCCCACCTCTGAGGTCCAATTCTCAACCATAAACTCCTTACAGATTTCCGATTACGAGTGACGTAACGTCACATTTATATGCTGGCAACACCCAACGCTAATTTGATCTCCGTAGGCCTACCGCGAATCGTACGCACTTCGAATGAACTATCACGTATGACGGGGTGCGCTTACGCATAGAAATCTGATAGAAATAGAAGATTAACTCATAGTATGTTGTAGCTATTTCTACGATTACTCACTTTTGAAGTTTCTCTAAGGCATCGCGTAATATAACGTAATAAGTTTTTGTGTGCTAGCAACACGGATGGGAACGATTGTGAACATGCAAATGCATGCTAATACAATGAATGTTATTGTTTATGTGATAGGAATGTATCGATGGCAAGGGTTTCTCGACTCGAGATTGGTTCTCACTGTGCTTAGTTACGAGAGTTATGTAAGTCTTATAGATCTAGTACCTTATTATAAATAGACGGGGATTTTCCCGCGGCGTCACCCACGTGGTCGTCGTAAATTATCCCACGGGAAAGTACAACCAGCATTAAAAGTGTCCTATGTCCTAATGGTTATGGTTTATCAGTGTGCCAAATTTCATACAAATTCGTTCAGCCGTTTATAAGGTGTCAAAAGGAGACAGACGTAGAGAGTTACTTTCGCATTTACAATATTGAAATGTACCCAAAAGATTTAAATGGAAATTCCAACAGTTTCGCGGAATCAGACAGAGAAGACTTCCATCTTGGTGCTAGTAAGAATTTCACTAATAAATATAATTTCATGCCCTTCATTCATTTCTTCGTGAGTATATTGTTTATTTTGTTACATTTGCGTTGGATTATCTAACACGATCGTAACATAAAAATATGAACTAACTTGTTTCCAATTGAATAATGTCAGACTACCCGCATAAACACAAAATCTTTTTCGTTCAACCATTCGATTATTTTCAGTCGAACAGTTTAGTCGAGCGATACAATGTAAAGATTTCCATAATCGGTTCTACACGCGGATGTGATCGACTTTTATGTAACTGTGAAAGATATGGGCAGGACCACGGACGAAACAAAAAAGTCCGACAGATCCTCGCTAACAAAAAACTGTGGCAGTCAAGTCGGCCAGCTCGCTGTACGTACAGGGCGCTGTACGCACACATTCACACATTAGTCGGCGGATGGTCGGCCATAATGTGCGCAAACGGCAGCACTCACAAATAAATATTCACACATAAACGGGACTCAGTTTTGCCCTAGCGAAGTTCCGTCCGACTTCTTTTGTTCGTCCATGTGCAGGGCCGGCAGTCTCGACCAACAAAAATCGGTCATTAAGTCCAATCGATGTCAAATTTCTTTAATAGATTTTCAACCTTATGCTTTGCAAATAAAGTTGAAAATCTATTAAAGGAATTTGACATCGATACGACAGCGACAGATTTTTGTCGCTATCTAATGTCGAGACTGCTGGCCCATGACATACATGTGTTTTGGATTAGGCAGTGATAATACTAGCAGGGTTTGCCCATAACCTGACTGAGATTTGTATTTATTTCACGCAGTGGGGTTATATAAAAGCAGCCACCTATCTTATGTACAATGTTGCAATGCTAGGATATCACATAGCTTTCTAGAGGCTTGAAGTCATCAGCTTGAGAGAGCATATATCCAGCAATGCACTCACAGCAGAACATAGGCAGTTCCTCCTCAAATTGTCTTCAACATCCAATCTACCCTACACTTCAACAGTAATATTATATAGGTCACGAACAGTGGTGACTTAGTGATATAGACCGCGACTTACGAGTTGTAAAATATTGCATCAGCACTGTTCTCAAAACGGTGAAGGAAAATATCGTGAGGCAACCGACATGTCCTAGAACCAAAAATTCGAAGACTTGTGACATCTATCAACTCACTGGTCGACTCAACTCAGTGGCCCACTCCCTCTCACATAGAGGAGGCCTGTGTCCCAGCAGTGGGAACGTTATATATAGGCTGTTTATGCTTACGTAAGGGAGGCCTCTTATACCTACACCTTCAACTCTGCCGACCAACTCTATTGCATTAGTTGTGACCGACGCGGCGGAGTAATTGCGTAACACATTAACAGTAGGAATGGCTTTAATTTTGACAGTTCAACAACATCCGTTGCGTTGTACCTTGTTGAGCAGACAAATTTTTCGAACATATGAAGCAATGGTTTAGCAAAAGGCTTCAAAATGATTCAGATTTTGATTGATAGTGTGTTACGCAATTAGGGTGCTGGTATTTAAAACTAAATTCGGTCTGGCGAGTCATAATTAGGGCACTCGCTAAGAAATAATAATTTCAAAGGGTCGCCGTTATCAAAATCGATAAGGACATATATATATGGATCTATATATATTTTATTAGATGTTATGCCATTGGATTTGGGTTTTTACTATTTTACTTAACCTGAAAATAACAACTTAAGTCATACAACTCATACATTAAATATTTTTCGTCAATTGTTAAAAGGGAATTGAGCAAAAGTATGATCACCAAAGAATAACCAGTGTCCGAAGTTGATTTTGGTCACATAACCTAAAAATTCTTCACCAGCGAAGTAAATAATTCTTACATAAAAGAAACCTACCAACCAAAAATGTAGTACAGTTATAAATGTATCAAGCCCATAATCATATATGTAACCACTCCAAATCCATAATTACATCGACGACATTAGCTATATCGACTGCTTCACATTTTCATCATTCCGAATCGCATCTTGGATTACTCATAAATATTTGATCGCTTTATAAATGAATTCATTTTATCTATGGCTCGTGGGATGATTCCAGTACTGGCTAAACCTAATTAGAACTTATAAGGTAAGCCCGCCTTGTTGATTGCACGCACTATGCCTTACATGATGACATCCGATTCTGTTATATAAATGAATGATTCATTCTTGGCCCATCACTAGGTTGCTACACATAGACCACCTAGTACGATTTCCATTTAGGCCAGCCCTAAGTGTCACGGCAAAACAAGGACAATTTATCCCAGGGAGACATGTAGGTATGGTTTTTACTACAACAACATAGGTCTATAATTAACCCCCTGGTTGCTATTTGAGTTTGAAAGTACCAAAAATCATATTTTTCCCGACAATATTTCGGACATTCGTTTAAGGACGCAAATAGTTATTGATTCGCTGGATTTCAATTCTAAGCCTTACTCCATGGTAGAAATGGACATGAGAGTTCGGTATACTAAGGTATGTCATCGTCTTCTTCTTGTCTCTGGCACGACACTATTTCAAATCTAGTTGGCCCAAAATTTTGCCACTTCCACGGCATGGTCGCGGTCGGTGGCAGCGCAGAGGTCACTTTGTCAGCAAAAGTATGATATAACAGGTATTAAAAAATAACGACAAAAGATTGAGGGGAATGTTTTTATTAGTTTTTAACTGAGAGTCGTCACGAATCGTCTAGCACGAAGATTCGACGAATGTCAGCCATTCGAGGTTGCTCGACAATACTCGAGAAAACTTTGCAGTTTGGTATAAACAACAGACTAACAGAATAATTAAGCTGGGGTAGCGTTTAGGAAACTTCGTCGCGTATTCTACAGAGCTTAAAGATTAAGGTCTTTAATCAGTGCGTCCTGCCTGTTATGACTTACGGAACCGGAACGTGGACACTCGTGAGTATGGACCAATTAATTCCAGGACGCTCAGCGAGCTATGGAACGGGTTGCTTGGAATCTATCTGGTTATAGAATCCGTAATAAAGTGATCGGGCAGAGAACCAAAGTTGTCGATATAGCTCACAGAATAAGCAAGCTGAAGTGACAATGGGCTGGCCATGTTAGCCGTAGAACCGATGACCGTTGGTGTAGACGTATTCTTGAGTGTAGACCGTGAATCGGCAAACGTAAAGTAGGACGCCCTCAGACTAGGTGGAGCGACAATCTTCGCAAGGTGGCTGGTAGCAGCTCGATGAGATTTGCTAGAATCGAGCTGAATGGCGTGCAATTGGAGAGACCTATGTCCAGCAGTGGACTGCTGTAGGCTGATGATGACACATTTTGTAAATGATAAATGATTTTATTTCTGTAAGAGGTTTGTACAAACACTTTTACACGACATTCATATTTTAAAATCTAGATGAGGTCGGCGATTTATGACAAATCTGTCAAAAACATTAAATCGAGGGAACTTCGAACTGTCGAATAGACGTCCTACTTCAAAGCGAAGCTAGCAGCTCGAAACGTTTAAGTCAAAATAAGATTTTTGGTATTTTCAAACTTCAATAGCAGCGAAGGGTTAATTGTATACTCTCGTTGTAATAGTAAAAAATATTGAGGGTGTTATTTCCCATGAAAACAGTTTTTTTTTCTAGCCGGCTATTAATTTTTTTGGTACAAAATGTACAAAACCTAAATGATGTCCTTTGAAATCTAATTCCAGCAACCATTTTGCAGCTATTTTACAGATTCTCCCTTTAGGATTTCCTGAACAGGTTTCCGAATTTCAGAAATTTACCAATCTCAATTCTTTCTAGACATAATAAAACATACTAAAATAGTAAGTATTGCGAAGGAAAAATTTCAGTACTTTATCTTAACTATGCCAATTACAGTAATTTATAATCAGAACAATATATGTAACACTCAACACTGGTGTTGAGCTAAATGAGCCAAGTAGACAGATAAAAAGAAATATTCTTAATGACACACAATCTCATTCTGCACACAGAACCACTATATAGATGATCTATGACAACGACGGTCTAATAGACTTATATACGTAACATAGAGCCGTCTAACATTCTGATTGTTCAGATTATGATCATCTCAATACTATAGTTGTCGCGATTTAGCATGGTACTAGCGGTCATTGCCCTTTCCCTAATATCTTTGCGTAGGAACCCAAACAATAAACTATGTATGGTTTTTCGTTATTGGAACATGTTGAAGATCATGATTGGGGACGTTAGCGGACTTTATTTCAGTTGTTGAAATAGAAAATATGCTAGATAATGTAAGTGGGTCAATCACCCCCATTGTAATGCTAAAACGCAACAACTATAGAGTGAAATAGATAGTCAGGTTTAAAAGGAGGAAGTAAATGTTAGATGACTGTAATTGTATACGACTGTCTAGGAAATATTTATAGAAATGAGAAGGGGTTTGACCTTATATGGTAGCCATAATGATGGCGTTATGGACTCTTTCATACTGTTCTACTGCTGTATAATCTTAGAATATTATAGATAAATCTATTTGAACAGGCTAGTGGCAGTAGGTACGATATCAACGCGATTGTTGAACTTGGAGTCCTGAGTTCAATTCAATTTTTTAATGTGAAATTCTCAGTAGCTTGGAGTCTGAATTACTCTGGATTTATGATCGAAATTGAGCTCTAAGTCCTGGTCTGGATACCCAGGACAGGCAAAGTGTTATTGGGTTTTCTCATTAAGGAATTCTCAGTCTGGAGTCTGGATTTGCGGCCGATTGATGACAACAGACTCGCCCCTATATTACATAGGATTTAAACATAACCAGAGAAGTGTAGTACATATAATAAGCACATTTACCACGCCTTCGGGAAATACAGCGACTATGTAATGCTATATCTAATGTGTTAGTAATTTGTAGACGAGACAGTTGTAATTGTAAAATTAGAAAATTAAAATTAAAAAAATATAATTATATCTGTCGGCTATTCCGGTGGAACTGACAGCGAATGAGCGAACGGTCTCGGCCTCTCGGGCGGCTTACTTAGATCTAAGAACATTGCTGGAGGCCAATTAAAAGTGAGTGTAAGTAACGTTCGTGATGAATTTATGGATTTAAAGATTATAGCAATTAAATTATCAGTTTACATTATCTTGCAATTATATTTGGAATCCTCACCAGAAGTGTTCAGACCCGTACACATTTTGTAGTAACACCGCAATTGGTATGAAATCATTTGCCACTAAACATTTTGAGAAATATTGACCTGCACCGTAATTGCTTAACACGCTTTCAATCCGAAAGATTTTGAAGGAAATCACTAATCCATTGCTTCATATGTTTGAAAAATTTGTCTGCGCAACAACGTAAATAACCCAATGAATGTATTTGAGCTGTCAAAAGGAAAGGCATTGCCATTGTAAGTGTTTTACACAATTACACCGATGCTTTATGAGTGAATGGTAGCCAGCTATAAATTTGAATAAGCAGCACCATTTAGATCAGTGGTTCCCAACCAGACCACCATTGGACCACTATTGGTGCGCAAGAGCTAAATTATGATCCGCGCAAAATTAAAAAAAGAACACGTGTGGCACTCGGGGACTGCCGAGGTAAAGCTATTGCATAGGATTTTTTATCAACTTATGCAATTTTTATTTATGCAGTATTTTTTTTTCTTTGATATTAATTCAAGTAACACTTTTTGAGCGTGGTGACCGATAAGAAAACAATTTTTTTTGTTTTATTCATCTTTTATTGAATAAATGAGAAGTTAATATCGTTGAAAATATTTTTATTTTATTTTTTATGCGGTGAGTGTGGCATTATAAAGATATGATAGATCTTATACACCTATATACTTTCTCACAAACAGCTACTTACTTATTCGTCCGATTTCGAAGCAGCTCGTCTCGATCCGTGCGAGCTTCGTACAGTCGTACCATATAGATACACGTTAAGCGAACGCTCGGCCGAGCTACATGGTAGGCGGAGTGGGGGGTGTTAGGTTTTATTTTCATTACGGAATTTCTTAATTCGGTCGCCGCGCTCAAAGCCCGCGATAAAAGCTGTGCAACAGCTTTAAAAAAATACATAGAAACTGTAAGAACGCTTTTGAATCTACTTAGTTCTTTAGAGCAGTTTTGCTGTAAACAAGCAATTTCATATACAAAAATTTGCGAAATCGCTTTGCGCTATCGTATGATTTTCTCTACAACTTATTTATGCGAACAAAGATTTTCTGCTGTACTGATAATTAAAAACAAGTCCAGGAATCGGTTGAAAGTAAATGATGATATGCGCGTAGCTTTGAGCAAAAACATTACCCCAAGAATTCAAGAACTTGTGCAGAAGATGCAAGCTCAAAAATCTCATTAATGCAAACTGAATTATCTACAAAAAAAATTAAGTATTTTGTTAATTAATGTTACTTTTGGATTTTACGATTACGTATGTTAAAGTTTTCGATTAAAGTTTATTTTTAACCTTGTCTTCCCTGCTAATAATATTGAGATCAAAGTGGTCGCCGGTGAAAAAATGGTTGGGAACTACTGATTTACATAAAATGGGGTTATTCAAGAATAGGAGTAGAACTTAACCCTCTGTCTTTCCGCCCATGATAATATAATGATAAGTTATACATGTCCCATTGAAATTGCGTCACGGATATGTTAGGTCAGTCTCTTTTTCATCAATTCCTTTTAACAAAATCCGAGGTTTATACATTACTACCTTTTCCTGTGGCTTCGCCCGCATGGAGATCGGAAATCCTCCTCCAATCGGAATCCTAACTCAGGCCATGGTCTATCCGTGTGCCAAATTTCATCCAAATGCGTTCAGCCGTTAAGACATGCAAAGGTAACAGACAGGCTGTGTTACTTTCGCATTAATAATATTACTAGCCGTTGCACGCGACTTTGTCTGCGATCCAGGATAACAGATACATCCGATATACATCCAAATCCGTTCAGCCGTTTTGGCGTGAAAGCGTAAAAAACAAAATTTCTTTTGCATTTATAACATTAGTTAGGATATTAGTATTCAAATGCATCTGGTTAGACTGGAACCTGACCCCAACATTGTTGCGAAAAGGTTAGGCATATTATTTTAAATACTATATTAGTATGGATGGACTAGGGGAAACCAAACCATGACATCACAATACCCATCTCTTCTTTCGACCAACTTCACAGACAGACTTCACAGACGCGAAGACTCGACTGTTATGACAGCACATCATCTCATATCGTTCGATGCAACACCATTATTAAGGTCAAGTGTCCGAGTTCAAAGATCAAAATGATTTTTATTTTTTTAATAAAATAACTTCACATACATATCGCACACCTATATAAGGTGTATCTATTCATACACGAAATCTCTTAAGGGGTAATTGTATTCAACATAACAAACAACTTTTACTATGGGACCAAACCTGAAATCTCGAAAAAAAAAAACAGCTGTTCCCTACATTTATGTTCGCAGAACTCGTCAAAATGTATGGAACAGCAGATTTGTTTTTCGAGTTTTCAGGTTTGGTCCCATAGTAAAAGTTGTTCATAATAATGAGTACAATGACCCCTTCAGATATTTCGCGTATGAATAGATACACCTTATATAAAGGCTAGCACAACTCAAAATAATCCAAAATCGAGTTATTGCGATTTTCGGAATCTGTATCATGTTTTATATTACATTACTAAGTTATTAATTGAGCAAATTAATATCTTAGTAAAATAATAACAACATCATACAACAATAACTTTAAATCGGTCAAATAGAAAACGAGTAAAACTATTTTTGCTGTTCCTGAAAAAAGAGGTATTTTTAGTTGTACTACTGTTTATCTAGGTGTGCGATAACATACTTACTTGGGGTGAATTTGACCAAACTTTTATACATACATAGTACATAATATATAAGTCTTCAAATTCAAATTAATTTATTGTAGAACATAGGTAAAGTAAGATGTTACAATATAGTTATGCATATAGGTCTGCTATGTCTCGCCATTGAGGCATACAAAATTCATAATACGTTACAGATAAGAACAATTAAACACTAAGTAATTTAAAATACAACAATAATAATCATGTATATTGACATTTTTTTTCCACCGTTTGTCCACCGCCACCGTCAACGGGACTTCAACGTGGGACGAGATTATTTAAACCAAACGTGACGTCCTGGCGCGGTGCCGGTGGTGTGCGGTGGACACGCGGCCATAATAAACGTATGTATCGCTACTTCGGCGCCGTCATCTGGTCCCGTTGACGACGCATTGACCGTGGCGGTGGATAAACGACTTTATCATGTGAATAAAAAATTTACGTCGCTTTTGTATAGAAAATCTGTCAAAAATTCAGAATCGAATCGCAGGATAAAACTATACTAGGCATAAAAGTAAGGTCAAATTCGTCCTTAAATAGCTGAATATTTGTATATTTATTTCCTTGCTTAAATCCTTCGAGGTTCACCTTTCACGGAGTCAATTGAGTTTAAAAATCGATGCTTAATTAAAAGTTTGTGTATATACGATATGAAAAGTTTTGTGCCACTTTATTTTAATTGGATTCATTATAAGTATGTGTATTTCGTGTCTACTTGTTTATTTTATAATTCCCTAATTAGCACAATATATAATTTTGGAAAGGTGGAGATGGGTCAGATAGGCAGTCGCTTCATGAAGCAGCTGCTCAGTGAGTTTGAATGTTTGTAAACGCACCCACAATACAGGAGAAATTCCTAGTGTGGGGCAAGTTTTAAAAAAAAAAAAATACGATTCCTCTTGGTGAAACTGGTTGTCAGCCTTTCAGGCTTCTGACGACCCGTAACGACTGTCCAAGATCTTTGAATGACAGCTGGGACCAACGGCTTAACGTGCTTTCCTAGGCACGGAGCGGTCTCGGTATGTAAAGATGGTCACACATCTGCGGGACACGTAGCGTTACCTTCATTCGACCCGTGCGTCTGTTATCATTTTCCACGAGCCCCTATCTAAAATCCAATAAATCACGCTTAATTATCACCGTGCTTTTTTTGTCTTTTTGGGTGGGAAATCATCAAATGACCTCTCCCGCTCTGGGCGGAGCGGAAGGGCGTGTCAGACTTTTACTGACTAAAACCCACCCGTGTTCCTTCAGTTGCCTGTGCGCCAGGGCCACGGTAATTCTTTCGAACAATCCCCGGCATCGGTCCTATCGGACCCCGTCAATGGTGCTGACGTCTCTTTGAGGCGCGCGTGGAACACGACGTGCCGTCGACCCGGGCCTGGTCCTTAACGGACGGAATTATTACCGTGCTACAGTTTAGTTCAACAAATAGGAGTAGCAGGCGCATAATTGGACCCAAACGAAAGAGCGTGAAACAAAAGAAGCTACAGCGGGGTAATTACCTAACACACTAACAGTAGGAATGGGTTTCATTTTGACAGTTCAACAACATTCATTGCGTTTTTTCCGTTACTAAGCAGACAATTTTTTTGAACATATACAAATACAAAAATACAAAATACAAAATATTTATTTATGCTTCAGATTTACAAAAAGGGTCATTTGTGTTTGGAGCCTCCTTTTAAGCAAATAATGCCTGTGTTAGGAGGTTCCGCTCTTCCATAATAAAGCATAGTTAACTAAAGAACATTTAACAGTGCTTCTTCTGCTTTAAAAGTAATTTAAGGTAAGTAATTTAATAATAAGTAAAAGCTTTTAAAAAGAATAGTGTGTGTATGTGTATTATGTGCAGTATGATGAATGTGGATGTGTGTGTGTGTGTGTGTGTGTGTGTGTGTGTGTGTGTGTGTGTGTGTGTGTGTGTGTGTGTGTGTGTGTGTGTGTGTGTGTGTGTGTGTAGGTGTGTGTATGTATGTTTGCGTGTGTATGTCTGTGTTTTATTGGTGCTATATTATATATTCCATGAGTGCCTCAGTTTCGTCGTATGTAAGTGATTTTATCCATTTTGTTACAGTTTTCCTACATTCGAAAATCGTTTTTGTGTATATACTTATTTTTTTGTTTATTTTGTTGTATAGGTTAGCTGATTGCTTTTTGAGTTGCCTACTTGCGAATATAGTTTTAGTGTGAGGTGTGATTGCAACAATGTCTTTCCTTCTTTTTGTTAGGTTAGTTGATTCTAATGGAAGCTCTTTGTGTTTTTTTACAATGGTTTGAGTTATATATAGTTTTCTCACCGAAAGTAAGTCACTGGTTTTATAGAGGCCAGCAGTCGGATATCTTCTGTTTAAAAAATACATTATTTTAATTAGTGCGCGTTGAGCTCTCTCAAGATTTATGAAGTAGGTTTTTGCTGCTCCTCCCCATACAGGTATACAGTATGTCAGTACTGACTGTACCAGAGCTACGTAAATCTCAACCAGAATATTCCTAGGAGGTTTATTGTCAATAGAAATTCCCTTAGGAACTACATGTCTTATTGTTCTAAAAATCCAGCTCAATCTCCTGATCCTATTTGCTACCTGCTCGAGATGAGGGTACCAACTCAAGCGCTGGTCAACTATCACACCTAGGTATTTAGTTTGTGTAACTTGTTTTATACAAGTGCAGCTACATTGTGTGTTCCTTGTATAACCGCAAACATGTATTTTAATATCAAGGTCGTCAGTCTGTTTGGTAGTTTGATATATACTAAAACACATATAAACGGTTTTGGATACATTTAGAGTTAGCATACTACTGTTAAGCCAGGTAGCTATTTGAGCCAAACCCTTTTCAGCGGTAATTTTTACATCATCCCAGGACTTACCAGAGAAGACGACAGCTGTATCATCAGCGTAAGAAATGACTTGTGCATTGTTAATATTCATATTACATAACTCATTAACGTAGATTAAGAATAACGTAGGGCCAAGCACACTACCTTGCGGCACGCCGTACGTTACCTCTGTAGTTTCGCTAATAATATCTCCGACCTTGACCCTTTGTTTTCTAGACGAGAGATAATCTTCCAGCAATTTCAACGAAACTTCTCTAATTCCAACATTTTCCAATTTGCTCACAAGGATGGGGACAGAGACGGTGTCAAAGGCCTTTTTGAGGTCTAAAAATGCCGTCAGACATTTGTTTCCTGAGTCAAGGTGATTCGTTACTAGAGAACTCAAGGCTGTTACGGCGTCCTCTGTAGATATATTTCGCCTAAAGCCAAATTGCGAGTGTGATAGAATATTAAATTTGGTTAGATATTGAATTAGTCTATTGTTCAGTAATTTTTCAAATATTTTTGAAACAGCAGGTAGGACGGATATTGGCCTATAGTTATTGACGTCTTCCCTGTCCCCTCCCTTGTGAATTGGAGTAATGACAGATTGTTTCAAGGCAAGGGGGAAGATTCCTTTTTTAAAGGAGAGGTTTACAAGATGTGTTAAAATGGGCACTATTTCCTTTCGACTGTATTTTAAGAACCTTGTTGGTATGTTGTCCCAACCAGGGGCACTATCAGTCTTTAGGCTCATTAGAATGCGGTTCACTTCATCTATATCAGTGTCTAGAAGCACGAATGAGTTACACTGCGTATGGGTTTTTGAATGCTGAGAATTACGATTATATGTACTAGGTTGTATTTGATTAGCAAGTTGTTTACCGACGTTAGCAAAGTGGTTATTAATAAAGTTTACAGAATGAAGAGAGGAGGACTTGATGTTAAGAAGTTCTGTATTATGATTTTTAGTGTTATTCGTGTAGGTTATATTTTTAATATTTTTCCAGAGAAGCTTACTATTTGGTAGTGATTTTACGAGTAGCTCTCTCTCATATTTACGTTTCAGTTTTTTTATCAAATTGTTGCAGTAATTCCTATACCTAATATATGTTATTCTAAGGGTATCATTAAATGGGTCTAGTTTGTTTTGTTTCTGTAATTTATTTCGGTTTCTTATACATCGCAATATTCCTTTCGTAATCCACGGTTTAATTATCGATTTATTATTTGGGATTTTGCGGATAGTGGTACTAAATTTTAAAGAGTCAGTTAGTTTTTCTATAAGAAGGTCAGTTAGTAGATTTGGGTCGCTGCAGAACAATAATTCAGCTAGATTTTGTTCCTGTAGATATTTCAATGCTTTTTCGTAGTCTATAATGGTAGTAGTTTTTTTAGGAGTACTGTTATTTTTTGATTTAGATAATGATAAAAATGTAGTATAGTGGTCTGTGATAGAGGTATGTAGGATAGCAATAAACGCGGAAACCTTTTTCTTATTTGTTTTTAACATGAGGTGATCCAAACAATTCCTTTCACGAGTTGGTAGTGTGTGTCCTGGAAGTATACCGTACAGTGATAACATATCCAAATAACTATTTCTATTTTTTTGCTCATGTGATGATTCAGTTTCTCGAGTTATAATGTTGATATTTATGTCCCCTGTTATAGTTATGTTTTTATGCGTATTTAAATTGTGTAAATGGGTGCTGAGGGAGTTTACGAAACTGTCAATGCTTGTGTTCGAGGGCGAGCGATAAATACATAAGATAGTGTTATTAAGTAAGTTTACCTGTAGACAGGAAGCTTGGGAAATTTCAGGCTCCTTAACTTTGTGTTTTAGGGATTGTTTTATATATACCACAACCCCATCGTTTTGATTGATCTGTCGTGTTGTAGAGTACGATAAATAATTAGTCAGTTGGGGTATAGGTTTGCTAGTGGTCAATCTGCATTCCGACAGGACTATAACGTCAGCTTCGAATTTAAGAGTAGACAAGTTAAGTACAAAGTCATCAAAATTGCAATAGATGCTTCTTATGTTTTGGGAGATTATAGTAAGGTCACTTTTGTTGATATTGACGTGGTTGCATAATTCTGAGCTATCGCATGCAACCGTACGGGCAATTTCCATAGTATCTATATCTGTAACAGTAGATAATGTGTCAGTCATTGAGATGTGTAGCGGCGTTGAATAGATGTCATATTTAGAAACGTGTTTTGGATGTGTAAGGTAGGTTGTTGGTAGTTTGCGTGTACGTGTATAGTTAACCGCCATGTATTTTGCGTGGATTTTCGTTTGGGGATCATGGATAAATATAAATATATATTAATATAAGTGGAGGTGTATGTTAGGTGTATAGTGTGTTGTATAGTGTGTTTTTGTAAGTATGTGATTGAGTTAAATGTGTAAGGTAGTATGATAGTGTGTGTGCAAGATAGTGTGTGCGTTTTGTGTATAACAAAGCAACTTAATTCTAAACGTAAATTAATAGAAGTACTAGGTAAGTATATCTCAATTCTTACAAAACATTCATAATAACAAGACTTTACGTAGTCAATTAATAGTGGTATTTCATGTAACTTTCGCAAATATCGTGCACTAATGTGATAGATGGCTAGTCATTCTTTTGTTAATAGGTGATGTATTTGCGCCTCAGATGTAATTGGTATGGTTTTGGCATGCTCATCTTTTTTTATGAACACTTTACCGTACGTAGTCCAACAAAACTTGTAAGCTCCCGATCGGGCTAAGTCTCGGGCAAGAAAGTGAAGTCGTGGTCCTTTTGGGGTTAAATGTTCCGATAAGAAGATAGGGGTGTCTTCCTGCGTTTTGAAGCCCAGGTGTTTGCAGCATAGCCTAGTTTGGTTCTTTATATTATAGGCTTTCCCCATCTTTAGAATTTCTGACTTCAAAAGAGTGGAGCCAGTTTCCACGATGATAGGGGTGTTTAAGCATAGCATATGAAGCAATGGATTAACAATAGGCTTCAAAATGATTCAGATTGTGATAGATAATGTGTCACGTATTTAGGGTGCAGGTTGGTATGATAACAATCAGTATGCAACAGGTTCATGATCTGCCTAGCCAATTTTTTTTTTTTTTTTTTTTTTAAACTTTGCCCCACACTAGGAATTTCTCCTGTATTGTGGGTGCGTTTACAAACATTTAAACTCACATACATAAACAGCCAGACCCGGAACAACCATGTAGGGGTCGGCTTCCAGTCTAACCGGATGCATCTGAATACCAGTATTTTATATGGAGCGACTGCCTATCGGACCTCCACAACCCAGTTGCTGGGTGATACGATACCTCTCGGTAAGACTGGTCGTCAGACTTACAAAGATCTTCAAATGACAGCCGGAACCAACGGTTTAACTTGCTTTCCGAGGCACGATATGTAATGGATGGTCACCCATCCAAGGACCGACCTCGGCAAGCGTAGCTTAACCTTCGATCGACCCGTGCTGTTGTTATTATTTAGCCGCGACACCTCGCAGTATGCAACAGGTTATGGAAACCCAAAGTAAGCACTACATACATGAGTAGATTCATTATTATTCCGCCCCCGTTTCAACTGTAGTGTATATTATTCTCTCATATTTTGAGTCATGTTTTCGTGAAGAAAACTCCTTATTTTCTTGGAATTGATGGTATGAGGAACACGACAAAATATTTGATCGAGTTCTTACAAAGTAAGTTATTTATTCTGTGAGATACTTTACGATGGTGTATATTGATCGGGATCCCTTCCTTTCGCATATTTTTTTTTAACTAGGTAATATATTTTGGCATAATCGTTTTCGCATAACTTTTATTAGCATAATGATACTTTGGCACAATGCAATGGTTAGGTTAGATTAGGTTAATTTATGGCAAAACAATTATGCGTAATGATCATTATGCTCAATTTCGTTATGCCAATGTTATATTATATCGGGTAAGTAATAGATGATATAACAACAAAATCTCTAACATTAACAACATATAACAACGGAACCTATAATTTTATTTAATATAGCGATTAGTTAATACAATGAACGGTAGATATAATTTTAAAATAACAATTTTTTATAAGCATAACATACATAAAATATAACATCGTTTGACATAACATACATTAAATATAAAATCGTTTGACATGCCACTCAAAAGATATAAAACTTTTTTGGTCTAATATGATGAAAACAATAACTTTGTATTTTGTTTAATAAATATTTAAAAGTATTTTTTCTTCTTTTTATTCTTTGTAAGTTCTATCGTAGTTATAGCTAATAGTAACCTAAGTAGATACTAAACATAACTAGTAACTGATTGCCACCAGCGCTAAGATAGGTCGACGGAGCCCCGCTTGGCGGGGCTCCTATTTCTGGGTGGTTTAAAAAAAAATAACCACGAAGGCTAAGGCGGGAGCTCCGCTCCGCTTCGCTCCTAACCTTCCTCCTTAGCCTTCTAACCTAACCTATCCGAGTCGGGGTACTCTGAGTCGGGGTGTTAACCATAATGACGTTTTTTATATATATTAAACGTTAGACCTAATGATTTTCGACTAAATAAACAATATACATATTAAACGTTAGACCAAATGATTTTCGATTACATAAACGTTATATCAAACAACGTTATACTAATTAAGTTTTAGGATAAATAAATGTTATATGTAAAGAAATTATATCAACAGTTGAAAGAAAGAAAGAAAAAGAAAGAAAAATAGTTTATTCTGCACAAACAAAACGCACCTAACAAATGAACGACATTAATTTAGAGACATACAAAATAGCCAAAAGCCTCGTATTCATGTTACAAAAGTAGTAGTAGTTGGTATATCTCACGTTGATTATATCTTATGAACGATAATAAAATGAAGTTAGACCAAATGAGTTTATACGTTATAAGACGCACCCATTATATCTTAAAATTGTATGCAAATGGATCGGGAACGATATTGATCGATATTCCCTTCAACATCTACACGATTTATTCAAGTTCATCAACTTATAGGTACACTAGCTTTTGCTCGCGGCTTCGTCCGCGTAACGGTCGGAAATTCTCCGACGGGAACGTACTTCCGGGATAAAAAAAAGTATTCTATGTCCTAACTCAGGTCATGGTCTACATGTGTGCCAAATATGAGTGTAGTATTGAAATCTGTTCACCCGTAGGCGTGATAAGGTAACAGAGAGTTACTTTCCAATTTACCTAATTATCCTAACTTCCTAACAATTTTTTATTACATAATATTATAAATACGAAAGTAAGTTTGTTTGTTTGTTACCTTTTCACGCCTAATCCACTGAACCGATGATCCTGAAATTTTGCATATACGTTGTCAGGGGTACAAAAACGGACATAGGGTACCTTTCATTCCGAAAAAAAGCACTGTTCCCGAGGAAAACAACAATAACGTTCTTATCATAATGATGGTGCCACGTATCTTTCGAATCATGATTGAATTATATTGTTATAGAAACTTTAGTAATGTGTTAAGAGTTTTATTTTTATTTAAGTACTTAGTACATTTTGAGAGTCTAGAGTGTCAATAGACCGATTTTTCATTCTCCTAACTATAATTCCCCGAACAACCCGAATTGATTGTCAAATTCTAAATTTACGCGAGCGAAGCCGCGGGCAAAAGCTAGTAAAAAATAAATGAGATAAGCGTAGGAGAATGACGAGAAGTATGTAAGTACGGATATAGCGGTTATGTATATTAATAGGTTCTTGAGTAAAATCAACTTTGAAACGTTTAGTAAGCAAACGTAAAAATAGAAAATAACGTTAAATCCGGTAGCAGTTACACGTAACTCACTTATTTAACTAAAAGGTTAGTTTGAACGGAAGTTGTTTAAACTGAACACGAGTAAACCAGTGGAAATGTCACTTAAACCAATGTGACAATGCAACCGTTACATAATGAGTAAATAAGAGGCTATGTCTATGCAAACACAATGTTGGATGCTGTCAGATGGAGGGACGATTAATAAACAAGGAAGCTAGCAGCATGAGGTCCTGGGCCCGATTCCCAGGTCGGATAAAGCGTTATTGGGTTTTTCGTCAGGGATTTCTCAGTAGCAGCCTGGAGACTGGATTTGTGCCCGGTTGATGGCACTAGGCTCGCCCCTGTTACATGGGACTTAAACATAACTGGCGAACAATAGGTGTATTATAGATACACCTCTGCCTGATCCTTCAAAGATTACAGGGGTGATGATGTTATGTTATAAAGTTGGATTTCGGAAGAGGATCGAGTATATATTTATTCTGATAATCTTTGACTGATGGTCTGGGTCAGCTTTTTGACCTAGCTTCAAAACCTTTCGACTGAAATTAAAGCATTTCTATAATTCTTTGCAAAGTAATGGTCATGCTAGAGAGTAACTTATCTGAAAATTTCAGCAACCAACATAACATCAGCCTTGTTATCCCCGAAGGGTTTAGCAGAGGTGTACATATAGTACACCCACATTTCGCCAGTTATGTTTAAGTCACATGTAATAGGGGGCGAGCCTATTGCCATCAACCGGGCACAAACCCAGACTCCGGCCCGCTACTGAGAAACTCATGGTGGAAAAACCCAATAACACTTTGCCTGACCTGGGAATCGATCCCAGGACCGCATGCTCAGTAGTAGCACTTGCGTTCACTAGACCAACAAGGCAGAAAGTGAAGAAAAAACGGAGAAATAATAAATAGTAGATTCTTATACAAGGGGCTAAAATGACCCATTATATACGAGGTAGTTTTACTCCTGAGCTTTAGTGAGGGATTAAATAGAAACCGAGTTATAATGGATTTGTAGTGCCGTGTGTTACACTCTACTTTTCACTACGATTGCGAGAAAATAAAATAATCCAATAAAATAGTTTCAAAATTATAATCCAAAAAATAGTTTACTTTTTTAATTTCTTCTGTGGCCGCAACGCAATGCACTCATTCTCCCGAAGAGATCACCGCTTTTAGTTCCATTTTCAAAAATAAAAAGGCTGTTCTTTTTTATGAAACAGTTATAAGTCGAGTCTTTATTTATGATTATTGTAATTATGAATAAAGACTTGTTCGTTTTTGTAGGCTCGTTGGTAACAGACACAATAAAAATAAAAAATCCCCTAGAAAAGAATATGCAATTTTATCCCCGCTCTGGTACGCTGCAATGACGGAGTTTTTGAGCGAGAGGAGTGAAAGCATTGCTTTTGGTAAAAGTAAATATAAAGACGGAGCTTGTTAATCATTTATTTGAATACCTTAGCAACATGTTTTTTCCTTCTGACACCTACACACTCATAAATCATTCCACTCATACTTATAACACGGTTTTTAATATTCCTACGTGCATTATTGATATCATGACCGTCTCTTTTTTTTTTGCATTTATGCTATCTATTACTGACATACGTTATTAATTCAATGATTACATGAATATCTTATTTATTATCTCTAATTATTTTAATGATGTTTTTGCTATCGATTTCTTTTTTGCTTTCTGCCAAAAAGTTTTGTCCTTGCTTGTTGGTTTAAAATGGTAATTATCTCTATAATGGTAGATAATAATTTTAAGAATCTTTCTTTACAGGCTGGCACGGACGTCGACGAGCAATCTATAACTATGAACTCAGCACATGATTCTAGAACCCCTAGCGTAGACATTATTCGTGGGTTATCAAAAAAAAAAAAAACACGTGCGGCACTCGGGGACTGCCGCGGTAAAGCTATTGCATAGCATTTTTTATCAACTTATGCAATTATAATGATTTATTTATGCAGTATTTTTTTTCTTTGATATTAATTCAAGTACAGTCGTACCATATACATACACGTTAAGCGAACGCTCGGCCGAGCTACATGGTAGGCGGAGTGGCGGGTGTTAAGTGTTAATTTCGTTACGGAATTTCTTGATTCGGTCGCCGCGCTCAAAGCCCGCGGTAAAAGCTATGCAGTAGCTTAAAAAAACTGGTGTTTAATAAAAAAGTGCAATACCGACGCGGTCAAAATGTATGGAACCGCATTTTTTTAAACCGACTGTATATTTCAACGCAGGGGTGTTCAGAAACATGTACTGAATCCGTGGTACCGTCAAACGGGGTGAATAGAAACGCCGGGGTGAATCGGAACGAAACTTTAAAATGGATTTTAACATTGAAATAACATAATTTGTTGCCAACAAGGACATTTAATCGTTAATTATAATACAATAAACACATTAGAGTCCTTTTTGGCAACAAACTATGTTATTTTAATTTTAAAATTCCTTTTAAAGTTTCGTTTCGATTCACCCCCGCGTTCCTATTCACCCCGTTTGACGGTAACAGGTTGCGCGTCGATGTCCCTGCCACCCTGTATACAAAGTAGACGAACAGCCTCTATCTGATATTGAAATAAACCACGAAAACAAATAGAAAGCTCAAAAAAAAATCTTATTTAACACTTGCCAAGTTGCGATGCCTAAAATTAGGTCAGTTACAGGAGAAAGTATGGCCCACCCTTGAGGACCCGCAGGGGACTCTGCGACACGTAAAGTTATGACTTAAGACCAGGCCCTGCAGTCTCGACATTAGATAGCAACAAAAATCCGTCGATAAGTCCAATCAATGTCAATTTTCTGTAATAGAATTTCAACCTTATGCTTTGGAAATAAAGTTGAAAATCTATTAAAGGTATTTGACATCGATACGACTTAGCGACAGATTTTTGTCGCTATCTATGTCGAGACTGCAGGCACAGAGATCGGATATTTGGATGCATAAGCTATAGTTGAGATGTTGGCTAATTAATATGGAACGCGCTTTTGTATAATTTTTTGTTTAACTTTAACTAACACGCACCGCCTCTCCTCTTACACCCTACATACACATATTTGCATCGGGGGTTAAACATTAATTTTAAATAAATATGCATCTGAATAGTTATGCTCCAACATACCCGGGATTATTTTTGTAAAAAATATATTTTAAGAAGCCGCTTCCATACTTTCACAGCTAAAAAATAACTTTGTAAATATGCATCCGGATATCCGATCTTTGCTTATGACTCATGAAGTTTTGCAGTTTTACACGTTGCGCATACTGGGCCAAAACCGTACAATCCATAGTAGACCGAACAGTTTTGTCTGGAGTCAATATCCAAACGGGTTTCTCAGTGGATTATGTCAGCTATAACTTTAATACTATTTTGAATGCATAATGATCTTATAGCGATACTTGACTCAAATCTGCGTCTTAGGTCACGTCAAATAAAGGCTTTTTTTGACATGTGAACCGGACCTAGGAAGTATGTGTATCATTGGACTATTACACAATAATACGTAATAATAGGTAAGTAAGGTATTACTCAATGTTATCTTGAAACTCATGAAGTATCTCTTGTAACGGTTTGTTTTCAATAGTTTCGTACTAGTGCTTACGTTTCTAAGTATTTAGCTACTCTAGAGGTTGAGTACTGTAAGTGCAAAAGCGCTTGATCGCAGGGCTATACTTAGGTATTTCTAAGCCTCCTCTAAACTATTTAACATAATACCCCTACATTTTGACTACAGGTGGTCTATTCTGTGAAAATATCACCGAAAAAACTTAGGTGAAGAAGTGTACTTGTAGCTAGCTGTCAATGGTGTCATTCCCTAGCATCGCGTGGACTGACAGCTCACTTGAAGCTAACTTCACATTCGTTTTTACGGTGATTTTTTTACAGAAAACATCGGCTGGTAAAAGTAAACGCCCATTTATGAAAAGCCCTTTAATGAACTTTCAGAGGAGCGGTGAAATTACCGTAGTCATGGTGATAGCGATAAGACTTTGCGACTCTTTACGCTCTATAAGAATACTTTCCTATTCTATGGCACTATTTTTTGCCACGATGTAGAGTTAAATTCCCCAAGTTGCCCCAATATGGTATCGGTCCAGAATTCAACGGTGTCCTTCAACCATTCTTGTGGCTTTGACACGTACCTAAAATTTTGCTAACCACGTACGCAGACTATGAGAGAGTGACCACAATGTACCAAAAAAATGCTGAGATCCGACTACCAACACAGCCCACACCCGACTGATCTTCGCCGATATGTTTCTTTTTATTTTATTCACACAGTATTCTTCAAATTGTACCGTTTCGCAATGTTATAGTGCAAATCTCTGCGGTTTTATCAAATCATAATCGCATTCTCTTTTAATTTTACATCGCGAGGTCGACGCTCGTTACGTCACTGTGAAATCCTCTCACATGGGCGATTTATGACAATTTGACTTGAAATCGTATTGTAATTTAATTATTTTACCTTTTTCCTGTCATGTATCTCGTTTGTGAGGAGTTCTGATACTTTCTGGATAGCGAAAGTGACACATCAATTAGATGTAAAGCAATGTGGTATTCATTATGTTAACTGTTAATTTCAATTGTATTATGTAGATTGTCAAGTTATTTGATTGTTTTATTGGAAAGCAAATGACGGTTAATTTCTTAGTTTTAGGCATGATTTTTAACGTGTGGTTAATAACAATAATAGTCCTTCCATAGTTCTAGGTAACTAGTCCACTCTAGGCACCCAAATCCATAGTCCAATATCTTTTTTTTTTCAATATCCTGCAATAGTCCAACATCAACCGTGGGTTGTCCTTGGGTGCACTTGCACAGTGCATACAGGGATAATCTTGCTTGTGCAGGCTTGTGCTTCATTTCCTTTACTTATAGATCCTAACGGGCCTCTGCGAGTTGGCTTCCGCCCCTCGTATGCCTACCAAAGGTCCGGGACCTCATGGTACCGAGATAAGCGAAAAGCTTGAAAATAAATAATAATAATACTTTATATGCCAAAATGTAGGTGTACAAAGTAGTATGATGTTATTATAAATGTGGCCCATTTACATTCTACCATTACATGTGGTGTGCAAATATTTAATTTTAGAATACATTAAATTATTAAAAATGTCATAATATTCCTTCAGTTATAACAACAAAACAAAAATAACAAAAAAAAAAAAAAAACAACACAATAAAATTATAACAAGATCATTATGGTGCTGCTTTCAAAAAGGTTCTAGTTTTTTTTTTTCGGCTTCCACAAATGATGATGCTTTAAAAGCTTCCTGGATAGAGGTGTTTTTTTTTTTTTCAATTATACTTACAATCTTAATACAGGTTCATGTTTTGTTTTGTACCATTAAACCAGAAATGGTTTGTATTGGTACTCATTTTCAGATGTTGATTGGCTAATCTTTTGACACCTAAGATGAAGAATGTGCCACTTAGAGAATCAGGGTGTTTTAATATGATATAACAGTTATTAACATAATATCACGCCTGTATTCCCCGAAGGGTTAGGCAGAGGTGTTCCTATAATACCCCCACATTTCGCCAGTTATGTTTAAGTCCAATATAATAGGGGGCGAGCCAATTGCCATCAACCGGGCACAAATCCAGACTCACGGGCTGCTACTGAGAAATTCCAGATGGTAAAACCCAATAACACTTTGCACGACCCGGGAATCGAACATATGATTGCATAATTAATGTGAACTTACATAATATTGTAAAATATTTTAAAAGAGTAACGGTGGAGTTTCTTGCCCATTCTTCTCCATACGAAACTACCTTTTAGAAGGGGCAACTAGAATCAATTCTATTTTTTTGTAAATTTTGACGTTCAAAAGTGCTTTTTATGTGCCTATTTGAAATAAATGATTTGACTTTGACTTTGAACCCAGGACCTCATACTCAGCAGTAGCGCTTGCGACCACTAGACCAACGAAGCAGTCATTATCATCATTATTTTACCAGTACAATGTACCGATGTAGAAAAAAAAAAATTGTACTATGTTTTTTGGCGGAACTATATAACCCATACGAAAGGTCATTAACCCATCCTCACAAGACACATAACGCCTTAGGCCATATCATAGATCGACAACACAAACCAATACTTATCATGTCATACAAGATATACGATAAGATAAGCAAGTGAAAGTAATAAAAAGATTGCCTCACTGCATCGGTAACAATGTAGATTGACAATGGGATTATTAATGGCTACCATAAACAATGAGTCAATGACCAGCGCTAATTATATACTGTTACTAACGCAATATGGTATTGTTATAAGAGTGTACTGGGTATAGGACTGTTTTATATGGTGCTGAATGCTGTTTCTCCGACAGCATTCTTCTCGACATCGTCATTAGTGGTCACGAGTTTAGTGGGCGTCATTAGGGTGAAATGCGAGCACAAAACAAAGTATTCACTGTTTCATACAATTTAATGGCAGTTTTTTTACTGATGGAATAAATATCTCACAATGACTAATTTGCTTAAATAATTATATTCGAGCAGCAGGTTCGCGACACCAATCTAACTTTATCACCAGCGATCCACCGCGATCAACCACCGTTACTCTAATGAATCCTTACACCGCCCCACCAAAGTTAAGATGGCGCCTCGACCCGACTCTAAATTTATCCTCTGCTCTGATTAGACGTTATACAAAGCTGTGACTTTTAAATAAATTAGTTAGATTTACACAATAATAAAATGTAATAAATCAAATCGAATTTAACAAGTTATTTTTAATTATAAATCAACCTTATCAATTAGTCGTATGCCACCAACAATCAATTCTCAGTTTACTTCCTCCGAAAAATATATATAGTCCTCCAGACCGTATTTCGGCCATGGCGGCCAATCTCAACGGAGACTAGCCTTCGGCGTGGGAGATATTACAGTGCACAAGTGTGTGCGCAGACACAGGTGCACTCTCTTCTCTCTCTTTTCTATACCACCGTATTAGCAATAAAGCTCAGTGTACGCACGAATATTAAGCTATACATTTCCAGTATAATTTGACTTCTCATTGTACAAAAAGCCTATACAATGCGAGGTCAGCTAAAACTGGAAATGTATAGCTTGATATGTAAACGTGTGTACCACCCCGGAAAAACTCTTTTACAAAGATGTAAAAGAGTTTTTCCGGGGTAGTACACGGTGCGTGGCGCTCTTTCTAAATGATCAAGCGTATTAATGCTTGATCCTTCTCCTGAATGACATGGGATTTTTCCCTCTCAGTAGGTTAATTAAACATAACGACTGTATTCCCCGAAGGGTTAGGCAGAGGTGTACCTATAGTACACCCACATTTCGCCAGTTATGTTTAAGTCCCATGTAATAGGGGGCGAGCCTATTGCCATCAAACGGGCACAGATCCAGACTGCTACTTAGAAATTCTAGATGGAAAAATCCAAATTATAACACTTTGCCTTACCCGGGAATCGAATCCAGAACCTCTTGCTCAGAAGTTGCCCTTACTACCACTAGACCAATGAGGCAGTCAGTATAATTTACAGGCTGATATATACCATCTACTGATCTATCATAATTAATATATAACAACTACTGATCTACCATAATTAATATATAACATCTACTGATCTACCATAATTAATATATACCATCAACTGATCTACCATAATTAATATATAACATCTACTGATCTACCATAATTAATATATACCATCAACTGATCTACCATAATTAATATATACCATCTACTGATCTATCATAATTAATATATACCATCTACTGATCTACCATAATTAATATATACCATCTACTGATCTACCATAGTTAATATATAACATCTATTGATCTACCATAATTAATATATAACATCAACTGATCTACAATAATGAATATATAACATCTACTGATCTACCATAATTAATAAATACCTTCTACTGATCTACCATAATTAATATATACCATCTACTGATCTAACATAATTAATATATACCATCAACTGATCTACCATAATTAATATATAACTTCTACTGATCTACCATAATTAATATATACCATCAACTGATCTACCATAATTAATATATACCATCTACTGATCTATCATAATTAATATATATCATCTACTGATCTACCATAATTAATATATAACATCAACTGATCTACCATAATTAATATATACCTTCTACTGATCTACCATAATTAATATATACCATCTACTGATCTACCATAATTAATATATATCATCTACTGATCTACCATAATTAATATATAACATCAACTGATCTACAATAATTAATATATAACATCTACTGATCTACCATAATTAATATATACCTTCTACTGATCTACCATAATTAATATATAACATCAACTGATCTACAATAATTAATATATAACATCTACTGATCTACCATAATTAATATATACCTTCTACTGATCTACCATAATTAATATATAACATCAACTGATCTACAATAATTAATATATAACATCTACTGATCTACCATAATTAATATATACCATCTACTGATCTACCATAATTCCTGTTTTGTCATGAAGCAACATGGCTGTGTTTCAATTTTAGGTCATAGATACCGAGGCCAATTATTTAGGGTACTTGACACGTTGGATTAACGCTATTAAAAGTGGTTTTATGAAAACAGAAATTAAGATAAAATTATGGTTATTCTTTTGAAATAATAACCTTAGATTGCAAACAAATTGGCGATTAAAAGACTACAGGAAGAATCATTCTGCCTGTCCTCTTGAAAAACCCTGAATCTCCTTTTAAATTCTTCCACGGAAATAAAGAGGGTGGGACTTCCTTCTATGGATAGCCACATTTTGCCCCTGAGTCTGTGTACGAGTATTAACAGAAATACATCTACTTATTTGCATGGGACGCATCTTCTTTATCACAAACGGCATACATGGACTACCAAGAAAAACATAACCTACCTCCTTCGTAATAAATAATAATAAATAAATGTATTTTCTTTATTTCTTTCTTTTATTTCTTAATGCGAACAAAAACAGTAGCCAGCTTATATGCAAAGTTATGCATTAAGTATGTACTGCCTGTTACATGACCGGAACACATAAGAGATGAGAAAGTCAATAACTTGGAAAGACAGGTCGGGTCATTATATCTTCACGACTTTACATAAAGGAGATGGGTAGATGTAATGTTTAACACAATGGTCATGATAGCCCATATCTTATGGAGACAGATTTGTATCCGTGCTATATTTTTTTACAACAATTTTTTTTTTTTTTTTTTTTTTCTGTCTATAACTGGCTTCTGTTCGCGTAATATTTATTGTTTTAACTAAAAATATATCCTATGAAACTCGAAAATACTGTAGTTTGCCATCAGTAAAAGAATTTTCGGAATCGTATCCTCAAATTTCATCTGTTTATAAAATTAGTACAGATTTAAATATAGACTGAAGAGAAATAATATGGGTTTTCTATCAGGATTTCTTCAGCGACAGCGCGGAATCTAGATAAGACCCTGGTTGATGGCAATAGACTCGACCCCCTATTACAGGAGACTTAAACATAACTCGCAAAATGTGGGTATACTATAGGTACACCTCTGTCTAACCCATCAGGAAAGACTGTCGTGATGTAATGCAATATATTGTAATAAAAAAAGCATTGAATGTTAAAAACATTTATGACAAGATTTCTACCGAAGACCATAAAGACCCTGTTTTCGAGAGCAATTTATTAATAGCCTCGATTTCCACCAAAGACATAATAACCCTGTTTTCAAGAGCAATTTATTTATAGCCTAGTTGAAAGCAATGAAAACTGGTGCTATGCCTTAATTCGAAAACTCTGTCCTTAAGAAGGTCTTATGTTGCAATCTCATTTAAAAATACATCATTAAGATTTCTTCTGTCTTTTGGGATACAAATGTTACAAGGCCAAACAACCAATAACTCTATCTGTAGGTCAAACTAATGACGTATCTATAGGCGCCATGGTGCTGGCTAAACGTTTGGTCTCAGAAGTTCAGGTAGCAGGTTCAATTCCCGTGACCTACAGTACCCAAATTCCGGATTTAGATACTTTGCAAGTATTGTTATATGCACCCACTCTATATGAAGTATAGGGTGAGAATGATCCCTACATCCCCTTAAGTTCGTCAATCATAAAAAGCATTAGGTCAGATAGTCGGCCCATGTAAAATACTGTTATTTAGCTGCATCTGGTGAGACTGGAAGCCGACCCTATGATAGTTAGGGAAAGGCTAGGCAAATGATAAATAGGTACTCGTATAGGCAAAATTTATGACAATTATCAAGATGGTCATCTTTATGATCTATACATATTATGTGTAAAGAAAAGAAATAAATAAAATACGTTTATTTGCGGTAAACATGACGGAGAGAAAAACACACAAACACAAAAAAGAACGAGTTGGGGGAAAATACGCGTTACATCTACGCAAAACGGCAATCACTCAGCATAATGCTACGACCCTATGCGAGACAGAGCCCCAGCGCTGGTTTTCAGTGACAACCGGAGTTTACTTGAACAAAAAAAAAATCGCTACATTATTATTTAACATGGACGTAGAAAACAAATCTTGATGTTTTGACATAACGCCATTGCACCCTTGGGAAGGAGGGGTAGCTCACCAGCAAAGTAACAAACCTAGGCAACAAAATTAATGACAATATTATCGAGATCTAATCAAATTGTATGATCTATTATAAACTGTGGTCATAAAACTAAAACATAAACATATTTGTAACATGTTATGTTAGTGTTCTATAGAGATAGTTGTTTTTTATTGTTATTGCGATGTCTGCGTTATGTTATGTCATATCGCAATAACTTCACCTATGACATTCACTGATGGTATCGTCTAGGAAAAGTTTCACCGAAATTGGTCCAGCTGGTTTTGAGATGGATATCTTTTTAGCGTTTATTTGGGTTGAAAGAGTCCTGAACTGACATACTATTGAGTAATAGGATACCCACAATCTATTTGATAAATCTTTTCTTTTTTCTTTTTACAAAGGATCTCATAGTTATAAACGTATAGAGACAAGAATTAGAATAGGGTGACTGGCTGAGGAGAGCCGAAGATCGGGCTCAGTGCCGTTCACTAGGAGAGGCCTACGTCCAGCAGTGGGCGAATATTGGCTGATAATGAGGGAAAAGAATGTATTGAATGAGGATGTAGGTGAGGGACAAGACTTATAGCGTTTTAGCAAAAATACATAAAATATGATGCTTTGTGAAAGACTGGAGTCCCGAATTTAATCTAACTAACATTATAATGGCCAATTTTCAAACCCTAAACAAATTATGTATTGATGAGGTTAAGGATTTAATAATTAGGTAATTAATCGGAATTTATTTGACCTAATTGCAAATCTGAACCTGAGTTACGAATCTTCGCGAAATTTCCGCTAGGGAAATTCTAACGGTGACCATGTTTTATCGTGACCTTAGAGGAGAACCCTGACTAACCTGATTTCCGATTAATTTTAATGTTCTTACAACAGCTGGGTTCTACAAAAACTTACTAGTTTTCGATAAAAAAAAAATATGTTCTGAAAACTAATAACAAGCTATCAAGCATCGAAATGTTTTACAAACCGTTAACACATTATTTGAGCAGAAAAATATTTAGTTCAAGCTTTGATAAAAAGTGAAACTTGAATAATTATTTACATCAGTGGTTTTACGAAGATAAAATAATAAGTAACTTAAGTATTTACGTGAATTTTTCATATCGTTTTGTACGAGATACGAATATTCATTATTTTTATTGTTTTTTTACAAGTCTCAAAATCATTTAAATGATAATAATATTATTTCGGCATCGGAAACATCCATTAGAAATGCTACCGTTCACAATTTGTAAAGAACGTAATGGGCCGTAATGTATGCAGATCAGACCCACAAGAAACTCAAAGTAATCTCTGTGACACAAAAACTTCTAAAACAAGGAAACTGCCTAGTTCCGTAATCAAAGAACTAATCCGAACATTTTACCTAAAGAAAAAGTTGAATGAATGAAATTACCTCTAAGATGAGACAAGTATTCGAAATAAAATATTCTATGGAATGTTTAACGCCTTTCAGATAAATTCGAACAATAGGAGACATCGACAACAATAGCAAATTAATATGTCACATCGAATTCTCTGTTGATATATCAATTATTACCATAGGCGAGCCTGTGAAAGTACCCAATAGCCGTACAAGATCCACATTGTTTTCACCAAAGAAGAATTGGACGGGTGTCATTAAAATCATAATTCTCGTATGGCCCGAAGGCCGAATGTTAGGAAGAGCCCGGGAGAGAGGCGTCGCCGATCCACCAGTATATAAACCAACGGTCGCTGGTACAGAGCATCACACAACCACGACACCTCCGTGAGTCAACATGAAAGCGTTCTTGGTAGGTATTCGTGCAGTGAAAGTGATTTGTGACCTGTGTATTGACCCCCGCTCCTGTGACCGCGCACTGTGCTTCCTCATTGGATTGTTTAGTGCTCCGATCGCTCGGCTCTATTCATCGAGTGCATCTCTCGATGATAACCACCGATCAATACAGCCGAGCGATCGATAAAAATGTTTGTAAAAGTGTTGTTTAAAAGTGAATTTTCTGCCGCAGGTATTAGCTGCCGTTGCGGCACTGGGCTCGGCTAGGCCCGAGGCGGGATACAGTTACAGCGCCCCTGGAGGAGGCGGCGGTGGACACGGTGGCCTCGGTGGTCTCGGAGGCGGCATTGGTGGCGGCCACGGAGGGTTCTCCTCTGGTGGTCTGAGCTCCAGCAGCTTCGGAGGCCTCGGCGGTGGCGGCGGCGGCGGTGGCTTCTCCTCAGGAGGATTCTCCTCTGGAGGCTTCTCTGGTGGATTCTCATCTGGCGGCGGCGGCGGCTCCGGCTTCGGCGGCGGCTCCGGCTTCGGCGGAGGCTCCGGCTTCGGAGGAGGTGCCGGTTTCGGCGGCGGCGCTGGCTTCGGCGGCGGCGCTATTGTGCAGAAGCACATCTACGTCCATGTCCCACCCCCAGAACCTGAAGAACAGCGTCCCCAGATCGTGAGCGGCGGCGGTGTGCCCCAGAAGCACTACAAGATCATCTTCATCAAGGCCCCCGCTCCTCCCGCACCCGTCGCGCCCATCATTCCCGCTCAGGCCCAGAACGAAGAGAAGACCCTCGTCTACGTGTTGGTCAAGAAACCCGACGAGCAACCCGACATCACCATCCCCACCGCGGCTCCCACTCAGCCCTCAAAGCCCGAGGTTTACTTCATCAAGTACAAGACCCAGAAGGACGGCGGCGGCTCTGGAATCGGTGGTGGACTCGGCGGTGGTATCGGCGGTGGTATCGGCGGCGGCATCGGCGGCGGTAGCATTGGCGGCGGTATCGGTGGTGGCTCTATCGGCGGTGGAATCGGCCTCGGCGGCGGTCACGGTGGCTCCATCGGTGGTGGTCACGGAGGCTCCATCGGCGGCGGTCACGGTGGCTCCAGCGGTGGTGTCAGCTCATCGTACGGCCCCCCCGGCCAGTCCGGCCCTTACTAATCGGCGCAACGGGCGCGCGCAATTGTGATACCTGCTCTGCCGGCGACAAACCTAGTTATAAGTAGAGAAAAAATTACGGTGCCTAAATGTATTTATGTAAATAGTAATTTTAATGTACTATAATTTTAGTTGTATCATAAATTCTTATTTTTGCATAAAAAGTTTTAAAAAAAGTTACCACTTTCATTCTCATCTATTCTTCACTTATCCCTTTACAATACCACTATACACTCAAGACACACAGCAAGGTTATACAAACAAACACAGCTCCATTCGAGCTTAAAATTTAAATTTCAAAATGTCATTCACCCACAAAGCATACATTTTAACATGTCAATATCATTAACACGCTACATAAACAGGTGTATGGTAGAAAGTGGTGTTTTCTCCGAAGTGGGCGATGTTGCGCAACAGCGGGACAGCGTGACCTCAGTTGCATCATGCACTCAGAAAGAAGCTGTTTGTAACATCTATATAGAAAATAAGAGAGTTTCGCTAAATATTTCATTGCGTAACACACACCTATTGCAGTTCTTCACAATGTCGTTGCGTAAACCTTGACATTTGGGTGTATTCTCATATTTTCCCTTTTGGCCTGAAGTACTGGCTAACACAACTCTGACGTCACCATAGTTAATGGTAACAACTTCTAAAATCATGGCAACATTATTAGGGATAGCAATAACGAGCCACTCATACGCAAAAAGGCGATTTACGCGAGGATATTTAAACTATTACACAAGAATGATGACACGGAACGAAAACATGTTTTTGTTGAATATTTATAACATATGGTGACTTTCGCAACTTCCGCGTGCGCCCGCGCCGTGTTTGGGCAAGTCATTATAGTGGCTGCATCATATTGTGTGGAAAGTGAACGTGCCATTATTAAGAGGTGACTGGTCAGATGTCCAACTTATAAGTAAATATTTGAACGAAATTGATGATGAGGATTCTTTTCGAGACGAAGAATTCGGTTCGAAAGTTCGATTTCGCAAATTTTCTTGAATAAGCCTGATTAATTTATCGTCATTTAGGGCGTTTGCATTTTTAAATATCTCTCCTTCAATATCACTGAAAATGTTCTCAATATTGATTGATCGTAGACACAATGCCACGAAAACGGTTTTTTTTAGACTATGCAATACACCATACAGCCTATTTCCCCCTCTTTCTTCACGATGTTTCAAAGCATTTATTTCGGTATTTTCTCACGGAAAGACATAATTCGTATCTAACTTCCCATGATATTACCAAATGCCATGAGATCAACAATCTTTTACTTCTCATGCAGCGATTTACAAAAACACTTTATTTTTACTCTCTGTAATTACTTTAATTATATGCTCATTTATTTTTTTACTACCTCAGTTAGGATTTTATGGACTTTTATGGGACTTGTATGACTTGACCGAGACCTGACACGAATATATGAGTTGGTCTATCAGAATAGGGTCACAAGATGTAAACGATGACACACTTAGTCTAAATGCATGTTTTTAAAATTGATGTCAGTGTCAGACTTTTTTAAATTTTGATTTGATTTATTGTCAGCGTCAACGACATAAAATTGTGATGATTTTAGTGTGGTTTGTGATTATTTATATACATTTAATAATGTACCTAACATTATTTTTTGTGTGTTTGTTTCAGTGTACTAATTCTCGTCTAAAAGTTTCACATTTAAATTCAATCAGGATTTTGGCTTTTAGCTACATTTTTTTTTTGCGCTTCATTTCGCACGTTTTCTCGTAACACATCTGACATTGGCAGAATTGTCGACATCGGCACCATTGAAATAGAGAAAAATAGAATAGAATAGATTTATTGTCAGTGCTATTAGCAGTGCCTTAAAATTGCTTGAAAACTAGCAGATTGAGTGTAATTGATAACATACTCCCATCGAAGTCCAGATGCATTAGTAAATTGATGCCAGTGTCAGATTTTTTTACATTTTGTTGTGATTTATTGACAAGTGCAATTTGCAGCGCCTTAATATCGATTGAAATCTCACAGATAAAGTGTAAACGATGAGTTGGTCCAGATGCATATTTATCCGGAATGAATTTAATGCCACTTTTTTTTGTTTCTTTTTTAATGTATTGTTGAAATTTATTAGCATCTACTTCAGTTTAAAAGAATGATAGAAATCTCTCAGTTTACGGTCACATCTCGGTGTAGAATAAAAAAGGATATTGTTTATTGTAAGCAGTAACATAGGTACTCTAAAATATCTAAATGCAATATTGATGTCACTGTCATTTAAATGTTCACTGTCGGGTTAATACGACAAACAAGGTTTTAAACATTGGCACTTCTAAGATATTTGGGCAGTTCCCCTTTTCAACTACATATGTCATGCTTGTTTTAAGGTTCCGTAGCCAAATAGCAAACTCGTAAATAATCACCTCAACACGCAGTTCTTTGGTTTTTCTTTTCATGTCTAATTAGGTTAGATCCATTTCATCAGTCACATTTTATGGATTAATTGGTCTATTACCAACTCCTGGTTGCATGATATCACGAAATAGGTCGTAAAACAGTGGAGTGTGGACTGTGATTTTGCTAATGTTCTGACTTTATAGGCTATAAAATGGTAGGTAATGCGTTGAAACTTGACTAAAAGTGATGTGTACGTGTGTGTGTGTGTGTGAGGGTGTGTGTGTGTGTGCAGTGTGTGTACTGTATGTCTAGATATTTTTCGGTCGAAAATGAACTTTGAAATAAAACAAACTTGCAGGTTATTAAGATATTCATGTTTTATTATAGGTAATTATTTTATTAAGTTCAATTCTAATAGTATTCGATGCGAAACAAAACTTTACAGCACAGGAACCTGAAACAAAAAAAAGATTTTTATTTTTAATGTTTATTTTTTCCACTGTTACTGATTTATTATTTTCATCGAATGTTTTCTCGTCGAATCGAATTAAAAAAGAATGTGTTTTGAATAATTTTTAAATCTTCTTTATTCTGAATAAAAATAGCGTTCGTTAAGATATCGATAATAATGATTTCCTACATTATAATTTATCTAAATCTAATTTAGAACCCCTTGTCTACTCTTTAAACCACGGAAACAGTTAATTAGGGGCACACAGCATATTCAAATAAGTGTTCCAACAAAAGACAACCGATCATAATTGCACAATTATTGCATAATTCACAACGTGCAATAACTATGCTACTGGTTCGCGTATGTAATGCGAGCGGTCGCAGTCGCAACCAACGGATGCTGTCCATTAATCACCATGACTGTTCCAATCGGTCACAGTATACTTAGCTGCAGTAGGACAAGTTCATGATTTTGTATGAAGCATTTGTATGTCTATAACACATGTGGTTGCGAGAATATTATGGGCTTAAAAGACTCGTGGTGGCAGTTTGATGTTGGTATTGGTTCTGCAATGTCTCTTATCCTGGTCCATGAGTCTCGTTCTGAAAAGTTAGTAACAAAAAGTAGGGAAATATCTACGCGGCTTAAAATTCTAACTCTTAGCCTCGCTTTAACCTAAATAGGTTTCACAAAAAAAGCTTGCTGACTACACAGCGTGCAAAATAAAAGAATGTCAGTACAAGTTGGAAGTTGGAAAAAACTATAACTACAGGTTTTAATTTACTCAAACTCAAACTCAAAGCATTTATTCCAATTAAACCATTTAGAGGCACTTTTGAATTGTCAAAGAGTCGGTCAGTTAGTCAGAAAGTTGAAGCTAGTTGCCCATTCCAAAACGTAGATCTCTATGGAGAAGAACGGGCAAGAAACTCCAAGGACACTCTTTTCAAATCAAGATATTACAAAATCCTGGGTACATTAATCTTGTTGCTTCTATATGCGAGAACAATGAAAAACAATATATAAAGAAACAATTCAAAATATAAGATTAATAATAAAAATAAGCCCAAAATAAATATACTGAAATTGAGCATGTTATACTCATTCTCATTAGTCTATTCCTTCAGATTAATATTGGGCCTTCTTGTCAGTCTGCTTTAAGAAGAAGTCTGCGTGTAGTTAACAAACATAGACGAACAAATAAGTCGGACGGAACTCCGTTAGACAACACTGAGTCCCGTTTATATGTGAGTGTTGCCGTTTACGCGCGTAACGGCCGGCGGCCGACCGTCTCGACCGACTAATGTGTGAATGTGTGCGTACAGCGGCCTGTACGTACAGCGAACTGGCAGACTTGAGTGTCACAGTTTCTTGTTAGCGAGACTCTATGTACCTACTATAAAGCTACCATTTACTAGGTTTGTCTTTAATTGACTTGAATGTGCCCTGGCGGCTGAGAGTATGTCATGCTCACTCAAATGTCTCGCTGGTGGTGGCGTGTGTGTTAGATCATTAAGTTCTCTTCAAAATGGTTGAGCTAAACGGTGCTGATCCATACGTCATGTTCGTGAACGGGCGCCGTCAGTAGGGACTGGTCATCTCTTAGCTGCCACGGCTTATGATAATTTAATCTAATATTTGAATTGTTTTTGTCTCTTTATTACGGACGCTTTAAACGTTCTGCATCGTTCTCACATGCATAATTTCAACATGAATGATGTAACCAATATTTTGTAACCGTATTTTGATTTAAAAGTGTGTCCATGGAGTTTCTTGCCCGTTCTTCTCCATAGGTACCTACTACACTTTGGAATGGGCAACTAGCTTCGTCTTTCTGACTGACCGACCCCTTGACAATTCAAAAGTGCCTGTAATTGGTTTATTTGAAATAAATGCTTTGAGTTTGAGTTTTGAGTCTCTGTCCGACTTTTTTTGTTCGTCCATGAATACCAAACAAAACATATATAGTCCAACCGTATTCCCTACTCTGTGGCAACCGGTCAAGACCGTTCTACATTAAGCATTATATCACAGTCCTATTAGGCATAGCTCTCGGCTCTTGTCGTTTACTTGCTACACTCAGTCACGCCTGCGTCGATAGATCCATCGATCATGAGGCAACTGATGATCGACGATAAACGACTTAGTCATTTCGTTTCTCATCGATCACGAAGTTTAGGAATAAGGGCTATCGCGCTTGAGTTCGCCGCCAGAGGCGCTAGCGTAGAGTGAGGTTTCTAGATGTCAGAATATGTACTGAACGTTCACTGTTTGCGGGATTTTTTATCACGGATTTTATCGAATGATTCATAATAGCTGTAATAGTTGTGCCATTCTTGATTCATTATGGCTTAAGATTTTAAGTAAAAAGTTAGAATCTAATTTGGTAGCAAGCAAGCTTGAAGGAAGAATAAGATTTGTCTGCTTCATGCTTGCCAATTTTAGGAACATTATAATCTAAATATGCATTTGAAGTTTTAAAATGTAATAAAATAAGCATAATATGAATATAAGGGTACTTAAACATATCCAAAACATCAAATAAAAGTACTGCAACAGGACCTTACTCGACAGTGGCGCCAACTGGTGAGCACAAAAACGATAGCCCTCATTGTATATTTGTTTAAATACATAACAGCACGCTTGTATTCTCTGAAGGGGAGAGGGGTAGAGATGTATACTACACCCATGGTATTATAATATACTTCGCCAGGTATAGCATTCCGAGACACAGAGTGACGCAAGCCTACGTCATCACCGCTGTGTTACCAGTAGTGTGTAATAATAACTCCCCAACCGCCATTATTACCTGTGCGAATCTGACAAAACAATGAGGTTTTAACTAACAATTACGTTGGTATATGTTTAAATTGAATTGTTTCACTTGATTAGACAAACTAAACGACAATTTAAATGCTATAAATATATTTTTTAACAGAATGGTGACTGAAAATGTTTCCATAATTCGTGTTTTGTTGCAATAAAGTGGCAACTGGATACTGACGTAAGCTTGTGTCACTCCCGGAATGCCAGACCTTGTTTTTTTAGACCATGACTACACCTACATTTCGCCAGTTATGTTTAAGTCCCATGTAATAAGGGGCGAGCCTATTGCCATCAACCGGACACAAATCCAGACTCCGGACTGCTACTTGAAATTCCAGATGGAAAACCCCAACAATACTTTTCCCTTCCCGGGAATCGAACCCAGAACCTCATGCTCAGCAATAGCCCTTGCGAACACTAGGCCAGCGAAGCAGCCAAGTTTGTTGAACGAGAGCTTTGTTACATTTCATTATGTATGATTGAGCCTCTTAGACTGATTGAACTGCTTAGACTGATTGAACTCATTGAAATGCTTAGACTGATTGAACTCATTGAACTGCTTAGACTGATTGAAATCATTGAACTGCTTAGACTGATTGAACTCATTGAACTGCTTAGACTGATTGAACTCATTGAACTGCTTAGACTGATTGAACTGCTTAGACCAGGTGTCGGCAACCTGCGGCTCTTTGGATGTGAAGCTGCGGCTCTTTAGTTCAATACGCAAATATTATTTATTTTTATACCATATATATATATTATCTAATTTGTTGTAAAAACACTACTTATATATGAATAAATACTTAGATATTTTTCTTATGAATAAATAGATTAACTTGTTTTTTATCAAAAAGCTTTATTTATGCAAGTACTATTTATTGTTGGCAAAACAAAAATTTGTGGCTCTTTAAAAACTTGGAAATTTTGTAAATTGTAATTTTTGACTGTTCTGACTTAAAAGGTTGCCGACCCCTGGCTTAACTGACTGAGCTGCTTAGCCTGATTGAACTGTTTAGACTCTTCAAATCAGGGAAGCCTGTAAGATTTGTTGTAATATTTTAAAGTTTTTATTTCAATACCTCAGGTTTTCTGTTGGATATGTTTTTTTTAATAAAGAAAGAATTTACTTAATCAAATTAAATGTCATTTTAAAGTTTGAACTTAGGTATCTTGGGTTTCTGTTTTTGTACTACCCTTTATAAAGAGATACTGTAAAAAAAAGGTCTGAACAAATCTAAGAAGCAGGTTTGAATGAATCTGCATCATTAACATAGATCTAGCTATTTGTCAACCAGTAAGTTGCAGTATTACTAAGTGTAATAAATCACTTCACTGAGTAACAATTTACCACGTCCTACTTTACTGCTGATTGACATGTTGGAAATTAGAAACTGGACAAAGTTGAGATGACTAAATTAGAACTTGTGAGCCCAATTTGACAACCTAATTGATTTTGCTTGTGGAGTTTTTCTCTACTTAAGTCACAAGTTAGCTTAATTCTTTATTTCTCCACTTCCTATAAGTATTTAACATTTTATTTTAAGCCTATATTGACAAACCTCAGACCTTAACCGTTGATCCCGGCTGTCATCTTTAACAGTCCTTACGAGAAGTCAGAAGCTCAAAAGTCTGACAACCAGTTTTACCAAGGAGTATCGTATCACCCAGTAACTGGGTTGTGGAGGTCAGATAGGCAGTCGCTCCATGTAAAATACTGGTATTCAGCTGCATCCGGTCAGATTGGAGTACTCTTGCAGTATACTTATCCTATTGATCGGCGCGGCCCAAACGAAGGAAACCGAAAATGCTCAGTTTTTCGTCGCAGTTAGGCGTATTGGTACATATTACACAGCAAAAAACATGTTGTGTATTGTCAAATATTCAATGAAAAATCTTTTCAAAAATATTTCATAAAAATAAAATAGTATCATGATAAAAAAATCGTAAAACAGAGACCAAAATTTTTTTTTCTTCGCATAATTCTCAAAATTTTGAGCGTAAACTATCATGTTTGATGTAATGATAATAAAGGGAATTTAATCAACTGACGAAATACCTAAATATTAATACCACTGAGCCGTGCATTTATTTTCTAATTTAATGAAAACTGCAAAATTACTTTTATTTTGGTGGTCATTCGAATAGACTAAAATCAAACGCATCGCTGTTTTGAACCTTATTTGTTGCCGCGATGCGCTATTGTCAATTACCTAAAAATTAGCTTCTTACCGCGCCTTAAGGGGGAAACGCAATGGTAGCCCGCGAAATTCAATTTTTTTTACGTTCTTTGCAATTTTGCAGGTCAGTGTCAGGTTGTATGTTGAATAAAATATAACTCGCGAAAATAAAAAGTATGTATTTACAGAATCATAATCATTAAAATTATCAATACAACCCTCTAAGTTCGTATAATCCCATTCCCCTCCCACGGTCGCGAATAATATTTAAAAGTGCTCAAAGTATATTGAAAAGAGCATTATTATGGAAGAAAACAAAAGATTCTTTGTGAGCTTACAAAATAAAAGATTCGCGTAAATATCCAAACATATTATTACGTCACTAAATAGGTCAAGATTTATAATCCCGTTTAATAAAAAAACTCTATATTGAATGAGTCACAGTATTATGATGTCTACGACCTCGCGCTTAAAAACTTGCACTTTTAATATAACCAGTACAAAAAAACAACATACCTACAAAAAAAATGTCGCGAATCGACATTTAAAGATTTTTATCTTCCCTTATCTTAAAACACAGTGACTTAAATCAAGATCATTAAACTTTTTAATTATCCATCGATACTTGGGCGGTCCCCATTTCTTTTTATTACTTTCTCTTGGTTCTTTTTTCTTAAAAAACACAAGTCGAGTACAATTTCGACAAAAAAATTCAATGAATGAAACCGCGGATCAGACTTATTCGAGAGATCACCAAGAATATAAATATTATTAGCTATTCACGATAATTTAATTATTTTTATTATAGCTGCATTTAAATTTAAGCCCTGTGCTCGTAAGTTAAGAATGAAAGTTGTATGTGATTCGACGCGGATCTCAAAATTGTGTGTTTACAAGTCTGCGGCCCGTCTCGATAGTGAGAGTGAAGTGAACTCGCGCCAGTACTTTCGCTAGTTCCATACAATACCCATAGTACTACATCATACATCTTTATTTGTGGTTTATGAGGCCGTTAGCGTTCCGTACGTAGCAACGAACCCTTGTGATAGTTTTGGGTTTGTGGTATTGGCAGTATTTTAACGTCATATCCACGGTAGCTTTGGCTTTGATCCTGATGAGTTTTGTTTTGTAGCGGAAAAAACATGAAATTGAGTTCAATGTCAAAAAAAAAACTTGCAGACATTGTTGAATACGAGATCTGCGATGTTTTCCAATATTTATAGATTGTACATACCAGAAATTTATTATTACGATTTTAATATTTTTTTTGGCTACTTAAAAAAAGTATTAAGTAATTATTTTTTTGTTAAAATAATAAATATTTTTCTGCTTTAAAATAGCGTAAACATTTTCAGGTTACAAAATAATTTTCTGATCATTTTTTTTTTGAGTCATTGCAGGAGGGTGTGTATCTAAAGTTACCAATTTTATCTTAAAAGCAGAACCTGAAACAGACAACCTATCTGTTTTATAGAGCTTATCAAATGTGTGAAACCACAGAGTGTAGGAACTACGTAATTCCGGCAAACAATTCTTACAGAGACAGTTTTTGCACGCTATCATGCTACAGACATCGCCTAATTACCTGATTTTTTTCACTGACTCATGCAAAATATATACGTAACCTTTTGTTGAGCATTATTCCATTAAAACAAAGAAATCGTTAAAATTAAAAGCAATCTTACAGGCATTATGTCATCGCTGAGAATTATTTCATTTATCTTGTTTCCATCTTTGCGGAATTCATTCACAATTGACTCTTATTAATGTCAATGAACTTCAATTTCTATTTCTAATTTGTTGAAGTTAGTCATTTTACTGGGTCAGGCTTGTATTATAGTTTAAAACTATATTGAGGTTAAGTCATACGTATTTCATACAAAACATTACGCCTGTATTCCCCGAGGGGTTAAGCAGAGGTGTCTTTATAGTACCCACATTTCGCCTGTTATGTCCCATGTAATAGGGGGCAAGCATATTGCCATTAACCGAGCACAAAGTCTTAAATCTACAAAATATGACAACCCGGAAGTGACGACTTGAGGAGGACTATTCGAGACCGCTAACTCTAAATATGATCATATAGTACATGTCATCATTGACAGTAGTAACCCGTTATCCTAAATCCACGTCAATTCCCAATTCCTACTAATTAATCTGTGTTTCTAAAACTAAGCCTGTAACATTATTGACCCTCTTGACTCAATTTGTAGGCTGTGTACCTTTTTTATTTTTCTCGATTCTAATCGCCAGGGGGAAGCGCCAAGATTCCCGCGAAATTCAAATTTACTTACGTTTCTTTTTTCAAATTGCAAATTGCACAAAACGTAAGAAAATTTGAGTTTCGCGGGCAACCTGATGCTTCCCCCTTAAGTGAAAACTTATTATTATCAGATTAATAGTTCGCGTTCCTACACAAACAAACAGTGAGCTAGAATCAAGCGTATTGTATACACGTATTAAGTAATTATGTTAATAGCTGTGGGACAATGCTATCTAATGCGCGGAAAAAACGTCTTATGTTGACATAATATCATGTCTGTCACCTGTATGTATACATAATTAATAACAGTTTTACGACTGATACCGACCATATGCCGGTTGTATATTGGTTAACATGCATAGCAGACAATCATCAAAAGCGGATAGAATTAGCCTAGTTTTCATATAAAAGTATTGATATCAGTATGCAAGAGAAGTTCTTTAATAATTATACTTGGAATTCTGACATACATCTTTTCAAAAATTATAGTTTCAATTCAGATTTACTTTTAGACATTATTTAGTATGTATTACGTTGTTCCTATTTCCAACAAAAACCACCATCACAATATTTTGAAAATCCTAGCAAATTGTTCGTTTGTGAAGCCTATTAAGGCCCACTTGCACCGCCAATTACTAAACACGTTTATCGCTAAACGAGTTTTTAACATCATTCTGTGTCTGTCATCTTCAAACATTTGACAGAAACAGAATTATGTTTTAAACTCGTTTAGTGCTAAACGCGTTTAGTAATCGACTGTGCAAGTAGGCCTTAGACATTTGCAACCAATTAGGAACACTCAATTTTACATACTAGTGTTTTGACAAGAGAAGTTACAAAAGAAAAGTTTCACAATTACGAGTGACCAATGCCTCTGTGAAATGTTCAGTAACTCAATAACCTGTTGTAATTCAAAACAATAGCTACACAACGTCTTTTGTGCAATAATGAGTAAGGTACATAACTCAGTTACTCATTTTTAGGGGTCCGTAGAAAAGAAGCATAAAATAAATCGTATTATAGAAGTATAAGGAACAGGGTGTAAAGTTCACTCATACCTCCATAGAAAAGGGAGGATCCTTCGACTAGACGGGTGTTGTGTCTAGTGGGCAACTGATGTCGTTGAACGTTAGATGTCGGGACGTTGTATATATGCTAGTTACGCAGTAAACTCTGCTTGCGCGATGCAGGATTTTCCGTGACGTCAGTGTGACGTGTAGCTCAAATGTGGCGATGTAGAAACCGCTACAGTATAAAATAGTTTCGGTCTTCATTCGTCTGTTGGTCACGAGTGATTTTCTGAAAAACAATTCTTCTATAGTAAGCGTAGAAAAACACCTTAAAAATTAATGCTTCAACCCTTATCAAGAAAAGGATCAATCAGTTTGAATATAAAACTCATGACCGTAAAAAGAGGTGCTGGTTGAGCCAAAATAATGAAAGTCTAAATTTACCAAGACTAAACAAATATCTGTCGTGGTTTGTATTTGTTACGAACCATTTTATTTCAGCTTTGCGTTAATTAGCTACCTTCTTCGTACTCACTAGATGATTTACCGACCAAATAAATAACAAAATACGGTACGAAACACTATTATAAAAGTACGATTTGCACTTGGCCATTTTTTTCCGTATTGTTTGCAAATTAATGATCAGTCAAAAATTTCCAAATAATGATTGAGCTTATAGAGTATGCCCTCGGCAGTCTTCGTTCTCGCTTCGTTTAAACTTATTGCATAATGTCATCCTTTTGTTCCGCTTTTGGTATTCACTGGACAAGAGTTGCAGTTTCATTAATTTTTGTTTTTTTAATGGACGATGTTATGTAATATGTGTTAATGTTTCTCTGAAATTCCCACGGACATATTTTTTGTTTTAGTGATCTTGATTTTTTATGACGCTCGTTTCTTTTTTTATTGTAACTTTCGTGAGACATCTGTTTTAATGAATACGGTTTCGATTTTACTCACGCATTCATTTCAGAATCACCTGACAATATTCAGACTCGAATGGAAGTCTTTTTAGGACCTCATCTTAATGATAAATGATTTTATTTCTGTAAGTAGGTACTTGATACTTTTACACGTCAATCATATTTTAAAAACTAGACAAGGTCGGCGTTTCCTATCTGACTACTCTGAGAAGAAAGGCAGAAAACAAACTCAGAAGTCACAGTCTCTTTTAAAGTCCAGACATAATCTTGGTCTGCCCATTTGAAGACCATGTAGATTGGTATCTGAAATGGTCTTTTGAGGAAAGAACCAGACAGATTGAGTGGACCTATCCAGTCAGTGCACGCATTTGTCAATAATTGATGTATACTATTTATATAGTAAACATAGTAGTAGTATTTGTACATATTATTATGAAAAAGAGGTAAAATTTGCGAGTTTGTATGTAAGCGGTAATCATCGTAACTACTGCGGGGTAATTACGTAACAGACTAACAGTAGGAATGGGTTTCATTTTGACAGTTCAACAACATTCATTGCATTATTAATAATATAATTATTAACAGTCGTTGCGCAGACAAATTTTTCGAACTTAAGAAACAATGGATTAGCAATAAAAAAATGGATTGGCTTCAAAATGATTCAGATTGTGACAGATAGTGTGTTACGTAATTAAGGTGCTGATCCGATTCCGAAAATTCTTTCACCATTGGAAAGAGTACAATATTGCCGCGTGTAATAGAATATATTTTACGTCAAAATGAGAAATTTCACGCGGACGAAGTCGCGGGCGGAAGCTATTAATTTTTAAGTAACATTATTGCTCCTCAATTATTTCTACTTCTACATAAAAATGTAATCTCTGGCAACTTTTTCATACATTTCTTGTAATTACATCGTCTCGTAACTAGTCCGTTCTTGATCGAGGTTGGTAGCATTTATCTTAAATACAAATTAATTACAGGCCAATTGCTTTTAATTAATCCACGATAACTAGCTAAAAAATTAATTGAAACTTGGAAAAGTACTTATTTAATTGTCATACTTTACGGTAAAGAAGATATTTTTTGTAATAGTCAAGTGCTCATACTTTTGAAAAGGCTTACATAAGCTATGCATTTATTTGAAAGTAGGTAAGAAAATGCTTGTCATTTTCGATGTCACTGCTGCGTGTGCGCAGTTCAAGAGCAATGTGAAAGGTGAATTGAAGAGTCATCGTTTTCGGGTTACTTACATAGAAACTTTTTTGTTAACATTTATTGCAAAGCTATTTGAGTAGCAAAATAATTTCTAAGCCAAAGATTTGTTACAATATTTTGGATCTTTCCATCAGGAATTTCTCAGTAGCAGCCCGGAGTCTGGTCCGTTCGCTATTAAGAGTACTTAAACATATACAGTGCAACAATTTTCTTAAAGTCCCTCGGCAAACTTCGCAGAACGAACGCTCACAATCGACTTGGAAGTATATTCCAAGTCAATTGAGAGCGTCCGGTTTGCACCAAGTGCAAGGGGCAACTGATAGAATTCCGACGACTGACGAAACACGAAGTTTGCCGAGGGACATTAAGAAAATTGTTGTACTGTACATAATTTCCGAAATATTGGGAATATCTAATAAAGGATTGATGTTATATTTATTTCAAATGCGATTTGATATTGGGTATCGTATACAACATGTCCCGTAATTAACGCACATCACCAAACACCCCAATTAGAATATTATGTTAGAATTTTAAAGAGAAAACTGTCTGTGAATGTGAGTAGCATTCAGGCTACATTGATTATCATTTTAATATTGTGAATGTGAAGACTATGTGGGTCATTGTTGCTTTTTTTTCTCTCCTCAGTTAATTTTAATCATGGTCTGGCAGTTTGAGTAATTTTTGTGGCCTACCCAAATGTCTTTTCTTTGGTATTGTTTGTCGAATCATTGAGCTCCTTAAGTTCTGAGTTGAGCTACACGATTACTGACAAATGCGTGCACTGACTGGACAGGTCCCAATGTAGTTGGGAACAGGGTAGGCAGCTGATAAACTTAAACATTATGCGGCCTACCCAAATGTCCTTTCTTTGGTATTGTTCGTCGAATCGTTGAGCTCCTTAAGTCCCGACTTCCTGCGTCGAGCTGCACGATTACTGACAAATGCGTGCACTGACTGGACAGGTCCACTCAATCTGTGTGGTTTTTCCTCAAAAGACCATCTCAGACACAAATCTACATGGTCTTCACATGATCTGACCAAGATTATGTCTGGACTTTAAAAGAGACTGTGACCTCTGAGTTTGTTTCGGCCTTTCTTCTCAGAGTAGTCAGATAGGACGCCGACCTCGTCTAGTTTTTAAAATATGATTGACGTGTAAAAGTGTTTGTTCAAACCTACTTACAGAAATAAAATCATTTATCATTTATCGAATCATAATACACACACTGAATTTTTACTATTATGTATAAAACATTGTTTATTTAGTAAATTAGTTATACTTATTGTGAAAGAAAATTGTGGTCACACTACAGATGTACGCACGCACACAGTCTCACACGTATAGAGATCTAGCGTAGTAGGTACTTCGTTCATTTTGGTTTGTTTTGACTGTACAGCGGAAATGTGACTGTAATTTACGTAGGTTTAATTATTTTGGGGGTAAAATATTGCCTATGTAGCGGCATCTACAACGCCACATGCGAGCTACGCGTCAGACTGACGTCACGCAAAATCCTGCATCGCGCAAGCAGAGTTTACCGCGCAACTAGCATATATACAACATCCCGACATCAATCGTTGGGCAGTTGCCCACCAGACACGACACCCGTCTGGAGGATCCCCCCTTTTCTATAGAGTTTGAGTGAACTATACACCCTGTTCCTCATACCTCTATACGTATATAAAAATTTACAAAATTTGATTCAGAACAAACTACTTTCATAATGTGCAATGATTCAGTTACACATCGTATATTCGATACAAAAAAAGAAAACAAAAATATTGCAATTAAGTGTAGCACTTAAACTGGCTGATATTATTAATATTCTGAGTACACACCTCTGTCTAGCCAATAACAGGCACGATGGGCAATAAGAAACTTAAGTATGCAATTAATAAGTAACATATATACGTAATCATCTGTAACAAATCTATTTGTTTCTAACAACAAAGTAGAAACAGTTAAAAATAATTACATTCATTTCACACGAACCACAATCTCCCGTTCCCCATAAATTAGCAACAGTCAGGCTATGAACCCGGAACCCTTCGTTACGTCGACCATTAATCGCATAACCAATGGTACCTACCGGGAAAAGTTATAACCTTTCACATTATGTCATCCTAGGGTCTGGGGCCAGCGCAAAAACTTGTAGTGTGGAAGTAAGCGTTGATTATAGTAGCCAAGTTAGATAATATGTTTACGCAGATTTTCTGAGGTGAGGTCAGCAGGACTCTCGAGTCTCTTATGGAAATAAAGAAAGAAAATACATTTATTTGACGCATGTACTCGTAAACATGACGCAAAGAAAAAACACAAATACAATCAAATGGAAGGGGAAAATATGCGTCACATTCAAGCAAAACGACCATCGCTCGCTTAGAGTTTTAGCGTGATGTTAAATAGCCTATAGCCTTCCTCAAGAATTGGGCTATCAAACGCAAAAATATTTTTTAAAATCCGACGGGTAGTTCCAGAGATCAGCGCGTTCAAACAAACAAACAAACTCTTCAGCTTTATTATTTACTAGCTTTTGCCCGCGGCTTCGCTGTTGTTAATTTTGACTTTGACTATCAATTCGGGTTATAATTCAATCATGATTCGAAAAACACGTGGCGCCATCTATTATCATAAGGACGTTATTGTTGTTTTCCTCGGGAACAGTACTTTTTTGCGGGATGAAAGGTACCCTATGTCCGTTTCTGTACCCCTGACAACGTATATGCAAAATTTCAGGATGATCGGTTCAGTGGTTTAGGCGTGAAAAGGTTACAAACAAACAAACAAACTTACTTTCGCATTTATAATATTATATATATATATATATACATAATATATATAGTTAGGATAGTTAGGATTAGGATAGTTAGGATTAGTATATGTATAGGTATAGATAAGACATGACCAATTACATTAATTAAAATGGAAACATAAAAATGCACCTACATAATTTTGTCTACACTCGAGAGCAATGAATCCGGGTCACTTAAAGAATCCTAAAAATCTCGGAAGCTAAAAATGCTAGGTTAATGCAATAAATTGTATTTAATAGACAATGTAATACTCCTTAAATGAAGGTATTAAAACTTCTTAGTTATTGTAAAGTTATATCATAAAAAAATCAAATTTGAAAAAGGGCCACTTTCGAAGATGGAACTACGAAATTACAGCATTTGGTTTTGCTTTTGTTTGTAATCTGTCATTTATGTGGGTACATAAACCATGTTGATAGTGCTCTATATTCATTATTCAAGCTGAAATTATGTCGCTTACGCCTGAAGAATGCACCAGAATACTTACAATGCTGGAAACCGGCCGGAGTCAGCGCGATACAGCCAGGACTGTCGGTGTGTCGCTGTCAACAGTACAAAGAGTTCTCCGACGTTACGAAGAAACTGGTTCTAACCTACGCAGACCAGGAACGGGCAGAACCAGGTGTACCACAGCACGAGAAGACCGATACTTGGTGAACACCATGCTTCGAAATCGCTTTCTCACAGGAACTGAACTCACAAATCAGTTTCGACGCCTCGGAGGAAGTAACCCAAGTGCATGGACAGTAAGACGTCGGCTTGCTGAATCTAACTTAAAACCCCTTAGACCTGCAAACGGCCCTAAACTGGAGCGTGGGCATCGTATTTCAAGACTAAGATATGCCCAGAGCCACGTAAATTGGAGTATTGAAGATTGGTCAAAAGTTATGTTCTCCGACGAATCAAAATTTATGCTCTACAAGCACGATGGAAGACACAGAGTGTATCGAAGACCAGGGGAAAGATTCAAGCAAGCATGCATCGAAGAAAAAGTAGCCTACGGTGGTGGGTCTGTACTTGTGTGGGCCGGAATTTCTTCTGAAAGTCGCACAGAGCTGGTGATCATAGAAAACGGCTCTTTAACTAGCGTAAGATATGTGGAAGAAATCCTCAATGATCACGTTGGTCCATTTATGGTCAATTTAGGTGAGGATGCTATATTTATGCATGACAATGCCCGACCTCATACAGGTAGGATTGTGAATGACTACCTTCAAGAGATGAACATTACTCGTATGGAGTGGCCAGCGCGCAGCCCGGATATCAACCCGATCAAGCATGCTTGGGACGAGCTAGGCAGATGCGTAAAACAACGAAACACTCCCCCAATCACGCTTCGTGAGCTCAAAATTGCTCTCACAGAGGAATGGGAGAATATTCCCCAAAATCGTATAAGGAACTTGGTGTACAGCATGCCAAACGGCGTAAACGCAGTAATGGAAGCACGAGGAGGCAATACGAAGTATTAAAATTCAAGAAAATCGTAATAAAGTTCAAAAATTTCATGTTTCCTATTTTTGTTTTAAGGAGAGATCAGCAGTTTTTTTCTTTATGTAATTTTGTGTTAATAAAATGTATGGTGACTCATATTTTTTTTACTTTCATTTAAGGAGTATTACATTGTCTATTAAATACAATTTATTGCATTAACCTATCATTTTTAGTTTCCGAGATTTTTAACATTCTTTAAGTGACCCGGATTCATTGCTCTCGAGTGTATTATGTTGTATAAAACATTAATATTAAACTTAAATATGTCGGAAATACGTTAAATCAATCGTTTGACTTTGACTAATCGGGGCGCCAGCGCCACCGACAGAGTCTACAACATAACGCTCGACCAGAGTTAATGCAGAGTTTGTCGGTGACGGTCAAGCAGTGAACACGTTTAGAAACTGTCGCACGTTCTGTATATTTGTGTCGTGTACCTACAGTGTGTGATTCGCTAGTGCGATTAATTTGTTCGTAAATTATAATTTGAATTGAACTACAAACGGTTTTTCTATTACGCAATAACCAACACTTCCCATAGTATGCCCCCAGTAGTTAAAATATGGTTGATGATAACGAGACAGACGTACCTTTTCCGTCAAATATAATAAAGTTATCTCGATGTTTTGTCAAGTCGTAAAAACCGTGCGTTGCAGGGGCGGGTCGCTAGTAAGTATCTAAATAATAAAGGACCTCCACCAGGAGCCACAATTAAGGTTACACTAGTCAGTGATTCCTCCATACTCGTCGTATGGAGTTTACTCCACTGTGTGATATTGTACATTAAAAATTACATCTACTTGTCTCGTCATTATCTAGCACAGTACGGATCAAGAATTTAAAAAAAATTGGTTTGAATGTTATGAGCGTCGAAACTTCCAAATTTCAACGCATCTTTGTATGTAAATGGCAAAATTATTGAATAGATTCAAGATTTCATATAACTTTATTTTGGTCTTACACTCGAAGGTCTGTTCATGAAATTTTACGCTCGTTTTCGTTATAAAACATCGTCTATTTCAATAAATAAAACTAAATTAATAAACTAAATAGCATGCATATTAGCCACACCCGCCAACTAGTTCGAGCCGTCGACTAGTGCAACCTTAAGAACCAATATGGTATACCTACATATATGGTTTGATTAGCTATTCTACTAAAGTTTGTGCCAACGACACAGGCATTCCACAAATTTTAATCTAAAAAAGTCAAATTAAGTACCACAATAAAAGATGGTCCGAACAGATTCTATTTAAAAATCGAACACAAGAATCTGATTTAAATAAACGCCCTTCCGAGGCTGTTTTGTAACTATTTGTAAATTATGTTGGCTACAAGTCAAGGTCACAGTGTTTTCTTTTTTAAACCAACCCAAGGTCAATGTTACTTAATTTTGGATTATTTGTTTTGATACCAAAGCCTTTTCGGCCTAGCTACTAATTATTACGTTACGAAGGGTTCAAGTAAGTTTATTGAAACTTTTGTTATTCGATTCTTCAATGGTCAGTATAAATTCTGACTGTCTTAAAGGGAGTTCCTTTTTTCTGGCAGGTCATTAGACAAATGACGGTATCCGATGGCAAAGGAGTGAGAAACGTCAATTTAATGGATTGAAAATCTGTCAAAAGGTCAAGGGAATAGGATTTCTTCGGCTTCAGAAGCCGAAATGAAATGTCCTTTACATTCAAACAGATCTATCGGATTTCGAATCGTTATTATGTCTTCTTAACCGATAGTTTTCTTACTTTTTTGGGAACTGTTAAGAGGCTTACAACAGCTAAAGCGCGGTCACTGTCTGCATAGAAAAGAAAGAGAAGCGCGATGACACAACGCTGGTAATTTATTGCAAAATACGAAGCAATTATCTGTTTACAAAAAATCTATTGATTGGATTAAAACACTATTACGTTAGTATGTTGCTTGTAGAATAATCTGACAAAAAATCAGAATGATTTAATGCATAGTAGTATGGTTTTTAATCGTTAAAAGAAATTTTTAGAGGTATCTTCGTGTTTTCTTTCTATCGTATCAAAATTAGTTGTATTATGTTTTCAACACACTATCAAATTAGAAAAAATCCTGAAGAATAACATATATTTTTCTGATTTTGTTTACTGCAGTGGATCATATACTTTTAGGCATTATAAAACTTTCGTTTAGGTCCTGTAGTCGCCTTAAGCGTTAGTAAAATTTGAACGCAAGAGTTTCAGAATCATGTACTTAATTCATGGTAACAGATTGCGCGACAATGTTCCTTCCACCCTGTATAGGCTCATATTCTCACAGCTCTAATAGATAGATTCCATGTAAGTCAATTGCAGGCCACAGATGATACTGGATGTTTGTACCTCGTTAATTACGACCACAGAGTCCATAAAATGAATAGAGATCCTAAATAATAAGGATTCGAGGTACCTAAGCATTTACAAATTTGACAAAAAAAAAATGAAAATGATAAAAAATCTAAATTACCATTGTTGAGTTAATTATTACAGCACTTGGGATGTAATACCCGGAAGATTTTTCATTTAAAGAAAATACTGTTAATTAGGGTATCTCAGCTATCACTAAATGACTCGCCTTGATAAAAGAAACCTTTTGACTCTTCTCATTGAGAAACACTCTATTTATTGTTGCAAAGTAAAACAAAATCCGTTCAGTAGTTTTCGAAATACGTGTTTCCAATCAGAATGACACGTCCAACTGACTTAATATTATGTAGATGCCTAGCGACGTAGTGGGATCAGAATGCCTCTCTATCTATTTAACCGCTCTATGCCATAGACTAATGGCCTGTCAATACGGCCATAATCGCCTTTAGCCTCGGCTTTATTAATAGTCTTAGTACCAGATAAAGTCTTAATAGGAACAGTTAAAGTAAGTACTAGACATTTAATTCTATTGAACCCCGCTGACTGGAGTTACGTAACTTTTGTGTGGATGACGCGGTCAATCTATCAATATCTATTTGATTGTAAACATGCTTCCTTGGGTACCTATTCCATGCTAATAGTGCCTTGGCGAATAAGCGAACTCCAGTCCAGACCACCCACATCAGTCACCTGATGTGGGTGGTCTTAACTTAATGTCCTATGTAGGATATTTTAAATCGATTCGCAGCTCAATTATATGTCAGTGATCGTAAAGTATCGAGATGTTTCTGTCACTTTGGAGCCTAAGATGTTGGCGCGAGAGGATGTTAAGTGTGGTTTGAGAATTCGGGAGGAAAGCACGTCTTATTCACGTTGCAGAATGTCAAGTGTTATTGAAACTGCCATTCGCCAACACGTGTTGATCATTGCTTGCTCCCTCTCTTTGAGTTTGTCTTGTCATTGTCCTACAGTGGGTCCACTACAGGCTCATAAAATATCGTTATATTCATGACATTCTTTTACCAAGACAATGCAAACAAATCATTCTACCCTTGATTTCCATTTACCAATATTGCTTTTGAATTAAAAATCGATACATCCAGGCATTACCACCATTCAAGGACCCGAAATCTAAAATTCACACTGAAAGTTTGACCTCGTTTTTAAAATGACCACACATTGAAGATTTTTGTAGGTCATTTGAAGTACTTAAAAGATCAACATTTATTGTGAAATTGCACAACAAAATGTAATGGTCACAAAACGCGCGCAAAAATTATAATATTTGGTTGCATTTGACCTTAGAATACGTCAAAAAGTATTATATTTTTATATACGTAAAATTAAATTGGACATTGCTTCATAAAAACTGAAAGTATCATTAAAGTTTGAAAAGGTTTTTGACAGATATTCATTAATTGAGACGCAACCGTAAGCAATTTAGAAATGGCGAGTAAGGTTATTCAATAGGATGGTGGGTAGTATGGACCTTGATTGTAATTATAACGTTATGATTATGTCATTTCCCTACGCTCAACAGCAGTTAACGATTATTGAAGAGAGAAATCGTGAAAAGAAATCTGGGCTCCCGCAAACAGGCGCGACGCGACAGCGCGCAACTTCATGGAAATTGTTCTACAAGAGTCTCGTCGCACCTATCTGCAGGAGCCTTTATGCGAACATAAATGTAGGTATAGAGCACAATTTTTTTTGCGAATTGGTGGTTTTTCCCGTATTCAAATTTATTCGAAGGAGGAAACTGCCTAATATGTCAGATAAATCAGAAGCTTACGGTGGTTGTTATCTATCGATCTCCATCTCTTAACTCAAAACACAATTTTGAAAGTTTCACATCTAGCCTGAATGGTGTATACGGAGCAATCTCGTCTTGCCCTAATATTGCCCTTATTGGTGATATAAATATCGATATAAGGCCGGACATCATGAACGACCGGATTTTTGATTACCTTACACTGAATGCCTCTCACGGTCTCTTACCAACTCACTTTTTCCCTACTCGCCTCGAACACTGTATTGACCACATACTTCTCAAGTCTAACCTCCCCTCTACCACACTTGTGTTGGACTCGCATATTACAGATCACAAACCTATCCTACTATCTGTTACTCACGCCAATCCTGTACGTAAAGTAGTTTATGTTACCACTTGTCTAGACTACGAAGCAATCATCTCAGAGCTAGAAGAGACGGACTTTTCTGTAATATACCACCTCGAAGATGTAAACGCAGCCATGAATGAATTTGTAAACTTAATAAATACAGCTATCTCAAAACACTCAAAGCAAGTCAAAGTTCCTAGGCGTAAAATAACCATTAAACCATGGATGACTCCCGGTCTCCTGAGATGCATTCAAAATCGTGACAAAATGCACATGAATTCAAACAAGGACCCTCACAATGAAGTTCTTAAAATAACCTACACTCGCTACCGAAACTTCTGTAATGAATTACTTAGAAAGTTAAGAACTTCTTATGAAACAAATGAGCTTGAAAAAGGCAGGAATAACCCTAAAAAGCTGTGGACAACAATTAAAAAAATAACCAACACACAGAAAATACATTCTTCCGCCTCTGAACTCCTAAAAATTCACGATAATCCAAAAGCCGCCTTAAATAAAGTTTCTCAGTTTTTTTGTAACGTGGGAAAAAATCTGGCGGAAAATATTACTTCTCGGAACCCTGCTCCAGCAATCTTCTACAATCCTTCCACCCCCTTACATTTCACGCATACTCCCCCAGTCAACTCACTTGCTCTACTGGATGTGGACGAAGCTGAAGTAGAGTCACTTATCCTTCAACTACGCAGTGACTGCTCAGTCGGTTGGGATGGGATATCATCCTTCTTATTGAAAAGCTGCCGTCACATCCTGGTCCCGGTCATTACATATCTCTGCAATCGGTGTTTAGACACAGGTACCTTTCCGGATGCTCTCAAAAGGGCTGTGGTACATCCCATTTACAAGAGCGGGGACAGGAACTGTGTCAACAATTACAGACCGATAGCAGTTCTGCCTGCTCTCTCGAAAATCCTTGAAAGGATTCTCAATAATGGTCTTAAGAGCTTTCTTAATAAACATCATATTATTGCTCCGAATCAATATGGCTTCCGCTCGGGGGTGTCGACTGAGGATGCAATACTTGACTTCACACAACAAGTGGCAATGGATCTTGATAATAAAACCAAATGCTTGGGTATCTTTTTAGACCTTTCCAAGGCATTTGACACAGTTTCTGTTCCCAAACTTATCCTTAAGTTAGAGTCAATAGGCGTACGTGTTTTACCTCTTCAAATTTTCACTGACTACTTAAATCATCGCTCTCAATGTGTTAAAATTGACAAGTACATTAGCGATGAGACAACTATCACTTATGGCGTTCCACAAGGGAGCATATTGGGCCCCACGCTGTTTCAGATTTACGTCAATGAACTGTGTAAGTTGCAACTACCAAAATGCAAGATATATGCCTATGCGGATGACACAGCGGTTTTAGTCAGTGGGTCCACATGGGATGTTGTTAAAACAAAAGCGGAGGCAGCTCTGTCTGAAATAATGCAATGGCTTAACTCAAATTTGCTCACTCTCAACTTGCAAAAAACTAATTACATTTCATTCGCAATCCGTCGTAACACTACACCGCCTCAAGACTTCTCTATAACAGCTCACTCTTGCTTGAACTCAGCCGGACCCTGCGACTGTCCCACACTTATCAGAACCAATAGTGTGAAATATTTGGGTGTACTAATAGATGATGGGCTAAAATGGGACAGGCAGATTGATGCCCTCACCACCAGAACTCTACGACTCATACACATCTTCACGTCACTCAGGGAGTCAGCTAATGCGGATACGATTAAGATGGTCTACTACGCTCTGTGTCAATCCGTTCTTGGGTATTGTATTACTGCTTGGGGTGGTGCATGGAAAACTAACTTTCTTAGAGTAGAGAGAGCGCAAAGAGCGATTCTCAAAGTAATGTCGAGTAAGCCCTACAGATACCCAACAACGGATATCTACTCCGACTGTATGGTTCTAACGGTCCGGCAGCTCTTTGTGCTACGATCGGTCCTAAGGAAACATGCCTGCCTACCACTCTATGATCGCAATAAACGAACACTTCGTCTCCCACGCATTCAGCACAAAACCAGTTTTGCTAAGCACCAATACTACATCCTAAGCACTCACTTATATCAAAAAATTCACCAAGTGCTGGGTATCTCAGACCTAAATACACAAATGGTCAAATCAAAAGTAACGGAGTGCCTTCTACAGAAGGACTATGCTTTTACAGAGTCCTTAGTCTCCTTCATCGCCTAATGTTCATTTATACTTTACACGCATTACGCTCACACTTACATAACATAAATACATTCACTCAACAAACATAACCCTCACAACACATTCATATATTCATAAACACTTACACACATACAACACACTCACGCAGACACAACCTACACTTCCCTAATATGTAACAACTGCGCATCGCTCATCAACTTTATCATTTTATCACTATTATTAATTAAGCTAGTTTTATTTTTAATTTTTATTAATTTATTATTATTAGTTTTTATTAGTTTTGTTTTTCCGTTTCCATTAAATACTAAGATTTAATTCAAAGGGATGAATCGACACATCTATTTTTGTCATTAACTATGTTTAAGACCCTTGTGGCTGATCACTGTCTCTTAAGATACAGGTTTACCTAGTTTAAGAGGCAGGGAGGCATTCTTGAGTACAGATTTTAATGTACAACCAAATGTATACAATGTACACCTTCCCATCTGTATTTTTATGGAAAATAAATTTATCATTTAATTTATCATTTATTCATAATGATAAGTAAAATAACGCCTGAAGAGGTTTTCAGTTAGTTCAAAAACACATTGTTGACATTGCTTGAACCATAACGTATGACAATTCTTAAAAACGGTACTCCCTGGTCATCTTACCTACTATAACTATCGCAACCTAGGTACATTCTATTTTGCACCCCAATAGCGTAACACAATTTTAATTCGAAATTTGAATTTCGCGGGCTAACCTGAAGGTTCCGCCTTAAAGACAAATACTATAACTACACGACAGTCATACGCTCACCACACAACACTCCAGACTTACTGTCAAGATCTTCTTCCATTCTGATAATCACAAAAATACCAAAAAGGGCAAAAAGCCAATACGAAATTGCTTAATTTTCACTTTTGTAAAGATAATCACACCTAATAAATAACTGTGCAAGCGCAATAATTTCGCAGCTTATAGAATTAACAACAGTTTAGTTCTAAATGTCAGTAAACTCACCTTTTCTTATTCAATTTGCACTATCTAACTCTCGTGTTAGCACGAGCTTTAAGAGTCGCATATCTACTTAAAAAATTTGGCGAGGCAGCAATGTTGATGTTCGTCAAAATGAAAATTCCTTTTTTAAATTCATAGGCTGAGAATCAGCACTTTTTGATCGTCAAATTTTTTATCATTTAGAGTTAGCTGACCCGACAGACTTTGAACTGTACTTTCTCATACAAAAGTCCCATAGAAAAACGACGTTCAGGTTTCCCAGAATTTGAAACTTTTTCAAATTTTCTTTCCATAACAACCTGGAGGTCTACTCCCTAAACATGAAATCCTTAGTTACGGCCGAAGTTACGGGCGTTTTCAACTCCGTATCACCTACGAACATAAGATTACTTTGGAGCCCGAACTAAGAATGAATGACAACACGATTTGACAGTTGTCCCTCCTCGCGATGTTTTTGCCCGTCCGCAAATTTTAATCTGTTACTTATTTTGACGGATCAACTACTTTCGGACCTGCCCGTATTTTCTTTGAAGGACTTAGACAGTACACCCCTGGGCCGGCAGTCTCGACATTAGATAGCGACAAAAATCTGTCGCTAAGTCGTATCGATGTCAAATTCCTTTAATAGATTTTCAACTTTATTTCGAAAGCATAAGGTTGAAAATCTATTAAAGAAATTTGACATCGATACGACTTAGCGACAGATTTTTGTCGCTATTCATGTCGAGACTGCAGGGCCTGGATTCGGAATATAACGAACATTTTAAATTAAAACGTAGCCTATCGGTCCAGTCCAGCCGTTCTTAAGTGATGCGCTAACTAACGAACAGTATTTCATTATTATTTTAAAAAGGGCCCAATCTCTAAATAAAAAAAAATCCCTTAGGTATAAGTTTACGAGTAAAAAAAGTCACCCCGACCCTTACACAGGGTGGCAGGGACATCGACGCGCAACTTGTGACCATGGATTCAATACATTAATCTAAACCCCCTGGGGCGTTGAAATACATCGCCAGATACCAAAAAAAAAACACGTGTGGCACTCGGGGACTGCCGCGGTAAAGCTATTGCATAGCATTTTTTATCAACTTATGCAATTAGAATTATTTATTAATTTTTTTATCTTTGCAGTATTTTATTTTCTTTGATATTAATTCAAGTACAGTCGTACCATATACATACACGTTAAGCGAACGCTCGACCGAGCTACATGGAAGGCGGAGTGGGGGGTGTTAGGTTTTATTTTCGATACGGAATTTCTTGATTCGGTCGCCGCGCTCAAAGCCCGCGATAAAAGCTATGCAATAGCTTAAAAAAGAACTGTTCCGAACTTTTAACCACGTAGGTAGTACACTTTTCTGCGAAGCAGCAGATTTTTTTTTTGACATCCGACGAAAAATTTCTACGCAGGTGGGTCTAGAATCATGTGCTGAATTCATGTTTTCAGTTTGCGCGTCAATTTCCCTGCCACCCTCTAAATGACCCGTTGTAATGAAACCATAGCTAATCGATAGATAGATATATATATATATAGATAGAGAGTAGATCTAATTCGATCCCAACGGCATCTATTGAGCTGAGCTATGAGACAACTCTATATATTTGTATGACCTACAAGTAGTTGTTCCGGGTCTGGCTGTTTGTGTATGTGAGTTTTTAAATGTTTGTAAACGCACCCACAATACAGGAGAAATTCCTAGTGTGGGGCAACGTTTTTTATAAAAAAAATAAAAAAAAAAAAAAACTCTGTTATCAGCGGAATTATGTTGTGTATGTAAATCCTCTACCCTATTGTAATATGTACGAGCTGACATTTTTTTTTTTATTATTTGCTCGTTAATGACATCTATATCTTAGGAAAGGAATAAAGGCTGACTGCACCTAGAATCAAAGATTAATTTCCTACATGCACAGAGCTGCATTCGTACTAGAATCTTAATGAATAGTAAATGAACTCGGGCATTTACTAATGAAGCAAATGATCGATGATGGTGTCTTAGAAAATAATCTTAGATGAGAGTTAGGAAGATATTCTGTGCGTTCGTACTTCAATAAAAATGTAGGCCATCTTCATTTAGAAAGAAAAGAAAGAAAGAAAATAAATTTATTTGGCCCAGGTTAAGGCACACAATAACCACACAACTAGAAGAAAACAATTGATGTTATTGAGTAAAGGCCAACAGAGTAACAATTAGGACAAACTCAGAGAATTTACTTCAATTAAACTATTTTGGTACAAGCACATTTGTACTGTGAAGGAATCGGTCAGACAGAAAGTTAAAGGAAGTGTCTATATTGAATTAATTGAGTTTTAATTGAATGATTTTATTGTAGTAAAGTATTGTTTAACAAATAACATTGTGCAGATTAAAACGATGTACATATCACGCGCACTAATAAATTTCAACACTTGGCAACTTTCAATAGCGATTTTTTCGTGAAATAACGAATGCAACGTTGAAATGCGACATAACGCATAAATCTATGGGTTCGAAAATACTATTTTCGTAACAACATAAAATTTCATTGAAAAATTAAGGAGAAAATCGCTTTTGAATTAAGCCAAGTGTATACATATGAATGCTCGTGACTGCACATGTATATAAAAAAGGAGGGGAAACAATCATAGGGCTTAAAAAAATTATAGAAAATTCGTCCGCATTGCTGTCAACAGGAAAAGTGTTGAATGATTTTTTGGCCATAAAATATACATGTACATATTTTCATTAATATTTTAAGAGTACACTCTTAAAAAGCTTAAGCGTAAGTCTTAAAGCTTACAAGCTTATACAGGATGGCAAGGACATCGACGCTTAAGCTGTTACCATGGATTCAGTAAATGATTCTGAACCCCCCTACGTTGAAATTATTCGCCGGTTATAAAAAAATAATTGCTGTTCCATACATTTTGACCGCGTAGGTACGGCAATTTTCTATAAAACAGTAGATTTTTATTTTGATAACAGACAAAAAAATCTACATCCTAGTGTAGAAAATTTTGTGTAGGTCTAGAATCATGTGCTGAATTCATGGTTTCAGTTGGCGCGACGATGCCACCCCGTACATTATGTAAATATTATCTTACTCGCTACTCGAATACATGAAAGGTTTCTGATTAGCCTTAATTAAAACCACGTCAAAGTCAAAAGAGCTTTACCTACTACATTTTATTTTCAGGAAACCACAAGAATGGCGACCGTTTCGTAACAATCATAACTGTATCGTAATACTCCGAAGTCATTTATCAAAAATTTTAAGTCCCAGAAGAACCCATTTCTATTTTTGAATTAAGAACAAAATCTGCCTCTCAATACCGTGGTATTCTGTTCAAAAACAGCTGATCCGGTATTCCAAGAAATTATTTCAACATTAAATTTCTGTGAAAATTGTGAAAACAATTTATTTAATACAGTGAAGACTTTTCTAAGCAGTAATCGCTTTTAAAATAAATGTCGTAGTATTTTTATTTTTCAATACCTAATCTTTAGACATTCCACAAAGAGAATCTTCAACGCGCTAAGTTTGCACACACGACGAAATATCAAGCTATACATTTCCAGGTTTAGCTGGCCTCGCATTGTATAGGCTTTTCTTACAATGAGAAGTCAGCTTATACTGGAAATGTATAGCTCGATGTGTGGTCGTGCGTAAACACGATCGAGATTGATCCGGAAATAATTGGTTACCACTTTTGACAACAATTCCCTTTAAATTGAAACTTCACTGAGATTTAAACTATCTACAATGCGATTCAATTAAGAATAGGAATGACCTTGCGCCATATTGAGACGTTTTAGCGAAACAGCGCCTCATTTACTCATATTAATTGTTCGGTGCAATAGTTTATTAATATTATTTTTATTCCACGAACGGCACCTACATACTGTTTCTGGTGATGGGAATAAACTCTAAAATGAAATGATCATGAAATCAATTAATTAATTAAATGGTGATAATATAGTTATGCACTCGGTTTAAATTTATCTGTAGCGGTATCTAAATCGCCACATGCGAGCTACACGTCACACTGACAACTAGCGCAACTAGCATATTTACAACATCCCGACATCAACCGTTGGGCAGTTGCCCACCAGACACGACACTCGTCTGGTCGGAGGATCCTCCCTTTTCAATAGAGTAAAAATGAGCTTTACATCCTGTTCCTCATACCTCTATATATCAATAAAAGCGTTCATAACGTTACAAATACAATAATTTTGCGGTAACATTATGAATTTTTAACGTAAACACCTATTTGTTGTGGTAAACCTAACAATGCAGCTTTGAATGGGGATATAATTTACAACAACATAAAGACACCACAAGACTGTTATACAGGGTTAGTTTTCAAAGACCTGCTAAATTTTCAGAGATGATTCAGAATGCATGAAATTAAAAAAGAAAAAAAGCAACAATTACTACAATGTTTTGTTATTAGTGATATATGTATTAGGTAGGAATTCACGATGGTTAGAATATCAAACTTCAAATTTGAAACTTAAAGTATTAATTCAAATCAAAAGCCAGCGGGGTAGTTGCGTAACACACCAACAGTAGGAATGGCTTCCATTTTGACAGTTCAACAACATTCATTGCGTTATTTACGTTGTTAAGCAGACAAATTTTTCGAACATGTGAAGCAATGGATTAGTAATAGGCTTCAAAATTATTCAAATTGTTATAGATAGTGTGTTACGCAATTACGGTGCAGATATTGGAATGCGCATTAAGAAAGAGGTGCGGCGTGAGAGGTAGGGATGCGTAGACGACCCGTGTGCCGGCCGCCGACGCACAGTTGGGAACATTATAATAATGCTGATTCGAGTTTTAGTGTGTGCGTCGCCGAATTATATTACAAGTACTTTAAAGCGCGTGCGGTCTTAGTGATTGAATTGAATTGATTTCCTCACGTTCTGTTTTTTAGAAGCGGACAGGACTCACAAAGTTATAAAAAATAAAAAATTAATCGTAAATTGAAAATATTATTAAATTTATTAAATTATAATTATTAAATTGAAAATTTGACAGGTCTTTGAAAACTAACCCTGTATAATAAATATTACTAGCAACCTGCGCATGCTTCGCACGGGTGCAATCTACTGATGTGACCACAATGACATGTCAAAAGATCGAGATTTCTATGCTATATCTAAATCCAACTTTATTATATATATTATTATACACATAAACCTTCCAGAATAAATTATCTAAATGATGGTAATGATGATTGGTATGATGATGATGATGATGATGACAACTGCATCAATATCCGTTGCGCAGTTTAGAAGAACAACGCGGTCACACAGACATATACGAAAAGCGACTTTTGCGTATAACGTGTACTAGCGACCCGTCCTTGGGGGCCTTTTTTTTTTTTTTTTGGCTGGGAAATCATCAAATGACCTCTCGCGCACTGGGCGGAGCGGAAGGGCGTGTCAGACTATTACTGACTAAAACCCACCCGTGTTCCTTCAGTTGCCTGTGCGCAAGGCCCACGGTAACTCTTTCGATCAATCCGCAACCCCTGCAGGCATCGGCCCTATCGGATCCCGTCAAAGGTTGACATTTCTTTGAGGCGCGCGTGGAACACGATGCGCCGTCGACCCGGGCCGGTCCGGGCCGGGCCTACTGTCGTAATTCCGTCAACGAAGATACTGGTCCGTCCGAAATTAGTTTGAAACTTCGGAGTGAACCCTACACCCGATTAGTTAAGGGGACTACAGGACCTAAATTAAAGTTTTATAAGACCTAAAAGTATATGATCCATCGCAGTACCTAAACAAAATCAGAAAAATACATGATATTCTTCAGGATATATCTAGTTAGATAGTGTGTTGAAAACATAATACAAATAATTTGATACGATAGAAAATAATCACGAAGATACCTCTAAAAAACGTCTTTTAACGATTAAAAACCATACTAATATACATGCAATCATTCAGATTTTTTGTCAGATTATTCTACAAGCAACATATTAACGTAATAGTGTTTAAATTTTTTTAGTCCAATCAATAGATTTTTTGTAAATAGATAATTGCTTCATATTTTGCAATAAATTACCAGCGTTGTGTCATCGCGCTTCTCTTTCTTTTCTATGCAGTCCGACAGTGACCGCGCTTTAGGCAGCTGTTGTCAGCCTCGTTAACTTTTCGGACAGATAAAAACACATCGGAAGTAGAGACAACAGACTGTCACATCGTGGTGTCATCCATTCTTAGTTCGGGCCTCAAACTAATCTTATGTCCGTAGGTGATACGGAGTAGGAGACGCCCGTAACATAGGGCGAAACTACAGATTTCTTGCTTAGAGAGTAGAACCATGCTTCGCACGGATTTTACAAGTTGACAACAGCGCCATCAGTCCAAAACTATCCTATCTTTCAAGGTGAAACAAACCATACACATTCACAAAATTTCATTGAAATCGATTGGGTGTTTTTTTTTTTTATATATTAAGATATATTAATTATTTATTATTGGCTTATATATGACGTGACATCGTTTGACATAAGCACTTAGTTTCCATCGCACGGAGAAAGAGAAAAGAGATTTATAAAGTTGATAATTAAGTGTTTTATTACGTTAGAAGATTGATAAACAGATGGTTAGAAAGTGGACCAGAATCTTACAGACTATACTTAGCATTCCTAGCGCTAATTAACAAACAGCGGCATGGAAAAGGTAAAAGATAAGTCCTCATCTTTTTGTTTTACATTTTTTCAATATTAAAGGAAATTGTAAGTAGGTACGTTTGGTACATTCCAAAAGAAAAAAAAAAAAAAAAATTTTTGCTTGCCATTTTGGACTACTGTACAAACGGGGTGAATAGGGATGCAGGGGTGAATCGGGACACCCTGGGCGTCGGGAGTCAATTGCCGACTCCCGGCCACCGTAGGCGCAGGCTTGCGGACGGCGAGCAATGGGCAGCTCATCGTCCGGTAAGGACCAGCGGGGTAATTACGTAACACACTAACAGTAGAAATGGGTTTCGTTTTGACAGTTCAACCACATTCATTGCATTATTTACGTTGTTGAGCAGACAATTTTTTCGAACATATGAAGCAATGGATCAGCAATAGGCTTCAAAATGATTCAGATTGTGATAGATAGTGTCTTACGTAATTAGGGTGCAGGCCCGGGTCGACGGCGCGTCGGTTCCACGCGCACCTCAAAGAGATGTCAGCACCATTGACGGGGTCCGATAGGGCCGATGCCTGCCGGGGTCGCGGATTGATCGAAAGAGTTACCGTGGCCCTGGCGCACAGGCAACTGAAGGAACACGGGTGGGTTTTAGTCAGTAAGAGTCTGACACGCCCTTCCGCTCCGCCCAGAGCGGGAGAGGTCATTTGAATATATCCCACCCAAAAAAAAAAAATGGTTGATTCGGGACGAAACTTTAAAAGTGATTTTAACATTGAAATAATATAGTTAGTTGCCAACTAGGGCACCTAATCGTTAATTATGATACAATAAACATATTAGAGTCCTTTTTTGGTAACAAACTATATTATTTCAATGTTAAAATCCCTTTTAAAGTTTCGTCCCGATTCACCCCTGCATCCCTATTCACCCCGTTTGACGGTACTAGAAAAAATTACGGGATTTACCCCGCTGCTGGCAATTTAAATCCACACAAAAACACAAAATACAGCATACAAAAGTAAATACTAAACTACATTCTTACAAATAAATAATAATAAATTATATTTCTGATTCTGATTCTGAAATCATGACAGTGTATTTACTCAGAGCCCAATCAAATAACTGATTTATATTACTATTATGATTAAGCTACATTTAGTACCTAAGTCAATTTTATCGAAATCGGTTCAATGTTTTAGACGTGAAAACGTAATAAACAAACGGACAAACAAGAGACAGTTTCACATTTATTATATAAGAGCACGTAAAAATATCGCGACGGTATTTTATTGCGCACTGGATTTTCAAGTCTCGGTGTTGAACCGAGCATTGAGAATCCAACACAGAGTGCATCCCAAAATGCGTCGAAAAAACGCGCTGTTGGATTTTCAACTCTCGGCGCCAAGCAGTGTGTCTAAGATCCAGTGCGCGAAAAAATCCCACCGCGATATTTTTACGTCCGTGCGAAAGTGGACTTAAATCCTAATTTGAAACGGAAATTGCTGTTCTATATTCAAAGTTTTTTTAAATTGGTATTTTAATAAGCAAATACATTAAAAATTAAAAGTTGTTTTGTACTGGTAGGTATGTAAATTCATTACGACATACGTACACATACTGCCATACTTTACAAATCTAAAATTTTGCAAGCAGGAAATTCTTAGTTTGCGTCTAGTTTCGCCGTTGCGTAAGCAGATCTCTGCAGTTGCATCTGACCTGCTTTTGACCCGTCATTATGATGCTTTCATACCGAGTAGCATATAGACTAGCGACAAAATTACATTCCTCAACAGAACATAACATAACATCACGCCTGTAAACCCAAAGGGTGGAGCAGAGATGTACGAATAGTACACCCACACTTCGCTAGTTATATTTAAGTCCCATGTAATAGGGGGCGAGCCTATTGCCAACAACCGGGCACAAATCCAGACTCTGAACTGCTACTGAGAAATTCCAGATAGAAAAACCTAATAACAATTTGCCCGACCCGGGAATCGAATCCAAGACCTCAAGCTCAGCAGTAGTGCTGGCAACCACAGGACCAAGAAGGTAGAGCTTGAACTTTTTTCTGTTATTCTGTCCCTTTTGGTGGTCGAGGTTGTGTGATACACACACAAGCATAAAATGGACGGTGGAGTATCAATATTTAATAACTAACATTTTAGCGATTTTCACTTTATTGCATATTCGTAGGTAAAATATGAAATCCTTAACCTGAAAATATTTGATTGAAATCATTATCACCATCACAAGCGTTTCCTACTATTTTTTAAATATATGTAACTTTTTGATTCAAATGTTAAAAACTATAGCTAACTAGCTTTTCGCCTCCTGTAAAATCATGATTTTGTAGATAATAGATTTGATACTACACCGTCGAAATGTTGGATGATATTCGTACAACAAAGATTGTGCAAACTGATGAATTTTATTTGGTAATTTGTGCTATGCGAGATGGGGGTATCCATCTCGCACAACACAAATTACCAAATAAAATTCGTCTGTTTGCAAAATCTTTGTGCAAACTGACGGCAAATGCCTCCAGATTCTAACTTTTTTTTAAAGAATGTTTAATTTACTCTTAGATCTGTGCAACTTAAAATTACAGTGAGATAACTTGTATTAGAAGGGATGGTGTATGCAGGTAGGTATCTAATTTTAGACAAAAAAAAATGCGTTTAGCTTTTATCGTATTGTTTTTGTTTTGCATTTTACATAAAAACGGTTTTACAAAAAAAGAAAAAACAACCGACTTCCGAAATTAAAGTTATTTTTCTCTTTGTACTGTTTTTATTTTTTGAAAGTCGGGTGTTTTTTTTTTTTTTTTGCAAATAGTTTTTATTTTGCACTTTTTATTTGTAGTACCTACCCCACAAAAAATCGTATACCACTACTTGCTATGTAAATAACAGTGACAGGAATTTACTATAAAATCATCAATGGGAAAAATATACGTATTATTGAAGCTAACTGAAAAACTACCGAAGCCAAGTTAATACAATTTATAAGGGACCACCCCTGAGGCATACCCTATCCATTAAAAAAAAATATTTTCGAAATCGATCCACCATTGCCGGAGATATCGCGTAATAAACATACAAAAAAAACAAAAGAATTGAGAACCTCCTCCTTTTTGAAGTCGGTTAAACATTGTAAATGTATCGCTCACAGTTCAATTTCAATTTCTTAAGTATAATTTTAGATTTAGAAATGAAACAAATAATTTAGTATTGAATACGCTGTTATTAATGGAAATTTAATGCAAATGATTTAGACATCATTAACATACAGTCACTGAGTTCTGAAGTTTATTATCAAATGTAATTAATTATATTAATTTGTGTTAATCAGATGCAGATGGGTCCATTTTGTTACACGTTTGTTTTGTAATTTTTAACCGACTTCAAAAAAGGAGGAGGTTCTCAATTCGACTGTACTTTTTTTTTATGTGTGTTAGCTCAGATTTTTTTTCTGGGTGAACCGATTTGGATGATTCTTTCTTTATTTGAAAGCTGGTGCTTCACATGTGGTCTCATTTAAATTTGATCAAGTTCTGACCAGTAGTTTTTGAGTTATCCTTAATAATGCGTATTTTTTCCACTTAGTTTAAATTGATGATGTTTTAATAATTTCCTGTCACGGTTAATTACATATCAAGTAGGTGGTATACGAATGTGTATGAGGTAGTTACCACAACTAAAAAGTGAAAAATAAAAACTTTTTTACAAAATAACGTAATATAATAAGTTATTTGTCACGTCTTTTTGTGTTTTTTTTGGAATTCGGTTGTTTTTTTGTAAAAAAGTTTTTTAAACAAATAAATCGAGATATTGTCCGATATAAGAAGGCCTTAATATTTGTGATGAATTTTCATAATATTATAATAGACTTTCAGATATGTACCAACCAGCACTGGGCCCGCGTGGTAGATTACAGCCCACTCCCTCTCAAAGAGAGGAGGCCTGTGTCCCAGCAGTGGGAACATTACAGGCTGATTATGTATGTATGTAGACTTTCAGAAACATTTTCTTTCATTAAGAAACAAGGCAAAGTAATTATAATCCTGGCTTAATGCAAGCTTTGAATCAGCAATCAACCAACTCAGCCTATAGCAGTGCATAGGCCTCTCCCATGCTGCGCCACAACATCCTGTCCTCCGCCTTCCGCATCCAGTCTATCCCAGCCGCCTTTTTGAGGGCGTCCCTTACTACGCTTGCCGATACGCGGTCACCACTCCGGGACTAGTCTGCTCCACCGGCCATTGGTCCTCTGACAAACATGGCCAGCCCACTGCCACTTCAGCTTGCTTACTCTGCAAGCTATAACGGTAAATTCGATTCTTTTCCGGGTAATTCTGATTTTATCCTTCAAAGAAACCCCGAGCATAGCCCGCTCCATAGCGCGCTCAGCGACCTTAAATTTGTGGACCAGCCCGACTAATATATCAGCGTTCACGTTTCGGAACCGTATGTTATAACGGGCAGGACTTCAATCTTAGGTAAGACTAAAATAACATCCTGTTGGTTCCTAGATAACACAATTACCTTTTGTTACTATAATTTAGTTAATTACTGGAAAAGATAATTAAGTACCCAGATCTTGCTGGCGAAAATATAATAATTACTTAAACAGCATTAGGTATACGTAAGAATTTAAAGTAATAAAAAATCCTATGCAAATTACAATTTGTAAGCAACAGTAGACAAAAATTAACATTTGTAAGAAACAAATTTCAATAAAAATTTAAACAAGCCGAGAAGCAAATGGCTTCTTTCACCATTTCGGGTCGTTTCTAAATGAGAATTTAATTTAAATAATATTGCTTAATCTAAACAAACAAGTTAAAATGATAACACTGACCTCTTGGGCAAATAAATATAAGAATCTGCGTTTAATTATGAAACTCGAAGTTTTATAACAAGTAACAGATAGACGTAGAAGAGATTCTTTTGAAAGAGCTCAGTATGGGGAAGTACTGTAGGGCTTGTACGAACCTTGGTACCGGAATAGTTATGAGTCGCACATTGGAACGGATGTATGGGAGAGATTGGACATAGGTATTTCCGAGAAAAAAAAATCTTATTTTGAAAAACGAATAATGCCATCGTATTTAGTTATCAAATGCCTTCAAAACTTGTTCTGACAAATTTCTTTCTATCTCTCGTATTTCGGAAGTTATTTAAGAAGATGGTGTACTATGAAAATGACTGTATCGAGCTGTATGCCGCCTGATTCCGGACTCGTTTCAAGTTGTGGTCTTTACTATCATACGATTCACGTCGCGTGTCGCGCCTGTTTGAAGGAGTTCTTCCTTCAAACAGGCGCGACACGCGACGTGAATCGTCGCGACACAAAGGCACCGCTCGTTGCGCGACAGGCGTTGCGGGGCGCATAGCAAAAGCTACATTTACTGCTAAGACACATGGTGCGTCGTCATTAAATAAAAAGCAATACTGAACTTTAGCTATTTAGTTCAAGAGGACGTCTTCACTTTTATAATTATAAACCAATGACTCATTCTAAAAAAGAAACGCTTCTTTTACCAAACTAATTATTTTCTCATTATACTTACTTTTACCACCAGCAGCACTGCTGTTCGAGTCAGGTTATTTGTGTACCAGTGACTCTTCAACTTTGTCTCCAAACTCTGTCATTCCTATGTCCTGGAGTCACAAATGCCCATGAGCAATGATTAGATTTCCTAACTTTAGCTCCTATGAAGTACTGTGCCGGATCTTGTTCCACTAGCGCGAGAGATAAATTGTATTTAGAATTCCAGATCTCCACTTTAATACAAAATCAACCATTATATTGTTGATTAGCCATTATTGACTCAGCCTTCATCATCACCATCATCATTGACCTATAGCAAGCAGTTCATTGCTAGCCATAGACCGTATCTCAAATCGCACGCCATCAATAAGACTTATCAGATCATTATTCTCAATCTACATAACCAAAAACATGCTCTACATTCAACTCTCCCTTTGCTTGCACCCATAATCTCTCTCTCATACACACACACACGCACACACACACACACACACACACACACACACACACATCTATACCACGTTCCTTTCTGTGTGCATGTATATTTATCAAGATGAACGTCCCCAGTTCATGTGACAAGATCAACAATGCTTCGCGTGCACTCGGCACCGGATTTCCACGTAACCAGCAAACCTTCCGGATTGGCTGGATAAAGGAGCTGTTCCACCGGTCTGAATCTATATTCATTCTGACATTCGTATTTAGAAGATTATTCGTAGAAATTCAAACTAACTTGCAAGCTTAAAGAACACTATATCGACTCGATAACAGTGTAACGATAAGCCAACTTGTAACGATGAACCAAAATTATCCATCCATACTAATAATATAAATTCTAAAGTAACTCTGTCTGTATGTTAGTTGCCTTTTCACGCCTAAACCATTGAACGGATTTCGATTAAATTTGGCAAGGAGATCGATGGCACCCTGGGGAAGGACATAGGCTACTTTTTGTCCCGGTAGCACGTTCCCGTGGCATAATTTTCCCACGCGGGCGAAGCCGCGCGTAGAAGCTAATATTTTATATTTTTACAAATAGCGCGTTGATAAAATCTCTGACCAACTTTGTATCTAAACCTCTAAACGAATACATATTATAAAGAGAAAAGATTTGATTTTTCGTATGTTTATATGTTATGCTTTCACGCTAAAATAGCTGAACGGATTTGGATGAAATTTGGTACACGGGTAGACCATGACCAGGGCCGGCAGTCTCGACATTAGATAGCGACAAAAATCTGTCGTTAAGTCCAATCGATGTCAAATTTCTTTAATAGATTTTCAACCTTATGCTTTGGAAATAAAGTTGAAAATCTATTAAAGGAATTTGACATCGATACGACTTAGCGACAGATTTTTCGTCGAGATATAGGATACTTCTTATCGAGTTATTCCCACGGGATCGAGACTTATACGGGTGAGACCGCAGGACGCAACTAGTACCTAATAAACTTCATGTCCAACATTGGTTTTTATATATTTAAAAATAATAATGTCGTAATTACTAAATTCAGACGAACCTAATTAGAAAGACGAAAGGTCGTGAAACGTTCGTCTCTGTCGCACTTTAATCTGCAAACTGATTCACTTGTTCCTATAGTGTTTGGGTGCTTTATTTTCTTTTAATTCTTTTTCGTCACATTTAGTGCTAATTAATGTATTTTCGCTCCTATTACAAGGGACTTAAACATAACTGACGAAATGTGGGTGTACTATTAGGTACACCTCTGCCTAACGCTTCGGGGATTACAGGCGTGATGTTTCACCATCATCATCATCATTTCAGCCGAAAGACGTCCACTGCTGGACATTGGCCTCCCCAAGCACCGCCACTTCGACCGGTTTTGTGCTTCTCGCATCCAGCGGATTCCTGCGGCCTTCACCAGGTCATCGGTCCACCTTATGGGAGGCCTTCCAACGCTACGTCTTCCTGTACGCGGTCGCCACTCCAAAACCTTTCAGCTCCATCAGCCATCTGTTCTGCAAGCAATGTGCCCTGCCCACTGCCACTTAAGTTTGCAAATTCTTCGGGCTATGTTGGTTACTTTGGATCTCCCACGGATCTCTTCATTTCTGAATCGATCACGAAGGGAAACTTCAAGCATGGCCCTCTCCATTGCCCTTCGGGTGACTTTTAGCATTCAGTTGAGGCCCATTGTAAGCGACCCCGTTTCACTGCCATAGGTCATCACTGGCAACACGCACTGATCAAAGACTTTCGTCTTGAGACACTGCGATATGTGAGACGAGAGGATATGTTATGGTATGTGTTGTATAAATTTTTTTTCACTCCTCTTGCTCAAAAAGTTCGCCATTGTAGCGACCGTAGCGGAGATAAAATAGCATATTTTCCTCTAGGGGAAAAAGTTTTGTTTTAAACTTTTTTCTGTTACCAATACGAGCCTACAAAAACGAAAAAGTCTTTATTCATAAGTAGAATAATCATGAATAAAGACTCGACTTATTACTGTTTCATAAAATGAAGAACGTTTTATTTTTTTAAATGGAACTTAAAGCGGCAATCTCTTTGGTAGAATGCATGCATTGCGTTGCGGCTACAGAAGAAATTTAAAAAAGTAAACTATTTAATATTGTATTGGATTACTTTCTTTTCTCGCAATCGTAGTGAAAAGTAGAGTGTAACACACGGCGCTAAAAATCCATTGTAACTCGGTTTCTATTTACTCCCTCGCTAAAGCTCAGGAGTAAAACTACCTCGTATATAATGGATCATTTTAGCCCCTTGTATAAGAATCTACTATTATTTCTTTTATTCAGTAAATAATTTAGTGTAGTATCTACAGAAGCTTTCTAAATATCTGTTCTTTAAAATACGACTGAATTAAGTCGACTGCCATGAATTCAGTCTAGTGTAATAGGCCCCTTTACGAGCAAACCTTCCGGATTGGCTGGCTTTATTAATTGAAGGAACTTTGTATTGTACTGTATTATTAATTTGACTTTTATTACGATATGGCACGCGACGATTATTTAATAGTGTCTCTTTTATAATATTAATAGTATTTTCTCGTTACTTTTCTTCGGGGTCTAGATCCTGCTGATGTTGGCTTTATTGAAGATCAGGTACATTGTGCCAAAATAAGATGGCTTTAATCTGATAGGTGCTTATTTATTTATTTTATTATTTAAGTACACACAGTAAAATAGATACGAAATAGATAAGGCATATTAGTATTCAATACAAAGGTACTGCTTATTGCATAAGAAATTTCTTCCAGCAGACCTGCGAAAGGAGAAATGAAAAAGAAATGTAAAAAATAGTGTGTGAGACCAAGAAGAGAAGAATTTGATTTTGTGACGTCTTAAACTAGAATATTAAATATCAAACTCAAAAAAAATATATATAACAGTGTTTGTTAAAAAGCTTGCCAGTAACTTTAATTACAATCAGGTATTCGTTACACTGTATATGATACGAAATAAAATTGGCTTAACTCTAATCTGATTTCTGAAAGTGAATTTTCCTGCATTGTGAGTTCGTGACCCCTTCCTCGAGGATTAATAATTTATTTCAAACAGAGAACTGTTTAGGTAGAAATAGTTATCTAAATATATTGGAAGATAAAGGTTGTCTATATTACCTATAAAGCATTTATTTTATTAATTAACATGCTCTACATTCAACTCTACCTTTGCTTGTACCCACCATCTCACTCTCACTCACACACACACACACACACAAATTCACTTTTCATCTCTATCTGTGTGACCGCGATATTGCGATAAACTATACGCAACGGATTTTAATGTGGTTTTCACTACCATTTATAGAATTTATTCGGGAAGGTTTCTTTTTACAATACGGTACTATCAAACTTCCTTAAAAATAAATCTCGATGTTTTTTCAAGTGGTAAAACCGTGCGAATCAGGGGGCCTACTCCCCTAAGCACGAGGTCCGTAGTTTCGGCCGATGTTACATTCGTTTCCTACTATTTATCACTTACGGATATAAGATTAGTCCAGCGGGGTAAATACGTAACACACTAACAGTAGGAATGGGTTTCATTTTGACAGTTCAACAACATACATTGCGTTATTTACGTTGTCGAGCAGACACATTTTTCGAACATATGAAGCAATGGGTTAGCAATAGCCTTCAAAATGATTCAGATTGTGATAGATAGTGTGTTACGTAAATAGGGCGCTGGCCTTGAACTAAGAATTAATGACAAATCGATTTGACAGTGGTCCTTACTCCCGATGTGTTTTTGCCCATCCGAAAAAGATAAATAAACGTGAGTATGTTTCACTTCTAAGCACCGAACTACTTTCGGACCCGAATCTTCGTTGACGGATTTATTGAGTAGGCCTCCAGAGACGGGTCGCAGGTTTAGGATACAATGCCAAAATGATTCATACATTCAAACAAGATTATGTAACAGTAGCCTCACAGGCCCTTCAACACCCATAGATTCGATCGCAACCACTTTCCAGTATACAGTCCACATCCTTATTGGTCTTGTTGTTTCAATAACCCAGGATGACGTAAAGGCTTAGTCACGATGAAAGTCCAGTGTCTGTGCGAGTAGTATCACGGAGGAGGCAAGCACGCAACTAAATTAACACGTTACGTCAGGGTGTTGACTGTTGCAGGACTTGAGAAGGAAATTGAGCGTGTAAAAAGTGTTGTACTAATATTACATGGTATTTAGTAACATTATTAAGGTGAATCCTCAGCTGTAGTCCGCCAGATTCAAATTTTGTTTGGTTTTTATGCAAATTTCAGCTCTGTTTTGATAAATGATAAATGATTTTATTTCTGTAAGTAGGTTTGTGCAAACACTTTTATACGTCATTCATATTTTAAAACTAGCTGAGGTCGGCGTTTCCTATCTGACTACTCTGAGAAGAAAGGCCGAAACAAACTCAGAGGTCACAGTCTCTTTTAAAGTCCAGACATAATCTTGGTCAGATCATGTGAAGACCATGTAGATTTGTGTCTGAAATGGTCTTTTGAGGAAAAACCACACAGAATGAGTGGACCTGTCCAGTCAGTGCACGCATGTGTCAGTAATCGTGCAGCTCAACTCAAAACGATTTTGCATCGTATGTTGATCAAAATGCGATTCGCGGCTGTAGAAATGATTTATTTACTGAGTAATAATTATCAATTTCATATCAATCGTCAAACTTTGGAAATTTGTTCCACCTAAGAATTTTCATATGAAACATTCTGAAAAATAGATGGTTTGCCATGCTACCAAATTATGCATATGCATGCTATTCAGTTTATTTATTTATTAATTTAGTTGCATTTAATTAGCATTGTTTATTTAGTTTTATATTTTTATTTAGTGAAATAGACCATGATTTGTAACGAAAACGAGCGTAACATTTTATGAACAGACCTTTGGGTTATAAAATATTAATAAATAATATTATTTGAAATTTCGAATAAATTATCTATCCCTGTACAGTAACAATTTTGCCATTTTCATACTCCGGGAGTTATTTATTTACGCCCAAAGATGCGTTGAAATATGGATGTTTCGACGCTCATAACTTCCAAACCAATATTTGTTTTCCGATTCTGCTTCCATACAGGACTAGATAATGACGAGAGAGATTGATATAATTTTTAGTTTTAAACGTACACCGTCGAACAGACGAGTAATCAGCATACTACGTTCGTATGGAAGAATGACCGATTAACGTGTCCTTAATGGACGCCCCAAAATTCATTCCTTACAAATGCATTGTATTTAATAATAAGCAATTAAGCACCATATTTCAGAAACTCCAAATCTCTCGACACCTTTTATCGACTGCGAGTGATAATAAGAAACCCAAGAATTCCCCACACTTAGGGCTCGTGTACACGTACCACAACCACATCACATCGCATCGCATCGCAGCGACAAAATGTGGGCAAGCAGTAGTGGTCACGTGTGAATACTGTCGCTGCAAATTCTTGCAGTTGTGTTGTGGTTGCGTTGTCGCTAGTATATGTGATGTGGTTACATTCTGTCTAGAGTTTGCAGACAGGTCGACTCCAGCTGTGACAGTATCGTAGCGTCGACGCAACGTTGTGGTTGTGCTGTGGCTGTGACGTGGCCTTGTTGTGGTCGGTGGCCAAATGTGGTCCGTATGAATGAACTATTCATTTTCATACAAATTAGCGCCCGTACACGTGTTGTGGTTGTGGTACGTGTCATCGGGCCCTTATAAGTACATCATCAGCCTATATTCGTCCACTGCTGGACGTACGCCTCTCCTAGTGAACGCCACTGAGCCCGATCCTCGGCTCTCCTCCTCCAGTCTCTGCCAGCCGCCTTATAAGTACGAATCTTAAATACCTCAGAAAGTTTATGACCTAGGTCACCGCAACCGTAAATACAATACTATAAACGTCAAGATTAAGGGTGTGTCCACATCGACGGGCGAACGCGGCGTTTCGAATATCGATTTCCATACAATTTGACTGAAACCTGTTGATAAGTTCAACAGGGTGTCGACAAAAAAAAAAGTAATGACCAGAAATAATACGCTCGGTAAATATCGATGCTGTGAGTAGGGTGAGCAAACTTCCAGTAAATAAATGATATATTCCCTTTTCTTTCTGCCTACTCTTGAACTTCAAAAATATCTGTTATTTGTTCTGATTGAAAGTAAATGATTTCACTTTGACTTTGATCTGAATTGTGTCGTGTTATTAATAAATATGTCTGCCAGTTACCTTCCTTTCCTATTGCTTAAAATAACAAGACTATTTGAGAAAACGGTTTATTTACATTAATAACGTTTTCTATTTATTCCTAAATAATATAAACCAATTGACTGTTTTATTTTCTCAATAAAGTTATTATAAAATACCAACATATTATCGAGAATACCTACCTCCATCCCGTGTAGGAATTATTTCTTCTTTTTTTTACTTCAACGAGAGTCCAGCGGGGTAATTACGTAACACACTAACAGTAGGAATGGGTTTCATTTTGACAGTTCAACAACATTCATTGCTTTATTTACGTTGTTGAACAGACAATTTTTACGAACATATGACGCAATGGATTAGCAATAGGCTTCAAAATGATTCAGATTGTGATAGATAAGGTGTTACGTAATTAGGGTGCAGAACTCGTGGCTAAATAAAAACAACCGCACGGGTCGATCGTAGATTAAGCTACGCTTGACGCGGTCGTTCGTGGATGGGTAACCATCCATTACAAATCGAGACCCCTCCGTGCCTCGGAAAGCACATTCTGTCATTGGTCCCTGTTGTAATTTGTCAAATGCCCAAAAGTCTGACAACCCGTTTACCAGTCTTCCCAAAGGGTATCGTGTAACCTAGTCTAGGGTAAATTCTCTGAAGGATAACATCCGAAACGTGGTTATCCGCCAGAGAACCAAAGTAACCGACATAGCCCAAAGACTACGCAAGCTGAAGTGACAATGGGCTGGTCACATCTCTCGCAGAACTGACAATCGTTGGGGAAAACGAGTTCTAGAGTGGAGACCACGTTTAAGCAAACATAGCATGGGTTGCCCGCCGGCCAGGTGGAGTGGCGACTTGCAAAAGGCGGCTGGCAGAGACTGGATGAGAAGAGCCGAAGAGCGGGCTCAGTGGCGTTCAGGAGAGGCCTACGTCCAGCAGTGGACGAATATAGACTAATGATGATGATGAATCCAGGGTTTTGGAGGTCAGATAAGCAGTCGCTCCATGTAAGATACTAATACACAGCCGCATCCGGTTAGACTGGAAGTCGACCCTACCATCGTTGGGACAAGGCTAGGCAGATTGATATAGTTACATCAACGAAATTATCAACAACTGCCACATATTCACTACAGTTTTAGCGACTACAATTTGCCAGGGCCAATCTCGACATTAGACAGCGACAAAAATCGGTCGCTAAGGCGTATCGTTGTCAAATTCCTTTAATAGATTTTCAACTATTTTTCAAAAGCATAAGGTTGAAAATCTATTAAAGAAATTTGTCATCGATTAGACTTAATTACCGATTTTTGTCGTTGTATTTGTCGAGACTGCAGGGCCACGCACCTTTTGCCTCTTACACATGTTGCTACTTTATTTAATCCTTCAGGATTTGTGAAACGAACTCGACTTATAAAAGGTCCTCGTAGTAAATCTATTGCGTGTTGTTCTTTCATTTCTCTTATAATGGGTTTGTTTTCTGAAACGTTTTCACTCTGATATAAAATCAAGTGCTGTGTAACTCACAAAAAAGGGTTTTAGGGTCTTTATTATTACATAAGTACCTAGTATTTATATGTATTTCTCTTTGAAAGAAAACTTTAATTAAACTAATACACTGCGGGTTAATTACGTAACACACTAACGGTAGGAATGGGTTTCATTTTGACAGTTCAACAACATTCATTGCGTTATTTACGTTGTTGAGCAGATACATTTTTCCAACCTATGAAGCAATGTATTAGCAATAGGCTTCAAAATGATTCAGATTGTGATAGATAGTGTGTTACGTAATTAGGGTGCTGTATTGGTACCTAGCCTGTGCCCGGCGAATACCATATGCCATATTTGCGTTGATTAATTAAACGTAACAAACGTTTTAACTTTCGTCTTTATTTTTGGTATTAATTATCTTTATATAATTGACAGAGGCATTTTATTATGGACATAAATAACATCTTATATCTAATTAATGAATAAAAATAACAATATAATATCCTAACTTAACTAAAACTATTAACAATCTAAATGATGGCGTCTAAAAATTCCTTCGCATCTTTGTCGACTGGTAACGTACCCAAGAGACTGCCGGCATTGCCACGTTGTATGGCAATGCTTAGCATCTTTATTCATTCTAAATAAAACCTGACAATTTAATTCAAAAAAACATATTAAAACCAGTTCCTTATCGCACGTTATACTTTGCACACTAAAGGCTCGTACACACTGGCGCGACGCGACGCCCCCGACACAAAGGCAAGCGGCGTCTTTGTGTAGCACTGTCGCGTCGCGCATATCTGTGGGAGCGTTTATTTGGCGAATGGGATGTAGACCGAAAAAAGCGTACCATTTTGACCGTCACTACACTTTTGTTACGTAAAAATGTGGCACGGCGCGGCGGTCAAAATGGTACCCTTTTTCGGTCTACATCTCATTCACCAAGTGTGCAAAAGCAAAACCGGGTGTCTCAAGATACCTCTCGCCCATTTTATTTTTCATTGGTCTGTCCTTCCGTTCACTTGGTAACCCTACAATCGAGGGAACCCACCGGAGCGTTGCGTCACACCACGAAAGGCTTTCATACGACGTATTCAACATTATCGTACAATTTCTCATTGCTTTACAATTTCACATTTTTAGCGTTCCGTACCCAAAGGGTGCCAACGGGACCCTATTACTAAGGCACCGCCACCTGTTCGTCCGTCTGTCATCTGTCCGTCTATCTTTTGAACCGTAATAGAAGGTAGACACTCACAGTGTACATTACTATGGCTGCTATAACACCAAATAGTTGACATTAGACACTATGAATCTCAGAGACATGTACTGATTATGACTTAATACCAGTCCTTTTTTTATATTATCTACATCTACATTATCTATAAGCGACATAATATTACCTTGCATGATTAAGCTTCACATGCCATACTAAGGCTAAATTGAATATAAGACCAAATAATGTAACATGTGAAACCACCGATTGTACTTACTCTATTTAAATGTGAATAAATGAATATGAATATGAATAAAAATAAAATAAAGTTCAAAATTAAAGGTAGTCCCCTTACAAGAAACGTGTTTTTTACTAAAGTATTTTTTGAATATATAGGTATTGTTAAATATTATAAGGTGGTACGGAACTCTTGGTGTGTGAGTCCGACCCACGGTTTGCTTGTTTTTTATTAACATATATACATGTATTTTCCCTATAGAAAGCTTTTGACGTAACTTTCGATATCTCGCGTAATAAGTAGATTTCATTCACACTTTATAAGTCGAGGAATTCCATGAATTTTTATTATGTTATTTATAATTCGTATGATTGCGTGGAAGGATTCACTGATTTCTATAACCCATTGACTTATTGTTATTGATTAAAATTACGAGTCGTTTTTATTAGTATTCAGCGGGGTAATTACGTAACACACTAACAGTAGGAATGGGTTTCATTTTGACAGTTCAACAACATTCGGTGCGTTATTTACGTTGTTGAGCTGACAAATTTTTCGAACACATGAAGCAATGGATTAGCAATAGGCTTCAAAATTATTCAGATTGTGTTAAATAGTGTGATACGTAATTAGGGTGCTGGTGTTCAGAGTAAAATAAAATATCATTCTTTATTTTTTCGAAAACGTATTATAGCCTTTTAGCCTTTATATTATAGTTTCATCTCGGCTACTTATACTGTTTATTTTTCTTGTAAACTTGGCATTAAGTTGCTCATAATGCTACTTGCTCATATGCCATGAAATCAGGTCTTTCAGTGTAAACCAGACAACATATCGATGATAATATCAAAGTGTTGCGAAAGACAGGTATTGTATAGGTTACGAAGGTTATACAGAAGCGCTTTCAATACAACCAGAAACACGACATATCACGAACGATGGAACAGGTCGAACGATTGCTATTAAGCACATGTTACTTTAACTTGGTCAATAGAATATGTTATGACGATAAAATACACATAAATATATGTAGATACTGTTGATAGGTACCTGAAAATCTCTGAAATCATGACAAATTAATAAGCATCTTTCAGTTTGCCTCATATAATGTGAACGTCAAAAAGAGAGAAAGGCCTGTGTCTCGGCGGTTTTTAATCTTATATTTTGAATTGTTTCTTAATATTTTTATTACATTGTTCTCACATACAGAAGCAACAAGAATAATGTACCCAGGATTTTGTAACATCTTGATTTAAAAAGAGTGTGTCCTTGGAGTTTCTTACCCGTTCTTCTCCATAGAGTCTACGTTTTGGAATGGGCAACTAGCTTCAACTTTCTGACTAACTGACCGACTCTTTGACAATTCAAAAGTGCCTGAAAATGGTTTAATTGGAATAAATACTTTGAGATTGAGTTTGTGAGAGTGTAGGTATTGTACTTTTTTGTGAAACTATAGAGGTATGAGGAACAGAGTGTAAAGTTCACTCATACTCTAGAGAAAAGGGAGGATCCTCCGACCAGACGGGTGTCGTGTCTGGTGGGCAACTGCCCGACGATTGATGTCGGGATGTTGTATATATGCTAGTTGCGCGGTAAACTCTGCTTGCGCGATGCAGGATTTTGCGTGACGTCAGTCTGACGCGTAGCTCGCATGTGGCGTTGTAGATGCCGCTACAAAACAACAGATTTTTTTTTTGATAAACGTAATTTATTTACGCTAGAGGGTAAAAAAATCATGTTTTGAATTCGTGGTTTCAGTTTGCGTGTCGATGTCCCTGCCTCCCTATATAGTCTCTTCCATTTCAAAATGTTCGTGACACTTGGCTTTATAAAAGAGGTAATTCCATCTTCTAATCCGAAATGAATCGTGCCTTTTACCTTAAGAAAACTACTAATATTCGTAATCTTCACATTAACGACTTATCAAAACAAACAACATTATTACAACCTAATCCATTATAAGTGTTAATTACGTACTTTCGAAATGTGTCATAATCATAGTGAGTTAAAAGTCTCCAATCTCTTAAGGGGACTACAGCACCTAAACGCAAATTTTATAATGCCTAAAAGTATATGATCTACTGCAGTAAACAAAATCGGAAAAATATATGATATTCTTCAGGATATATGCTAGTTAGATAGTGTGTTTAAAACATAATGCAACAAATTTGATAAGGTAGAAAAAAATCACGAAGATATCTCTACAAGTTTCCTTTAACGATTAAAAACCATACTAATATACATGCAATCATTCAAATTTTTTGACAGATTATTCTACAACCAACATAGTGTTTAAATGTTTAGTCCAATCAATAGATTTTTTGTAAACAGATAATTGATTCATATTTTGCAATAAATTACCAGCGTTGTGTCATCGCACTTCTCTTTCTTTTCTATGCAGTCCGAAAGTGACCTTGCTTTGGCTGTTGTCATCCTCTTAATGGTAGTATTTAACACTACTGAATTTGAAAAGTCAATATTATACATAAGGAAAACAGAAGGCGGATGTTTCGATTGAATATAAAAATCAAAATCAAATTATATTAAACTTTTAATAATAATACCAGCCTATTAATAATATACTATTAGCCTCTTTTCATACAGAGAAGGCAAGTATTACAAACATAAAACCCTAATTCATTATAAGTGTAAATAAATACTTTTGAAATACGTCATAATCATTAAAAGTACCTAGTTGTAATCTCTATAAGTTAGTACTAGCTTCTGCTTGCGGCTTCGTCCGCGTTGATGTCGGAAATTATCCTACAGGAACGTGCTACCAGGACAAAAAGTATATAGCCTATGTCCTTCCCCAGGATGCCATCTATCTCCTTGCCAAATTTTATCGAAATCCGTTCAGTGGTTTAGGCGTGAAAAGATAACATACAGACAGAGTTACTTTCGAATTTGTAATATTAGTATGGATTTAACACTACTGGATTTTAAGTCAATATTTGTAAATAAAACAGAAGGCGGATGTTTCGATTGAAAACCGTAGTTCAAAGGAAATTAATGATAAAATGATTGAACGAAAATGATTGAACGAAAATGATAATAAATGATTTTATTTCTGTAAGTAGTTTTGTACAAACACTTCTACACGTCAATCATATTTTTTAAACTAGAAGAGGTCGGCGTTTTCTATCTGACTACTCTGAGAAGAAAGGCCGAAAAAAACTCACAGCTCACAGTCTCTTTTAAAGTCGAGACAAAATCTTGGTCATATCATGTTAAGACCATGTAGATTGGTATCTGAAATGGTCTTTTGAGGAAAGAACCACACAGAGTGAGTGGATATTTGTCAGTAATCGTGCAGCTCGACGCAGGAAGTCAGGACTTAAGGAGCTCAACGATTCGACGAACAATACCAAAGAAAGGACATTTGGGTAGGCTACATAATGTTTAAGTTCATCATCTGCCTAGCTTTATCGCAGTCTAACCGAATGTAGCTGAATACCAGTATTTTACAAGAAGCGACTGCCTATCTGACCTCCATAACCCAGTAAAAAGATATCCCGTCGTAAGACTGGTTGTCAGACTTATGGCCTTCTGACTACCCGACTGTCAAAGATGTACAATTGTTACCATATTAATCTGCAAATAAATCTTTGACTTTGACTTTTGACTTTGAAAGGTATGGTCACCCATCCATGGGCCGACCGCGGCAAGCGCAGCTTAACCTTGATCGATCGAACTGTGCGGCTATGATTATGCCACAAGCCCCTCAAATTAATCTTTAACTTATGATTTGCACTAATACTTCTTTAGTTTATTTCACCTAGGTGTCAGGGTCTTTTAAGAGGAACTGGGACCCCCTTTATGTGCTGATGGTGATCACCGGGGTGGTTTTAGTGAGGTAAAAACCCCCCACTCCCCGACCTCCCTCCCTAGAGGTCGGAAGGTGTCAGGTTAATGAATTATGTTTTCCCTGGAAGTGGCGAATTCGTAGCACAGATATTTGACTGATTAGAGAGACTCGGATATTTGTATTTACTGATGTGAATGTAGAGCTGAAACCAATGTTTATTTATTTATTTATTTATTTCACCAACAATGGTATACACTGGTATAAGCAAATGAAACAGAAGCCACAAATCAGAATAAAGTGTAACAATAACTTTTAAGTAAACTCTGCAAGCACACAAAACGTTGTTTTACTTACAAAAAAATTTAAATAAAAGAATATTATTATAAAGTTGCACTGAATAGAACCTAATAAATTAATTCAACTAAATTAAAACAAAATCAAAACAAACTAAAGTAAACAAAACTAGGTACTACAAAAAATATGTAATATTTAGCCTAAATTCACCCACCCAGTGAGATAACTCAGATCTAAGAAACTCCAGCTCGTTCTCAAGTAAGGACCAGGGCCGGGTCGACGCCGCGTCATGTTCCACGCGCGCCTCAAAGAGGTGTCAGCATAATTGACGGGGTCCAATAGGGCTGATGCCTGCCGGGGTCACGGATTGTTCGAAAGAGTTACCGTGGCCCTGGCGCACAGGCAACTGAAGGAACACGGGTGGGTTTTAGCCAGTAAGAGTCTGACACACCCTCCCGCTCTATCCAGAGCGGGAGAGGTCATTTGATGATTTACCACCAAAAAAAAAAGGGCTAAGAAACTCAATGTTCGGGGAGATACTTATAAAAGCTGGCTATAATATAATAATGATTTAATTTTTCTAACCAAAATTCTCAGCCACATCACTTAGTTACAGAACTTAAACATTTATTAAGTAAGTAGATAGACTTTTCAAATACCTTTCAAGTCTTATCGCACTCCTAACTACTCAGTACAGATATAGCATCCTTAACAATCTATAAAATTATTAAACCTTTGGACATTTGGCCAAAAAATCAGCATTGCCACGCAACGTGGCAATGCTGCCAGCCTTTTGGGCACTTTTCCTTTGACAGCGATGCGGACAAATTTTTTGATACCCTATCACTTTTCCTCCCCTTTTTTATATATATTTACATATTATATTATTATTTTAAGATTGTTAGCTTATAAATTATGTTAATATTATCTTGTTGGAAATTAAACCTTTTATTGATTTCCCAAACAAGTCAATGAAAATAAAAACCTTTCAATATGCGTCAATGCCACAATAATTATCATGAAAACAAATCGTATCATCTAATCACTTTTACAACAAACTAGAATTCCTCTCAAATCCGTTCTTAATGAAGAAATCATAGCCTTTCACAAACAAACTTAGCTATTGCGAAACGATTGCCCTTAACGTAAGCGTTCACCTAAAATGGTCAAGAAGCTGCGCCGGCGCATCTGATTCTCGCGTTCACGACTCCGCATGCGTAATCTTAACGCTGTCACTTCTTTGTGGGTGGTACAATTTGTAAGCTGGTTTCATTTAATTTAATTGTATCAGATCAATGAGACATTTGGAAGTTGTGATGGTGAAAACGAAGATATATAACATAATATCACGCCTGAAGGTATTCCCCTTACGCGGTAGATTAGGACTTACCCTTACGGGTAGCCTACTTACCCTTCCCGGCTTACCCTAGCGGGTGTGTAATACAAAGTACACCCTTATTTTGCCTAATAAGTACTCACTAATCTCCATGCTTGCACGAATACTTCTATCCTTAAATGATAAATGATAAATGATTTTATTTCTGTAAGTAGGTTTGTACAAACACTTTTACACGTCAATCATGTTTTTTAAACTAGATGAGGTCGGCGTTTCCTATCTGACTACTCTGAGAAGAAAGGCCGAAACAAACTCAGAGGTCACAGTCTCTTTTAAAGTCCAGACATAATCTTGGTCAGGTCATGCGAAGACCATGCAGATTGGTATCTGAAATGGTCTTTTGAGGAAAGAACCACACAGTTTGAGTGGACCTGTCCAGTCAGTGCACGCATTTGTCAGTAATCGTGCAGCTCGACTCAGGAAGTCAGGACTTAAGGAGCTCAACGATTCGACGAACAATACCAAAGAAAGGACATTTGGGTAGGCCGCATAAATTACTCAAACTGCCAGATCATAATTAAAATTAAATAATTAAATTAGAAAAAAAAAAAAAAGAAGCAATTACCCACATAGTCTTCACATTCACAAAATTAAAATAATATAATACTTTACAAGTAAATACTCATGTCCTTGCATCCATATACACTCGTACATACAAATCCCCCACTCACTTACACACCAACACCACATCACCTACTTATCCTCACTCTTATACAAATACCTACATATCTACATTCACACTCATTCACCCTCACCCTCGCACTCTCACTAACTCATACATAATTTAAATATTAAAGTAAATTATAACTTGTTTCCCTACTGAACGTAAATCGACACAGTCCACTCATACATATATCAATTGGAACCTCTTTGTGATACACTGTCTCTTAAGATACAGGATACCCTAGTTTAAGAGACAGAGTTCAATCTATTGTGTACAGATTTCTGGAGCGTCCAAATGTTTTATGTTTATGTTCTCTACCATAAATTAAAAATTGTAAACCTATAGTGCGATTTTCTGTATATGTTTTTGGGAAATAAAGAATTATTATTATTTCGCCCTTTATTTTGAAGTATCAGCTAATTGAGGAAGTCTGGATTTTTGTCCGATTGAAGGCAATCGCAAGCGGGCACAAAACCAGACTCCTAGCTACTACACAAAAATAATTTATAGAAAAACCCAATAACACCCCAGGACCCCATCCTCAACAGTTGTGCTTTCAACCACTTTACCGACTAGGCCATAAATCTCGTTCGGTCTAGTCCGGCTTTTTCAGGTTCGGAAAAGCGACACTTCGTTGAAGTCTTTTGCACTGCGCCCGCGTCGTGCGAAGAAAAATTGGGAGAATCTCTTTGGTAAATCATTCCTAGCTTACCAACACAGACTTATAGCCTAATGAAGTTATATACAGGGTGGCAGGGACATCGACGTGCAAACTGTAATCATGAATTCAGCACAAAATTCTAGACTCCCGGCCACCGTAGGCGCGGGCTTGCGGACGGCGAGCAATGGGCAGCTCGCCGTCCGGTAAGGACCAGGCCCGGGTCGATGGCGCGTCGTGTTCCACGCGCGCCTCAAAGAGATGTCAGCACAATTGACGAGGTCCGATAGGACCGATGCCTGCCGGGGCTGCGGATTGTTCGAAAGAGTTACCGTGGCCCTGGCGCACAGACAACTGAAGGAACACGGGTGGGTTTTAGTCAGTAAGAGTCTGTCACGCCCTTCCGCTCCGCCCAGAGCAGGAGAGGTCATTTGATGATTTCCCACCCAAAAAAAAAAAAGCACAAGATTCTAGTATTTATTATTATAGTATTCTATTCTAGACCCCGTAGTAATACAAATTTTTCGTCGGTTATCAAAATATACACAGGCCGCTTCGCGTCGCCAGTCTGGCACAACACGTCACCTTAGCATGTCGGTGACGTTAGCATGTCAGTGACGTGAACCCATAAGTTTTGCCCCTACCAAAAACCGCTCAAGGCAGCTAAAGAAGTTTTCACTTCAAAAAATCTGCTGTTTCATAGAAAAATGCAGTTTGACCTACGTGGTCAAAATGTAAGGAACAGCAATTTTTTTTTTCTTAATAAGTGACGTAAATTTTCAAGCATGTCAGTACATAATTCAGAACCCCCTGGGTTGAAATTTTTTGAATAAATTCAGAATAGAATAGATTCTGTAATCTATGGTAACAGCTTGCGCGTCGATGTGCCTGCCACCTTGTATAGAGTCATCGCCACTGTAAGACAGCCAGCTAAGCGTTCTATGTCCTCACAAATATTTATGGGCAGCCATGAAAATGAATTGTGCAGCAGATTGCCACATTACGTCAATTTGCCGTGGTAACAATTGCATACTTGTGGTTTCTAACAGACAATTGACCCTCAATGGTCTAAAACAATTTAAGTTGATAATCAATGTGCTAAGTACTCAGTTTCACTGACTTTAAATAAATAAAGAAATATTTGAAAAGATTCCAACAATATTTTTTCCAATCGCTGTCCCCTCGTCCCTTAAACGCTCTATTTAAATTGCAATGCGTTAAGTCAAAGGGCAAGTGAGAGGCGACGAACTGTCGATACTGATCTAGATAGTTCTACCGACCGGTCGCGTAAATGGAAATGGAATACAAGGATTCACAGACTGGTCTGGTATACGAGCCGTTATGCAATCAGTTAGTTACTATTTATTTTAACCTATGGGTAATAAACGAATGGTAATTGATAATGGTGGTGCAACTTAATCTATGCTTCGTTCAGACGAATGATAAGTAATGTTCATGGTGCTTGCATACAAAGCAATCGTTGGTCGTGTAGTACTATGTATTTCTTCATAGACTCTAAAGTCAACCAGCATGCAAACCATGACCACTTCTGTCTCTACTCTACGAAGAGAAGACACATAACTTTCTTAACAAAAGGTCATTATTTTCTTGAATTCTGATATCGCGCCGTATAAATCTTTCTAGAATCTGTCATTTTGAGTTCTTTATTACGTCCCCCCTACGTTTTTTATCCAAAATCTAAAGTGCCATTTATTTTTTGCCCTAAGCATAATTTGTCCCTTAAGATAACTTGCCCGAACTTAATGTCACTTAATATCGCATGCCATAAAATTTAAATCCCTAAATACAATATGCCCTAAATTTGTTTGTCATAAATATTACAATCTATAATATACAAAAGACTTAAAACCGTTTTCAATAAATGTTATAAGTCCTAAATTCAAATTATTTAATTTTTATTTATCCTAATAATGTTTTTAAAACAAACCGACTTAAATCCAACTGATACAATACATAAATAGTAAAGATATAAAAGCAAAATGGCTTTTGTCATGGCTGCGACGCTGCATGTATTATCAAATTATCACTCAATAAAACAGTTGATTGTGAACATGTGGTTTTTATTTCCCTGCAAGAAGCACGCAAACAAGCATACACCATTCATGCAGCAAGCATGCAGCGTGCAAGCAATCATGCAGCATGCAGCAGGCATGCTTTCTGTCACGGCTCCGGCGCTGTGGGGCTCCGGCGGTCCCACGCGAGCTTATCACCTGCTCCTCAACTCGCGGTCAGCCTCGCCTCTAGAGGCGTAAATCGCGTAATCGCGTAGGCGCGAGCTAGCTCGCGCCTACGCGATTTTAAATTACACTCTAGGAGAAGGACAGACAAGACTGCGGGGAGTCGGATTTACAGCGATTTGTTTCTGTCACTAAAACCTACTTTTTTGCAAATGTTTTAGGACTAACAATTTTATAATAAATGATCATTCGGAATAATACACATTATATAATACAATACTTAGGACATGTGACTTTATTTCATGGAAAACAAGATTCAATTACTATAGTACTCGATATTATGATAGTCATAGAAGTAAAGATAAGTATGTAAAACTAGAATTTTTGAACATTATGGTTACTGAAGTTTTATAGCAAACGTGTTATGGATAATGATTTTCGGACAAACAATTTTAGGAGAAGACAGGGAGTACCGTGATTTTGTCTTCCGTTTCTATAGCGGCCATGTTACGCATGCTGGAAATTCTAAATTATTGTACCGCTATCCTCATAATCTAGATATTTGGAAAGCAAAAGTGAGTCACTCTGCCTTTTTAATGGTAACCGATTATGATGCAATTTGATGTAATGAGAACTGGGTTCCTGACTAAGGATTAAGAGCTGTTGAGTAAATAGTCGTAGGCGGGGCCGCGGTTATAGCCCTTGTTACTAACATTTCTTCACTAGCTTTGCTTTCATCTCGGAAACTTAGATCTTGAACGAAGCTGCATACAAATCAGCGGATGACGGGAGATTTAAAGCGTACCATGAATATTCTAAAGACGATGTCTTCTCTTATGTATTTTATAGTCGTCTTGTTGTCTCGTCAAGAATACTTTTAACCCATTCTAACGATCTACGTGGAGTGGTAGTCAAAAAAGAAATTGCGACCAGCCGGTCTACACATAAACATACATAACCTCACGCATTCTTCCCATGGGGGTAGACAGAAATTACAGAATACCACCTGCTACGATCCTTACATACTCTTTTTGCCTCGTATACCTTGTGTCATATACGCACGCCGGTTGCGAGTACTACGCACCTGACCTTTCTGAAGAACATCACCAATAAGATCACTATATGTCCTCCTAGGGCGTCCCCTCCCGGGATTTCCACTCACATCTGCCTTGTAAATACTTTTTGTTGGTCGCCTTTCATTCATCCTCTCAACATGACCAAACCATCTAAGCATACTCTTTTAAATTTTTGTCACTTCATCTTCTTTTAAACCGCACCGTTGCCTTATCACATCATTCTTCAGCCAATCATTCATAGTCACACCACACATGCTTCGCAAGAAACGTATTTCCACAGCATTTATTCGCAGCCGTTCTATTGTGTTAAAATCTCCTCGTGAAAACTTGGGTGAAGTCATGGTCTAAAAAAACAAACTCTGACACAAGCTTACGTCACTATCCAGTTGCCACTTTATTTCAACAAAACAAGAAGTATGGAAACATTTTCAGTCACCATTCTGTTAAAAATATATATCAAGCATTTAAATTGTCGTTTTGTTTTTCTAATCAAACGAAACAATTCAATTTAAACTTATGCCGACGTAATTGTTAGTTAAAACCTCATTGATTTATCGGATTCGCACAGGTAATAAAGGCGGTTGGGGAGTTATTATGACACACTACTGGTAACACAGCAGTGATGACGTAGGCTTGTGTCACCCACGTGACCACTGTGTCTCGGAATGCTATACCTGGCGAAGTATATTATTATACCATGGGTGAAGTGAGCTTCAAGTGACCTGTCATTTCACGTGATGCTAGGGATTGACACTTTTGACAACTCACTTCATCTCAGTTTTCTTGGTGAGATTTTTACAGATTGGATCGGCAGTTTGATAATTATTTTCCTGTCCAGAGTAAGCCGTGAACATCAATCGGTCCTCATGCGTGAAGGTTATGGTCATTGGCTGTTTTATTGTGGATTTGATATGATGTGGTTCTTCTTAACTGGCGAAATTTGGGTGTACTATAAGCACACCTCTGCCAAAACCTTCGGGAAAATAAGGCGTGATATTATGTTATGACGATATTGTCCTTAATCTTAGCGCGTTATTTAATGCCAGTTCTCTTAATATGGTGAAAAGATAAGCCAAAGATTTGTATCGTTGCTGACTACCCAAGGTGGAAACTCTTTCAATGAACCTCCTATTTCACGATAATTGGTACAGTTCTAGATATAGGCTTCTAAATATTATACTTACATATATTATTAATAATATCAATCACTACATATATATACTGTAAAACAAAGTCCCCCCCCGCCGCGTTGTCTGTCCGTCTGAACGCGATAAACTCAAAAACTACCGAACGGATTTTCATACGGTTCACACCAATGGACGGAGTCTTTCATGAGGAAGGTTTAAGTGTATAACTTATTACGGTTTTGTGAAAATTGGCTGAAATATGACGATGATTGTTGAAGATGTCGGAAAAAATCGTGCCACCTGGCAGCATTACTGCCGTGCGCCGCGTAAACCAAGAGTAAAATGAAAAGAATGGCGAATTTTCCGACAGCCACGCGGGCGGAGCCGGGGGCAAAAGTATTATAAAAGCAAAAGCAACTCTGTTCGTCTGTCTGTTACCCTTTCACGCCTAAACCACTGAACCGATCGTTATGAAATTTAACAAATAGATAACCCAGATCCGGGAGAAATACATAGGCTACTTTTTTTTTATCCTGGATCGAAGACGAAGCCGCGGGCAGCAGCCAGTTTGTCTATAAGTTTTTTTAGAAGGAAATGTTTTTGTATAAACATTATTTTATTCATAACCGTATCTTTGTATTACTTGGTAAACAGTGAAAACTCGTGAACACACCGGAAATTTAAATATTTTTGGAAGATCTCTTAAACATTTTTTTCAAAGCATATATGTTATTGATGTGTTATTATTATTATATCTATTTATCATTTCAAATATCGAGTAAAAGAGCATTACGTTTCCTCTTAACTGTGAGAATTGATATATTTATATAATGTAAGTTTATTTTAGCATTAGAGTTGGGGGAAAATATGCGTCACATCCACGCAAAACGGCAATCGCTCAGCATAATTCTACGACCCTATGCGAGACAGAGCCCTAGCGCTGGTTTTCAGCGACAGCCGGCGTTGCCACCAATAGACCAATGTGGTAGACTACTGTACAATTAAGAACTTACTTACATAACATAACATCATGCCTGTATTCCGCGAAGAGTTAGGCAGAGGTGTCTCTATAGTACACTCACATTTCGCCAGTTATGTTTAAGTCCCATGGAATAGGGGGCGAGCCTACTGTCATCAATCTCGCACAAATCCAGACTCCGGGCTGCTACTGAGAAATTCTTGATGGAAAAACCCAATAACACTTTGCCAGGGGTGCGCCAAAGTTCACCTAAATTTTCAACTCCGATAATTGGAAATCCGAAAATGTTCTTCCTAACATTTTTCATCCTAACAATCACAATTCCTAACTACTCTGTCTCTAATGTTCATAATTCCGAAGCATTCAACTTCATAATGTCAGTAGCAATAAACATCTATTATACTTGTATTTGTTTTCCTATATTTTCTCAACATAACCATCTTATACACTATTATTCAAAGTCATATTTTTTTTGTTTAGATTTCTTTTTATTCATAATAATCAGTATTATATACATACATTTTGCGTAACTTTATTTTCACATAACATGTGTAACATATAAGAATAAAGCGTATTCTTTAATTTTATTTATAGCGGTGTGTACCTGCAAATATATCCATAGGTTAGGTTAGGTTAGAACTGTGACCAACTACGCGCGAGCCGAGCGAGCGAAGCGAGCGGTGCCGCGGCAGCGGCCGGCGAGCGCTACCTCGAAATTGGTCGCGAAATTTTTCTAAGTATTTTTTTCATAGTGCCCCCAAGACGATACTCTGACCTGAATTTCATTCATTTAAGACAAAAATCAGTCAAACGACCTTTAATCATTCTAAACAGTTGGTTTAAAATATAGTGGGTAGGTTATATATAAGTTGGGTGAAAATATTATGGTAATTATGTTTAGGGATAAAAGCGTTATGATAAAAAACAGTAGGAGTTTAAATATATTTACATTAATGATATTATTAATTACAATTTTCGGAAACATGAGTGTTATGAACATCGCCGGTAGCACTACAAATAGTATGAATGAAAACTTTAGGATGAAAAATTTTAGGAAGAGTGATCATTAGAATTACAAATAGTTAGGAAGAACAATTTCGGGTAAAGAACTTTAGTTGAGCCAATATGGACCCCTTTGCCAGACCTGGGAATTGAACCCAGAACCTAACGCTCAGTAGTAGACCAACGACGCTCAACAGATTGTAATTCTTTACTATCAAATACATGGTTTTGGTAACGATATAAATTGGTTTATTTGTTACTTCAAGTTCAAACAACTTTGATTGACGGCTTACCAGGAGCAGAGCAGGGTTTGGCTTCACTGCTAGCGGGCAGACAGTTTCAAATTCAAAATCAAAAGTAATTTATTCAAATTAGGCTGAGAATCATCACTATTTGAACACCAAAATTAAATATGACAGTCCCCGAAAACGCTCAATAATAATAAAAATCAGCTCAACTGGTAAAAACACCTACAAAAAGTGTTTTTGAAAAGAAAACCGTTGGCACACTTTGTGTTTTTTCTGAACTGTGAACGAAACCGGGAACCTACTCTTTAAATCGTTCAACGAAGATACGGGCCCGTCCGAAAGTACTTTGAATTTATGGAGTGAACCCTACACCCGATAAATTAACTATTTCGGAGATGTAACAACACATCGGGAGTAGGGACAACTGTCACATTGTGGTGTCATTCATTCTTAGGTCGGGCCCCGAACTAATCTTATGTTCGTAGGTGATATGGAGTAGGAAACGCCAGTAACGTCGGCCGAAACTACGGATTTCGTGCTTAGAGTGTAGAACCCCTGAACCGTAACGCTTGGGTCGATGACGCTGAATTGCGTGTACTCGGCTCCAGTGGTCATGAGATTTTAAAATTAGAAAATCATATAAGTTTTTACTTCTATCGTGTGGCCATAAGCTCATACTCTTATTTTGTAAATATTACAGGCTGGTGTTAACACTACTTGGATGCTTAGCTTGAGTAATGATCCTGTCATCGATTGTATTTAATTAGGTGTTCCCGCCTATTTTGATCCGTAGCCGCGTACTTCGGAAAACCGTAATGAAAGAAAGAAAATACAATTAATTGCGGTAAACATGACGCAGAGAAAAAAAAAAAAAACAGAACGAGTTGGGGGAAAATATGCGTCACATCCACGCAAAACGGCAATCGCTCAGCATAATGCTACGACTCTATGCGAGACAGAGCCCCAGCGCTGGTTTTCAGAATGTAATGAACTTTCCCAGTTTGAACTTATTTTGTATCACAACTAAAAAGTGAAAATAAAAATTTTTACAAAAAAAAAACAACCGCCTTCCAAAAAAACACTACAAAGTGAAAGATAACTTTAATTGCGGAATTCGGTGGCAAAAAACGAAAATGCAAAATCAAAGACACCGACTTTCAAAATTAAATTATTTTTTCACTTTGTAGTGTTTTTTTGAAAGTCGGTTGTTTTTTATCTACAGAGACCGTTAAAAGTAGTACCTACTAAAACATGTTTATTTCCACAAATCGCTCAATATCGAACCAAGGCCTTATATTACCATCCATTTTTAATTTGATTGACCTTACTTAGTCACCACTGTTTAATATTCTAAACAGGTATCTTTCCCTTTTAGGTATTATGAGGACTGAATCTGCATTAATTATAATTCATTTTAATGCTTGTAAAGTAAATGGGATTGGGTCCTTTATATTTAAAAGGGTAATAATGGGTGATGCGTGTGAGTTTTGTGGTAGAACTCCGAAGGCGTTAATGATAAATCATTTTATTTCTGTAAGTAGATTTGTATTGTACTCAGATATTGAGTACCTATTTTTAACCTCCGACGCAAAAATTGGGCTGTTATAAGTTTCACCGTTATGCGTGTGTGTGTGTGTATGCGTGTCTGTCTGTGTGTCTGTCTGTGGCACCGTAGCTCTTAAACGGGTGAACCTATTCGAATGCGGTTTGTTTATTTGAAAGCAGGTTTTCTAGCGGTGGTTCTTAGACATGTTTTATCAAAATCGGTTCTGCCGTTTCCAGGTTATCAGCTCTTTTATGTGTCGGGGTTTTTTTAATTTTACCTATTACTATTAGTTTTCATTAATTACAACACAACACATACACACATGTATGTACATTTTATTTGATTTTTTATGAGCTTTTTTATAGTAAGTACCAGTAAAACGGGGTGAATAAGAACGCAGGGGTGAATCGGAACGAAACTGTCAAAGGGATTTTAACATTGAAATAATATAGTTTGTTGCCAACAAGGGCACTTAATTGTTATTTATAATACAGTAAACACATTAGAGTCCTTTTTGGCAACAAACTATATTATTTCAATGTTAAAGTCCCTTATAAAGTTTCGTTGCGATTCATCCCTCTGTTCCTATTCACCCCGTTTTACGGTATCACATTTAATTTATTATCATAATTTATTATAAAGGAGACACTTCCCTATGTTTTTATTATTCTAGCGTATGGCACTCGTGGGTTGCAGCTAAAAATCAGCGTCACGTGGTACAGCTTGTGTTGTCATCTGGCATTATGCTGAGTCACCCTTTTTGGCAATATAATTATTGTTGGCTGTTTTGTATACTCTTAGGTATATTTTTGAATGCCAATAAACGTATTTTTCTTTCTATCTTTACAAACATTTGTTGTTATTTGCCAATGCTACATAGTTTGTGCCAATACGAAAGAAGAAGCTGGTGGTGTCAGAACAGGTTTTTTTGTATCGTGTTACCCAGTCACCGGGTTCTGGAGGTCGGATAGGCAGTCGCTCCAAGTAAAATTCTGGTATTCAGCTGCATCCGGTTAGACTGGAAGCCGACCCGAACATAGTTGGGCTAGGTAGATGGTGATGAATGACCCCAGGGAAGACGGCGGCACAGTGGTCACGTGCTGCCGCGCATAGCGAGGCTCAGGGGAGGCCCCTTTACAGTCTCCCCAGGGATGTGCTTTTCAGGCGTTGCACAGGGGGGGTTCCGGAATTGGTCTTTTAAGAGGAACCGGGACCCCCTCTATGTGCTGATGGTGATCACCGGGGTGGTTTTAGTGAGGTAAAAATCCCACACTCCCCGACCTCCATCCCCAGAGGTCGGGTGCCTTTTGAAGGTTTCACCCCGAAAACAAAAAAAAAAAAAAAAAGAGGTAGATGGTGATGACGAGACACGGGGCTGGAAACCTCCCCAGTCATATCTCTGTCCATGCTTCTTCTAATCCTTCCTAGGAAGTGAAAGAATGGCAAACACAGGAAGTGCTGAAGGGCGGGCGTTTTCGGGGACTGTCTTTGGTAATTTTGACGTTCAAAACGTTCTGATTCTCAGCCTAAATTGAATAAATGACTTTCGATTTTGATTTTGACCCTGATACCCAAAATTTTTATCTATAGACTTTTGACTGATTGCAAGACGGTAGTTCACACTTAACTTAAAAACCTTTGACTAATGAGTACCTACGTAAAATCGTGAGCAACTTTTGGACTGTCGTAATGTCCATCACATTAACTTCTACGTATATTTTAAACAAAAAACCGGTAGATAAAAAAATATTAATGACAAACTATCGGAGTTTTAATAAAGCTCTTGTTCAGCAATTTATTTTAACTCAATAAAACTGACAAATTGGTGAACTTACTAAAAAACATTAATTTCGTCTGTCTTGTAACATTCGTCTACACAACATGGTTATTGTCTTTCTACGCCTTAGCTTCTTTGAAATAAGGTGCAAATTCCAAAAACACTTTAAAATCAATAGACAAGTCTCCTTTGACACCTAACATAATTACATTTGCTGCTGAAAATAGATATCTTCGAAGTAATTTCCTAGAAATTTTCTTTTTCGAAGTTCCTTATGAAAGTTTGTACTAGATACGCATGCGGACGTAGAATAAGTTACAATTTACGTAAATATTACGTCACTGCGAGTATCCATATACGCGCAAGAGTCGACCTGCGACATATGACCCCCTAGTGATGTAAATTTAATTTTCTGTTATCGATATTTCTCGTTGACGGTACGAAATTTTACGTAACTTTTATTGGGCCTAATTGATGTCTTTATTGGATATAATTATTGCTTGATTAATTATGATGTGTGTAAGGCAATACAAACTGGATAGTTAATGCTGTCGTAATGTTTTTATTGACTTATCAAAAACAAGTTAAAATTAAAAGAATGAAATTTGTATTGGCTATGTTCTTAGAGAACAAAGCTTCCATTAATCATTAAATCAGCTTATGAAACATAATTCAATTGAAGTGATGTCATTCTGTGGTCATTTGTAATTTCGTAATGTTACTGTTATCGTTATACTTACTGACTAGTGAGCAACAGACATATCCTAAGTATTAACTCCTAACTCATTATGATTCATCCAGTAATTTCAATAATTTACTCCAAATTCAAAACACATGCTAAGCCCAAACACTAAACTATCGATACTTGTGAAATCATCGACAAATAAAATTAACTGAAATCCCAACACTACCACGCATTATTGCGTGAAGAGATAGATTCGGTACCGCTTGCCCCATAGTGACGCAATATCTACACTGGAGCGATGAGATTTTTATAACGAAACAAACAGACAATACAAATCTGATTTACATATAGCTACTAGACACTATTACTCCATAGAATAACTCTTAACAATAAGATTTGGTGTATTCAAATTAATGGAGATGGAGACGAATATATAATTAATTTTGTTTGTATACATTCTATTGTTTGAAGTAAGGCGTTTAACTTTTCACTTAGGTATTTCTCAAGTAATTAAAATTATGTTGTTCCGGTACAGACGATTTAATTTAAATAAAATCGGCCCGGGAATGTTGTGAAACCTGGAACTTATTTCATTTCTGCGACTTAAATTCTACTGGAGATACCTTCTTACGTATCTCTTCATCTATATTTTCCTGCCTTAAGGAAATCATATCCACTAGCTTTTTCCCACGGCTTCGTCCACGTGGAGGTCGGAAATTATCCCACGGGAACGTACTACCGGGATAAAAAGTATCCTACGTGTTAATCCAGGTTATAAACTATCTGTGTTCCAAATTTCATCCAAATCCGTTCAGTCGTTTTTGCGTGAAAGAGTAACAAACATCCATCCATCCATCCATCCTCACAAACATTCACATTTATAATATTATATAGCAGGAAGTAGGATATGCCACCCAAACATAACTGAAAATCCTGCCAATATTTTATGGGACAAAGGCATCCATTTCTTTCTTTTTTTTGTTATTTATTGTCTCGCGTTTAACCCCTTTTCGTAGAGGACAATCTTTTATAGTGACACCAAGCTCGTCCTATAGTTGTTGAAAACCCATTTTAGTAATATTGCTTTAGCCCTTCTCCATAAGTACCGGCACAAACTGTGCGTCTTGTCGTTGCGACTACACGCAGAGCTGTCGTTTGCATCTGCGATTAATCATTACGACACACGTTGTGCAGGAAACGATGATTTTCTTTGAATATTCGAGAGAGTTAATTGTGTTGACTGGTCGCATGCGACTGTCGTCGGGTGTGCGCGACCACCATGCGACAAGTGGCAAGAACATGCGACTCCCCTAGTCTGTCGTTGCCCCGCTGTGTGCGGAGCTTTGAACAAACTATATGAAAATTTTCGGCCGTAGTCGATGCTTCTAGTCGCCGAGGTGCCATGACATGTCGCATAGTGTGCGCCATATCTTACTGTTGGTGACACATTTTTAATTAACTTGAGAACAACTCTACACGTCCATAAAAAAAAACATTTTAAAACAAGCGAAAAGAGCCAAAATATTAAATTAAACCTTTTTTGTTTGCAGAAATAATGAAATTCCGGTGCGAGGCCAGATGGAAGAGAGCCCATTGTACACACAAAAGGAATTTGAGGTAAAATTATGTATATTTTGTATGATACAAAACCCTAATTCCGTAACACACTTTCACTAATCACAATCCGAAAGATTTTGAAAGAAATTACTAATCCATTATGCCCGGTTCACATTATTCCAGTAGCATTCCAGTCCCACAATCGAAACCAGCGCTGGAATGCCACTGGAATAATATGAACCGGCACTGGAATGCACTGGAATGTACCCATTCTAGTCAACAATGCTGTCCAGCGACTGGATTGACAGTCTACTTTTTCATTCCAGCGCCACTGGAAAAGTGTAAAGGGCCAGTCCAGTGGTAAACACACATTGTTGTTTTTTATACATATTATTTTGCCACGGAACATTCCCTTCAGTCGCAAAATAATAAGTATACTGTGTTCTTCTTCCCCGACCAAACGACCTTCAGCGTTCGGTCCTTCTCTGTCCCGTCACTGAGTCTCACTCTGACCCGCTCCCTGCGCACGCCCATTTATCATAAAATTCACAAAAAAAATGGAATTAGTTAAATAAAAAAAGACGATATAAAAAAGATAAAAAACGTGAAATACAGAGATTTTTATATGACCTATCCATTAGTGTAATCCTCAAGTTATTAGAGCGTCACCTTTAGCAAAAGATGCATGCAATCAAGAATTTTAGTCACTTTTTTACAAGGAGATTTTAAATGTATTTATAATACATAAAAGCAAATAAGAACGTGCAAAGTGATGATAGGATATCGAACATTAATAATATGCTTTTAGATGTCGTTTATTACTGATAACTATTGAGTTAATAGCCTCTGAATAACGCACTATTCTAGGTTTTGCTCGGGGTAGCGCCTTAACGATGAATTGTTACTACATTGATGCGAGATACAGCTTAAAGCGCTGACGTCATTTCTCCTCATACCTTTAATCAAACGATGGGTATTAATATCATCACGGTCAACAGAACAAGAAGTTAGATACATAAGCAGCCTATAATGTTCCCACTGCTGGGACACAGGCCTCCTCTCGGTGAGAGAGAGTGGGCCTTAATCCACCGCGGGACGAACGCGGGTTGGTGAACTTTTTGTGTTCTAAGACATGCCGGTTTCCTCACGATGTTTTCCTTCACCGTTTTGAGAGCAGTGGTGATGAAATTAAATACACAAAGTAAAGTGCTTGCCTGGGTTCGAACTCACGACCTACAACTCGTAAGTCGGAGCCGATACCATTGGGCCACCACTGCTCTAGTTAAATAAGCGCACGACTTTTAACAATTCAAGTACCGGTTTATGACGTCAAGAAACGGCTCGCTAACTGCCACTTGACATGTTTATGACCCCCCTCGCAAAAAATGGTCCAGTAAAGTTTTTATCGCCTCTACCCACTTTAAGTAAATTATTTTGAGTTCTTGAATAAACAGACCATACTATAAAATATAAACAGTAATTCGTATAACGAGAATTGTATTTTGTAAATGAATGACGTCATAATACATAATTACGACTGTGATTAACGATTTGTTTACGTAAAATTTTTTTGCCCAAATATTTATCATGTTTTTTCGTGAAAATAATTATCTACAACGATGTAATAACTATAAAGAAATTAATTTTGATCCACTCACCGTCGATTAGACAAAAAAACACTTATTTAAAAAAAAAAAACTTGAAAGCAGTCACTCAAGACCACAGAGCACATCGGTTTCTACATTTTTTTTTTAATTACCAGGCAAAGTTTTTGATTTTGATTGATTTATTTGACAAGAATAAGAAACTCTTGAACCTCCTACACCAAATCTCGAGAGATGAAGTCCAAATTAGCACAGTTATTTTCAATTGTCAACAACATGAAGGAAATCAAAAATATTTCGGGGTACTTCGGGGGCTTTCATATGTCCAGATGTCCGGCTGTTCTCCTCTACAGGTCGCATTTCTCAACCGTTTCTCGTGATGTTTTGTGAGCCGGTTCGATAATTATTTGAACCTTTTTTATCGATTCCGCTTTTCGAAAATTTTCAAAATGGCGGAGATATGGGGTTTGAAAACGTAAAAAAAAATCATATTTCAGCCATTTCGCGCTCTTTGCACGAGCTTTTTGTTTTAAACATTTATTCAGTTTTAAGCTATGCACAGACAGACTCGTCTTTATTTGGGTTCAAATATAAAGAATTTTTTTTAGATTTTTTTTTTGTATGTTAACATAATAAATTTAGAAAGGTACTACAAACTGTTAACAAATTATTAATGTTCATACTCGTTTTAGTAAGTTTGTAGTACCTTTCTAAATTTATTATGTTAACAAACAAAAAATTTTTCAAAAAAAAAATTACGATAAGTCGTCATCATCATCTCCCTGCCCTTGTCCCATGTCACCTGTGGTCGTCGCAACACGTTTTCTTCTTGCATTCTCCACTGCTGTGTTGTGTGACGCATATTTTCCCCCAACTCGTTCTTTTTTTGTATTTGTGTGTTTTTTCTTTGCGTGATGTTTACCGCAAATAAACGTATTTTCTTTCTTTCTTTTCTTTTTGTCAATCGTCACGCTATCATTCACTCCCTTCTCTTCCATATCATTCCTCACACAATCCATCCATCTTTTCTTCGGTCTTCCTCTTCCGCTCCATCCAATAACATTTTTATCCATCACTAAATATCGGCTTTTCGGCGAAACGGACGCTCGATCTAACGGCTATTCGAAATTGTTGTACATCGATCTTAATGGAATTTCGGCAATTCGGACGTTCGATCTGATGACTTCGGGGAATTAGTCATCGGCCATATGACATTCGAAATCAAGCTGTAAACCCCTAAATATCTATCCCTGCAAGTTTACAATTTTGTAACTGTAATATTATTGTAATCCTCCTTGTTTTCTTCTTTTTATTGGTCGATATTTCGTCCGATATAAAACCTCCGTTGATATTTTATTATGACCTTACCAAAGGGAATTTAATTTTGTCGCTTACAATCTTCATTTCTAGTTTTATTTCCTAAATTCTTCTTTTTTGATTGATGGATTCCCGTTATTCCAAAAAGCACCCACAATATCTAAATAAGTACCTAATTAAGTAGGTATAATTCTGTTAATTACGTTAAACAATAATTATTCTAAACTAGCTAATGTCTGCATGCATTGCAATGCATTTAAATTTTTTCAAACCATCCCTGAGAACGAACAAAACAAAAATAAAAATATCCAAATCGCTTAAGCCGTTTTTGAGTATTAGCGAGACTAACGAACAGCAATTGGCACATCGGCAGACAGTTTAATCCAAGAAATAAACAGTTAAAGTTGTTAAAAAGACAGCTATAATATTATTTAGACGGTTAACATAAGAAAACTCTTTATCAAACAGCGTGCAATATGCATTTCATCTCTTTTTTTATACATACGAAGATGTACTAGTCACCAAGAGTGATAGGTAACCAGGGTCGTCGGATATAGTTGAAGTTTTGTAAGAAACCGAAGGATGTTATCGGATAAATTTAATTTAATAAATGAACTGTTTGTTTTCTATTAAATAAATTAAATTTTATTTGATAACATCCATCGGTTTCTTACAAAACTTCAACTATATCGGACCCTGGTTACTTATCACTTTTGGAGACTGTCTGACTGACACATAGCTCCAGCAAAAATAAATAGTCACCCAAAACTTCAATATACATAAAATAAGTGAAAAAAACTTTAAATTAGTTTTAACAACCTAAAATCATTAGAAATACTTCTGAAAATGAGAGAAAAGATGTGGGATGGCATGTTTTGGAACAATATGGCCCAATTGAATACACCCATTGTGTAAAGTCAGAGTTATTTATTTTATAAACCATTAATTTCCCTGACTGTACATAGTTAATTGTAGGAAGAGTACTACAAGGACATTTTTTGGTTCACATTTCGCTCATTTGGAGAAACAACGACGTAACTGGTGCTTTTCAAATTTAACAGGAGAGTGATTTAAAGTGATTTTTTTTTTGTAATCTGGTTCAACATTTCAGAACGAGACGGCAACGTCTTTTTTTTTTTTGTTTGTGATATCATCAAAAGACCTCTCCCGCTCTTGGGCGGAGTGGAAGGGCGTGTCAGACTCTTACTGACTAAAACCCACCCGTGTTCCTTCAGTTGCCTGTGCGCCAGGGCCACGGTAACTCCTTCGAACAATCCGCGACCCCGGCAGGTATCGGCCCTATCGGACCCCGTCAATGGTGCTGACATCTCTTTGAGGCGCTCGTGAAACACGACGCGCCGTCGACCCGGGTCTGGTCCTTACCGGACAGCGAGCTGCCCATTGCTCGCCGTCCGCAAGCCCGCGCCTACGGTGGCCGGGAGTCGGCAATCGACTCCCGACGCCCAGGGTGTCTCCTCCTGCGGTGACTAGGGGCGAGAGCGCAGCGATTGCCTCTCCCTTTCGCGCTCCGCCTCCTCCTTCGCGAGCATTACTGCTTCGCAGAAGGAGGTGACGGCTTCCCATTCCCTCTCGCTCCGTACCATGGCCTGAACCAGGGCCGGACGCGAGAGGTCGCCGCAGACGATCGCCATCACGAGGACACGGCGGTGCTCCGCCCGAGCCGGGCAGACGTCCACCGTATGCTCCACTGTGTCCTCCGGTCGATCCACACAATGATAACACCCGGGCGTTTCCTCCCGCCTTATCCGAAACAGGAACCTCCCGAAACAGCCATGTCCGGTGAGGACCTGCGTCAGGCGGAAGGTGAGGACGCCATGGCGCCTCTCAAGCCACTCCACAAAGAGGGGACTTACCGCCGCAATTGTGGCGTGCCTTGCGCTGGGTTGCGACAGTCGCACTCTCCATGCCGCCATGAGATCCCGCCGGAGCTCTGTCCGCTATGCCGCGATTTCTCGCGGCAGCGGAGTTACGCCCCGACGTTTCGCCTCCTCGCGCCACTCCCAAACTTGCGCGAGGACTTTTGTCTCCATATCCTATGGTGGCAATCCGGCAAGGAGGCTCGCCGCCTCGCAGGAGACCGTGCGGTATCCCCGGACCAGCCGGATGGCCTTGACCCTTTGGGACGCGTTCAACCGGCGGGCTGATCGGAGCCTCAATGAACGCGCCCACACCGTCGCCCCGTAAAGGGCCAAGGACCGCACGACCCCCGCGTAGAGCCTCCGGCAGGAGGCGTTTGGAACCCTAGATTGGGCATGAGCCGCTTCAAGGCAGCCCCGGCCCGCTCCAGTCTGGGAGCCAAACGTCGTAAATGCTCGACGAAGTTCCACCGGCTGTCGAGGACGAATCCCAGGTACTTCATCGTCGACTCGACGTCGATGTGAACCCCTCCTACCGTTATTTGGGAACCCGACAGTGGCGCGTTCCGACGACCATGAAAACACATGGCCTCGGACTTGTGCAAGGCCAACTGGAGTCCCAATTGCCGGATCCTCTCAACGACTGTCGCAACCCCGCGTGTCATTAGTTCGGCCGCCGCCTGGTGCGAGACGGCAACGTCTGGTTCTAAAATATTGATAAATCTCAATATATATATATTAAATGTTTCACTCCTCTGCTCCTATGAAAATTTGTTCGAGCACAAATATCGACAACTCATTTTTGGGAATAATTACATTTAAGACGATGTTTTTCCAAATGAGCGATTTGTGAAATTGTGTCACAGAAATTTTATTGACAAAACAAGATGGTGGCGTTAGTTCCGATCTTGGCCCCTCGAAGCGTTGTACCTTAACCATTTCTTACTGACACATGAATAATCCCTATTATTGCTACAGATTGAAGAAGAAGGTGGTGATGAATGGGAGGTGAGCAGATCCCGGGTGCACCTTGGGTCCCTCATAGGTAGTGGAGCATTCGGCAGGGTGCATGCTGCTCAACTCGACATGCCGGGAGGAGAGACTATTACAGTTGCCGCTAAGATGCTTACAGGTAAACTTGACTACAACTACTGTTATTAATGTACTAATTTCTTTTTAGATAGATGTGAAGGCAATAAGCGTGAAATGGAGATGTATGTACGAGCACTAATAATGTATATATTTAGCAACTTTTCATGTAATCGCTATAAAATATTGACTTTGACAGCTCTTTGTTATTCTGGGATCAGTAATGTTTTATCGGAAATTATAATAACTTATTTTCGCGAATGGCAGATAAATTTCCCAGAAACAGGCGTGATCAAAGTCAGCTCTGTCTGTATTGGAGTAGGACCGCACTTAGGGCGCAAAAGTGTTTATTGCGAGGCGACATGTTAAAACACCGAGATTTCTTTGCTATATCTTAGTTAAATATTAAGAAACATAATTTGGCGCCAAAAAACGGCCATTTTTCTATTTTGATATACCCAGTGTCACTCTCACAATTAAGTAAGACGAATTTAACGACACCTCCGAAGCTAAAATCCATCAAGGCGTTTAGGCTACAGAGCGTACCAAATAAATATATAATATATTTAGGAGTTTGAGAGGTGGTGTGTATTTTAAAGTTATTACTTTAAAATTCATTCTTGAGATTTCAAGTTTTGGCGCTTTAGCCATTTTACCTTTCCACTGTCGATATGTATACATACATACATACATACACTCCAAAAACATAACCCTTCTTCTGGCGCAGTCAGGTAAAAAATTACAAGCACAAAGAAAAATTATGCGAGAAGCATAGAACCGGTCGAAGTGGCGGTGCTTGGGGGAGGCCTATGTCCAGGAATGGACATCTTTCTGTGGAAATGATGATGATGAAGATGACGATGAGGTGCTAATATGCTTTACAAGCACATGAGACATTACAAGACAAGAATGCGTCCATTATGACGTTGGAGCTTATTGCGATCTCTGAAGCATTGTCTTATTTTAATAGTAGTCAACATAAAAATATTGTTATTTGTACAGACAGCAAAAGTTCTTCATAACATTTAGCTCGATGCGCCTGTGGCCAAAGAGGTTTATCGATAGCTTATGTTATTCTGTCTCAGATCGATGAATGAATTGTAAAAAGTGTTAAATTAGAAACTACAATGGGTTCCATTGCATATAAGGATACAGGGCAATGAAAATGTTGACAAGCTGGCAAAATATGCAGCTAAAAATCGAAAAGAAACTAATATAACGCTAGATTATGCAGAAGTTTTACCTGAATTTTAAAAGAAGTGTTACGATGGTTGGAAGGAGTATTTTGATAAACGTTCATTGGAAAAAGGGATCTGGTATAAAACCATGCAAGGTCAGCCTTTTCGTGTGCCCTGGTTCATCACTAGTAAAGTAGGAAATTTGTTGTTACAGCTCATAGATTCAGACCTGGACACATTACATGTAATAATTTTGCGTTCATGAGGAAAAAACTAACTCGCCTAATTGTTTGGAGTGTGGAGTTGTGGAACACTTACATCACTTAAAAATGGACTGTGTTCGATATGAATCTCAATGAAATTATCTGGTTTTGGTCTTGATGTTGAATCGACTTGATATGGGCATATTCCATAAAATTTTGTCTCAAACAAATGGCGATGATGCGAAGAGTCCGTTCAGGTTCATGGCCCAAATGTAATCCGCAGCCGTATATATATTTAGGGTACGATGGGACTGGCATAGGCATTGCCGTCATAAAAGTCTCTAATTAATATAGAAATAAAAAGAGACATTACAGTTTCTTCTTTGGGATGACATCGAAGATGTTTAACAAGATACTATTGGTGTTTATTAGGTAAATAACTCGTTAACTGGTCAAAAGACCCGGGTGTTATTAGTAATTTCTCTCTTCCTACAGACATAATGAAGGACGACGTGATTTGCATACAGACTTGGTGTTTACCGTAAATATTTAAGGAAAATAATGGACAAACACTCTTAAAATTCTACCGCCCGTGTTGTTTATTTTTATACATCAAACAGGCTTGACGCAACGCGGTGACGCTTGTTGAACAATTTCTTCAATTTTAAATATAGTCTTTAAATATAAATACTGCCATTTAAAATAATATTTATAACACCTTAGAAGCCCAAAAGTCTAACAATCAGTCTTACCAATGGGTATCATGTTACGCAGTTACTGGGTGGTGGAGGTCAGATAGGCAGTCGCTTCATGTAAAATGCAGGTATTCAGCTGCATTCGGTTAGACTGGAAGCCGACCCCAACATAGTTGAGAAAAGGCTAGGCAGATTGATTTTAACACTTTTTGGAACTGTGTGTGAGTTTAATATCTACACAGTCTACACTGTGTAGATATTAAACTTAAAATTAATAAAGAAAGCTCGAGGTTTTGTTAAGGCAGAAAAAACGACGCAGAGGCGGTTGCTAGTTTAGAAATAAATCGAATACCTCGACCATAGAAGTAAGTGGCGCCATCTGTCGTATAAAGTGTGTACTACCGGCACTATTTGTAAACATGGCGAGGTGTGTCAACAGTGTCAAGCGCTCTCTATAAAACATCAGTGTGTTTACTTTGTAAATATACTGTGTAGTTTCTTATCGATAGAAATTGTTAAATATTTCCCTAATAGAAGTAACTACGGGTAACCAAACGTCAGTAGTTCAAAAAACTTGAACTAAGTAAATGCGCTGTCAAAGTCAAATGGTTACGATGACGTGCGGTTCACTGTACCTACCTGGTACCTATGTGGTAATTGGTATAAAAGTAGTAGGATGAACGTGCAATATCGTTTGCATTCAATAAAAAAAATAAAAAAGGAAAATTATATTTGAATTTGGTAAAGAATAACGCCATCGCGAGGCAATTTTTTTTTTCTGTTTTTTGCCGCTGTACTTTTCACTATCTCGCATTCTAGACAGACTTCATTATTCCATACAAAATTAACTATGCAAAAAAAACAACAATTTCATAGCGTCTACGTAATGACTAGACTCTAATAGCATACTCAACAATAGTCAAATGGAAAATAAAGAAGAAAAAAATAAAAATACGTCAACTGTCAAAAGTTGAGTCATTATCGCAGTCACAAGCACAGCACTATTTTTCGGCAAAGACAAGCAAAACGTTCAGTTAATTTCGCATACTCAATTATTACGATTACATAAACACGTCAAGGAAATGAAAGTCGGCAATCCGTAATATCCATGGATGCACTCTTGAACTGCTTGGTTGTAGTTATTTCTTAGATAATATTATAGAAGCGTGTAATTTTACTCAAATTGCTTGCAAAAGATCTTCTGTTCTTTCAAAGTTCCTGTCTAGCTTCTGCCCGCGACATCGCCGGCGTGAAATTTCTTGTTTTAACATAAAATGTATCATATGACACTTGGCAATACTGCAGCTTCCCCTTAGTAAAACAATTTTCGCCCCCTAATTGCGTAACACACTATCAATCAGAATCTGAATCGTTTTGAAGTACATTGCTAATCCATTGCTTCATATGTTCGAAAAATTTGTCTGCTCAACAACGTAAATATCGCAAATAATGTTGTTGAACTGTCAAAATGAAAGCCATTTCTACTGTTAGCGTGTTACGCAATTATAGTACGATTCAAACTTAATGGCGGCTGTGAAGTGCGCAACTCGCTGCGCAGTACCTCACCCCCGCTGACACGTGAATTGGTTACTGCGAGGTGACTCGCCCGCCTCATATTCCGAGCCGCCATTAAGTTTGAATCGTACTATACTTACCAGTAGGTACTTCTGAAGATTACCCCATATACCTGTGCCAGGGGGCACATGTCTTTTACCTGTTATAATACATATTATAAGTATAGATTGTTATGCATATAGGCTAAGTTATAACAACCGCACGGGTCGATCGATCAGGTTAAGCTACCCTTGCCGCGGTTGGTCCGTGGATGGGTGACCATCTTTACATACCAACACCCCTCGGTGCCTCAGAAAGCACGTTAAGCCGTTGGTCCCGGCTGTCACTCGTGGATCTTTGACAGTCGTTACGGAAACCCGAAAGTCTCACAACCAGTCTTACCAAGGGGTATCGTGTTACCCAGTAACTGGATTATGGAAGTCAGATAGGCAGCCGCTCAACGTAAAATACTGGTACTCAGCTGCATCCGGTTAGACTGGAAGCCAACCCCAACATAGTTGGGAAATAGCTACATATTATTATGATGAGATTGTAATGTACTTACGCCCGGTTTCTGGAACGAAAATCAACATAAAAAGCTGACAAATTGTCAAGCGCTCGTGAACTGCTGTGAATGGTTGAATGAATTACCCACAGCCAATCGCATCACTTGCCTTGCTTTTAATTTTGACGAGTCGATAATTTTCGTCCCAGAAACTGGGCGTAAATGTCACACAAGTCGACTAATGCCTGAAATGATCCAATCTTTTACATCTAAGTTGGATATTTCAATCCAATTTTTCCTTGAAGTTTGCCAATACCAATTCGTGAATTCGCATCAGGCATCACTTAACATCAGTCGGTTTATAGTACACCCAAATTTTGCCAGTTAAGAAGACCCACATCTTATCAAAACCACAATAAAACGGCCAATGACTACAACCTTCACGCATAGAGGACCGATTGGTGTTCACGGCTTACTCTGGAGAAACCAGGAAGACACAAGTCTCAAACTGCCGATGCATTCTGTAAAAATCTCACCTTGAAAACTTAGGTAAAGTGAGCTCCCGGGTGTTACCATTATGATGATCGCCCGGAGGACATGGTGGAATATACGGTGAAGGTCTGCCCAGCTTGGGCGGAGCACCGCAATGTCCTCGCAGAGGCGATCGGCGGCGGCGATCTCTCGCGTCCGGCTCTGGTCCATAGGCCATGGTACGGAGCGAGAGTGCATAGGAAGTCGTCACCTCCTTCTGCGAAGCAGTAATGCTCGCGAAGGAGGAGGCGGAACGCGTTAGGGAGAGGTAATCTTTGCGCCCTCACGCCGCTAGTCGCTGCAAGAGACGCCTTGGGCGTCGGGAATCAATAGCCGATTCCCGGTCGACGAGGGAGCGGGCTTAAAAAAAAAGGTGAAGTGAGCTGTTCCACCTGATGCTAAGGATTGACACTATTGACAGCTCACTTCACCACAAGATTTCCTGGTGACATTTTAACAGAATAGATCGGCTGGTGAGCTAAAAGTGATCAAAGGCAGGCCTTGCATCAAAGATAAAAAGTAAACCGACCTACTGTTTTAAAACGCCTACATAATTAAAAGCTATTATTGCATAATGCTCAGTTTTGAATAAAGGCTTCCGCAGAGAGGCGCGACGCGACAGCGCGACACAAAGGCGCCGCTCGTCGTGCGACGAGCGGTGTCTTTGTGTCGCGCGCGATTCGAGTCATGTATCGCGCCTGTTTGTAGGAGCCTTAAGGCACACATACTTAGTTCCGCGCACTTAAGTTTGTTAAAAATACGTGGGCTTCTCCGTACTTCCGTCGTTTAGCGCGTTGATCTCTCAGTTGTGATAAAATTCTCATTAGTTATGTAAATAGTCTCTAGAATATTACATAATCTCAAAGAATTAAAACAAGATAAATCTTTCAACTCTAATTAATTTGTTAAAACAAAGTTAAACTGGTTTTCCTTAGCTAGTGACCTGAATCTACCAACAAAAACGTTGACCCATATGGCATCCAGCTGCAGGAGCAGTGGTAACGGCCGCTACTACAAGTTGTCGTAGGTTCGAACCCAGACAGTCACATTAATGTGTAAACTATTTCATCACCACTGCTCTCAAAAACGGTGAAGGAAAACATCGTGAGGAAACCGGCATGTCCTAGAACCAAAAATTCGAAGACATGTGACATCTACCAACCCGTACTGGGCCCACGTGGTGGATTACAGCTTATTCCCTCTCACACAGAGTCAGCCTGTGTCCCAGCAGTGGGAACATTATAGGCTGATTATGCATAAGGTATCCTACCAACTATAAGTAACCCTCGTCTCTTCTCTTTCACAGAAAACGTATCAGAAGAAGAAGTTCAAGACTTCCTTCGCGAGATTGTGATGCTCAAACACGTCGGCTCACACAAACACGTGATACGATTGGTAGCGTGTTGTACAAGACGGGCACCGCTTATCGCCCTATTGGAACATGCACCAAGAGGGGACCTGTTGTCACTCCTACGAGCAGCGAGGGGGAGGCGGAAAGACAGTCAGGTCTCTAATGTTACTAGAAGGGTTGACAGCTCACAGGGAAGGCCATCTGAGGCAGACTGTAAGTTTTTTTATCATTACCCTTCCTTTATGCCTGTGACCTCTTGTATGTTTCCTGCTTGATACTACATCAAACGTAAAAACTATGGTTTTACTAACCCCTCTGCCGTTCTTTAATTGATTTCGTTGCCGGTTCCAATACACACAAAGAAAAGTGTATTTTGATGTGCATCCTTGAGTTGCTATAAGTTCCATTAATTGACAGTTAAAACCGGAGCCTAAACAGTTATACCAAAAGAAAAATAACTAAACTTCACACGATGTAAGATAACAACAGAATAAAATCTCAACTCTTTAAATTTTGGCCAAATGTATTACTTTGTTAACCACCTGCAGCAACAAAATAATATAATTTTCTATTCTATTCAAAACGCCTGTTATTTTTCTGAGAGCAATATTTATTCGTGAAACCTTTCAATCAAAATATTTTGTCAGGAGCTTTTATTCAAACAGAATAAACTGAAAATGTGGGTGTGGGTGTATACCTACATTTTTGGATAAAAATTATTCAGCACACACATTGTATATTCTAATTTCGACGTTTATTTAACGATGTCGACCTTTAAATAATTATCTGTTAGTAATATTGACTATCTCGTTGGTGTTTTCAAGTCATCTAGTGGTCACAAGCGCGACTACTCAGTGCGGTGTCCTGAGTTCGATCCCCAGGTCGGGCAAGTGGAAGCACACATTCACAGCGTGTTTGTACACTTGGTTACCACAAGTAAAGCGCGCGTCGCTTTGTGAGATAAAAAAAACCGTACACAGGCCCAGTGCGGGTTGGTGGATGTCACATGTTTTCATATTTTCGGTTCTAAGACATGCCGGTTTCCTCAGCATGTTTTCCTTCACCGTTTTGAGAGCAGATCTGCTTCAATGTTATTTAATTACGTTTTTTTTTCTTTCACAGCAGATTACACGAACCTCAGTGATTCAGACCCTGCTCTGTCTGATGGTGATTGCAAATTGTATATAGATTGTGATAAGAAAAAGGACCATTATGTAGCTGAACCTGCCCTGCAACTAGACGGCAATACTATGCGCGAATATGCGCTGCAAGTCGCGCTTGGAATGAGGCATTTGGAGGAGAGAGGGATAACACACAGGTAAGCTTCCATCATGCATGTTTTTTTTTTTTTTTTGGATGGCTTACACGCCTCCGGCCCGTCTTTTATTACGTGGTCACCGTCGGCTACAGACATCAAATCAAATCAGTTTATTGCAAACATGTTGCACAGAGGTTTGAATAAAAGTTAAGTTGGTTAGTAAGGGCAAGGGAGTGGCATAACATCTAGTCACCCAAGTCAACCTCTCCTGCACGCGGTTCATGACTGCTGAATGACGAAAGAGGCTCTGACGGAAATCTCACCAAGACGCATTGGCCAGCGTGGCGTTTTAAGGCTAAACCCTCTTTTCATGAATAGTGTCAATAAACCACGGCCCATAACACCCAGCTGCCACGCTATTCCGAGTTCTGACAGCGGCTCTGGTAACAGCGGAGCGGAGGATGCGAAGAATCTCTGGACTTAACCCAGCTGCCACAAACCAGCGACCGTGACCCTGGTGTGTTACAACGCCAGGACGTTGCGTACGGACGACCGATTATTCGAATTGCAGATTGAATTAGAAAACATCAAACGGACGTAGTGTCGGACGTCCGGCAGCGACGTACGCGGGCGACAATGTTACCATCGCGAGTAGAACCAGCACCCTAATTGCGCAGCACACTGTCAGTCACAATGTGAATAATTTTGAAGCCTATTGAAAATCCATTGATTCATATCTTCCAAAAACTTTGTCTGCTTAACAACGTATATGATGCAATGAATGTTGTGGAACTGTCAAAATGAAAGCCATTCCTACTGTTAGTGTGTTACGCAATTACCCCGATTGATGATCCTGGAACAGAAGCGTGGAGATTGGCACAAGAAAAGAGAGTCCTATGCCCAGCAGTGGGTGAAGTCGAGGTGTGGATGATGAATAAAATAACATTAGGTACATAATATCATCCCAGGAAAGACACCGGCACAGTGGTCACGTGCTGCCGGGCATAGCGAGGCTCAGGGGAGGCCCCTTTACAGTCTCCCCAGGGATGTGCTTTACAGGCGTTGCACAGGGGGGGTTCCGGAATTGGTCTTTTAAGAGGAACCGGGACAACCTCCATGTGCTGATGGTGATCACCGGGGTAGTTTTAGGGAGGTAAAAATCCCACACACCCCGACCTCCATCCCCAGAGGTCGGATGCCTTTTGAAGGTTTCCCCACGAAAACAAAAAAAAAAAGGTACCTACATAATAATAGGTCTTTACCTATGAAATTGCCGTTTTGTATGAAAAAATTTAAACGAATTTTTTTCATGAATTTTTTATTTGTATTAATCGAAGTAATCACCCATGCAATCAATGCATCTTTGCCATCGCAGTGGCAGTTTATTGATGCTCTTCTTAAAGAAATCAGCTGGACGGGAGGCAACAAATTCTTCAAAGGCATTTTGTACTGCCTCTCGGGTATTAAATTTTTTTCCCGCCAAGAAGTTATCCAAATTCTGGAAAAAGTAGTAGTCTGTAGGCGCAAGGTCTGGTGAGTAGGGCGGATGACGGAGAGCTTCCAACCCCAGTTCTTGCAACTTGGAGACCGTCTGCTGTGCAGTATGAGGTCGCGCGTTGTCGTGCAGGAGCAGCGGAGACGAGCGATTGACCAATGCTGGTTGGAGATGCGCCAGCTTCTCCATCATTGTGTTCAGTTCTTCACAGTACACATCTGCAGTAATGCTCACCCCGTTTGGTAAGAAGCTGTGATGAATCACACCGGCGCTAGACCACCAAACAGTGACCATCACTTTTCTAGGGGTAAGTTTTCGTTTAGGGCATTGTTTAGGTGCTGAACCAGGATCCAACCAACTTGCTGAGCGCTTACGGTTATCAAACAGAATCCATTTTTCATCGCAGGTAACAATGCGGTTCAAAATTCCTTCATTTGTGTGTCTGTTGAGCAGTGCAAGGCACGTCTCGACGCGTACTTCGCGCTGGCGATCATTGAGTTCGTGGGGCACCCATTTGTCAAGCTTTTTTACCTTGCCAATTTGACGCAAATGGACCAATATTGTTTTGACGCTAACGTCGAAAGCTGCTGCTAATTCAGCCGTAGATTGTGTATCATCAGCTTCCACAATCGCCTTTAATTCGTCATTGTCGACCAAAGTCTTCGGACGACCGCGAGGTTCATTTTTCAGGTCGAAATTTCCAGAACGGAAGCGAGCAAACCAATAACAGGTGGTGCGTTGGTTTGTAGAGTTAGCTCCGTAAACGTCGTTGATGTTGCGTGCCGCTTGTGCCGCGTTGCTGCCACGACGGTACTCATATTCCATAATTACTCGAATTTTTAACGTATCCATGATGACGAAAAAGATTGAAATGCGATGAAAATGTAACACTAATCAATAAAGAAATGACTACTTTTAGAAAAAAAAATCCATGTTTTTAAAATAAAATTAATTTGAAATTAGAATTCATAGCCAAACAAAAATTATTTTGATTTGAAATGGCCAGTACTGCAGAACGGCAATTTCATAGGTAAAGACCTAATATCATGTGACATTTTTACAAAACATAGTTTAAATCATTTTATATTATTAAAGCATGCCATGGGACATAAATATACTCTAGCATTAAATACATTGGAAAGGTTTGCATGTCAATTAATGTCTGACTATGTATTAGGAAACTTAATTACTGACCTTAAGACCAACACTGTATTAATACCTATTGCAAAAAAATGATTATGATTATGAGTATTAACTAAATAAAATCAAGTAAATTAATATTACCTATGTTAATTTATTATATTTTGTATGAGCACAAATAAGTATGAGCTTGTAGCGGCTTCTACACCGCCACATGCGAGCTTCGTGTCACACTGACGTCACGCAAAATCCTGCATCGCGCAAGCAGAGTTTACCGCGCAACTGGCTAAAATACAACGTCCCGACATCAAACGTTGGGCAGTTGCCCACCAGACACGACACCCGTCTGGTCGGAGGGTCCTCCGAACAGTCGGGTCCGCATACCTATATAAGCTATTTACTTTCTTTTACACTTTTATACTAATAATCTTTGACCAAAAGAAACTGTGTCGAATGTACACTAGTGACGCATTCTTTTTCACGTGGGTCTCTCCTTACTCCTTAACTATTTATTTCTTTTTGATGGAGATTACTTCGACCGTAATATGATCAAGACGCTGCCACTAGAAGCGTCCACGTTTTGCGCCACTTCCACACAAATTCCAAACAGCTCTTCGATAAGGGACGCTTGGATCTCTGTGAACCTTCAAAGTCCCTTTGACTTTCCAAGCCACATCACGTGGAGTGGAAGTCTATGGGTTATTTTTTTTGTGATTTGCTCTTCTTTACTTTTTCTTTACTCATCTGCAATTCCTTGGCATCAATGATGGTGGATGGCAACTGGCAACTAATCTAGTTGCCATTCAGAGACAAAGCTAAAACATCTCATGTGTGTGTCTGTAGTTACATCGACCAGCACCCAATTAAAACGAACATAGCAATTTGGTTGGTGGCTGAAATAGGTAAGGGTGATACCACCACTACCACCACTACCACCACCACCACCACTGACTACCTGCATTATTGTCTCTCCTTCTCCCTTGAATCCATCCAAAGGTTGTCTGTAAACGATCGCTTTTAGCGATAAGACCGCCCATTGTGTCACCCTGTGTAAAATGTCTACATTTATATCTGTTATTTTTTATGGTGTACATAATAAAGAGTATTCTATTCTATACCACTGTCCTGGCGGGATAATTGCATAACACACTTAAGGCTCCTTCCAACAGGCGCGACACAAAGGCACGGACTGTCGCGCGACGAGCGGTGCCTTTGTGTCGTATTCGCTTCGTGTCGCGTGTCGCGCCTCTTTTAGCAGCCTTATCAGTAGGAATGACTTTAATTTTGACAGTTCAACAACATTCATTGCGTTTTATGTTGTTGAGCAGACAAATTTTTCGAACATATGAAGCAATGGATTAGCAATATGCTTCAAAATTATTCAGATTGTGATTGATAGTGTGTTAGCAATTAGGGTGCTGGAAGAGCTACTTCATAGAGAGATTAAACTTTGATTATTTATTATTTCTCTCTTCTTGCACGCAGTGATATGAAAAAAGCGATCGTCTTTCTGCCAAAAATTTACCATATCGTCAAGGGTTTTAAACATTGTACCTATGGGTTCCCTAATTGCGTAACACACTATCAATCACAATCTGAATCATTTTGAAGGATATTGCTAATCCTGGGACTGGGTGGGTGAATTTAAAATAAAGTTTAAGTTATTAATTATCTCAACGTTTTTAGAAACACTGAATTATGTTAGTAACTTAATAACCTATAGGTACACTTATCAAAATAAAATGATTGGATTCCTTTACACACAAACCGTGGGTTTTAATAACGTAGATTTACCTATTCCTTTAATAATCGGATAGGTATGAATCGCACGCTCGTAACCTTTAATTTCTTGTAGGTACCTACATAATTACATAATATAAATAATTTAATTTAATGTTAATTTATTACATAGAAATCTAAGTACCTTGATTTGCACAATATAATAAAGTTAAAATAATGTAGTACAAACACTATTAAAATGTGCCCAACTTTTAGACAAACTTCGTAATAACAGTGGGTACCTAGGTCTGTAGAGTATTCTATTTCAGAATTTCAGAAAAGTTGCCTTATAATGTCAAAAGTTACGGGGTTGTGTTTCATATTAGATATTACTGAATTAATGACGGTACCTACCCACCGCAGATTTCGTTTTAGAAAATTCTTTCAGAAATCCTCCGTGTCTGCTTAAAACCCCAACTGAAAACAATATGTAGGTACCTAATTGGAAACGAATATCCTTTACTAAAACTACAAATTTAATTATGCTTTGTATTACAGTTAAATTAAATAATTTCACTATACTTATTTAGATAACAAAAAAAGGCCAATGTTGCCATCAAATTATTTAAAGTCCCAATCCATAAAGGCGTGACGTAGGAATTCAAAACATCCAACGCGCAGGTCGGTTACGGTACCGGGAAAATACCCACCTTTTCCACGAACTCAGCCCGACAACAGTCATTTTCCCGGGGCGCGGGGCGCTCGAGCCCCAGATATATTTAATTTAAAACGTAAACCGCTACAGTTTGGCACTCAGATTACAAACCAAATAATCCTGTTTGAAGTTACTCCATCTCACATTATTACCTTTATTGGTATTGTTAAATTAAATTCAGCAATGGAATATTTATCTGAACATGGAATAAAAAAATCAGGTACCTAATTGGATAGCTGCCGATGAATTCTATTCATCCATTTATGTAATTGGAACCCTATTATCACGAGATCTATTGTTGAAATTATGAATACATATATTGGAGTAGGACCTCTTATTTCTATTAATGTTTATTTTCGATTATAGAGAGCAATACGAAATAATACCGTATTTATCGTGAAGAAAATTGGCCACTACTCCTGACAATAATGTTTTAGCAATATCTTTTAGCGTGATATGTAGTTAGGTACTTTTTTGCGTAGGCGTTTACAATTCGTCATTTATTTCGAAAAAAAACCTTATCAATTACGATTACTTTTGCTATTCGTGGGTAGGTATTTAACAATTTCGTTTACTTTTGTTGTTTGACAGTAGTTATACCAAAGGCCTAATACGATCTTGTCTTACCTAAGTAATTTCGTGTAGAATGTTAATACTTCAGTTACTTCACTGATCTCTTTGACAAATTATGTCGGGTACGCAAACTTTATCGTAGAAAAATGTTGGCAGAGTTCGATTGTAGCTGAACATCCAGCTTTTGGTGTTGCCTAGCAACCGTTGCTAAGAGCCGACAAACCTCAAGGTTGGCGAATCATCCGACTTACCAAAAATTTCAATTCTATCTCAACGTTATGAGAGTATACTTTACAGTGCGTAAATGTGTTCGGGACGAATTTTATTATGACCCAAAACTCTGCATACAATTAAATTAACTCAGATAATATTACAAACAGAATTACTTTGGACCTGTATATTTAATTAAATATTTTTTTGTAAGAACACTCAGCGTTGTTCACTTTTAGGGTTCCATTTTTGCCATTTGGCTACGGAACCCTTAAAATTAACAACGCTGTGTGCTAATGATTTCGTCATGTCCGTCTGTCCAGTCTGTCCGTCTGCCCGTCCGAATATTACATAGACATTTTACTCGGAGAGTCAAACTACACTCAAAGCATTTGTTTCAAATAAACCAATTACAGGCACTTTTGAATGGTCAAGGGGTCGGTCAGTCAGAAAGATGAAGCTTGCCCATTCCGAAGTGTAGTAGATACCTATGGAGAAGAACGTGCAAGAAACTCCACGGGCACTGGACTATTAGACTGTTTACATAATCAGCCTATAAGGTTCCCACTGCTGGGACACAGGCCTCGTCTCTGTGAGAGGGAGTGGGCCGTAATCTACCACGCGGGCCCAGTGCGGGTTGGTAGTTGTCACATGTCTTCGATTTTTTTTCGTTCTAGGACATGCCGGTTTCCTCACAATATTTTTCTTCACCGAACCGATCTTTTCCCTTAGTGTTTTAGCACTATACAGGGTGTGGCGTAAATAGTGGTCCAACTTTAAGCGGTCGTCGAATCACCTTATATTTAGCTAAGACATACCAAAATTTTAACCATTTTTTACTTGAAAAAATATTGTTAATTAATGTTTTTATATTCACACAATTCCTACGAAACTATTTAACAATACTAATTTCTTTCTTTCGCTATTATTAAATAACCAACGTTTGCTCTTTCAACTTAGCAAAATAAATTATGTAAAAATACGATTATTAAGTGTAAAAGGCATAAATAAGTGTGACCTTTCTTTCTTTAATAATGAGATAATACTTAAAAATTTGCAAAGACTTAGTTTTACTTTACTTGTAAACACAATGCTTAAAAAGTTGTTCGGGATAAATCTTAACTTCCTAACTAATTTTATAAATGCGAAAGCACCGATTTTTATTTTTTTGTCACGCTTTCACGCTAAAACGATCGAACGGATTTGGATGAAATTTAGCACATGGGTAGACCATAACCTGAGTTAGGATATAGGATACTTTTATTCGGATATTCCCACGGGATCGAGACTTATGCGCGTGAAACTGCGGGGCGCAACTAGTAAAAAATAATTAAGGCTCAAGCAGACAGGCGCGACGCGACCGTGCGACGCGACTCTAGTAGAACAATTTCCATGAAGTTTTCATTAAAATTGTTCTACTAGAGTCGCGTCGCACCTGTCTGCAGCCTTAACTCGCTTCAGAACCGACCCCCTCACATCACCTCTTTTCAAAAATACTAGAATAGAAAAGCACATCTGACTAGCTGTGTCTATTCTTTTAAAGTCATTGCTAAGCCGTAGGTATTTTGGATGAAAATTAAAAAGGATACTAATAGGCATTGGCTCATATGCATTTTATTTCTAATAAGGACCTGACAAAAGAAAAGCCTCATTTGCAACATTTGTAATCTTTCCGTAATCAAATTCAAATTAGTCCTTTATCTGTATCTTAATGTGAAAACGGTGTAGTTATGCCCTTTTAGTTTATATGTAATATCTCTGAAGATCTACACATACCAACATCACGCTTGTCTTCCCCGAAGGATTGGGCAGAGGTGTACCTATAGTCTCTGAAGATCTCTGGAGGTCTCTGTGGTGTCTGAAGATCTTGCTCATAAAAATATATAGGTAAAAAAACTGGGAGATGGGTTTTTTCTGATTCCGAATAAATGTATGACGACGACAGCGACAGCGGAGCGATAGGGTCGTCACCATCTTGGTTCGGTGATAAAGGGTCAATTTCGTAGATGGCGTTGAATAACACGAAGTGTAAATGTAACTTCACTTTTATTAATCGAATAACACACTACACACAAATCAATCTAACTAGGCAAACCGACAGTTTCGTTTTGGAGAAGTGACTTGGTCCGCGCCTCGATGCGAAGTGCCCGTTCGACAATCCCCACTTTCCAAAACGACTCTGTCCACGTGCCGCCATTACTAAGGTCACGGCGTTTGCCCCACTACTACATTAATCAATTGAGCAACTTTTATTAAAACAATATCGTTATCCACGACACGGCCAGCCTGACCAGTTACACGTCCTCGTGTGTACCTGTAACAAAATAACCTACTTTGAAGCATTTTTGAGAACTCGGCCAACCTGACCGTAACGCTTAATTACAATTTCTATTCTAAACTTATGCCTCAACAACCAAACAAACTTTTAAATCATTTTAACAACTTAAACACAGAAGGTTCCTCCAAGCCTCATATTTATCAAATTTCAAAAAAAGAAAACACACCACTCATGGCCCGGCTGCCACAGCAGCTAATGACAATTCATTACTGCCACCCCTATCGTCATCACCTCATGTGATAGAACCAACACTTCATCTAGAGTCCGCGACTCCCAGGTCAATACATGACCGTACAAATAGTCTCCCTCAAGACTCGGGTCCCCGCCACACCACTAGCTGCCCATCGCGCTCTGAACAACTCCATACTGAGTTGCAGTTACGACTACAAACTAGTGCGTGCAGTGCGACCGAATAGCCATGGTACACCACTAGCTGCCCATCGCGCTCTGAACAACTCCGCACTGAGTTGCAGTTACGACTACAGACTAGTGCGTGCACTTCGACCAAATAGCCATGGTATGTGTTCTATTTGCTGGTGGAGGCACCCTCCTCAACATCTTCTACATTAGGCAAATCTAACTCGGCAGGTACATAACTTGGAGGAAACTTTCGTACGCGATCGTACTTATAAGTTCTATTACTAGTCAAAGATTTCAGTAGGTAACGATCACCATCAAGCAATTCTACAATTTTAAATGGTCCCTTGTATTTCGGGTCTAATTTCGTCTGATTTCTCTCTTCATTCGGAATTAATACTAAATCACCAACATTAAATTTCATTACTCTAGCTTTATTTTTATCAAATCTAGATTTTTCGTAAATCGCACTCTTTTCTATGTTCGTTGCCGCTTGCTTTCTTGTCTTGTCAATGTCTATTTCTGGTTCAGTATCATCCAAAGTTAGAAGATTTAATGGTGGCCACATGTCCTATCAGAAGCTCAAGTGGGCTCGCCCCTGTTACACGATGGACAGAGGAATTTAAAGCTAGTTGCACGTCTTCTAACGCTTCTTGCCATGACCTATCGGACGTTTCTACAGCTGTAAGCATACTTTTTAAAGTGTTCATGGTCCTTTCAACTTGGCCATTGGCGCGAGTTGAACCCGTAGCGATCAAATGTAAAGAAACACCATGACTCTCACAAAAATCTTTAAATTCTTTGCTGGAAAAGCATCGACCCTGGTCTGCAATAACTCGAGTCGGAGCCCCAAAGAGAGACACACTAGATTTAACGGCTTTAATTGCATTAGCCGAATCTATTCGAAGAGTATGGGTACCTAAGGACAAATTTAGTGAACGCATCGATTAAAACTATGACGTACTCTTTAGAATCATTTTTGTACGTATAAAAGCTTGCGCCAGACAACCTGGCCACTTGGTCTGCTATAAGAGGCAAAGGAAACCTATCAGGTATGGTGTTAGAATTCAACTCGCGATAGTCTACCACCATACGATCAGAACCGTCACGCTTCTTAACAAGTAAGATAGGACTTGCAAACGGGGACTGACTAGGACGAATGATGTTAGCTTCCATTAGTTCCCTAACCTTAGAACGCACTACCTGCCTTTCGTCTGGACTAAGTCTGTACGGCCTACGATAAACAGTGCGGTTCGGGTCCTGAAACCTTATTTTTAGTTCACCAGATGTGACACGTAAGCGGGGTAAACTATCAATAAAAGCTTGAGAGAATTCCTTAAGCAATTTCAACAGAGCTTCTTTGTTTTGAATATCTGTGTCAATATCATTAAGATTATACACAGGTACGGGCTCGTAACTACAGGCCACAATGGACTTTAGTTTTGAAATATTCAGAGACGAATCAGACATGATGATTGTAAAACCCTGTTTTAAAATTTTTCGGCCAATAATTACATCGTATTTTAAACAATTATCGGGTAAAACATGAAATAAAATTTGCAGATCATTACCGTCTATTAGCACATTGCAAAGGCATTGTTCAGTACACATTACGCTAGCATAACCTATACCCTGTATACGTACCATCGCGAATTTACGTTCACCAATGAAATTACGACTGACAGATTGCTTGACAAGAGAGCATTCGGCACCAGAATCAAAATAAAAATAGTACGACTCACCAGATTGTTGCAATTGCCCGCAAACACCTGCCACTTGGCAGTTGTCGACGCGCCGTTCGGTTACGGCACCACTTCCGCTGCTATAGGCCGCATGACCCGCAGAGGGCGCGCCGCTCGTGCCCGTATGGCCACGATGACAATTAGATGCGATATGTCCGCTTTCACCACAACGGAAACAAATCACTTGTTTGCTGGTTCCAGGCATGGCCGTCGAAGTCACTTGTCCCTTGTTGGCGGTAGGCACTGGTTTTGTAGACTTCGAACGGCAGTCAACTGCTTTATGCCCCGGTTTACCGCAATTATGACATTTGTACATAGGTACGTTTTGTGGTTTGAAACGTTTCACATCAAGTCCATCTGCATGTCCGATAGATCCGGTGTTTCGATCAAACTTTCACTTCAAACTTGCACTTGCCTTCACTTCTTGCAGTAATTTGTTACGGGTCGCAATTTCACTGGTAAATGCTAGGCGATACAACTTTGAGTCGAACTGAGCGATATGAGCCAGCACGTATGACGTAGCAATTTCTTCTTGACTCAAATTCTTCCACCTTGTCAACAGCGTCGTCATTAAACGACTTGCATATGCTGCCAGACATTCACCATCCTTTGGTTTGCCATTATTCACACCGATAAGCGCCGCAGCGAGTGTTTCCGACGAATCGTAGCGTGCGAGAAACAGCTCACGAAAATGTTGCCACGTCATACCCACGTGTGAGATTTGTGATAGCCATGACGAGGCGCCGCCCTTCAGTGCTTTACAGCGATTATGAGCGATGCTCCCTCCAGTGGAGGTTCATCCAGGCAGATGTCAACCGTTGCGCACCAGGCACGTGGATCAGAATCTGGGTGCTCTGGGTTGATTTCTGGTAGAGCGATCTTGGATGATGAGGCTGGTGTTCTAATAGCCTCGATCAACTGCATCATATTCCGCTGCTGGATCTCGAATATTGTGCGCCAGTGAGATTCAGATCCCACTTCTGATGACGACGACAGCGACAGCGGAGCGATAGGGTCGTCACCATCTTGGTTCGGTGATAAAGGGTCCATTTCGTAGATGGCGTTGAATAACACGAAGTGTAAATGTAACTTCACTTTTATTAATCGAATAACACACTACACACAAATCAATCTAACTAGGCAAACCGACAGTTTCGTTTTGGAGAAGTGACTTGGTCCGCGCCTCGATGCGAAGTGCCCGTTCGACAATCCCCACTTTCCAAAACGACTCTGTCCACGTGCCGCCATTACTAAGGTCACGGCGTTTGCCCCACTACTACATTAATCAATTGAGCAACTTTTATTAAAACAATATCGTTATCCACGACATGTATAATAAATAACTTAATTTAGGAAAAACAATTGTACCCTTTTTTCATTATGACGGCAGCACAAGGGATCGTTGTTTTACTACGGAACCCAAAAAAAAGAGTTTACAAAACTCAATTTTGATATCAGTATCTAAATTGACTTTTGTAAATTCTTTTTTTTGTACCATATAGTGTGTAACATTACCATTATTTTATTCTTGTAACTAAGTAAATTAATAAGTTGATCGTGCTTAAAGTTATGCAAAAAAAATAAACTGAAATTGGGCGTAGAATATCAAACAAAGTTGGAAAAAAACAAGTCAGCTTTTATGTTATCAAAACAATTGCTTTTACTCAAAAGGTTCCAAAAGTTTCTATGATCGTATGTTATCATTGAATGGGAAAAAAGCACCCTAATTGCATAACACACTATCAATCACAATCTGAATCATTTTGAAGGCTATTGCAAATCCATTGCTTCATATGTTCAAAAATTTTGTCTGCTCAACAACGTAAACAACGCAATGAATGTTGTTGAACTGTCAAAATGAATCCCATTTCTACTGTAAATGTGTTACGCAATTACCCCGCTGGACTAAATGGAAAATCTAACCGCAAACCTTCACCAATTTCCAGAGACCTGGCTGCCCGAAACATCCTGGTCGACGGAGCTGGTCTTCTTAAAGTAGCCGACTTCGGTCTCTCTAGGTCCGGTGTATACGTACACACGAGGTCTAGGCCGGTACCACTACGATGGCTGGCTCCTGAAGCCATCCTACATTCCCAGTACTGCGGAGCCAGCGATGTATGGGCATTCGCGGTGCTACTGTGGGAGATTGCTACTTTAGGTAAGAACATCAGCGTTATCATCATTTTTTACCCTGAACAATTTATTTGGGGTCAGCACAACTTGTAGCTACCCCCTTTCTAGCCATATCCTCTTCCACACAGTCCATCAATCCTTTCTTTGGTCTTCCCCTACTCTTGTAGCCATCACATTGGTACTAAAAACTTTCTTCACGACATTTTCCTCATTCCTCCGCATCACATAACCATATCATGATAACCGATTTTCTCACAACTTTTTAATCACCGTTGCTACTTTCAGACTTCCACTTTACATATACTCATATCTCTTCAAAAAAGGCAGGTAAATGAAGGAACATATCTACTTGAAGGAAGTGTAGTACTCTTGAATGTGAGCATTTTCTTTCCTATTTTCATCGATATAGTGAAAATAGTATCCGAGTAGGTACCTATGTATGTGACTTCTGGATAGATGGACTAACGGAAAGAAGGACACACGGACATGACTAAATTCCAAGGCTTCCGTTTTTGTCAATTGGCTACAGCACCCTAAAAATAAAAATCACAATCTGTTCCATTCAAAAGCGCAATACTAACACGATCAAAATGTATGGAATAGGGTTCCGTACCCAAACAGTAAAAACGGCGTCGGGACTCGATTGCCGACTCCCGGCCACCGTAGGCGCGGGCTTGCGGACGGCGAGCAATGGGCAGCTCACCGTCCGGTAAGGACCAGGCCCGGGTCGACGGCGCGTCGTCGTGTTCCACGCGCGCCTCAAAGAGATGTCAGCACAATTGAAGGGGTCCGATAGGACCGATGCCTTCCGGGGCTACGGATTGTTCGAAAGAGTTACCGTGGCCCTGGCGCACAGGCAACTGAAGGAACACGGGTGGGTTTTAGTCAGTACAAGTCTGACACGCGCTCCGCCCAGAGCGGGAGAGGTCATTTGATGATTTCCCACACAAAAAAAAAAACGGAACCCTTATCATTTCGTCATATCCGTCTATCCGAATGTGTCACAGTGTGTCACTATATCGATGAAAATTGGTAATAAGGTGTTTTCTATGCAACTTTAAACCATGGTGTAGTGAATCGTTCATCAATGGATGTAAAAAAATTGGATTCTATAATTAAAAAGATTATGATGTTTCTAAGTGACCGCCATTTATGTCTTTGAGATAAGCGACATTTTCGAATTTTCTAATAGTTTTTTTGATAAATACTGTGACATATAAACTTATTTTTGCAGCCGGTAAAATCAATACTGTGCATGCGTAAATATTCATCCCGACAGCGGAAACCTACACTGTGCGTAGTTTTTGCAATAGGGGTTAAACCCCTATTTAAATAAAAATAAAAATAAATTAATATAAATTTAGTTTAAGTTTTATTACAGGCTTTATCTAACTAATTAAAAGAAAATAGAACACATTAAAACAAATGGTAATATTAAAAGAAGATACTTAAACATTTTGTTTTTTTAATTATTTTGGTAAACAACTCTCACTTTTGTAAAATTTTTGCGTGATCCGTTATTTGAGATTTTTTTTGTATCATGAAATGCAAAGTAGGATTTCTTTAATTTTCTTAATAATAAACAAAAAAGTCTGTTGATTAAAACCAATCAGGGATATTTTTTTTCTTCTTCATGTACTTATTTGCTTAAACTACTAAGTCAAATTATAAAAATGTTTAAAAAAATAACGACAGTTACGCATACGACAAGTTTATTTTACCGACCTATACCTAATCTCTTCGACAAATACTCCATATAAATATGCCTTTTTTTTGACCTTTTTAATTGAAATTCAATGTTTTCTGAAAAAAACACGCACACTCGGGGTTTAACTTTTCGCGGGATACATTATAATATAACTTATAACCAGTCTATACTCTACACGTTAAATAAAAAAAAACATTGTTTTAAATTATTGCAAAGTTAAACTAAAATTCAGCGTAAACTCCCCGGGCTTTTGCACGTTGAGCTTTGCACCCTAATTGCGTTACACACTAACAGTAGTAAAAGCTTTAATTTTGACAGTTCAACAACATTCATTGCGTTATTTACGTTGTTAAGCAGACAACTTTTCTGAACAAATAAAGCAATGGATTATTTATGGATTAGCAATAGCATAACGCTTGCCTGCTTGATATATATTTGTCGTGGCCAGATCTTAGAATTGACCATTCCTTGAAGTATTCGGTCATTTCATAAAATGGTTGTGTTTCATGAAATAGCCAGCTCTAATTGAGCATATCGTTTAAACGTCAACGTTTCATGATATGTCAGTCGACGTTTGGTCATATCATTAATGTTTTGTATTAAGGGTGGAGAAGATCACGTGGCGGGTCTAAATTTAAGGAGTAATCGACGGAGCCCCGCCTTACTGCAGAATGGTTTAAGAAAAAATAACCACGAAGGGAATGGCGGGGTCTTTATTCACTCACTTTGCTCGCTCACTAGGCCCCACCTCGAACCTAACCTGTAATCGACGGAGCCCCCGCCTTACTGCAGAATGGTTTAAGAAAAAATAACCACGAAGGGAATGGCGGGGTCTTTGTTCGCTCACTTTGCTCGCTCACTAGACCCCACCTCGAACCTAAATTCTAAACTTAAATTCTCCTAGTAACATTGCCGTTTTACTAAGTGGCGATGTGTTATTTAAGCGACATCAACGCTTCTACCGGTGTATAATCTAACTATTTTACGATATGATCACTAATGTTTGGCGACATCATGAAGTAGTCGTGTATTAAACTGTTCATATTGTCAAACTTCATTGTAGGTATTCAATGATCTGGCCAGATCACGTCATGATGTGACCAGTGGTCGATTTTCTATTTCATGAAATACAACCATTGCATAAAATGGTGGAACACTTCATGAACTGATCAATTCTAAGATCTAGCCACTATATATACATTGCTTCATTTGTTCGAAAAAATTGTCTGCTCAACAACGTAAATAACGCAATGAATGTTGTTGAACTGTCAAAATGAATGCCCCTTTAGACAGATCCTGAATTTTTTCTCAAACTCAAACTCAAAGCATTTATTTCAATTAAACCATTTACAGGCACTTTTGAATTGTCAAAGAGTCGGTCAGTTAGTCAGAAAGTTGAAGCTAGTTGCCCATTCCAAAACGTAGATGTCTATGGAGACGAACGGGCAACAAACTCCAAGGACACTCTTTTTAAATCAAGATATTACAAAATCCTGGGTACATTATTCTTCTTGCTTCTGTATGCGAGAACAATGAAAAAAATATATAAAGAAACAATTCAAAATATAAGTTTAATAATAAAAATAAGCCGTGGCAGTTAAGAGATGACCAGTCTCAACTGACGGCGCCCGTTCACGAACATGACGCGTGGATCAGCACCATCCAGCTCAACCATTTCGTAGGGAACCGAATGATCGAACACACGCGCCACCAACAGTGAGACATTTAAGTGAGCATGACATAGTCTCTACTGCCATGCTGTCAAGTCAACATAATTATATAATAAACGAATCCATGGTACTCACATTTACAAAATTGAAAAATGCTTCTAAATTATGCAAAATTATAGTTTGCTATGTATTTGAGCAATAAATAAAATTTTACTACATAAAAGAAAAGAATAATTAATTATTTATTTCTATAGGTTTAACTAAAAGGGACGCGTCGTGGTCAATTTTAAACACAAAAAGCAGAATATTTGTGACTCTGATAGTGGAATACCCAATTAAGTATGAGAGGGGAAAAAACACGATGAAAAGCGATCGCGTTTTTAAACCAGCAGAAACTTGGAGACTTGGCCGCCATTATTGTTCCTACAAAATTTCATTCAAATCGTCAATCGCCGTTCCGCTCGTTGCGTTTCATTTTCAAATTTTCGTTTGTATGTAATAAAAATAATCTTAATTTAAAGTCGTATACTTCCTTTATATTGGCTACCCTATAAATAAAAGGAGAAATTGACTGACCGATTGGATTGATATTAGTCAGTCAAATGGCATAATAATCAGCACACAGCCTAAACTACTGGGACTAGGACCGTGAAATTTTGCACATTGCTTCCTTTTATAATATAGGTGAACACTAAGAAAGTATTTCGGAAATACTACCTTTCGGGGCAAAAGAAGTTATTATCTTTTTAGAAGAGGATTTAAATGCGTGGCTTGATTAGCTTAAAAATTGGTATTAATAATATTTAAGTCAAGTAGTGGAATTGCCCCAAACGATTTTTCAATATTCCATTCCTGTGGGGCTGAGGAGTGGGGTTACAGTTTATATGAAAAGTCTTATTCTTTTGATCTATACACTTGAAACTTTTGGCCGAATAAATTACGAAAATTACCTTTTAAAGAAGTGTTGAAAATAGGGGAAAATGCGTAATCCACGCGAACGCATTCGCGAGCGGAGTCTAATTTCACTTTAACATATATTTCAGGAGGCTTCCCATACGCCGAGCTCAGCAACCACCATGTACCTCCATTCCTGGCTGGAGGTGGCCGTCTCCCGAAGCCAGCCCGAGCCTCGCCCAGGCTTTACCAGCTGATGGTCGAATGCTGGTCCGAAAATCCCACAGACAGGCCAACTTTCTCCGAAATCGTAGACAAATTGACAGTTCAAAAGCAGTTATATGTTGACTTAGATTGTGTTTTCCCGCCGTCCGAAGACGAGCTGGAAGGCATAAGAGATATTGACTTCAATATGGCGGAAGCCAACGGTCATCTTGACCGGTGACCCTTGTAAAGACTGAATATTTTTATTGTTATTATTGATTGTCACCCTATGTGTACAGTACACGTGTATAATAATTATGAAATTTGTTTTATTTTCAAAGACAATTCAGTGTAGAATGTGTAGTTACATTCGAAACTGCTTAAAACATTCACATCAGCTTCGTGTAGCCGTAGTCACGTCCAATTAACTTTTCGTTTTAAAACGTCTGATAGGAAAAACTATAAACTGTGATTGAACGGATGCCAAAACGGAATACTAAAAAGAAAATTTTAGCTTTTTAAATGATCAAGATTTAGAAGAAAGTAAGTCATTCTTGTTTTTGATTGTATTAACTTCTACCGTAATAGAAGAATATTGTGTAGATAAGACAGGACGGGGTGGTGTGTTGTGTACACACAATAAAGAGCTCGAATACTATATATCTAGGTACTAGGTCTTCATATAGGCCCTCAGGAAATATCTTGGTGAACTTTGGTTTCCGTATTTCCGAAACTCTGAAATATTGTACCTATTTTGTAGGGTTTTCGGCAGTTGACGTCACCGTCCGAGGGTATAAAAAGAATACTTTTCAACATATTTCATATAGTCTCTGTTAACTATGCATAGAACTTGGCACGCCGCGCCGCCCGTGCCCTGCGGACAGCGCTCATGGTACGACGGACCGAGTCCAACCAGCACCCTAATTGTGTAACACACTATCTATCACAATCTGAATCATTTTGAAGCCTATTGCTTATCCATTGCTTCATATGTTCGAAAAACGTGTCTCCTCAACAATGTAAGTAACGCAATGAATGTTGTTGAACTGTCAAAATGAAATCAATTCTTACTGTTAGTGTGTTACGTAATCACCCCGCTGTTTGTGGCTGTAATAGTATTAACAGGCGATCTAACGTCTTTTAATACTCTTAATATTATACTACTTCAAAAAGTAGCCGTGGGCGAAAGCCTATCATCATTTCAGCCGACAGGCGTCCACAGCTGGACATAGCGACCGGTTATGTGCTTCTCGCACCTGACGGATTCCTGCGGCCTATGGCACTGAAACGTGGTCGATCACAATGGATCTCATTAGAAGGATGAATGACACCGGGCGTCCGGCTCCCTGTTTATGCGACACAGGTACTTCCCGAAGCAACCGTGCCCCGAGAGCACCTGCGTCACCCGAAACGAAAGGGAGCCGTGCCTCCTCCCGAGCCAGTGGTCGAGCACCGGCCGGACCGCCTCGATGGTGACGAGGCCAGCGGTAGGGCGTGAGAGCCTATCCCGCCATTCCACCACCAGGACCTCGCGGCGCTCCGACCGACACTGCTCCATTTGTCGCTGCATCGGTCGCTCGCCCCGCGCCCGCGCTTCCGCGCGCCCCCGGTACCGTGACGCGAGCACCTTCGCCTCCAAGTCCCAGGGCGGGGATCCAGCCAGTGCACAAGCCGCCTCGTAGGAGATCGTGCGATAACCCCTGATGACTCTGACGGCCATCGCTCTCTGCGGCTTTCGCAGAACAGAGATGCTGCCGGCCGTCAGGTCAGCCGCCCAGATCGGGGCCCCGTAAAGGGCCATCGATCGCACGATCCCCACGTAGAGCCGCCTACAAGCGGCGCTCGGGCCCCCCAGATTGGGAAGCAGCGTTGACAGCGCCCCGGCCGCGCCCAACAACTTGGGCGCCAGCTGCCGGAAGTGGGGGCCGAAATCCCACCGACTGTCGAGCACCAACCCCAGGTACTTCATGGTGGGCTCGACAGCGATTCGAACCCCCCCCCCCCCCCCCCATCATGATATGGGATCCGGACGGTGGCGCCCGCCGGGGCCATGAAATACCAACGTTGGAAGGCCTCCTCCAACTTATGTTAAACCGATGACCTGGTGAAGGCCGCAGAAATCTGCTGAAAGCCCTATCTATTTCATATACATATAATGAAATAGTAACGAAGTCAAAACGATATATTGAAATTTTTTGAAAAAAAAAAGTTGTTGCTACGACGTGTGCGAACGAGTTTGATGCCGGAAATATAGCTTTTAGATTTTTTTTGTCCGTTTGTCTGTTTGTCTGGATGTATGTTCCGGATTGGCGCAAAAACGGCTAAACGGATTTAAATGTAGTTTATAACCCAGATTAATACAAAGGGTAATAAGGGTATAAGGGTAATTTAATCCCAGTAGTACGTTCCCGTAGGATATTTTCCGACATCCACGCTGGCGAAGCCGGGGGCAAAAGCTAGTGAGTACCTAATAGAAAAACTTCATGTGTTGCTTTTTTTTCAGTGATTCTGGTGATCTCCACAGCATTAACTTTATGCTCGGTGGCGATCACCGTAGGCAGGCATTGGCCGAATCCTGATAAAGACCCATTGGTTTTTATCGCAAACCCTATAGAAGCCGAAATGCCCGGCCACTGGGTCCCAGCCAGCATCGTCAAAGTTATCCTAGAAAAAGATCGACATACCACTCATGAGCCTATTATAATGAAACTTCCAGACGAAAAGGCTGAACCGCCAGCTACAACCGAGACCACAACTAAAACGAAGAGAAGACGAGTCATAGCTTGTATGTTTTATATGATAGGATTTTATGAGGGTTGTATGGAGGAGGACGGATATAAAAAAAGTTTATATTGGACGGGGACGTTCCCCGACCATTTCAACCCAGAATACCCACCGGGGTACAGCACACAACCAACTAAACCCGATGATGATAAGCCTGATGAGCCTGAGCCTGATTCAGGAGATGATAACCCTGAGAAGGCAAGTGAAAGTGAACCTGTTTATGAGGAACCCAGTGAAGAAGGTGGTGAAGAAAATGAGGAAAATGAAGAAAATGAAGAAGATGAAGAAAATGAAGAAATTGAAGAATATGAAGAAAATGAAGAACACGAAGAAAATGAAAATGGTGATGACAGCAACGTAGACCCGATCTCTGGAGGCATGGAGGAATTACTACCAGAAACGGACACAAAACCAAAAGTTAAACGACCGAAGCCTTCGGATGCCCATATCAACTCTCCTGGATAATTCTTTGAAAACGAGGATGTACGACTAATTTGATTGGCTTAAAATTTGTACTATTAATTAGATCTCAAATAATATTTTGGTTTGTCCCGTTCGTTAAAATTCATTTTCATTTTGTTTTAAGTACAATAGAAAGTTAGTGTTTAAACTTGGTTTTGAATGAAAATTTGTAATAATAATATTCCCACCGCCGCATCTCTACGTTGACGTCGTGGTGGGGCTTGCGCGCTCCTATAGGTTTAGTAGGCAGGTCTGTGTTGGTAAAGTTTACTTTGCCGAAACAGGTCTAGGATATGGAACCAGACTAAGAAAGATGCAATTCAAATCAAGGTCACACATACCTACCATACATACCGAGGGCTGCATGGCCAGGAGAAAGCGCTAGTCGTTTGTGTGCCAACTCTGGATAATAGGGGACCTCCGGTTTTATTTACCCTAGCCACAGTGAACGTAGGGCTTTGGTGTAGTTGACTTTTAAAGTCCCTAAGTACTCGTCGGAACAACATGAACATTAGAACAAAAACAAAAAAGAACTTGTTCAGGCTAATTTACCTCAGATAGATGAAGAAACACCACAATTCTCTTCGTCATCTCCTTCATCTCTTTTTCCATCAATTCCATCATCATCACAATGTTTCCGCGTCACTCCGATGCCATCATCATCATCTATCAGTGTATAGTCAACGGATGTTCAGGAGACAAATAATGTCGACTATACTGTACCCACCGCTAGAACTGCAACAACTCGTAGGAAATGGAGCGTTGAAATGAATAAAGTCATCTTACGTACATATCTCTTCATCTTACTCATATGGAAACCGACAAAAATGCATACCTTTCATCGCTTCACACTAAGTTTTTACAAAAATACCCAATTGCGTCAGTAGGCCGACAAAGAATACGAGTAGGTGACCAACGAAGAGCCATAGTTCAAAAGAAACTATTACTTCTGGTCACAATAGATCAGATTTAGGAGGATGTCACAGCTGAACTACAAATGGTTCATACACAAATACAGCAACACTCCACACAGTCTACATCACAAATTAACCCACAATCCGGCCAGCGCATGAAAAGGACGAACGAACATAATGAAGCAATAATCAGAAAATATAATACTACCACACAACTAGAAACAAAAAAAAACAGCCTATACAAAACAGTTACCAGAGGGATTTATAAATATAATATATTATCCAGAATTAGCACATATAATAGAGCAAAGACTATCTGATCAAGTGAGAGCAAATATAAATAACAAATATATAAACCCTTAAAGATAAGAAGAAATTAAAAACCAGGTAGCTATATAATTATAAAATAAAACACAAACACACAAAATATAGAACACTTAAAATAATAATTATTTAAACACACAAACACATAACAACTTAGAATAACCTGATGGAAACATACACTCACTAAATACTCAACATACAAATATTTACATCTCTGACACAACTACAAACACGCCCACAACAAATAACATATTCCTAAATAGTAGCTCAGATACCGACAAAGTTTCTCGAACTCTTATAAATACAGACGAAGAAAATTTCTTGAACTATGTGTGGTTCAAGAAATTTTCTTCGTCCTGCCCATATCTATGTTACATATGGGCAGGTTGAACCTATGCAAACTAACTTTGATGCAGCCCCAGAAACGAACCCAGAAATAGAAGCCACGTTTCAACAAGCTCAACAATTTTTCTCTGATACACATCCCATTAATAGACCATATATTCCCAAGTAGAAAACTTCTAAAAAGTTCTCTGCCATAGTTAATTATATAACTACTTTTATTCTTCCTAAGAACGCAAATGTTGACACCGACTTCTTGAAATTGCAGACCATAATTTACTGTGCAGCCTGGACGGCAGCTACATGAAACGGAGCTAAAATATCACACTACACAAAATGAGCGTCGCACATACATACATACACAGAAAACCAAAATGGCAAGTCAGGTTAGAAAAGAAAATCTAAAAGCAAACAGCAAATCTTTTTAATTTTTGTAAATAGATGTTAAAAACTAACAGCAGCAAAAGATTAAATACAGAAAAAATATCAAATACACGCACAACAAGAAGACTCAAACGAACAAATTTAACACTTTTTAGACACTTTAAAACAGAAATGAAACAAAGCATCCGACTTAAAATATATATCACATACATGAACCGCAAAATCGAAAACACAAAATTAATCAAAAATTGTATAAAATACTATAGTAACCTTGCATCTAGTTAATAACAGAGACACCACAAACCAACTCCTCGAGACACCACAAACCAACCCCTCGAGACACCTCCTCCCGAAATATTACGAGAATTTTGAGCAAACATTTGGATAAACCCAGTATACATAATAATCACGAAGACTGGATTAATGAAGCAACATCATAAATTCCCGAAATGAAGTTTGATTTCATACCAATAAACACGTTTATAGACGTCATCAAATACATTACATAAAAAAGCTGTCAGCACATTTGCAATACCCATTCTAACCTATGTAAGAATGGATATTGCTTTCAAAATTATACGATGGTCGAAAACCGATATCAGAAAACTACAGCGCACTATCAATACACTATTTACCAAACAGGAAACACCACACTAAATCATGCAAACAGCGATTTACGCTACCACGGCTAGAAGGAGGAAGAAGATTAATAGACATACACAATTTGCATACTAAACAAATACTATCACTCAGATCTTACTTTCATAACAAATCAGAACATTCATCACTACACAAACAACACACAACAGAAGCGGATGATAAAATTACTCCACTTAACATAGAAAATAGAAAAACTCAAATTAATAATAACCACATAACAAAAAATTGCAGCAAGATCTGGAAAACCGCTACATAGAAGATACCGAGCCTACCTAAGCCAGCCACACGTCGATAAAATTAAGTCAAATATTAGCACCCAGAGCAAAAAGACCATGTCTCCCGAGCTCAACATGCATTGCACATAATCGGTCTACGATTATGTGCAATATCCAATCAGCCGTTCACCCTGTGTTTATGCCATTAAAACGCCACTTTAACTATTTGACAGCTGACTGGGAACAATTTTTGAAGACCGTGGATGCCTAAATATTCAATATCCTGGCTACCCCACAAAATTACGACAAATTTGTATTGTATTGTCTCAGTAACATCCCGAAAATATATCCGCCAAGAATGCCGAGCATCGTACATTCTCGGCATCGCCAGAGAATCCGGTGAGCTCCTAAAGACATACGAGTACCTCTATGATAACGATCCCTTTTCGGAAGAGACTGTCGAAGCTGGAGCAAAACTATTGTCACAAATAAGCGAGCGACGCCAGGAAAAATGGATGGAAACCGTCACTACCTAATGACATGACCCACAATAGTAAAAAATCTTGGAACACTATTCGCAAACTTACCAGCGAACCACCATTACCTCAAACACCTAGCCCAGTGACGTCTAACCATGTGGCTCACCAACTCCTTCTAAACGGCAGAACACCAAAACGCCTTGGCGGAACTCCCAAAATTAATAACTTCTCTACCACGTCGGAGTCCGTTTGTAACCCATTCCAACCAGGGGACATAATTGTAGCTATGCGAAGGCTGATCTGCGGTAAGGCTTCCGGAGTGGATAACATATCGGTGGAACAAATTAAACACCTCGGCCCGGGATCTGTGACGTGGTTGCTACCACTTTTAACCACTGTTTGGAGTCTGCAAACATACCTCGCCTTTGGAGGAAATCGAAGGTTATTGCTATACCTAATCCAGGTAAACCACATGACGACCCCTAAAAACTTCCGCCCTATATCCCTCCTATGCTACACCTACAAACTGTTTGATAGACTACTGCTACCTCGTCTCACAAGCCTCCTAGACCCAAACTTATTCTGAAGCAAGCTGGATTTAGACCAGGCAAGTCTTGCTGTGGCCAGGTCCTTAACCTCACACAACATATCGAGGATGGGTTTGAAACTTAGAAAGTAAGGGACGTAGTATTTGTAGACTTGTCGGCAGCCTACGACACCGTTAAAATTCAGCGCTTGTTGTGGAAGGTTACCAACTTAACAAAGGATTCAAAGTTTACTCGAATTCTACGAGAACTCCTCAGTAACCATCGATTTCAACTAAATCTTCTTGATGATAACAGTAGATGGCGAACCCAAAAGAAAGGTTTACCCTAGGTTAGTGCACTGGCCCCTCTGCTGTTTAACATCTACATTAATGATCAACCGGTGAGCCCAAATACAACCCGGTTTCTGTGCGCACGCGACCTAGCATTAACTTGCCAAGCTACCTTCCCATTCAGGACTTTGAGAGGATTGAAGCCAATCTTTGCACCGCCCTCTCAGATCTCAGTCATTATTATGCTGACAACGCTCTGAAACCAAATTCGTAACAGACAAGCGGGTCGAACACTAAAACCTTGCCCTTGCTTTGCCTTGCTAGAACCTTGCCATGAGATATCATGGCAAGGGTTTTTAATCATCCACAGTACTCGTCTACAGTACTCACCCAAAGTATCCCGGCAGCACTTTCGTTAGGTCCCTTAACTTCCGGAGAAACTGCGAAAATGTCAAACAGAAAGCGCATACCAGAAACAAATTATACTCCGTCTTGTAACATAAACCAGATGGGGGGTATTCCCTCAAGTCCTGCGAACAACTGGAATGGAACTTTATTTCTCCGCAAGTGAATTTGCCTGTCCAGTAGGCAGATGCCCACGCTAAGTCAGTGGGTACAGCTCCACCGGTGGGTATACCGGATTATTACTAGTTGCTTAAAACCGACTCCGTTGCGAATGCTGTATCCACTGATTGGCATCGCGCCACCAGAAATTCGCAGGACTATAGTCAGCCACATCGAGAAGGCGGAGCTTTAATCTAGTGCTACAGAGGCACAGAGCGCAGAGGCAGAGCCGCAAAAAAAATCTTGGGTGTGTGAGTCTGCTGATGGCAACCCCTCCACACGAAAATTTGTGATCTTTGGCAAGAACTGCTTAAACCTCCTGATTTCTTTATCTGATTGAACCATCAGAGTTACCATGGACTACTTGGAAAACCTTAAAAAGACTTCTTACCTAAGTAAGCCGCAGCAAGGACAACCTCCACAAGGGTTCATGGACGGCGCAGACCTCCGGTGTGTATGCGGCGCCTCTCCACAGACAATGCGCACCTACCATCTTTCGCCGCACGCCCTATCAACTGCACACGTGGGGACCTAAGGGCTGACTCAGCGAACGGTATTCGCGTTGCTGAAATTTGGGCCAAACAAATTGAATTAACTATATATATTTTTGCGTATTATTTTTGTCATCGACATGCTACGAAGAAAAGATCTCCCTTTTCAATTTAAAATTTTCCTTACACACTTAGTTTCGGCCCCTGTGTAAGGTCGTAAACTCTCTCAAAAGAGAAGAAAAATAACTTAATAAAATAACTTAAAAGAATAATAATCCAAAAAAGATACGGTGGGTACATAAAGGTTTTTTTTTACGAATTTTATTCAATAACATCGAAGATATGGAACCGATGTCGTCGATAGCTTTTTATCTCAGAGCAAATAAAATATCTTGGTATAATTTTTTTTGTAGAAACAATTTTTGAATTCCGTGATCGAATAACTACCGATGATAAAATCAGTCTATGGTCTCGGCAAAGAATAAGCCATTAATACTAGATCATTTTGTAACTGCTAAAGTAAGTAATTTACCACATTATTAACATCATCATGAACTTTACCAAGAAATGCCAAGCAACATTTTAAAGTTAATTTAAAAACTCAAGCAAACTGGAATTATAATGAAGGCTCGCCCGGAGCGCGCGTTTGGAAATCATCCTCCTGATCGTCTTTTTGTTCAAAACCACCATGTTTGTTTTAGGTACTGGCTTGTTTTTTTTGTTTATCTTCGATTCGGTATGAGGCAGGGTTACTCAAACTTTAGTAGTAATAGTACCGTAGGCCGCAAATAAGTGGTAAAAAAACCAGCGGGGTAATTGCGTAACACACTAACAGTAGGAATGGCTTTAATTTTGACAGTTCAACAACATTCATTGCGTTAAGTTGTTGAGCAGACAATTTTTTCGAACATATGAAGCAATGGATTAGCTATAGGCTTCAAAATGATTCAGATTGTGATCCGAAAAATTTGTCCGCTCAACAACGTAAATAACGCAATGAATGTTGTTGAACTGCCAAAATGAAAGCGATGAATCCCAGTACTTACTTCACATTGAGCGACTGCCTAACAACCCACAACCCAGTTACTGGGTAACACGATACCCTTTGGCAAGACTGGTTGCCAGACTTTTGGGCTTCTGACTACTACCCGTAACGACTGTCAAAGATCTGCAAATGACAGCCGGGACTTGGCGGCTTCACGTGCTTTCCGAGGCACAATGGGGTGTCGGTATCTAGTGGCTGGTTATTCATCCACGGACCGACTTCAGTAAGCGTTGCTTAACCTTGAAGACCGACCCATGCGGCTGTTATTATTTGGACACGAGCCCCCCAATAATGTTTTAGATATTGAGCTATATGTATTTTACAGGAAAATTATACTTAGCCATCTGCGAGAGTTTAATAGTAGCCGAAAAAAATACCGAAAATATGTACCCAAGAAAAGTATGCGCTTCGGCAATCATCGTCTATCTTCGGAAATACGAACGCGTGATTATGAAAATTAATATAGAGCTGATATGACCATGGAAGTGCTTACCTACATATACATATGCAGTTATGACAAAGTGGAAAGGTACCTATTTACGTACTTGTATCAATCAATCAATCAATCAACTTTATTTTTCTCACCACAATATACATGAGTTGTACCTATTTTGTATTACCATGGTTAGAAAATAATAGATTAACAACTCTTTGCAATTTCAAAACGACACTTCAAAACTTTTCAGTGACAGATGGCGAGGTGCAACCGGAGTAGGTAACTCGACAGAGAGAAAACTTCATACAAGACTTAAACACACAAGGCACGTGACATAAAGGCGATCGAGTTTATAGCGAAATGAAAATGGGAGTTATTTGAGGAACACAAAAAGACGGACGAGGGTATAGCTAATTATTTTTATAGGTATAGATTAGCACCATTCCTACAACAACCCTCCTACATCACACACTTTTTCTATGAATTTTATAAACGAGTGCCTGTAACATGATGTTGAGATAAATATATAAATAAAGATTTGTTATGCGTCCGGTAGACTTCTACACACGCAACATCTTTGATCGACGACAGCGACTCGCTAGCAAGTCAAAATCTTACGTCCACACCAGCCGCGGGTACAAGAGGGGGCAACGGGTGCAGTTGCCCCCCCCATCCATTGGCTTCGACCGAACTGAGTCTAAAACTCTAAATTGGACATAACCTATATTTTTACTTTCTATAGATATTACTAAGATATAGTAGTAATCATCCTCGAATAGAGAGGCACATGTTTAGTTTACAGAAAATAGGTGCCGATGGTTGACATTCACCCCACCCGTCCCCCCTCCTCCCAGAAAGATTTGCCCCCGTTGAGCGAAAACCTAGATCCGCGCCTGGTCCACACACAGTCGACATAGCTAGCTACAAATCCGTTTTCAAAATCTGTGCACACTGACTTGAGATTTTAACATCGCTAGTGACTCGCCGTCGCGCGTCGTCGCCGCGTGTGTATCTAGCATAACGTTTAGAACCACTGTCCTCTCTTAATACAAGACTGAAAGCTTGCTCGATCCAGCGATCAATCAAATTAACGTAAGTATCTTTTTGTTGCGCCTGCGCCGCGCCTGTCGGCGGCAAAAGGCAAAAAACGATTACAGGCGATTGACTTATTGCAGATTATGATATACCTATGCGATGCCGTTTTATCTGCATGATAATTATTAATGTAAAACACTGTTGTTTCATTTTTTTTGAAACTTTTTATGTTATACCTACAAAGGTACGGTCTGACTGGTCGGGATTAGCAAGATAAAATGGGCTTGATGAAAATTGCATTCTTCGTATTTACGTGTCGATTCGACTACAATCTTGTCGGACCAGCACCCTAATTGCGTTACACACTATCAATCAAAATCTGAATAATTTTAAAGGATATTGCTAATCCATTACTTGATAGGTATATTCGAAAAAAACAAACCGCTCAACTACGTAATGACGCAATTAATGTTGTTGAACTGTCAAAATGCAAACCATTCTTACTGTTATGTCTTACGCAATTACCCATGGTATAATAATATACTTCGCCAGGTATAGCATTCCGAGACACAGTGGTCACGTGGGAGACACAAGCCTACGTCATCACCGCTGTGTTACCAGTAGGTGTGTAATAATAACTCCCCAACCGCCTTTAGTACCTGTGCGAATCCGATAAAACAATGAGGTTTTAACTAACAATTACGTTGGTATATGTTTAAATTGAATTGTTTCGTTTGATTAGAAAAACGAAACGACAATTTAAATGCTATATATATATATTTTAACAGAATGGTGACTGAAAATGTTTCCATAATTCGTATTTTGTTGCAATAAAGTGGCAACTAGAGTGATGTAATCATGTGTCACTCCCGGAGTGCCAGACCTTGTTTTTTTAGACCATGCAATTACATCCTGAAAGGTGCATGAAGGGGGGAGTAATAGGTGAAGCATCTCCTGTGTTTTCTATTTTATTGAGTACCTGTTACTTGTTGAGAGGCCTACACTGTCCTCTCATACCTATTAACACTGTAATTTAAAAACATTGTAAAAGCCACTTATTTTTAAAAGAGTAACCGTGGAGTTTCTTGCCGGCTCTTCTCCATAGGAAACAACCAATTGGAACCGTGCACCTAGCTTCTGACGTTTCATAAGTGCCCATGTTGGTTTATGTGAAATAAAATATTTTGATTTTGTGATGATTGTGTGAAAATTGCATTAAATTACTACTCACTTAAAATTAATGAAGAAGTTAGAAACAACGTTTTTATTTTTAAGAGTACCAAAAGTATCTAGTTAGGTACCTACTGTAGAGGCTTTATCTAAGGATGGCTTTCTAATCTACCCTTCACGAACTTTATAAGTTAGTGGCATAATAAACTGAGGTAGTCCGAGAAATTCAAATTTTCTTACGTTTTTTGCAATTTGCAGGTCATTGTCAGCGGGGTAATTGCGTAACTCACTATCAGATTCAGTAGTGATCGTTTTCATTTTGAGAGTTCAACAACATTCATTGCGGTATTTACATTGTTGAGCAGACAAATGTTTCGAACTTATGAAGCAAATGATTAGCAATATCCTTCGAAATGATTCAGATTGTGATTGATAGTGTGTTACGTAATTGGGTTGCAGGTTGTATGTTGATCAAATTATGACTCGCGATCGCGACTGTAAAAAACGTAACGTTTGAATTTCGTGGACTACCCAGGCGCCATTTTATATTTAGAAGAAAAACAAAAGAGAAAAGAATAGACAGTCGGCTCGGATAGCTGACAGGCGCCATCTTGATGTACGAAAGTAGTCCTTTATAGGAATATAATACTTTTCCTAACCTACTAATATTATAAATGTGAAAGTTTGTGAGGATGGATGGATGGATGGATGGAGGTTTGTTACTCTTTCACGCAAAAACTACTGAACGGATTTGGATGGAATTTGGAACACAAACAGTTTATAACCTGGATTAACACGTAGGATACTTTTTATCCCGGTAGTAAAAATAATTATCTCTTATAGTGTGTTTACGAAATTGAAACTTTATTTTTTAATCATTCAATATTTCGTATTGCCTCCGCGTGTTCTGAATGAGTTTCTACATGGTTTGGCATGCTGAGTACCAGATTCCTCAGCATAATGCTGAGGAATATTCTCCCATTCTTCAATAAGTGCATTTATCAGGGCATGAAGTGTGACTGGAGGTGGATTTCGGCTTCGAACACGTCTGCCAAGCTCGTCCTAGGCATGTTCGATAAGGTTTAGGTCTGTTGTACCATGAAGGTTATAATGCACTATGTTCTAGGAGTAGTCTTTTTTAGTTGTTGCCTAGCAACTGTTAAGTTCTGTTCTGTCATCCTATGTTTTATGATGACGTTAATTTTTATTCTTATAAAATGTAAATAACTTTATTAAACCAATGTGTTACAATGATTTTATTTATTTTCATTGAAAGCAAGCTCAGCCAACAAGGTCAGGGCTTCTCGCTGGCCACTCCATTTGATGGATTCTCACGTCTTGAAGGTACTCGTTTACCGCATGAGCTGCGTGGTGCCGGGCATTATCATGTATAAACAATGCATTGTCGCCCATATTAACCAATTACATCACCACTCATTCCGAATCTCGTTTACGTATCTCACAGCGGTCAGATTGCATTTTCTATTGGCACTAGCGCCATGCGACCGTCTAATGAAATACCGGTCCAAGCGTTTACAGAACGTCCCCCATGTGGGACTTTTTCTTCGAAACATGCTTGTGTAAAACGTTCTCCTGGCCGTCTGTACACTCGACGTCTGCCGTCATGATTAATATGATTATACAACACGAATCTCGATTCATCAGAGAACATTACTCTGGCCCATTCGTCCTCACCCCATTCGGAGTGCTCACGGGTATATCTTAATCTTGTAACTTTAAGATGCCGTTCGAGTTTTGGGCCATTTGCTGGCCGATAAGGCTATAAATTACCTTCTGCAAGACGACTCCTAACTGTCCACTCACTGATTGGGTCCCTTCGTGTCTTCAAAAGTTGTTGCTAGATCGCAACTCCCGTCTGATGTCGATTTCTCAACATCGTTATGGCCGTTGTGCACCTTGGCTTGCCACTGCTTGGTCTTCTTGGTTAAATCCAGTCTCCCTAAACCTCCGAAGCACTTGTTGGACAGTAGAATGTCTCACACCCATTGTCCTGGCCGTTAGTCTCTGGGATCTCCCCAATTGCACCATAGTGATGATTCTGGTACATTCCTCGGCTGTGAGAGACATGATGATACCTATATTAGATTTTTAATTTTTTAATTTACAAGTCATCGTCTGCCGTAAGTACTTTTAGTAAAAAAATCGATAGATAGGTAAAAAAAATAACGCAAAGGTAAAAAAAATAATTAAATCAACGAACGAAAAAATAATTAAATCAACGAATCCATGACTTCGAACAGGCCAGTATGTAATAAGGTTTTAAGGCTCCTACAAACAGGCGCGACACGTGACACGCCACGAATCACGCGCGGCGTTGCCTTTGTGTCGCGTGCGATTCGCGTCGCGTGTCATGTATGAAGGAACCTATAATACTGTTTTCAAGTTTTTGTTTACTTCATGAAACTAACTTGTGTGGTTTAGGAGATAATTATTCAGATTTCTTTAGACACTGCAAGTGACTTTTTACCCGACTGCACGATGCAAAGGAGGGTAATGTGTTTATCAGCCTATGTATGTATGTTTGTACCTTTGTGGCGCTCTAGAGACCATACGCGTGGGCCGATTGGATGATTCTTACGTCAATCGATTTGTCTTAATCTTGTGAGTGTCAGTGTCACATGACAGTAATCAAAATTCAATATGGCGACAACTAGACGCCATATTGTGAAGAACAAAAAAATAAAGTCGACGAACTGTCAAATGGGGTATCGTTGAATAGGTCTTTGAAAATCATTTTTAGTTGTCTCTAATAATATTTAATATTTAATTTTGAATTTTGTTTATTTTTTATTTTTTACGATTTAAGTAAAGTAAGTTAGCAACAATTCTCACTTAAATTTTCAAAACTTATAATAAAGCTGTGATAAAGTTCATAAATAATCGTATCATAGGTCTTATTAACGTAAAAAAAATTAAGTACCTATAATATCATTCTTTAAATCGAATGACAAACGTAGAATGTTACTGCCATGAAAGAAAATTTAAACGACCGTTAGGGCTCCCACAGACAGGCGCAACGCGACAGCGCTATACAAAGGCGCCGCTCGTCGCGCGACACGCGGTGCCTTTGTGTCGGGCGTCGCGTCGCGCCAGTGTGTACGAGCCTTTACCTAAAGCGTTACTTAATACAGTCATACAAAAATAATCCTTACTAGATGTAAAATAAAAAAGGAAATCTAAAAAAAAAAACCCGACTGCGTAAAAACTGAAAACAAGATGACATATTTTTGTCTCCAATCTCATGCAGTCGGAAGCATCTACTTTTTCACAATAAAGGCACAAACTAAAATAAATAAAAAATATATAATTGCATAAGTTGATAAAAAATGCTATGCAATAGCTTTACCGCGGCAGTCCCCGAGTGCCACACGTGTTTATTATGGGTGTAAGTATTCGCTACTTGTAGGTATCATTTTAGTACCTAATTTCAAAAAAACTGTTCTTAAATTATGTATATTTTCGTGTTATTTTTTCCATCGAAACGCTAAGAAGCTAGCAATAAACTATGAAAGCGTTCATTGTTATCGACTATTGTACTTGTAGGTAGGTCCTGTACCAAAAATAAACATTTAATTAAACGTTACTTCGTTCAGAGTCCGAACAGAATTAAGTCAAGTTACAACTTGTCAAGACAAGTCCGTGCTCACTCGATAAGAGTACCTAGTTAGAACAATCGGCTGTCCCGAGTCAAAGCCCAGTAAGTAAGGGACAAATTAAAATAAGTTTTTTCACATACTTAAGAGGCTGACAACAGCTACAGTGTGGTCACTGTCGGACTGCATAGAAAAAAAAGAGAAGCGCGATGACACAACGCCGGTAATTTATTGCAAAATATTAAGCAATTACCTACCTATGTATTTACAAAAAATCTATTAATTGGACTAAAAAATTAAAACACTATTAAGTTAATATGTTACTTGTAGAATAATCTGACGAAAAATCAAATTGATTGCAGGTTTTTAATCGTTAAAAGAAAATTTAAGAGGCATCTTCGTGTTTTTTTTTCTATCGTATCAAATTAGTTGTATTATGTTTTCAACACATTATCTAACTAGCATTATATCCTGTAGAATATCGTATATTTTACTAATTTTGTTTTGTTGTTTCTTGTGCAATAGCAGAGCATCATATAGGTACTTTTAAACATGATGTGATATAGGTACCAACAAGCCGGCACAACAGCGTCCACAACACAACACATTACAGAAACATAAATTGGTCTCCAACCAAACACATAAAGGCTCCCAGACAGGCTAGTCACGTCACGCGACTCTAGTAGAACAATTTCTATGTAAACTTCATGGAAATAGTTATACTAGAGTCGCGTCGCGCTTGTCTTGGGAGCCTTAAAAGATCCCAGCAAACAGGGGCGACGCGACAGCGCGAGACACAGGCACCGCTCGTCGCCCGACACGCGGTACCTTTGTGTCGCGCTGTCGCGTCGCGCCAGTGTGCACGAGCCGTAAAGCTACAATCTACTTCTGTCACCTGTCAGCGATAATAATACAATTTACGGTACTTAAAACAAATAGTAGGTCTGACTGTCAGTTTATTTCACCTCCCAAGCATTAGAACTTAGTATTGTTTGTTCAGCGGCAACTTTTTTTATGTTATCTTGATTCGATAAGGGATGGGACTCGGCGCCATCTGTTGTGGCCATGAAAAGAGCGGTAATAGAAGCGGGACCGGAAGCGATTTAATGAAAAATTAGGGAAAGTTTCAAGTAATATCTAAGATAGTAACTTTTTAAGAAGTCAATGATGCAACTTTATAGAACAGTAATAAACACTTCTTGCAACCAAACTTCAACAAGCACTTTCCCTCGAAATACATATACTACGGTTCAATCTATAGAGATCTTATTCTGATAGCAGTATCAAGTGAATTACGCGTGTGATTGTACAATCACAATCCCCTTTGTTCTCCCAACCCAATCATAATCGGTTGCCTTATTTATTTAAAAATTGTTTTTCTCGGGTGTCTCGACAACGTCAATGACGCAATTAATGTCGTTGAATTGTCAAAATGAAGAGGATTGTGACTAGGCGTGTGGTAGGCAATTAACTTGCAAAAATTACGAATAACCTTTTTTATTAACCTTTAATTTTTTTGGTTCACTAATAATGACAATTACAAATGTGTGTTACATGTAATTATTGGAACAGTACTTCGTTTTATTTGTTTAATTCGTCATTTAAACAATTTTTTTTCTAGAAATCACCATTTTCGATTTGAAGCAAACTTGAAATTGACATTTTGGAGAACATGTGAACAATTCGAAATCTATCGTGTCTGTCTGTCTTTGAGACCGCGTTGTCCTTTTAAACTATGCGTCTACGCTGCTGATTTTGATGCGGTGTTCATTATCATTTAGAGAAATTATTCCGGAAGGTCTAAGTCTATAAGTAATACATAAATATTAAACTTACATTTTATACATACAATAATAAAATCTCGATGTTTTGTCGAGCCGTTTACGGTTTTTAAATCACGGGAAGCAGGGGCGGGTCGCTAGTAGGAGTGAATGACTGAGCAGTTTATCCAAATCGCTCACTCACTGGCCCAAATAAAAAAGATGGCCTTCCGAGAATTTCTATCAGGTAATTAACTTTTACAATGAGAAGCTCGAAAACTGCTTTTGTCTTTAAAATCTAAGTGGCGTTAACAAAAGATATTCGTGTCGCCATGAACTCATGACTCAGTTTGGAGGAGACAGTAATTAAATATGCCATCTTTTTCAACGACATTAAAGTAAAGACAAGTCCTGAAGTGCATAATAATAATTATTATAATTTCTTTATTTCCTCACTTATTATTTATTATAAATGTTGAAGTTTCAGTACGTTTGGATGTTTGTTAGTTAATCACGCCGAAACCGCTGAACGAATTTGAATTAAATTTGGCACACAGTTAGTTTATAACCTGCACCCTAATTGCGTAACACACTAACAATCACAATGTGAATCATTTTGAAGCCTATTGCTAACCCATTGCTTCGTATGTTCGAAAAAACTGTCTGCTCAACAACGTAAATGACGCAATGAATGTTGTTGAACTGTCGCAATGCAAGCCTGTAGTTACTGTTAGTGTGTTGCGCAATTACCCCGCTGGATTTTACACATAGGATTTTTTCAAGCCCGGTAGTATGTTCCCGTGGGATATTTTGCTACATCAACGCAGGCAAAATTATTTAGACAAAATTTTATAGTAATTTACCATCCTACATAAAAAATGTAAGCTCTTTCAGTGGTTTTAAATCAAAACTGTCAGTTACATAATGGAAAACACTCACTAATAATGTTACTAACTAGCCCAATAGTTGAGAATAAAACCGCTGAAGGTGTAGCCCAACCAAAATAAACACAAAATAAATTTAATATTATTGTAGTGTATCAGTGACCGTTAGCTAGAACAAGCTTATTACTATATATTACCTTATGTTCTCATGTAAGTGCTCTTTTATCTTTTTGAGAATAAAGTATTTAAACCTAAACCTAAAGCCGCGGGTAGTAAAACTATAAATATAAAATTTATTCAGAAAATCTTTACCGCTACATACAAAAATGCAGGTAAAAAATTGGTAAGTAATTTATTGTCTGTCAAGTGTAGTCACTTGCTCTGCAGACTGCCCTAAACGTAGACAGCTTGAAGATAAAGTAATTATTGTGAGTTAAACCCTGCAGTTTATCGGTATGTTAGAAATTCAAAACGTTTGTGTATTTTCAACATGTAGCGAGCAGGAGAAAGAGTCATTAGGAGTTTATTAATATGCATGGACCTTTAAATAGGGCTGACAGGCGTAAGTAATCTTTACATACATATTATTATACTTAAATTAAAAAGTCGCATTTCGTGTCTGTTTGTATCTGTTGAAAGACTCCTTCAAACAGGCGCGACACGAGACGCGAATCGCACGCGACATAAAGGCACCGCTCGTCGCTTGACCAGCGGTGCCTCTGTGTCGCGCTGTCGCGTCGCGCCTATCTGGGGGAGCCCTAAGTCTCCTACACACAGGCGCGACACGCGACTTAAAGGCACCGCCTGTCGCGCGACGAGCGGGGCCTTTGTGTCGCATGCGATTCGCATCGCGTGTCGCGCCTGTTTGAAGGAGTCTTTACAACAGACACAGACAGACGCGAAAAGCGACTTTAATTTATAATAGTATGTACCTATGTAAAGATTACTTACGCCTGTCAACCCTATTTAAAAGTCTATGCATATTAATAAACTCCTAAAGAATCTCCTGCTCGCTAGTATTTTCGACTATAGTTAGTAGGTGACTTATTTTAGGTTTCTTCAAAATGGTTGATTATCCACAATACCTACTTTAATGACGACTGTCAGCCCTAAAGCAGCGGTTACAACGCAACGGGGCCCATTGCTGCACATTCCGCCCTCAAACAAAGGCATCGTTGCATGAGATTCGTTGTTTTTTCCACTTTGTGTGTGCGCGGCTTTAGATCGCGTTCCTTTTTTGAATGCGTGCACCGGTTTATTTATTTGGTCTTTCTATGATGAGTATGACAGGGAGAACTTATGATTTACAGTAGGGCTGATTAGAGTAATTCCTATAGAATTACCTACCGACATTTAAAATATTAAATGTCGCATTTATTTTATGTAAAGCAATAAATTGCAAATTGGTAATTAATTTTTAGGGCAACATTAATCAATAGCAGGTAATGTCGGTATATAGTAACTACTTGCTTACTTTCAGAGTATCCAAAACGAATATTATAGCAATAGAATAGGTACTGAGTAGGGATGGTAGGGAGGTACCTGTTTTGAGGTAAAATTAGTAAAAATTTATGAGAAGTATGTGAAATGAAGTTCCTAATAACCTGGGTACGGAACTAATTATTGCTAAGTAGGTAGGTAGGTACTTAGGTAGACCGTACACTAGGTACTTTATTGATTTTTAACCACCCAATGTTTTTAGAAACAAAACCTATAAATATATTGAAATAATAATTTACTTACAACTAATATTTTATTGTCGTAGAAAGTTGCGGTTCTTTTGCTTTTATTATCTTTTTTTCTTGTGTAAATACAAAGAATGCGCGCCACGCGGCCGGCTACTCTAGCGCCGACCGACCGCAAAAAGTGGCGCCTGTGAACTGCAATTATTTTCAGCTTTATTTACACATTTCTGTATACGAATATGCATCTTAATACAAGGTATTATGGTTTAAAACGTTTGGAATTCAAATGACAGTACTAAATGCACGCTTTCTTCTACATGGGACAATGAGTGTTGGTATAATAATTATTTTGTCGACTATCGATATTACTTATTTCTACATGAAAGTCATTTTGTTCTAGGAAAGTACAAAAGCATGGTCTGAAAATTAAATTAATAACATAGAACTATGTATTTTTTTTTAAATCTGGCTACATTTTAAATATTAGATTACATACGAGCGAAAGGGTTATTATATTCAAAATAAAAACGCTGTCACAGATCTGACATTACTTTTTCAAACAAAATGTTAGGTAATCAAACAATATAATTTTTATAACCGCAAAAAGTGTAGCATAATAAATTGTAATTAAATTATACAGACCTGCAAATTCGAGTCGATAGTCTAATAATTTTGTTTACATCCCTACTCACCGGCAAACCGATCCGCTTGCTCGCTCATCGCATCGTTCCTTTCATTCATTCAGTCGAGCTTTGGTCGCCATTGTGAGTGGGTAGTGGGCTGCGCTCGTGCGTTATTGACATTCGTAAACGCGTGTTCAATATTTTTCATAAAATTCACGTGCGCTGAACAATAATAAAGTATAGTGCCACAAATAAACGTTACAGTGATAATATCCATGTGTAAATAACAGTAACTGTGATAAATATAACGTAATAATAGTAATCTTAGTGATATTTTTAGTAGTAGTCCAGATATTTTGGTGATGACTTGAAATAAGTGCCTTAGGAGTGGTTTAGCCTGTTTATGATAGTCGTTATGGTGACTGTATAGTGTTTATTAGGAACAATAAGAAGTAATTGAGACGGCGATGGCGGTGGTCAATGTTTGCGTGTGTTTTCTGTTGGTTTTGTACCAGTTATCAGCAGCATCGAGCGACGCCTCTTCGGAATCCACAGACTTCGGATTGACAGGTAAAAATCATGAAATTGTCTTCAAACTAGGTTTAATTCTATGCTTATAAACGTTGCTAGATATCTAAGCCTACGTGATAAGGTACTCTTGCTTTTGTTTTGTAAATAAAGCGACTTTTTATAAGTCAGCGTGTGCGTATATTCGAGGCTTCATCAATTTTTTTCTTCTAGTAAAAACGTGACAACTCGTTTATTTAGTAGACCTACTATTCAAAGGTAGCTAGTATATTATCCCTTAACGCCGTACCTACCTACAATTAGTGTAAATAAAAAATGCTTCGTAAATAAAATAATGAACTAAGATTCTTAATTCAAAAATCACGCTTTTGCCGGTTCAAGCGTTATCTTGCGAGTTCACGAATGAGTGTAACTTCAACAGTTTTAACGCTAAATTGCTTTTATTGTTTATTGTGCGTTAGTAAATAGATTTATTATGTAATAAACTAATGAACGGACTTCGGTACTTGTAAGTTATTATTAATTTAAGTAAATACCTAATAGGTACCTACTGTTCTAATTTGTTTACGTTAGCAATCGCCCATTATTAGTTACCTACCTACTTTAAATGAGTGCCAAATTCGTATTCACTTAGGTAATTATCTACTTCAGTTACTATGCAATAAATAGTTAGGTAAGCCGAGCTAGTTAGGTGTGTATCCATGCAAAGTCTAGAAACAGACTACCTAGGTACCTACCTACTTACCTAACTTTCATGAAAACAGGTCGATCGATTCATTCCGCTCATTTTTGCATTTCGAATGAAGTAAGCAAAATGTGTGAAAACTATTTATATTTAAGACCTATGTACCATATTTTATGCAATATGAAGATATTGTATGTATTCTATTCTAAAAACATTGCTTGACTTTCATACGATCACGAATCCATCGCAAAGTTCATTCCATTCTTTCCTCACCACTCCAATACCCATAGATTTGACAGCTTTTTAATTGTCTCTGTCTTACCTGAGAAAGGATCGCTTACTTCATAATGGAACCATAGACACTAAAGACATTTCGAGTGGCTTCTAAATTCAAAACAATGGCTAAACAATACGCATTGTCTCATTCGTTCATTGGACCCGGTAAAGACGTGCTGTTAAGTGTAGAAGGTAATTTAGAAGCTTTTCTTTGCTTCCTAGGTATTGGATAATAAGTAAACGTTTTAGTTGGAGGAAGACACTTTTGTCCTTTAGTACCTACCTACTCATATATGCGTGCCGCTCTCGTGTGTATATAAGCACATAGATTCCATATAAACCGTTGACCAGCTACCATTTTCTGATTCCACTGAATGACAGTATTTTACACGAAACGGCTGTCGTCTGTACCGTCAGGAACTCTTGTCTTGAAGATCTAACTTGAGAAAAACAGACCTTAAGATTACAAAGAAAGAACCTCGACTTTTTGTCCTGCCTCCACCTAGGTTACTTACTGATAGCGGGATAGGCAATTCAGAAAGTAAATCATACTCCGACTTTGACCAGCAGTTCGTACGATAACTAGGTACCTACACTTATCATCATACAACCGATTCTCAAGTAGCGTTATCAAATCTATCTTATTGTACTCGGATTACAGTATCGATAATCGTTTCGTTGCTATGGCGATAAGTGTGTGGACCCGGCGCCGCACCGATGTCGCGTGAACCGTCTCATACGTGCCGTCTCACCTACCTAGGATGTGTTCCTGTTCATGATACTTACCTGAATTGCAAAGAGCGTGGGACTTGTTCGTCAAAGATGCAGGAAACACCTGAATGAAGGGTCAGTGGCGAAAGGTAGAAAATAAAGGAGACCTACCCAACAGTTATTATACTTATTATTCTTCACCTACTGCTGGGTGGCATGATAATAGGTTGGCCACAAAAGGCAACAGAGAAACACTAGAAAGATGGTAAAGAATATGGGGGAGTCCTTTGCTCCTAGGTCCCTTTGTAGATCCAATTGAAGTTTTAAATAAAAAAAGGTGTGTCCTTCTAAATACCCGTTGCACAATAAAGATAAATTGATTGGATTCATTACAAAAGTATGCGCTAATCTAATCTCCTTTATTAACAAAACGCTAGTGTCATTATATGGTTTTATTTGCAAATACCAATAGATTGCTGATAAAGGTTGAGTGTACATTATGTATATTGAATACTTATATGTTCTTAAACACCAAGATCTTGCACCAGCCTTGACTGTTCCTCATTGTTAACTTCGTAGATCTTTGACAATCGTTACGATGGGTAGTCAGAAGCCTAACAATCAGTCTTACCAAGGGGTATCGTGTTAACCAGTAACTAGGTTGTGGAGGTCAGAAAGGCCGTCGCTCCATGTAAGATACTGGTATTCAGCTGCATTCGGTTAGACTGGATGCCTACCACAACACTGTTGGGGAACAGGCTAGACAGATTGATGGCGCTAGGTAGTTGTTCCCTACCTTTTAGTAGAGCTCACTCTTTGTCACAGAGCTCGTCAATGGAACTAGGTACCTACTACCAACAAGCCTAGTCCAAACAGCAGGGCGTTTGAAGGACATGGGTGCAGGCTGCCGGTGTGATTACTTACAGGTGCCGATGCCGAAAGGCGTTGTAAAGGCACAACGAGACCGTTCAGTTTTTCTGGGAGTTGGCAATGTACCTACTTGTAATCCTTCAGGTATTTCAGATGTCCATAGGCGACGGTGACCAGTGGCCACACCATCAGACGGAGCCACAGACTTAGAGTCCGACCGAAAACGTATTTTATTTTGACTGGAAACGAAATTTGGCCTGATTTACATTTTCGGCCGAAAAACTAAAACGATTCATTTTTTTTTGTTTGACCTTAGGTTTTTCTTTGGTAAAAGTTGAAGAAATGCAGTTTCAATCTTAAAATAATTATTGTTAATTAACCTTCTAAACTTCACACATTTCTCAAAGACATAAGTAAGTACCTAGTTACTTACTAGGTACTTAATTAATAAACAATCTGATATAAAACCTACTTAGGTACTATTATGCGAGAAAAAACATGTTTTTCTGCGTTTTCTCAGTTATTGTGCTTTCAGTTGAAATAACTGCATGTTTTCTGAAGAAACGAATTGAACGTATTGCTCCTCCAGCACTTATTAATTTCTATTTTTCCAACGCCGAAAATAATAATAAAAAATCAGCCGAAAACTAAAATTTCCGCAAATGGATTTTTCGACGGAAAACCGAAAACTAAAAATTCGGTCGGTCTCTACTAGTTTGCCACTTAATAACGTAAAAAAAAAATAGGTTGAGGTCGTCTTGCTGTGAAAACGGATGCGCTAGATTATCGCATTTTCAACTTCGATATTGCATGATATCATCGTCATACTTACGATTACGTATCACCAATGTACGCGGGATTGACAGTTGATGACGCCATTAAATCGATTAGATATAGTTAGATCAGATAAGGGGCAGACTTGGCGCCATCAGAATCGGTTGAATGCACTACATAATGTAATAATTAGGTATTTTGTGATATTATCAAGGATTATTGTTGATTTGGTTTTTTACACACTCAAGTGATGCACCTTGTCTAGTCAAAAAGTAATGTTTAATCAATAAACTGTATTATAATCAAAGAATTTAGATTGTTTCACTATTGTTATCGCTATGCACTTCCTCGTGTTTATTTAAATTACATCCCTAATACCTTCTTCTTATAATGTTGGTTGGTAGATTGAATAAAAGTACCCAACATTCTGGTCTACAGAAGTAAATAAATGAAAACCATGACGATTTTGTAGAACTATTCGTTTTCTAGATCATCATCTACCTAGCCTTTTTCCAACTCTGTAACAGGACCCGTAATGACTGTCAAAAATCTACTAATGACAGCCAGGACCAACAGCATAACGTGCTTTCCGAGGCACGGATTTGCTTTCTCGATACAAGGGTAGGTACCTATATTGTAGCAGATGCTCACGCTCACACAACAGCAACAACACAATAATTTGGTTCCAATGTATGAATGGATTCGTACGGCTGATGTCAACGTAGGTACCTATGCAATCATTGCATTAAAACAGGCATAACTTGCAACTTTGTGACGTAACTGCTGATTACACGCTTCCATTGTTATCGAGTCGTTCATTACAGTGAAAGCGATTCGTCTACCGTAAAATCGTCATGAAATAGATCGTTATATGTATGCAGTTTTAATATGTAAAATTACGTTTAGTAAGGGACTTGACGAGCACCCAATAACACAAGTGAGAGAGAAAACCAATATGGCGCCGAACGAATGTTTTGACGAGTTTGCATTCATTCATCTTCATTTAACGTTTAATTTTGGTATTCCATGCTTACGTTTGAATTTTGAATGCCCTCTAAAATAAAACCAATATTGCAGATTTGCAAAATTATCGATAATTATCAATAGGTCATTATAAAGAATTCTCGCATCATTCATTAGGAATCCAGTTCAATGATTGGCTGATGAAAAAAAGGTCGTATACGTGTACCGTTTAATGAAAGTAGAAAGGAAGTTTCCGTTTTACGTTCCATTGTGGGCTTACAATAAGCGTAGCGAGGTTAATAGCTTTTAACGCAGTTTTAAAATGGCTTTAAACTTCAACCATTATAGGGAGAAATTACAAAAATAAAATATACGTTTGAGAAAACACCTTAATTACGCACTGCTTCATAAGACTGAATTTTCTTCCATTACTTACATATTTTTTTCTACACTTTCTTCGTTACATATATAAATAAGGGCTTAAAAATCTCAAACTAATTGCCACTTATTAAAAGGCCAAAGTTTCAACAAGTTGGTTGCCATCTCAGAATTTCAGAAAGCTAGCATATAAAATTCTTCCAAGGAAAATGTTCGCAAAATGCGTGCAAGTTCAACATTTTTATAAACGTAGCGGGGACTAATTATTCACTTACGTAATTAATATTATGCATTACACGCATTTAAAAATTGTCGCTATCGGCTAGAAAGGCAATGGCCCGTTGGTAATTAAGGGCAATAGACACAACAAAATGTCGCAGGACAACGCATGGTTTACAGTACACGAAGCAAGAGAATGCCGAAGATCCACCCCGAAATCCCGAGATTTCCATATAATAAGTAATACCTACTAGCGACCCCACCTGCATCGCACGGTTTTGCGGTTTGAAAAATCATTGAGATGTCTTTATTATAAATTTTACTATATTATGTATATCCATAAACCTTCCTGAACAATTCTCTTAATGATTGTGAAAACCGCATCAAAATCCGTTGCGTGGTTTAGATGATCAACGCAGTCACACAGACCGACACGAAATGCGGCTTCAATTGTATAATATACGTATAGATACCCACAACTTCACACAGTACGAACGCCATTTTCTAAAATGTTTTGGCATATTTGTCTCGAAGACTGAGTTTCTCATCGTCTGCCTTGCTCGCCAAAAACCATTAAAGTGTAAGAAGAAAAAAGCAGAACAATAGTTACCAGTAGAGTCTCGATTCGGATCAGTATCTCTATGGTTTTATGCCTCTAGTCTTATACTATAATATCCCAAAAAAAAACAAGTGTTTTGGAGTACCAGAACTCTCTTGAACCCTAAATGGACTAGGACATTTCTGCATTTTGTCTTGTATGCTTTGAATTCCTGTGTCCATGGGTTTCTTATCTCGCCACCTTTATTATGGTATGTTTATGTCAACTGTCAGTTATGGTGGGCTGTCACAGCAGTAGGATTGTCATGGCTGTCTTGAATAAACCGCCTTACTAGCTACACTTTTGTTTTACTAATTACCTACCTCTCTGTGAGGAACTTCTGTACCATATCTATTCCACGGCCCCCAGGGCGACTCATTAGTAATTCACGGGTGGATTCCCATGACGTCAGCGGCGCCCGTCTCCCGGCGCGTCGCCACATGCTCGACTTTTTGTAAAGCACGGATTTGGGACTCAAGTGGTTTGCTTCGGGTAAACTATGGATGTGACGAAAACCAGAGATGTTTCGACGAGTTTGTTGGGATTTGGAATGGAAGTAGATGGCTTACTTGTCATTTGAGATAGATCATATATTCTCACTTCAGCTTAAATTAAAGCCAACAATAGTACTTATTAAAAAAATGTTTCTAGTCTCATTCAATCCTTACGTCGAATCTATTGCTTTTTTGGGAGACCAAACTATACCAACTGTTTTGAGAAACCGCGACTTGAACTTCCAATTAAAGTGTTACGATTATTAAACGTGCAGCACTTGTTCCTTCATAAGAGTACCTTGATAGTGCCTACATGTTTATAAGCACGTAGACTATAATAAGTACATAGAGGAAACACTATTGCCGGTTCCATTAGCGGATCCTTGCTTTTAGGACTGCCGCGTTACAAAATATGGTTCTATTCCCATCCAATACCAAGAGCTAATACCATTTGGTATTAGTTTATTTCCGAATTTATTTTCTATTCCCAACGAGTACCACATTTTAAAACCAATACCAAAACAAGTTTGAAGAAATTAGATACAGTCAGGTTCAGTAAAATTAAAATGCTTTGAGTGACGAACTAAGTTTCCGAAAACATAATAAATGTTCCCGAAAATCCTAACCCTAGACGGTCGACGTCAGTGGCATCCCGAGGTTCGGTTGGTTAGGTTCCTTTAAACCCTTTAGACAGAAATAGGAGCCCCGCGAAGCGGGGCTCCGTCGACCAGCTTATTAACCCTAACCCTATATTTAGATTACCCTAGATTTCGGTAAAACGCAATTTAAATAAAACTTTGTGAAGCTGAGTGTACAAAAAGTCACGCTTTGGTATTCGTTAATATAAGATTTTTTATTTAAAAAAATGTGGTACTCGTTGGGAATAGAAAATAAATTCGGAAATAAACTATTACCAAATGGTATTAGCTCTTGGTATTGGATCGGAATAGATCAAAATATGTAAGTAGTTAAAAAAAAAACAAGACAGTCTTTTATCACGCACAAAAAATTATAAAATAATTGATTGATATTAAGTAGTTCTTCTTTTATAACCAATTAATAAATCAAAAAGCGTGGAGCGCTTTGTACTTGTGTGTACTTTTAATTACTTAATTTAAAAAAAAGCACTCCACGCTTTTTGATTTAATCATTGGATATAAAAGAAGAACAAATACAAGTCAATTCAATTATTTTATTTATTTACCATTTATGTACACACAATCATAAAAACAGACAGGAAGAAAGGCACAGAAAAATACGTATAAAGGTGATGCTTATTTCTAAAGAAATCTCTTCCAGCATACCTGCGATAGGAGAGTATATAAAAAGAGATGTAGACAACGTGTATAAGAGTAGAAGGGAAAACAAAATACATAAAATCGAAAAAAAAATGTGCTTGGTAAAAGCGTGTTTTTTTAACTACTTATTTTATTTTTTACTTTTTAGCCTAATATATTCTTCATTTAGCTAATATTGTCTAAAGTCAACGAAGTTATGACTTGAGCGGTTTACTAAGAACCACTGAAGAGTTCCACTATTCACCTCCTGGCTCCATCATCAGATCAGCTCCAAGATACCAAATTATAGTTTTGTCATCCGAACTACATTTACATACAAAGTTTCATTTCGATACAACAATTAGAAGTAGGTTAAAATTGACTTCTAAGATTTTATTACATTGTTTGTTAGTAGTTGTTACAAGTGAAGCTAATAAAAGCGTGTTAAAAAAGGTTCCCACCATTGGCATTTACTGTTCGCCGCCATTTCTTTTTTTTAAATAGGGTTAAGTGTAAGAAAGGAGAATTAATTTCAAAATCTCAAAAACTTGTTTGTTTTCAGGTAAGCAACTACCAAACGCATCATACGGTGAGATGACGTCACAACCCCCGAAAATCCAGTCGCATGTCAAAGTACAATTACTAGCTATTGCTCATAGCAGACGAAGGGTAGTTGAGACCGGTTAACCGTTGTCTGGCGCCAAAATACTAGACGTGGTGATCACTTGATAAACGAACCACATCCGATTCTGAACCTTACTTGGTACAGCTAAGGTAGGTTTCAGTTCTGAAGGGCATACAGAGGGCCTATTGAGCCCTCGGGATGTCATAAGTAAAGCTTTTTATTGCTGCCTTTATATAACATTCGTCAATAGGGAGTGTAGACAGATGGTATTAAATGCACCTGCGTATTTAAATTGTGCAGGGTATAACTTTAATGTTTATTTGTTTTAGATAAGTTGCGAGTTAAAGATGTTCAAGATAGACGGGTTGCTAGGGGACATAAACGTGATGAGTCACTTGTCAGTAGCAAAGAATGAGTCACTCATAGTTTTATACTATGAGTAACTTCTGGCCGCGCCTTCGTCCGCGTAAAATTTCTTGATCCCCGACCAACCCCGTCGCATCGTATCACATCTTTTTCGCTTAGCGTTCGTTTGACTTTTTTTTATTTTTACTCGGCTCCTATGGGCCATAGCGTGATGTTAAATAGCCTATAACCTTCCTCAAGAATTGGGCTATCAAATGCAAAATTAATTTTTCAAATCCAAATGAAATGGAACTACTTCCAGAGATTAGCGCGTTCAAACAAAAATTCAAAACAGTATAGATTTAGATAAATAAGTATTCTGGCCAATTTTCAGTGGAAAGGGATTTTTCAAATAAACAGCGTCCTCCCTTTTCAACACAACAGGACTTGTTTTAAAAATAGCATTTGGTTAGTTTCCATTATACCCATTTTCGAATGAAGTAGTAGTAGAAGTAGTAAAATCCAAACTTTATTACCCTTTTTCACCACCCCGTTAGAGTATAGTTTTGAAAAAGCACTGAATTTCGTACTTTGTTTCCTTTATTTTAAATATTAGGTCCGAGTTTTGAGTTAATCCGACAGCGCTTTTACTTACTAACTTTGATACCCCCTAAATCCTCTGTGAGGTGCTGTTTAAAAAAACTACAAGTGCTAAGTAATCTTTATTATTTGTTGAGGAAAATATTGCCAAGTTTCAAGTTTATTAACTCAAGGTATAAGATTTTTCATACAAACAAAATCCCCCCTTTTCACCCCGTTACAGGCCGAATTTCCAAAAACCACCCATTGTTAGCGGATGCCTACGTCATAATAACTATCTCTGTGCCAAATTTCAGCCCAATCCGTTGAGTAGTTTGAGCTATGTGTTGATAGATCAGTTAGTCAGTCAGCCACGGTTTCCTTTTATATACTTATATAGAGATTACGTGGCACAGACGATGATCCGGAACGAAGAAGCAAGTAACTTGAAAATAAAATACGGGGACCTAGAATTCATTGAAGATTGTTGCGATAAGTTGCGCTTTTAAAACTCATAGACATGCTATGCAAGACAACTAAATTTAAAACAACTGTTGAGAAAAGTCTAAAAGACAGCTCTTGAGAGAGGCCGTTGCCCAGCAACAGCTTCCAAATACTGAAGATTACTTACCTCATTCACACCGGAATCAAAAATCAATACAAAATCAAGGCGAATGAAATCGGAAATTCTCCACTCAGTCATGGCTTGTTCTCTCCGCTCTGAGCCTATGAATGAACAAAAAACTTTAGCGTAACTAAATGAAACAATCCAAATCCAATCGGCAGACATTTGCAACGCTCGTTAATTGTGTAATCAAGCTGTTGTATTTGGATTTCTTATGGTCAAATTGCGATCTATGAATTTATGAGCACAAAACTTGTGTTTACAGGTCCAGACTATAAACACCAGCTGAATTGAACTATGCAATATGTCGTGGTAAAGTTAATGAACTGTGGACGAAGGAGGCTACCTTTTCATTAGGTTGCAAAAAGTTGTGAATGAATAATTACGAATTTGCTCTTCGGAAGTTACTTGTTCCTTCTCCAAAGTTGTGGAGTTCTCGTCTGTATCGGCTCGGCTTCCCAAAGAAGCCTTTTCTGATCTGAAAGATCATACTCCACGCTTTTGTGTGGTGTAAATCTCAGACAGGCTTTAAGTGTACGCCACTTAATCTCTATTCTGCCAACAAAATAATCCTTTTGGCCTTTGGGTTCGCCTTAGTCAAGTCAATATGTACTTAATTTATTACTGTTAATGCACACAAAGGCTAATTCTGTTTATTAGGTCTTTAATACTTGTTCAAACAATGGCGCTAGCGAGTTATGTTGGCTATACGAAATAGATGCGTATGTTTGACTGTATGCGTCATTCGACAAGCCAACAAAGAATTGTTACTCGAAATTTAATGGGGCCAAGAGTCTTCCGCGAATTACTGCATCAGAATACTTAAAGATTTTTCTCATGAAATCATCTTGAAGTGAATCTTTGCTCTATATTTAGTTTTGGCTGAGGACACTGAAGCGGAACAAAACGTCACTTCATTATTATGGTCATTCCATCAGCCCCTTGATTGTTCATTTCAAAATGGGCCACCTACTGTAATTTTGCTTTGAAATGTGATGTAAATTTATTTATGACTGAATACAATAGCAGTCACACAGGTGCAAGCAAGTTTTGTTAGCCAATATTGTGACCAGTAGCCGACAAATTAAACAGGTAAACTGATACGGGTTGAAATACAACAGGGCTAGTAGTGCATAACGAACGACAGTTGCAGCTGACTTCCGTTACATGCCGGAAGTGTGGCGCCAGCGGCGCCTGCGCCGACAATCCGCGGTTTTCAGCCATTCACACTCCAACCGCGACCTGGCCTGGCCCGGACGTCATGCGTCGCTGCCCTCACAATTAATTAACTCCATAATTAAAATTACTTGTATTAATGTTTGTATTATGATATCTGCTTTCGTGATTTGTTATTAGATGCGGGTTTTTCTGAGAATTGCCTAACACTCCACATAAAGGTAAATTGAAATTCGAGTATAGGCGCAATGAAAACATTCAAGTCGACGGCTGTCAGGGCCGTGCAAATAGAGCATTAATCCAGCATGTCACGGTGTTGTTGCAATGCACTTGCTAAGCAGGCCATATGTATGCGTGTGGCGACTTTGCCACTCGCCGACGAAGGTGACTGTATAAACACACTTCGTCGCAAAGCCTTAGCTATAAAACTATTTACTCGTAAACACAAGTCTATTAAAAGAAGAAGTATTGTATGACGCACCTTTCAGACATTCGTTTCGACGTTCAGTACAGTATATTGCTTTCTCTGACGTCAAATTTCACATTGCAGCTGCAACTTTATGTTCTACTCAATTCAAGTTTATAAGCAAACATTTTGGCTTTATTTGCTTTTGTTGTTTACTAACATTAAACAATGTTATGTGCAGTTACTATGTCGCTCATTTTGAGAAACATCGACGTAAATATAATTTTTCCCAAAAAGTAGTTGTCGATTTGTGCTCGACAAAATTTTCAGAGGAGCAGAGGCGTGAGATATTTAATATGGTTTTGGGGTTTATCAACATTTCAGAAAGAGACGGCAACAGATTAGAAAAAAAAATAGACTTTAAATCACTCTACCGTAAAATTTTAAAAGCAGCAGTTACGTCGATGTTTCTCCAAATGAGCGATGTGGGATCACCATACAACAACGGCCTTTAGCCGAAAGAATGTTCCTAGAATTTTTCTTTTGCTCATATAATTATTCCGTACGCGGTTTCAAGTATTGCTTGGACACATATCCAAACTGCTGTAGGTACCCGTCAAGCATCACAAGTGTGATTGATTGTATGGTTATGTAAATACATAGGTTACTAATACGTTATCCATCAAAGGTTACCACATATGGACGTCTAGACGCTGCTACTGTCTAGACATTTGAGTATCTAGTTTTAAAACTGACAGACACTCTAGTATATTCATATGCCATTTAATCTATCAAGTGATATTGTAATTGGTATTGCAAGAATGATTCAGCGTTCCCTGGAGATGGTTTCTATTTGATAGTATGAACGTCGATAAATTCAAAATAAGTCATCTTAATTTTTGACAAAAGATACTGGTAGTTGTTTTAACGACCTAATATTGTCTTCAGAAGAAAATACAATTTAATTTAAAGCTAATTTAAGTACTTTTTTATCAGACATCTCAAATATTTTATACCGTTGTCTGTTCTGTGCTCAGCTAAGCTTGATCGATGCGCCGCCGCCGTCAGCTAGCAATGCAAAGTAGTTAGCAAGTCAGCAAACGACATGGCCTTCCTTGACGGGTGATTTATTGCGCCGGCGCAACTTGGTGGTCCCTCATTATTGAATATCAATTAGGTATTAAAAATAAACCTTGTCTAACGGATAGGAGTGATTAGAAACCGGTACTAAGTACAAGGAGTTGAGTTGTTGGGACTTGCGTGTTGAGTTTTAAATTCGTTGAAAGATTTTTTTTTGTGTTTTGTTGCTAAGAGCTTTTAGCAGAACAAAGCCCATAGTAAAAACATTTACGAGAAATCGTTATAAGCTGTTATGATCTTGGGATTATGAGTAGTAAAGAGGCATATTGTTGTAAGCCTCCCTAGAAATAAACGCCGAATCTAATCTCAGTTTTTTTCGCATCGTGTAGGATGTGCACTTTTGGCATGTGTCTTTTGTTTAAAGTAATTTTCTACTTCTCATTTTTCTTGATTTCTTACCCAAGTCTTGCTGATATATAATCAGCCTAAAATATTTCCATCCCACTGCGGGGCCTGCTCTCGGTGAGAGGTTGTGGGCCGTAATCGACCACGCGGGCCCACTGCGGGTTGGTAGATGTCACATATCTTCGAATTTTTGGTTCCAGGACATGTCGGTTTTCTCACGATGATTTCATCGTTACCCAATGGAACATCAGTCTCAATTTCGGTGGTGTGCGAAAATTCTCATCATCACTGCATGTACTCGGCCTGTATGCACTTGGCTCGTTCGCACGGAAGTATCACATTCTTCGAAATACTCCGTTATAAATATTTATTGCTCTCGTGGGTGGTCAGCCATTATTCAATGAAAGTGTATAGAGGTGTGGGGGAACTGGAGCAAATACCGCAAACTTTGTGTTTACATATCGTTTGTTTGGAAGATTCATGACTGTTTATCATGGGTATTGGGTTGCCAGGTTTCGATTTCGGGAATTTTTGGAGAAGGTTTTTCGTTCGGGATTTTGGGCAACGAAAGGACATAACTTGCTTGGGTTTCCTTAGATCCTCTCTAGTTCTTACTGTGAACGCCACCAGGCATCTCCAGTCAAAATTTTAGTTTTGGTTTCTAACTCAGTACTTCTAATCTGCTACCCCTGGCTACGCAGATGCTGTCAAATCTTACTTACTTTTATTTATCTTGGAAGCGTACGACGTACGTAGCTGTTCGGATTCCGTGTAAAATTAGTAATAATTTGCGCACAAGGCAACGAATTTCCGTGAAAAAAGTTATCTGAACTACTTTGCCAAGATTTTCCGAGAAATTCAGTGCAGAATATTATATTTTCAGATCAGCGCGGTAATTGCGTAACACACTAACAGTAGCAATGGCTTTCATTTTGACAGTCCAACAACATTCATTGCGTTATTTTATTATTTACCTTGTTGAGCAGACAAATTTTACGAACAAATGAAGCAATGTATTATAGCTAATACATTGCTTCATATGTTCGTAAAATTTGTCCTTCAAAATGATTCAGATTGTGACTGGTAGTGTGTTACGCAATGGGGGTGCTGATCTCATCTTGTAGATTGACAAACATCTTAACACCATTAAGATTATTGTCGTAGGTACAACTAAGCAGTAACGGCTTGCCTGTCACAGACATTCGGTCATTCATTCGGCTCATTCCCATCCAATACCAAGAGCTAATACCATTTGGTATTAGTTTATTTCCGAATTTATTTTCTATTCCCAACGAGTACCACATTTTAAAACCAATACCAAAACAAGTTTGAAGAAATCAGATACAGTCAGGTTCAGTAAAATTAAAATGCTTTGAGTGATTTTAAGTAATGTTTAACCTACCTACCTACCAAATTAACTTCCAGCGATCGATCTCTGGTTGACTGTAATACTAACAGCTAAGCTGTGTTAAAATGAATTACCGAACTAAGTTTCCGAAAACATAATAAATGTTCCCGAAAATCCTAACCCTAGACGGTCGACGTCAGTGGCATCCCGAGGTTCGGTTGGTTAGGTTCCTTTAAACCCTTTAGACAGAAATAGGAGCCCCGCGAAGCGGAGCTCCGTCGACCAGCTTATTAACCCTAACCCTATATTTAGATTACCCTAGATTTCGGTAAAACGCAATTTAAATAAAACTTTGTGTAGCTGAGTGTACAAAAAGTCACGCTTTGGTATTCGTTAGAAATAGATTTTTTATTTAAAAAAATTTGGTACTCGTTGGGAATAGAAAATAAATTCGGAAATAAACTAATACCAAATGGTATTAGCTCTTGGTATTGGATGGGAATAGATCATTCATTCTGAACGCACATAACTTCAATTAACCGAGACCATAAGCAGATGTCTATCTTAACACCGAAACAACATTCAGTTTGTAAATTCTCATATTTACGATGTTTCCATAAATATTTTATTCATTTAAACCTTGAAAACCGTCAATATGTGTGGGTAGCCAATCAAATTCTGGTTTGTAAGTAGTTGTAAAATTAACACGTTTCTGACATGTCAAATCCACACCTACATTAATTATGTGTAAAATTCCCAATAAACTGGTAATCCTTTATGTGTCAAATATAATGAACCAACCGTTAATTGATAATAAGGTGCATTAATTAGATTGACACGATTTTGAAATTATGATTCGTTTTATCGAACATGCGTTTGCGCCGACAATTTACACAGATGTCTTGCCTTATAGAGGACTTGTAGATCATGTGGCCAGTTTTAAAAGGCCCCTTTAATACACATAGGGTCAAGATTTGAGGGGCCTTCGTTATTAAGCTGGTTGTTGACAAACGGACTTACCTATTTGGTAACTTGCAAATTGGACGAGTCGTTTTGAAAAAATATTTGTCAGTATGTCTGGATCAAAAAAGTTGCGTAAATAACATTTCCTGCATAACTGGCTTTGTGTTCCCGTTTTTGTGAAAGTTCTTAGATCTAAGAGATTCGCTGCTGAATGCTGAAATACCGTAACCAGGTTCAGGTTTCTTTGCACAGCTATCTTTTGCACTGTCAAACATAACTTTGTAGTCGGGTCATTTTATAACAAGCTGAGACATAATAGGAAAAACCAGTCATTGTTATTTTGTTCGTAAAAATATACGATTTGCCGATATTACGTAACACGTTGATGTTGAATTTAATATTCCCTAAAATATATTTTATTGTATTCCTACAATTTACATCTCCGTGTGTGGCAATTACTCGACTTAAATAGTTGAAAACCTGTATTTATACTATTTTATTTTGGTAGACGACAGAGATCGCGTATTTACAAAAACTAGTTTGGGTAATCTTATTCGTCCAATGAGACTAGTTGTAAGAGCCCATTGTGCGGACGATTTTCCCTTTTACAATTACGAGTACACCCACGCTTGTATGATTGTCTGTCTGTAAATGCAGTAGCCAAGAGTATGTAGGCGAGGCGCCGGACGATATTTGCATTCATTATTTCGCGTTTTGTATAATTGTCCATATGTTTACCTCTTAATCGTTCAGCCGTACATATTAGGAAATACCTCCGCAATCTATGCAATTTTGTTAATAGCTTAAAAATATTTGTGTCAGAGGAAATGCGCATTTTCAACGGTGCTAATCGAAAACGTTGAGTTGGTGTGTTTTAAACCGATACAATTTTCCTCCGTGTTTAATCGTGGTTCAAAACAGAACGTAAAATGATAACGAACTAAACATAATCCTGTCGTTAATTTAAATATTGCGTTCATAAAACGTGTTAAACATTAAGCTAATTCCAAATAAGATTGACAATGGCGCTACCTAATTTCAAATCAAACAAGTCGTGTATTTGCAAACATTAGCTAAAGCAAACTTCATGTACTATGTCCTTATGTAAATATATGCGGCAGATGCCACTTGAACAAATAGACAACATTCCGTATACGTCTGAGAGTCACCTTATATACCAATACTGCTATGGTATAGGTACTAACGTACTTTTACGGCGTGAATAGGTATAATTCTGTGGCGCCGGCTCACGTCAATGACGCCCGGTATGCAAATACTACCAGTTTATTGATGTCAAAATTGCATTTAGTACAATTTCATACAAGTAACGGGACTTTCTCTCAAGTTAATATTTAAGTAAACAACTTCAGAATTCTTATAGCGTTGATTTCTTTGACGGCAGACTTTATCAGCGCCATGATAAATATATTAAATTCTAAATGCGATATTTTAAATGCAAAACATCATATCCTGCTGAGAAAATATCAATGATGAGATTGTTAAAATATTCAAGTTTTTTTTTCTGAATGAATAGTAGGTAAGTATGCAAATAAGTACCAATAACTATTTAGACATCAATGATATTATGAAAATATGCGGCTAATAATTACAGAGAATAGTAATTAACTGAAGTTATTAGCCGGTGTAATTATGATTTAAGGAATTTCAATCAGCATTTAAAGATAATCGTGACCCGATCTGACCACAGATGTTACAAACGTCATCCTCAAAAAAAGAACTACCAGATACAAAAACTCCGTTCAAATAGAAAGCGATGTAGTTTCAATTATAATAACAACAGCCTTATTTGATCCGATAGAAAAACAATAAAAGGGCCTAGTGGGAGCGGGCCCTTATAAATATTTTAATGCGCCAGCGCTGACGAGGCAGAAACTTCTTGTAACTATTGTTTCATAGTGTGTTGAACAAATAAATATGGGGCCAGTTCTTGAGTGTTCAAATTTCGTTTTTGTGTCGTCCACTTGAAGAAGGTTTTTGACGTCACTTTTGGTTGAGGTCCTGTTTAAAATATGACATCGAGTTCTTGCAGTACCTATAGTTGTTCAGTATGGTTGCAAACGTACATAAGTACTTGCGGGAAAGAAAAAGCACTAATTAGCGCAGATACAGTCTATATTTCCAATATTATTCTCACATTAATTTCCATCGAAGGAACATTGCTATTTATGCATCCCTAGTTGCCTGTTTAATCATTGCTTTTGGCTAAATAGGCCTTTCACATTAGGAGACGGATCCCATTGTAGAAATAAATGTTTCCTCCACAAAGATATTTATTGAAATACGAGAAATAATCACAAATACCTCTAGTAATAACGAATAATACTGCATTTGTATAATTCCCTATATTATCTATTATTTGTATAATCGCTGTCTTGGCCCTATTATAATAGTACAACAGCTGCCTATAATCTTGAAAACGGTTGCGTGACTTAGATACATACATTATGAAGGTATCATAAGTTATTATTAATAAATAATAACGCCAAACGCTCCGCCATTGCTCTGCACTAGGATTTCCTATGCTTGGCGCCTTTAGGTACCTACTAACCTACATAATTGTAATTCACTTGGACAAGAAACATCAAGAATCTTGAACAAACAGACAACATAAGACAAAACTCAAGTTTCTCTAAAGAAGACAAAAAATCGAGAAATAGTATGTGTAAAGAATACAAACCTCTAGAAAGCGGAAATCAATCGCCCTTTTCAACTCAAGAATACTTACACAAATCATAAAGCAAGTATGATTGGTAATTTAATCATATACAATTTACCTTAAATCGTATGAGAAAACCGATTTCAAAATCCAATAGAAAATAAATTAATATCTATATGAACGCAATAGTCCCGGGTCAAATGCCAGTGACTACGCAGATTGCATCTTCAATACCCGGCACAATATAGCCGCAAGAAGGTTTATTGCCTTCTATAATTACTGTAAGTATTACCGGTTACATTCCCCCCACAACTCTAATATAAACCCTCTTATCTCACGAACATTACACTCGAACATTTTACGAACACATTCATTAAAAATACAAACCGCCAATGTTTCGTTTATTTAAAAAACAATTGTATAATCGAAATACACTATTCGAATTAAAAATACTGATGCTCTTGAATGTGAGCCAAAAACATCAAATGATTTCAGTTCCAAAACGAGATCAAGATTCAAGCGGATTCAGAGCGGTGGCATCTGGAAAATCAGAATCAAAAAGAATAACGGAAACAAGGAACACCACGACATACTAAGCATAAAGGGGACAAAAGCACTTGCATTCGTGAGTCACAGCATTATCTCACTTTACGGCTGCTACACGCTGCTGTTATTCAGAAGTCAATGCCAAAATACCAACAATTTGTTGTTTCGTTTTATCAATTACGCAGCGGATGCGCAGCTATCGACAGAAATATCAATTGCATGTGAATGCTGTTCACGATACACCTTACGGCTTTGTCGACACAAATACGAATATTCTTAGGAAACCAACAACACTGTTCAGAGAAAACGTTCAATTCTTAAATCACGATATGTTAATGCGTGTATTATATGATTTTATTGCGTGATTTATAACCTCTCATGACTTCGCCACGACACAGCAATAAAATCGTACTTTAATTCAAATGTTATCAACTCAAGAATAATTCGGCAATAATAAAAATGCTTGTTTCCAGACGCGAGATTATGCGCACTTAATTGTACTGATAAACTTCGTGGCCCATGTCAAGCCCCTAATGGGATTCGGTGATAAAGAACCACTGGACACAGAAACTCAATTAAGAAAAGGTGCTGTAATCAGAAACGGCAAAGGTAGGCGCGAGCAAAAAGGGCAAAAAGGACTCTCAGACGCTCTTGTCTTGGCTTCTTATCGTATTCAGTCATTTGTCGGCGACATTCCGGGAATGGCGGCGACGGATGGCCTAATTGACTTAGTCGCCCACACTGTATCATACTGCCATTAACTCTGACGCCTCTAGGAGCCCCTTTTGTTCTCGACCAGTCCCAACAGGTACGCTCTACCTGCGCATATTTGCCAAACAAGGGTGGCGATTTTTTCCAAAGCAATTTCTAAACATAAATTCTACCTGGAGCTTTTTGCCTTTCTCAAGTGGCCTTACGTCCATTTGAAATATTGTTTCTGGATCTGCTTCGTGTGGTCGGGAAGCTAATTACAGTGTACTCGCCATTAGCGTGTCGGTGTAAGTGATTAATAGCCCACCGAGTCTCGAAAGCTTAGTACTAGATCAAGTAAATTATCTCCATTTACTGTTGCCGCCAATTTCTATGCTTTACTCGACTTGTTAATTGCTTACCTGCCTACACGAGCTCACCGTTGTCGCTGCAAATAATATTGCGTATATCTTTAGAACCGCTATAATAAGACTTACAACTGGTGTTTCACCACATTAATGATTTAAAGTTTCTTACGGCATTTCGTCCACATTGTTTCGTTCCCTTTGTTGGTTCTTTGTGCTATGTTTGTCGCTGACTCATCGTGTACCTGTCAGCGGCGCTCCTCACGCCACTCCATCATACAGTGTCACTTGACATTCCTTGGACACTCATTACCCCTAATGGAACTTCAAGAGCTCGGCCACGCTATCTTCAATCAAGTTAAGAACAACCAATTGGAACGGTTGTCATAAAATTCTAAATAAGTGTTCCCTACTTTTTTGGTCTCTAATTGCACCGTGAACTATTTATACAAAAGATATGACTAAGAGGTGCAGCTTTTATCATCCAATAATAATTGTTTCTGTTTTCATCCTGGCTAAAAGGGCGCATTTAAAGGATCCGTTTGAACTCTCATCCTTATACTCTCGACGTTTACGCCCTCCACTTCAATTATCTCGAAGTGGCTCTCGATTGCAATGTCGCTCGGCTTTTACCGTCTAAAATTACTTATGGGAGCACTCACAGGTTTCCGTTACCTAATGTAGACTTCCGCCGACCTGTAAATCGAACCAGACGGTTATAAATCTCGGCGGGGTTGGGACCGCTCCGATACGGTTAAAAGCTTCGTCGAACGAGTAAAAATAGGGATCGCCTTAAGTCGAGGTTCGTGTACGTTGATAAGGTTTTGTAGTTTTTGTGGAATAAGGACAACATCCAAAGATAGCGGTGCCTCAAGACCCGAGATAATAAAACTCGGCCGCAGGATGGCACTTAAGAGGTTTGGGCACCTTCGAGATTATGAGCGTGGGCTCTATTTGATAACACCGGTACGGTCGCTTATTTGTCTTACGATTTGATTGTGAGTCGGAGATTTCTTTCCTGCCCGATAAAAATTACATCATTTGTTTTGTTAGCTGACTCCTTGGATTATTTGAGGTTACATAAAGCGTTATGCTCCAAATAATGAACGTTTACATCAAGTATGGTCGACGGCTGGCCAACATCTGTTATCGAATCGGAATTTATGTTTTTCGTCTTTCAACCGCACTTGCTGCGGATTTTAATATATTATAAACTCAAACAAAGTTACATTGCAACGGCTTGTAACTAAAGATTTTCCCAGGACCTCTTCTAATGTGTTTGTCTAGTTTTGTGTATGTATACTTTTAAGTGTCTTTTGTTCATCTGCAGTGGAGTTTTCAAGTGGTTTGTCCACAAGATTTGGGTGCTCGACTGTCGGTTCTCACACGCCTACTTTATGTTCGTATCTAAAGCCAGCTCGGCTTCCGCGTTGTCGCTGGGAGTTGCATTAAATTGAATTTACGTACTAGCCAGGGCATCTGTCTGAACTAAGATATTTATCACTTCGCTTGCTTCATGTAACGTGTCAAAACGAACGGGAACGCAGCGCTCGCGGATATATTTTTTACTCCTTCCATCTCACTTCCTTCTAGGCTCGAAGACAAGGATAGAGCACATTTCCGCGTACGTAATCGATTGCGATAGAGACTTTATATCACAGGATTAGAGTGTAGTTTGGTTTGTTTTTATAGAGTAACACTTTCAAAGTATCGTAATGACTCGCTACGGTCGCATGAGCGCATTCAGAATCCGTCGTTTGTCTTGTAATGTCGTATTTCCAACCGTTACTTGTGTTAATTAGAGCTTTATATTCGTGCATTAAGGTATATTCTTGTCTGTTTACTCAGGCTATTTGCGGATGAGGTGTGCGCGTGCAAGGCTTATCCTTGCGCCGCCGCTGGCGCCGGCGCCGCACTTAGAGCGCTATTTTTTCCCGCGGCGCACCACGTTGTAGTCATAATTTATTCATTAAAGCCGTAATTTATTCGTATTTTATATATACGACCCGCGTAATTCTCTAGTTTGCGACTATTGTTGTCGTTTATGTTTCTTATTTGCGATTGGCAGAAGCTTGCGGAGGCGTGGGCGCTGCGTGGCGTCGTGTTGTCGCGTTTCGTTAAATTAAATATCGCGTGACTATATTTTGCTGTGGGAAACTCGGGTGAAATTCTCTCAATTATAATCTCATCAAATTACGATGGGGAATAGAGAAGATTGTTGTAAAATGTGTTCACACGCGTTTGCGCAGTTAACCGCAGCTCGCAACTATTGGCCCCGACCTGGCGCCCATATTTTGCTAAGCCAACCTTGTGACCTAAATTAGTTTACAATTACATAGACTTGTAGATACTTGTTTTGTTTCAAACAAATATTGTTTGTTTTGATCTATGGCTTTGGAAAACGGTCAGTGTTATGTAAACTAGTTTCTTTGGGAGCTAGAAATGATTGCCTGTCATTACGTCTGTAGCGTTAATTTCAACGCGTTGGTGTGATTAATGAAATTTCTGATGTCAGAGATTAATTATTATATTACTTAAACATTAGATTTTACAATTTAAACTTAGGTAAGCCTGTAATGCAAAGTGACTCATACAGGGCCCTGATTCACTATGACCACTTAACGATTCCTTACTTCGAAACCACGTCAATTCCTTATCTAACCACGACATCTGCTAATAACGTATTCTCTATGATACAATAAATTTCTACAAGACACGGCATTGACGTGGTAAGATTACGCGGGGAATAATAATTACCATACGGAATTGGGGCCCTATAGTAAATGGAGAAAACAACATATTGAGACCCCAAGAGAGTAATAATTTATAAGTTTTTCGAACGACAAATATTTGGTAGTCTCAAACTATCATCCGTACTAATATTATAAATGTGAAAGTAAGTTTGTTTGTTACGCTTTCACGCTGAAATGGCTGAATGGATTTGCATGAAATTTGACACACAGATAGAACATGAACTGGGTAAGGACATAGGCTACTTTTCATCCTAGATCGCAGATGAAGTCGCGGGCAACAGCTAGTAATTATTATAAATTCGAAAGTGACTGTCTGTATGTTGCCTTGTCACGCCTAAACCGCTGAGTGGATTTTGATAAAATTTGGCAAGGAGATAGATAACATCCTGGGTAAGGACATATGCTAGTTTTTTTTATCCCGGTAACAAGTTCCCGTGGGATAATTACTGATACCCACGCGGGCAGAAGCTAGTACTAAATACGTGTTTAAGAATAAATATCCCTATATTTTTAGACTCTGTGGGATATCGCCTTCAAATAGAATCAAATAGAACATTCTAGAGACGGGAGGCGGCGTTACACCAAAACTGGGGTCTTGTATCGCCAGTTTATGTTGACCTTTCAAGTTTGGAACCGTTGCTCATTAATTGTCTTCATTTATGTAGGTTAAGAGGGGGGGGAGGGATCGTCTGTGATTGGTGATGTTACATGCGTAAGCGGCGCGTGGCGACAGATGTGGATGTAAACTGAAAAAGTTTTGTAGCGTCAGCAAATTGTTGTAGATTATTCATATTTGTTTGTTAAGGCCGAATTTCGTTTTGCGTTATTTTCATTGTTATTAAAACTACAGAAGTAGGTACATTCCTATGATTAAAAAGAATGGGTAGGGAATATGTACGACGAATATTACGTAATATTATAAATGTGAAACTGTGGATGTTTGGATGTTTGTTACTCAATCACGCTAAAATGGCTGAATGGATTTGGATAAAATTTGGCACATGGGTAGACTATGACCTGGATTAGGACATAGGATACTTTTTATCCCGATATTCCCACGGGATCGAGATTTCTGCGGGTGAAACCGCGGGGCGCAGCTAGTATTAAAATAAACAGCATAATTTTCCTTATTTTGTAAGGTCAAATGTAGGTAAATTAGAGCTGTTTAAAAAAAATACTGGTTGTGGTTAGTTTTAATAATACCTTGATAAATAAATTCCAATAAAACTATTTTAATATGTAGATATGCATACCTGCATTTTAGCGGTAATAATCTGCATATTATTAACTTATTAAGAAAAAAGAACTAGTACTTAAATGCCATGAAAAATTAATAATTTATGAATTCATTCAAAACTTTTGTTTGCCGCCACTACCAGCCAAATGATTATTTATAACGGACAGTGGCTTGTAAATCGGATCGTTGTTTATAAGTTTTATATTATGCCGGCTGAAACAATAAACATAACTGCTACTTGCGCGTACGCATCACTTTTGTATACAGTATGTTCCTACACCACGCATTTGTTTTTACATGGAGATTGGTAGACGGTATTGCGTCTGTAACAGATTTGTTTTAAAGAATTTCTAAGTAATGTAATCCTAGGCTAGGTAGAACACTTCCAAATAACAGAGAAAACGGATTTTATAGAAAAAAAAAACATATTTTCTAATAAATATTAAGGACTACTGCCCGCGGCTTCGCCCGCTTGGATGTCAGAAATTATCCCACGGGAAAGTGCTACCGCGACAAAAAGTAGCCTATGTCCTTCCCCAGGATACCATCTATCTCCTTGCCAAATTTTATCAAAATCCGTTCAGTGTTTTAGGCGTGAAAAGGTAACATACAGACAGAGTTACTTTCGAATTTAAACTATTAGTGTGGATTGATCTTCTTAGATGGATGTGCTTGAACTTTCACAGGTAAATCATTACTTACGTCACAAGGATTGTGTCGCCAGCATTTGAAAACACTGAAAGATAGAATAGATAATTACTTACTTCGGAAGACTTTGAGTTGAAGAGTACAAGTGTTGCCAAAGTACTGTTTGATATTTGGCAATAGTACAGACGGTCAAAAGTTAGTATTTGCATTTTGCACTACCGTCAAACGGGGTGAATCGAGACGAAACTTTAAAAGGGATTTTAATATTGAAATAATATAGTTTGTTGCCAAAAAGGACACTAATGTGTTTACTGTATTATAATTAAAGATTAAGTGCACTTGTTGGCAACAAACTATATATTATTTCAATGTTAAAATCCCTTTTGAAGTTTCGTCTCGATTCACCCCTGCATTCCTATTCACCCCGTTTGACGGTATGTACTTACATTGGTCGCGATTATGAGTCAGGCAATTCTCATACTGCGAAATATTCAATAATCTAATGATCTAACCCTTACCCTATTCTGAATTGGGGTTTTGAATTTGAGAACTTGTCAATCTCTACTTTAGTATACGCATAATCAGCCTATAATGTTCCCACTGGCTGGTACACAGGTCCCCTCTCTTCCACTCTCTAAGAGTGGGCTGTAATCTACCACGCGGGCCCAGTGCGGGTTGGTAGGTGTCACATGTCTTCAAATTTTTGGTTCGAGGACATGCCGGTTTCCTCACGATGTTTTCCTTCACCGTTTTGAGAGCAGTGCTGATGAAATTATTTACACAAAGTAAAGCGCCTGTCTGGGTTCGAGCCCACTACCTTCGACTCGTAACTCGGGGCCGTCACCACTCGGCCACCACTGCTCCATACTTTAACATTTCTTGAGCCAAAAAATTAAAAATTTCTTACGTATTTTGCAAAGAAATTTTGAATTTCTTAAATCAAACCCCGGGTGATAGAGTGTCGTAAATCAAAAACTAAACTAAATAAAAAAAAACTAAATTGAAAAGGTCTTTCTTTTTTCATAGTCCTTCACTATTTACATCCAAGGCTAAGGGTGGCTGATCGCATTTCTATTTGCCCGTTCATTGAGCACCCCAAGTAGACGATTGGCGCCATCTAAAATATTACTGGCAGCCCTAATAAAGGCTCGTGCACACTGGCGCGACGCGACGCCCGACACAAAGGCACCGCGTGTCCCGCGACGAGCGGCGCCTTTGTGTAGCGCTGTCGCGTCGCGCCTGTTTGTGGAAGCCTTAAACTGGTGATCAGATAATAATAATGTGTACACATTATGGAATGCAATAAAGTATTGAGTATGTGTGATAATGTGTTACAGGAGCAATCCTAGGGAAAAAAAATATTTGCCTACGAATGCATAAAGGAACTAAAATACCTAGTATGTATAAACATATATTTATTTATTATTATTTGTGTTTATTGTAATTAAAGTGACGCACATTATCAGCAAAAGTTATTCGTAGGTAATTGATTTAAACACAATTTGGACAATTAGGTAGGTACATACAATACAGTCGAACGCATGTCGCCGCGTCACTCAGCGGTAACACTTTGACCTGGCGGGATAATTGCGCAACACACTAACAGTAGGCATGGCTTTCATTTTGACAGTTCAACAACATTCATTGCGTTATTTACGTTGTTGAGCAGACCGATTTTTCGAACATATGAAGCAATGGATTAGCAATAAGCTTCGACATTATTCAAATGGTAATTGATTGTGTGTAACGCAATTAGGGTTCTGGCCTAGCGTAGTACGGTGTACGGAGTTTTCATGAGAATAAGACGTCACCATAAAGGCTCCTTCAAACAAGCGCGATACGCGACGCGACACAAAGGCACCGCCTGTCGTGCGACAAGCGGTGCCTTTGAGTCGTGTGTCGAGTCAGTTTGAAGGAGCCTTAATGGTTTTGTTACCCTTGACGTGGGGCGTACTGTATATGCCTACATAAGCACCTAAGCGCTACCACAACCCGCAACTGCGCAATCGTACATTTTTCTACAGATTAATTTTGTGTAATCTTATCATAACTGGACCCAAAATGGCAGTATAATATTATTGTAACCATGGACGAACAAAAAAAAACCAATTCAATAAAGTCAAATAAAATAGTTAAGTACTAGTTCTTTATCAGCTAGCAAAAATCATTTACCTAGCTAGACCTAAACGGATTGCAAAACTATTCAGCTGTAAACTCCATTTCTTACTTAAGTACCGTCAAACGGGGTGAATAGGAATGCAGGGGTGAATCGAGAAGAAACTTTAAAAGGGATTTTAACATTTAAATAATATAGTTTGTTGCTTACAAGGACTCTAATGTGTTAACTATATTATAATTAACAATTAAGTGCCCTTGTTGGCAACAAACTATTATTTCAATGTTAAAATCTCTTTTAAAGTTTCGTTCCGATTCACCCCTGCATCCCTATTCACCCCGTGTGAAGGTACAGTCAGCAAAAGAGATAAATATGCAGGGTCGCCGGATATAGTTAAACTTTAGTAAGAAACCGATGAATGTTTTCAAATAAGATAAAATTAATAGAAAACAAACTGGTAATTTAACAAATTAAATTTCATTCAAAAACATTCATCGGTTTCTTACGAAATTTCAACTATATCTGGCGACCCTGGATTCTTGTCTCTTTTGCTGACTGTACAGTACATACTTAATTATGATATTGAATGAATCATGATTCATGAACTCATGACCTATAGGGTGCGTTAGAAATTACGTAAAACTGTAAAATGTTTTATAATCCTGTTGACATTTGAAATTATGACAAGAATATAACTTATATCCTTACGAGCTACAAGTTAACTTACTCATCGTATTATAACTATAATTTTTGCATAATTTTAATTATACAGAGGATTTACCATTGGGACCATGCAAGTATTACGTTAGCACTAAAAGGGGGTGGGGGGTCAAACTTTGGTTGCTTTTTATGTCATCGGTGATGAGGGGAATGGATGGTGATTATGTCAGCAATGCTTTTGAAAAAAAAAATAATATCGTTTATATGTTACGAATATAATATTTAAATACGTTGTTAATAATTTCCTTGAATAAATATTAAAAGGACCTTAAATTCCTTATTTCTAGACTCATGAATAACAATAAAAAACCTGAACAGATAAAAATGGCCCCATAAAGCAATTTACGAGATATATCCTATCTAATAAAGAGACTTAATTATTATAAAACGGATATCTAGGTACTTAAATGTTATTTAAAAAAAACTTGTTCTATGCGTAAACTTTTTATAAAGCTGGTTGTTTTAACTATTTATTGACACAATTACGTTAGACTACCTACCTCGTTGGTGTTGTCGTCAGTAGCGCCACTGCTGCGCATGAGGTTCTCGGTTCGTTTCCCTGCACGCTAATTACGTAACACACGATCTATCACAATCTGAATCATTTTGAAGCCCATTGCTAATCCATTGCTTCATGTGTTCGAAAAATTTGTCTGCTCAAAAACGTAAATAACGCAATGAATGTTGTTGAACTGTCAAAATGAAACCCATTCCTACGGTATATACAGTCTGATCTCCAACAAAGTGATGAGAAAACAAATGCCTTTTCTTGATTATTATCATTTTCTAATAAAAACTTTCTTTTTTCAGGTAAGTGTCGTGCATGGCCGTCTTATCTCAAGGATGTCTGACCGGCTGGGTGAAGTACAATAACCTGACAATCGATTCTTTATGCCTATCTCCCTATCTCATCTGATTTGACGCTATCTCTACGATTTATATTCTCCTTAATCCTTTTTCGTCCTCGGTGTTCGTCATAATATATTTTCCTTGAAATTGTGCTAATGTAAATACTTAAGCACTACTCTTAGGCTTACTTTTGAGCCGGTTGATGGCAATAGGCTCGCCTCCTATTACACAACTGGCGAAATATGGTCGTACTATAGATACACCTCTGCCTAGCCCTTCACGGATTACAAGCGTGATGTTAAGTAAATACTTTGGTTCACAAATTACAAAAAACGGTCAGGTTTTAAAACTACATTTGCAAAAACACAACATACAATAGGCTCTTTGTCATTTTCCATTGTTTTGCAGAAGCTTATAAATCACAATGAGCTTATAATAATTTACTGCGTTCAGTTGCATATCACAATGAGTTTTGGTGCACATGCAAAAATGGACGATTAGGTACCTACCGTCATTTATTAGCATAACAATTAACAATCGGCTTTTTTCCAAAGCGACAGTGGGAAGGACACGGTGCATTGTTTGCGAAACTCCGGCGCCACCGCACGAGGCGCCGCGCATCCGCTAGTGACGTTCCATATTATGTCGATAACCCGCCACACGCCAGTCATAATAATCGAACGATTTCGACTGCACACAATACCTTGTTGCTAGTTTCGGTGACAATATTATTGACACATCGAGTAGCATGTTCTGTTTATGTTATGTGCTCGAAGTTAAATGGCAGCTGGCGGTGGCGTTGTTTTCAAAGTAGATCATGAGATTCATAGTTGTATTGAAACATTAAATAGAATGAGAAATAATGTGACATGCATTTGGCGCTATAAAGGCATTAAACATTGATAGTTATTTGTAGGGATTGTGCATTTATCGATACATAATGCAGTCAGTTGGTCGCGCTTGGCTTGTCGCCTGCCGACCTCATTCCAGGGCTGCGGCACGGCGCCTGTCTCGATCGACGATTAGCAACACTGCACGCCCATCAATATTGTCTTTTTCACTAGCCGACGACGTGATAATTGTTTCACCAACCGGCGAGACATTTAATATAAAACTGCAGTTTTTATCTTACGCGTTTATAATTATTTATCTACAATCAATTTGTTACGATGGTAAACAGGAACATTTAATATTTCACAATTTAAATTGTAAATACTATTTTCCGTCATACGTACTTTATGACGGTCATTATTACAGTGGTGTAGCATTAATCATCACAGTTTTATTTTGCAGCTCATATTACGCAGCTCCTATATCTGTAATTGTCCGCAACGTTGGCGCCACTGTTCTTTGGCCGTCTGCCACTGCTATAGGTTTTAGTTCACGTGATTAATTTTAAAATCTAAACATTGACAATATATGAATGCAATAAAACCATCTTGATAATTTTTCAATGCATCAATGTTGTCACAGAAATGCGGAGGTGAAAAGTTATTAGCTGAAACGCTAATACACTGTGGCAAAATTTGTTTTGGAACCAAGCCATTATTCCCACAAGCATTTGAGTTACGTTCTATTGAAATATCCGTGAGATGTTTACAATAACTTCACTTAAATCAATTACATTTCATTAAACAAAATCCAAGGTTTGTTTGGCGCGCTTACGTTAGACATCTAGTTTTAATTTATGTTCGCTTTTATAATTAGGTATAGTTATCAAAGTATCGATAAAAACTTCAGTCATTGGCGTCGGAGCGGCGCGCGGGCCGTGACTCGTTTTATATGCACTTGGCTCGACGCCACCGGTGACCTCATTGCGCGACCGTTTTTGGCGCCACTGTCGCTTATAATGATCGCTATCGCATCGATGACATGCCAAAACGCGATCTCTAAGATCTTTATCGATGTTTATTTGCAAATTGAATGCGCAGCACTAGCGTCGAATTTAGCAACAGAAACGTGATTTCTATTTGTCAAGTAAATTAATATTTACTTATGATTTATTTAATCTATTCGTGTTTAAATTAATTTTGTTTATTAATAATGGAAATAGTGTTTGATTTGTACTAAATTCGTTGGCGCCTCCGCGTTTAGAAGTAATGATCACAACACAATTAATGTGTTAGGCGACAAATATTTAATACCAGGTGTAAATATTGTTAATAGTTTGCTTTTAATGGTGATATTATATTTTAGTGGCCGTTATTGCAAGCTGTGTACTTTACAAATGGCAGTGCTTAGGTTTTAGTAACAAACGCGATAAGTCTTTACAATCACTTTTTATTATTCCTTACTTTTTAGTTGCATGCTGTTTGCTGAACGATGAGTAACATGGCGTGACAGAAAGTTCAAAGAGCGGGAATAATTGATTGTGTGTGCGTTAAAGATTCACACAATAATTATTATGATGAGCAATCGCACCTCGTATTGTTACCACAATTCTTATTAATTCAAGTCTATTTTTAAGTTTGATCAAAGTTCATTGAATGCTCTTGTTAACATAATAACAGTTGCTTAGTTTAATTAATGATAATTTAATCGTCTTGGATATCCACATTACTCATTGTCAAAATCGGCATCCGTTTGCAGCAAATCTACTAAGAATCGTATGTAATAAATAGCATATTAATATTCAATAATGCTGTTTGAACTTGGTCGATTTTCGGTACTTATAGTGTTATATCACAGCACGGCGCTATACGCGAAATGACTCACAGCTCTGCGTATGCGCGTTATGTGCATATTGATTCTAATTCCCATTGTTTACGCATTTTATTTACGTGTTCCACGAATGAAGCGCCCGCGCCGCGCACTTTAGCTGCTAATAATTTTATTTTATATGGTTTTTTTTAAACGGTATTGTGCACCTTACCTATTTGAGATAGTAAAAATATGCAGTAAATATTCATTTAGTTTTTAACTGCAAAAAAAAATACGAGCTCGGTACTAAGTGTTATTTCGAAATAGAGGTGACCAATTATTCGAGACCAGATACCAAGTGTCGGTTTCGGCTTTAAGATAATTGTGATTTGAAATGCGGCTTTGTACGCCCCACATGCTTGTGCAATAAATTAATAATAATTATCTGTAATTTCTAAAATAATGTTTACTACATCCACTTATCCAGTCGATAAAATACCGTATAAGGTACAACCGTCAAAACTGGTTGGTCTGAAATATGATTATTAAAGTTGCTAGCTTGCCTAAGTACTAAACATAATTTATTACCTCGTTCTGTTATCTTGGCTGGGCGACTCAAAAACCGAACTAACAGTTTTAATCTCAGGTCAATAGGACGCTCGTAAATCCATCTGTTTGTCTGTCACTGCGCAGCGGCTAACGCATTCAGTAGCGCTTGCGACAGACACTTAGCGCTTTAGTACTCTTTACTGAACATGTGCTTGTGAAAATTTCGTTTTACGATGACTTGACGTAAGATGATAGTAACAGTCTGAAGTTTAACATTATCTTATCGTTAAAGTTTCGGTCTGACTGAATGATTTCGGCCTCATAAAAATATTTTCGGATAGTGATTTTACTCGTAGGTGCATTTTTAGGGGAATTTTTGTAATGGTTCGTTGGGCATTCTTGGTGTTAATGTTGAATTAATTTTGATAGCGATTAGAATAAAAATCTAAGTAATTCATGCAGGAATTAGAAAGTTTTGAATCGTTCCTCGTGAAAAAAGATCAAGTTGTTTTTATTTTAATGATACGTCCCCACAATCAGTTTTATAGACGGTTGTTGATACTAAAACATACAACCAATGTGTCGTTACAAAATTTATTATTTTATAACAAGTCCTGTACGGAAATCAAATTCATTTTAACGTTTCCGATCATAAAGAATTCGTTTAAACTCCAAATTGTGGTCGATTTTAAAACTTAAACGCTCACTATATCTTTTATTATAGCCGAGTGGTCTATCAACATGTGTTCATTAGTACAGACAGACAGACGGGACAATTAGAGGCCCCTGAATTGTTTTTATGATCCTTTCTTTATGAACGGACTTCGCCCTTAATTGATTTGCTAGAGACGGCTCAGTGGTTATACGGTCCGGTTCTAAATTTGTTGACTTCGAATCAAGGGCTATTTAGAGCTTTTGTCAAAGCTGTCTTTAAAAATCTATCGTAATTACTTAGATAAATTAAATTCCACAATTTGAAAGATTATAAGGTCACCATTCATTACTTCCAGCTAAATATTATATTTAACGGTACCCAAACCAATGAAATGTCACACTAGAGATGGGCAACAGATAAAATTCTGGGAACAAATTGATACCGATTATCAATCTTTCTTCATTTCACATTATAATAAAATGCTAAAAGTTTTATAATAAATAATAATATATCATGGGGAGACAGTTCTAATTAATATAAGTTTTTTCTTCTCATGGTGTCTAATGTGTTCCATAAATCCATCTGTCTCGTATAAATAAATAAGCTAATGAATGAAGATTATGTTTGCTCGGTTTGGTTAAGGAGAGGTTCTCTCAGAAAAACTAAGATATATTTTGGCTTCATTCTATTAAATCAATTAAGAATGAGATTTTTAGACTGCTAAAATACCTACATAATGTAGACATAATATTTAATAATAGGAATAATCTAAAACACAGATTTCACGTCAGTCTGATTGTTTTCTGTTTTAGTGTATTTTTCATCCTCAAAATTACCGAAAAGGTATCCTTAAAAAAAAAACAGCTAATTTAGACATATTTCAATCTTCAAACATGTAAATAATATAAATCTACAAAGCCAAATCAATTATCGACACCAACAAAACATTCACAGTGTGAATTCGCTTAAGGCAACAAATTCTCACCTTTTCACTGAACCTTAACTAAATGCTATCACCAACGATCATCAATAACTCGAATATATTAATAGTTTTATATGATATTAATAGGCTAATCATCTAATGTGTAGCTAGCGGCCATTAAAACAAAGATGGGCCATTTTTTGCCACCCACGCGAACAGCGGACTTTAATTTAATCATAGTAAGCTTGTAAGTTACGAGTACTTATGTCGTAGATATTATAATTATACATATTTGAAAAGAGTTCGTGTGCTAACACTTTATTATTTGTCTAGGTATTTTAAGCAGGCACGCATACAAAATAATTCGTATTGCTTTGTTGTAATGTAATGAATAAATGTTTCTAGAATATACTGGGATTCCCTTTGTCGTGGTCGTATGTGCCATTACATGCATTAATCATTGGTACAAACATTCAGTCTGGGATCAAATGTATGTATTTATGTAGGCTGTAAAAATAATTATCAGGATGTGAGAAAATATTACGCTGAATCCTGATCGCAAAATTACACTCTTAACTCTTCTTACAAAAAAGATGGAAGAGGTACAAAGACAAACGCAAGTAAATACACACTACAATTTTTTCCAAGCAACCTTAAGATAGAAAATAGATGAGAAAGAGTCCTTTTCTTCGTGTAAATGGCTGACAAGTACATAAATATCGAAAGATATAAATTAATTAAGCGTTATCAAATTGAGTTATACTATGATGCTTCTATTTATATTTCCCTAAAACATGTTGCTGATGAAACGTGATACCCATTCAGATACCAATTCTCTTGGTAATAATTTTCACACTGGTGTTAAGTAGTTTGCACTTAGTTAATTAATATTTACAACTTCAAACGTTCAGTTAATTAACGTCCATGTTTTCGCATACGCACTATGTTTTACATTTTGAAATTATAATAAAATTAATTTACATGTATAGTTTATATTATTGAAGGTAGTTGACATTTACCTCATCCATAAACACTTAATACTGGATTTACGAGTATAAATGCAACCTCACAATTATTGGCTGTACTATATAATTAAGCCACATGCTTAACGCGTAATAAAAAGTAAAGTAACAGGTCTGCATCTGTCATTATAGAACCGCATAAAGATATCAGAGACCATATTTTCGGCCTTCACATTAAAATAATCGTCGTCCCAACCATATGTCTTCGAATTATCATTTCTCGACTAGAAATTATAGCCGACCTACATCCGTCGATTAAAACTCAATTTGAGACCGAGACCAAAAATTGGTATCAAAAACGCGGCCCTCTAAAGGTTGGGTGATGCCAAATTGGCCGAAAATTATAGGGACGTTTGTGAGAATAGAAAAGTTACAAAAACTAAAATTTCGGACAGAATGCGTTTTAGTTCCTTGTTATTTTTTTTTAGTAATGACTATGAAACAATGAATATGTTTATTTAGTTACTCCCTAAAAGTCTGTGCTGACTTACCAGAAGGCAAGAATCTCTCCACGCTATAGGTAACTAATGATTTAATACAGTGTTAAAAAAATACTAGCTTTTAGTTTAATCCTCAGTTACGTGACGATACCAACTCAAGAACACGAATGACAAACGACTAGCATTTAATGTCAATTAGCGAAGCGTTCCGGGAGAATTGGCCGTTTACCTATAAATAATGTCTAGTTACCTTCACACCCTGTAATATCAACCTTATTTCCACGGCAATAAAAGCTGAAATTCTTACAAAAACAGCAAATTCTAATAGGAAGCAAAGATGTTTTAGAATGCATAATAGAAAGCGCTGTAACAGCAATTTCCATTTATTTTCTAATTTTATTTCACTCAGGATTTTTTCTAATGCAACGGTTAAAATAAGATTATCTGAGGCTTATTAACTAAATGGCAAATAAAATACCGAATTTATTTCTGATTCCATTAACCTAGACTCCAGTTCCACGAACACTAGCTAGACAAAGAATAATTAAATACATAAAAACGAACACGCAACGATGCGGCACGCAATCATCGAATATTAGAAGCCCTTACAATTACAGAGCTAAGCGAAATCGTGTCCGTCTATAATTCAAAAGTTACACGTCACTGTTCAGATGAATGCGCTAACAACCTTATTCTGGTCCTCGACGGTTTATAAAAGGGTATAAAATCCCGACGGTTATTATTGTTTTAAGACATTTCGTTGTTCGTCGCGGTCGGATTCCCGCGGCCGGCAGTGGGCGGTTACCCTGTAATCAACCCCCCCCCCCCCCCCTCGCGCATTGGGAGCGGTCCACGGTGATTATAGGAGGAATTTTACGGCTCCTTCGTTAGTCCGTCAAATCATAGGTCTGTTGCCTAATGGTTTAGAAGACGAGCCTGTGAACGATTTTATGTCATTTCCTAAAAATAAGTGGGGTTGCATTTTCCAAGGTAATTGTCTGTGAACTCGCATCCGTTGAAAATGAGCTGTCGCAAGCTTGTTCGTATGTGGACCTTGGACCGGTGCGTAATACGCGTTCAGCTGTCTTCATGGCGCCAGTCTCGATGGTAAATATCACCTGTACCGGTACCAAGTTAATTTATCGTGAAATGATGCGTAATTTTTTCGATACCGCAGCTGCTTCGCTCGCATATAATTAGTAGGCATAAATAAAACTCCATGATTATATCTAGCACTTGCTTCAGAAAATGCCGACATAAACTGGTAATATGTTCTTAATTCATATCTGCTGCGTTAATGCGGTCTATTAATATAATGTTATATATTTTCTAATATTACTTTCATATATAATCTAGACACATTTATAAAGCGTTTCCTTCAGTTTTCATAAAATATTGCGATTATTAAATGCATTTATTACGAAATCCTGCTATAACACACTGAACTGCAAAATAACTGCAGTCCGTTGAACTCAGCTATTATTTTAAGAAATAGCGGAATTTTATATATGTATACGTTTCTTATTAAGTCTCCAATCACCGTTTTTTGGCCGAACATTTTTTGTTTTCTCCTACCCGGAAGCCGAAACCGCAAATTTCAGCTTCTAATTCAATTTTGGCCGAAACCAGAACTACTGGCAAATTCCTCATCAATTCCTTTAAAGTATAAAGTATTATCAATATATTGATTGTTTAAAAATAACAGTTTTTCTTTTTACAACAACCTTTATTTATCCTCCAAATGACATATGGAACTTAGCAGCAGTCTTAGGCATTAAATGAGTCAATGTTATAAATAAAATCAGAACAAAGTTGATACCTAGTGTAACCGCAAAAAATATCCATTTTGTTATTAAAAATATCCTATAAGTACTGTTATGAACTTATGACGCAAATAATGATAAATTGCTCTATAATGGCGCTGTATAAAAATAAGCTATTTTGTGCAGAATATTACAGACTTCATTAAAGCTATGTTGCTTGCAATATTATGTCAGGTTTATAATACAATTGTATTTGCAATTTGCACCGGTAGTTCTTGCATTGGGAAACCTAAATTATGTGGTGGAGTATTTTCTTCATGTACCCACTGTTATTCGTATTACTTTCTCCTCGGTTGAAGAAATATCATATTCTATTAGATGCGAAGCTTTTCAATTTGTTTGGTTTTACCGTCTTTATGTACTGTGTACCTTATTAAGCAATTACATTTCTAAAACGCTTCGAAGATCATTAAATCAATCACCTTTCCAAGAAAAGTGCATTACTTAAAACGGAGATTGCACGTACATTGTAACAAATGATTGAAAACTATAACTCTAACGAGAGAACGCAACAATTTCCAAGAAATGGACTAACTAGTCTCACGATAGTCATTGTTTAGAGCACAGCTTTTGTAGTAAAATTACTCGAGATCTGCCGACAGAACCGGTAATTGTAGCCAGTTATCCAGTCTACTAATTTCAGTCGTTAGCATTTCGTCGTTTTCTCAAAGCTCAACCAGACAAATCAGTTACAAATAGACTAAAAATGACTCTCTGTCGTACATGGCGCCTATAAAAGGACTAATGTCTCTAGTTAGCTTGTTATAATCACATATTTCATCAACTTTATTCTTAATCCATTCGTCTGGGTGTTCGCCGTGTGTTTTCTCGCTTGCGTGTGTAGTTTGTTTTCTCACATCAACATTTAGTTTTATGATGGGACCTTTAATTGAGTTTGTAATTGCGCTAATAAATTAAATATGTGTTGTCTGACTCGTGTTTTCGCTTTGTCATTACGATTGGTTGAACTTTACTAATGTTTATTTATAAAACTTGGAGATGCGAAACGTTGTTCCATTTGCATGGCTTGGTTTGTCTTTCTCTTAAGTAAGTATTTAGTCAGCTATGTATATTTGTTTGTTTGTATATTCATCGTCTGAAATCTCTCCTTCAGATGCTAAACTAGAATTAAACGTTGCTGTCTGCTTTGCATCCTTAGCCTATCTATCCTGCGGTCTACTTTCATCCTCACTCAAAGTCCGACCACACGTTATTAAAGTAATGATTCATTTGTTAAATAAAACAAATCTTCAAAAGCTTTTGCCTGGGGCGGTTCTGTCGGCACGACAACGGTCGTGTTCAGCGTCCCTTCGGCAAATAATCGTTTCGTCCGATAATTGCCGATTTCACCCGAACGCGGTCGGAGCACAAAGCTTCCCCCATGATTGCCCAAGATTGCACTACAATTTTCTTCGAGCAAACAGATGTTTATAATATGGAGACCGATTTCTTTTTAGTTCAAACAATTTCTTGTGTAGTACAAGGCGTGGAATTTATCGTCAGATTTTTTGCGGTCAGTAAGGAGATATTTTTGTTAGGTGGATTTTTGTGAATCGTGTTTTACATATGATACGGCTTACGAAAATACATTTGGCATTGAGAGGGATTAATTATTTTCATTCGGGCTTGCATTTTTAATTATGACAGGCTCCGATAAAATCTTGACACGAAATCAAATAAAAAACGAACCACGTCTTCGACTCCTCAGTACTTTATAATCGAAGGTTTTTAATTTGAAATGCGTTCCTCGCTGTTGGGCAATAAAAGTTATTAGTTAATAAAAACAATGTTTGGTACTGGTGCCCCGCTGTGTCCGGTGCCGGGACCACACATCGCCGTCATCGGCGCCTCTTTATACCGTGTACACTGCACGTTTCACTTGGGGTGGCGTACAAGACATACGCATATAGCGATTTTAATTAAACTCCATAAAAGTAACATTACGAACGGAACTGCATTTATTCATGAAAAGTTTCAGAATTCATGCCATAAGGCTTATGCTCACAAAGCTATGGCTACACATAGTTCTTTGGTATTCCTTCTTTTGAGGAAATGATAATCAATGCCTGTTTTAGCCAACATTCTATTAACAATGTTACCTAAGTAAGCTTTATATCAAACTCTTGTTTATAAAACTCCTTGAAAATACACACTTCAAACCAATTCCGTCCAACAATCAATTTGCAATATTACAAGAAGCTCCGTAACTAGGACATAAAGGCAGACAGGCGCGATGCGACAGCCCGACAAAAAGGCGTCGCTCGTCACGCGACGAGCGGTGTCATTGTGTCGCCAGCGATTCGCGTCGCGCGGCGAGCCTGTTTGTAGGAGCCTTAACACGCTCCCGCTACCGCGTAGCTCTCCCTAACAAGTTTATTACCCGCTTCCGCAAAACAGCTTCCTAAAAAGTTCGAAACTAGATACCGCTACCGCCTTTACCTCGCACCAACCGATGCAATATCGTCTGTTTAAATATTAGTAGTTATATCCCGAGATGTTGTTTGTTTCTACCGAGTGCCAGTAGTTAAGTCCCTCGTTTGTGAGTACATGCATATACTTGTGTATGTTTGAGCTAGTTAGCGGCGCAGACGCGCTTTTTATGGCCACCGCTGATTGTGTTAATTCTCCGACGCTGAGAACTACTTTTGAGTAGTTTTAGTTTTCTAAGTTTTGCGATGACGTAGTGCTGTCTAGATGTAGGTTAGGTCTTGTCTGTGAATTTGTGGAGGAGGTCGTTGATAGATGTTGTGTGGGGCACTTGATAGTGTGGGAATTTTTGCATCAAATCCTGGGTTCGATTCCCAGGTGGGGCTGTGTTATTCGGTTTTTTCATCTGGAATTTCTCAATAGCAGCCAGGAGTCTGGATTTGTGCTCGGTTGATGGCAATAGGCTCGCCTCCTATAACTTGGTACTTGAACATAACTGGCGAAATGTGGGTGTACTATAGGTGCACCTCTGCCTAACCCTTCGGGAAACACAGGCGTGACCGTGATGTTATGTTTATTTTTGAAAATCTTTGGTGTGACGTTAGCTGTGGACGTTGCAATAATAGTCTAGGGATTTGCATGAATTTAAAAAAATTGATCATGGAGATCTTCTAAACATTTTCACTTATATTATATCCTTGCTTTATTTAAATTTTACTTTAATATAAGAGGTTCTTTTGTGATATTTTCTGAATCTGCATTAAATGAAAACATACCCTTGTCTTTATAAACAATTTTCTCACTAAAAATCATAAGGAATTTAACAAAAATTATGAATTAAAAGAGATATAAAATAAATAGTTACTCCCAAAAATTTATTGACACAGAATTTCTTTCAAAAGTCGAAATAATTAACTCATACAAAAGATAATAGAAATTTTCATGGAAACCTCAGTCCGTCTGCTAATTAAGTGAATTAATCAGTTGGTATGGTAATATAATTACATCAAGATAAAATTCTAGAGGAAAGTAGTAATAAAGCGACTGGTTTACGATACGAACATGCTACTAAAAATGTTTTTCTAAATAAAATGGCGTCGATTTTACTGTTGCCGTGCTGGTATTGGTGACGTCATGTGTCATGATGTATCAGAATGCTGCCCGGCTTTTGACCTGCCTCGACTGAGGACGACTAGCGACCTTGTGACGTCAATAGAAAGTCTAGAATTTGAAATTGGAATAGGTACGTAACATTTCTTTTTAAAATTGATGTCTTTTTTATGTGAAACTATTTGGAATATTAAATACGAATTGTCATTATTATTTTACTAATTTATTTCAATATGTCTTGCCTTTAAGCTACAGAAAGTTAATTAACGATTTGACTATTTAATTATGGAAAACAATAATTTACTTAACTCATCTTATTTCCAGTTAAGTACATCAAATAACTCAAAACCTACGTAAAGTTTTGACCAATTTGTCAAAGTTAGTAATTAACTACAGAATTAAAATTATGACGAAACGCCTCAGGCTTGTATTATCGTAATCGAATTAGTTATCGATTGTCACGTTCTTAACAAAACTAATAAACAGTTTAAAGATAAATAACATATTTAACATATAACTGCATTACATGTGGCCACCGACCTCTCACCTGGAAAACATTCCACTTCACAAAAACTGAACAGAACACCTTATTCAAGTGAAATAAAGTTCAAAATCGAACACTTTTTTCTATATCAACGGTAAATTAACTTTGTAATTTTCTAATCCGGTATAAATTAAGTAGAATTCCACAAAATATTGTATTAAGCTTCATTAATCCTTTCGAAGACTTAATAAATGAATCGTGAATACCGTTGGATCGAACAAAATAACGATATCGAATTCGTAATGTGAACGATTAATGATATCGATTTTTGCAATGATCGATTGCTTGGATATGATCACGATTTCTTGGTACAAACTGATACAAGTATTAACATAATTAATTATGTTTACCTAACAAAAATGCTGGCTTTGCGAAATAATCGTATAGGAAGTTTAGGGTTAAAAAAATCCATCCCCAACTCGTTTTTGTTTTCGTAATTTTGTATTTTTCTCTCCGTCATGTTTAGCGCCAATAAACGTATTTTCTTTCTTTCATCTGAAAAAAAGGGTTGCACCAAAACCGGCAGAAAAAAATATAACTACCAAATTTATCAGAAGCCGCAATACCCTGTATATATTTACATACTGAACAAAAAAAAAACTGCGGATGTAAATTCGCATTTTCACAGACGCACGAGCGCACGATGCCGTACGGCACGGTCTGATGACGCAAAAATAAATCAAAAGCTTTAGAAGCGCATCATTTACACTCCAACACGGAGTTGTTCTAAGAAACTATCATAAAGTTTCCCCGACATTTTCGCAGTCGGCAATGCACGACACTATGTAATTACTTTAAAATAAATCAAAATGCCACTTAATCTTTCTTAAGCCATTCACCATCTTAACACGAAACACATAACATTACGCCTTTAATCCCCGACGGGTGAGGCAGAGGTGTACGTATACTACACCCACATTTCGCCAGTTATGTTTAAGTCCCATGTAATAGGGGGCGAGCCTATTGCCATCAACCGGGCACATATCCAGACTCCGGGCTGCTACTAGGGATTGCAATCCCGCAAAACGTGATCACGCATTCTCGCGGGATCCCGCTGCTTTTATTAATCTGCTGGATCTTGCGCTGCACCTTCAAAACGCGGATCCGCGGATCCCACAAATAAAAAATTTTGCGATGCGAAAAATTTGAAGATGAATCTAAGAAAACAGATTAACAGATTTACTTAATTAATAGAAAACAAATAATTTATATTGCTTAATGTAAGAAATGTTTAATAAAAGTTGATTTTTACACAAAAATCTGTAGTTTAAATTTTATATTATAACATAATTTCAAAGAAGCGGGATCCCGCGTGATCCCGCGCGGGATAGTATAATACAGTCTAACTAATAAAAACAGTCTAACATTATAAAGTCTCTCAATCTACCTAGCCTTTTCCTATGTTGGGGTCGGCTTCCAGTCTAACCGGATGCAGCTGAATACCAGTATTTTACACGGAGCGACTGCCTATCCGACTTCCGCATCCTAGTTACTGGGTACCACAATACCCCTTGGTAAGACTGTTTGTCAGGTTTTTGGGCTTCTGACTATCCGTAACTACTGTCAAAGATCTACAAATGACAGCCGCGACCAACGGTTTAGTGTGCTTTCCGAGGCACGGAAGGATCTCGTTATGTAATGAATGGTCACCCATCCACGGACCGACCTCGGCAAGCGTAGCTTAACCTTCGATCCACCCGTGCGGCTGTTATTATTTAGCCACGAGCCCTCATATTACATATTCGTACATTAAAGTTCATCAGCGTTAAAATAATGATCTCTTGCATTTGCATACATAAAGAGCATGCTCAATGCTCGATAGCCATGCATTCCTTTGAACGCACCGCTAACTGTACGCACTAGGCGTTTATAAACCATTTATAAATAGCTCTAGTAATTTATGTAGTGTTTCTGTAGTACTTAAATATGTTGTAAATGTTGCCGATAAACTCTTTCAGTCATTGATTAAGGCGATTGAATTGTTCTGTCGATTAGGATTGTGTTACTTTAGAATTTAGAGAAATGTTCTGCAGGCCTACTCCGTAAGCGCGAATTCATTAGTTTCGGCCAAAGTTACGGGTGTTTCGTACTCCTTGTCACTTACGGACATAAGATTAGTTCGGGGTCCGGGGTTCGAATAGACAGTGGTCCTTACTCCCGATGTGTTTTGCCCGTCCGAAACAGTTAATTAATCTAGAGTAGGGGTCACATCTTAATATCGAACTACTTTCGGACGGGGCCTTATTTTCGTTGACGGACTCGGAGAGTAGGCCCCCCTGTGTAAAATGTAGTGGTAGCGGAATGGTGTATTCAACTCAGTGGAGTGCATTGCTTGACTTGCAACGAGACTGGCATTAGAACGGATTAGAAAGTTGCGGATGTCGTTGGCACATTCCTAAAATTGCTAGCAGAGAATATACGTAGTGGCCAGTTTGGCTAGGTATATCATTTTGCAGTCTTAATAAGTCGGACGATTACTAGGTAAATTCCTTTTCTGTCCAATCAAATGAATGTGAAGTCATTCACCCGTACTCCTTCAAAATCCAGTCTGACTGTCTTCTCAAGCACTCACGGTGGGCTCCTCATTCAAAAACGATGCCTGATCTCTATCATAACCGATTTACTACGCCCAATGGTATAATTTTCACGAAAATCTATCTTAAAGATAATATTAAAGTCGCTTGTAACGCGATATGGCGTGTAAGTCATGTGTAACTGTTCGGTCGCTAGTCTTGCGTCGTGGTTAGGCGGCTGAGACAAATGAAAATACCGCAACTACTACTACTGGTTTATATATAATCTACACACATCAATAGTGTCTAGGAATCAAGCACGTTATTGCAAGTTATAAAAAATAAGATTTTTTTAATTATATTTTTTTGTGCGACGAAATTTACAAAAAAATACTTTTTTAGTAAATTTCGTCATTTGAAAAGGAAATAGTTTTTGAATTTACTTCAAAAAATGCAAATCTTCTGTCAAGTCGTATTCCTATATAAGCCTGCAACGGGTTTGAGGCCAAATCAGTAAAATTTATGCCATACTTCTGAGTGGAATCAATACAAAAGAACGTTGTTATTATGGAGAGAAGACGTCATTTGAGCCGAGAAGAAATAATCAGAGTCGTGGGAATGTTGGAAGCTGGTTCTCGGCAAAGTGCTGTGACAATCGCTCTAGGTACTACGCAGAGTGTAATAAGTCGACTTTGGACACGATGGCAGAGTGACATGGAGGACGAGCTCGCATCACCACAAGCAGACAAGACCGTTACATACTCATACAAATTACTGCTCGACGAAATCGTACAATGACCGCGATGATGTTGGTTACGAGGCTTCATAGCTCTTCAGGAATGTTAATATAAGCGATCAAACCATAATAAATCGCTTGCATGAAGTCAATCTACGTTCCCGAAGGCCGCTACGTGTACCACCTATTGAGCCCCGCAATCGCAGAGCCCGTTTACAATGGGCTCGTGAACACAAATTGAGCAGTAGAAGAGTGGCGTTTTTTGGTGTATTTCTGAATAATCTCTTTTTGCTATAAGGCCAGATAGTAGACGTACCTGGTATTGGAGAACCACTGGACGCCAAGAACGTTTAAAATCATGCCAGGAACTCCATGCATACAGTGGTTGACCAATCATGATATGGACGAGTATTTGGATCGGCGGAAGAACTGAACAGATTTGGATCAGAGGCAATCTCAATGCACAGATTTACGCTGAAACGATTGCATCACAATACGTAGTCATTCCTTTGCGAACCCAATTTGGTGTTTCATTTCTGCTTATGCATGATAATGCACGTCCACACACTGCCTGAGTCGTTGCAAACATACTTGCCGCAGCTAATATCAACGTCCAACCATGGCCTGCGCAATCGCCAGACTTGAATCCCATTGAGCACGCGTGAGATATGCTTCAAAGGAGAGCTCTGCCAAATATGGATGCCGTACACATACCAGAAAATCTTTTTCGCCTGTTACAACTGACGTGGGCGGCCATCCCGCAGCGTGATTTGGATGAACTCATATTGAGTATGCCGAATCGCTGCGATTGTGTTATATGCGTTAACGGCGGAAATAAAGACTACCAATTGTTTATTTTACGCAATAAAAATCTTATTTTTTTTTCTTTTTATCACGTTTTATTGTCAGGATTAACTATCGTGAAAAATCCAGCTAATGCAAAAATCGCCAAAAGTCTTTATTAATGCAAAAGCAGAGAGCACTTCGTCGACATACACATACGAAAACATTTTATTTAATCAATCCAAATAGACATTTTTATTTCTTATTTCAATAGGACAATAAGATATATTTTTTGAAATACCTTGAGCCCTCGACAGTTTTGATGTGTGTAGTTAGTTAGCAGTTTTAGACGAGATATTTGGGGGTATTTGAGGGGGGATATTTGTTGTTGTTGTTGTATCTTTGTTGTGTCATTGTGATACAGTACAAAGAGCCTATCCCAAACATATTCGAAGAATAGGTTTGTCAAAAAATTGAGAACTGATTTACCTCAACTCGTTGCAAATAACATAGATAAAAATTAGTGATGGGTATTGAAGGTGCATTTGTCCTGCGTCGGACGGTACAAGAGCCATTCTAACATAGAAACGCAATTAATCTAAACGTAACACCGAATACAGTCGCCTAGCATAGAAGACCCTTTGATAGATCAAACTGTAGATGATGAGGAAAATCTAAAGCCTGTTGTTATTTCGTTATTATTCCGAGAATATGAATATCCTGGATAAAAAGAACTGTCCTACAGATTTGCATCCACTACAAAAGGAGTATAATCCTTGACGTACCATATAAATACCACTGTATATTCAGATGCCGCCGCTGCCAGCATAAAATATACGGGCTGGTGCAAAAAGCACGTCAAATCATGAAGTTGACATGTATGGAATAACAAGCAGGACTATGAATCACTATGAACTAGTTGCTATGCCCCCGTATGGTAATAAATCAGTTAATAGTAGGGACTGAATTTTATATGAGCGGCGTTCAAATTGTTTGAAATAAAGTTGACGAGTTTCGGTTAGGAATCAAATTAGACTGTCATTTGTTTTGTTGCTATGCGGGAATTGGGTAAGGTATTAATAATCTGTTAGGTAAAGATTCACTTTAAATTGAAATAGAATACGAACTTTCACCGATCCTAATCAGTCTAGGGAGTTCATTACTGAAGAACTCAAGTTGCGATACACTATTCAGTCTTCGAACATCCGCATCTATTCACCATTTAGTGAGTGACGTGAATGCACAAAGGGATATCCTTAATTTTCGGAACGAGCTGAAGCGTCACAGATACTTTCAAATCGATCTCTAATGAAAACACTAAATTCTAATCTCGAATCAAAACCATTCGCAACTAGCACGAGTGATTAACGTGTACAAGTGGTAACGGTGTGAATTCCGCGTCCCAACACAGAACGCACGACCGCATTCCGGCCCCTACTTCTTTCACCGTGCCACCGGCGATCCGGAGAAATTCTCCAAGCGCATTCCATTTCAGATATGATATAATAACCCGTTACAGAACTCATGTGTTTTGCTAGACCTAGTGCTTCCTCTATGTGCTGTCCATCAATTCGACTCAACGTAACCTGTTCTGATTCTTCCGCATCCAGTCTTTCCCAGCTGCCTTTTGTAGTAGAGAAAGATAGATCTCACCATCACCATGTATCTAGAAATGGCTAGTTGATTTGCAGGGAGCCTCAACCACTGTCCTGGTAGCCGTAATAGCCCAGAAAACCAAATCAATGGAACGACACCAATGATGTTTCCCTGCGGCACTCCCTTTTCAGATTATAAGCAAATTCGCAATCCGTCTATGTTCTTCTACGAGTTCTATTTCTTCTAACATCTGATAAATGATACCTGAAATTGACTTTTGAATTACTCTCTCAATCTTGCAACTCGTGCGTAATAATAATCTCATATAGTTAGTCACGCTCTTAGTGGTGTTGAAAGCCAAACTAAAATCCATCAATTAATGTCTGAGATTAGCCTAAACACACACGCAGCTGGAAACTTTGATTTTATGATGTGTGTGGTAATTTTGCGAAATTCCCGGCTCTTGAGTTACGAATGTCTATGATTACCTCATAAGTTCTGCGAACACAAATAGCCCTTTGATGTTTGTAAATGTTAAGGTAACAGCAGCTTACGAAGTGGGGTGAAGTAAGGAAATGTGACTGAAAGCGCCGCAGATATGCATAAATACATATTCAATATGCATAATTTATAACTTCGTGTGCACAACATTAGTGGCTGCAATAATTTCCCATACACGCGAGCTCAAAACAAGAAATGTCTTGTTAAAACGCGGGATAACATCTCATAGTTTTTTTTTCACGATCAAATTAAATCGAAAGCCAACCGCTGCTCCGATAAGTGCGGAATGCGGCCGCTGTTGAAATATTGATTAAGCTTTTTGTGTTACGTTTCAATCTCGTCTTGCATTATATGTAGCAAGTCAACGAACCGATAGCTCCCTACAGCGAAGGTGTTAACATTTTCACACGTCAGTATTAAAACAACACCGCTGTTGCAACATGTAAAAACTTCACTTGTCACTTTACCACCTATGTCGCTAAACACCTGTCCCGAATTGTTGACACTGCGACAAACATCCACCGATGTTTACACAATAAATTGAAACGGTAAATCTCTAATGAAAACTTTTACACTACCGTAAGGGAATGCACACAAAGAGTTGAAATGTTTACGGTTAGTCGGCACGCGTCCACCTAATGGGCTACCAGATGATTGAGAGCTGTTATGATTTAAGACGACAATCGTTCCGAGTCGAGGGCTCTTAAACGATGAGCATTGTCGTTGTGACATTTACGTCGCCTACACAATCGAATCGGGGCACGGCGGCTATCGAAGCCCATTCGAAACGGATAAAGGTCTTGCTCGTGAGGATTCGATAAAGAGAGAAAAAAGATCAGGTAGTCGGCCTTCTGTGGCCCATTGTGACTTAACGAGGCGATGAATACTCGTATTCATCGGCGAACAGGTGGCAGGTTACGCCTGCGTTGGCGCTAGCTTCGTTTTGCACTTTTAGGAGTTCGACGAACGCATTTCATTATTCAAATGTTATTCGAGTGGCGTGAAAGCGCCTCGATAACCTCGACGGCGGCGGGACGTGTACGGAATGACTGATAAACATCGTTCCTATACTTAGATCCAGCACAACTATCGACCGATTGACATCTCTACACCATTGTAATAGAGATTAGAAACGAAACACGGCCGTCCAAAATCCGAGACCGATCGTCGAGCTCATTTCCATTAAATCTATGCGAAAGCAACGCGGACCCCAATAGTTATTCAAAGCTAATGTTAATCGAATGACTCTATCGAATTACATCACCATGTAAACTCAACAAGGAACTAAACTATAATAAATGGCTGTCAGGTGAATTGTATTTAGTACTAAACACGAGAACGAGCCGGTGCGTCGGCTAACGTGCCAATGAGCAATTTTCCGAGGAAGTGATTTCGCTCGGGCTGCAACAGATAGGTCTTTGGCGCCGCGGACCGCTCTCTATAGTAACGTTTGCATTTATTTATCGCTAGTTCGTCGAAACTATTCGACGTGGTGTATCAAGGTACCGCTATCTTTGATAAAACGCTCTCTAAACCGCCTTCAGAAGAGCGCGCTCTTCGAAAAGCTCGTGAATCCCTCGATTTGGAACGCGAGATTATCGGTGTGATTTGTCAAGGTGCAGCAGCGTTAAGCGGCTTTATAGGTTCGATCTCCGCACGAGATAGCTGCAGAAACGCTACTCGACCCACAGTCAGGTCTCTCTCGACTCGCATTCCGATGGAAATTGCCCGCAGCCCGGCCAGATTACTGGCGCCGCATTGGATAATTACGCACCGACGAGGACATCCATTACGGAAGATATAATTCAGCGAGTGCAATTAGAGGATGAGTCGTGATTCGATCGCGACCGAGAATGCAAAATGATAAACCGGAATCTTCTTCTAATATAAATTAACTATGTCCATAATTATTACACTTTGCCTCGAGCGCCTGTTTAGCATTCCAAGCCACTGCACCACCTATACTTACGACGCTGACGGCGTCTCGCCATATCAATAGTTGTTGAATAGAGAATAGTTGTTACAGCGATGGCCGCGGCCCGTGCGGTCACGTCGGTAGTCACAAATCAAACGGTCCAAATTGACAACCAATAAATAGTTTCAAATAGCGGACATCGGAATGCGACAACAAGGCCGCAAAGCAGCCTTGCTTTTTCCGCGTCATCCAATCAGCATAAAGCGTGTTATGTTAGCTCCAATCTGAATAGCAGAGAAACCGGCTGCGGCTCGCGCCACAATCATTAATTATTAACGTAATAAAGTACTAGATAAAACGGAGTCGGACAGCGTGTGAACGCCAGGAGAAAGCCGTTGTGGCAACATTAGTTAGGCGCTATTACCATCAGATGCCCATTCCAATGTTTTTAACAGAAACTCTATGTTTAATGACGTCTCCCTAAAACATCTCAGTCATAAACGTTCTTATGCTTACTAATGATTACAATCTAACAACGAAGAGCTAATAAAATTTGAATAGTTTTGATTCCCATCGAATTCTGGTGCTGTGAAAGTTATTGGTATCCCATCATTTAATCCTAGTAAACAGATCATCAATAAAACTGTAAAACCACTTCCTTCGGACCTTTGCAGATAAACTGATTGAAAGAGCGGACTATTTCTGTTGAGAGTTAAGTTTAGCACTATCTAAGCGGCAGATCTAAATTGAATCTCTGATCTGAAATGAGCGAAATGTACTGAAGAAATGGGCTTGGAACTTGATACTCTGAATAGACGTCTCGTTGGGACCATCTGTAATGAAATTGAAGGGACGTACGTGGCAAACGAAGCGGCGTTAATGTTATCTTATTATAAAGATCTGTTCCACCGCAGCGGCTCGCGACGAGAACATTTCAATCGCGATTTACCCAAACCGGCTCCCGTGTCGCAATGCGATGGCTCCAATGTTAAATATTTACTCTTTTAAACAAGTCTTTATCGCAAATGCATTCAGAAATACTTTTGATGTAAAATAACCGAATCCAAAAACAATTTCCTGTTTGTTAGATCGGCTTTCATAAAAAGCTTCTTCGTTAAGTGCATTCTACTTATTTCAAGCATCCCAAAAATCCCTTTTACGGTTCTCAATTAGTGCGGCAAACAAAGAGGAAACTAGGAAATTAACACCTCGTTTACCGTGCCACGTGACAGAGGGTGACCGATTACGCCAGACCCTCCGTAAATGCTCGGATGTCCAAACAAAATCTTGCAAGCGTGAAGCACCGCTTTCTGACTCAATGCACCGTGAAGAATTGGCGCCTATGCACTTAACAATTCCTATAAAGCTGCTTTTATACATTAAAGAAAAGAAACCAAACTTGGGAAAAGATAAGAAGCACTTTCTTTTATCTTTGAATGCATCCTGCCTTCATGATCATTAGTAAAGCTATCTCGTTCTGGCCCCGCTCCATCCTTTTCTCCCACATCTCCGGAGGGCCATTTATCAATACCAAATAACATGCCGGGACCTTTTTCTGTTTTGTTTATTTGTTTTTTATTTACCTTATCCTTCGTTGTTCTATTTGTGCCTTCGTTTTTGACTTGAAATTGATTGTAAAGCCGGTCTAATGGCATCCGTCTAACATAATGTTCGATCCATTGATGGCTGCTAATGAGAGGTGATGAGTTGTTTTATATTAAGTACAAAAGCATAAAAGTTCATCAAGAATGAAATACCATCTTACAATTGAACTATAAAATTGCCTGTATCGTGGAACTATAAGACAAACAACATTAAATTAACGACCGTAATAGAATCTCGATTTCATAATAAATGCATTGCGCGCTGCAAAGTGCAATTAATGGAAGCAATTCTGCGTGCAAAAGCTATTAAAGTTCGCTATTAAAAGTTTCCAATTTCCCCTGCTGCTGCTCCAAAGGTTTAGCTATTAACGGCGCACAACCCCTTTTGCTTTTTTACGTTGGTATTTTATTCTTTAATTGTTTTATTTATTGCGGTTTCGCATTCGCTCGCGACTTCATCTGCCGGTTTGAGCACGGACGGAATTCTGCAATTTCTTTGTGAATTCGGAGACGACCGACTCATTACCTTTTTACTGAACTTTTTCGAATCAATGGACGGCGATGTTTAGGGAATAATAAGTCTGTTCTTTATTTCAATAAATTGTTAATGACCCCTTTAAAACGTGATTAGCTGGACGTTGTCGGTTGGTATCGTTTTTATCGAGATTCTTAATCGATGTCCCGTCGATGCGCTTGGGCATCGGACAACTCACTAATCATTCAAATATTAGGGTTAAAAAATACACGATTCTGTGAACGAAAAAGATATCCTAAAGATGCCGGACATCAAGGGGGGTCTTCCTTAAGTTTTCCTCCGTTGTCAAGAGCAAATAAAGCGGCGTCCCTCTGAAATTAATTTTGTTTTGTCTCATCGTCTGGAGCCGAAGCATTTACATTGAATGCGGTCGGAGGCTGGCCGTTTGTGAGGATATTTATGTAGGGGCCCGAGGAGTATGACATGCGCATTATTCATACACGATACGCGCTACGAACCAGCTGTATGTTATTTTTACCGGTTCATCGGCTTGTCGTCGATGGGTTACCATTTAAGATGAAAGGGAAGTTTTTTCTAGTCTAAAACATTTGTATGATTCACCGCGACGCTTTCAGGAATACAGTAGTCGGATACAAGAATGTTGTTTCAGAATTCCTTTGTGATTCCAATGTTTAGGTTCCTGTAAAGTATGAAATGATGGATGAATGCGTCCATGACGGTAAAATCCTAGAATTTATAGGTAAGGACGTAGGCACGGCAAATCGAACGCCATCAAAGTTTACGACACCACAAGGCGCCACGGTGTCGATACTTGTGATTGGATACACTGCCTATAATGCATTTCCTTTTGCATTCGCAATAACCGTTTCCTGTTTCAGTTTATCGGTTTACACTTAATATATTTTCAACTTTATGAATAGAATTCTGCTTTAAAATACACGTGAATATTTTCTTTCACTTTCCATTGTTTAACTTTCCGTAATGACTGTTGATATTATTTGCTATGAAATTAAATTGAAAATGTTCTACTCGTAATGCATCACATTTCAATTGTTCTATGCTGCAAAATGGTATTATTTCAGCGTTTGTTATTTTATAACAATATGCGCACTGAAAATCTATTTGCTCAACAGCGTTCACGTCCAACTTTTAATGCGTATTTGAAAAAGGAAAACAATGGCATCACTGGCAAATATATTTTGTTATATAGCAAACCTAACTCTTTGCTAACATTTTTTTTCTTCGTTCCAGATTCAAACGACGGTGACGCAGGAGTAAGATGTTACTGCAACACGGCACAGTGCGTGGGTACCGGGTACATGTGCCGGTCTGCGCGCAGCGGGGGATGCTACAGTGAACTGCCCGCGCCACGACGCACGCACCACGCTAGACATGGATGCCTGCATCATTTGGCTGAAACGTATGTATTTTATGTTTAATTATTATTGAAAATAAACAACGGATACGTAGGAATCTACTGGCAGTTGGCAGACAATAGACCGAGTTGTGTGATAAAGAAAATAATCAAAACAATATATGGCATACGTGATCCTCAAATATATCGCAAATTAGATCTTAGCTTTACAGACATGCATATTAATAAAACGTATTTGAAGTCATTGTATTGTAGGATTGTTAAGAAAGCTTGGCTTCTACCAGTTCTAGTCAGAAAAATATCTGTACAGAATTGACACTGCTTTATAGTTCAACCTTACAGCTGTGTATGTTGTGGGCGCAACACCTGTTTCTTTTGTTAATTCTCATTTACTTTTGTTTTGCCTTCTGATATGTTGCTTTGTTTATCAATATTTCCTTTCTTCCTTTTACAATTTTTTGCAATTTATTGTCGCATTTGCATATATCTGCCTATTTCGTTCATTATATATATCGATCTTCTATCATACATGCTTAGCATAAGTGTAATGTGGGTACCTGCTGAAACAAAATCTTATCCTACTAATGTTATAAATGTGAAAGTTTGTGCGGATGGATAGATAGATGGATGGATGTTTGTTTGTTACTCTTTCACGCAAAAACTATTGAACGGATTTGGATAAAATTTGGAACACAGATAGTTTATTACCTGGATTAACACGTAGTATACGTTTTATCTCGGTAGTACTTTCCCGTGGAATAATTTCCGAACTCCACGCGGGCGAAGCCGCGGGCAAAAGCTAGTAAATAATAAATAATGATTATAGGTACCATAATATACACAGATGATAAACCAGATGATATTATATTTATTTGAGAGTACGACGGAAAATTCTAGATTTTGATCCATAATCTGTGTGCGCAATAATGAGTAGCCTTGTCAATAAAGATAAACATGTTTTTGAACAATACTAGGGTCATCTGCGGTCAGGTTTATCAACTATTTTTTTGTCATAACTTTCATGATCTAATCGTATATTATATGTTCAATTCTACAGTAATTTGGCTACCACGAATCAAATTGATAATTATAATGCCGCATCGAACATAAAATTAATTTTTACTAATGTTGTAAACTAAATCCAAGATTCGTCCGTCGATATCAACATTTAACAAGATGTCGTCGATAAAAAGGTAAAGGAACGTTCCAACAACATTCCTAAAGAGGGACATGAGATTGTATCATTTCTAATTGCGATTCTAATTAGTATGCTGCCCATCGCTTAATGTCCACCCTATACAAAAAGGTACATGATTTAACAAATTGGTCGTTGGCTTGCTCCCGCGCAATGTATCAACTGAAATTTATTTGATAACCAAAGCCGGTGTAAAATTACATTAAGTCGTTGACAAAGATCTAGGTAGTATAAATTTACCTGCTACTGTAATTTGCGTACAGGTCTCACTTAAACTTAGCTTTTTATCTCTTGATCTACCTGAGAATTGTTTGGTATTTCTAATAAATATCCTTTTGAGGGGAAGGTCTCTTCTATTAGTTTGATCTGGGTCCTCCTACCTTTCTATGTCTGCCTTGGAATTAAAAATACTTACATTACTAGATAAAACACTTCATTCAGCGATCGATTCTACTTCCCATTCTTTATTTATTTGTAATAAATCTACACTCACTCTCATCCACCAATAATTTATCACAATCTTAATCCTATCTTTTGACATTTTCTCATCTATTTAGAAAGTAATTACGATACATTTCCTAAGATACGGCGGCAGTACCTTTTCGAATTTCATCGAGGAATTAATTATTCTTTTGTTAGTCATCATGTGAGGTGCATTGTCATCCATCAATACTGCTTATCATGCTAGTGTATGGGCTCTATCGTTTCGAGTCTCTTCAATCAATTTGTCTATGGTTTCGAAATGACTGCCGCTTTCATCATGATCATAGATGTAACGTAACGACACAATTAGAGATTTGATTGAGGACATTGTGACTAGAGTATTTGCGGAATCAGTGTGTGTATGAATAGATGATATTGTACCGTTGATATTTACTCATAATTGGAAAGCTGTGATAGCCCTTTCTGCTGACATCATCTCCTTCTTATGTTTCTCCAACCAATTTATAGAAAAGGAAAACGTGAATATCATTTCCATAAATAAATGCGTTTGTTTATTTAACAACAGTAGAACATTAAGTAATGGTCGTATCTTTTTTATATGGCGCACGGTATGTTCACCTCGGTTTATTAATTATACCGGCGAAGGCATGCCAGACTCCACTATGTTTTTATATACTGAAATTACCCGCTCAGTTGATTATCTTATTCGGATCGGCCCGGGCCGCGTTCACCGAACCGGTTTCTGTCTGCCGCATGCCCACTTTTATTTACTTTAAATAATTTTTGCTCCTTTTTGGCAATCTCTGCCATTATCTTCGCTAACGATCGCCGTGTACGCTTCGTTAAGATTTCCATAGAATTCAAATTGATATTCGATTATTTTATCGGTAATTAATTCTCGTTTGAATTGTTTATTGTGTATATAAAGTGCGGTTGAGTGATGTCGGTTTGATGTCCTCGTTTGTTAAGATAAGGGTGACTCTGCTGGGGTTGAGGCGCGGGTCAGGCTAGATAGTGCTGCGCGGACGCCGACCCGGACTATGCTGTACTTCCTTACAAAATCACACCCTATCATTGACCAATAAAGTTCAAATTTGATTGGAAAGATTGACGAATGTATAGAATGTCTCTAGGCTTTGTTCTTAGAATCAACTTTTTTATCGTCATCAACTGCAATCATTGATATCGGTATGGAATTATCTAGATGGGTCAGTTGCATGTCAACAATCCAGGTTCTTTGTATGTCATCGTAACTTGTTCTTTGTTTCAGCTACTTGCAGTATTACAACAGATTATATTGTTATCTGCTTCTAAATACATAATTTATACTTGTTTGTTTATTTATTGTTTAAACTCTCGATTGTTAAACTCTTGGGTGTCAATGAGACTTTACAATAACTGGTACAGATAAGGTTTCTTCGAGAACAGTGGATGATTTGAGTTGATTCAGAATTATTTATTCAAACTTTAACCTTCTTTATTACGCCTTCATTGGTTTTGAGTATGAGAAATGAATTAGTTACTTCACAAAGCTAATCTCTAGTTATTTAAATTTCTTCTCACCATCTTTTCTTTTGGCGGCTTTTAACGGAAATCTTAATTAGGCAGCCCTAAAATCACCAACAACTTTCTTCCTACATCTTCAGCTACTATTGCATTAATTAAAAATAAAATCCGATCCAAAGACAAGTCCACGATGCGCTGTGAGATTAAATGTTAATTGGCTTTCAACTGATTGTATTTATTTATAATTTCACTCATTATATTTGCCCGGTACCCTTCGATCAACAATACCAACCCGGTACCTTATCTCCATGTTATGTGTTAGTTGCTATCTGAATTCTGCTGACTGCTAATTAGTTTACATCATTAACTATCGTCTATTAACTAAGATGAATTGTATTAATAATTTACAGATGTTACACTTCTATTAGTTTTTTTTTCTTTTTTCTTATCAACGTCGTTAGAAGAGCGTGTAATGTATGTAGATGATATTCTCATTCGGAAGAAAGTGTTTAATTTATTCTTTGAATTAAAACGTTAGTTTATGATCCCGCAAACGGGTAGCTGTAAACTAGTACTCCTGTTTTATGGGATTTTTATCGCGTAGAATTATTTTATGAGAGGATAAAAAGAAAAAGAAAAGAAAGAAAGAAGAGAGAGATTCTATTCTATACATAGGTGTTGGGAATTAGTGAAAGGCAAAATAAAGTGGAATGCTTGGTGTCATGAAAAGCTTAGAGTTTTAGTAATAAGAAAATTATAAGATTTTAGCGTGCTTGATTTAAAAATTTTGGGTCGTTGCATTTTATCGTAACAACCGACCCCTTTATTTATAAACGTTGCTTAAAGTTCGTGTGACTAGCGACTATTTAACCTTATCCACATTTTTTATGTTTAAATGCCTCTTAACTTTAAACAACGTTTATAACTAAATCCCTGAATGTGTAGCAAACAAAGCATGCAGTTTTATATAAAATAAAAAATAATTTATATATCCCTTATAGACCCATCTCGTGTTAAAATCATCACGTGGTGTTTTGAGGGGGGATGACATTAAAATCACCATACCATAACATCAGCTAAGCGAATGAAGTTCAATCGCTTGGTAGTGAACGGTGAAACATTTTGACAAATTCTAAGCAGTTTCCAATGTCTGTCTTTGTCACCCTATCAGCTGACCCGTGCATCATCCTCCTACTCTTCTTCTATTTTATTTGTCTTTGTCTTCCATACATCTCTATCAGCTATCATCTTAGAATCCTTCCCCTTTCTAGCCATATCATCTTTCATTCATCCCTCATTTCTTTGGCTTTCTTCCTTCTTCCTTCCTTTTTCTTTCTTCTTCCTTATGGCGAGAGCCAGTTCCTCCAGCGCCATCCACATTCATACTCACGAACGTGTCCGTCATTTCTCCGCATCACATGCCCATGACCATCGTTTTCCATTTCGGCTGATTCATCCAGACAAACCAAAAATATTTCACAAATACAAATATACAGTAACGCCCGATTGTCTGATTGACCTAGACAAACCAGATTTGCAAAGTTAAGGTATCTAGACACATCCTAAATCCTTATTTGAGTATACCAAAGAACGTGGCAGCAATGCTTAGTGGATTGCTTGACGGGGAAACAATGTACGGGTTTTCCGTATGAATACATATGCATAGATGAACCAGAAGCCGTGGCTTTGAATTTGAAATCGTGTGTTAATTGTCGCTTGTAGTTTGTTTTTCTAATAGCCATTGGCCCTTAATTTATTTTTCCTGCAGGCTGCGAATGGCCAGATATAGACAAAGGCATGACCTATTTGCAGAAACGATTAGTAAGGGAAACTCTTAATTGTTTAGTTAGATATAGACTAATCTAACACCATAAACTTGCTTGAATAATGATGGGAGATCACCGAATGTTTCGGCCTCGAATCTATACCTATGTGATTTCTCTCGATCCAGTGATATAAGACACCACATTATAACTAAAACAGTTTCTAACAGTAACGCTTTCCTGCTATTCGTAAAGCATGAAAATTACAACGCTACTTCCGCGGTTTATAGCACAATGGATGCAGCAAAACATTGGAACTCAAACAATATCATAAGCATTGTTACGCCATCAAGTTATGCTATCAATAACACTACCTGAAAAAGCTCCGATAAAAAATCATCACGTATACACCTGGCAGCCTTACATCACAGTTTAATCAACCAAAACTTTAATAGCTCTACCAGTTTCACAAAAAATTTATTGGACCTGCGAGTAACTAATCGTTTCTGCAAATAGGTTTCCAATCGGCAAAACAAAGATCTCTAAGCCAATCTTCTAAATTATTCAAATCGATGAAATTCTTCCAAATAAAATTCGTCTTCGTTCCCGTGAGAACGTCTTAATTAAAATAACTGAAGACATCGGAAAGAAAATTGAGCGAAATTTGATAGTGACGAAGTGACTGTTATGCTGAGTTGTAACGATGCTCATTACGATGAGGCTGTTAATTTTAATTTTTATTGAAGGTTGTTAGCAACTGCGTGTTACTTCTAAACTTGTTTTCATAAGGGCTTGTTCGACATTGAGAATGTTTATTAGAAACATACGTATTTTTATGAATATCTTCCTTAATTCAGTTAAGAAGCCTAGATGTGTTCAGTTAAAGTGCTTCAGTATGTTAACTGATTTGTTTCATTGAAATGTAAGCAGCAGTTTCAGTGTTATTGGAAAATACGACAATCGTTTCAATATTTGTATCGCCTATTATTTCAATATTACTGTTCCCGCTTTACGTATCAAGTTTCTATATAAACGCAACTATTACAAGAACACAAACCTTATCTACTCAAACGTCAATTCTCACCGATTTACTCGCTTTTATCAAAGTACTCAATACTCGTGCCCTGTAAACTCACACTCGACAAACATAAAGTAAAATCATACAAGATAAGAAATTCCAAGAGCTTGTAAATTGAAAAAGGCCAGAGTTCAAAGCCGCGAGATTTATTCAAACAAGAAGCCGTTTTGTATGTTAAATGCTCAGCCTAATACATCAAATGTCTTTTCAATATTCAAAAGAAATATACTTAAGTACTGGTAAATTTTAATCTTATGTAAATTTTTGGTGACTCCGTGAGAACATCAGCCGTGATTTGTTTGCGACACAGGTTGAATTATGTGTTAAAGTTTTAACTACGCATAGACATCAGCTACCAAACCCACACATACGAAGCCATCGCTTACACGAACAGTAAGTGGAATTGTGAGCCTGCCCCCCTTCCTTCCGAACCCTGTGTAAAAGTATTGTTTGTATGTGTGCGTGCGTTGACCAACAAAAGCCCGAAGTCAAGTAAGGTTCACCAGTAAACTGATGATTTGTATTCCATCGACATAACGTTATTATCTGGCCGCGCTGTCCACGCCGAGATGCTTAAACACATAAATCTTCATGTCTTTATTATTAAAACCTTTAAAAAAATGTTGACTAAAATGGGAATTTGGGTGCGTTCTGCATATTACTTGAGAATGTGATGGTTAATGATGATAAGGTGCTTGGTGACCGCCTGACTGGTCAGCGGGCCAAATGGGTATTAAAATTTGAATATAATTTTTCGTCATTGCGTAAGGCACCTTAGTGGTATACAAATATCACTTTAAATTCTTGAAAAACATCCTTTTATCTATTGTCATCCCTGAACTTTCAACTTCTTTGTTCATTATCAGCTTTTGATATCCACAAAGCACTTGACGACAGCTAATATTCGTTTTGATAAAAGTTCCTTTAAAATCATTAAAGAATCAACATTGAGTCTAAGTCATTAGCAGTTGAATCATTAACAAACTTTATTTAAAAGAGCTACAAATCTAATCGTTAACTATTCATCGTGATTATCCACTTAATATGTTATTTTTTGTGCATTTTTTGTAATAATTACTGCTTTGTTAATGAAAAGCTACATTAATCTCATGTAAATGTATTCATTTATTTTTGTCGACGAATTCTTTTGTGATTTGTCATAGGTTAGGGTAGGGTAGGGGTAAATACAGTTAGAAAAAAATATGTCTCATAAAATAATATGGTATTCATTATCTAACTCAAAATATATTTTTCTAACCGAATTTACCCCATTCAGAAGATGTCATCCCGTGGCTTTCTCTGTCGTTTTTATTTCGGCCTAACAAGTTGATGTAGATAACCAAAAACCCAAGTATTTGGTACCATCAAGTCGTCGAAGCCCTAAATCAAAGTGTAACAAAACAAAATGATCGTATCGATCAGTTGGCATACCCAGTTGGCACTTTAAACTGTTGCGCAAGTCAACAATCTGGGAGGTGCGTAATGTCATGACTTATTGTGTCTTGATGTGGATCACACTGAGAGAGAACGCGAGGACATTCTTTTACGTAATTTAAAGATGGCTGCATTTATTCGTCGCGATTTTGTAAATTCGTCTCTTGTTCTTTTGATTTTAAACTATCATCGTAATTTTATGTTATCCTAGATTTAACTATATAGTTTATTATTATTACCCATAGATAACGCTAACGATATTTAAGTTTTGGTAGTTACTTTATCGTTACTTTTCTGTTGCAACCATCCCCCATAAACATCTACGAGATCACATTACAGCATTTTAAAAGTAAACATCTTTCCTTCTTAACATATCCCAAGCCCCTAAGCTCACAAATCGGCCTATGTGGTCTTCATTCAATTAAAACCTTAATTCATTGAGAACTAGAATGTCAATCAATTAGTCAGCCCAACATAAGGACACGAATTGCGGCTTTTTTCCTTATCAACGCAATAAAATAGTCAGTACAGGCCGAGGCTAACCACAGAACTTTTTGCCTCAATACCATTGAATCAAGTGAACTCGAAATGAATTCGCAGTCAGCAAAAAATTCACCATTTAATGTTCAAGTTCTGAATTCAATAACGATAAGCTTTATTATTTTCTTTGTTCATAACTCGTTTGTTGAGACAACTTCTTTTTGTTGGGACGGGTGAAAGACGGGAGCAAAGAACTGGTTTGATCTATGAAAGGATGTTCAATGTTCATATCAGCTGATTTATTGGCAGTTTTAAAACAAACTGGAACAGTTGTTAGTTCTTCCATAAAACTATCAAGAATGTCTGTTCATTTGCAATTATAATAATTATGGGCTAAAAGGAAGATGGGAAGCCTTTACTCAGATAACTTAGTCGTGGGTGGAACAAGGCTACCAAAGATAATGATGGACTAAAAGGATTTGTTTGCTATATTTATCTTAAACCATTTCCCAACTTCTATTGTAACTAAATTCGACTGAACAGACCAACTCATTTCTCCGATGTTACCAAAAATCTCATGTTATTTTCTACTGTTTCCAGGGAAGAAGAAGCACTATCCCGATGCCAGAACTCGCCAGGGTCTGGGGGTCCACCACCGTCGTCAGAACACTCTCTACTGCTGTGTTGCTTCAGGGACCTCTGCAACCATGAAGATAGTCCCCTGGCTAGAGCAAGGCTCAACCTTACTAGTAATGAATTTGGTAAGTCCTGTTTCCTTTAAATCTTTATTTATATTGGACTCAGTTTTATAAACACCATGGGTGTTGCGTATCAGTTCTTGGTTCCTTACAAATCACTTTCTAATAATCATCTTTTTAAAATCTCCAAGATGTTTTAAGAGAAAAATAATGAAATGGTAAACAAATGGCATTTCAGCAATGTCCGATCAAAACAAGTTCTCTCAGACAGCAATTTCCCCAGTTTTTTATAAAGATCTTAAAGATCAGATTCAAAACCTTAAAACAGTAATGTACTTATAGCCACTAGGCGCCAATGAAGCGATAAAATGGTTGCAGTGTATAATCCTAAGGCCACACTGTAATATTATGATCCACAACACGTATACAAAGATGGAATTCATAGATTACTAACATTATTGATGACTGACACAGTTTTCTCTATGTCCCTATTCATAACTCCGCAGAATCAATAACGCTTATCTAAATGATATTCGAGACTATAACAAACCTGCATTTAGAAGATTGCATACGTAACCTATACTTATTTTGTTAGATAGGAATCGATTAAGATCCAGTGCAACCAAATCGTTTTACAATACTATCAATTGATTGTAGGCAGTCGAAACCAAGTGCAGTGGTGGCCCAGTGGTAACGGCCGCGACTTACGAGTCATAGGTCGTAGGTTCGAACACAGACAAGAGCTTTACTTTTTGTAGCAGTGGCTCTCAAAACAGTGAAGGAAAACATCGTGAGGAATTCGGTAACCTAGAACCAAAAATTCGAAGACATGTGACATCTACCGCACTGGGCCCGCGTGGCCCACTCCCTCTCTTCGAGAGGAGGCCTATGTCCCAGCAGTGGGAAAATTATAGGCTGATTATACTTATAATTGAAACCTAACACACGTTTACCTGTAACAGGTCTACCAGATCAGACCACAGTCTATATAGGGTACATAGTTAATTCTTACACAACTGCAAAACGTTGAAGTTTAGCCAGTAGGATAATGAATAGGCTACGTCGGATTTAATTTTGAAGGCAGGTGAATTCGAAACTGGTTGAGGATAATAAAGAACAATTGGAAGAAATAAACAGCAGCCTTTTGGATCCTGCCGTAATTTAATTGAAATGAATGGATCGTAAAGAGTAAGTGCACTTTTTTTAGGAATACATTAATCAGGAGTTCAGGGCGAAAGTATCCTTTAAAGGGTTGGTTAATAGGTTAGTGAAGTCTGTGTTTTTAATTGGAGAAATGACCACCGGTTGAGAACAGACTGTCGTATATATACTTTTACATTTAACGATAATTTGATTGCATATACATACTTAGTACGATTATACGAAAATTAAGAACAATATAATTGTAGAAGTAACACAACACACATTTGGTAATAACAAACAAAACATCAATGAGGAAGGCCGTAAACCTAACAAAACTGTACATTTCATTCATATCAATATAACCGTAGCAATACAACATACGAACAATAAATGGATACGAAAACCTATCAGTACAATAAACATAAATAGCAGCTAAACACTGCCGGCAATCCAATTATATTGATACAATATTATTGCAGTCGTAAATTGTATCGAATAACGTATTCAAGCAAACATGATGAATAAATAAATATCATCAGCCTGTATAACAAGACAGACTGTTTAGAAAATTAAATCTCTATAGGCTCAAGGAAAAGTAGAGCATATCTTAAAAATGTGTGAATTATTGAGCAGGTTAGGTAAAAGGTAGTGTGATTATTTATACAATTAAAGTCTTAGGCTAGAAAAAACATTATAAAAAAGGAAGACTCTGAAAATGTTTCAAAAGTAAAGAAAGATGAAGTAATTAAGATAAACTACCATGTGGATGGAGTATAATATGAATCAGATGATATACAGATTTTTCATTTGCCAAACCAACAAGAAAATGTCATAATCTCTCTTTCTCAAGAATATTTCATGTCTCAGAACTCTGAATATAAAATTGATTAACTCAAGGGCTCGCGACATCGCAGGCAGATTATATCTAAACCAGTTGCAGTAATTCTGTGTCAAACAGAACCGACAAGCCCTAAAGGTGAGCACTGATTCAACGCAGACAATTTAGCGTCGCGTGCGCAGAACTCATCGTGTATGTTATTTAATGTTATATTGTTCTTTGCTTAAAACATTGCGGTAGTGCTTTTAATAAACGTCTGTGCAAATTATTGTGGTCATAAAAAAGCAGCAGGTAAATTGTACAGGTTAAAAATAATGTAGAAGTTTTATTTGATTTCGGAAATGGTGATGCTCTGACTGAAGAAACTGCACAAGACAAAGCGGTAGTGAAAATTTTGAAATATGGAATTTGTTTCTAGTGAAGCATTAAAACTTAGGAAAGACAAATAGAGAAACCCCAAAATAGCAAGCGGTGTCTTCGATCGACAAAAAAAAACGAATTTGATCGAAATCCGCTGTAGTCCAGTCGAGTCAAGTGCTGTAAATGACTAAACTGTTGAACCAAAAACGTTTTTACAAAAAAAAAAAAAAAAACTAAATATTTTTCACTTTTTAGTTGTGGTACCTACCCCACACAAATTCGTATACCACTATTTGATATATAACTAACAGTGACAGCAAATTATGAAAACATCGTCAATATAAACTATGTGGAAAAAATACGCAGTATTAAAGATAACTCAAAAACTGCTGGTCAGAACTTGATCAAATTAATATGGGACCACTGCACAAGCACCAGCTTTAAAAAAAAAAAAGAATCATCCAAATTAGTTCAACTAGAAAAAGTTTTGAGCTTACACTCATTAAAAAAAATACAGTCGAATTGAGAACCTCCTCCTTTTTTTGAAGTTGGTTAAAAACTGCAGTGCTTGTTATACTGACTGTGCGCATACCTTAGGGACGTCATAAATAATTCAATTCCTTGAATTGACAAGCTATTAAAAATGATAATGCTTGTTCTATGTATATTTCAATTTGAGCCGGTATTAAATCACTGGTAGTATGTTGAGCAACGATTTCTACTACCGTTTGTCATTCATTATTTATTATGTATTAAACGACTTGTTTACGATATCATAAAGTTGTATATGGCGCCTTATTTAAATTTAGTTTAAGATAACGACATAGTAAAGTAGTGTTTATAGGACAATTAAAAGTTTTCTCGCGACTTAAAAATCAGACAACTTGACTATCAATTAATCAATACCTCTCTCAATCCATTATTTGACGTGGTATTCTTCACAAGTCATAAAGAAAGTGTCATTGTAATATTCTCCGACATTGAAAAGATTACATAGTTACCACAAGTTTATTATTATCCAGTCAAAGTTTCTCGTAACTTCCATACAATGCTTTTCCTTCATAATCCTACACAATTTTCCATGACGTTTTCACCTCATCTTCGCATATTATATTGTAAACATTCTCAGTTCTCACCGCGTTTACTCAAACATGTTGTAATTTCAATGAAATTCATCCCGCAGCAGTTTCCGCGAACAAAGATATTATTCTAGCGCAGTCCGTATCTAAAGTAAACACCGCGTGAGTCAGCTCTTGGACTATACTTGCAGTATTACGTCAGAGGTTTACTGATTTTCAAGTGCAGCAGATATTGCTTGTTTCAGATTGTTGAGTAATTAATCGTTGTTTGGCGCAATCTTATGAATTATGTATGACTGGTATCACAATTGTTTTGAGTTGAGACTTCTTGAGACGGTTTAATGTCTCATATACTACTTTGGCGGCTTTTTTGCGCTGTGCTCCGTACATCTAAATTCAGCACACTCAAAATATAAATCAATTATTGGTACACTTATTAGCAAAACCTATTACAATTGTGACAAAATTATAAGTCTACAATTTCAAGTCAAGATTTACAATTTCGAAATCATGTAAGTTATCTACACCCTTATGTTCTACAGAGGCTGAGGAATCTTTTGTTTTACAAACTGTATTTTCTTCAACATTAATTACACCAAGAATGTCTCGGAATTCCTCAACTGATTGGACCAATTCCGTATCATCGATTGCAATTTCAGATTAAACCTGTATATCATATGAAACTAAAGAATCCTCTTAATCTTCATTAACTCTGTTTCCACGACATTTAGAATCGGTACAATTTAAATCCTCGCCTCCAGCGTTGGCCTAATCAAGTGTAGTCCATGCAACATCGTTTGATTATTCAACAAATTGTAATGCGGTATAAATTTTCCCTGCTAACGCCTCGGGGTTTGTATTAATAGTGTAACTATAATGGATACTAAGACCTGCACGCGATTTCGCCCACACCACGTTTTAGTAACTGCATTTTTGTTGGTAAATTCTATGTTAGGAATTTAAAGAGTTAGAATGAGTTCTTGAAGAGTTACTATAGTGACAATATATTCATAGGAATCTCTATGAATGAATACCATCAAGATAATTTTCATAATTTCAAATATAGATAGTGAAACGAATTCAAATGAATATAATTGAATCTGCAGATAAATCTCTTGAATGTTTTAATAGTAATGTGTAGAAGATTAGTATTACAGATCTGGGCTAGTTTCCTTGCCATAATGGATTTCGCCCGCGGCCGTGATTGCGATGCGCAATTGTTTCAACTTATATTCCTTTGTTGGAATTAGTTTTTGTTTCGACAAGCTGAAATAAAACTTAAAGCTAGAGTGTTAAAGTTTACTTCTGACCGTGCCGTAATAAACTGTTAATCGCCTGTTATAAATAGCCAGGGACCTGTTTCGGTGACCGCATCTTAGGAGTGATTTTTGCTGCTATACAAAGGATAGCTTTCTTTGGTATTCGACTAATGAACTTTGGTAGCTATGTCAAGCAGATGATCATCTTTTTGTTCGTAACTATAATCCATTGTCCAATCGCGGCGATTAATGCGATATTTTTCATGACGTTTCTTAAGAGCCTCTTGTTCTGCAGTATCAACGGGTTGATATGAATAACTTTTGATGAACGAAACGAATGAGATCACTTGTGTAATTCAATATTGTGCTAGGTCATCTACGAGCATATCATCGTCATGACATTCAGGAGTGGTATTCATTGATACGAATTATTTAGGGCTCTGTCTTACGTCGTTGTTTATGGTATGTAATTGTTATTCATTCGTGATTAATCATAATTATACCTATGATGATCAAACGCCTGTGCTTATGAATTGGCTAGTATAGTTTCTTTCTTTCAGCATTGTTTGCTATTCTAAGATTTTTCTTGTAAGAATGGAGATGCGAATCGCAGAGATGGTGAGCCATGCGCATAAGTTTAAAATTGTTTTTCTTCACAAATGTTTCCAAATGAAGTTAGACCTTAATTTTGATTATCTTTATCCCTTCAATGTTATGTTTATATGACATACAAAAGCAACAATTACTATCTCAGATCTTCACAATTAAGTAATTGTTACCAAACTGAGATGAAAAGTCAAGTTCCACTAATGTTTATTATTTCCGAGAGTCGCTCATAAGTGTCTACGTGTTTAGCGATTCGCCACGGGCGTATGAATCGCCAATCGTCTCGACGGGCGAAAGTGTGAAAATTGTCGCGTTTATCGAGTGATTGATCGATGGTTTAAACAATTGAGAATCAATTTTGACGAAATTATTAGCTAAACTGTTCGTGGACCTATTTGGCTTGTAGAATGCTGTTGTGTTTTGTTTTAATTTCGTTCCCATGGTCTCGGAATTTAAGAATGTTGATAACGGTGTTTCTTTTTTTTACGTCTATTAGTATAATATTGGTTACTACTAATTCTCACGATACCGATCGCTCTAGATTTTTTGGTCCTGTTTGAATTTGTTTGTTCATCTTTTCATATTGAATTATGCAAATGCTTTAATTTAGCCAATATTTTGAACAATAATAAAATGTTGTGTCTACTGCTTTCTAGGAAGTCACCTGACGTTATTAATTCGCACTTGCCAGCTTCTTGGTAATTAAAAGTACATGCCAATTCTAAAGGGCATGCAATATGAGATCAAAACTGCCTACAATACATTTAGAACAATAGCAGCCATATCAATTGTCGAAAAGAATGCCATTATGACACTCTATACTCAATCCATTGGATCTAATAATGTGACTGCATTGTGTTCCTGGTAGTCTACCATACGAACCTGCGTGTTATCATCATGCAGACATAACAGAAGTTTTAATGGTAGTCTTGCGCATGTCCTGTGTTTTCGATATGCGTCAACTGTGATCCTGTAGTTGGTGCTAGGAATTTAAGAAATCAAGACGCGGTATACGTTCCTTGAAAATAATGAGTTGATCCGATTATGATGACGAACGGTTTTAAGCAACGTGTTCTTCTTTGATCGACGTTTCTAAAGGATAATGTACGTAATCGTAGCTGCCCATAGAGCAACGCAGACCCCGGCGGACGGGCCGGGGCTCGTGTTACTCTATGTCAAACCAGTGGCTTGGCAACAAATCAGTTGAAAGAGATACAGTTTGATTATCGAGGCCTTTTTCGTAGACAAATTAATCTAATTTATCTTATTAATATATTTTGGTAAGTCAATTTTCTGACTCACTCTCATCAAGTTTGCCCGCAAGCTCCTTGAGTTTTTATCACTGCTTATTATCGCAAATTAGCATCTTCTGTTTACGTTCAAAATTGTCGTGTGTGGGCTAATAAAATTAAAGTAATAACGGTATGTAATGATACGGCGTAATCTTCACAATTTTAACTGTAAATCTTATAATGGTCAATGAATTATACATAACAACGCGAAACGCCATTTTAAGACAAATTGGGTGATTTTTGCTAAGACTATGTATAATTATGTAGTTTAAAATGTGACTAGACATAGTCGATTGGATAGCAAAACTGCACAGTTTGGGATTGATGATGGGATAATATTATTTGCCAAGCGAAAACGTGTATAGGTAAGTCAAATTTTAGCTATTCACAAAGTCTTAGATAGTCAATATATTATCTTAAAATGGGACTGCTAGGTCGCCAACCTCGATTAAGCAATTCTAAGTTTAGACACAAAAGCAAGGGGCGCCACGATAGGCCAACTTGATTGATTGATTACGGAACCAATCCAAAAATAACAATGCAATGAAGTTATCTAAAGTGCAATAAATCGTACAAAATAAAACTTCTGTCACTCCAACATAGTCCACGCATTTTCGCAGAAGCCGATTGCAACATTATTAATGTTTCAATTCGCAGTTTCGTAGTACAGTCGAACAAATAGTTTGGTATACAGGCAACACTGCCAATATTAACTTTAAATTGTGTACGTAATTACTTTTTACGCTTAAGACACACTTATAAGAGTGTAAAAGACTTGACTACTCACCAGCACCCTAATTGCGGAACACACTATCTATCACAATCTGAATAATTTTGAAGCCAAGCTAGCAAGCTAATCCACTGTTTCATTTGTTCGAAAAAATTGTCTGCTCAACAACGTAAATAACGCAATGAATGTAGTTGAACTGTCAAAATGAAATCCATTCCTACAATTCAGCACTTGTCCCATGGTATTTGGGTTCGGCGCAACGCGTATTGTGCTTTCATTCCCCCATATCAGCCGTCACGATATTTAACTCCGTGTTCTTTCATATCATCCCTCACACAATCCATCTATCTTTTCTTTGGTCTTCCTCTCCCTCTTCATTCGTAAACATTTATATTCATCACTCTTGGTAGACACGTGCGTTTCATTCCTCCTCATTCAGCACACTCACAACATCGTTCAAAAGTACTTGCAAGTTAGCAGCATGTGTATACCAATCTCTTTGCTCGCCTATACATTGTATTGATAACGTTCGTTCCTGTTATAGCTGCTGAAGATAACATCATTCGGTGGGCGTTGATAAATGTACTAAGTTTGTGCTCTGACGGTGGACATCGGTTTGTCATTCGGGGTACAAGATATGTTACTTGGTGTCTGATACTTTGAGGCAATTGTAATGATTTGTAATACAGATTAAGGGCATTGAATCGGTTTGTTAATGATTGTAAATTCTGAAGTGTAGCTATTGACACTAAGGGCCCGTTGTTTGATCAGTAGTCTAACATACTAATAGTTAAAATGCGTTAGTTAAACTAACAATTTGTTAAAAATTACAGAAGTATGTTGTTTGACTAATGGTTAAGCTAACTACAGTTAAAAAAATTACAATTTGCTATAAAAGTTAACCATGCGCAGACAGAGTAGTTAAACTTTCACAGCTATTGACTATTGTCAAGTGACTAATTGATAAATTGACTATTAGTCATGTTTAACTATGTATCAAAGAACGGGTCCTTAGCAAGATATTGAATAAAATTCCATGATCTTGAGATTTCTGCAACCATTTTTGAATATCTTATGATTTTTGAAGTACACATTGAATATACAGGGTCAAATTAAATTAGCTAGCGAAACTCCGCAGACGTGATGGGTATCGATATCTAAACACGATAAAATAAAAATAAAAAGTATCCTGTTTTTTGTTAAGGGTCTACAACCGCTGGTAGTGTTGTTACATGAAGTATGAGTTGAAAATATGTTTTATCGTGTTTAGATATCGATACCAATCACGTCTGTGAAGTTCACTTAAAAAAAAATACTGATATTTCAATCACTAACGGAGGCGGAAGACCTCATAAAAAACAAATCATCAAATTTATTTATTTATTGTTTTATGCGTGCCGAGTTTCGCTAGCTAATTTGACCCTGTATACGAAAAATACGCGTGTTTTTAGGAAGAACAAGACTACTGAAATTATTACATCGAGTCTTCTCCTTTAAGAAGGAAGAAATTGTGTTTTCAATGAGAATTCATTTTCTGTTTCCTTGTTTTGGTTGCAGACACCAATTTTCTTGCAAAAATCTAATCCTAATCGACTCAACTCGAATAGGATGGATAGAAGAAATTCTAATATTATCGGATGGAATTATAAGTTTCATAAAAAATAACTCTTCAAATAATGCTAAAGTTCGCGCAAAACTTTATGAGCCCTCTGAACGTAGGCCCAAGAACGAAACCGCGCATGGTACAATTGAGTGAAAGAGAGAGAGTTCCCTCGAACACCTATATTATGCATACTGCGCAGCCACTCGCGTGCAACTTCCGAGAGCTCATAAAGTTTTGCGCGAACTGTAAATAACAGTTTAATGATTCAAATGTTTCTGTTACACATTTCTAATCCAAAATTATTATTATTTCCAGAAGGCCAGACAGTGGCCAGTGAACGTGGCGCCAACTACAATGGCGAGGTGTGGTTCAAGGCAGCCACCATCGCAGTACCAGTCTGCGGGGCGCTGATCTTGTTCCTCTTGGTAGCTGTGGCGGTGCGACTTTTGAAGGCAGACGCTCTGCTACATGCTGATAGGAAACTTAGGTGTGTATGCAGTATTTTATAATTGATGGCAGCTCAAGGGACTGTTCTTCTCAGGGGGTAAGGCCTGCAGAAAAAGAGAGAAAGTACTTAACACTTCGACTGTTTTGTTTGTCTAAATTAAGGCCGGCCAAACCCAGGCACACGGGCCACTCGGTAGCCCGCCAAGGCATATGAATTTGGCCGCCAGCACTTCGGTCTGTCGGGTAGCCGGCGCGCGTTGTCACCGCTTTCACCTGATTGGTCGTTTGCAACGAAAACATGGTGCGCCCGAACGCAACCGATCCTCGTCGTTCGGGTATTGTCGCTATTTCTACGTACCACTTGAATGTTCGGGTGCATTGGATTACTAATCTGTTTGGGTGACAATTTGTTAAAGTAAATTAAAGCATATTTTGTCTTTTTTGTGTATAAATTATGAAAAAGGTAGTAGTGGTGGCCCCGCGCCGGCACAGTCTAAGAAATTTTGCTCACCTGGAAAATCTATTGGCCAGCCTTGGTCTAAACCATCAGACCACCGCTTGCATTTAAATTTAAAATTAATTATCTAGTATAAAAAAATATATAAACACAAATAATAATTCACAAATCATTTAATTGTTGCTGTCATAGTAACTGGTGCTCGAAGAGATATACAGGCTGCTTGAAACTTTCATTCTAGTCTGACTGCTTAGCGGAGGCGGTACCGTAATTCAGATCGTATAGGATAGCGAGCAATATTCCTATTTATCTGGAACATTTCAGACAGCTGTAACCACATAATAGGTTTGTCACCATGGTTTTGTTATTAGTAACTGGCTTCTGCCCGCGGCTTCGCCCTCGTGGAGGTCGGAAATTATCCCACGGGAACCTACTACCGGGATAAAGAGTATCATATGTATTAATCCAGGTTATAAACTATCTGTGTTCCAAAATCCATCCAAATCCGTTCAGTAGTTTTTGCGTGAAAGAGTAACAAACATCCATCCATCCTCACAAAGTTTCACGTTTATAATATTAGTAGGACTACTCCATTCATGATCAAGACAAACCAAGATTGCTTCACTAACTAAACTATGAAAGTAATTTCATCTTTTCCATTTTTCAGAGGCGGCTACATGTCACCACTGGCTCAACATACAACAGATGACGTCAAAAAGGTGTGGGTGGGGACGCCCTCAGCCCCACTCCTGGTCGCACCCGGTGGTTGCCTGGTCGCGGTCGAAAGGGCCCAACTGGTCGACAGTCAGCAACTCTGTGATATCCAACGGTAGATAGAACGAGGAAGAATCTCTAAGGCGGGTTGTGCCGTGAAATGGACGGACTTTGAGTGTTGTGAACGAAAAACTGGACGCGGAAAAATTAAGTGCAAATTGCGTTTTTAAAAGCTGGCAAGCCTTTGTATTTTTTTTAAATAATTGCTTGGCAAAAAGTAATTTTCTGAAGTTATTATTGTGGTCAATTAGCTGTGCAAAGAATGAAGCTTTTAAAAATGGATTTGTATTTAAATGACGAATTTGGAATAGGACTGTACTGGATTTTTTATCTGGTCACAAAGATTTTTGCATATACGTGTATGACCTTTTGGCGGTAATGAAAATTCGGTTTTCTTCATACACCATTGGCCCTTGTAGCTTAGATTTTTATGGCCAGTTTAAAGGTATTTACCGTATTTTCATTGCCGTACTCAAGGTCCTAAGACTAGAATTGGAAATACACAAAAAATTATACCATCAGAATACATGTAAGAATGATTAAAAAAATATCACTAAATAGGTTGTGCATAATTCCTGAATACAAAATAGATTGAAGTAACATTTGAGTGAGTGTAAATTGGTTTGTATGTATGTTTAGATTTTAAAAACGACTGATCGCCTCCCGTCACTATTATTAGAAGCTTCGTACGACCACAAATGCTGCGTTTTGTTGCCAAAGTCAATAATTTAGGCATATTGATGTAAAGGCAGCAACATTTATTTTTCAATGATAGCAACTTTTAATGCAGTCTGTCAATGTCAAATCAGCTTCATTATTTGACTTGAGATGTTGCTGAAAATAACCGTTGGCATTATAGGTTTGCAGCAAAAACAGCAATATCCAATAGTAAGTGCAATGCTTTGAAACCAAAAATATTGTTTACCGCCATTTTTGCTTATCTGGATGTTGCTACCTTTGCATCTATATGACTCTATTATAAGCGCGGGCTCGAATTAGCATAGAACATTACATTCTATAGTGCCTTATATGTAATCTGTTATTTAATTACGAGGATTTTATCGTCTTCGGGTTAATTTCAAGGTTTATCGGCCAATAGTTGAGTCGATGTTTTGTTCAATAATTGCCTGAGTTTATTCAGAAATATAATAATATGCAGATGAATCTGGAGAACCGGCTCTATAAACGTAGGTTTAGATCAAACAACAATGAACCAGAAGGGCATTCTTTTCTTGAAATTCTTGACATTTTAGTATGGATAGACCAGCGAAGGAATGGTCTATACCTGTTTACACAGAATTTGGTGGAGTGGTTTCATTCGCTCGTTTGATGTCAACCGACTTTTATAGTAAGAAAAAGACTTAATTGGTTTAACAAAACGCAGTAAGCGTAAAACCATCGTACAAAAAAAGTGGCGAAAAGGGCATAATTTTTATGAATCTAATTTCGTAAAATTGATCTCAGATTTATACAATTAAATCCCCCACTACACGGAACGACCCGCGGGTATACCAAATTTACCACATTGTATATTTAATTTTATAATAATTATATTTCTTTTAAGAGCTTTGTGTTCCTCTATATCTTTGTAAATGTATCTTTTTAGTTGTAAGCCGGTAACTTTTGTAACGAATGTGAGTTACCAAAAGAGTGAAATGAATTACCAAAATTACCATTCAAGCCATGTGTTGAAAGAATTACCATCTTGTAAAAGTATGTCAATTATTGTAAAAGCACTTTATGAACATCGAATTTTTGGGGCATTTTTAAGTCTGTGTTCAAAAATACATTATAATGAACTGCCTATTTTTCGTGTGTCATGCACTTTTGTAATGTCAAATTAGATTTGTAACAACGTAAAATCAAGTAAACTTAAATCAATTTTTATATAAAAAAAAAAAAAATGTAAACCGCAATATTATTCACAAAAAATGTAGACAATTTTTGTTTAGTTATTTATATTATTAATTAGCACATTATAATTTCTGCATGCATTTCCTTCTATGTATAATGTAAATGATTTGTATTTTTGTAAATATAATGTTAAGTTTGTTACCTGTTATAATGTTGTTAAGGACAGTTTCTGAATGTGAAATCCATTTGGAGTATTTCCTAGTCTTTTTTTATCTGATTTGTAGCATATACTATACTGTGTACATTTTTATGTAACCTCTAAATAGATTTCACTAATGGTCGATTACTGTAATGTAGTGTTATTTTGGAAAATTATGTTTTTATGTGTAAATATTTAGCTTATGATTTGGGCATATACATTTTGGATTTGATTTTAGTTTTTATCTAACGCACACACAGTCATAATAAATACTGTTTAATATGTATCTTATAAAGCTCTCTTTCAAACTTCCTTTAACTAATATTATAGGTATATCTATTTGCATCAAGGGCCGGCGCACATCTGGCGAGGCGCAACGCAGCGCATTCGTCACTGCCAAACAAATATCGACCTTGCATCTGTTGATTTAAAGTTGAAAATAAATAAACCTCCATTAGCTCGAGAGTGCATCTCAAATTATTTATTCTCCGCTTTATTTTTAGGTTCGCAACGTTGATATTTCTTTGGCAGTGACAACCGCGCCGCGCTGCGTCTCGCCAAGTGTGCGCCGGCCCTTAAACTCATGTTTTAGAGTACTTACCTGAATATTTATTTAAATAATTGCCTATTGCAAACATATCCTTTACAATGTTTTCTACCAGTGTCTTTATACCTCTTTTCAATAATTAAAAATTGCCTTTAGTCTTCTCAAGAATCGTTAGTCAACAAAACGTACCGTTTTTCATAATAGGAACTGGACCAGATCAATGCAATAAGAATCATATTCATACATACAGCATATATCAGTAAGATGTGGTCATATTTCAGAATGTGGTACAGACCCATCAAACAGACCAACTTTGTCCATGTGACCAACATCATAATCTCGAAAAAAATATCAGCTGTCCCATTAATTTGGGTCGAGTAGGTATTTAAGCTAGAAAGCTTCAATAAATTAATAAATATAAATTTAATAAATTTAAATTTAATACATTTAAATTTAATACATTTAAATTTAATAAATTTAAATTTAATAAATTTAATTTTAATAAATTTAATAAATTTAATTTTAATACATTTAAATTTAATAAATTTATATTTAATAAATTTAACTGTCCCATAGAAATGAGATAGTAATATTTTCACACCTTTCTGATACACGCTGTATACTCCCGTGCGTTAGATACCCATATAATTTACATAAATATTTCTTTCTCGACCATGCAACAGAGATTGTCAAATAAAAGAAGCTTCCCTATGGTGCCTTACACTTATAGAATATACATAGGTGCAAATAAACAAAATACTCCCATAATGTAATGAATATATCTGCAGTCTATGTAAATATAATGTATGTGTATAAATAAATGAAATAAAATGAAATTATTTTATTACTGGATTCTGTTGTTTTTGTTACGCCTAATATAACATCATGCTTATTGCCCTGTACACCCCACACGCGACACATCTCATGCAATTCCCTATTGCCCGTAACCGGACGTGAGCTCTCAACTACCCCGACCCTAGAATCGAACACAAGAAGGACCCATTAAGCAGCCACGACTGCCCAACCTAGGAATCGAACCCAGGAAGGAGCCACCCTAAGCAGTCACAACTGCTCGACCCGGGAATCGAACCCAGGACCTAACATTAAACAGTCTTGCGACTGCCCGACCCGAGAATCAAATCCAGTAAAGGCCTACCCTAAGCAGTCACGACTGCCTAACCCGGGAATCGAACCCAGGACTCCTACGCTTCTTAAGGCTGATTTTGCAACAGTCAGATAAGTTTTATTTGAAGAATATATATGACAGTTTGACATATTTTTCTGTCAAACCGCCATATTTATTCCTCCGATAAAAGTTATCTGACTAAAAACTAGTAGTCTACCTACTCCTTAAGTTTACTTAGGTACCTGTCGAATCGTGTTTTCCTGACTTTACCACCAGAAGGGGGCTGACCTCAACATAACCCCCTTATTGACCAAGCGCGAGCACGAAGCGTCTCCGTTTCAGCTTGGGCAAAAATGCTTTCGTATGTCCGGATATCCGGCGGATGGCTGTTCTCCTATACAGGCCCTGCGGTCTCAACATTAGGTAGCGACAAAAATCTGTCGCTAAGCCGTATCGATGTCAAATTCCTTTAATAGATTTTCAACTTTATTTCCAAAGCATAAGGTTGAAAATCTATTAAAGAAATTTGACATCGATACGACTTAGCGACAGATTTTTGTCGCTATTCATGTTGAGACTGCAGGGCCAGGTGGCATTTCTCAACCGATTCTTGTCAAATTTTGTGAGCAGGTTCACTAATTATAAATAATAAATAAAAATAATAATAATAAATATGAAGAATATTAATATTAATAATATATGGTTTTTTGTAGATTCAGTTTTTCGAAATTTTTCATAATGGGGGTTGAAAACGTAAAAAAAAACATATTTCGCGCTTTTTGTAAGGTGCGCGGTGAACATTTATTCAGTTTTAAGCTATGCAAAGACAGACTCGCGAGGTCTACAGCTCACACACCCACTAGTTTATAAACGTTGCTTAAAGGTGGAAAGGAGGTGATCCGGCAGAGAACCAAAATTGTCGACATAGATCACAGAATAAGCAAGCTGCAGTGGCAATTGGCCGGCCATATTAGCCATAGAACTAATGACCGTTGAGGTAGACGTGTTCTTGAGTGGAGACCGCGAATCGGCAAACGGAAGGTAGGAGGCCCTCAGGCTAGGTGGAGCGCCGATCTTCGCAGGGTGGCTGATAGCAGCTGGATGAGAGTTGCCGAGAATCGAGCTGAATGGCGTGCAATGAGGGCTATCGCGCTTGAGTTCGCCGCTAGAGGCGCTAGTGTAGAGTAAGGTCTCTAGATACTGAATGTTCACTGTTTGGGGGATTTTTTATCACGGATTTTAACGAATGATTCATAATAGCTGTAATGGTTGGCACATTCTTGATTAATTATGGCTTAAGAATTTAAGTAAAAAGTTAGTATCTAATTTGGTAGCACCTGAAGGAAGAATAAGATTTGTCTGCTTCATGCTTGCCAATTTTAGGAACATTATAATCTAAATATTCATTTGAAGTTTTAAAATAGAATAAAATAAACATACTATGAATATAAGGGTACATAAACATATCCAAAACATCAAATAAAAGTACTGCAACAGGACCTTACTCGACAAAGGTGCCAACTGGTGAGCACAAAAACGATAGCCCCCATTGGAGAGGCCTATGTCCAGCAGTGGACTGCTGTAGGCTGATGCTAATGATGAAAGTTAAGTAATGATTAGCGTCTGTTTAAATCATATATTTACGACGTTTAAACGTCTCTTAACTTAAAGCAACGTTTATAAACATGTTTAACCACTGGATGTACACAGATACACATACATAAACTCACAGCTTCTTCCTATGGGGGTAGGCAGAAACTACAGAACGCCACCTGCTACGATCCTTACATACTCCTTTTGCACTGGATCTCCAGAGGAATATTAACAACACAACACAAAGCCGATTCTCGACACTGAAAGGCCAAGTGGAGACCTTACTTTAATTTAATAGTCTCTAAATAAATTAGCAATGTCCCCACGCTCAATAACTCCTCCCACATCCGCCGCGAGACCAGGCTTAGCCTTCAAATTACCCGTGGACGTCCAAAATGCACAGAAATTATTTGTAACTCGTTGTTTTACCAATAGGTCCATTTTAATTCGATCTTTCCTATTTTGACAGTACTTTAGCCGAATTTTGGAAATGTTATGCCTCTCGTACATTTGATCGTAAACAGTCCCAGAGGTTGCTCGATCAGCCAAAACCCAGGCTTGGAATCTAAGCCTGGCCTTTCGTTGAGCATCCCGAACATGTTTGTTCCAGCCACATAACGGACTGTCCTGCTTAGGTCTCTTGTGTACTGCATTAGATTCCCTCGATGCCTCACAAAGGACATCTACAATATTCTTGTACAGCTTATCAAGGACATCATCATCCAAGTTCCATGACCCATGACTGCACACCGCACACTCCTGTGCGAAGTCTATCTCCCGCAGTTTATCAGAACACATCCCATGATAATTGTCGGTCTCGGTTTTATTTCTGACGCCCCAAACAACAGCACTGTGGGGTGCAGCCCCGGTTGTAAATTTTGGCCTAACTTTACCTTAGTTACATATAATATGTATAGGTAAGTGATCAGACACATAAAAACCTTCATCAATACCTACACTAACAATTACTGTCTGACCTGACTTAATAACCTGTTCAGTTCAAAAACTCAGACAAACACCAAATATCTACTACCGATCTATGTCAATCAGGCTTAACATCTGTGTCGCAGGGGCTATAATGACTACCTTAATTCAGTTTTTCAGGACATAGAAAATGATCAAACCAATCAACCGGTAGAGACAACATTTTTGCTGAAGAGCTTAGTTACCTAGGGGATCTGGGGTGAATATAATGCTTGACCTATGCAATCAAGTCTGGAAAACAGGCAGATTGTGTACTGTCTGGAAAAAGTCCCTACTAATTTTATTCCTCGGCACAAGAAAGGCGCAACACGAACGTGCGGGAACTACCGGACAGTCGCACTTATATCTCATGCTAGCAAGATAATGTTTTACGTAGTCAACGGATAACTACAATCGTACCTTCAGTTGCAGATACCCAGTGACCAGGCGGGTTTTGTGAAAGGCACAAAAAGACAGATTGTGAATGTGAGGCAAATCATTGAGAAAAGCCGAGATTTCAACACGCAGATATTAATGCGCTTCATCAATTACTCAAAGGTGTTTGATTACGTCGGATGGGATGGCCTGTAGAGCATATTACAAGAGATGCCTACCTCAACGAACCTCGTTTTTCGCTAATCTGTAGCAAGACGGTGTATCCATGCTAAGGGTTAATGATGTCATCTTAGTAGGCCCTTTCAAGTCAGAAAATGGGTAGGACAAGGGTGTATTCTTTCTTCTATTCTCTTTAATAGATATGGTGAATTCATAATGAGGAAAACCTTAGAAGAATGGGAGGGAGGCGTCTCTGTCGGAGGAAAAAAAAACAGCAACCTGAGATATGCGGACGATACTACACTCGTTGCAACTCCAGAAAAGGAGCTAGCTGATCTGTTTCGCAGCGTAGAATACGAGAGTAGACTGGTTGGACTCAATAAGTCGAGGACAACAGTCATGCTCATCGCCAGAACCGGTCAACTCTGCAGAACGGCAAAACTCGCAGATCTAGAATTTGTCAGCGAGTTTATAATAATAATAATAATAATAAACGTTTATTTAAGATAACTAAGATCCAATTTGTTAGCAGTACAATAACTTATAACTAGTGTTAGTAATACAACATTAAGCTACTCGCCCCCTGCCTGACCCATGAGTCGAAGTATCAATACTTATGTGAGCATTAATACATCGACCAATGTACAGACAGTCAAGTCTACTGGCTATCATACATAAAACGCTGTTGCGACTAGCCCGTACTCTGCTCAGCATTGACGTGCACCGCTTGCGCAGAGTAGCGTAGAAGCAATCGATGCGCGCCTCAGCAAACATACGTGATGCACTACAGTGACGGGGCAGCCGCAACATCGTTCTAAGCGCGTTATTATATTGTACCCGTAGGGCACTGTACGCTTTTTGAGTATAGACTGCCCACAGGCTGCAGGTGTAAAAAGATGTACAGAAGGCTCTGAAGAGAGTGATTTTTACCACATTTGTACACCCGGCAAACCTGCGAGCAATCATGTTTGCTCTCACGGACAGTGCCCTACGTTCACGTTCAATGTCCATGTCGTCCTTAAGGTCCTCGGATCGCTACTAACTGACCAGGGCGGAAGCGCAAGAGAGGTCAAATGGCCAAAGCTGCGATGAGTAAGCTGACACGTATTCGGCAAGACAGAAAGATCTCCAATGTCACCAAGATGAGACTAGTCTGGACACTGGTTTTCTCGTTATTCCTTTATGGTTTTGAGTCGTGGATGATTCGGGCAATAGAACAGAAAAAAATAGAAGCTTTTGAGATGTGGTATTGGCGGAAAATGCTACGCATACCATGGACCATCAAGAGAACGAACAAATGTATCCTCGAACAACTCGGCATAAGAGATAGACTATCCACAATCTGTTTCCAATGGGTTCTCGGTTACGGCCTGGACACTTCACCACGACGCGGCGCTGCTACCGTGAAACGGCGCCGCGTCGGCTCAGGGCGCACCCGCTCGGCAGTTTATGTTTCGCTGTCGCAAAGGTCTTACGTGTTCAAAAAAAAGATGGTCGATAATACCCAGAGAATTGAGGATTATAAGGACAAAAATGTCTTGCAATAACATGTACGAACTTTGCGACAGCAAGACATCTACTGCCGAGCGGGTGCGCAGTGAGGCGGCGCGGCGCGCGGTACACGACGCCGTGGCGCGGTACGCCGTCGTCGTGCCGTTTCAAGGTGGCGGCGCCGCGCCATGGTCATGTGTCCAGGCCCCTTTAGTCACATTGCCCGTACGGAACCAGATAGCCCTGAAACATTGGTGGTGATTGCAAGGTAGATGGCAAAAGACCTCGCGGCCGGTCACCTAACGGCCTGATCAGACCAAGTAGCCGACCTTACTGGACTCTGTTAAGACCGCCCTGAGAGAAGCCGAGAACCGAACGAAGTGGAAGAACATCGTACATATAGCCACGAAGGCCTTTGAGGGATACGACCTTCAGTAATGAAGTACGCGACCAAGACGATCTATGTCAATAAAAAACTTTCCTAACAAACTTGTGACAGAGAGCCGAAATATCATTACCTTCGAAATAGTAATTATTTAGCGGAAACATTTTGACATTTAAAACTATAACGACCGCTTTGAGAAAACGATCGCATCTTATCTATGAAGAATCTTACTCTAAATATACACCTAATCATAGGATTTTTGACTTTATTACTATCATACTAAAAGCTTTAACAACTCTTGTGTTTACAAAGGAAAAATATAGACAAGTCATAATTTACCTAATATTATTAATATTTGTGGCAATTAGTGTTAATTATTCATAAGCAATATAGTGCAGAAGAAATCTTATAAATTAGCGGAGTCTTTAAAAAAAAAGGCATTTGTGTACAAGCTTTTGGTCAAGGTGCATATTAATCGAACAGGTGAGTGATTGATTACCAATTTGATGGTCTCACAGCTATAAACAAAGTGACATATTGGTGCCGATTCTCTTGTACACCGAACTAAACTCACTAAACTATCACTAAAATTCCTTACTTTTTTGGCTATGAGAATCTTAAAGCTATTCTGCAACAAAATATCTCTAAATTTAAAAATAATTTTGACGGAACTAAAATTTAATTTGACAATCGCGACTCCACGCGGTACTTGTTTGCCGTACCCTGTTATTTTTTTTTAGAGTTGGAGGCTCGTGTGGAGCGCAGCCTCGACGTGTTTTATATGGAATTTTTCACTTTTTGCATGGAAAAAAAAATACATACATGTGTAGAGTTTTATGGGTTTGTTCTTTTTTTTTTTTATGCGTTTCATAAAGGGGGTCGAAATTTTCATTATTTTTGCTATAGGATACACCTTTTTCGAGATATAAGCAAATAAGGGTTTCATAAAGGGGGCCGAAATTTTCATAATTTTTGCGATAGGATACACCGTTTTCGAGATATAAGCAAAATTAAATAAAAAAAGATACAGTACTATTTTTGGACCTGAAGTCGAGGTGTTGTGGTGAATTTTTGTTCATGACAACTAATTTTATTCCACACCTTTTTAATCGCGATTAAAAATAGCTAGATTAAGTTAGACAACCAAAATTTTAGGTTAAAAACGTCAAAATCAGAATAGCTAAATTGTCATTTTCACTAAATTAATAACTCAGTGCAATCTTAGTGCTGTCAAACTAAAGTAGGTATAGTTAAGTTGTGTCACTTTAGGCTATTTCAGAATGGGAAACCGTCTTTTGACAGGAATAAACTAAATTTTTGTGATTTTTAGTCTAGTTTAGAAAATTTTGTGACAAGAGAATCGGCACCATTGACGGTGTAGTATCAATATCTAATTACTAAAAAGCATGATTTTAACGGATGCGAAAAAACGTTTCATTACTATAGTTTAAAAAAAATTAAGTAAAAAGTTACTTTGTATTTAATAAATAGTGGAAAACGCTTGTGATGGTGATAATAATTTCAGACCTTATGTCTTTGCAAATACGAGGTCTTTCATATTTTACCAACGAATATGCAATAAAGTGAAAATAGCTTAAATGTAAGTTATTATATTCTATCAGTAACAACGATGATGGAAAATAAAAAAAATGTATTATTGGATTGATATGAGCTACCGAAAAGCTTATGGTGACGTTGAAGAAATAAGAAACGCTTTGAAAGCGATTGCCACTTGTCCAGCACCCTAATTACGTAACACACTATCTATCACAATCTGAATCATTTTGAAGCCTATTGCTAATCCATTGCTTCATGTGTTCGAAAAATTTGTCTGCTCAACAACGTAAATAACGCAATGAATATTGTTGAACTGTCAAAATGAAACCCGTTCCTACTGTTACTGTGTTACGTAATTACCCCGCTGGTCCTCTATTATTTTTGCCCAACGCCAAAGAAGGGTTGTGTTATTCGCACGTAGCTTTGCATGAAATAGCATGCACTACCATGACTTCGTCTGCGGGAAATTTCTTGTTCTCCCAACACACCCTGTCGCATCGCATCACCTGCTTGGGCTGCTCGCGCTATCACTTTGTTCTCGCTTAGCGTTCTTTCTAACTTTTTTTTCTTTTTGCTCGGCTCCTAAGGCTCATAGCGTGATGATAAATAGCCTCTAGCCTTCCTCAAGAATTGGGTTATCAAATGCAAAAAGATTTTTTCAAATCCGACCGGTAGTTCCAGAGATTACCCCTTACATCAGTGGCGTAGCTAGGTAACAAAAGGCTCTGGGGCAAAAATAAACTAGGGCCCCAACTAAACTATTTAAAATCGTTTGTTCCGTATTCGTCGTGTTCCGAATTCAACGTACTTCAGATTTGTCGTAATCCAGATTCGTCGTACTCCAGATTCGTCAAAAAATACAGGATTTTTTTCAAATAAGTTGCCATTATTAAAGTCGCGTTCCTGGAATCTGGTTTATTTATATTCCGAATGTGGAAGAAATTTTCACTAGTTCAATTTATAGTTTCTAAGTCAAAATCCGAGGGGCCCCCTGAGCTAGGGGGCCCCGGGGCACTGCCCCGTCTAGCCCTCCGGTAGCTACGCCACTGCCTACATACAAACTAACAAACAAATTTTACCTCTTTATAATATTAATTATAGATGAATGTTATAGAATTCTTTATTCCGTCGTAGCTTACAAGCGGCTGGATGTCTTTTAATGACTGACATGTTACCCCTTGTCGGTGGTTTTTCGAAAAATTCAATAAATATGGCGGTCCTAAGATGACATATTGTCAAAGTAATAATTATAATTTTTCTTAGGCTCTAATTTTGGGTTTGTTGGTATCATATGAAAGGGCTCATCGTGGGTTTTCAAACTTCTACCATGCGCGATAGGTCAAATCAAATAAAAAAATTGAATAGAAAAAAAAGAAGAAGAAAGAATAGGTCAAATATCTTCTAATTTACGAGTACTTACGTCTTTTTCTTCTGGCTTTTTTAGCCACCATTTGTCCATTTCTTCCCTTGGTCTACCTCTTTTCTTGTCTCTGAAATGTTCATCATAATAAGTTAGGTACCTTCTGGAAATAAAATGATTAGTAAAATATAATTTAATTTACCTACTGTTCAATGGATTTAATTCTTTGTCAAGGTGTACATGTCCAACAGGTTAATACTTCCATACTGCAAAGTATGCCTATAGAATAATATTAATTACACGCTGCGCAGTATTACTTCTAATTGCCCTTGGGACAATTTATTTATTCATCTCACGTACTGTGTCTAGCTAGGTTTTACAGCCAGCGTTTCTTGGCTTAAATTAATAAATTCTGCAATTAATAAGCTACTTATTTCGACATTTTGATTTATACTCTTTTTAAGTCTAGAAATTTGTGAAAATAAATGCCACAAAATGGTTAAGTAAATATCTACCTAGATACTTATTTAAATTATTCCAAAATGCATTTTTATCGGGATTTATTTATTGATAAATTCTAAGCAGGTACCAGAAAGTGAAAATTCGGAAAAAAACTCGCTTGTTTTCCTGGAAGACTTCAATAAAGTAATTCAGATAATCTAAAAGGCTTTTCTAAAATTACCGCTAAGGATTAGAACTTCACAAAGATTAAAGTTTTCGCTATTACTTGGGAGTCAAAGCAAGTCTCGAGTGAAAAGGCTACGTCTGCTATCAACAGACGAGATATTTGTAAAACGCAAGCCCAAAAACAAATAATAAATACGTAAAACAATCCGACAGACACAAGTTTCTATAAACGTACGAGGGTCATTCAATAAATACTTAGCCTACAAAAAGTAAACGAAAATTTTGGAAAAGTGGCAATTTATTTTTCAACATAGTCTCCTTTTAGTTCGATACACTTAGCCCAGCGATGCTCCAACTTTTTTAACCCGTCCGAAAAATAGTTTTTGTCAAACTCTGCAAAATAGGCCTCCGTGGCGGCGATGACCTCCTCATTCGATCCATATCTATTCCCGGCGAGTGATTTTTTCAGATTAGGAAACAGAAAGAAGTCACAAGGGGCCAAATCTGGAGAATACGGTGGATGGGGCAGCAATTCGTAGCGTAATTCGACCAATTTGGCCATGGCAACGGCAGACGTGTGAACCGGTGCGTTGTCGTGGTGAAACAGCACTTTTTTCTTCGCCAGATGGGGTCGTTTTTTCTTTAATTCGGCGTCGAATCGGCCTAATAAATCGGCATAGTAAAGCCCTGTAATTGTTTTACCCTTCTCGAGGTAATCGATGTAGATCACACCTTGTGAATCCCAGAAAACGGTGGCCATAACTTTTCCGGCCGATTTTACAGTTTTCGCCTTCTTTGGAGCACGTTCCCCGGTCTGGATCCATTGTTTTGATTGCTCCTTGGTCTCTGGTGTGTACCAGTGGATCCAGGTTTCATCGACGGTCACAAAACGACGCAAAAACTCCGCTGGATTCATCTTAAACAGCGCCAAACACGTCTCCGATGTGGTCTCACGGTTGCGCTTGTTTTCTGGTGTGAGTAAACGCGGCACCCATCGCGCCGACAGCTTTCTCATGCCGAGTTCCTCGTGAAGAATATGATGCACTGTTCCTTCTGAAATGCCTACAGTCTCAGCTAGCTCCCGAACCTTCAATCGGCGATCTGCCAATACGAGATCATGGATTTTTTTAATGTTTTCCTCCGTAGCAGCTGTTTTCGGTGCACCTGGACGTGGTTCATCAAAAACCGACGTACGGCCACGTGCAAACTCGTTGAACCAATTCTTGACGGTGGCCATCGATGGAGAAGAGTCACCGTACACAGCATCCAAGCGCTCTTTGATTTCGATGCGCGTTTTCCCTTCCAAAAATAGGAATCGAATCACCGAACGATATTGCTCTTTTTCCATTTTTGTAAAACCGATCGACACGTTCGCTTCCATAAGTTGTCAAATTAAAACAAATGAAGGGATTGGAATGAAAATTTGAAAAAAGAATTAAAAAAGAATGTGCTACACTGTGGTAAAACTCTTTTGAAACTACAGCGCCCTCTGGCGATGAGGCTAGGTACTTATTGAACGCCCCTCGTACCTTTAATCAATGGTCTCAGAGGTAATTCAACCTAGAATTGTATTCTATAATTAATTTAGGTACTTCTACCAATAACTGGTATAAAATGAATTCAAAGCATAATCGATATGCATAATGGTTGTCATTCTTCAAAAAGTGTAACGCAGGTAAAGAGTAACGAAAAAGTTGAAACTAAAAAGTGACGCCTACATTTGTTTCAGAGCAAAATGACTCAAGGGGAACATAATTATAAGCGGACAGAAGGACATGTTTTAAACTTTGATCATCTCGTGTTTTGGGTGGGGAACGCTAAAACTGTAAGTACATTTATTTTTATTTTTTTATTTAATATTTATTATGCCAACTAACTTTGTTTTCGGAGGTGTTCTTTGAGGGCGTGAATGTTTTCATGAATATGATCAAGTTTTACAGTGAGACTAACTCTGGCATATCGAATCTGTTTCAAAGATATTACTTTTTCATTAAGAGGGCGTATACGGGTGTAGCGCCACTCCTTTAAAAAAATATTATCTCGTTACTAAGAAGGCATTTTGAATAACGGCTCAATAAGCACCCTCGGTGTGTCTAGAATTTTCTAATACCTTTTATAAACTTACATATTGAGACACGAAGTAACAAAATACGATCTAGAGGAATATGGCCGCTTTTCGTTAGATCGAATTTTGTTGTTTCGTGTCTCAATATGAAAGTTTAAAAAAGGTATTAGAAAATTCTAGACACACTTACCGAGGGTGCTTATTGAGCAGTTATTCAAAATACCTTCTCAGTCACGAGATAATATTATTTTAAAGGATTGGCGCTAGTGGACCCGTGTGCGCCATGTAGATCTTTGCTTGACATTTCTGTTAGTAAATGATAAATAATTTTATTTCTGTAAGTACATAGTTTTGTATAAACACTTTACACGTCAATCATATTTTGTTAAACTAGATGAGTTCGGCGTTCCCTATCTGACTACTCCGAGAAGAAAGGCCGAAACAAATTCAGAGGTCACAGTCTCTTTTAAATTTCTTAGACATAATCTTGGTCAGATCATGTTAAGATCATGTAGATTTGTGTGTGAAATGGTCACAAACCAGATTTAATGAGTTCTTTCATCTTCTAGCATGTAGGGTTTGAAAGCACTTTTGAAAGATTATTGGCATCCGTCTAGCCCAAGCTAGAAGGATGCCAATCATATTTCAAAAGTGCTTTACGTTTGTGTGTTCTGTCTGGGTGTACCTACTTATTTGGCATCCTTCCAGCTAGGCCTAGCTAGAAGGATGCCAAAGAACTTTAAATCAGTCTTTACATAGAATTTGTTCGTTTATTATTATAATGCTGATTTTTTTAACTGGTAGCCAGTAGAGCTAATGGCTTGAGAATAGGATTAATAAAAATAACTGATAAGATTTTTTATCTTTCTAGGCATCAAATTATTTCATAACACGCCTTGGCTTCAAGCCTTTGGCAGTACGTGACGCGACAGAAACCAGACCGGTGCAGTCCTATGCTGTGAGATTAAACCAGGTACAATTTTATGGTACTTATGTAGACTCTCTCATGTGGAGAAGAGCTATACGAGAACAACTTATAATTGCCTTCATCCATCAGTTCCAATTATCTCACTTCTGGGTGTTCTCTCTTGGTGTACTTTCTTGCCATCTTTCTATGCTTCTGTTTATTCAATTCAATTCAATTTAATTATATAATATAGGAAAAATAAACATCCATATTGTATTAGTATTAAAAAAAAACTTAGAAAAATAAGTTAGTAACATTAAAATCACAAAAAAATTAAAATTACAATCAAAACCAGAAATTAAATTACAATCAAAATCAAATTTCCAAACAAAATTTAAATTACAATAATAATCAATCAAAATTATAAACATAATCAAAAATAAAATTAAAGTCAATATTACATTAGAATTAAATGAAAAAATTAAATAAATTACAAACAAAACAAAATTAAATCAATATGAAATCAAATTAAAATGAATTCAAAATTATGTCAAATCAAATTGAAATTAAACTAAACATGACCATAACTTAACTTCTCTACCAATAATTCAATTTATTATTTTTTTATATATTTTTTTTCTTTTTTTCTTTTCTTTCTTTCTTTTTTCTTCTTCTTTTTTTATGGGATTCTGAAAGGAATATCCAGTCAGTAAAATTAATACCAGTGCAGACTACCCAAGGTGCAGGCATAGAATAGTGTTCTATGATGCAGTGTGGTCGACGTGCTTACTTGTACATGTAAAACCTACCCGCATCCTAATTGCATAACACACTATCAATCACAATCTGAATCATTTTGAAGGAAATATCCTGAAATATATGTATATGCTTCTTATGTTCGATTTTTTTTCTGCTCAACGATGTAACTAACGCAATGAATATTGTTGAACTGTCAAAATGAAAGCCATTCCTGCTGTTGGCATGATGGTTAGAGTGTTACGCAATTAACCCACAGTTTAGTAAATTATAGACTATTGCATGCCCAACTGACAAAGTAACTTTTACCTCAACTTTTTTCCTAACTCCTTTGAAACAGATCACAATAATATTTGAATCACCCACTGCTCCCGAGGGCGAGATATCCAAGGACATTATAGCCCATGGTGATTTCGTGAAGGATGTGGCTTTTGAAGTACAGGACCTGGACGAACTGGTCCGCAGGGCTAAGGAGGGTGGAGCAGAGATCCTCAAGGATGTAACTGAGGAGGCGGACAAACTTGGGGTTGTGAGATACGCTGTGTTGAGAACGGTAAGTAAGGATTATAAATCACTAGCTTTTGCCCGCGGCTTCGCTCGCGTTAAATTAGACTTTGACTATAAATTCGGGTTATAATTCAATCATGATTCGAAAGACACGTGGCGCCATCTATTATCATAAGAACGTTATTGTTGTTTTCCTCGGGAACAGTACATTTTTGCGGGATGAAAGGTACCCTATGTCCGTTTCAGTACACCTGACAAAGTATATGCAAAATTTCAGAATTTTCGGTTCAGTGGTTTAGGCGGGAAAAGGTAACAAACAAACAAACTTACTCTCGCGTTTATAATATTAGTTAGGAAGTTAGGAAGTTAGGATTAGGATTATTACTACATATTGCACCTTCGGTAGGACAAGGGCATAACCGACAAAAAATCGAAAAATGACTTAAGTTTGCCAAAGTGCTTTTAAAAGTCCCTTTTATCCGGAGGAACAAAGACCCGTATCAATATAAACTTAATGCCGCCAGAGGGCAACAGTGCCCTTGTCATATTGGTGCATTTTTTTGACTATCCTGGCACGACAAAATCTTAAAATGGCTCTCCTGAAAATATCACTAAAAGTGTAGTTATGCCCTTGTCCTACCGAAGGTGCTATATTATAAAACAAAATCCCCCACGCCGCGTCTGTCGGTCTGAACGCAATAAACGTAAACACTACGGATTTACATACAGTTTTCATCAAAGGACGGAGGGCTTCATGAGGAAGGTTTAGGTGTATAATTCATTACGTTTTTGTGTAAATTAGCTGAAACATGACGATGATTGTTGAAGATGTCGGAAAAAATCATGCCGACTGAGAGCTTTACTGGCGTGCGCCGCGTAAACCAACAGTATATGAAAACCCCGGTAAAAATCCCGGTAGACCCAGTACGTTCCCGTGGGATATAATATTTTCCGACAGCCACGCGGGCGAAGCCGCGAGCAAAAGCTAGTTTGCTACAAAATGAAGACTTAAATTTAGTACCTACGGTCAGCGACGAAAGTCGATTACCACTGCTAATTTTACACATCATCTAAATTGACACAAAATGATTCGAAACATTGTAGGTATTTCAGCATTTCATAATTATAATAGCTAAGAGTTAATAATGTCATACCTAAATGTACCAGCAGTTAATATTCTTTTAATTTTACTTCTATTTCGATTTTAATTAAAATCCTTTCGGTATTACCCCCATCTAAATATTTAAATCATTCATTAGGTAAGACTAGAAAAACAGAACTGTTCATCGATTTTTGTCTCTGACCGTACCTAACCACTCCACTTGCTTTGGACGATTTGTTGTGATGGTTGTGATTCTTAAGAGTTCTTTACGCTATTAAAGAACAGGAAACAGCACCCTAATTACGTAACACACTATCTATCACAATCTGAATCATTTTGAAGCCTACTGCTAATCCATTGCTTCATATGTTCGAAAAATTTGTCTGCTCAACAACGTAAATAACGCAATGAATGTTGTTGAACTGTCAAAATGAAACCCATTCCTACTGTTAGTGTGTTACGTAATTACCCCGCAGGAGGAAGTCTAGAGGAAATACTGGGTGTAATTTTAAACACCATCGACCTCTTAAGCGGTCATTGTACTCATCATTATTAAATAATCATCATCATGTCATCATTTTTATTTTATTCTTTTATTTAATTATTATTTAATCGTGCTTTGTATGTTGTGTTATGTCTCTTGTGTTCACCAAATAAACGTTTTATCTATCTATCTATCTATTACTTTATTATTACTTTACTTTATTACTATTACTTTACTTTACTTTACTAATATTATAAATGCGAAAGTAAGTTTGTTTGTTTGTTTGTTACCTTTTCACGCCTAAATCACTGAACAGATCATCCTGAAATTTTGCATATACGTTGTCAGGTGTACAGAAACGGACATACGGTACCTTTCATCGCGAAAAAAAGTACTGTTCCCGAGGAAAACAACCTCGATCGAAAAAAATAATAGATGGCGCCACGTGTCTTCCAATCATGATTGAATTATAACCCGAATTGATAGTCAGTCTAAATTAACGCGAGCGAAGCCGCGGGCAAAAGCTAGTCTATTATAATCATCTTTTACTATGGTGCCAAACCTAAAATCGCGAAAAAATAATCAACTGTTTTCTTTAATTATGTTCGCTAAACTCGTCAAAATGTAGGCAACAGCTGATATTTTTTTCACGATTTCTGGTTTGGTCCCATTATAGTAAAAGTTGTTCACAATGATGAGCAAAATGACCACTTAAGAAGTTGATGGTGTTTAAAATTACATCCTGTATAGTTTTTCTATTAGGTTTATTAAATTTTTGTGGCCTTTGTTCTAGTCAATTTTACGTTCAGTTTAAACAATTTTGTTTGCATAAAACGGCTCTATTTAACAAAAGCTTCTTTGGCATGGCATCAAAAAATATTCAGCAAAATACCTATTGACATTCTGAGCAATAAAGAACTTCCAGTATTTAAAAAAAAATACGTAAATTTTTAACTGAGAAAGCATACTACACGATCCAAAATTTCTTGAATCATTGATTAAATTGTTGACCATGTATTAATTTTACTGTATATTGATATTTTGACATTTAATAACTAAATTTGACATGTAAAATAATTTTAAATGTACTTATTGCCACTACATAATTATTGTATGCCTATTAGGCAGGACATATTGGAATTTTATTTATTGTTTAGACCTGTAACTAACATATGCCCACAATAAAATATTTTGAATTTGAATTTGAATTTCAGTATGGAGACAACACGCACACGCTCATTGACCGCAGCAAGTATAAAGGAATATTGTTGCCGGGATTTGAACCTTTAGAAGACGATATCTTGAACAAATCATTGTAAGTACATAACTATCTATTTATTTCTTAACATAAGTACCTAGTGTAGAATATCGTTTATTTTCACCGAAAAGTTATGCAGAGGTGCACGCACCTATAGTAGATCGATATAGGTACCCACATTTCACAAGTAACTGTTTAAGTAAGTAATAAATTATAATAATAATATATTAAGTTTATTGATCCAAAGATAATAGACACAGGTTGTATACTAGTTACATACTAAGGGCCTCTTTCACCATCTCCAAGTAAAGCGTTGATTAGTTACTTCCCGGTTAACGTTATTTGGCAAGTAAAAGTTACGAGTATTTTTTGTCAATTTCACAAACGAAAATAAAGCTTCGAGTAACAACTTACTGGTTAAGTGAATGATGTAACGAATCATACGTTACATTCGTACAATAATATGTCAATGTTACTCGTCAAACGTCATTGGTTGATTTTTTATTAGTTAATGACGTAACAGAAATCGATTTCAGGGTGTACACGGGTATGGTTACCTATTGTTTAGAAGTTAGGTAGTCTTTTTTTTAAAAGTTGTTTTTTGTTTGGGTTTTTTTTGTGTTGGTTTGTTTGTTAATAGTAATATCACTTGAATAATGAAAAAAATACCACTCAGCTTTGCGATTTAGGGATTATTTTATGTTTTATAAAGTTAAGCACTTGGTTTATTGCACACCTCGATAGACGAAATTAAGCAAAAAAAAAAAACTGTTTCCTCTAAGTCCATAAAATAATCAACACGGAATTTAAATACTCGAATCCAAGGTACTCGTTGCGCTGTAGAATATTTTGATTCATCCAATTGGTGACCAATCAAGTCAAATAAATCGATTTTTATTCATACATTTTAAAATAATCGTTGGTATATCTGATAAGTACCTACACGTTGTCGTTTTTGACAACGCACAACTTTTAACTGTAAAGTAAATACGCTATTTGGCAGATGTCGTGGCAAGTAAGTTACGGGTCAGTTAAATCTTATGATTAGTGCTACTCGAACGTCGTGAAATCCGCACATGCAGTTACGGGTGACTTTAACTGGCGGTTAGCCTGCTTGACACTTTACTTGAGGGTGGTGAAAGAGGCCCTAAGACTACGAGCCCGTTGTTTGATCAGTAGTCAAACACACTAATAGTTAAAATGCGTTAGTTAAACTAACAATTTGTTAAAAATTACAGAAGTAGGTATGTTGTTTGACAAGGTTAAGCTAACTACAGTTATAAAAATTGACAATTTGCTATAAAAGTTAACTATGCGCAAACAAAGTAAGTACTTAATTAAACTACAGGGGGCCTAGACAAAATCCCTTTTCTGTAAGCGTTAACGCCAACGGAAAAATCAAATTGTATGGAGTTGACATTTGCTTACCACGTGACATTATGGATCTTTTCCGCAGGTAATGTCATTGCCATACATATTGACGTTAGCGTCAGGCGTTAACGCTATCAGAAAAGTTTTTGTCTAGGCCTACAGATTAGTTGACAGCTATTGACTATTGTCAAGTGACTAATTGTTAAATTGACTAATGGTCATGTTTAACTATGTAGCAAACAACGGGCCCTTAACCAACTAACAATGGACACAAGGGGATAAAAATACCACCACCATCAGATACTATTTAATAATAAGTAATAATGATTAATATTTTTGGCCCAATTAATTTAGCATTGGAATACGAAACAATGCACTAGGTAGGAATAACGTAATTTTACGTACCTACCTAAGTATTTTTTTCAATTTGAACGTATTTTATTTGGCTTTAGAAATTCTAATAATAAGTTTTGACATAGTAATGATAATTTACTACGCTAGGGTACGTATTTATTTCACCTTCAACATGATCAGTGTTTAAAAGATTAAATAAATAATATTTTGTACTATATGTTAAGACATGTTGCGTACTTCGGTAATAATATTATTATTTCTTTGGTATTGTTCGTCGAATCGTTGAGCTCCTTAAGTCCTGACTTCCTGAGTCGAGCTGCACGATTACTGACAAATGCGTGCACTGACTGGACAGGTTCACTCAATCTGTGTGGTACTTTCCTCAAAAGACCATTTCAGATACCAATCTGCATGGTCATCGCATGACCTGACCAAGATTATGTCTGGACTTTAAAAGAGACTGTGACCTCTGAGTTTGTTTCGGCCTTTCTTCTCAGAGTAGTCAGATAGGAAACGCCGACCTCATCTAGTTTAAAAAAAACATGATTGACGTGTAAAAGTGTTTATACAAACCTACATACAGAAATAAAATCATTTATCATTTATCATTATCTACCTACCCAAATACGCAACATGTCGTAAGATTTTATAATGAAAGAACAATGAGCGCAAAACAGAATCAAATACTTTTGTTATTTTTAACCCTCCTACTGCCCTTTCACAACGTGAAGAACAAGTATAAAGGGTCGTTTCAATTAGGGCATTGGGGTTACATTCATTCATTAACCATTTTCAAAAGACAAAACTAGATGGCGCTGTTCTAAATAACGCAAAAGGTTAATGATACGAACAGGATTTTTTTTTTGATATTTTTTTTACAAAATGTATGAAATTCACTATTGGCTAATGATTTTATTGCATGGATATGGGTTCTATCAGTGTACTGTTTTGTTATTTCCAGACCCGCAACTAATCTGATGTTTATAGACCATGTAGAAGGCAACATGGTTGATGGAACACTTGAGGATTCCTGGACATGGTATGAAAACAATCTGAATATGCACAGGTGAGAATAGAAAAAAAAAACTAAAATGCTACGAAATTGTTCATAATTAGGTACTAATTTCAGCCAAATCCTTTCACCCGTTTTAGCGTGATAGCATAACAAACAAACAAAGTCACTTTCGCTTTAGAATTGTTTTTTTTTTACCAGATTCTGGTGTGTTGACTACAAACATGATATTACTCAATATTCCTCCATCAAGTCCGCATCGGTAATCAACAGGGATGAAAACGTTCTCGTGAGTGTTGTTTTATTTAATGTGAAAGGGAGATAGTAGTACTACACGTGTCCGATAGATGGCGCTGCGCCGATGACGCGAATTTTTGAATCGCGGTGTTAAGATTCTCCCCGTTTGAATGACCCTCCCCGATTTCCAACTTTTCGGCATCGCTTCTCGGCCTTTTGGCTAAGATCAAAGTGTAGTATCTGTTCTTTTCAGCTTAATATCTGAAAGTTCCCTCACTGAGGGACCAGTATATTAAACTGATTTTTGTAAGCTGACGGGATGTTCGGGGCTCGCTCCACTCCCGTCGCGGGTCGGCCCGGCATTGCAGTGCCGCCGGGATCGGCCCACATAATACTCCTAAACATTACAGTACTCTTGGTGAAGTTAGAGATGAGACGTACTAGGTAAAATGCGTAGAGTCTTAGAAGTACGCGTCCGCCTAAATACTTATTCCAAAAACTAGGTCCACGAGTATTTAGGCGTCTCTAGTTTATTGACGTTTCCATAGCTAGCGAGTCTTCGTAACATCGAGATCGATTAATCGGAGTAGGGTATTTTCGGTGTATGGATTATTAACGCATGTTCTACGCGCTGGTATTCGTATCTTTTCTACATTTTAAAATATATGTAGGTACTTACTTAAAATTAAATCTTATTGAAAACTTCCCTTCATACTTTACCTACAGGCTTAGGACTGTCAGCTTATTTTATAAACATGATATTAATAGAAACATAGAAAAAAATATTGTTGGTACTTATCAGAGAAAAGCTGGCGTATTTAGAAGGTTTCAATTGATTTTATGTACAAAATCAAATTTTTACATCTATTTACATGATTAATGTTTTTTTTGTGTATTTTTTTTTTTTTTTTTTGTGTTTTTTTTTGTTTTTTTTAAGTAAATATATTTATGTTTTTTCTAAATGTTTATTTTGTTTTCTTTTATAAACAGTATTTGCTTCACCTTTCTAACACCTAAACGTGTTCGTCGGTCGGACAGAATATTTCCTGCAACAGAAAATAGTCGCTCGCAAGGCACACTGGTAGCTAGTGCATTTTGTTTGAGCCGAGCCAATATGGCCAAGTGGGGATATGAATTTTTGTTTTGAAACCACCACTGCAATGGAGAATCATTAATGTTCATGACTTTGTCATCCAAATACCGCTGTACTTCTACAACAGCCCTGGCGTAAGCAGTACCAGCCGGCCGAATGTTTTGCATTTTTTTGTGGTAATGCTTCCAGATGGTGTCATCTCTTTCGAACATGACTTCATTTGCTTGTTGATCAACTTGATTATCTCTTCCAGTTGTAGCTTCAGCTTCTCTTATAAGATTGGTCACTAATCCTATTACATGTTTTTTAGTGTTATCTGCCGTTGCCTCGTTTTCAAAGTACAGCTTATAGCGAGGGTCAAGAAACATGCATACGGTGTATGTCCGGCTATTTTCTAATGTCGAAAATCTTGACACCAGTTCGCCATAAAGATCTGTTCTCACTTTTTCAACTTCATCAGGCAGGGGCTCAGCATCATTCAGTATTAGTTCTACTAACGAAGATTTTAAAGCAGTGGTTATGGGAATCACAGCGCTCCCCGTTACATACTTTTGCCCGCTCATTTCTTTTGTTACTTGTTCGCAAGGTTTCAATACTAGAAGTAACTTCTCAATGACGACCCATTCATGTGGCGTTAATAAAGTCAAACCTGGATTAAGATTCGACAAGGAACTATTTATTTCTTCTTTAATTTCAATGAACCTATCCAGCATGTAAAATGTGGAATTCCAGCGAGTTGATACGTCTTGTAGCGGTCTTTTTATATCTTTACCAGCTTGTTGTTGATATTTTTTCAACTTATCCCAGCCTATGGTGCTTTTTTTAAAGTAAGAAACTATAGCCTTCACTTTGCAGGTGATAGTGCTAACATCTTCATTATTTAATGCCTTTTGTACAGCTAGATTTAAAGTATGCGCGTAGCAACTAAAATGTCGCCAGCCTAAACATTTTTCGATTGCATACTTTATATTGGAACCATTGTCTGAAATAACGATTAATATTTTTTCTTCAATGTTCCATTCTTGAACAATTCGTCGAAGTTCTTGGGCTAAAACTGTGCCGGTATGCGAACCTCCGTCCAATGCACAGCATTCTAAGAGATGCGATTGCAAGACCATGTTCTTGTCTATAAAGTGACCTGTTACGGCCATGTACCAGTCATTTACACGAGATGTCCACATATCTGTAGTAAGACATATCGATTCCACTTCAGTATCAATTATTTTCTTGATTTCTGTTTTAGTTTCTTCGTATAGTGAAGGCAACATATTATTTGCAAAATATTTGCGAGATGGAATTACATAATTTGGAAATGCAAAATTAATTAACTGTTTAAATCCTTTGTCTTCCACTATGGAAAATGGTTGTAGATCATATATGAATAAATTCATAATATGACGATCGATATCTTTTTTTATTTTTGAGCAGTCTCTCCGCAAATACGAGGTTATATTTGTAGTAGTTCTTATTAATCTCGATGAATTACCTTGAACGTTTGCAGAGGCCGTTTCTCGAGTAGTTGTTGAAGTTGATGGTAAAGGTTCTGGAAGTGATGGTTCTACCTGCTCCATTTGTTCGTTTTCTCTGGGCACTAAACGTATAGTACCATGTCGTCTCTTCAAATGTTTCGTCAAATTCGACACTGATGCCTTAAATGAAATGTCCATTTTACATATTTTGCACTGTGCTTTATAGTCCCCTTTATCGTCAAAATGATCCCATGCGATACTTCTCTTTGGAGCCATTGTTAATTTAAAATTAGAATTAGATAAATAAACAATACTTAAACACCATAACACACTTTAACAAGTCAAACAAAAGTATCTAAGTTCTTTAAACACCAAAATTCACTTTTAATCTCAAAAAGTACGTTTACGTAAACAATAGGTACCGTTCCTGTGACGTATTGTGACGTACTGATTTAAAACCAAACATTGCTAAACATTTTCATAGAATTTTGTTTTGGTAGTACTTACTAAAGTAAAAAAATGAGTTATCGTCATAAACAAACGCTTGCACGCTGCTTACCAAAGTAATAGTGATTCTATTGGTATATACATTAAGGTTTAGAAACGCAAAACAAATAAATCGACTCGCAAACTTCGAGTGCCGAACCGAACGTCTCCGAATGTCACCGGAACTGACCGAGCTTGTGGGTCGCAAACTTGCATCTACACGCGAGTTAGTGTCAAACGCCATACGCTTAAATACTCGAGACGCGTTTAGGTACTGCGCTCGGAATAAGTCTTTACGCGTCCAGCCAAAAACCTATTCCGAAAACCTATTCCAGTATATACGTCTCACCTCTAGGTGAAGTAAGAGCGACCCTACCATAGAGTGATTCTTGCACAGCTCACAAACTGTATGAAAGATCACCGCGAAGAAAAGTATGGATCAGTTTTGTTAAAACAACGTTCCTTTTAAACATTATGTAACATATTTTTACTTAAAGTATTAAACTTTTACGTAGGTAGATTTGAAATCCAAGACTTGGTCCCTCCATATTGATGGGCACGGGAAACCGATAAGAATGCCAGAATTAAAACATCGTGTTATATATGTATTGGATTCTAGCATCAATCGTTGGACTGTCTGTAATTCTGTATGTATTTTTCAGCTGTCCATGAATGAAGCAGCAAAAGGGTTGAGACCAAGCAAAGCCACTGAATTCGTGAAGAGTCTAGGAGCTTCAGGAGTTGTGCATATTGCTCTATACACCGATGACATTGTTGCTACAGTGAGTTCACTTTTCTTTTTGGTCACCTAGTATAATAAACAACACGCCTATTTTCTCCGGAGAGTTTTTTCTCAACGGTATTTCGCACATCTACATTTCGCCAGTTATGATCGTCCGTATGTAAGCGTAATGGGGGGAGTCGATTGTTACACTTGGTGCTGACCGAAATTCCTAATAGAAATACCCAATAACGGTTTGCCCTACCCTGCCGTAGAATGAAACCAGTAGTTTTTTTTCTAGTTGACCGTGAAAACTTAGAGTACGAGTACATTCTGAAATACGCCATAATAGCTCACAGCGCTCACATCAATAATTTGCGGTCCTATTTAGATATCACGATTATGAGCTTAGGCACATTACAGCTGAGAGCTGTCAACAATTCGGAACGCTCGTGAACGCGCTCAGTGCTCGGTCAACGTCTACACCAAACCTTGCACAAGAAGGAAATTTAGATATTTTTTTGAAAATGTAATTTTTACGCATTGGCACTTCTGTTTTGTTGGTTGAGATATGAGACCAAAAATGCGACTAAAAACAACTCAACAGCACAACGCACAACTGTTATTTTTAACAGCGTTCACGATGACATTAATATAAGGCATGGTTGGCGTTATCGCAAGACGGCACATGTCATGACGATTGACGATTCACAGGATATCGTTATCGCGCTCACGTTAATTCGGAACGGGTATAAGCACGCTCAAATCGATTACGGTGCAATTCGGAACGTTACCTTAGTTAAACTGTCGACGTCGGGAGGGGGGTGGGGAAAATGGCGGGAATAACACGAAGGAAACTAAAACAAAAATATAAAATAATTGAAAATAATGGAAATCGTTGTCATGAAATATGGAAAATAAGTACCTAGCTTAGTATTCTTTGTTCTTTGTATCAATTTGTACCTGGAAAAGTGGAAACCTAAATTATCAAGCCCTAACCAAAGATTGATTTTAGCGAGTGAATTAAGTGAAAGTGTTGTGCTAAATAATACCTCCCGCCGCTTGACAGAATTATTAAAAAATAAGACTTGTTATCGAGCAATATATAAATATATTAAAAACACTTTCGAAGAAATTTAGTGAAGGAAATTAAATAAACTAGACTTTGCAAAAGGTCTTAGCAACCAGGCCATACTTATATAAAAAAAAAAGTAAACTGTCAATAGTATGAAACCAACTTCGCGTAAGCTTTCACAGTGAGATTTTTACAGAATTGACCGGTAGGACACGAAACTAGGTATTGGCTACTTGATGATTATTTAACCTGCGCTATTTTCTCTGTTACACACACCGTCCACAAGCAAAAACGTTGATTGCTTGATTACATTAAGCGTATGCAAGGCGCCTAACAATATTTATGTTTAACCCACAGATGCGAAACCTAAAAGCCCGTGGCGCCGACATACTGGATTGGCCCCCGACGTACTATGACTTGATCAGAGAGAAACTGAAGCACAGCTCAGTCAAAGTCGCCGAGAGTATCGAAGCGTTGCAGGAAGGTCGCATTCTGATCGACTTCGATGAACGGGGCTATATGCTGCAGGCTTTTACTAAGCATCTGCAGGCGCGACCGACGCTGTTCATTGAAATAATTCAGAGAAGGAACCATAGGGTTTGTACCTTTTTAGTCACAGTATATCATAGCCCACTGCTGGGACACAGGCCTCCTCTTTTCGAGAGGGAGTGTGCTGTAATCCACCCCGCGGGCACAGTGCGGGTTGGTAGATGTTAAATGTCTTCGAATTTTGATTCTAGGACATGCCGGTTTTCACACAATGTTTTCCTTCACCGTTTGAGAGCAGTGGTGATGAAATTATTTACACAAAGTAAAGCGCTTGTTGGGTTCGAACCCACGACCTAAAACTCGTAAGTCGTGGCCGGTACCACTGGGCCACCACTACCCTCAACACAGACGTTAGTCCCAGCACAGTCAACAAATTAATAAACTAGAGTCGCAAAATGCAGACAAAATTATATTTTCGCCCTATGCAAGCATTTTTCATGTGTTTTGCTGTACCTATTTTGTGTACAAAATAGATTTAAAGAAAATGCTCCAAACAGACCTGCGGGGTAATTACGTAACACACTAACAGTAGGAATGGGTTTCATTTGGACAGTTCAACAACATTCATTGCATTATTTACGTTGTTGAGCAGACAAATTTTTCGAACATAATTATGAAGCAATGAATTAGCAATAGGCTTCAAAATAATTCAGATTGTGATAGATGGTGTGTTACGTAATTAGGGTGCTGCATCTTATCTCTTTTGTTCACTGATGTATTTATTTCTTATTATGCCTATCAACAGTGTACTGTACAATTTTATTCATTCAGCATGTGCTTCGAGCTTAGAGATTGCGGCAATGTTAACTGGTTAACCGTATTTTAACAACACAAGACAAAACCACCTTTAAATCAAAAAAAACTTTTTTACAAAAAAAAACAACAGACTTCCAAAAAAAACGTGAATAATAACTTTTATTTAGGAAGTCGGTGGCCAAAAACGAAAATACACAACCAAAGACACCGACTTAAACATACAATCAATATAACACACGTCAATATAAACTAAGTAGAAAAAATACGCAGTATTAAGGATAACTCAAAAACTACTGGTCAGAACTTGATCAAATTTAAATGGAACCACATGTGAAGCACCAGTGTTCAAAGAAAAAAAGAATCATCCAAATCGGTTCATCCAGAAAAAAGTTCTGAGCTAACACACATAAAAAAAAAAATACAGTCGAATTGAGAACCTCCTCCTTTTTATGAAGTCGGTAAAAAAATTGAGAACCTCCTCTTTTTTGTAAGTCGGTTAAAAAGTAGTCGGACTTTCAAGTAAATATTATTTCAGTGTTTTCAAACAAGATAAATATTTTGCTAATTATTGTTGTATTTCAGGGTTTCGGTGCCATGAACTACAAATGGGTGTTCGAAGCGATTGAACTGTTGGAGAAGAAGGAAATTAAGAACGACGACACTGAAGAAGCGAAGAAGAATGATGCAGCTTGATATTTAAAGTTTTGTTTTAATTTTTGTAGAGACACAATAAATAATATAATTGTAGCATTAAATAATAAGAAGCTTAACAAGAAACGAAACGGAAAAGCTGAAATCAATTTGTAACCTTTTAGAATTAAAATAAATCTACCCATTGTTTTTTGTCTATCAATAATATTAATCTAGATTATTTGTAATCTAGATTCATTTTATTGATAGACAAAACTTATAAACTTAAGAAAAGACGAGAGTTTTATTTATTTCAATTGTGAAGCCCAAGAGCAGTCGAGACCGACATACCTAATTATTAAAAAAAAAAAAAACCACTGAAAGCGAAGGGCCGTTATTTTGGTTCTAAAGTAAAAATTCGAAGCATTTATTGCAATTAAAGCAATAACAGGCACTTTTGTATCATCAAGAAGTCTGTCAGTCAGAAGGTTGAAGCTAGTTGACCATTCCAAAGCGTGGGTGGTAGATTCGCATGGAGAAGACCGGGCAAGAAACTCCGTGGAGGATTAATATCAAAACAAAACTATGTGCATATATGAGATACTACCTGTTACCCGCGACTTCGTCTGCAATCCAGGATGAAAAGTAGCCTATGTTCTTACCCAGGTCATGGTCTACTATGTGCCAAATTTCATCCAAATCCGTTCAGTCGTTTTTGCGTGAAAGAGTAACGAACATCCATCCATTCATCCATCCTCACAAACTTTCATATATAAAATATTAGTAAGATAGGATTAATAAATAGATTACAGATTGTTTTATTCTCAATTTTTAAGCTATTGCATAGCTTTTATCGCGGGCTTTGAGTGCGGCGACCGAATCAAGAAATTCCGTAACGAAAATAAAACCTAATACCCCCCACTCCGCCTACCGTGTAGCTCGGCCGAGCGTTCGCTTAACGTGTATGTATATGGTACGACTGTACTTGAATTAATATCAAAGAAAAAAAAATACTTACTGCATAAATAAAAAAATAAAAAAAAATTATAATTGCATAAGTTGATAAAAATTGCTCTGCAATAGCTTTACCGCGGCAGTCCCCGAGTGCCACACGTGTTTTTTATCTATATTGTGGTATATTGGGAGAAATTATGCACCTGTCTGATTGCTAACTTTTCAAACACGCACACGCCCAAGAAACATACCCTTTCAAATGTTCTCCACAATTTATTTTTATACTTTTCTACTTTTAAAATGTCATGGAAAATTCTAGAATCGTATAATAAAATCGATTGCACAACATTTTGTAACATAGAATGAGTGGCTGATAAATGTAAAATGGCCGACCGACCCGTACCGGACTCCGACTGCTACTAACGTGGGGTAGAGACAGCTGCCGTAGAAAATATATATTAAGTAGCTGTTCGCGCTATATGTTTTTTTTAGTAACTGTATTTGGAAAAGATTGTGAAGTATTTCTGTTAGGAATGCTGGCCAATACACGACAACAATTTAATAAATTATATATATTTTTTTTTTTAATAAATGTCTATCCTATCGTGGCCTTAGCTTTTCTACCGAATAGGAAGCTAATTTAGCCTGTTCCTAGTATATTTAGTAAAGGTGTTATGTATTCTAAATTTTACCTAAATTACCTACTAACGATTAAAATCAAATCGTCATGTAACAAAACACAGGTGCACTTTTTCGGGTTGATGTTTTCAATTACAAGTTTTGGATCTCACAAGTGCTTAGTGCTACTTTCGTTGTAACGCCCTTATTCAAGTTTTCCACGAAAAACACAATAACCTTATATTACTTCAGTAAGTAACTTACTGTATTTTATTAAACTTAGTTTTTCTTGGAATTAAAAAGTTTTACTGGGTACTTATTTCAGATTTTCAACCAATTTCCACCTAGTCGAGGAAATCTGCCTCCTAAACACCATTCCTAATACCAAAAAAAAATGCATTTTTCAAAGAAAACCCTCACTTTTCTTATCAAGTAACCAACGGTGAGCTCCTCTGTCTCTGTAGGTAACTAGGCTAATCATGAAGTGATGACGCTTCACCCCGCCTCTGTGCTTAACTTGCTTCGAAATCCAGTTTTCTATATCCAATCACATTTGCATTTTGTTTATCGCTTGATTTGCGCAGTGGGCTTAACTTGTGGACAAAATAGTAAGTAAATGTATAATAAAATGTTTTGTTCTAAGGTATGGTATGCAGTACGTAAGGGAATGGTAAACAAGGTCCCTGTTAGTTGTTTTGTAAACAAATAACGTCATAACTATTTTGTTTGTTACGCAGACTCCATCACTCTTACTGTAGGTACGCACGACATATGAAGCTATACATTTCCAGTATAAGCTGACTTCTCATTGGACGAAAAGCCTATACAATGTGAGGTCAGCAAAAATTGGAAATGTATAGCTTGATATGTCCTCGTGTGTACCTACCTTGGTAGTTGGTAAATAAAGGACATAAGTGTAGTACCTACTCATGAAAATGAACAAATTTTACTATGAAATCAACCCTGAAATATGAAAAAATAATCTGCTGTGCTATACACTTTGATCGTGTCAGTCAATCAGTAATTCAGTATTGCACTTTTGTATAGAACAGCTGATTATTTTTTTCATATAACATAGTTGGCCATACAAAAACCTGTTCATTTTCATGAGAAGGTGCTAGTGTAGGTACTACGCTCCTTCAATATGTCCCATTGAAGGAGCGTAGTACCCCTACCTGCCATCTATCTCTATAGGGTAGCGAGAGAAGTTATTTGGTGATTACCCACCCAAAAAAAAAGGAGGTTACAGAATCATACACTGAATCTATGATTACAGTTTGGGCGTCAATGCAGTGCCACGCTGTATATGTACTTTTACTTACTATATCTACTAATAATAGTTTGTTTGTTTTTTGGTTTGTTTGAACGCGCTAATATCTGAAACTACGTCAGATTTGAAAATATATTTTTGCTTTTGGTAGCCCAATTCTTGACGAAGGTTATAGGTAACATCATGCTACGACCCTAAGGAACCGAGCAAATAGATAAATTTACAGAAAGAACGCTAAGCGAAAATGAAGTAATAGCGCGGGCAGGCAATGGGATGAGATGCAGTGGGTTTGTAAGTACCATTATAAACATAATCAGCATATAATGTTCCCACTGTTGGGACACAGGCCTCCTCTCGGTGAGATAGACAGGGCCGTAATCCACCACGTGGGCCCGGTGCGGATTGCCAAGACCGATCACTGGGTCACCATGACTGCTCTCGCCTCGTTTCCTGCCCCTTCCTGCTTGCTCTCGTGTCTGCTCTCGTTAGTTCTATTTTGCATTAAAATACTGATAGGTATTTGTAAGCACCCACACAATCTGATAATAAAAAAATTCAAAAATTGCTAATTTAATATTAATCTATAGGAAATCTAGAAAAAATAAAGAAAATACGTTTATTTGCGGCAAACATGACACCGAGAAAGACCACAAAAAAGAACAAGCTGCGGGAAAATATGCGTCACATCCGCGCAAAACGGCCACCGCTCAGCATAATGCTACGAACCTATGCGAGACAGAGCCCCAGCGCTGATCGCTTTTCAGCGACAGCCGGCGTAAATAAAAAATAAAATTAATACACAATACCTAGTTCTAAATGTTTATACAAAACATAATGTTTACAAAATGGAAATGGAATCTGGGCCAATGGTGTTCTTTTAAAGGAGCCTAGTAACAAGCATTTACTTTTGATCATCGAATTTTGTCTACAATAACATTTTGGTAGCACTGTGTGACGGAGGCTCGCCCGCGACAAGTTGGGGACGGCGACAACATACGTCGGTAACGTAAACTTAGCTACGGTTCACACTGAGGACAGTATCCCGACCTTCAATTTTCTTCATCTGGGGAATGCAAGGCTTTATTGGAAGACTTACCCACTTTCTTGTCCTTTTAAGGGTAAATGGCTGTGTTATTAGGCAACTTTAGTGATACCTAAGTACTGTGTTTGTTACTGATATAGTGGTGAAGAGAAGTCCAAGGGGCTGGACAACATTGAAAGCCGCCTATAGAAATTTTACTAACAAACATAAATCGGCCTCCTAGCTAGCACGTATACTATGTGTTCTAAAAATTTGGGTACGTATATCCTTCAGATAATGTACAGAATGTACAGAGTATTTACTTTATTATGTATATATACCTAACAGTGGCGAAGGTTCCATACAACTCGATTCCTACCGGCTTTGAAAAATGGCACGGTCAGTATTCCATAGACAAATAATATAATCACATTAATAGTATGTACTCCGGCTTATCTCTTGCAAAAATTTACTCTTCGCTACTGATCTTCTTGCTGACTAAAACCCATCCGTGTTCCTTCAGTTGCCTGTGCGCTAGGGCCACGATAACTCTTTCGAACAATCCGCGACCCGGCAGGCATCGGCGCTTGCGGACCCCGTCAATGATGCTGACATCTTTTAGAGGCGCGCATGGAACACGACGCGCCGTCGACCCGAGTCTAGTCCTTACCGGACGGCGAGCTGCCCATTGCTCGCCGTCCGCAATCCCGCGCCTACGGTAGCCGGGAGTCGGCAATCGATTCCCGACGCCCAGGGTGTCTCCTCCTGCGGCGACTAGGGGCGTGAGCGCGCAACGATTGCCTCTTCCTGACGCGCTCCACCTCCTCCTTCGCGAGCATTACTGCTTCGCAGAAGGAGATGACGGCTTCCCATTCACTCTCGCTCCGTACCATGGCCAGGACCAGGGCCGGACGCGAGAGATCGCCGCCGCCGATCGCCGCCACGAGGACACGGCGGTACTCCGCCCAAGCGGGGCAGACCTCCACCGTATGCTCCACCGTGTCCTTTGTCGCTACTGATACCTAAGGGCGTATCAGTGAATAATATACATACTTAATTTGTTTATTTCGTTGCATTTGATGTTTGACTTGATTTTCTCAGATTTTTTTTTAAACAATTTTTATGTTCTGTATTTTATAAACTAGCAGTAACTGTAAGTACTCTTTCAAGCTTTTATTATAAAATATCTTGACTTTAACCGTTTTGTAATAAATTAACATGTCCTATCTAAGAGAACCGGGTGATCTGTAACTCAGGACACTTCTATATCAGACACCTTTCACTATTTAAGATTGTGCATTTTAAGAAGTATCTGTAATATGATGTTGAGTTATATAAAGATGTATGACTATGATTAATCAGAGGTTTCTTCGATTATTTAATTGTCATGCTCAAGAAACTCCAGCACCCTAATAGCGTAACACACTATCAATCACAATCTGAATCATTTTGGAGCCTATTGCTAATCCATGGCTTCATATGTTAGAAAAAATTGTCTGCTCAACAACGTTAATAACGCAATGAATGTTGTTGAACTGTCAAAATAAAAGTCATTTCTACTCTTAGTGTGTTACGCATTTACCCCGCTGATTCCTGATTATGTTTAACCCTTTATAATGACATCTAACATTAGTTATCAGCAATTCAGGATCATCAGTCCCCTCTATTCGACTGTTAGTGTAAATATTCGACCCCATGTAAACACAACTTTACATTTGTCTTGTTTTCTTGTAAAACTACTTAGGAGTCGATATTTTCTCGCTTCAATAAAAGCATCGGTTGGTTCTGGTATGTTTTAGTCTGAATACAGTGCTTGATTGAACTACATTCACATTTCATTGTTATTTACTTTTCTTCTTCGTGTACTGTTTTGAGGAGTTCCAATTAGGTACAATGGTAAGTAGAAAATTGTGTCTACATTAACTAATTTTTAAGACTTTATTGTACAACTGTAAAGTTTCGAATTTTGAAGTCACCATTATTAGGTATGGCTGTGGGACACGTTTTTCCCAAGTGTTAGAAAGGTACCAACAAACTGGTAGGTACTAGTAAGTACAAGGGTGTACTGTTTTCCTGGGGCAACGTTTATGACTTGACTTTGAACTATAAAATTGCAACATTCCAGCACAATCACTTTGGAATCCGATATCAGGAAATTGTATTTCGAAAAATTGCGCATCTTTCTGCTACATGAATAAAATCTGTTTTTTCAGACTACCTACACGGATAAGGGTAGAAAACCTGAAGCTGGGCGGTTCCTAGCTTTCGATCATCTCACATTTTGGGTGTCTAACGCGAAACAGGTGAGTTTTCTACAATCACAGTAATTAATAATTATGTGTTGTGCACAAGTCTAGTTAATTAATTTACATCGTCTTTCCCGCTAATCATATCAAGTCTTATAATATATTCTGCTGATCGCTCACGAAGGTATCAATCGATGAAATTAATATTCCGTAGTTTATATATCTAAAGGTTTGTAACTTATTATTATTATATATTATATTACATTATATTATTATTATATTATTATCTTAACTTTGTAACTTCCTTATCTACTTTTGTGTTGCTTTGTTTTTAAATATATTTTTTTTCTCGATTAAATCACAGGCTGCCAGCTACTATGTAACAAGATTCGGTTTTGAACCTCTGGCATACAGCGGATTGGAGACTGGTTCGAGAAAAACAGCTTCTTACGCCGTCAGAATGAATAAGGTAAACTGGTATTATGATTAGAAGAGCCTCTATCGGTATTTCTTAGTTCGAAATACCTACTGGTTATTATTTATAGAAGATGATAACTTATTGTGTTCTGTGCTTCGATCAACATTTGTACTAGATTTCCGATGAGCGTATCAAAAATGGCCGGAAAATTAAGACCACAAATACCTAATGTCTAATTTTGCAACATAGCTTTTTCAATCTTATTGCTTAGAAGTTATGTTTTATTTTCCCATAAGTACTTTTGTTTATATTTAAAAAAATACGTTTGATTTTCAATCAAAGTAGTAAATATTTGCAAACGATAATAAACTTTGTTTGAGTGTTAAAGTTTATAATCAAATTATACGCAATCGCGGCCGCTTACCGTGTTATTTGCGTTGTTTAAAGGCTTTGATCGGTAAATAAAGATATAGGTTAAGTAAACGGTAATTACCTAATTAACAAACTTCAGGATTGTAAGGAGTCTGCACTTGTGGTTTTCAGTCTTTTTTATGCCACTTACTTCCGAAACTAAAGTTAATTTACACTTCGTAGTGATGTTTTTGGGACCACCTCACGGGCTTTTTCTACCAAATAAAAAAATAAGCTGATCGAAAGCACAAAACCTTCCTTATTTTGAAGTCGATTACAAACCTTAATTTATCCATTCTTTCTATAGATTATATTCGTATTCCAAGCTCAATACCAGCCCGAAGAAACCGAATTCGCGAACGAAGTCGCGTACCACGGCGACTTCGTGAAGGACGTCGCCTTCCAAGTGGAGAACCTCGACTTCATTCTGGAGTACGCCAGGAAACAGGGTGCTGTGGTCGTCAAGGACTTATGGCAGGAGGAAGACGAGTATGGAGTTGTTAGGCTGGCTACTATTAAAACGGTAAGTAGTCTTCTCTCTACTTAGGAAGGTACCTAATAAAAAACCTAGGTCTTGAAACTGTGAAAGAAGAAGGCTTGTATTCGAAGGAGAATCATCAGAAGCAAGTGTCGTGACTGCTGCGGCCACACGCACAACTGCCAGGCTGGCATTCGCTTTGCAGATTGTTGGGACCTTTTGAATTCGTGGTTGGAGAAGGTTGTAAATAAAATTCCAGTGTAGGTACAGTATAAAGTCTATTGACTAATAACAATGATGAATAAGCATAGTGATGCTTTTTACATAATCTGTACAGACCACAAGTTATTGCTACGGCGCGGGGAAGACGACTGACCGCTGAACTGTATGCGCGGGGAATAATGCATTTTGCATTGTTAGCATTATTGTCCTCCTACATACCTCCCCCTTTTTTTAAGAAAAAATATTGTTTGGTTTATATTCTGCTGTCTTCTCTCGGCATTATTGTGGCCTGGCACCAACAATACAAACTCTGCAGATTGACGTAAGATTCGAGCAGCAAAATATAAATCACATGCACACAATACACTTCAAGTCACTTTTATGTTATTACACCTAAAATATTCTACCATTATTATCATTTCGTTGGCGATTGTCTTACCTGCGTGTGAATACATACTTTGTTGTTGCAGTAATAATATATTACAAACGGGATGAATAGGGACGCAGGGATGAATTCGACACCTGCAAAGAATAATATTGTATCTAATATTTAGTAACTTTACAGGAGAACGCGTCAAAGATTTAAAAAATTCTCCCACATTTAAAACAACCTTGAAAATATGAGTCCAGCTATTCCCTCCTGCACTCATATTTTCAAGGATGGTTGGCATTAAGACTTAACCGAAATCTACGAGAATTTTTTAAATCTTTGACTCGCTCTCCTGTAAAGTTACTAAATATTAGATACAATGTTATTTATTCCTTGCAGGTGTCGAATTGGAACGAAACTATAAAAGGGATTTTAACATTGAGATAATTTAGTTTGTTGGCAACAAGGGCACTTAATCGTTAATTATAATATAGTAAACACATTAGAGTCCTTTTTGGCAACAAACTATATTATTTCAATGTTAAAATCCCTTTTAAAGTTTTGTTCCGATTCACCTCTGCGTCCCTATCACCCCGTTCGACGGTATCGAGTATTGTTATCGAAAGCATTACATGAAATACAATTTATTATTTATGCACACCGTAGTTTATTTCATTGTTCGGTACAAGGTTAAAGTTAGTCTAAATTCAAAAGTTACAATAATTGAAAAACTGATTTCATCCACTTAGTTCACTGTAATCACTGTGCTGTATTTTGCATTAATACTTCTATTGTTACACATTATTATTACGCGTATGAAGCTTGCGGCATGGTAGACTGCTGGGCCACTGCGACTGCACCCGCATACCATACGATGTCAGTTCATTCCTTACAAAAAAATGTGTACGTCTTTAAATTTTTACTTACAAAAACATTACGTGAATCGCTAATCGCTCTTTACGGATGTCACAACTTGTTTATTGCTTGACGAAACTGTCCTACATATATACTCGGGTCGTTAGCCTGTTGGTTTTGCACGTGGAAAAAATCTCTTGGCAACCTGACAGTTACGCCATATACCACCTCTGCAGCATTTAAACCTGAGTCACAGCACGCTGCGAAGTCCTAACACCGTTTTCAGTTCGTCCACCCAATCTATACTACCTGTCAAACCTGCAGTTAAAACGTTTTTCAACTAGCGATGCTATCTTTCTACTAACCCGTTGCTCTGAGGGTGATAAAGGGTTGTTCAAACTCTTTGTATGCCTAAAAATCTCATAAGACTGTTAAAAAGGTCGCTTTTAAATTACCTGCCCTGGCCGGTCGTTATTCTACTTGGACAACCAAACCTGCATACTATTCAGCTGTAATTTCTGAAACTGGTAGTGCTTCAGGTCATTGGCATTGCAGATTCAATAATTCAAAAACATGTGAAGTGCACCAACCCGAATTGGACCCATGTGCTGGGTTACTATACTCGTACGACACACTTCCTCTTATTGAAAGGAGGCCTGAATTGATTCCCCAGCAGAGGAAAGGCTTGGGCTGATGATTACGTATAAAAAAGGAACCTATAGTAATTATTAACATCGTCGTTTTAACTCGTGACAATCTTAACTAATTACCTTATTTTTTTTGCTTAAAGTACGGAGACAACACTCACACTTTAGTGGACAGATCAAAATATAGGGGACCCTTCTTGCCTGGATATCAGCTGTTGGATAACGATCCCATCAACAAATTCCTGTAAGTAGACATGCAATGAAATAACCTTAATAGTTAACACTTCGAAAGCCATTAAAGCCTCCTTAGGCTTAGACTGTTATAATTTTCATTTGTGTTTCTTATAATTGTTTGACAAGGTTGACAGCCCTTTTATTAGGCATGGGTGCAGAGGCACGTGCCAATATGTTTTGAGCCACGTACTAGTTATTGTTAAGTTAGTTTGCAAGTTTTAGTAACGTTTTTAAGTCGTTGTTACTAGTACTATATGGATTGTGTGTACTTTTATGTGTGATCCGCAATAAACGTAATATATGTTTTCAATAGGCCAAAAGTGGAAATCAATTTCATTGACCATGTGGTGGGAAATCAACCAGACGGAGGTATGGAAGAAGCTGCCTCGTGGTATGAAAGATGTCTACAGTTCCACAGGTAAGAATCTAATTTTTGCACAAAACAGTTGGAAAAAAATCCACCATAGTTCGACTTGGTGCTCCATCATGATTTGATGGGTAAATCCAAAGCGGAAAGACCATACAAAAGAGGCCAGTTTTTGAGAAAACCAACCTCAACAATTCTTCCAGCATGCCTTTTGCAGCACCTTTCATATTTTGGAAGCCAATAAGCAAGTTAGCATTTTGGAAGTATTTTGAATGACCATAACGAAGAGGTAACGACCGTATTTGACTAAACTCCCTATTTATTTTCAAGGTTCTGGTCAGTAGACGACAAGCAAGTCTGCACAGAGTACTCAGCCCTCCGTTCCATCGTGATGGCTAACTACGAGGAGACGGTAAAGATGCCCATCAATGAACCAGCGGCTGGCAAGAGAAAGAGTCAGATCCAAGAGTATGTGGAGTACCACGGAGGAGCCGGTGTGCAGCACATCGCTATTAATACTGAGGATATTATTACTGCTGTAAGTATGCTCTTTTGATTTTTCATCGACCACTGCAGACATCATCGGAAAAATTGTTCTTCAAGAATACTTAATAACTTTTTTGTTTCTATCGACGCGCGGCTACTGGAGTTGTTCACTTATATGATGTTAATTTTGCTGGACAACTAAGTGACCAAGTTGATTGCAGCAGAACTATGGCGTTTATTGACCGAACGAGCGCGAAGCGTCTCCGTTTCAGCTTGGGCAAAAATGCTTTTGTATGTCCGGATTTTCTCCTCTACAGGTAGCATTTCTCTACCGATTCTCGATTCTCGATTCAGATTTACAAAATATTTCAAAATGGCGGAGATATGGGGGTTGAAATCGTAAAAAAAATAATATTTCAGCTATTTTGCGCCCTTTGCACGCGGTTTTTTTTAAAGAGCGCGGTGAGCTTTTACTCAGTTTTAAGCTATGTAAAGACAGACTCGCGAGGTCTACAGCTCACAGAGTCACTAATTAGTAGATTGCACCAAATATCAAAACTCTTACACCTCTAAGATAATAGGGTGGCCGTATCCCGAGCCGTTATGGCTCATTTCTTATATCCTGCATAGCCAGCAAAGGAACAAAAAAAAAACTCGTGCGTCAAACCATTGCGTTTCTCAGAAAAATACCATGTAGATTAATGGATGGGGCGGTTTAGACTTTAAAGAAAGTACCTTTTTTTTTGGGTGGGAAATCATCAAATGACTTCTCCCGCTCTGGGCGGAGCGGAAGGGCGTGTCAGACTCTTACTGACTAAAACCCACCCATGTTCCTTCAGTTGCCTGTGCGCCAGGGCCACGGTAACTCTTTCGAACAATCCGCGACCCCGGCAGGCATCGGCCCTATCGGACCCCGTCAATTAGTGCTGACATCTCTTTTACCTACGATTTGTTTGTTAAATAATTTCTTCTCCACAGATTGAGAAACTCCGCGCTCGCGGTGTAGAATTCCTATCCATACCTTCAAAGTACTACAAACTCATTCGCGAGCGCCTCCAGCAGAGCAAGGTCAAGGTAGCCGAGAGCATAGACACGTTGGAGCGCCTCAACATCCTCATAGACTATGATGATGACGGGTACCTGCTGCAGATCTTCACGAAGAACACTCAAGATAGACCTACGCTGTTCTTGGAGGTTATACAGAGGCGGAATCATAATGTGAGTAATTTTGAGCAATCATAACCCTTTGAAAAATCAATGTAAGTATTTTTAATATCACTATGATGTCTGATATTAGAATAATTTCAACATGAATGATGTAACGAATTTTATGTAACAATATTTTGATAAAAGAGTGTCCACGGAGTCCACGTTCTTCTCCATTGGTACCTAATACGCTTTAGAATGGGCAACTAGCTTCATCTTTCAGACTGACCCCTTGACAATTCAAAATTGCCTGCAATTGGTTTATTTGAAATAAATTTTGAGTTTGGGAAGACCGAAGAATGTAAGAAGGATTAGAGGATAGGAACTTGACTAAATCATTCTCCAATAATCTGGGATTTTATGAGAGAGAAGTGGATCCCTAACTAAACCAATTTTTTTTTTGTATCATGACGGCCGGGTCGTGTCCCCGGTTATGCAAAGGAGACCAAGTTTCCAGTTATTCCTTGTCGCTAAGTGTATTCTGGGAACTGAATGAATAAAGTTATAGTCAGATATTTCTTTTTAAATAAATTATTGTTCTTTTTCCAGGGTTTCGGCGCCGGAAACTTCAAGACACTTTTCGAATCTATAGAGCTGGAACAAGAGAAACGTGGTAACTTATAAACATAACTTTTCGCTTAGACCTTTCTGTAAATTACTTTTTTATTTTTATGTTTTTAATAGTTTTTAAATACTGTTCTGGTGTGAACAGGTATGACATCGTCACCTTTAGAAGTGCTTATTAATATAATGTAACCCACAGTCAGATTCGTCAATCCAATCATTTGTTTGTTAATTACTTTTATCGTAAAAGTTCGCATATGAAATTTTTATGGAAATTAAATAGCATAAAAGTTTTATTCCAATATAATCCATAAAAATGCTGGAGAAATTGATTATTTTAACTTTAGGTAATGTGTTATCTTTAAGATCAATAATGTACAAATACATCATGTAAGCTGTTTTATGTTAAAAAATAAATAAAACTCATTTGAAAAGAGTATCATTTTATTGAAATACCGTTGATTAACATGATACACCCCGTCATTAACAACATTAGATCTTTATACGAGTGCCAGCATATTTACAAAAAACACAAAATTGTATTTTCAAAAAATGCAAAAAAATCGTATTTGCTTCGCGAAATAAATATTAATTATTCACTTTGTAGACAGCACCAAAATATTAAAGAGCCGAATAGACCGGTTTGATATACGAAAATAATTTATCAAGTATTTTTTTGTTAGTTATTTTTTATTCAAAAAATAATTTATAATGAGGTGATATGGCTTGGACATAATTTGTTGTTTAGTGCGCAGTACCTAAGCGTAAATTGTATACTTATCGAGTTTTAGAAAGAGTCTGTCACATAGATACACACGAAGACATATCAAGTTCGTGTTCGTGAACGGGCGCCGTCAGTTGAGACTGGTCATCTCTTAACTGCCACGGCTTATTTTTATTATTAATCTTATATTTTGAATTGTTTTTTTATATATTTTTTTTTTCATTGTTCTCGCATATAGAAGCAACACGAATAATGTACCCAGGATTTTGTAATATCTTGATTTAAAAAGAGTGTCCTTGGAGTTTCTTGCCCGTTCTTCTCCATAGAGATCTACGTTTTGGAATGGGCAACTAGCTTCAACTTTCTGACTAACTGACCGACTCTTTGACAATTCAAAAGTGCCTGTAAATGGTTTAATTGAAATAAATGCTTTGAGTTTGAGTTCAAGGTATACATTTCCAGTTTCAACTGACCTCGCATTGTTTAAGCTTTTCGTACAATGAGAAGTCAGCTTATACTGGAAATGTACAGCTTGATATTTCGTTGTGCGTACAGTCAGTACAATGGTCCACCTGAAGGACTAAGTGCGGAAACCAAACCCTCTAGGTATTGTGTCAAAAAGATGAATGACTGTATGAGAGGAGAGAGGGTCAAGAAAGCCGAATTTGTTGCTTGATGTGTCATATTTACGGGTCCCATCACTCAAGTTGTTTGTTGTTTGAATGTTATTTAATGAGTGGATGTATATATGGAAAAATAATGGGAACGATGACTAATGTTAGAAATGTTCAAAAAAAATGTAATTTCAAAGAAGGTACAGTAAAATGAGAGAATTGAGAAAATCTGTAATATCGATGGAAATATGGAGAAGCTATACGCTCTAAAAGTTTTTGGAAGGGATTATTCTCGTCCTTGTCCCGCGGTACGGACGATGTATGGCGCTAGTATGAAGTTACACAGTAGTGACGTCACTTCTATATCGTGCCGTCTTTGTCTAGCAGTTATTTAAAAACGTTTATAACTTGGTATTTTTTTTAGCTTTTACACTTTTTATAGCATTGTTTGCAATATTTGCAAACAATATTTCATAGAGTATAAAATAACAAATAAATATCATCCCTATTGTGAATACGGAAGACATCGTACAAATATAACGAGAATTCGTTACGTTGATAAGAATCGGAATGTAGTAATGACGCACCAAGAATTATGAATTAAGGAAAAAGATTTGCATGAGTGATAAAAATTAGATTTTTAATCGAAAATAATTTCTATGACAACAACAATGAAGATCATTTTCGTATATCAATCCGTCATAATCGGTCCGAATTACAAAACCCGATGGACATAACAAACATCAATTAAATGTATGCAAAAATAAAACATAATTGCACAAATTGCGGCGCAGTTCCCTCCTGTATTACGGAGCCGAAGATTACCGAGGATTGCCGAACAAGAGAATACGTCATACTCGGGCGTTTCCATCTTTTCCCGACGATCTTGCGCCCGAGTTGGAGACGTAAATCTAGAGACAAATTTAAGTGGAAAAACGTGGCTCCTTGAATATTTGGAAGAAAGAAAAACCGTGCGGAGATCAGCAGAATGCTCCGCTGCGTTTTATCCATTCAGACGCGTCCGTCGGTAATCTTCGGTCGATAACCGGGAGGAGATAAAATAAGTCGTCTAAAATTAATTTATTATTACGTCACATACTTCCCTTCGAATTGTCAATCCTCTATTCACAATTCTCATTCGTTCTCAGCACATTTACATCGAGAGAGCGAAATAAGAACGTTATATGTAAATCGAGTTTTAATAAATATATATATAAACTGATTTTGTTAACCAGCAAATGAAACTAAAATAATAATTTTGAGCTTGCGTTGATATAAGCTGTAGTTATTATTAATTACCACAACATTATAATTTATTATTAATAAATATTATTATTAAATCGAACCATTTTGCGGTAGTTAACAAAATCAGTAGACATCAACGTCATTTGACATTTTGTTTCACCTCAGATCGTATTAGCGTTTACCGTTTTTCTGGTTTTCAAGTTTAGTCCCCAGTATTAGTGAAACATTAGTTAGTTTTATCGCTAACAAAATGCGTTAGGTGCTATCCTCTTGTTCGGGTCGGCACATTCCATTCGGCAGTATTCGTTGAACAACAAAGCCGACCCGAAACTATTACTAATATTACGTTTCGTTCGGCTCGTGCTAATCGGCAAACTGCAGTCGGCATCTACCTTCGCTGAATTGGCATGTTGCAGTTGATTTTTACCGGCTGGCTGTGCCGATTAATGACAACCCGAACAGGTGTCAATACGCCCTATTTTGCTTGTTTAAGCATACGTCTTAAAACATTGAATAAGTGACAATACCCATAAGGAAATACTCGGAATTTATACCTAATATAACCTAACTGTCTACAGTCTCAGATATTTAGAGCTCCGTGTGGGTAGTTTTGTATGGATTCCATTTTATAAGGCCTTTGTGGAGTAGACGGAGTATTAAATGGAAGTTATTGTTTTTATAACATTAGATGGATAAAATATAGTTGCCAGAGTTTACTTTTAGATAGAAATACTTCTTTTATTCCGTATTAAGGTGTCTGTTGACAAAACTTTTCTTCTTAGTGCGCATACGCACGAGCGACACGCATTAGAGACAACTGCAGGCGTCAACGCGTGTCTGCGGCCGTCGCCGGGTATTGACGGCTGCAATTGCCTTTACCGTTGACGCGTGTCGCTCGTGTGTATACACACTTACCAAAATGGGAAGTCTAAACCAGGGACATTTTTTATCTCACATTTTTTTAATAGAGTTTTTATGACTGCTCTTGGTTTTTTTTTTACTATACACAGTCGGTAAGTAATAGGAAGCGGACATAAGAGGGAGCAGAGTGCATTTCGAATAAATAAATTTGTAGAGAGACTACAATATTGTAATATATTTAAATAAAAATTAAAAGGGACTGGACCAATTTGGTTATTTTTTGTTTTTAAAATGTTCATCACAGACCAAATTAAGTTTTAATGGAAAGACAAATTGGAAAATTGAATTTCCTTTTTTCTATGGGATCTTTGAATTAAGTATTGAAGTTAGAACAGGACGTCTGTCGGGTCAGCTACTTTTACATAACAATATCTGTGGTATAAGGTAAAGAATAAGAACAAATAAGTATTTACAAAACATATATTTAACTAATAAATGCAAGGAAAACGAGTCAAATAGGAGTAGACACTGGCACCAGATTAATGTAATTCAAGACTGAAATATACTCAGTAAGGACAGACGTGATAAAAATATATATTAACGGATATAGTATACGCAAAATAGATGAACAAAAACTTAACATTCGATGATCCTATGTTCATATTAATATATAAATTATATTTTTTTCATAAATATACTACATAATTATGTAACTACGTCATATCATATTATTGTATGCAAGTAGGTATGGAAGACACAATATAAATATTGAATACAAAATACGTAGCATTTAAATCAATTTACGTAGACACTTGCAAATTTACAATTCGCGAAAAGATACGCGTGTGTTGCTAGATTTACGAATAAAATAACCTCCTTTTTTTGAAGGCGGTTTAAGGAATATTTCTCTTCTTTGCGCACTTTTTTACCTAGCTACTGCGCAGGCACACACCTTGTCTTCAAAATGGCTAGAAATCACTTATGAATAAAGAAAAGGTATTTTTTACTCCACAAAAACTCAAACCTTATTACAAAACGAGTTCTAACATCGGTCCAAGCGTGAACCTTCCAGCCAATTTTGTATTCCGAACTTAATTTCGACTGCGGTAAAGTTCTAAATACAAAACTGACAACTTGCAAGTTAGTTTTTGTACTAAGAACTTTAACAAAGTCGGAATAAGGTTCGAAATACAAAAATCACTCTATGGTTTAAACCTGGGTTGTATTGCAATAAGGCCGACAGTGACCAACCTCTTTATTGATTCGTTAACATTTTCCGGTCCCCGAAGACAACACTTCGAATATCTCAAATTTTGCGCAGTTTTGCGTAAGTTTTCCCCCCATTCATCCATACAAACGCACCCACACTGAACTCTGTATTCCCCTCTCCCTCTTACGCGTTATCCTCCTTGTCTGGCTCGACGTCAGCCGGCTCTACGATCTCAAAGTCTCGGTCCGTTGACGAACGCTGGCTGTTCTCCGATTCGGATTCGGATTGCTTGTCGACTGGCGGCGTTGATGTGTCTTGTTCGGATCTGAAAAAGAGGTTTTTATATGGGTTTAGAACGTTCTGAATGCAATGAATCAGTCAGTGTATTCTTGTTAGTCTGTCATCTCGGTAGTCCTTTCCATGGTCTAAAAAAACAAGGTCTGGCATTCCGGGAGTGACACATGCTTACGTCACTATCCAGTTGTCACTTTATTGCAACACAACACGAATTATGGAAACATTTTAAAGCATTTAAATTGTCGTTTCGTTTTTATAATCAAACTAAACAATTCAATTTAAACATATACCAACGTAATTGTTAGTTACAACCTCATTGTTTTTTTGGATTTGCACAGGTGATAAAGGCGGTTGGGGAGTTATTATTACACACTACTGGTAACACAGCGGTGATGACGTAAGCTTGTGTCTCCCACGTGACCACTGTGTCTCGGAAGGATATACCTGGCGAAGTATATTATTATACCATGGTTCTTTCTAGCCATATAACAACAAGTTTAGTAAAACTATGTTAAAATGTGGATGTGAGTTTCTTTCACACAGTAACTAAGCAACGGGTTGACGTGATTTTTTGCATAGAGGTAGGATATGGGCCGGAGTGACATAGACTACTGCGAAAATGGGGGCTATCGTTTTTGTGCTCACCAGTTGGCGCCACTGTCGAGTAAGGTCCTGTTGCAGTACTTTTATTTGACGTTTTGGATATGTTTAAGTACCCCTATATTCATATTATGCTTAATTTATTACATTTTAAAACTTCAAATGAATATTTAGATTATAATGTTCCTAAAATTGGCAAGTATGAAGAAGACAAATATTATTCTTCCTTCGAGTGCCACCAAATTAGATCTTAACTTTTTACTTAAAATCTTAAGCCATAATTAATCAAGAATGGCACAACTATTACAGCTATTATGAATAATTCGATAAAATCCGTGATAAAAAATCCCGCAAACAGTGAACGTTCGGTACATATTTTGACGTCTAGAGACCTTACTCTACACTAGCGCCTGTAGTGGCGAACTCAAGCGCGATAGCCCTCATTGAACGGTTCCTGTGGCATAGACCACGGAGGTGAAGCTGCGGGCGAATGCCGCGGGTGGTGAAGGTGGTTACTGCTGAACATGAGGTCCTGGGTTCGATTCCCGGGCCGGGCAAAGCGCCTGGAGAATGGATTTGTGCGATTGATAGAAATAGGCCCTATTGCATGGGACTTGACGAAATGTGGGTGTAATATGGGTACACCTCTGCCGGTCTCTTTGGGGAATGCTGGCATTATGTTATGTAACTCACTTGGTCTCCACCGCGGTATCGTCGCTGGTCTCGACTCGTTCAACGCGCGGCTCCTCTTCTTGCTTCTCCTCTAGCAGCGGCGTCTTCTCCCCTTCATCATCAGACAGTTTGTCTTTCTTGCGTTTTTTCTTGTTCTTCGACGCTTTGTCGGCGTCGGAACCAGGGCGGTATTCGTACTAAGAAGTGAATGAGAGTTAGTTACAAATTGAATATTATTAGTTCATTATGCTCCTTAAATTCTGAGTTGAGCTGCACGATTACTGACAAATGCGTGCACTGACTGGACAGGTCCACTCATTCTGTGTGGTATTTTCTTAAAACACCATTTCAGACACCAATCTAAATGGTCTTCACATGATCTGACCAAGATTATGCCTGGACTTTAAAAGAGACTGTGACCTCTGAGTTTGTTTCGGCCTTTCTTCTCAGAGTAGTGCGATAAGTGTTCGTATAGTCGTATTGCTCATAATATTATGTATGCGGTTCACAAAATACACAACTTACTTGTGATGCGAAAATTCATATTAATAATCGGTATATCGGTAATTGGTTGAAAATTCAAGATTTTATAAGGACACACACCCGTGTGACAGATAGACCGACAAAATTAAATTACATCGGTCTTACGGCTGATATCACCGGTCCATTGATACTTTATTTCGCTTATTCCGCCTATGATAAATCAATTATCCTACTAATATTAGGTCTTTACCTATGAAATTGCCGTTCTGCAGTACTGGCCATTTCAAATCAAAATAATTTTTGTTTGGCTATGAATTCTAATTTCAAATTAATTTTATTTTAAAAACATGGATTTTTTTTTCTAAAAGTAGTCATTTCTTTATTGATTAGTGTTACATTTTCATCGCATTTCAATCTTTTTCGTCATCATGGATACGTTAAAAATTCGAGTAATTATGGAATATGAGTACCGTCGTGGCAGCAACGCGGCACAAGCGGCACGCAACATCAACGACGTTTACGGAGCTAACTCTACAAACCAACGCACCACCTGTTATTGGTTTGCTCGCTTCCGTTCTGGAAATTTCGACCTGAAAAATGAACCTCGCGGTCGTCCGAAGACTTTGGTCGACAATGACGAATTAAAGGCGATTGTGGAAGCTGATGATACACAATCTACGGCTGAATTAGCAGCAGCTTTCGACGTTAGCGTCAAAACAATATTGGTCCATTTGCGTCAAATTGGCAAGGTAAAAAAGCTTGACAAATGGGTGCCCCACGAACTCAATGATCGCCAGCGCGAAGTACGCGTCGAGACGTGCCTTGCACTGCTCAACAGACACACAAATGAAGGAATTTTGAACCGCATTGTTACCTGCGATGAAAAATGGATTCTGTTTGATAACCGTAAGCGCTCAGCAAGTTGGTTGGATCCTGGTTCAGCACCTAAACAATGCCCTAAACGAAAACTTACCCCTAGAAAAGTGATGGTCACTGTTTGGTGGTCTAGCGCCGGTGTGATTCATCACAGCTTCTTACCAAACGGGGTGAGCATTACTGCAGATGTGTACTGTGAAGAACTGAACACAATGATGGAGAAGCTGGCGCATCTCCAACCAGCATTGGTCAATCGCTCGTCTCCGCTGCTCCTGCACGACAACGCGCGACCTCATACTGCACAGCAGACGGTCTCCAAGTTGCAAGAACTGGGGTTGGAAGCTCTCCGTCATCCGCCCTACTCACCAAACCTTGCGCCTACAGACTACTACTTTTTCCAGAATTTGGATAACTTCTTGGCGGGAAAAAAATTTAATACCCGAGAGGCAGTACAAAATGCCTTTGAAGAATTTGTTGCCTCCCGTCCAGCTGATTTCTTTAAGAAGGGCATCAATAAACTGCCACTGCGATGGCAAAGATGCATTGATTGCATGGGTGATTACTTCGATTAATACAAATAAAAAATTCATGAAAAAAATTCGTTTAAATTTTTTCATACAAAACGGCAATTTCATAGGTAAAGACCTATTATTATAAATGTGAAAGTTTGTGAGGATGGATGGATGGATGGATGGATGATAAAAAGGAAAAAATGAAAATGATGAATGGATGTTTGTTACTCTGCCACGCAAAATATACTGAACGGATTTCGATGAAATTTGGCACACAGATAGACCATGACCTGGTTAAGAACATAGGCTATAGACTACTTTTCATCCAGGATCGCAGACGAAGTCGCGGGTAACAGCTATTCATATATAATTTAATCAATAAAAACACCAACAGCATAATTACACATTGACTGAGAATAGTACTTAGAAAAAAAAAACTATATCTCACTTTGTACAGCGGCCAGAACGATGCGAAGAAGCCGACGTCCTCTGTGAGGTTGGGCAGCAACCATAGGTGATGTCGCGACAGAGTCAGCATCCACACGAGACAGAACACCACCACTCGCAGTATTGTCAGGCCTATGATTGTGACCAAGAATGCAGCGGCTGCGATACTTAGGTAGTATACGCCCTTTCTGGAATGAGAAGTAAAGAAGGATTATATGTTGGAAAGCTTCACCTTAGATGATGAATTTCAGAATTGGTAGTTTAAAATATTAGGTTCTAAGAGTCTCTCAAACTCAAACTCAAAGCATTTATTTCAAATAAACCAATTACAGGCACTTTTGAATTGTCAAGGGGTCGGTCAGTCAGAAAGATGAAGCTAGTTGCCCATTCCAAAGCGTAGTAGGTACCTATGGAGAAGAACGGGCAAGAAACTCCATGGACACTCTTTTAAATCAAAATATGGTTACAAATTATTGGTTACATCATTCATGTGGAAATTATGCATGTGAGAATGATGCAGAACGTTTCATCTCAGCAAGGCAACGGACTCATACACCATTGTAGCAAACACAATGAGGACGTTGTCTTTACAACCCACTGCAGACAAACCGCGGCCGGGGGGCGAAGCTCCAGGTCCGCTCGCTACCCCCTTTGCGTGGGCGTCGCGGGTTCCAAGAAAAAAAGAAAACAAACGTCTCTTTCTTCTCGTACAGAGCAGGAACCGAGTTTTGTACCCCACGCTTGCGCTTACGCTTGTATGATGGCGAATTTACACCATAGTCCAGATTACCTCACGATGTTTTTTTTCAATGGAAGTATTTATTTTTAGGCGGTTCACAAAAAAAATAATATTATGTATTTTATTCGTTGTTATGTTAAAAATAGAGAATATTAAAAATTTATAAATCAAAACCAGCAATAAAGGCATATTTTACAGTCAGTGATAGTAAAAAAATCTCCGGATAAAAAACCAATCATTATTATCGTCGCCAAAAAAAAAAAAATAGAATGCCCGTGAATTTCCACGATTTTTAAAAAAAAATATTGTTGATATCAATATACCTGACAGTAGCCGGCCACAGCGGGAACATGCACACAGTGATGGTGCCCACGACCACCAGTATGCCGCACAGCCAGTAGTACCACGGCTTGGGGTCGTATATCCACACGTAGGCGTCTAGGGTGTCTAGGAACACCTGGTCCATGTGCATCTCAAGACGTATCTTGCGTTTCTTTTTCTCTTTTTCTTTAACGTCTTTTGTGTCCTGGAAAATTGATTTAAGAAAAAACTTTTTTACAAAAAAACAACCGACTTCCAAAAAAAAAAATGTGAAAAGTAACTTTAATTTCGGAAGTCTGTGTCTATGGTTTTGTATTTTCGTTTTTTTTTTTTTTGGAAGTCTTGTATTTTTGTAAAAAAGTTTTAATTTTTGACCTTTTAGTTGTGGTACCTACCCCACACAAATTCGCTTACCACTACTTGATGTGTAAATAACAGTGACAGGAAATTATTAAAACATCATCAATATAAACTAAGTGCAAAAATACGCAGTATGAAGGATAACTCAAAAACTACTGGTCAGAACTTGATCAGATTTAAATGGGGCCACATGTGAGGCACCAGCTTTCAAATAAAAAAAGAATCATCCAAATCGGTTCACCCAGAAAAAAGTTATGAGCTAACAAATATTTAAAAAAAAAACAGTCGAATAGAGAACCTCCTCCTTTTTTTGAAATCGCTTAAAAAACAGTAATGAAGCAAAAGAAGTATGTAGTGGCATTATATAGTTATAGCTGAATGCCCTACTGGCATCGACACAGGAGTGTGATTTGTTTGCCGCGAGATGGATCGACGTATATCGTTCATGTTTGAGATTCAGTGCGATGATGGATGGTAGATAAGCTTTTATTTTTGCCCCAATATTACTTATTTGATTGTTGTTTGTTAGTTTAACTTGTTTTGTTAATTATTTTTATGTATTATGTCTAATTGTGATTCCTCCCTTATTGTAAATATGTCTGTTTTTATTGAAATTCTAACTGTGCAATAACTTGGACCTGGGTCTGTAAGGTTGTGTATGTTTTTTTTTTCAATAAATAAATAAATAGTATCTGCCTATTCTCAAGATCTGGATTTTTCTAGTATTTTAATAATAAGAATCTCTTATATGCATGATGTTCCAGAGAGCTCCTCATTTCCTTAAGTTTTTCTATAAGTATTGTTTCGTTACCTTTCCTTCGCAGGCACTAGCCTGACTCTTCTCTCCATCTTTCTCATCTCCGCTTTTACTTGATTTCTCCAATTCTTTCTTCTTAGATTTTCCTTTCAACTCTTGTTCGGTCACAGGCACCTGAAACATGTAAAAAAAGAACGCGATATCAATATTAAGTTTCTGATCATACACACATAGCCCAGTATTTTTAAGCTATTGCATAGCTTTTATCGCGGGCTTTGAGCGCGGCGACCGAATCAAGAAATTCCGTAACGAAAATAAAACCTAACACCCCCCACTCCGCCTACCATGTAGCTCGGCCGAGCGTTCGCTTAACGTGTTTGTATATGGTACGACTGTACTTGAATTAATATTAAAAAAAAACTGCATAAATAAAAAATTATGATTGCAAAGTTGATAAAAAATGCTATGCAATAGCTTTACCGTGGCAGTCCCCGAGTGCCACACGTGTTTTTTTTTTTATCAATATGTCTGTGATATAGCGCATCCGAAAGACTGTCATGCCTAATGCATAATCAGCCTATAATATTCTCACTACTGGGACTCAGGCCTCCCTCTTTAAGAGGGAATGGGCTATAATCCACCACGCGGGCCCAGTGCGGGTTGGTAGATGTCACATGTCTTCGAATTTTTGGTTTTAGGACATGCCGGTTTCCTCACGATGTTTTCCTTCACCGTTTTGAGAGCTGTGGTGATGAAATTATTTACACAAAGTAAAGCGCCTGCCTGGGTTGGAACCCACGAAATACAACTCGTAAGTCGGGGCCGATACGACTGGGCCACCACTGCTGATTGCACTGAAGACTGTCATACATAGGCAACATCGCTAATTTGCTACTTGAATTTGATAGATAATTTTAACTGAGTAGGTATATATCATCATAAGGAAAAAACGCGCATTCTAGTGACTTCATATCAGGTTATTTTCGAAAAAGAACGCTTGTTAAGGAAAAAATAAATTTATTAATTTACTATTGATACATTTTATATCATTGGCATTTCTGAGGTTACCTTCAAGAATTACATTATCATTCATTCAAGAATGAACGATTTGAAACGGCCTTAACCCTAGATTACTAAAACGAACACGTGGTGGAATATTATCAGTGAGTTGTACTACCCAAATTAATGTATAAACACATGTTTTGCATCATTATCTGCCTTATCAGTAATTCAGTCAAACCTGTTACCAAGGTCAGACATTAAACTTTGTAGATTACGTAGTTTAAGAAGCAATGTTCTTAATTTATAGATTTTTTCGAATTAGCATGAATGATCGAACGGTATTCTTTTTTGGTCGACGTTCTTTTTCTCATAAGTTTTTTGATATCTACGCGATCAATATCGATCGATGTCATTCATACCTTCGATGCAACGTCGGTGATAATTTAAGAGCGGCCAACCCGTCATACTTTTCATACAAACGCTCGTACGTGATTATGGCGTTGTAACACATCTTTCATTGAAATGTATGAACTAATAGGTATCTTTTGCACTTTATCTAGGTTTCTATTCAAATAAAAAATCTAAATTTGGGGAAACAAATTCAGTATAAGCCTACAAAAATCTCCTTTTTATGCACAAATTTTACCTGAACTTTGACCATTCATAATGTACTCATAAATCGTAAAAGAAAAGAAAACATCGTCATAGAAACCTCGCTCATGTAATGGAGATTCTAAATGACAAGCATTTTTTCCAAAAACTTGAAAGGCTTTTTCAAAAACACGTATTTCCTGGAACAAGTTTTGTGAAATCTTTGCGCGCCAATTTTCGTTCGATGTTATCGCGTTCTTACTCTTGCTTTTTTTTTAAACATTGCGTTGGATGTAACAACAAGCTTTTCAATCATGCTCGCGTTGACGATAGACGGACCGGGAAGGGCCCTCTTAAGTGTTGTTACACTAGACAGCCGAGCACTGATCCGACGTCGATTCAGCCATATTATTGATTGAAGAATAAAACTTGCTTTGAGTTAATTTATGAATAGACTAGACATGATTGCGTTTCTTTACGTTGTTGGTTGACGTGCTTCTTGACGAAACTTCTCTTCAACGACGGCACGGTAGGCGCAGTGGTTAAGAGATTGACTGCTGCGCAGCGTGTCGCGGGTTCAATTCCCGCACGGAACAAATATTTGTATAACCTACACGTAGTTGTTCCGGGTCTGGCTGTTTGTGTATGTGAGTTAAAATGTTTGTAAACGCACCTACAATATAGGAGAAATTCCTAGTGTGGGGCAACGTTTAAAAAAATAAAATAAAAAAAGCATTGATCGATCTGAGGTTGTTGAACCTATGTGATCGATGTTGATCAAGGCAACGAGTCACGATGTCGACTGTGTAGACTTAGAAAACTTTTACACATACCTTCTTAGCTCTGTGAAACAATTTGTGTAACAACATTGTGTGTAGATAGTCTGTGACTTCGTGTCTGGTCGTGAACACTGGGTTCTTGCCGGTCGCCCATTTTGATGTCAGCAATGCGTCTACCGCTTTTGTGCCTGTAAATAATACATGAAAAATAAAAAATAAACAAAACGTCTTAAATTGGTTTGTAAATGGGCAAGTGACTAAATAATAACAGCTGCACGGGTCGATCTTGAAGGTTAAGGAACGCTTGCCGAGGTCGGTTCATGGATGGATGACCGTCCATAACATACCGAGACCCCTCCGCGCCTTGGAAAGCACGTCAGCAAACGCTTCATGGAAAATACTGGTATCCAGATGCATCCGATTAGACTGGAAGCCAACCCCAACATGGTTGGGAATAAGGCAAGACAGATTTCGAGAGTGGTATATATATACCTCTTTGCCTTTGGATGGACTTAATTTTTTTGTTGTACTTTCATATTCTGTTTTATTTACTTTCATATCATATTTTCGTGAAGTCTAGTCGAGGAGCCGACTAGTAACAGGAATGGAACAAAAATATTTGAAATACATTGTTTTCGGCACAAATCTCGAAGAAAGAAAAAGAATATGAGCATTATGTATTTGGACTGTGTATAAGGTTTTGGGTCAAATGGTATAAGGCGTGCCAAGAGTGTTGTCGGTCTGCATAACGGGCGGCAAAATCGAATAAGTATACACGATGTAAAAAGACCCATCAAATAGCCGTCAACTACGCATTCTGTACATCAAACTAAGTAACATTGCACAAAAATAATTGCTGGGAAACGACCTTTATTTTTGGTGTGACAATTTGCTGTTTGCGGTAGTGCGCAATGTAACGCACGCAAAATATTGTGCTTATGGGTGCATGCAACGGTACAGGGGTCGTGGGGGTATTTCAAGTTATGATATAATATAAAAAACTTATTTTCGTAAAAACAACATCAGTAAAAGTTGGAATTTTGACCTTTAATATCTCCGTAACCAGAATGTTCCGAGGTATGGTCCAATACAAAAAAAAAATTACAATGACGGGGAGTACAAGGGACTCTCGGCTTCGTTAAGGGTCTTTTTACCCCCGTTATGTAGTAATTGCTTCGGGTCAGCATGGAACAAAGGTTATACTTAGCCAAAATAAAAGTTCATTGTCCGCGTAGATCTACATCTTTTTGAAGACAAAAGATAGAAGAAGAAAGTGCCACACACTACATTACATGTAATAAAATTGCTAAATCGTTTTCAGATTCAATTTCAACTATCGATTTCAATCGATCTTTCGAGGCTAGGCATTGTGATCGTTGGGGGTCATTGACCCGACAGTAGGTAGGAACCTTCAAATTCAAATTCAAATATTTATTGCAAAACACAGTACATATATGCATTTCCAGGTGTTAAGTGAATGCGCAGTTCACTGCATTTACCAATTCAGGCATGCAAAATTAAAAATTATAGTTAGACAGTTTCATAAAATCCAATTAATCGGTTATATAATGTCATAAATTCGACAGAATAGTAATACCCTGTGCAATAATATACATTCAAATTAATAAATAGTAGTAAATAATGTCACAAATTCAAATTATAAGTAATGTCAGAATAAATAATGTCCAAATAATGAATGAACTTACCAATTTATAATTTAACATGCATTGTAATATTAAAATTATTATTGAAATTAAAAATATATACTAAATAAACATTCAAATTACATTATATAATTGCATTTAGATAGAATTAAGCTTAAATAAATCGGTCATTTGACATATCTAATTATTATTTATTCAACTTATCTGTTAAGAATTCACCAATGGAATAGTACGCTTTTTTAACCATAAGGTCTGTTAACATTCTTTTGAACTTGTTAACATCCTTCTCAAGTCTTACAGTCGTGGGTATCATATTATAAATTTTTGGAGCCATGCCCAGAAAACTTTTTGCATATAATGCTGTTTTATGAGGCACAGCGTGAATTTTGTCCTGGTGACGTTTACTAGTCAGGGCTTCAAATAAATATAAGTGTTTTTTAACGAACATTGCTACTTCAAACGCGTATAGGGCTGGAAAAGTCATTATTCTTAGGTCAATAAAGTGTGGTCTACAGCTGTCAGTAGTTTTTATTTGGCACACAGCTCTCAAACACTTTTTTTGTGCCTTACCTGTTACTATAGTTAATAAAATGCCTACAACAACCGTACTGACCTACATTCCTGAACGTACTTATATTAGTAATTTACACTTATAAGCTAACAATAATAAATTTGTAGCGGCTTCTACAACGCCACATACGAGCTACGCGTCACACTGACGTCACGCAAAGTCCTGCATCGCGCAAGCAGAGTTTACCGCGCAACTAGCGTATAAACAACGTCCCGACGTCAATCTTCGGGCAGTTGTCTACCAGACACGACACTCTTCTGGTCGGAGGATCTTCCCTTTTCCATAGAGGATGAACTTAACTTTAACTTAAACTTAACTTTAATTTTACACCTTGTTCCTCACACCTCAATAAGTTCTTTATAATTACTACTTAAACAATGGAATTTAGTAGGTATTTGTTATGGGGTGGTAAACCTACAGGCTGCACACTTGATAGTAAGCGACACAACCGTCTACAGACATCGGCAAATTACAATACCAGACCCATCGCGTTTACATGCGTTGCCATGCTAAGAAAAAACTTAAATGTCTCCTGTGCCTGTAATTAATTACATACACCCTTCAAACCGAGTCTCGGAAAGAACTTCTTTCACATTTTATTTAAGTATTAAATTAGTTATACTGATTGTGGGAGAAAATTGAGGTCACATTACAAATCTACGCACGCACACAGTCACACACGTATAAAGGCTCGTACACACTGGCGCGACGCGACGCCCGACACAAAGGCACTGCGTGTCGCGCGACGAGCGGCGCCTTTGTTTAGCGCTGTCGCGTCGCGCCTGTCTGTGGGAGCCTTAAGGGTCTAGCGTAGTAGGTACTTAGTCCATTTTAGTTTGTTTTGACTGTACAGCGGAAGTGTGACTTTATTTATGTAGTCTTCATTATTTTTGGGATATATCAAAAATGACAGTTCTATCTATTCAGTAAACGATTCATAATGTGCAATCATCAATCAAATCATCATCATCAATTCAGTTACACAGTAGTACACCCACATTTCGCCAGTTATGTTTCAAGTCCCATGTGATAGGAGGCGAGCCTATTGCCATCAACCGGGCACAAATCCGGACTCCGGGCTGCTACTGAGAAATTCCTGATGGAAAAACCTAATAACACTTTGCCTAACCTGGGAATCGAACACACAGGAACTCAAGCTTAGCATTTGCGCTTGCGACCACTAGACGAAAGAGGCAGTTTAAAAATAAGTTAACTATTCATTAAATCGATGTCTCGTGCCCTTTAAAGCAGTGACGGTCGTGATTCGCTAGTGATCCGACCATGACCGTGAAAGCGGCTAAGGTTGGACGTCCTAATGTTCAATTGATCGAAAATTATTCCATAAAAATAGATTTTTTTGATGTAGGAAGAAATTGCCTCATACATGACCGTTCTTTTCGAATTGTATTGTTGATTGTAACTATCTACAATTCTTCCTCTAATTATCATAAAATCAGACATAAGGTTTGGTAATCACATAAGCATAGGATAATCAGCCTACAATGTACCCACTGCTAGGACACAGACCTACTCTTTGAGAGGTAGTGGGCTGACCACGCGCGCACAGTACGGTTTGGTAAATGTCACGTCTTTGAATTTTTGGCTGTAGGACATTCCGGTTTCGTCAAGATGTTTTCCATCGCCGTTTTGGCACCAGTAGTGTTGAAATAAATTGCACAAAGTAAAATGCATACCGCTTGTAGGAACCTGCAACTCGGGAGTCAGGGCTGTTAACTACTTGCACCCAAATGCTGAACGATCTCGTGATAGCAGTATGCTGTTATTAGCTAACAGGAAGACACTACACTTCGGATGCACTCGATATAAACCTACAGTCGCCTTTTACGAAACCCACAATCCCACAAATATCGGGTTATCCTACTCCTTTTTTAAGAACAACACATCTCCAAAAATAAACTCGTAAAAATTAAAAATAGTATACCGTCGGAATTCTTCAAATATTTAAAAGGTTTATTTTATTACAGCGGAAGTTCGGCTCTTCGGAGCGAGAACACACGGCGAAACAAAGGAAATGCAGCGACGGAGCTTGGCAACACGCCACCGACATGTTGGAAATTTTATATATATAGTCTTTTTTTGGTAGGCATGTTTTGGGGTTAAACTTTTTTATACTCCGAGAATTTTGATTGCATTCTGCCCTTTGCAATACAGGTTTTGAGGTCAAGCCAGCAAAAAGTAGAGACTTTTTGCTGGCTTGACCTCAAAACCTGATGATAATAGGAAGGATATGAGATGATAGGAAGGTAGACAAGAGTGTCTACCTTCCTATCATCTCCACGCCAACGGGTGGTACCCACGCTTTAGATGCTGCATTTCCCCCACGATCGAAGGTACAATCTATAAAAGACGAGCGAAGCCACAACCACTGCCATTCCAGTAGGATAAATGTTTCAACAAATGATGAGCCAATAATGTTTCTACATCGAGATACGATTTTCGCAGGGTGGCTGGTTATAGCAGGATGAAAGTTGCTCAGAATCTAGATGAATTGCGTGCGATTAGAGAGGCCTATGTCCAGCAGTGGACTGCTGTAGTCTGATGGCGATGAATGTAATTGAATTGATGAAAATAATTCCACCGCAGACTCAGATTTCCTCTCTGCGAGATCTGAGGCGTAATTCACCACGCTGGCCCAGTGCGTATTGGTAGATGGATCATGCCTTCGAACGTTCGGTTCAAGAACTTACCAGTAAAATACTCCACGTGATGGTTTAAGAACTTGGTCTTCTTTGTGGGCACGTTGGCCTTCAGCCACTTGGCGACGGAGTACTCCTCGCTCGTCGCCTTCTCCGATTCAGGCACGTCTCCAAACTCCTGGAAATTGGATGTAAAGTTTTAATTGTATTTGGAAAGCATTTTGAGCTCATTGACTACCTTAAAACCACCGTAGAACTCGAATAAGTAAAGATCGCTTTTAGTGATAAGACCGCCCTCTGTGCCAGCTATCTTTTGTAATCATCTACATTATTTGGAATTTATATGTATAGTGTCCAAAATAAAGAATATTCTATCTATGCAGTAGTAGTAGAGCAGTAAGCATATTGTATTCAAGAGGAAATCGAAAAGAGAAGCTTGGAAGGACCAAGTGAGGCTTTTGTCCCGCAGTTGGATTACGAGCAATTAAAAAAACGTTGAATATTTTTCCGTCGCCTTTAGCGGGAGTCAACAACACAATCTCAAGTTTAATGGCAGTGCATGCAATATGGCAATCACCAACGGATTGAAACGTTCATAAAATATTTAGAAATGACATTCACATGACCGTTCGATGGCTTACGTCAATCAATGCAGCTTTTATAGGCTGGCTTGATGGGTAGTAGCCAAAAATCTTCTCTTTTTTTTCGAATCGCATCGCTCATGTCAACCTAGGAGCTGGTCAGCTGCTTAAGCGAAGTTTCCTGTGGGAGCCTCAATAAATGTAAGGCGTCCAACCAGGGCATAAAACTTTTAAACTAAGCGACTACACGCACCCACTGTGAGGGCAGCAAGGGACAGGCTGGATCAGATTAAACTACAATCCTGGCAGAAGTAAATATTATGGTAAAAAAAAACTCGGACAAACTCTAGCACAAGGATTCACCTGTTCGTTAGTGATTGGAGATTTTATAATATTCCTTTACAATTTCGACATTCACCAGCCACACAAAAGCTGAAGATCTATTTTTATTGACAATAACAAACAATGAAGGTATTGTGTACAATTGTAACCATGGATTGGGTCTGACGTCATAGTAATAAATGTAGTTCGTTAGAAGAGTCCTACTATGCGAGGCCAACTGTTAAATAGATTTAGCACATGTATTATATTACAGTATATTTATGTATTAATCATTCAGGGGCTTGTGGAGTTGTGACTACGTAATAACAGCCGCACGATTCGATCGATCAGGTTAAGCTACGCTTGCCGCGGTTGGTCCGTGGATGGGTGACCATCTTTACATTACCAAGACCCCTCCGCGCCTCGGAAAGCACGTTACGCCGTTGCTCCCGGCTGTCATTCGTGGATCTATGACAGTCGTTACGGGCCGACAGAAGCCCGTAAGTCAGACAACCAGTCTTACCAAGGGGTATCGTATTACCCAATAACTGGGTTGTGGAGGTCAGATAGGCAGTCGCTCCATGTAAAATACTGGTATTCAGCTGGTTATTTAAATAGCCTCCATGAGAAGCGATACTTAAATGTAGGACAGGAGCACCCTGGGCAGTCCGCCCCTCTACCAACTTGTGAACTGGCTAATTAATAAAATTGCTAATAATCTATTCACATTTATCTAAACTAATATTATGAAGAAAAAAGGATTTGTGAAAGTAGAAAAAATGCTGTGGAAATGAGTTCCTTGCGAAGCTTGTGTGGTCTGACTCCGAATGATAGTCTGAGAAATGATGTGATAAGGCAACGGTTCGGTTTAAAAGAAGATGTAGTGTACCAAAATTGAAAAGAGTATGCTTAGATGGTTTGGTCATGTTGAGAAGATGAATGAAAGGAGACAAACAAAAGGTGTTTACAAGGCAGATGTGAGTGGAAACACAGGGAGGGGACGTTCTGACAAAAATTTAAAAGAGTATGCTTTGATGGTTTGGTCATGTTGAGAGGATGAATGAAAGGAAACTAACAAAAGGTATTTACAAGGCAGATGTGAGTGGAAACACCGGGAGGGGACGTCCTAGGAGGACATACAAAGAAAGAAAGAAAGAAAAATGCGCTTGCATTGCAGCAACAAAAATACACCTTAAAACTGAAAAATACGGACATATAGTAACCTTATTGGTGATGTTCTTCAGAAAGGTTAGCCTACTCGCAACAAGCGTGCGTGTATGACCAGTAGCCGTACTATGACGTGCTAATACCATCATGGTTCCATTCCGAAAAAGGGATAGTGCCATCGGTCATATATAGCTCCGTCTCTCTTTCACGCTGGAACAATGATGGCTTTAACACGTCATAGTAAGGCCACAGATATATGAACGTAAACGAGGCAAAAGGAGTATGTAAGGATAGTAGCAAGTGGCGTTCTGTAGTTTCTGCCTACCCCCATGGGAAGAAAGTGCGAGTTTGTTTATATGTATGTGTAAAATATTAGTTTTTTTATGTTTGTTTGTTACGCTAAAACGGCTGAACGGATTTAGATGAAATTTGGCACATGGGTAGACCATGACCTGGATTAGGAAACATGATACTTTTAATCTCGGTAGTCCCACGGGATCGAGACTTATGAGGGTGAAACCGCGAGGCACAGCTAGTACTTAATATTATAAATACGAAAAGTAACTCGTTCGTCTATCTGTTACCTTTCACACCTTAACGGTTTAACGGATTTTGATGAAATTTGGCACACAGGTACACCATGACCTGCGTTAGGACATAGAATATTTTATCCCGGTCATACGTTCCCTTGGGATAATTTTCTACCTCCACGTGGGCAAAGCCGCGGTCAAACGCTAGTCTTTTATAATTGTACATATGTTATTTTGTTGCACGGTACCCTACCAGTCTTAAACTAAAGTCAATACGAGACTAGAGCAAAATTATCAAATCGTATACAGGATTTTTTTTTAACCAGTGCGCTATCTGTAACCATCAATTGAGCATAATATGATGGTAGACCCTAGCGTAGAAATTTTTCGTAAATTATATTTTATTGTATTAGTTGTTCCATACATTTTGACTGCGTAGGTGTTGCACTTTTCTATGAAAAAGCAGTTTTTTTTTTATAACCGACGAGAAATTTCTGCGCTTGAGGGTCTTGAATCATGTGCTGAATTAATGGTTACAGTTTGCGCCCTGGTTAAAAATGTATCCTGTATAAGAAAAGCCAAAAATTTCCCCTTTGGTAAACCCCCTGATTGAAACACTCAAGATTTCTTTATTGTGCCTTTAGGTTGTTGTTACCTTCAGTTCTACTCTACTACTACAGAAAACCGTTATTAGAGCATCAACAAGATTTTAGAGCTTCAACAAGATATTAGAGCTTCAACAAGATTTTAGAACTTCAACAAGATTTTGAGCTTCAACAAAATTCATTCTCACAATAAAGTACAGTAATCAAACCCAACTTAACCTTAATGCAAAACTTTCCCTTTCAGATCGTTTCGCGTCCTTTGTTCTCTAACTGTAAATGCGAACGTGGGCTAATTCTACCGATCTGCGCGTACGCAATTTAATGGCTATTTCTTGTTTCAATCACTTACAACTTAACCATATTTAATTTAGGGTAAAAAAAAATCGGTAGTCCTTAAAGTTTAACTTGAATTTGGAAATGGATGAAAAGAATCAGTAATTTCAGCTACGAAATTAAAGACTTATGCCGATACCATTTTATTTTTAAGTCCTAACTTTTTCTAACCAAGATTTTTGGACATTTTAGCTTCTTATCAGAAATGCACTTCAGAAAAAAGCTGCCATTCAGCTTTACAAATGTTACAAATGTAAGAGATAGACAAGTCATGATTTATCCTCTGTAATGTGTATTTACACGTAAGTACTGCACGTGTAGACATTATAATAAATAATTATTACTTTGCATCACTATAAAATTGAAGCGTAAAACAAAAATTGCCTTATGGAAAATACCAGAGAAATCCACAGATGAGGAATTTCCAGCAAAAAGATTCCCTTTGAGATAATGTGACGACAATCCATTTTTTGAAAAGATTATCAAGCATTTAGGACTTGTAGATTATCGAATGTGTGAAAGCCAAGTCACGAATATATGACACAACTTGGAAGACGTACCGACCCTTAACAACCTGGCATAAAGGAAATATGATCATGATCGATTGATTCCTTCCTGTCTCTCAAGTTTCAAACAAATACATCAAATTAGTTTTCAGATAAATTCTGGTTCGTTCCATCAAACATAAACAACAGCAACCTAATTACGTAACACACTATCACAATCTGCATCATTTTGAAGCCTATTGCTAATACATTGCTTCATACGTTCGAAAAATTTGTCTGCTCAATAACGTAAATAACGCAATGAATGTTGTCGAACTGTCAAAGTCAAAGTCAAATCATTCATTTCAAATAGGCACATAAAAGGCACTTTTGAACGTCAAAATTTACAAAAAAATAGAATTGATTCTAGTTGCCCCTTCCAAAAGGTAGTTTCGTATGGAGAAGAATGGGCAAGAAACTCCACCGTTACTCTTTTAAAATATTTTACAATATTATGTAAGTTCACATTAATTATGTAATCATATGTGAAGACGATGCACCTAGAATAAAATTACTATACCACAATAGGTAAAAAGAATTAAATATAATGCAAAGGCAGGTAAATTAATTATGTGATAGATACATGGTGCTCACATATTTACAAATATTGAAAAGTAGATGATGTTTCCAAAATTTTAACAAGTAATAATTTAGTGTGTGAGTTAAAGTAGTTAAGTACATAATGTAACAATCAATGTCATAAAAATTATAAATTATACAATTAAATTAGCAACCAGTTTGATTTTGTCTAGACTCTAGATTGTCCTGTCCTGTCAAAATGCAACCCATTCCTACTGTTAGTGTGTTACGTAATTACCCCGCAGGTGTAAAATAATTACCAGACACGTACCTATGGCGCGAAAAACAACGCCGTCGACGTCACTGTCTCGTCATAGACCAACATACTTAATAATGCATGTGGCGAAATGAGGAACTAACATGAACTGTACTGAATTTGCAAGCTCCTTTGACTAGCAGCGCCTCCATTACATTCACAAAAATGTTTGTCGGACTAAAGCCTTCGGGTTTAGCCGTGACCGTGACTTTGGCCTTGTTAATGACCTAGTAAATGGTGTCTATCTAGATTACACCTACGAGTAATGTGTTACAGGAAGATAGTGAATGATGAATGAATGAATGATGGGCGATAGTAATGGAAGTTTGCGCATGCGACCTAAATGTTACGTTTGAAGAATGTGTAGTTTCATGATGGTAGTTTTTGGTAGGGAAATCCGCAGCAGAAAAAATGATGAAATAGTTGTACCAAGTTGAAGGAATATTCCGGTTTGACACAAAAATGGACAGGTTTTGATACATTTTTGATACGATTAAATATTAAACTTCAACTACATATTTCTAACACTTAAGTCCTGGTTGATGAGCTATTTTGAAACTGTTAAATTTCACAAAATCACACTAAAACCACATGTTACCAAAAGCGGCATGTATTCACAATCACTTAACACAAACTTGACAATTGGAATTGAAAACATTTTACCGTTCCCTCACATTCTTTATTTCACAAGATCAACATTTTTTAACTGAAATTTGCACAAAATATCCCTAACATTAGAAAAAATACTCACAAATTCTCTCATAGCTACACAACACAACCGCACAGCGCAGAATATAAAGCATAGTGACAGTTATAGTAAGGCTAGGCAGAACCGGTGAAAGTGGGCCACTTGCCTGTGGAACAAATTAAATAGAAAACATAGCCGGCCGATTGTAAAAATAAAATAAGACATTGGAAATATGTGGAGTGTGTAGAAAACTATGGTCGCGAAGTTTAAGTAGGTCAATACAAGCTGACCCGACAAACTGTCCTTTCCGATATTCAATAGTTCATACAAAAATCCCATAGAAAAAGAACGTCCAGTTTATCCCGAATTTGTTTTTTTTTTTTGGGAAACTTCAATTTTTTCTTTCCATATAAAGTTAATTCGTACTACTAAGAACTTATTGAAACAAAAAATAGACAAATTGGTCTAGGTGTTCTCGCTTACCAACGAACAGCATTTCTTTTTTATTTATACAAGGTGGCATGGTCATCGACGCGCAAACTATAACCATGAATTCAGCACATAGTTCTAGACCCCCTAGCGCAGACATTTCCAGTCAGTTATCAAAAAAGAAAAACTGCTTTCTCATAGAAAAGTGTAATACCTATTGCCTACTCAGTCAAAATGTATGGAACAGCAATTTTTTTTTTTTTTAATTAACCGGCGAAATTTTCAACTCAGGGGGATTCAGTGTCATGTACTGAATCCATGGTGACAGGTTGTGGGAAGATGTCCTTGCGGGTGGCAGGGACTTAGATAAATAACTGAAAAACAGGGTGTATAGATAGATAGATACGACAACTGAAAACCTCGAAAGGGATCATTCGGGAGGGGGGGGGTTCATTCATTCATTGGGGTGATGGGGGGGGCTCTAATCATTATGAACATTTTTTACTATAGGACCAAACATGAAATGAACTGCTCGATGCGTTTATGCTCGCATAACTCTACAAAATCCTGGGATGGGGTGGGTGATTTTTTTTGCAAAATCGAAAGGAACACCATGGCTTTTGCACACATTTACTTGGTCAAATTCGCACGTTTCTCGATTACATACCGTGAGAGAAGTTTTATAATAGGTAGGTAGTTGTTTTTCTAGAATATTATAATAATAGGTTTAATCAATTGATGTAACGGACATGCTGGGTACAGATTTGTACTGGGATAAGTTGCCTCAGGTGGTAACGAACGGAATGGAAAGAGGCGACAGGATTATAATATACCTGATATTCTCAATCAATATTTTCTTTCAGGACGTAGCTCAGAAAGGATCAAATGATTATGAATCGCACAATAGAGAGAAGACTTATATAGTAAGCCGATACGAGATAAAGATGACAATATGACCTCATATTTAATAAAAATGAAGGGATCCCCGATTCACGTTATTGGCTTCATTTCCAATTTAGCATCCGATCGAAAAGCAAAGTTTTGAAATGGAGCAGAACCGATCGGACGGACAATCATCTTGATATTATATGACATCATGACATCACAGTCAATTGAGCGTGGTCAGGCGTATTGTAAACTCATTTCAACTTTAACAATTGCCGTTCTATCAAATTGCATTATGCTTATGGGCAAGTTGTCATACGTATGAAACTACCCAATTGATGGGACCACTCCACTGCTGGCTGGCCACATTTCGAAAAACAAAATAAAAGCATGTAATGGTTCCTTATTTAAAGTTAGAGGCTCACACAAAACGTAAGGGGTTTCCTGAGATGACGGCATAGAGATGTATGAAAGAAACAGACATGCTGCGCCGACCCCAAATAAATGGGGATAAAAACGACAGGAGGAAGATGATGAGGCACACAAAACCACAAGGAAATTCTAAAGATAGTTATGTGCTTACGTCAAAAATTTACACCAGTCTAAAAACGTGAACGATCATAATGTGTTGATGCTATAATCAGCCACGCTTGACAAACATTAGAAGTGCATTACGTATTTTCTAACATGATCGGTTTTTCTCGTCTACTGAGGTGTTAACAGAATTTTATCTAATAGAACAGTGGTAGCGGACTAACGACCGGTTTCCGAATTGAGAATTTGAAGTTGACAACTCGTCGAACTCTACTTAATCATTATTTATGGTGAAAGCTCGCGAAATTCAAAATTCCTTTGCAAAAAACGTAAGAAATTTTGAATTTTGGCGGCTACATTGAAGGAATCACCTTAAGTAATGCTAAAGTAGGGTTTAACAAGTTCTCAACTTCAAATTCTCAATTCAGAAACCGGGTGTTAGCACTTAGGAGGTAAATTCCCGTATCTATATGTTAATTCTGAGTAATATTGACATAATATAAGGAATTTCGAATGACGTATACTTACCTACGGTAAAAGGATCGCGTTCAGTATGTGGCCTGCAGGATTCTGTTAGTATTTTACTGGTTTTTTAATATTTATTAAATTAAGGAAAGATTGAGATAAAAAGAGAATAGGCTTCCGTTTCAACTGATGGTAAGAAGTTACCGCCATCTATAGACACTTGCAACTTGCCGAGGCAATTGCCAAACTTAGGGGTCAAGTTGAAGTTACATATTATGTGTGATGTGATAATGTGCCTATAATTTCAAAGGCAATCATGCCATTCAAAGTGCCACCAATAAGTTCATATCTTATCTACATCATGTTTTAAATCCTATCCTACTAATATTATAAATGTAAAAATTTGTGAGGATGGATGGATGGATGAATGGATGGATGGATGTTTGTTACTCTTTCACGCAAAAACTATTAAACGGATTTGGATGGAATTTGGAACACCGATAGTTTATAACCTGGATTAACATGTAGGATACTTTTTATCCCGGTAGTACGTTCCCGTGGGATAATTTCTGACATCCACGCGGGCGAAGCCACGGGCAAAAGCTAGTATAATTCTAAAGCAATAATTATTGCTTTAGAATTATACTAGCTTTTGCCGATGTATTGAATTCAATACATCGTTAAATTTCAATACAATCTACACTAATCTTTCGTTCCTAGATCTGTGCGGAACTAATTTATCTGCTTTGATAACACGCGACACATATTTAGAACACTCGCAGCGTTGTGTTGAATAAAAACATAATAGAAGTTTACATAACATTTCATTGTTCAGATCCTAAATTATTATTGCTGTTATAAGGGTACCAGAATGGGGGAGATATTTCTTAGGGCTCTGGTGGGCGATAGGTTTCTTTGCTCGACAGGACTAATCTTTAACTTTTGAATGAATGAATGTTATGATTAAAACAATTAAAACTTTGGCGAGAGGGTGTAGTTTTTGGCATATTTTTAGGGTTCTGTACCTCAAAAGTAAAAAACGGACCACTTATAGGATCCCTTCGCTGTCCGTCCGTCTGTCGGTCTGTCAAGACTCTTTTTCTCAATCCGAACGAGTGGAGGTATCAAGTTGAAATTATTATCAAATACGTTAGTCTACGGTCCCTTGGAACTAAGTCAAGCTTTTAAGTCGTAAGTAATAAAGAAATACGGCCATATTTTGACACTCACAAATAAATCAAAACCCATAGGGTACTTCCCGTTGACCCAGAATAATTTAATTTGGCAAGAAACCATATCTCACACCAAAATTAAAGGAAAATGTCCGAAAATCGTTAATTATAAGCACACACTTGCATTCAATCAGATTCAGAATCATTAAAAGTCTGTTTTGACTCAACAAAATTGTTTTGTCTACAAAAGACAAACCTATTTTGGCTACAAAAGACAAAATTGTTTCGACTTGTCTGTCATAATACTAGTGGAAGGTTAAAGAAAATTAATAATGGGGAAACTTACAATGCTGCAATAAGCTTCATTAAGATCAATTCTAGTCTAAAATAATGAAATGAACAGGAAACATTGAGGAAGAATTATCAGTAGGTAGAGGATTCTCCCAGCACAATCATATTACCAAGTAACTGTATTAAGGAGGTCAGAGAGGCAGTCACTCCATGTAAAATACTGGTATTCAGTTGCATCTAGTTAGACTGGTAGCTGACCTCAACATATGATGATCCCTATCTATACAGGTAGTATTAGGATCCTCAACTGGTTTTAAATAGAAATGCCATGCTCACTTAAATGTCTCACTGTTGGTGGCGCATGTGTTGGACCATTCGGTTCCCTACAAATTTTTTGAGCTGGTTGAGTTCCACACGTCATGTTCGTGAACGGGCGCCTTCAGTTGAGGCTAGTCATCTCTTAACTGCCAAGGCTTTTTTTATTATTAAACCTATATTTTGAATTGTTTCTTAATATTTTTTTTTTTACATTGTTCTCACATATAGAAGCAATAAGAATAATGTACCCAGGATTTTGTAATATTTTGATTTAAAAAGACTGTCCGTGGAGTTTCTTGCCCGTTCTTCTCCATAGAGATCTATGTTTTGGAATGGGCAACTCGCTTCAACTTTCTAACTAACTGACCGACTCTTTGACAATTCAAAAGTGCCTGTAAATGGTTTAATTGAAATAAATGCTTTGAGTTTGAGTTTGAGAAAATAAGTTATTTTTTTGCTATGAGACAGACCTATCTTTTAGCAAGCAAACATCAGAAATAAATTGTTAATGAATTACTTAAACACTAATTACTGTGAAGTGCTATGTGTAAATCTCGTGTCCCTGTGACATCCTCAATGTAAATTAGCACATAGAAAACTATAATAAATATAACAGTCTAGAAACAATTAAACTCATAGAAAAGTAGGATAGCAAAATTATGAATTTATAATAACACAATTTTAAAATAGACAGCTAAAAATGGATCAAAGAATTAATGAAAACCAAAAGTACTTTTAATTCTTGAAATGACATTGTAGGCGTATTCACTAAAAGAAGAAAATTAAAAACAATTATTACACACCTGTGCAAATGTGTTGTGCGACTTAATAAACATAAAAACAATTATTACTCAACTGTGACTATTAGTTTTTTCCAGAAAAAAATAATAATATGGTGACTAAAACATTCAAATAATGTTCAAATTGGTGTAATTAACTGTGCAAGTGTGAAAAATTTAATGTATCAAACCTTTTTTCGCTGTAAACAAAAAGACAATTAATAAGCGAATGCATGCAAAACTGTATCTAAATGGTTGGCCAATAAACATTATGGGTAACTATTAAATTATAAGAGACTTTTGGAAAATACTAAGGCACACGTGAAAGAAATTAAAAATAACTTTGTGCTTTTTTGATAACTGTCAACATGATAAATTAAGTTCTTTGACATGACATGAAGGTAACATCTGGTTATTTGGTAAATAGTCGCAGTAAACAAAGGATTCCCAAAAATAGCTGACAGTGCGCTCAATACAATGACGCTGATCCTAAAGAACTACGCACAAAATCCGTTGATTTTCAGCCAGGCAATGAACTAAACATAAAATCGAAATGGATGCGTCATTCGGTAAATACCAATAGGAACGGTAAAACTTTGACGTAAAATAGCCATTTTATGTCGCTGAAGTTCAGTTTCACACTTAAGGATAACAAAGATCCAGAAAAGTAAGAGAAAAGTCTTTTGGAAACGAGGAAAATCCACACGCCGCATCCGCAATATGGAAACTTAGAATAAAAACAACAACGATGAAGTGTAATTGGGTAATCTAAAGCGAGTAGTATTTGTAAATAGTACATCTATCTTACCTCTTTACGTTTTTTGGTTTTCCTTTTGTCTGCCATTATAAATAATTTTTGCCAACGTAGTCTTGATTGTCTGGAAATCTATTCGCTTTTCTTGTTTCTGACGCTGACACTTTTTTGTTGACAGGTCACCATTGAATGAAGAGTAGAATAGAATGAATGTTTTACCAATCAGATGTCTCGGAAGCATGGAATTAGTATGTACTTCGTAGTACAAAAACTCGAACGCTAAAAAACACTGACGAAAAATGGGTGAGGGTATTTAATCACTATGTCACAATTACAATGTTTGATGTGAAACATCTATAGCCGGAGGTAAAACCGATTGCTGGATTCTCAAAGATTAATTGACTTATCAAAGATCTCAAAACACTGAAAACAAGTAAGTAAAAAGTAATAGTTTTGCGACAATCATGCCAAACCTTAGCATAACAAATATGGAATATTGTGCAGTAACGTGTAAAATTAGTATTCCATATTTGACATTGCATGCATTACTAGTTATTTTTGCATTCAGCCAGATATGGGAACCAGAGTTTATGCAGTGTAGCATTATTTGATATTTTTTTCAGAAAAATGGATCCAATGCAATTCTACGGTCTAGATATACCATATGAAAGCGAAGATGATGACGATGAACTAGCGGGGGATGATCCGGATAATCAAGACTATGAACCCAGTGGGAATTCTACGAGACGAAGAAAGATAATTGAAATAACAGACAAAACCTTTACGTAATACAAGGTTTTATTATGCTTAAAAATGCGATAATAAAGAAGACACATAACTTGTCAATGATAAACTGTCAATTGAATAAAAAGAAAATGTTGCATAGAGACGGAAGAAGTAAAGAGTTTATATCATTCTCCCGCGCTAGTCTGTAACATAATCAGTTAAAAATGTTGGTGGTCTGCACACACGCCTGGATCTACGAATTGTCTCCGGTGGTGGAGATAGCGGCAGTCGTTCTTGAGACACTCGTCCCCCACTGTTGTCAGAGACCGGCTCTTCTGCCTCTGTAGATGACGAAGGTGTCATGTTACGGTTCTCAATTACCGGTGATGTAGGTGGTGTAACAAAAGAATCAGTTTCATTTTCCTGGGGAGCTATGTCATCTGAACCCAGCGGCGCTAGATAACGATTTGACACTGTAGTCTCTCTTCCATCGGGATATCTGACATAGGAGTAATCTGGATTACTATGTAATAGTTCCACCTCCTCAACAATTGGTTCATATTTGTTACTCCTGTTTAATTTCTTCAGTAATACTTGGCCGGAATTCGTAAGCTAAGTTGGAATAGAAATTCCGTTAGTAGATCTCCGTTGGTGTCTGAACATTCGCTCATGCGGTGTGAAATTAGTAGGGGTGCAAAGTAAGGAGCGAATAGAATGTAAGACTTGCGGCAAAACTTGCTCCCAGTTCTCAACTGATAAGTTTTTAGTTTTCAGTGCCAAAAGTATTGTTTTCCAGAGTGTAGAATTCAATTTCTCCACTTGCCCATTGCCTTGTGGATTGTAGGCAGTAGTTCGGCTTGTGGCGATACCTCTTTCATGAAGAAATTCTTGTACCTCGGCAGAAAGAAAAACTGTGCCACGATCCGAATGAATATACGATGGAAAACCAAATATCATGAATAAATTATTGAGGTGTTTGACCACTGTTTTTGAGCTGACGTCTGAGCATGGAAAAGCGAATGGAAATCGAAAAAATTCATCAATTACAGTTAAAATGAATCTGTTAGTTGTATTCGTTGGAACTGGGCCTTTAAAATCTATGCTCAAGCGTTCGAAGGGTGCCGTTGCTTTGATAAGTCTTCTATGTTCATCACTGGTATTTCGTACGTATTTTGGCTTTATTTCTGAACATGTCCGACAAGAGCTTGTCATATTTCGGACTTCTTCAAGGGAATATGGTAGATTTTTAGAACGTATCCAATGGAACATACGTGAAACACCGGGATGGCAGAGAGCTTCATGAAGTGATATACCTAAGTTTGACAGTGCGAGATTCTGTAGATGCACAAACTCTAGATAGAGCATCAGCAGCGTAGTTTTCTTTGCCGGGTCTATACACGATTTCAAATTTGTAAGCAGCAAGTTCCAACCGCCATCTTTGAATCTTCTCATTTTTTATTTTGCTTGAGTGTTTCATATTAAACATAAAAGCAACCGAGCGTTGATCGGTGACCAAACGAAATTGCTTACCAATAAGGTAATGTCGCCATTTCTTTAATGATTCTACGATAGCGTAAGCTTCTTTCTCTATAGCAGAATGATTTTGTTCGGTTGGATTCAGGGTTCTTGAAAAGAATGCTACAGGTCTGGAGTCTTGCGTTAGCACTGCTGCGATTGAATGGTCTGATGCATCAGTTTCGACACTAAAAGGCACATTTTCATCGATAGCATGAATTGAAGATTTAGCAATGTCGATTTTCAGACTCTCAAAGCATTGTTTTTGCTCATTTGTAAGAGGGAAAGATGTTGTCCTAAGAAGTGAGTGAATACGTTCTGAAAAGTTAGGAATCCATTTGGAATAGTGAGCGAACATACCGAGTGTACGTCTGAGTGTCGGTATGTCTTGTGGTGGCGGTAAGTCAATAAGTGGCTTGAGGCGCTCACTGTCAGGTTTGATAATGTGGTTGTGAATGTTGTAGCCAAGAATATTAATGGAGTCTTGAGAAAATTTACATTTTTGCATACTCGATGTCAGACCGTACTTTTTGGCCGCAGTCATAAAGCGCTCTAAGTTTTGGTCGTGTTCTTCACAAGTAAGGCCACAAATGGTGATGTCATCAAAATAAGCGTACGTCTTCTGAAGTTTTTCTTTTCTAGTTATCCAATCGATTGTTCGTTGAAAACTTGAGACGCCATTTGTCACTCCAAAAGGTATGCGCCTAAACTGATACAAATTACCCATAGCTTCGAAGGCAGTATACTTTCTTTCTTCGGGCAAAATTGAAACTTGATGGTAAGCACTTTTCAAGTCTATTAAGCTGAACATTGAGTTTTTGGCTACTTTAGCGACTAAGTCCTCTATGTTGGGTAGTGGATATGCGTCAAGCTCAGTATAACGATTGATTGTTTGCGAATAATCAATTACAAGCCGTTTCCTATGCGTTTCATTTTTCGTTATGAGGACCTGGGCTCTCCACGGTGATTTACTCTCCTCAATCACACCTTCCACTAAAAGTTTGTCGATCTCATAAATTTGATATTTTCATCGCTGTGTTTCCTGGATTTTACAGTAATAGGTCTGCATTTAGGAGAGACGTTCGCAAAAAGTGGTACGGCCGGCACAGATGCTGCAGCTACATTACACACGTTAAGTGGCTTCTTTGGTCCACCAAATGAGAATTCTAGTGAGGCATGTTCTCCGAGGACGTCATGACCGATTATTATATCTGCGCAAAGATAAGATTGACGATAAGGAAATTCACATTTTCGTATTTGTGATCTCCTATGTTAATTGTTTGAAAAGTTTGGCCTTCTACTTGCGAAACATGGTTAAGTGAGGCCATTGAAATTGTTTGATAGCTAGGCTTTGTTTTAAGTCCACAGAGTTTGGAGTAGCTGTCATTGATAAAAGAAACGGAACTTCCTGTGTCTAAGAGCGCTTCTGCTCTTATACCTTTGATGTACGCAGGCACAGTAGCTTTTCTTAGGGCCGAAGGTGATGCTGCCATAACAATACATGCTGAATGATTCTTGTCTTTTGTAACTGAATTTGCTGTTCTGGATGAGTTTTTACAAACTGAAGCAAAATGTCCCTTTTTGTTACAAATTTGACAGACTCCATCAAACGCAGGACAGTTTCTCCGAAGATGTACTTGCCCTCCGCAGAAAAAGCATTTTCTTCTACGAGTAGTGGCAGAGAAATTCTCGTTTTGCTCAACTTGTTGAATGGAGAAATTGGAGACAACCTGAGCCGTTTCCTTTTGAGCGGCGTTCACTGGTAGGTTATTGAAACTATTGGAATGGACCTCGGCTGTTTCTAAGGAAATTGCTTGATTGTAAGCTTGATCGAGTGTTAGACCAAGATTTCCTAAAAGCCTTTGCCTATATTTATTCGATAAGATACCTGATATAAAGGCGTCACCTATATAGTCGTTTCTGTGTGTTTCAGCGTCGACGTTAGTGAAGCCACAGTCTTTAGATAGTTGTTTTAAAACTTGTAAATAGGTATGTATACTTTCATCGGAACGTTGTTTTCGCGATGCAAGCATATGTCGTGCAAATATAATATTTTTGTGTTTCACAAACAGCTTCTCTAGTTTAACAATCGCTTCGTCATACTTATGAGTTTCACTTACGTAAGCATATACGTTAGGAGAGATATGGTTTACCAAAAGTTGATACTTGACTTCGTCCCATTGATCTTTAGTCGACTGTGCGTCTTCTCTTGATGACGAAAGAGCGGTCGCCTTCTTCTGACTTGATAAGAAGTATTCAAATGTTTTACGCCAATGTTCCCATGTTTTGGATGCGGTAGTATCCGATGGGTCGGCATCAAACCTTTCAGGCCTTAGATATTTTTCCATGATTTTTTAAGCATAATAAATTGAAATAACAGACAAAACCTTTACGTAATACAAGGTTTTATTATGCTTAAAAATGCGATAATAAAGAAGACACATAACTTGTCAATGATAAACTGACAATTGAATAAAAAGAAAATGTTGCATAGAGACGGAAGAAGTAAAGAGTTTATGTCAATAATTATTTATCCTTCTGATTCTGATGAGAATTGTTCTTCATCAGATGAAGGTGAGCAGGCCTATGTTGATCTGTTAGGTGCTGGTTCGTCGCGTTCGTGAAGGAACGACAACTCTGTAAGAAGTATGGTTACTCGGGCAAATCCTACATCAAATGTGAGAAATATAACATACACCTTTGTCTAAATAAAGATAGGAATTGCTTTAAATTGTTTCATCTTACGTAAGGAGGAAATTATAAGACTGAATCCAAGCTACGCCACTGGTGAATTGTTAGCCTGTAAGTCGGTATAGATACTAAGTTAAGTGTAAAATGTGAAGTTCCTAAATGCAACTGATCTCATTAAATTTATCATTTTCATTAAATTCTGAGTTTTATTTTCTAAACCATAATTTGTACTGAGCCTTGGCTCAAAATTACCTATAAAGCATGCGATGCCAATTGTGTCAAATTAGTTTTAGTCGCTTTTACTGCGTATTATGTCATATAGGGGAAATAGTAGTTTTTTTATCATATTTCGAAAAGTAATTGGATTTTGGAAAACTGGTTGAACTAACTTAATAGTACGTGTCAAGGACTACAAAATATATTTTTTTCCGGGAAAAATAAAAAAACACGTGCGGTAAGGGGTTAGAATAAATCGCTGACAATGTTAACATATTTACTAATAATCAAGTTAATTTATCACATATAGAAATCAGTTACAATGATGTATTCTTTTTGATCTAGTCTATTGGTCTGTAAATAGTTAGTTTGCGAATCATTTTAATTACTTTTCGAATCACCCGGAATCACCAGATTCAGATTGATGGATCGTCCATTTACCATCCACCAATGATATTATATTAAATATAATATCATTTTTATATTTTTTATTTAATATAATATCATTGCCATCCACTTTCTTTTTTATACGTGACGTCTGTCCTGTACCTATCATCCTGTACTGCCACATCACTACCTTTTTTGTTTATTACTGTATGAGATTGATCATTAAATTGTGGAGCTAAATTGTTTCTTATATTCATATTATTTTTACATGCACCTTTTCCCCAATTGTTATTTTACTTTCCGCAGTTCTCCTTTTCCGGTCTTTCCATTTCTTACCTTTCATTTTTATTATTACCTTTCTTTCATTATTTGAACTTGTTGCTGTCTATCATTCAAATATGATTTTACTAAGCTGAACGCTAATTTGTCTAGTCAGTAATGCTCAAGTTTCAGGAGTGAATCGTGATTTTAAGGACAAGATATCTATGACATCTTGGGCTTCTTCCCGCGCGTCAATGTTTCAATAAAGTTACACCGGCGTCAGTCATACATCTTTTGGTGAAACCATACAGTTAATCGTGAAGGATTTTATTCTTGTTATGTACCAATGACTGAGAATTTGACTAAGCACTACCTTTTCAAACAGCTTGCTGAAAGCTGGCAACACGGCTACGGGTACGGCACGGCTACGGATTTTAAAAATGGTTATTACCTTACTATACTTATGTTCTGAGTTGAGCTGGACGATTACTGACAAATGCGTGCACTGACTGGACAGGTCCACTCAATCTGTGTCGTTTTTCCTCAAAAGACCATTTCAAACACAAATCTACATGATCTGACCAAGATTATGTCTGGACTTTAAAAGAGGCTGTGACCTCTGAGTTTGTTTCGGCCTTTCTTCTCAGGGTAGTCAGATAGGAAACGCCGACCTCATCTACTTTATAAAATATGATTGACGTGTAAAAGTGTTTGTACAAACCTACTTACAGAAATAAAATCATTTATCCTTTATCATACGTCTTGGATTTATGCTGCGGTCAAAACAATCATACAACTTTACATACATTATGTATGCTTACTTCAGATAATGCTTAAATTAGTTTGTATTACATTATTTGTGGTTCGATATCACTTCTGACAGTGAATACCTATCGGAAGAATGAATGTCTTTAAACTTACCTTAGTTGAATTGTCTAAATTGTACCGTTTCGGATTTGTAATTAGCGTATGACTTCGTCAATAACATTGACGTTAGATACAGCACGAAAGCTTATCGTGCGTGTCTCAATAGCCTAGTACTTGAATATTCTTTAAAAAAAGCTTAACTGTCACTGTCAAAATGACGGCATTTGATTTTTTCATTCGTAGTTTGCTTGCTTGTCGACTTCCAGTTTCATCATTTTCAAGGGAAATATTCGTGTAATCGATATTTTGTTCTTGTTTCGTTTCATAAGACTGCGGCAGTCCGTGTGTGTAGTGTGTATGCATAGTTCAGTATCCTAACCTTAGGTGAACTCACGCTTACGGTCACCTTCCTTAGTTGGAATGTTTATCTGAATCTATATCTAGTATTATTAAATTCCGTACTTAGTAATAGATGATAGCATATCCGTTTAATTTTCCGCATTACCAGGAACTGGAAATCGCGAGTGAGGAGAATCTAGTAATCTACTCTACTGTTAACGAGCTCACACAAGTGATAATATTGATATTGTTTTTGAAGATAAAAACTGCAGGATGGCGGGAACAAGAGTGAATGGACATCAAATAAATGACGGTAATAAATTTAATATTTATGTAATCACTCTTCCCATGATATTATTGAAAGGCAGGTTTAAAGTCACTTCAATAGCTCAAGCTAAATCTATGAAAAATATTTTTATTATTAATAAAAGCCTGTTGGGTCACACAGTCCCACTGCATGGCATAGACCTATTTACTCTCTCAGTAAAAAATGTGCTGGCTTAAACATAAAAGTTTTGTCATATAATATGTTTAGCATGTTCAATTGGTTTATGCAATAAAGCAAACTTTACGTCAATGCTAATACAGAATTTTGTTGCCTACAGACATAAGCCTAAAATTATTGTTCTTGAAATTATTCTTTTGCTTGCCTTGAAATATACTCTTCGGCTTGCTTTTATTGTTTAGAGGTGAGCGATTAGAGTAATAGTTTAGTATTGGATCAGTGTTGATTATTAATTTATTGTGGTAAGTAAATAAAATAAAAAATAAAATTCATTTCATTCAGATTATTCAAATGTCCATACTTTGTTAGTGTTATTATATTATCTTAAAACTATGTTAGTCATGAGGAGATCAATGAATCTATTTAGGTAGCTAACATAAGAACTGGAAATAAGTGATTGAAATTAAATTAAACATAAATTGAAATAAATGATTGAAAATAAATTAAAACTAATTTGAAATAAATTAAAATTAATTTGAAATAAATTTAAATTAAATTGAAATAAATTAAAATTAATTTGAAATAACTAATTGAAAGTAAACTAAAATTAAAATAAATTATTAAATTAAAATACAAGGAATCAGGTAACATGCAAATGTCTAGATATATTTTAGTCTATTAATATTTATTATCTAGTAATATTTTTTTTTAATTGATGCAAAATATTATCATATTATTTTACTTTTAGCCTACTTATTGGTTGAGAATGAGATCAATAAAAATATGGATTTAAAAAATGCATTAGGTTGAGGCATGTTGCTAAAACTGTATTTTCATAATATTTTTCTTTAGTGTGCCTAGAGCCTTAAGAGCCGCCAACCTCATAACTCCCATACAAACACTTGTACGTGATTATGGCATTATAACAAATTTTCATCCGCACACAGATATCTTGTGGTTTATATCTAGATTTCCCAAATAAAATATTTTTCTTTCTTTCTTTCTTTCTATTTAATAAAAAAAAACTTTTTTGATAAACATATTCAGTAAAAACGTCTGCAAATTAGCTTTTTTGCTCAAATGTTATCTGAACTTTGGCCGTTCATAATGTACTCATACATTAAAAAAGTATAGAAAATATTGTTATAGATACCTCGCACATGTAATTGTAATGGAGACTAAATGACAAACATTTTTTCCAAAAACTTGTAAGGCTTTTTCGAAAACACTTATTGCCTGGAACAAGATTTGTGAAATCTCGACGCGCCAATTTTCGTTCGATGTTATCGCGTTCTCACTCTTGCTTCTTTTTCAAACATTACATTGGATGCAACAACAAGATTTTCACTCATGCTCGGGTTGCCGATAGACGGACTGGGAATGGTCCTCTTATGCACATCTAGAACTGTTTGGGCAGTCAATCTCTGCTACCAACCTTTTTTAGGTAAGCTATTCCTTATGCTTGCTGAACTAATTGGTCACAAGTGAAAGTAGACAGTTAAAAGTTGTTAACTCATATTCACTCTCATAGTGCTGAACACTCATATTCATTTCTTACTTTAATAAAAATATATAAACAAAGAAATCTTCTACCTAGCCTTTCCCCAAGTACCTATGTTGGGGTTGGCTTCCAGCCTTACCAGATGCAGCTGAATATCAGTATTTTATATGGAAACAAATTAATTATTATGTCGATTACATAATATATACTTTGCAGTTGATATTATGACCTGTTCAAAATGTTTTACATCACTACTGACTTAATTTAAACAAGACAATAAAATGTGCCAGAAAAATAAATTGTCTTTTGTTTGAGTCATATACTTAGTAGTAATCTTTCTCTGTATGTTTTATAGGTAAAATAATACAATGACGCAGATATTACATTAAAACGCATTGTCATGCTTTCGTTACTCTAATCTAATGAGTATTATTTCGTTATATTTTTGTATGGGAAAACTTACATGAACACAAAATGTAATAACTTGTCATAATACCATCACAACAATAAGTAATAAAAACAGAATAAATTGAATAATAGAATAATTATTTTAACTCTTTAGAGTACCAAAGCCGCGATATCGGGCAAGTTACAATAGTTAATCACTGTCTAATTACTTGGGATTCAATAAGTTAATGGTACTTAGTTCAATTAAAACAATGGACAAGATCATATAAAAAACACTGAATAATATTCAAGGATTTAGTCAGATTTGAATTCAACATTTAGATTCGGTCGACATAAAATTGTAACATGACATGGTGTTTTATTTAATTAGGCAATAAAATTGAAGTCACTCCAAGTGTAATAATAATAATAATATTTATTCATAAAATTACAAGGTATTAAAAATTTTACAGTTTTGCTTAAATGTAAATTATATTTCTAAGATTTACGTGCCTGAACTAGGTAATCCTGTGTTTCAGGCGAACCAACCGTAATAAAAGTGTAAGTATAATTTAAGTGACTCCAAGGACCAAAACAGTATCTACAATTGAAATATAAAACAATTAATGCTTAAGTACTGGTAAAATATCTTTTGTAGCCATCATTTTATAATGTTTCCTGTATAGTCAAGGGCAGAAAGGGTAATGACTGCAAAAGGTACTTAATTTAAAGATATTTGAATAATTGTATAGTCTGTTCCAAAAGTATCTGATTAGAATGTAAACAAATGAATCTCGAAAATATGCCTGTTGATGCCATTTAAAAATTGAGTGCTTTCATTTGATTATTTTAATACTTAAACCCGAAATTCTAATTTTCAACCTCTTTAAAGATGGTTTCTATTTGTCAATTATTGAGGTTAATTTTGTAACCTCATTTTTTATCGATGATTTTTAATTTTATGCTAATATAATGTTATTTCAACAATAACTGCTGGCAAAAGGTTAAATTCAGTTCAAACTTTCTAAACACAGATTAATGTGTTCCTAATTCCCTTTAGTGAGTGATTGTGTAAGAATTTAACCTGAATAGGGTTTGTTTACACTTTCATCAGATACTATTTGAAACAGACCATAAATAACTTCTCCTGCAAATACCTACGTCAGTGAGGTTCTTAAGAATGAGTTGACGTCACTGAATTGGAAAATAGAATTATTTATGTGTATTTGTGTACAGTCGACAGCTGCAGGTAAAGCTACACGAAACTGTCAAATTTCACCAAACGATTTCAAACCTTAAAATGTTGACGGTTAAGTTCAAAATCGAATGAAAAAATCTGGTGGTAACTTGATGTACTGGCTGTACAAGTTCAAAATTCTAATGTATATTTAATTATCAACCAGTTACTAGAATGTTTTATAAACAAAAAAGCATCGCTACTTTCACCTTAACATCACTTTTGCTTGTTTTTTTAACATATTCTGATACTTATTTCCTTTCACGCAAATGCATAGCCATCAACAGAAAATAATTTTACTTAACTCTTATGTAATTCATAGAATAGAATAGAATACTCTTTATTATGTACACCATAAAAATTACAGATATAAATGTAGACATTTTACACAGGGTGACACAATGGGCGGTCTTATCGCTAAGAGCAATCTTTCACAGACAACCTTTGGATGGATTCAAGGGAGAAGGAGAGACAGTACTGCAGGTAGTCAGTGGTGTACCATTTACATATCCAACAAATACATATTAAATACATAAAACATATACTTATCTACATATAATATATACAATAATAAACATGAAACAAGAGCAAGGAAACTAAATGTAATGATGATGTTTAAGGTGAGAGGAAGTGTTTTCTTTATGATTTATGTAGGTAACTGCAATGGACAAGTACAAAGTCCACTTCTGTTGAATAGTGTAGTGTTTGCCAAGCTATCTCATCTATGAATATCGTTTCCTATTTCCAATATTAATAGTTGGTCTAACTATAGGTTTTAAACAGGAAGCTCAAATACTTCAATATTTTAAGCAAATTTTGTGTGAAGGAAGAGTACCTAATCGTTGGTCCTGGCTGTCATTCGTGGATCTTTGACAGGCGTTACGGGTCGTCAGAAGCCCGAAAGTCTGACAATCAGTCTTACCCCGGGAAATCGTATTACCCAGTACCAGGGTTGTGGAGGTCAGATAGGCAGTCGCTCCATATAAAATACTGGTATGCAGCTGCATCCGGTTAGACTGGAAGCCGACCCCTACATGGTTGGAAAAAGACTAGGGAGATGACGATGATGAGAGAGTACCTAATCATTCTATCTTCTACGAATCAAGAAAATTAGACAAGTTAGTGCACAAAGCAGTGATTTCTAAAATACCGTTAGTTTTTTGCGTTCATAGCCGTAAAATACAAAAAACCGGCCAAGTGCGAGTCGGACTCGCGCACGAAGGGTTCCGTACCATTATCTATAAAAACGGCAAAAAAATCGCAAAAATCGGCAAAAAAAGGTAGTTAACTTTAAGCCCAGGTTTCCTTACGATGTTTTTCCTTCACCGGTGTCAGTAATATCCAAGATAAACACAGAAAAAAAGCATATTAATTTTTCAAATGAATTGAAAAAATCACATTGTTACTTGCGATTTCAACTCACAACCTCGTGCATGGGAGAGGCCTTAAACACTGGGCCATCATGACATTAGTGTAGGTATGTAGGTAGCATATTAATTATCTTGTATTGCCTACTAATTAGGTTAGCTTAGGTTATCGACTTGAACTTTTTAATCAGTCAAATCCAGAAAAATTCTGACCGATTACATAAAGTCACAGATTAAAGAAGAAACAGTGAAGTCATGCGCCCCGCGTGTCTTTGGCATGCGGCGGCAGTGTCAATAGAAACGTTTGTTATTCATTAGTTTTTGCTCGCGGTTTCGCCCACGTGGAGATCTGAAATTATCCCTCGGAAACGTACTACTGGTAAAAAAGTATCCTATGTCCTAACCTAGGTCATGGTCTACCCATGTGTGTGCCAAATTTCATCCAAATCCAATCAGCCGTTTTAGCGTGAAAGCGTAATAAACAAACAAACGAACTAACTCACTTTCCCCATTTATAATATTAATTAGGATTACCGAATTCATTACCCTTTTTAACCGACTTCAAAAAAAAGGAGGAGGTTCTTAATTCGCTTTTTTCTAGGTGAACCAATTTCGGGGATTATTTTTTATTTGAAAGCTGGTACTGCTCATCTGGTCGCATATAAATTTGATGGGTAAAACGATACCTACCCCTCGGTAAGACTGGTTATTAGACTTTGGAGCTTCCGACTACCCCTACCGACTCAAGTATACGAATGACAGGCGATACCAAAAACTTAACGTGCTTTCCGAGGCACGGAGGAATTACGGTATGTGATGGTCACCCATCCACGGACCGAGTTCAGCAAGTGTACCTCAACTTTCGTTCGGCCCGAGGGGTTGTTATTACTTAGCCACGAGCCCCTCAAATTTTGGATACCGCCAATAAATCTAGGTAAATTTCTCATACTCAATCACATACGAGTAATTCTGAGTAAAGGCTCCTACAAACAGGAGCGACAAACGACGCGAATCGCGCGACGAGCGGTGCCTTAAATAATGTGTATGTGTATATGTATGTCTTAATGTGTCACGTCGCATGTCGCGCCTGCTTGTAGGAGCCTTAAACTGGAGACGTCTCCAATATACCTACCTAATTAATTGGTAAGTAAAGTAAAGTATTGTAAAGACACCTTGAGTGAGTGAATATCTATTCAAACTCCGCTTTAGTCTGAAGATAGGATTGAATGGGCCTCCTGAGCTGTTCATTCGGTCTTGACGCAGAACGCATGTTGAAAACAATTGTCCGATTCGCAGAATGTCCAATTCGTTTTTTTCAACATGACATTTTGCGAACATACGTTTTGCGTTAATACCGTTCCTTCAAGGCATTTATGTAGATCTCCAAGACTCTAATATTACTAGTCACGCCCGGGTGTTATCATTGTGTGGATCGACCGGAGGACACGGTGGAGCATACGCTGGAGGTCTGCCCGGCTTGGGTGGAGCACCGCCGTGTCCTCGTGGCGGCGATCGGCGGCGGCAACCTCTCGCGTCCGGCCCTGGTTCAGGCCATGGTACGGAGCGAGAGGGAATGGGAAGCCGTCACCTCCTTCTGGGAAGCCTTAATGCTCGCGAAGGAAGAGGCGGAGCGCGAGAGGGAGAGGCAATCGTTGCGCCCTCGCGCCCCTAGTCGCCGCAGGAGGAGACACCCTGGGCGTCGGGAATCGATTGCCGACTCCCGGCTACCGTAGGTGCGGGATTGCGGACGGCGAGCAATGGGCAGGTCGCCGTCCGGTAAGGACCAGGCCCGGGTCGACGGCGCGTCGTGTTCCACGCGCGCCTCAAAGAGATGTCAGCAACATTGACGGGGTACGATAGGGCCGATGCCTGCCGGGGTTGCGGATTGTTCGAAAGAGTTACCGTGGCCCTGGCGCACAGGCAACTGAAGGAACACCGGTGGGTTTTAGTCAGTATTAGTCTGACACGCCCTTCCGCTCCGCCCAGAGCGGGAGAGGTCATTTGATGATTTCCCACACAAAAAAAAAAAGAAAAAAAGGGGGCCCGCTAGTGGGCCGTAACAATAGAAAATCAATTGTGTCTCATTAGCGATGTTTAATGAGTTTGGCATGGTACGCTTATAAACTATAAGTAACCTAACCTACTGTTTTCATACCATGCCATTAATACACATACACATTAATTTTATGTACACCAAAAACGTGAAAATTGTCTTAAAGGCTACCCAGAAGTTTTGGATAACAGCCCAGACAGTATACGACCTTCAATTTTGTTAAAGGTTTGAATTTACGCCAGGTAATTTGTGTTTGTTCATTCAATTATTACCAAACAATCTAGTGGAATTATATAGACAAGAATAGGATTCAATATAATGGTTGCGGATACATGATGCGGATCCGAATAGGTGACGTAACTACTTAATTTATTTAAATTAGGTACCTAGTTCTATTTTGCTTGGTAGGTCCAAGCAAAATAGAACTAGGTACCTAATTTAAATAAATTAAGTAGTTACGTCATCGCAAGATCTACGCTTGCCCAGCACCTTAGTTGCGTAACACACGATCAATCACAATCTGAATCATTTAGAAGGATATTGCTAATCCATTGCTTGATATGTTCAAAAAATTTGGCTGCTCAACAACGTAAATAACGCAACGTATGTTGTTGAACTGTCAAGATGAAAGCCATACCTACTGTTAATGATAATTATAAATTATTATATTTCTGTAAGTAGGTTTGTACAAACACGTCAATCATATTTTAAAACTACATGAGGTCGGCGTTTCCTATCTGACTACTCGCAGAAAGGCCGAAACAAACTCAAAGTCCACAGTCTCTTTTTAAAGTCCAGACATAATCTTGGTCAGATCATATGAAGACCATGTAGATTTGTTTCTGAAATAGTCTTTTGAGGATAAACCACACAGAATGAGTGGACCTGTCCAGTCAGTTGTTAGTGTGTTACGCAATTACCCGGCAGGTGTCCTTCTATGTTAGAATGTTACAGTGCCACCGTGCCGAGTTTTAGTAGGTAAAATTAAATACTGCCAAACACCAAGACACACTCATCTATCTATAGTATTGGCGTGATATTTGCAGTTGTATAATTCGATAACAAATACAAAAATTGGCAAGTCATGTCGTAAAAATTGTTCTTCAGACTTTGAACATTATGATCATGTTAAAAATATGACATGTTGAGTAGGTAATCGGTTATCATTGCTTGTTACCATGATTACTGAAATCGCCGGATTTTTCCTTCGATCATGTTGTAAAAAATTATCTTTGCACAGTTTGCACTTAAAGGCTCCCTCAGACAGGCGTGACGCGACAGTGCGACACAAAGGCGCTGCTAGTCGCGCGACGTGCCGTGCCTTTGTGTCGCGCCTGTTTGTCTGTCATTGGCTATCTTTGCTTGTTACCGTGATAGCAAAAAATCATCGAATTTTCCCTGAAATACCTTTTTGGTCCTTCGATCCGCGATGCTGGATTATTACAATTTAAAATGATAATTGCTTTTTAAAGTGATTCAATGTCATTGCTATTCTTATATCAGCTTAGCACTTAGCTAGGCACTTACCCCTTTATTTACAAACGTTGTTTAAAGTTGAATAGTGATTAGCGAGTGTTTAACCATACATTTTTGACGTTTAAACGTCTCTTAACTTTAAGCAACGTTTATAAATTAATCCCACATTAAGCGTTACTTAAGTGCCTACCTAAAGTAGGTACTTTATGATAACGGCTATATGGAGGAAATAATCGTCATGGTTCATATTCATAAGACATAAGTGCTTTAACGCCTGACTAACGTGTGATTTGATTACGCATTAGTCATGGTATGCACAGAGAACAGAGGAAAATTATATTCTTCTGAACAAATTGTTATAACGCTTCATTCATTCATTGGCAGCCTTTTTCTACCCACTGCTAAGTATAGGCACAGTATAAAATATGGATATCCATATTTATACTGTGGTTTTGCCTCCTCGTTTTTGTGCCATGCTTCAGCAACATCAACTCAGCTTGTCGTAGTCCACTGCTGGACATAGGCCTCTCCCATGCTGCGCCACAACACCCTGTCCTTCGCCTTCCGTATCCAGTCTGTCCTAGGCACCATTATGAGGTCGTCGGTCCATCTAGCTAGGGGGCGTCCCACACTACGCTTGCAGATATTCGGTCGCCACTCCAGGACTCGTCTGCTCCACCGGCCATCGGTCCTCCGACAAACATGGCCAGCCCACTGCCACTTCAGCTTGCTTAATCTATAAGCATGCTTCCCTTTTTTAAACCCACCCGTGTTCCTTCAGTTGCCTGTGCGCCAGGGCCACGGTAACTCTTTCGAACAATCCGCAGCCCCGGCAGGCATCGGTCCTGTCGGACCCCGTCAAAAGCATGCTTCCCTGCGGGGTAATTGCGTAACACACTAATAGTAGGAACGGCTTTCATTTTGACAGTTCAACAACATTCATTGCTTTATTTACGTTGTTGAGCAACCAAATTTTTCGAACATATGAAGCAATGGATTAGCAATAGGCTTCAAAATGATTCAGATTGTGATTTAGTGTGTTACGCAATTAGGGTGCTGGTCTGTGCTAGTCTCATCCAGCAGTCGTATTCTGTAAATATCTCATCGTGAAAACTTGAGTGAAGTGAACTGTCAATAGTGTCAAATTGTCAATCCCTAGCACCAGCACCCTAATTACGTAACACACTAAATCACAATCTGAATAATTTTTAAGCCTATTGCTAATCCATTGCTTCATAAGTTCGAAAAATTTGTCTGCTCGACAACGTAAATAACGCAATCAATGTTGTTGAACTGTCAAAATGAAACCCATTCCTACTGTTAGTGTGTTACGTAATTACCCCGCTGGTGGAATGACAGCTCATTTAAAGTTAACTTCACCTACGTTTTCACGGTGAGATTTTTACAGAATAGACTTGAGGCTCCCGCAGACTTGCGCGACGTGACGGTGCGACGTGATTCTTGTAGATAAATTTTTAGAAGTTTTCATAAAAAATTGTTCTACTAGAGTTGCGTTGCGCTGTCGTGTCGCGCCTGTCTGTGAAAGCCTTTAAAGGTCTTAGATGTAGGTACAGTGGCACCGTGCCATTGGACATTGTGGCATAGAGGAGACATAGGGACGTATTCCACATTGGGCACCTGAGTGAATGACACAGATATTCCACATACGGCACGTATCGTTATTTTTCGCAGGTGCTATTAGTGTAATCATTTGTTATTTACAATTTTATTCCACGAATGGCACCTACGGATCAGTACGTACTATTGTTGGGACGTTTTTACTTATTTAGGACGTAGAAATAAAAAAATCGATTAAAATCACTAGAGAGTTAAAGTGGAGTTAAATATAACTTACTACTTAATACTTAGGTGCCGTTTAAGCTGGTGCCCAATGTGGAATACGTCGACATAGGCAAGCCTACCTAGCAATGACGTACCTACTTGAATTGTAAAAATTATTTTCTTAAGTACTCGTTTGAATGCAGTGCTTATAAGTATAAAGAGATTATTGTTATCTTCACTATCTTCGTAGTTCTATTCAATACGGAACTTGCTATGTAATATTTATTCTTATCCAATTTATATGACGTTTAATATCATCGATAGACAGTGATTATTTATAAAACCATATAGAATAATAAAAGATTAATTCATGAACTTTACCTACATAATATATGATAATATTTAATTGACCGACAGACTTACTTACATGATGAGAATTCTTAGCATCATCAAAAAACAGAACCTTTAGAAATATACTTAGGATTTTGTGTTTTGTTAATGTTTATCCTATTTTTCCTGATATTAATTATCATTCATATATAATAATATCGCGCCTGTAATCCCCGAAAGGTTAGGCAGTACACCCATTGCCAGTTCTGTTAAGTCCCATGAAGTAGGAGGCGAGCCTATTGCCATCGACCGGGCACAAATCCGGACTCCGGGCAGCTACTGAGAAATTTTGATGGAAAAACCCGATAACAATTTGCCCGAATCGAACCCAGGATCTCATGCTCAGCAGAAGCGTTTGTTACCACTGGAACAACGAGACATGGGATAAATTGCCATTCAATAATAATAAAATATTAATAACCCATAATGATATTACCATTTTCAAAGTCATTAAAACAGTGAATCAAAACCTAGGTGTAATCTTATCATTTGTGTATACGGTACTTACTTTATAACTTGATCACATCGGACCAAAGTCCACTGAGTTATCGTTTTAGCATAAGTCCTCTGTAGATAAAATTATAACTCAGACCTGATACGCGTAAATTTTTATGATTTTAAATAGAATATTTATCAGTTCGATCAAAGGTTAAGTTACGCTTGCCGGGGCCGGTTTGTGGATGGGTGATCATTCATTACATATCGAGACCCCGAGGCCTCTAAAAGCACGTTAAACCGTTCGTCCCGGCTGTCATTCGTAGATCTTTGACAGCCGTTACGGGTAGTCAGCAGACCAAATGTCTGACAACCAGTCTTACCAAGGGATATCGTGTTACTCAGTAACTGGGTTTTGGTGGACAGATAGGCAGTTGCTCCATGTACAATATTGATATTCAGCTGCAACCGGTTAGACTGGAAGCCGAGCCCAAAATAGTTGGGAGCAGGCTAGGCAGATTAAATGAGTATATAATATACTAGCGACCCGCCCCGGCTTCGCCCGGGTAGCAAAGCATTATATAATATAGCCTATGTCACCCGCAGATAGTGTAGCTTCCCAACAGTGAAAGAATTTTTGAAATCGGTTCAGTAGTTTCGGAGCCTATTCAATACAAACAAACAATCATATCTTTTCTCTTTATTAAACTGTAGCTTGTATGAAACGTTTGTATTTTTAACATAGCGCCATCTATTGAATATTTACTCAATCCAGTCAACAGATATCGCCATCTGTTAGAATCGTTTGGAGCTAACAGATAATTGTGACTGTAATTGTGACTGTCAAATAATAGACAAATAATTTGCATTAAAATAATATTACGACTATAAATTGAGATGTAAGCTATCCTATCTTTCAAGTTGGATCAAATTGTACACGGTGTGCAAATCAAATTTAAAATCGGTTCAGTAGTTTAGGAGTCCATCGCGGACAAACAACGTGACACGTAATTTTTATATATATAAAGATAAAGATTGACGTGTAAAAGTGTTTGTACAAAACTTTTTTTTTTTTTTTTGTTTTCGTGGGGAAACCTTCAAAAGACACCCGACCTCTGGGGATGGAGGTCGGGGAGTGTGGGATTTTTACCTCACTAAAACCACCCCGGTGATCACCATCAGCATATAGAGGGGGTTCCGGTTCCTCTTAAAAGACCAATTCCGGAACCCCCCCTGTGCAACGCCTGAAAAGCACATCCCTGGGGAGACTGTAAAGGGGCCTCCCCTGAGCCTCGCTATGCGCGGCAGCACGTGACCACTGTGCCGCCGTCTTCCCTGGGGTCACTCAGTGGGCGGACAGAGTCCCCACTCTGTGCGCCTGCGACCCCAAAGGTCCACCTACATTGATTTGTAAGTGGGTTTCGGCGTATTAGGCGCCAAGGCGGTTGCCTCCCCGATGCCTTCTTCTCCGAGCAGGATCAGCCCTCTCCCGATCCCGCTCGGCGGCCTCCTTCTTGACCATCACGGTCTCACAGAAGGAGGCTACTTCCTACCAATTCTCAGTCTCTGCTAGCATAGCCTTCACTACTGCCGGCAGAGACAGGTCTCGCCCAATCCTGGCAACCAGGACCCGCCGCTCGGAGGCCCACGCAGGGCACTCCTCGAGCGTGTGTTGTGCGGAATCTAGGCTACCTCCGCAGTGGTGGCAATTTGCCGTGGCCTCTCGCCCATTTCTGTTCAGGTACTCACCGAAGCAACCATGTCCGGTGAGCACCTGGGTGAGCCTGAAGGAGATGCGCTCCCCTCTTTTCAGCCAGGCTTCGAAGTGCGGCAGAACGGCTTCGACAACGCGCTTGCGCGAATATTGCGGCTGCTGTAGCCGCTCGCGCCACCGCTCGAGCGCGTGTCGCCGCTCCCGCCGCCTCAGCCTTACAAATGCGCTTCCTGGCACACTATTCCCGCTTTGGCGGATATCGCGAATCTGGTCGTAAACCTTCGCGTCCATATCCGCCAGGATGTCCAGCGGCGGAAAGCGTGCCGGGAGAGTTGCCGCCTCAAAGGATATCGTTCGATATCCTCGTGCGATACGAATGGCCATTTTCCGCTGCAGTCTATTGACTTTAGTCCTGCAGCGTCGGACGCCTGACAGTCTACCTGACCAAACAGGCGCCCCGTAAAGGACCATCGATCGCACGACACCCGCGTAGAGACGGCGAATTTCCTCCCGAAGTTCCCCGAGATTGGGCAGCAGTCTATGCAAAGCACCCACTGCCTTCTCGATCCGGGGAACCAGGCGCTCGAAGTGCTCTTCGAAGCCCCACCGAGTTCGAAGCCCCACCGAGTTTGAAAAAAGTTAGTTAAAAAAGTTTAATTTGTACAAACCTACTTACACAAATAAAATCATTTATCATTATCATTTAATAGCGTTGAGATGTTAAATATTCTAAGAACAATAGAATGTTATTTTAATTTCAACTTGTTCTTGCTAAGATTTTCATGTTTGATAATAATATTAATAGGAAAGATTTCCTGCGAAAATATTTCAATGATTGTTGATACAATTTGGGTTGTCTAACTAAGTCTTATTTATACGCTACTAACACTTGGGAGTCTTCTTCTTTTCGTGTTGATGGTACTCTTCCTCCGCGTATTTTTTTTTATATAGTATTAGCTCAGTAGGTGGCCACGTTGATGGCGGCATCAGTGGCATTCTTTAGGTTATCCGAGGTGCAGGTGAACCGGCACTTAACACACTCCAGCAAGCGGGGCATGGTCTGATCAGAAGCACCGCACTTGCACTGGGTGTTGGACAGATCAGTAATCCCCTACTTCGATAAATCGTGTCTGCAGCGGCCTACTTGGGTACGCAATCGATTGAGAGCTTTCCAGGCCACTGCAGATCACGCCAGGGAGGCAAATGTTCCTGGGGTTTAACGAAATCTGGTGGTGGATCTCTTCTCACAATTTGCTTCTCTCATTGGGCGGTTTGTTCTGGATTGAAAAACTGCTATTGCGAAAAATAAATAATTTAGCTTAAACTAGGTTTCCCGCCAAACTTTAACGTCTATTTGATGGTCAAGGTCTTCGTTTTATTTCAATTAGAAATCGCAAATTAATGTGTTTTTTTTTCCAGTAATTTAACGCATTGAGTAAGTAGTCTTTATTAAAATATTCAATGGGTTTACCTTAAATGTAACAAAATAACGTTTTCGTATTAAAATTACAAACAAACATGAGATTCCTGTCCCTTTTCAATAGCGTGTAAGTTGTTACAAGCAATCATTTTAATTAGATATACTGGGCGACTACTGGCGACCTGTGCACGTTTATCTTAGAACACGAGACCCCTACTGCGTGTGTCTTTGACACATCACGTGTCTTTCTTATTTAATACTGCAATGGATAATAAAGAAGATTAGCTAATTAACGGTGATGATAAGCACTTACGTTTCTTACTTAGTATAGTGTATTTAATAAAAACACTAAAGGCTCGTACACACTGGCGCGATGCGACGCCCGACACAAAGGCACCGCGTGTCGCGCGACGAGTGGCGCCTTTGTGTAGCGCTGTCGCGTCGCGCCTGTCTGTGGGAGCCTTAATACGTACACACAGCAACTGTATGATAAGTTTACATGCGACCAAAAATCTTTTGATCTTTGCCGTGGTGTTATGGAGGTTTCTATTAACACCTTGTTTATTTTTTACAGTAAACGGTGGGTTTTAAACGTGTCGAACAGTTAACTTAGAACAGTACCTAAATCTTTGTATACTCGTAAACTTATAGCGACGTGGTGAAGTTTGATCCATTACACGTCAATCAATAACGTTTAGACCGTATTGACCGATAAATTGCCGTAGGCTTGCCGTCCTATTATTACGTCCAAGGGCACTTGAGTCATAGCCCGGTACTGTTCATAAATGCAGAATTAATGAGCGGTTCTTTCTTCTTGTTTCCAGTACTGCCGCCAGGCTACAAGGTAGAAGAAATCGAAATACCAGTTCCATGGGGCCACGTCGCGGGGCGATGGTGGGGCCCTCGGGACAAGCAGCCAATCATCGCTATCCACGGCTGGCAGGACAACGCAGGCACATGGGACAATCTGATCCCACTCCTACCAGTCACCACCTCAGTCCTTTGCATAGACTTGCCAGGACACGGACTATCAACTCACTATCCAACCGGTATGCTTTACTACATCTTCTGGGACGGTATTGTTCTTCTAAGAAGAATCGTTCAACACTTCGAATGGAGTAAAATCACTTTAATGGGACACTCACTCGGTGGCGCTCTCAGTTTTATGTACGCGGCTTCCTTTCCTGATGATGTCGAGAAAATCATATGCGTCGATATCGCCAGCCCAGCAGTTAGAGAACCAGCTATTATGGTCACAACGACAGGGCAGAGTATCGACAAAGTTCTACAGTACGAGAACTTGCCGATGGATAAAAGTCCTTGTTACGAGTACGAAGAAATGATTAACATTGTATGTGACGCGTACAAAGGATCGATTTCAAGGGAGAACTGTAAGATTCTGATGAAGCGAGGTATGATGCCCGTTCCTGCACATTTGAAAAGGAAGGGTTATTTGTTCAGGAGGGATCCGAGATTGAAAGTATCTGGCCTTGCGATGATGTCTTTAGAAACAGCTTTGGAATACGCTGCCAAGGTGAAGTGTAAAGTCTTAAATATTCGCGCGTTACCTGGTCAAAGATGGGAGAAGTTAAATTATTATTTAGACGTGGTAGAAAAGATGAGGGCTACGGCCGATGTGCGATTAGTGGAGGTAGAAGGAACCCATCATATCCACCTAGAATCTGCAGACAAAATAGCGAATATTGTGGAAGAATTCATTATGGATTATTAGCTTAGTGTAGCTGTATTGCAAATGTGATATTTTATGTGATTCGTAAATGCACTGTAGTTAGGTACAGTTGTGGAACTGTAGTATTGAAGTATTTCTGAAAGCTTGTTCTTGATGTAAAACCCTACCTTTAACTTCAGTATGAGCAATTGTAATTTCTTTAACATTTAAAAAAATGCTTGCAGAATGAAATTTCATCCCATAAAATTATATGATGATAAAAAATATACGAAATATATGATGATACCAAATCAAAATAATGTGAGGTATTTTTCCTTATCAAAAAATGCCAATTAAGGTTAAGAAAATAACTTTTCGTTAAGTGCACAAGTTAGGTTGTCGCTTTCACCAAAGTACAACGGGAGTTGTAAAATCAGTTTAAAACTTATGGGTTACCTAATTTATTTGAATTGTGCGTACTATGGCTCTTATTTATTTGTATAGCTGTAGTATTCTGAAATGAGTGAAATGCATACTGTACTCAATATCTGCTTATGCGGTGTGGTTTATAATAATAATAATTTATTTATTTAATTATAATAATTGATGATAAAAAAACGTGACGTACGTACTGTTACATCCAGCCTCAAAAAGATGTATAAATATCTACAAGAATTAATTTAATTGTCTATACTCGATTGTTCTATCATGTTCATACGTCATGTTGGTGAACGGGCGCCGTCATTAGGGACTGATCATCTCTTAGCTGCTTATTTTAATATTTTAATTGTTTTTGTCTTTTTATTACGGACGCTTGTTAACTTTCTGCATCGTTCTCACATGCATAATTTCAACATGAATGATGATGTAATTAATATTTAATAAACATATTTTGGTTTAAAAGAGTGTCCGTGGAGTTTCTCGCCCGTTCTTCTCCATAGGTACCTACTACGCTTTGGAATGGGCAGCAATCTTAATATTTCTGACTGACCGACCCCTTGACAATTCAATTCAGTGCCTGTAATTGGTTTATTTGAAATTAATGCTTTGAGTTTTTTTGAGTCTATTAATTTTGTATTAATATGTGTAGCCACAAAATATTACACATTGGGTACTTAATTGATACAGTATTATGGAATACGAATTGTAGACAATCAAATGAATTCTTGTCGATGTATACATGTTTTTAAGGCTGAATGTACTCGTCTAAGGCCCGTATTAATGAACCTCACTCACGACTCGAACATTACTTGAAAGTTTTTTAGACCAATTTGATTGGTTGAAATTAGTTATAAGTAAAGCTTGAGTCTTGAGTGAGTTTCTGTAATACGGGACTTAATATTGGCTAATAATTATGTACGCTACGTTTTTATTACGAAAACTATGAACAAAATAATGTAGAACAACATCATAGGAAAAATGTTTATGTCACAAATATTAGAACAAGTTTGGTCCTTATTGATCATTATCACTTAGGATTAGATCCTATGAATAATATTTTAAAAATAGTTTGACGATTTAAAAAAAAATGGCCTAGTGGCAAGTGCGAGTCAGACTCGCACTCGAAGGGTTCCGTACCGTCCCCCTTTAATTTATAACTTTATTTTATTTTTATTATTTGTTGTTTGTAGCGGCCATAGTAATACATACTCTGTGAAATTGTCTCCCTGTTATGGTTCAGAAGATACAGCCCTGTAACAGAAGGATGGACGGACCGACGGACGGACGAACGTACGGTTGACGGACGGACGAACGGACGGATGACGGACGGCCGGACGGACGGATGGACAGCGGAGCCTAAGTAATAATTAATGCCCGTTGGCAACTTTTGGATACGGAACCCTAATCGAGTTCCTAAACTTAGGGTTTTTATTGTCTATTATGAGTTGTAATTGGATGCTAATCCGCACTAAAAGTTTTATTTAATATATTTAACATTTCATTTGTAAACCAATAAGGTCATAAGGTTGTGTGGACGTTCGAAAGAGAATTTCTATGGTAGGTAAGTTAAATATCGAAGATATTTTTGTACAATGTGAGTTGTGTCCGAAATTTGATAGTGAAAGAACACTGATAAAATATATTGAAAGATTATTACATCCGATGTTTCTTATCAAATATTATGTTAATAATGACATTGTATTTGATTTTTTAACAAGATATTTGGCAGTAAATTAAATATCGTATTTATTTTTCTTATAAATTTTTATTGATCTTTGTCAGCCTTGACTTTTAAACTATAAATTGACGAGTGAAATTGTAAGTATCTATTCGGTATGGGCATAATCATGGGTAATATTTTACTCTACCTTTTTAGCCTAGGAAGCGCGTTTAATATATTTTTAATTAGGGGGTCGCGAGCTAGTGGCGAGTACAGAAATGAGTTACACTGACATGAATGCCTACCTAACATACTTTCAATTCTATTGTCTGTCGATCACAATGCAATAACATGATCAGGACAAGTTGACGAAACGGTGTAATTTTATTTCAATTTATTCTAGGCGGTTAAGTGTATTCATTTGAGTTTGACTCGCGTTACGTTTGACGTACGTCTAACGATTAGTTTAAATTTATTTTTGAAGTGAAACTTCTTTGGAGACGATTCGAGAATTGGACGATAATTGAGAGTGAAATTTCAAGGACGCGTCCCGTTTTGGCACATTTCGTTACATAAGAGAGATAATGATACAACTGTCTCTCAAATGAAATCTCTCTTATTTTTTTATTTTTAAGAAGTTTCATTTCAATCACGTGTACGGTGCTGCACGCGCAATTGTTTTTTATTTTGCCCAATTTTGGCCTTTTCTTAGCGTTAATTGTTTGGCTAGTAGAGTTCGCTTGGTTCTTAATCCACAAGTGATCAATTTAGAAAATGTAACACATAGTGCAACATTCTATAAAATAATATGTGGCTAGACTATATGTCCAGAATTAGTGCAGAAACAAAAGAGCTTAGCTTCTGAATATGTAATAGTAATAGTGTAGGTATATCATTCCATGATTGTGACGTCATAAATTATGTAAACTAGATGTTTCTAGATTATATTATCGGGTATCGCGAAAAGAACAAAGAATAGATAGTTAATTGCTTAGATATTATAATATATGCCAACGTTTGTGGGAGCCGCGGTCATCAAACGGGGAAGCGAGATAGCACGAGGTTTATAGTCGGACTTTTAGTTAGCTGCAGTAAAATCACTTCACCACTTGCTTGTTTAAACAATTTTTTCGTTAGTAAAATGACAGTAGGAAGTATCATTGTACTGCAGGTAATTAAAAGTCAGACGATAGTTAAAAAAAAAGAAAGAAGAAATCCTTTACTAAATATTTGCTGTCTCACTCACACGTTTTATGACTACGACTGCCGGTTGCTGCCGTATAGTATAGCTTATAAGTAGTATAATTAGACTCAAAAGTCGCCTCCCTCACTCCATTATTAGCATGTATTCTGCTGGTTCAGATATGATTTAATTTTAAATTATAAATAAAATATTTTTGTAAAGTTATATGGCAGTGCTTGCTAGAAACACACCAGTGGCTTAATGAGAAATAAAACATAGACATGTCAATAAAACAACAATTTTGATTAGCACCATATTGATTCATAAAACTATTTATTTATAACAACAGCAACTGTAGTAAGTATTAAAAATACACAATGTTAAATAAAAAATGATATTAACTTTATTGTTCTTCATTTCATATCACAAATCCTCAAACACGATCCTGACTGACAGGTGTCAAATTCTTCCACATTTTCAATCTGTGAGCAAGAAATAATCACTAGTTAAGATAAGATATTTATTTCGCAAATATGGGTACAAAACACGGTGACAAAAAAAATATAATTAGCAACAGCCATATTTAACCAGAAGGCATGCAAAAGTACAAAAATACACGAGAGATGCTAAGTACATAATAATAAAGATATACAATGTCAGTATAAAGATTGATTAAATATAATTACAATTTAATTATGAAGTGCTATTAGAAAATATAGCTCAGAAAATCAGCATATACCATTCCCTTCCCACTGCTGGTATAGGCCATTTCTCAGTGAGAGGGACTGGGCCGTAATCCACCACGCGGCATTGCGGGTTGGTAAACACAGACATCGAAAACATGCTCATTATTATCATGTTGGGTAAGTTTTGCTAGTCAATTGATAGCCAAGCTAGCTTTCACAAATTGTTATAGTTAAAGTAAGGCCAACGAGACGAGATAAAGAACGTAAACAAACTTTCAGGGGTTCATAACATTTTTATATAAAGAAAGTTTTTTTCTGTGGAGGATTGAATTTTCAAAAGTCGTCTAGAGCTGCCAGGCTGTGATTCCATAATTAAAATCAATAACCACTCACAATAACAGTAAAAATCAACAAGAAAAACTAAGAATAATACGGAATCTTTAAAATTCGTATGACTTCGAACGCAATCTAAACAGGAACGAACTTGTTCACAAAAAGCGCAGACCAAATGTTGACGGCTGCTGTACCGACTGCTCTCCTGTACCACGAATCACACAACGACAGCCGTCGTCGACCAACTGACGTCATAATTGCGTGCGAGACATAGGACAGAGATAATAATCGCTCACTATCGTAATGTAACTCAGTAAAGGTCAGGTTGTTAACGTATTTTATCTCGTCTCGTTGGCCATACTTTAAAAGTTTAAGAGTTTTAAGATACAGCGAGATTTCAGTTTAGACTAGAACTAAAATATTCAGGCCTCCAGCCCATTGCAATAAGTTATCGACAATGAATTATAAATTAGTCGTCTCTTGGGACTACAATTTAGCAAACACGAATTTTCTACGACAAATCATGTTATCGTCCTGAAACTCGATAATCTGTCGGAGGGGCCTTCGAGTCCATCGCAAGCCACATACAGTCTTCGCTGTATAAGTCGGAACTGTTCAGAAAGTCAACTCCCTAAGCACGAAATCTGTATTTTCGGCCGAAGATACGGGCAATTCCTACTCCGTATCACCTATGGATATACGATTAGTTTGGAGCCCGACCTAAGAATGTATGACAGAAGTCATGACATGATTTGACAGTTGTCCCTACACCTGCACCCTAATTGCAATCTGAATCATTTTGAAGCCTATTGCTAATCCATTGCTTCATATGTTCGAAAAATTTGTCGGCTCAACAACGTAAATAACGCAATGAATGTTGTTGAACTGTCAAAATTAAACCCATTCCTACTGTTAGTGTGTTACGTAATTACCCCGCTGGTGTGCTTTTACCCATCCGAAAAGTTAATTAAACGAGTGTAGGTGTTCACTCCAAAGTTCCGAAATACTTTCGGACGGGAACGTTTCTTCGTTAACAGACTTGAAAGTACGCCCCCAGTTTCAATAGATATATGAACAGCATAATGGGCGAATCCGACCTAACTTTGATACCTTGTACAAGTCTTATAATGCGATTTTTTTTTTATAAAAGCAGTTTCTCCATACATACATTTTATTCCACAGGTAAAAGATATATCTAGCTTTGGTAAAATCAGCCTTAAAGCTACTAGATGATGAGTTACTTACATCGAGTGTATTGTCGTTGTGCTCTTCACATATCAACGTTAGCTTTCTTCCGATTGCTTTTTGTTCTACTAGTTTATTGTTTATTTGTCGCCAAATACTGCTGGCTGATTTTAGCACATTCATGTTGCCAAAGATGTACAAGCCTGTAAGAGTTAGGATAAAAATATAAAAGTATTTTTTTTTCATATACAGGGTTATTGGTAATACGTCGGCAATCCATTAAGGGATGTAGGGAAGGTTATTTGCATTCAAATGACCCCTTTATGACCTCTATGCAAATGTCAACCATTTTTGAGTAATTACCCAGTAATACCCCTTGGACGTGAAGTCTAAAGTCGGAATCGATATCGAAACTCGTTTTGTTATTGTAAATTAGGGGCCATTCAGTTATTTTGCAAGAAGAATTTAATTAATTTTAAAACCCCTTTCCCCTCGTTGGCAAAAGTAAGCAGAGCTCTTACTCCCCTCCTATGCTTACCTAAACATTGGTATTTTTTTCTGTTCAGGTTTCTTTATTGTTATTCATTTGTCTAGAAATAAGGAATTTATGGTCTATTTATTGCCCATTTAAGTAATTTCCCTACTTCAGTTCTTTCTAACTTAACCATAAAACACCGCTTTAGAGCAACTAAGCAATATCAATTATTTTGGCGAATCCCTGAACATGTTTTTCGCTTTCGAGGATAGACAAGTAGGGTTGCCATATTTGTTCAAATCAGAATTACTAAATTTTGCAGAAACATCTGAAAAAGTAAATAAATATTGCTGACGTAATCACCATCCAGACCCCCCCGTCCCCATGTTAGCTTGGTACTTACGTAATACTTGAATGGTCTCCTATAGCAAAGTATATAGTTCAGCTTACCTTCTTTAGCTCTGGACAAAGCAACACATATCCTATTGGTGGCGGTCAAGAACCCGATCCTGTTGTCTCTGTTACTCCTTACAAGTGATAATATGACTATCCTGTTCTCTTCGCCTTGGTAGTTGTCGACAGCCGTAACTCTTACGTCACGAAGCGATTCGTGCTTTTTCGTCATCTGTAAATGGAATAAGATTCAAGTATAGTGCTAACTAGAAAGTTTGAATTGTAGTAAAACACATCGGTATTATTTATCACTATCCCATTCGGAGTCGAGTATCCAAATACTTACTGAAATTTATAAGCCCCAAATTGCCAAAGACTAATTGAGCTTGAGCAATTGGCTGGAAGGACCAAAATCAAAATGTAACTTAAAATCCCGCAGTGAAGTAACAGAAAGCGGTCGTCTTAACGATGAATTACATTTAAATAAATGAGAACAATTCACAATTTACTGGATTTAAAAAAGACAGTATTTTTTCAGAAACAGAATAATTCATTTCTCATACTCGAAAAGTAGTGTTTGTTTGATCCGAGTAGCGGGTGGAAGACGCTGCTCCTGCTCCCCATCTTTGGGCGGGAAAGACTCATAGTAATTGTTTCCCTCTCTAGGGCGGGAATGAATTTTAAAAATAGAACTAACTTTAGTTAGGTTAGGTAAAGAAAAATATCGATTAAATTAATAATAAAATGCTGCGGTCTTGTGACTGTATAAATACCTATTAAGCGGGACGGCCCGCGGCAGTGACGCGGTGTGTTCCATATTTAAAATTTAAAAATGACTATATAATTTGGCGGGATACTAACTCTGCAAGCTGTACCGAAATTCAAAATATCGGTTTTATAGACTAATATTTGATTAAAAATGAGTCTCATGTTATTATTATCAATACTTAAATATTTTAGAAAAACTACTAGTTTTTACTTTCCTTATATTCGAAATGAAAAGTAGAGTGTTTATCTCGGGTGAAAGTCATTAATTCCTACTCGGACTGTAGCCGACTTCGCTGCGCTCGGGCGTCTAAATACCTCGTATGGAAATTGATTCCTTCCGACCCTTGTATAACAATTTACTATTTTAAAACAACCTAACCTCAAGCGATCCGTACCATTGCTTTACCTACCGGGTTCCACTCGCAAGTAAACATTTTTAAACCCTCAATTTAAACTCTTTGGGTGCATTGGCGCTGTGGTATAAATAAACAATGGCATGTTTCACCAAAGGTCTGTTCAAGTTCGAACACCGCTTGTGTCAATTGTTTTTAAAACTGCTGAAATAGAAAAACAGTATTACTCACATCTCTAAGAAGATTCACTTGTCCATTATATGTACTAAGTATAGTAATCTCGTCAGCACTGTACTTCATTTTAAGAAGGTAGTCCGCTAGAGCGATGCACCATCTTGCTTCGAATGTGTTTCTGTGACTCCAACTGTCTTCCATGCCCTGAGTTTTTTTTTTAAATAATAATAATTTATCATTTATTCTCTCTTCACAAAGCTGACTTAAAGTTAATGTGTTGAAAAAATGTCTCAGCTGTATTCCACCTTTGAGAGAGACTGGTGCCTGATTAGGTTTCTGGACAAAACCTGTGTTACAGGTCACCAGCACCAGACACAGAAACAGCAAATAAAACAGAACTGGGAATAAAATCAATTGCAGTCCGGCTGTCGAGAGAATGCGTTCTTGACACCTGTCAGTTTCATACAAACGAATACGTGTTTTGCGAATTTGATCTTTATTAGTTCCTAGAATTGTCGCACTGACAGGTGTCAGGAACGCATTTTCTCGACGGCCGGACTGTAGGTACCGTAATCCGGACGTACAGCTAACAGCTTAACTTTGACAACGCCTATATTTCGTAGCAATAAGGTATCCTAATCCTAACTAATATTATAAATGCGAAAGTAAGTTTGTTTGTTTGTTTGTTACCTTTTCACGCCTAAACCACTGAACCGATCATCCTGAAATTTTGCATATACGTGGTCAGGGGTACAGAAACGGACATAGGGTACCTATCATCCCGCAAAAAAGTACTGTTCCCGAGGAAAACAACAATAACGTCCATATGATAATAGATGGCGCCACGTGTCTTTCGAATCATGATTGAATTATAACCCGAATTGATAGTCAAAGTCTAAATTAACGCGAGTGAAGCCGCGGGCAAAAGCTAGTCGTATATAAAGGGGATGTGGTAAGGTAAACCCCGAAATTAAAATTTTCTTAATTTTTTTTCAATTTGCAGGTCGGTGTCAGGTTGTATGTTAATTAAAATATGATTCGCGGCCGTAACAAATATTGCAAAAACGTAAGAAAATTTGAATTTCGCGGGCTACCCTGACGCTTAAGTGTAACTATAGCGTGCTGTTGACTATACTTATGTTGTTGCAAAATCTTTCCGCGCATTATGTGACTTTTATATCATTGAAATAAGGTTCAATATAGCGATCTAGTAGGAAGTTTGTCCTCATTCTAACATGCGTAATAAAGTACGGTCAGGGACAAAACTCGATTAAAACTGCAACTTTTACACATTATCTAAGTGGACACAATATTATTCGATAAATTGCATTTCAGCATTTTATGTAGTAGCTAAGAGTTCAATACTTTGATTTTAATTAAATATTTAGCTCAATAAAAAATATTTAAATAAGTAAAGTGTTAACCAACATTTATCTCTGACTGCAGGTACAGTCGCCAGCACATCAAGTTGCCACAAACTGTCAGATTTTATTATTCGATTTTGAACTTAATCATCAACATTTTAAGGTTTCAAATCGTTTGGAGAAATTTGACAGTTTCGTGTAGCTTGACCTGCTGGCGACTACGTTCATGACAAAGTATAATTACTATTTATTAATTACCTCAGAATCTTCAAACACGTCATGAGATAGGAAGAACAAATTGTCTCTCATTCCCCGCACATCAGGATACGACCTCACACTTGAATGTGAGTCCAACTTATCGTATATCACAGGAACTATCAACTCTACGAAGTTAGGACTCATTCTGCGTTGCGTAGTGAGAGTACGCGCGTGGATTCCGTTGCGTATCATTCGTTCGAAGAGAGATATTTCGAGGTTATAGTCTTTGGCTAGCTTGTAGTGGGCTGCTGTTGGTCTAAGCTGTTTGTGGTCACCTATAAAAAAACCAAAGAGTAATGAGCAAGACAACAATCACCGAGATATCTACAGTAACCTAGTTTTGGGGATCATTGTTCAAATTGACTGATAAATCTATATATCATTGTATTAATAGCCCTATATAAAAAAAAAATCAAGGGGCGTGAGATCAGGACAGCGAGGTGGCTATGGTATACGACCATTTCCTATCCACTGCTTCCCGAATTGCCAGTTCAAATTAGAACGGGTTTGGCGGCTGTTGTGTGGCGGAGCGCATCTTCATCTTCAGAGGTCATTTTTGTCAAAGAATTTCGGAAATCATAAGCTACCAGACAACAGACTATCTAGATTCTGTTTTCAAAGCAAATTAAATTATGACGAGTATTCGTTCGAAATTCAAAGTTTAATTTTTTAAGCTATTGCATAAATTTAATGGCGGGCTTTGAGCGCGGCGAACGAATCAAGAAATTCCGTAACGAAAATAAAACCTAACACCCCCCACTCCGCCTACCATGTAGCTCAGCCGAGCGTTCGCTTAACGTATATGTATATGGTACGACTGTACTTGAATTAATATAAAAGAAAAAAAAAATACTGCATAAATAAAAAATAAATAAATAATTATAATTGCATACGTTGATAAAAAATGCTATGCAATAGCTTTACCGCGGCAGTCCCCGAGTGCCACACGTGTTTTTTTATTTTTGTTTATTTTCGGCCAGTCTTCATTGTAGCGGTTAGTCTATCCATAATAAAAAAAGCAAGTTGTCGTCTCATTTCATACGAAATGTATGGGAAAAGTTTTTTGCGATTTCTGACTTTTCTAGTACTCAAACCTCAGTTGGTCCAATAGAGGTTTTTGATCCTTATATGAAACATGATCGAACGGCAGAAAAAAAGCTCTTGTGAAAATTGCCAATTTTCTTCCTGAAAATCAAAATTTCTCAAAAAGTTAAGGAAAGTCTCCTAAGACCGTTTTCCTGTAGCTACAACGGTTAAGGTAGCTGCCCTTGCTGCACCATCTCAAAAATCCACCCTGTATAGTGTGGCAGCAGGGATAACGAAGCCCAACCTGTTACCATGGATTCAGTACATGATTCTGAGGCCAACTGCGTTGAAATTTTTCGTCGATTATGTTAACAAAAAGTGGCTCTGCCATACATTTTGACTGCGTGAGTATTGCACTTTTCAATGAAACAGGTGTACTTTACAACCGGCGTAAATTACATCCTAGGGGGGTTATATGTAGAATCATGTGCTGAATTCATAGTTTCAGTTTCGGCGTCGATGTTTCTGCCACCCCGTATATTAATAATAAAGCTGAAGTTTGTTTGAACGCGATAATCTCTGGAACTGCCAGTCGGAGTTGAAAAATTCTTTTTGCATTTAATAGTTCAATTATTGAGGAAGGTTATAGGCTGTTCATATCACGCTACGGCCCATAGGAGCCGAGCAAAAATAAAAATAAAAGTCAGAAAGAACGCTAAGCGAAAACGAAGTAATAGCGCGGGCGGGCGATGTCAATCAAAATCAAAATATTTTATTTCACATAAACCAACATTGGCACTTATGAAACGTCAGAAGCTAGGTGCACGGTTCCAATTGGTTGTTTCCTATGGAGAAGAGCCGGCAAGAAACTCCACGGTTACTCTTTTAAAAATAAGGGGCATTTACTGGCTTGATGTGAATGATGGGATGCGATGCGGTGGGTCGGGGGCCGAAATTTCACGCAGACGAAGTAGCGGACACATAGATATAAGAAAGTAGTTGTTTTTTATATTTCTATGAGCGGCAGAAGCTAGTAAACTATACTGTCCGTGATCGACTGCCTTGTTGGTTAAGGCTTCAGGAAGTTTTTAGCAGTAGCATGAAGATGTCTGGACTTTTACCCGGTTAGTGTTTGTTCAAGTTGTTGAAGTTTGGGTGTAGCACACAACTTTAGCGGACCCACCACCCAAGGAGCCTACTCCCTAATTACGATGGCCTTAGTTACGGGCGTTTCCTACTCCTAATCACTTACGGGCATAAGGTAAGTCCGGGGTTCGAAGTAAAAATGAATGACAATTCGATTTGTCTGTGGTCCTTACTTCCGAAAAAGTTAATTAGTCGGGAGAAGGGTCCACTTCTAAGTACGGGTCGACTTTCGGAAGGGCCCGTATTTTCGTTGACGGACTTAGGGAGTAGGCCCCCAGTTTAGAGCACCTAAAACTTACAAGTCATTTGTGAATTTGACACTGTACAAAGTGATAGTGGAGTACTCGATAGACTAAGTTCAAACGCAATTAAATGAGCAAGACTCCGTTTAAAGAGAAATGGATTCCATTTCGAGCAATTATTGCATTATTGTATGTTTGATTGAGTTTTTTACCTTGATATTTATTGATTAGTTATTATTTTACATAAGGAGATTACAATTATCCCCGCACAATTTACACCTCTGCTTAACCCCTCCAGAACTACAGGCGTGTAGTTGTTATATTTTGATAAATGATTTTATTTCTGTAAGTAGGTTTGTACAAACACTTTTACACGCCAATCATATTTTAAAACTAGATGAGGTCGGCGTTTCCTATCTGACTACTCTAAGAAGAAAGGCCGAAACAAACTCAGAGGTCACAATCTCTTTAAAGTCCAGACATAATCTTGGTCAGATCATGTGAAGGCCATGTAGATTTGAGTCTGAAATGGTCTTTTGAGGAAAAACCACACAGAATGAGTGGACCTGTCCAATCAGTGCACGCATTTGTCAGTAATCGTGCAGCTCAACTCAAAACTTAACTTTTAAAAGTGAAGTCTAAAAGTCTCTTACCTATTAGTATAAGATGTTGACACTGATGAGTTAAAGATGCTACGATATGCGCCTCCGATACCTCTGCTGCTTCTTCGACAATTACTGAAAGCACATTTTAAATGATTAGAACTCAAACTGTATACAGGGTTAAATTAAACTAACTGGCGAAACTTCACAGAAAAAATCCGAACCCATTATTTCTCGTAGTTCCTGCGTCACACGGCCGTTGACCTCGAATAGCTCTAGTTGCTAATGATAATGATCGTTTTGATATCGATACCCGTCTCACTGATAGACGGGTATCGATATCAAAATTGAAGTATCGCCAGTTAATTTAATTGAAATGTTTATTTTGCATATGGGATATCGGAATCACTTTTACACGTCATATAAAAAAAGCTAGATGGAGTCGACATTTCCTATCTGACTTCTGACTGACCCCTGAGAAGAAATGGCGTGTAACAAACTCAGGCGACTGACCCTCATTTAGAAGGGTACCAGTAAAATTATAAGCACAATTGTCTTTGGTCGGTGGACGTATGTACCTAATACAAAGACACAGATTTTCAAAAATGTCATACCTACGGCAGTTTCGTCGCTAAAGGTATAAAGTCCTTTTCAGATTCTTACATCGCACAAAGAAATAACTTTTTACAACATTATTATAAATTTAATTTCTTGGTATTTTCCTTCATATATTGCTCATAATATCAACATCTATTATACCTATAGGGGAGTGCAGTTTCCTCATGAGGTCGTGTCTCCTGGCTGCCGTGGTGGTAGTAACTCCTACTACCCTGACTGACTTCATCACTTCACCGTCAATTAGGGTAGCTACTTCATTCAGCTCCTGGCTTGCCGTGTTGTGTTGGTCCTTTGAATTTGAAAACAATCTCGTATGAATCGAAACGATTTTTAATTTTGAAAATTTTGAGTAGGATGTAAGAGTTAGCGACCAAGCTCGATAATGTTAGCACCTCCCGCTTAGGGTCGATAAAAATTTCGGAAACAGAAGTTCGGTAGCTTTAGGGGTGCAAGTCAGCTCGTCGTTCGGTAAGGGTCAGGCCCGGGTTGACGGCGCGTCGTGTTCCACGCGCGCCTCAAAGAGATGTCAGCAACATTGACGGGGTCCGATAGGGTCGATGTTTGCGGGGGTCGGGGATTGTTCGAAAGAGTTACCGTGGGCCTGGCGCACGGCAACTGAAGGAACACGGGTGGGTTTTAGTCAGTAAGAGTCTGACGCGCCCTTCCGCTCTGCCCAGAGCGGGAGAAGTCATTTGACGATTGCCCACCGAAAAAAAAGGGGGGTGCAAGTGCACTCTCTTCCACCCCGCTCCCGGCGGCCATGATTACAGGCATAATGTTATGTTATGTAAATAAGATAACATAAAACTCCTGATCTTGCAATGTTTCAAATTAGATTCGTTATAAGTTATAACTTAATAATTTTTATAACTTTATAACGAATCTAATTTGAAACATCTAAGGTTAGAGTCTCACCTGGTCATTACGGGGTGAGTTAGCATCCCCTATAAATGACTTTTATGACACAAAGTAAAACGCACAGATAATTCCGAAGGTAGGTATTCAATTCTTCTCAATCTTCTTCAATTTGATGTGTAAAGGCTCGATTCCATAATCAAGTGGAGGGTAAAAACACATGTTTTTGCGCTTGGTGCACCTTTTATAATACTCTTAATAATAACTTACCAGTAATCCGTTCATTTTGGATAACAATTCGTTCTTCAGCACCCCAACGGCGGAATAGTATAGTCGCCATCTTTGTTCTGGCTTTAAATTGTACAGATCTTCAACTTCATTAAGTTTATATTCTTCTTTATTATTGTTTTGTAGTGTTCTGTATTTCTGTAAGAAACGACTACTTATAAATCTTAAATTCACTCACTGACGGATAATGCACAGCTTAAACCGCTGGGTCTAAAAGCATGAAATTTTGCACAAGAGTTCCATAAAAAACGAAAGTGAGCACCAAAGAAGGAATTTTGAACAAGAAAGAATAACGTTTATTTGGACACGGAACATGTAACAAAAAATACAATTTAAAAAAATTACCGTTTTTAGCCTTAAATAGGGAATAAAAGTTTGTATGAAAGTTCGTCATGTTTGCCCATGGAAAGTCCCATCGGGCACATGGCTTATCCTACATAAATTCACGTCAAACTTTTCTTTGAGGTTCCTATTTATAATATTTCATTTATTCAACCATGTTTTGTCTGTAATTCATTCATAGAGGTATGAGGAACAGGGTGTAAAGTTCATTCATATCTCCATAGAAAAGGGAGGATCCTCCGACCAGACGGGTGTAGTGTCTGGTGGGCAACTGCTCAACGATTGATTTCGGGACGTTTTTATATATGCAAGTTGCGCGGTAAATTCTGCTTGTGCGATGCAGGATTTTGCGTGACGTCAGTGTGACGCGTAGCTCGCATGTGGCGTTGTAGATGCCGCTATACATCCATCGTCTACCGTTGTATAGTTTTTACGTGTTCTTAAAGTTTTATTAAGTAAACCGAAATAATTGCTTATTTGTTCCAAAACCCTCAAAGTTGTAACCAATGATTTAAGGACAAATAATCAATTGTTTCTACATTTCATTCTATCAGAATTTAGGATTAATTTGTACCGCAGATATTAACTTATAATGAATGTATCTACCTAATTAAAAATAGTTTAATCAGTCATTTATAACTTCATACCTAATAGTAGACATTTTAAATTATCGTTGAAACAAATGTATTTACGCCCTTGTCTGCTATGAGACCCTAATTAGTTTGTCAAAAGTTTTTCGATTTTGATCCATCTTCACTAAAAGAATCAGAAGTGAAAAGGTGCTGAGAGAAGGATTTTCAAAAAAAAACTTAATAGTATTCAAGAAATCTTACCTTAAAACATTCCAATCTCTTGCTAACTCTACTGATCTCTGTTTTGAACTTATCAGTCATCTGTTTAGCCTCTAAATGATTGTCAGTCACATCATTTACGTATCTAATACTATTCAGCATAGAGTCTATTTCTCTAAGCGCCCATTTTTCAGAAAAACACGTGTGAATTTCTTCTCCGACATCCATTTCTTCCAACTTCTCCCAATCTTCTAGATCCGACTCTTTTTCACTTTCGGATATCCTGCCAATTTGTGATTCTCCTTCAAAGCACCCAAATAGCCAATTAAGAATACTATCTTCTATAGAACTTCTAAGTTCGTAACTCTTCTCACCAATTTTAAGGTATGGCTTCAAGTAAGTGTAAGAAACGATCTCTTTCTCACATTTCTCTATCTCACTCTGTAGTTCGGTCATTTCTTTGAAAATATTTTCTAACTCATTTCTCTTTGATGCATAGAGATAAGAATATTTAGACTTGATTTTCGTTCTTAAATTGTGTAAGGTGTAATACTCTAATATAGGACTTTTACTCTGGCTGCCTAGTCGAACAATGCTGTCAGTAATACCAAGGATACCTTCAAGAAATTGATCAAGGGCGTGATTCGTGTAGCAGATGACAAGCATTGGTGTTCCTTCTAGGGACAAATTTCTTAGTATCGTAGCTGCGATTTTGATCCCTATGTACGTTTTCCCTGTTCCTGGAGGGCCTTGGATAACTGCGAATTCTCGTGTTAAAGCGAATTTGAAAGCTTCTAATTGGGAGTTGTCAAGTCCAAAAACTGGGTCAGGCCATTGTTGTGTGTCTAATACTGGGAACGGTAAGTCTTCAGTTTCAAAAGGCACTGTGTATATTGTTTCTGATGATAAATAAGCAGGTGGGTTTGTTTCTTTCTGTATCATAAAAGGAGTTGGGTTAGAATGGAAATAGATAAAATGATGAGGCTGTAGTTCAACGAGACCCTTTTTCCAATCACTACACAAAGTATTTTGATAGCTGTCAAATCGGACTACAGTACAACTATTTTTTTAACGTCCCTCGGTAATCATCGCTTTTCCGAATTCAAATTTCCATGCCCATCAATTAGATTTATCGTGTATAATAATTTGAATTCAGAACTAAGTACTTACCTAATTGTTTGTTACGTCAAAACAAAACCACAATAAAGTAGGTACTTAGTTCTGAATTCAAATTTATTATCTTATCATACACGATAAATCTAATAAAATTGATGGACATGGAAATTACGAGTAGCATTCGTTTGTATTCGGAAATGCGATGATTCCCGAGGGACATTAAGAAAATAGTTGTACTGTACTTAGATTGCCAGGAATTTAAGGGTCGGTGTGAAGATCTGGCGATGCACAGTTTTCACTGCCATACAAATATCAACATTGCGTAAGTTAAAATAAAGGCGAAATAGTTTCGGCAAGTCTGCAGCTGCCAATTATTTCTATTACGGAACAAAGAATCCATAGAGTATTAATAACATAATATTAAAACTATGTAGTGACTTTCAGGGGGGCAGTAGAAGACCCAGAGACAATTAGGGGGCGTTAAGATGGGATCTTACGACTATATAATATTACACGTTTAAATATAATCGTGGCAATAGCTGTTTCAGATTCGCGACAGATGGTAAGTGAAAAAAATTGGAGAGCTGTAGAAAAAGAGAATTCAAAATGGATGGCGGGCAAAAAAAGGTTGAGAACCTATGGTTTAAAACTTAGAACTTAGACGAAGTAGTCTGTTTTGCTAGAAATAATTTAAACCCTAACTTCGAGACTATAAAGCTCAAATTAAAATAACCATTGCATACACACCTGAACATCCACAATGTATTTCTTCATAGGTAAATCGTCCAGTCTAGAATCTTGCAGTACTTTCAGCACTCTATGGTAAGGCTCGAAAAATACTTCACTTTCTACCATCAGGTACGCTTCAGAGAAAATGGTCTTTGATGTGGGATTTTGAAATGATACTGCCAACTGGAATTATAGATTTTAGTATTAATATGTGTTATACTGGCACTTGGCGTATGTGTCCTAATGTTATCTTTATTTGGCCAACTCAAAATATATTAAATTCCTAAACCATTAAGTTTATTTTATAAAAGTTCAATAACCCAATATTTGAGGCAAGTGAAGTTCCATTTTGAGGTTCTTTGTCAAATATTTTGCCGCTTAAGACCAATGTCATGGGCCATGGAAGTTGCTGTTGGTGACTATTCAGAATTAGTTAGGTTAGACCACTGTCTAACTTCCATCCCGTCCAGCCAGAGTTATAAAAATGTAACGCACTGGCGTTACATTTTTATAACATTTCTATCGGCAACTGAGGGCAATTTATCAAAATAAAATATTAAGTTGAGCCAAAAAGAATGGCACGTTGTATTATAATAGAAAAAAAAAAAAACTCACATATCCCTCACTAAGCAGATTCAAATTAGAATCCAGTACAGTGGCACACAAAATTGTTTCAAAATTATCACTTGTAAATAGTAATAGAGATCCAAACATGAGTTGCTTGTTGTACGCATATTTCTTGCTGTCGACCAGACCCTGGGTGGCGCGTTCCTTCCATGCAATGTCTATGAGGTGACCCACTCTGTTGTTACTAACGTAGTTGCGTAGAATACGTACTTTTGGGTATACTCTGAAAAAATTTAATAAAAAATGTTTATTAATTTATTTAATACTTAAAGCACACAAATGAAGAGAAGCGGACTTAACGCCATACACATTTTCTATCAGTCAACCTTTGAGTGATGCAGAGACAAATAGTGGTAGGTGCAGTAACGAAAATTGAGGAATAAATATTTATTTAAATAAAAAGATATGCATAAACCCATTAAAATTATAAATAAAGAGCTTCTGCCCGTGGCTTCGCACGCGTGGATGTCGGAAATTATCCCACGGGAACGTGCTACCGGGACGAAAAGTAATCTATGTCTTTCCCCAGGATGCCATCTATCTCCTTGCCAAATTTTATCGAAATCCGTTCAGGGTTTAGGAGTGAAAAGGTAACATAAAGTTACTTTCGATTTTATAATATTAGTGTGGATGGATGCGAATTTAATGCTCCACAAGGCCGCATTAACTAATTGATTAGCATTTGAAACTACTGTTGGAGCTGCTGAAGATTGTAAAAACTATCTTTCATTGTATAAATTCAGTCTACACATGTACCTATTATAAAGCTACCATTTACTAGGTTTGTCTTTCATTGACTTGAATGTGCCCTGGCGGCTGGTAGTATGTCATGCTCACTCAAATGTCTCGCTGGTGGTGGCGTGTGTGTTGGATCATTAAGTTCCCTTCAAAATGGTTGAACTAAATGGTGCTGATCCATACGTCATGTTCGTGAACGGGCGCCGTCAGTAGGAACTGGTCATGTCTTAGCTGCCACGGCTTATTTTAATTTAATTTAATAGGTGTTTGAATTGTTTTCGTCTCATTATTACGGACGCTTTTAACGTTCTGCATCGTTCTCACATGCATAATTTCAACATGAAGGATGTAACCAATATTTTGTAACCATATTTTGATTTAAAAGAGTGTCAATGGAGTTTCTTGCCCGTTCTTCTCCATAGGTACCTACTACGCTTTGGAATGGGCAACTAGCTTCATCTTTCTGACCGACCGACCCCTTGACAATTCAAAAGTGTCTGTAATTGGTTTATTTGAAATAAATGCTTTGAGTTTGAGTTGAGTTTGAATGTAGTAATATTTTAATATTGGTAATCTAAACTTCAAAACTAAAATTAAATACATGTAAAAAAAAATTGTTTGGTAAGAGATAATCTCTGGGAGTTTTGATCCTTCTTTCAATCTTTCAAAACGCTACACTATTTTCGAGTATCATATGTTTTATGGGTTACGTAGTTGATTTCACGCGCACATAAGACTTGGACACAAGCTACTAACTAACAACTTTTTAGAGTCTTATGAGACTAGGCACTAGAATCTGCAACAAAAACAAACATGCAAAAGTATACCTTGTGCATTGAGGTAATATAGTACATATTACCTCAATGATCTTGTGCGATTTAATTAATTTATTACGTCGCGTTGATGATGTCTTGTCACGTACAGTGTGAAACCAAATGCGTATCGTAAACATATATTTTTTTAAATAATATTTTTTGTTCACGGAAGACCTAGCCGTAGATGGCAGGACGAACTTGACGCTTATAGGAGGGATTGGTCCATATTGGCTCAGGATCGAGTTGAGTGAAAAAAGGAAAGAGAGGCCTTTGTCCTGCAGTAGGACAATATAGGGTGATTATTTATTTATTTGATAATTTTTGGCTGCTTGTGATTATGAAATAGGATTGATGAAATTAATTTGCATTCCAGCGAGGTGTTTAGTTCAGGGATAATCAATTTCATGGTCAGTGCACAACTATCATGTTATAAAACAGCCACATATTAGAAATTTCTCTCAGTACCGTCAAACGGGGTGAATAGGGATGCAGGAGCGAATCGGGTCTAAACTTTAAAAGGGATTTTACCTTTCACATAATATTGTTTGTTGCCAACAAGCGCACTTAATCGTTTAATTATAATACAGTAAACACATTTGATTAATTTATGGCAATAAACTATATTATTTCAATGTTAAAATTCCTTTTAAAGTTTCATCCCGATTCACCTCTGCACCTGTATTCATCCCGTTTGACGGTATCTAAATTCTTGTTACGATTTAGATCATCGTCATCATCATTATTTCAGCCGAAAGACGTCCACTGCTGGACATAGGCCTCCCCCAACTACCGCCACAGTTTGGATATTGAGAGAATTTTCTAGAAGTACAAATACTGACAAGCAAGACATTTTTGCAACACTTACCTAATATTCTCATGCCGTCTCTTACTCGGATTCTGCATATATTTACCTGTAATAAAAACCTGAATTTTATACAAACCCTAAATAAAAATTCAAAGAACTTTTACATAATGTGTACCAACATATTCCTTCCCGTAATGGTCCAAAGCAATCCTCTCGTAATAATTTGAACTGTATGTCTAAGTAATCTTCAATGCTTGGGTATGCTCCATTGATTATGTTTGGTTGTATGGGTATCTTGTTGGTGCTTAGTAAGTCCTCTTGTGTGGGAAAAATGCTAAGGTTTTTGAAGTAATTCTTGTCTGAGTTGGTGGTTTCTGGTGGTGAGGTGATTTCCTCTTCAAGTTCATCTGGGTCCTGAAAATTACAATATTTTAATTTTAATATATTTTTTGTTGTTTGTTTTGGGCATAGTGTGTGGGCAGGAAGGGCCAAGTGATGCAATCACAACTTCACAAGCATAGACAAGATAGCTTCCTGTAACACAATATCTATTGGATGATAAATAAACAGATTCTATTTTCTTGTTTTAATAATTTCCTTTTTTATTATTATTTTAGTATATTCCATATGCAGTTAATTTTTCATTAAATAAAAATATTTACAAAGAAGCAACTTACTTCATCTTTAAGCAATTTCATTGCCTTTGTCTTCAACTGTTCAGTCCTCACAAATAATTCATTACTAAATCTTTCAGTGTGCTCCTCACGCACCCCAATGGCACTGACTTCTGTTATTTCCAACAAATCTAATATTTCTTTCATAAACTCCAAATTATCTCTTTCAAAGTTTATGATACCTTCACAGAGATTCAGGATATTGACATAGAAACCTTCAGCATCATCCCATAATTGAGAATTCAACCTCTTTTCAACAATGCGAACACTTGGTAACTCATCCAAAAAGTTCTTTATATTCACCAAAAAGTTTGAATTCTGAAACCGAGTTCTCAGCAACTTTACTATTTTTGAATTTTCTCCTGGCTCCAAAGTCTTGTACACATAGGCCAGTATTCTCACAATTAAAACTATAAAATCACCTTTGAGCTCGTCTTCATCCAGAAGATTCCAGAACCCAGGTCTATGGGATACTTCTAAATTTAAAATTGGAGGTTGTAATGTAGAAATGTCGAGAAGGCGTTTGAAACCGATTGGTTTTTTCTCTGTAAATTGGTGTTTGGTCTCTGGCTTCGGTTCTGGTTGGTCTTCGTCAGCGAATTCTGAGGTAGCTGAGGTATTTGCTCTTGCATCTTCTATCAACGTGCCGTCGAACCAGTCTATACGAAGAGAAGCTTTGTTACCTTCACTCATGACTGAGAACTGATACTATAACGTAGGTAAAGTGTAATTAACCTATATTTTAGACTTTATTGTACTATATTTTACTTTAAAAACGCTAAAAGCGAAAGTAGGACGAACAAAAATAAACGTTGTTTTCATAGGTTGTTTTGACGTCTGTAAAACAGCTGACGCTGACGCTGCTGCACAGATAGAATATGGGTACATTCCGAATTACGCCCATAATCGCTTACAGCGCTCACATCAATAATTTGCGTTCCGATTTAGATATTATCATGATTATGACAGTTGAGTGCTGTCAACAATTCGGAACGCTCGTAAACGCGCTCACTGTACTCGCTCAACGTTAATCCCAAACCTTCCACAAGAAAGAAAGACCAACTGGATATTTTTTTCAAAATGGAAATTTAACGTATTGGCACTTCTGTTTTGTTGGTTGAAATGTATGAGACCAAGATGCGACTCAAAAGAACTCAACAGCAGAACGCACAACTGTCTGTCACAATTCGGAACGTATCCTATATATACCTCTAATGCGCTGCCGTCACTGTCCCAGTCCGATGAGGCCTCAGCCCGTAGATTATACACTTATATATAGGAACCTCAGCCCGCGCCGTAGCTGAGCCTGTAGCTTTAATTTCCCCTGATAATAATCATGAAATTATAAACTTTTCGATCCAGCCCGTCCCCAATCGCGCTGCCCTCTCTCAGTGACGCCCTAAGCCGAGGTCCGTACCCCACAGGGGGTGCCCTTAGCGTGCGGTCACTTAACTATAAGTTTAGTTTTAAATTTTTCCGCTCCTGGCTGGAGGCCCTTTAGAGTAAAATCCAAAAGGCAACCACAGGACAGTCCGGCTAAGTAGCCACGACCCCCAGTGGTCAAAACTACGAGTTGTCATAAAAAAAAAAAAAAAGCTTTCACTGTCAGTGTCACTCGAAGCAACAGTCAGGAACGTTTCGTTTCACAGTTCCTCTCTCACCAGAATAATAACCGCCAAAGCCAATATTTTTTACTACATACATACAAGCTTGGCATAAAAGAGTGTGGAAAAACTTAGGGCGCCTCTAAGGCACGTGTAAGTAGTTTAAGGCACGAAATACTATGAATCCATAGTGTTTATTTTAGATATATGTTATTTTTAGAACACAAGTCGATATAACGATGGCTGTTTCGATAATAATCGGTCGGTAGGTATATCAAATATATTTTTAGTTTCTACTGTCATCGCATCATACCTACCTACTCTTTTTGGCCAAACTGAAACTCACGCCTTCATACCCATGGGGGTAGGCAGAAACTATAGAATGCCACGTGCTTCGATCCTTACATACTCCTTTTGCCTCGTTTACGTTCGTTCTCGTGTTCGTTTGTTATTTTTTACTAAATTGTTAAAATTTAATAAACATTTAAAGAGATAGTGGTGCCGATTCTCTTGTAAACCGAGCTAAACTATCACTAAAATTACTTATCTATGAGAATCTTAAAGCTATACTTACAGCAAAAAAAAAAATTCTTTTAAAAATAATTTTGACGCAACTAATGACGCAAGCAAACAATTTTATTTGACAATCGCGCTCCACGTCGTACTTGTTTGCCCTACGCGTGATTTTTTTCGAGCCGGTGGCGCGCATGGGGTGCAGCCTCGACGTGTTTTATTTTACGGAATTTTTCACTTTTTGTATAGAAAATATGAAAAATTATTACCTACATGTAGAGTTTTAGCGATTTAAGTGTTTCATCAGGGGGTCGAAATTTTCATTATTTTAGCGATAGGAAACACCATTTTCGAGATATAAGTAAAATAAAAGACAAAAAGATACAGTACTGTTTTTGCACTTGAAGTCGCGGTGTTGTTGTGAATTTTAGTTCATGACAACTAATTTTATTCCACGCCTTTTTAATCGCGATAAAAATAGGCAGATTTAGTTAGATAACCAAAATTTTAGGTGAAAAACGTCAAATTCAGAATAGCAAAATTGCCATTTTCAATAAATTACTAACTCAGTGCCATCTTAGTGCTGTCAAACTAAAATACATTTAAGTTGTGTCACTTTAGTCTATTTCAGAATGAGAAATCGTCGTTTGACAGGAATAAACTAAATTTTAGTAATTTTTAGTCTAGTTTAGAGAATTTTGTGGCAAGAGAATCGGCACCAATGTCATGCATACAGAATACAGCCAAAGTTAAAAAAAAATACTCGTAAAAAAGAATAATTGAGGTCTTGGAAATAACAGATCTATCTCCAGTCTTTTATGCTTCTTGTTTTCATCTTCTGGGCCTCTCATAGTAAGGAAGATGTTAGAGTGAAGTTAAGTGATGGCAGGCTGAAACGCTAAAATTATACTTAATTCCAATTAATTCAAGCGGCTTATCATGTAGACCACATGATAAGCCTCTTGAATTAATTGGAATTAAGTATAATTTTAGCGTTTCAGCCTGCCATCACTTAACTTCACTCTAACATCTTCCTTACACGCTAAAATTATACTTAAACGCTAAAATTATACTTAATTCCAATTAATTCAAGCGGCTTATCATGTGGTCTACAAGATAAGCCGCTTGAATTAATTGGAATTAAGTATAATTTTAGCGTTTCAGCCTGCCATCACTTGTAGACCACATGATAAGCCGCTTGAATTAATTGGAATTAAGTATAATTTTAGCGTTTCAGCCTGCCATCACTTAACTTCACTCTAACATCTTCCTTACTATGAGAGGCCCAGAAGATGAAAACAAGAAGCATAAAAGACTGGAGATAGATCTGTTATTTCCAAGACCTCAATTATTCTTTTTTACGAGTATTTTTTTTTTAACTTTGGCTGTATTCTGTATGCATGACATTGGTGCCGATTCTCTTGCCACAAAATTCTCTAAACTAGACTAAAAATTACTAAAATTTAGTTTTTCATAATTCTATACTTCATTCTTACAGTCTTACTGATAATGACCCTCTTATTCGTTGGTCGTTAGAAGGCCGCTTGTTAGGCATAAGGGCTTTTACTTACCTTTTATAGCCTAATAAACCGTAAAATGTGACTGAACTGTACTTTCGTCTGGTCGTTTCCCTCATTCGGGTATCTGTGCTTAACTTTATTACTAATATAACAATATAGGTTCGTAAATGCAAGATTCGAGCCGTTTCTTTGCCTGCTTAAGGCCACTTGCACGTTCATAGGTTATCTTAAATAACTAGAAGTTAACAGCTAACTCTGGGTTAATCAAATAATTCATTTTGCGCCACCAAGAGTTAGAGGTAAACCTAGAGTTAAACTTTTAAATATTAAACCCACCGATGTGGGAGAGTAAGGCTCATTTGCGTGTTCATGGATTATCCTAAATAACTCGGAGTTAACAGGTAACTCGGGGATATTCAAATAATTCATTTTGCGCCACCAAGAGTTAGAGGTAAACCTAGAGTTAAACTTTTAAATATTAAACCCACCGATATGGGAGAGTAAGGCCCATTTGCGCGTTCATGGATTATCCTAAATAACTCGGAGTTAACAGGTAACTCAGGGATATTCAAATAATTCATCTTGCGTCACCAAGAATTACCTAGAGTTAAACTTTTAAGTAAGACTTACCTATTAAACCCATGTGGGAGAGTTAATAGCTAAACTCTGGGTTAGTATTATTAATGTCAAAATAAATTGACGTTATGAGGTACCGCTCAGAAAAGTGAAAATTCGTTATTATATCAGCAGGCTATACATTTTCATTATATATTCATGAACTCATATAAAAATAAATACAAATCATAAAATACTTAAAACATATTTTTCCTTAATTGACGTTTTCGTCAATCAATAAACTAAATCTCCATAGAAAATGAAATGTCATGTTAATAGGTCTTTACCTATGAAATTGCCGTTTTGTATGAAACAATTTAAACGAATTTTTTTCATGAATTTTTTATTTGTATTAATCGAAGTAATCACCCATGCAATCAATGCATCTTTGCCATCGCAGTGGCAGTTTATTGATGCCCTTCTTAAAGAAATCAGCTGGACGGGAGGCAACAAATTCTTCAAAGGCATTTTGTACTGCCTCTCGGGTATTAAATTTTTTTCCCGCCAAGAAGTTATCCAAATTCTGGAAAAAGTAGTAGTCTGTAGGCGCAAGGTCTGGTGAGTAGGGCGGATGACGGAGAGCTTCCAACCCCAGTTCTTGCAACTTGGAGACCGTCTGCTGTGCAGTATGAGGTCGCGCGTTGTCGTGCAGGAGCAGCGGAGACGAGCGATTGACCAATGCTGGTTGGAGATGCGCCAGCTTCTCCATCATTGTGTTCAGTTCTTCACAGTACACATCTGCAGTAATGCTCACCCCGTTTGGTAAGAAGCTGTGATGAATCACACCGGCGCTAGACCACCAAACAGTGACCATCACTTTTCTAGGGGTAAGTTTTCGTTTAGGGCATTGTTTAGGTGCTGAACCAGGATCCAACCAACTTGCTGAGCGCTTACGGTTATCAAACAGAATCCATTTTTCATCGCAGGTAACAATGCGGTTCAAAATTCCTTCATTTGTGTGTCTGTTGAGCAGTGCAAGGCACGTCTCGACGCGTACTTCGCGCTGGCGATCATTGAGTTCGTGGGGCACCCATTTGTCAAGCTTTTTTACCTTGCCAATTTGACGCAAATGGACCAATATTGTTTTGACGCTAACGTCGAAAGCTGCTGCTAATTCAGCCGTAGATTGTGTATCATCAGCTTCCACAATCGCCTTTAATTCGTCATTGTCGACCAAAGTCTTCGGACGACCGCGAGGTTCATTTTTCAGGTCGAAATTTCCAGAACGGAAGCGAGCAAACCAATAACAGGTGGTGCGTTGGTTTGTAGAGTTAGCTCCGTAAACGTCGTTGATGTTGCGTGCCGCTTGTGCCGCGTTGCTGCCACGACGGTACTCATATTCCATAATTACTCGAATTTTTAACGTATCCATGATGACGAAAAAGATTGAAATGCGATGAAAATGTAACACTAATCAATAAAGAAATGACTACTTTTAGAAAAAAAAATCCATGTTTTTAAAATAAAATTAATTTGAAATTAGAATTCATAGCCAAACAAAAATTATTTTGATTTGAAATGGCCAGTACTGCAGAACGGCAATTTCATAGGTAAAGACCTAATATAAAATTCAAAGACATGAAAGTATTACGTATCGTAATATAGCGTAAAAGACATGGGTATACAATTTCCGTTCATTGTTCGTTCATTCATTTTTGGTTGGATTAGATATTAGGACACAGACATTGCAATTCTTTTTTATGTTTCGTCTATTAACCTGAAATATTCCCATCTCACAGGTTAACTAACCCAGTGTTACTTTTTAGTGGCACAACGCGTAAATTTGTCAAAATTTACAAACTCTACATTTATTCATTTAACCCGACTAAACGTGCAAGTGGGCCTAGTAGAATAAAATAAAACCTTTTAAAGGGCTTTGGCACAGTACTCGTAATTACTGTGTTGGTCATGACTATTTTGATCTTTCAAAAGAGATGAATGGACTTCAACAAAGTGAGGCCAAAGTGTCATAATCGGGCCTGAAAATAAACTTTTTATTATTTAGGTATATATATATATATATATATATATCTAATATATAAAATTCTCGTGTCACAGTTTTCGTTGCCATACTCCTCCGAAACGGCTTAACCGATTTTGATGAAATTTTTTGTGCTTATCCGGTATCTATGAGAATCGGCCAACATCTATTTTTTTTTTTTTTTTTTTTTTTCGGTATGTAGGGTAGGGAGTTAGGGAGTTAGGGAGGTAGGTAGGTAGGTAGGGTAGGTAGGTAGGGTAGGTAGGTAGGGTAGGTAGGGTAGGTAGGTAGGTAGGGTAGGTAGGGTAGGTAGGTAGGTAGGTAGGTAGGGTAGGTAGGTAGGGTAGGTAGGTAGGTAGGGTAGGTAGGTAGGGTAGGTAGGTAGGGTAGGTAGGTAGGGTAGGTAGGTAGGGTAGGTAGGTAGGGTAGGGAGTTAGGGAGGTAGGTAGGTAGGTAGGGTAGGTAGGTAGGGTAGGTAGGTAGGGTAGGTAGGGTAGGTAGGTAGGTAGGGTAGGTAGGTAGGGTAGGTAGGTAGGGTAGGTAGGTAGGTAGGGTAGGTAGGTAGGGTACGCCGTAGATAAGTACCGCAACCCGTGCGAAGCCGGGGCGGGCAGCTAGTATATACAACTAAAGAAGAATTCAGGACGCTTTTACAGGCATATATATATATATGCCTGTAAAAGCGTCCTGAATTCTTCTTTATCGGCCAGTTACCACTTAACATTTTATGTTCAGAAACATTAAATATGTATTTACCTGCACCTGTGCTAGTCAAGATCCTATAACATTTTATAACGGCTGATATCATGATTTGTGGGGTGATAAATCTCTGTGTGCTAAGATTTTAATGTTATCATAATTTTTTATTCTTGCGTGTGGTTTCTTAACTCCCCTTTACTATAGTATTTTTATCTTACGTAGCGACGCGCGCTTAACGTGTGGTTACCAAGTGTACAAACACGCTGTGAATCTGTGCGTGAAGAAGAGTAGCGTCAGAACATAACACACACACAAACACACTTCCGACTTCGCCATTGTCTCGGACGTTACCGAGAGCTCCTGCGCGCTGTGAATGTGTGTGTAACACACATTTACAGCGTTACACATTTACGTTACAGTTACAGCGTTACATTTTTACCAATGGATATTAAAAAATAATGTATAAAGAAAATAAGACGAAGGCAAACTAAATTAATGGTAAACTAGAAAAGTTTTAGTGTTATGGAACTTGCACTTGGCCATTTTTTGTGTCGGCTCGACTTCCAGCTGCAGGTAGTGACTTAAAAAAAATCTTATTAGAAGTAATGAATTATTTTTCGTTAAGTAAAATTAGCCTAGATAAATATAGGTAGCCGTAGAACCGAACTGGCAGAAAACGACAACGCGGTCTAGAAGGAGATGGCGGGATGAGCTAGACTCTTTTTCAAACAATTTGTCTATAATTGCATTAGGCCGGGAAAACTGGAAAGAGGGAATGTACCTAAGCCTATGCCCTGCAGTGGGACACCATAGGGTTTAAGCCTTATGATAATAATAATTTTATTTATTTGGCAAAAGGAAGAAATACAATGCATGTCACGTTATTAGGATATTACATTTTATGCTCAATTTTTGTGAATAATGACCCCGATGCTTGGAAAATCCTGTGTTATAGGGGCCGTCCATTTGTCCGCTAAGATTATTTTATTTTACAAAATAAGGGAAGCTTAAAACGTATAACAGCAGCAAGAGTGTGTGAGTAAGCACGTGTAATGTGGTGTAATGAGGAAAGTGTATGAGTGTGCGATGTGTGTATGAGTGTGTGTGTGATGTGTGTCGTGTTTGTTTAGAGAGGGATGGTGATTTGGGGTGTCCGTGGGTGTGTAAGTGTTCGTAATACTAATCAATTATTTATTTGTAATAATATTGGTATTTTCCCTCCAAGGATCATCTTTAATTTCCAACCTGTATATTCCATACACTGTGGCTTAAGTAGGCAAATGACAATCTTTGTGAATGATGCCATTTCCCATTCGGAACGAGTTGTGAGCGTGAGTAGTTTGGTAGTAGTTTTGGCACTGTTAGAGCAATTCGGAACGCGCTGTCACAATGCTCATGCTCAGAATGGGCAATGATAGCACAACATGGCGACGTTAATGATGTCATCTATGGCGTCAAAGCAACCATTTAGAGCTGTCGTTGTTGCGCTGACTGTAACTGGAAATGGTCTCTCATGCGATATAATCGATTATGTTCGACTCGGAACGCGCTGTTGCAGAATATAATACTGGAGAAGCCTTACGAACACTTCCCCTCTGTAAAAGTACAAGAACAAATGTTCTAGTACGTTCATAAAAACTATTTTCAAATCGATTCTAACGCACTTTGTAAATCGTTTTCAAGGCGCGCGGAGCTCCGTGAAATTGCCTGGCTGTTCTGTTAAATCCTGTAAAAAGCGTTTAAATACGTCAAACTTACGTAAAGACGGAATAACCTTCCTCATGTAAATATTTTTTTATAATATTTCGTCATGTTTTCATTCAAATTCAAAATCCTAACCCCATAGTACTGATTTTTCATTCGATTCAATAAAAAATATGGCATGAATCGATTTCGAGTATTTTTGACACATTGCTTTTGTGATGTCACCGAATCTCGCTACAGCTCGTTTTTATGTTCATAAAGTTTGTGTATTTAATGTATATAATTAAGTAATGTATTTTTCTTTTGCATTATGAAAATATACGTCCAATCAGCAAAATTGACATGCACTTGATATGCGATTAGGTATGTCTTTTATTAAAAATTCTAACGAGACTACCGAATGGTTTTGAGGTCATGTTCGAAAGCAAAATTGACATGTCGATAATTTCATAAAGGCTCCCGCAGACGCTCGACGCGACAGCGCGGCGTGACTGTAGTAGAACAATGTATAATGAAAACTTTATGGAAATTGTTCGACCAGAATCGTGTCGCATTGTCGGCGTCGCGTCGCGCCTGTCTGCCTTAATAGGAATTAAGAAGGTTTAAAAAAGTATGTATTTTTTAAATTTTAATGTTTTATATTTCCATTATTAAAATGGAAATACATATTTGATTTAAAATTTTAAAACATATATCTTTTTAAATTTATCTTAACCTATTTTATTATTATAAATTTTGTTACTTTTATTTAATTGTAGTTACTTAAATTAAAATAAAAAAATTACTATTTTAAGCATAAGTAGTTTTATTTCATGAATTCAGTCAAAATTCCGATGACTATCGATATCGATTAAAAATAATTGATGGTACGGTCTTCTCTTTCCGGGCAAGCACCTTTTGTTTTTTTTTTGTCTTAGCTGCTACCGCGTCTCCCGCCAAAAGTGTCAGACTTTTTTGTTCATAATATTATGTTTATGCCTCCTCCAGTGTTATGTAGGTACTCTAAGGCAAATGACAAAGTAAATACTTACTACCTAATAATTCCATTCTATCAACCAGCAATAACAACAATCATAACAAATACGAGCGAACATTTCTTTGCATTCATAGCATGCTGCGTAAACAAACATTTGGTATACCTACAATGATACCAGTATTTGGCAAGTTGCCAACACTATGGTTTGCACTTCCATCGCGAGATTTTCTTCTTCACAAAAAATATTGGTGTCTATGGCCACTTATCAATATGTGGGCAGAATGGACAGTGCTTGTGCCTTGTTCTTGACCCAATTCAATTTTTAAGATGACATCATTTTTTAATAACACTTTTAGAAAGTACCGAGAAAATAGTAACTACGTTTTTGTACTCACCTTTTGTGCTGGAACCTCTTCTAAGTACGTAAGTATAGCTGTACGAATTTCGTGTTTAAGTACCATCTGAAATAATCCAATCAAAGTACTAAATTTGTGAGTGGCACTATAAATTGAGAAGTTTTCATATCCATTTAATTTTTTATAAGGAAAGCTTCAGACACTTTCATCAATTCACTGACCAATTCGTAGGTACGTTTAAGTGAACGTAAATGGGAACAATGGAAAAACAAATAGTAAAAGTAGGTACCTACGTGAATTGAGAAAATCTATAAAAAGCTGAAGGTGTGCAGAAATAACAGCGAGAGCCTGTGTGAATACAGAATCATTGTACAGAATGCGATTTATTTTGTTTATGGCGATCGAAAACGAATTCATTTCGATTTCACAGACTTTGTACAAATATTATTGTAAAAATATGGTAAAAAGAGTTACGAAATAAAACGAAAAAAGAGAATGAATTTTCCTTAGGTATTTCAGGAACATTCATTTGTTTCAAGTTTTTTTTACCAATCTACCTTCGGTGGCTTGGAATAGGGTTACCCATTTTAAGTACCTAGGCCACTGGGTCACAGATAACTTGTCTGACAATGAGGACATCGAACGGGAACGTAGGGCGCTGTCGGTTCGCTGTAACATGTTGGCACGTAGGTTTTCACGCTGTACTGAACAAGTAAAGGTGACCTTATTTAAAGCCTATTGTCAGTCTTTTTATACGTGCAGCCTATGGGCCAACTATGTGCAGCGAGCATACGGTGCCATGCGCGTACAGTACAACAATGCGTTTAGGGTGCTGTTAGGGCTGCCGCGGTTTTGCAGCGCTTCTACTATGTTCGCGCAGGCGCAAACCGATGACTTTTATGCTATTATTAGGAAGCGGAGCGCCTCGCTACTAAGTCGGTTCCGACGCAGCACTAACAGTATCCTGAGCGTATTGTCCGAGCGGTGGGACTCGGTGGTGTTGGAGAGGTGGATGCACCTGCATGCCAGTTCGTCACCATTTATTAAGTAATTATTGTTTTATTGTTTTATCATTGTAATATATTTAATCGAATGAATTTTGACCTAATAACTAAAGTTTTAATTTTAATGTGTAATATTTAAATTTTTTATATAATGTGTTTTATTTTGAGTGCAACGTTTTTATATTTTTTATATTTCTATGTAGTTTGTATTTTGTTGTGATTAATATGGGAATAATTTCCTGAAATAAAATGATTATTATTATGTCATTTATTTATTTACATCCTTATTAAATACATTTTTAAATATTTTTATAAAAACATTAAAAAAAAAACATTTAAAAATATAAAAAATAGTGGTCCGCCGGTATCGGGAGCAGGGTCCAAGCTACCGGTGGTTAGGACTCCAGAGACAGGAACCTCCTCACAATGCGAGCCGTATCGAGGAGTACTGCCTTCTGGATCAGGCCCTTGATCCAACCGCCTAACGCGAGCCTCGAGAGATGCTGGTCGAGGCTTTCGGCCATCAGGCCGTTGGCTGATACGACAATCGGCACAACGATAGCCGAGCCCACATTCCACATGTCAACAACCTCGTGTGCTAAGTCGAGATATTTAATTTGTTTCTCTTTCTCAGCTTTCACGAGGTTCTCGTCATGCGGAATGGTAATATCGATAATCATTGTGCGACGCGCTAATCGATCTATCACCACTATATCAGGCTTATTGGCGACAATAGTCCTGTCAGTAATGATAGACCGATCCCAGTACAACGTGATATGGTCATTTTCAAGAACTGGGTCGGGCACATACTTGTAGTACGGTACCTCAGAATCCACCAGTTTATATTTCAAAGCAAGTTGCTGGTGTATAATCCTGGCTACTTGGTTATGCCTGTGCAAGTACTCGCCGTTAGCTAGACGAGAACAACCAGAGATAATATGTCTGATGGACTCACCCGGACGATGGCATGCCCGACACACGTCAACCGTCCCATCTTTCATAATATGTCTCCGGTAGTTATTCGTCAAGATAACTTCGTCCATAATTGCACAGACGAAACCTTCTGTTTCCCCGAAAAGGTCACCAAAACGTAGCCAGGATACGGACGCTAAGAAATCTACACCGGGCTCATGAAGAGCCCGGTAGAAGCGTCCGTGAAGCTCCTTGCTTTGCCATACTTCCTTGCGGTCATCTGTAGTAAGTACCACAGGTTTGCGCCAGTTCTCTTTAGCCATGGAGAGCGGGGTGAGTCCCTTGTCCACTGCTACCACATCACGGTGCATACCCACTTCGGCTTTTAAAAAATATTCCCTGAGACTGCACACTTCGCGGTTGTGGAGGGTCTTTGCATTTAAAAAGCCTCGACCCCCGCACTTCCGCGGTATGTACAGTCTCATCACCGATGATCGTGGGTGATGCATCCGGTTTGCGGTCAGCAGTGTACGGACCCTCCTATCTAGGGCGTCGAGTTCAGTCTGAGTCCATTTGAGTATGCCGAAAGAGTACATCAAAACCGGCATGACCCAACCGTTGAAGGCCCGCACCTTGTTTCCGCCTGAAAGAAGACTAATTAATACTTTCTTCAAGCGACCAAAGAAGCGCTCCTTCAACGATTGCTTCATGTCAGTAACGTTGATGCCTAACGCTTCCGACATACCTAAATACTTATAGCTTTCGGATAAGGAGAGGGATCTAAAGTGTATGGAATCCGAAAGTTGAATTCCCTCGGATTCTATAATCTCACCTCGCTTTACATGCATGACTGCACATTTGTCCACACCAAATTCCATCCTGATGGTGCTACTGAAAGTTTCAGTTACCTTCAGTAGCTCCATCAGTTGCAATTTGTTGGGTGCAAAGAGTTTCAAGTCATCCATGTAGAGGAGATGAGATATGACTTGACCACCTCTCCTCAACCGATAGCCTAGTCCTGAATCCTCAAGTAGTGAGCTTAAAGGATTCAGGGCTAAGCAGAACCAAAGTGGACTCAAACTGTCGCCCTGAAATATTCCCCGTTTAATCCATACAGGCTCATCGTTCCCCTGGATCTGTCGACACCCTGGATAGCGAAGAACCGTTCTCCATTGCCCCATACATGACCTAAGGAAGGTGCGTAGAGTTGCATCTATCTTGTACAACTCCAGCACCCTCATGAGCCATGTATGTGGCACCGAGTCATAGGCCTTCTTATAATCTATCCAGCATGTCGACAGATTCTTGCGGGATCGACGAACCTGTTGGCTTATGGCCATATCGATGAGGAGTAGCTCCTTAGTACCGCGGGACCCGTTCCGACATCCATTTTGAGAGGTTGACATAATCGAGTTACTTTCAATGTGCGTATTAATTTTCGCTCTCAAAATGGATGTAAGAAGTTTATAGACCGTCGACAAACACGTGATCGGTCTATAATTCTTGGGATCCGTAGGACTACCTGACTTGTGGAGCAGGTGGGTAACGCCAGTTGTTAGAAACTGCGGAAGCGACCCAGACTCTAAAGATGACTGGAACTGAGATGCCAGGCGGGCGTGTGAACTAATTAGCCATTTCAACCAAAAGTTGTGCAATCCGTCCGGTCCCGGTGATTTCCAATTCGGTAACGGACGGACTGCTCTGGCGACGTCTAATGGCGTAATTACAACTGCTTCCATTTCTGGTACAGTTTCACACGCTCGCCCGACATCCAGTATCCAGCCAGCCTCAGAGTGACAGACGGGCACTGACCAGATGTTGCGCCAGAATGTACTCGTGGTGGCATCATCCGGGCGGCACTCGTCTGTCACATTTTGTTCAGATCGCTCCCAAGTTCTATACACCCATCTCTCATCGCTCTGGAACATGCGATTTTGTGTGTACCGATCAACCCGCCGCTTATACCGCCGAATACGACTCGCCCATGCACAAACTTTCTGCTTCAGGAAGTCGATGCGCTCTGTGACACGGGACACGTATTCTCGAGGGCTGATTCCAGTCCCCGAGAATGCCCGCCTTACAAAGCGCATCACTCGTGGTCGTGTATTGCCTTCCCTGAAGCAGTATAGTTTGCCGATGAGTACCCTGGCTTCATCGATACGACGCTCGATCCTGCACTGCCAGGCTGGTACGGCTGGTTTTGGTCGAGTAGCTCCGTCACAGTTTGGAAACCTGACGTTAGCTAAACGACATGCCGCAACAGCCGCGCAATACAGGATCGAATGTGTATCAACGAGATCCTTGCTGCTCTCGAACACATTCCTAAGCTGCGAGTCCAGGGCACACACCAGCGCCCTATTTTTTTTGTGCATAGGTAGGCGTGGTAATCGGGGTCTAAGTTCGGTCGGAGTGGATCTGTACTCACGAAATGCATCCTCCAGTGCGCTCCTCAATCGGGCGTTGCACTGGCTACTTACTGACGCAACCATATCATCTTCTAATTCTACACCATGATTAGACCGCGACGGTATTTCATCAATGGTTGATGCGTGTATTGCGGTTTGTGCTGGACTTGAGACGATATAGTTGCTCAGCTCTGAGCGCAGCCTATCAAGTGCGGCATCGTCCAACCTATGGTTGCGTTGGATGACCCGCACCTGATCCGACAGTCGTTGGGCCGAGACGTTTACGGTTGGTTCTAGTTCCCGAAACAGAGACAGCATCCTATCACGGTACGCAATGAGGTTAGTTCCCCCCTCTGTAGACCTGTAATATGCGCGCATGACGTTCTCGTTCATAGACTGAGTCCATTTCATACGCTGCACACAACCACCGGCAGCGGGGACCCGGCTCGGGGCCGGATGGCCCCTAAGTCCCAAGCTCCTCGGTGGCCGGCCTCTCCCCTGCCGACGTACAGGTGTTGGCGACGTTGGTGGAGAAAAATACTCGTCGCTCGAGCTCGACGCAACTACCGCGGCCGGTGTCATCACAGCGCTCACGGTGGGGCTGGATACCGGCGGCGGCGAGGCGGAGCTGAGCGAAGAGTCCGGAGGTGGTGGGCGTGCTCGTCTCGTAGCAGATCTCGTCAACATAGTTTAATTATTCATTGGTTTTTTGGTGTTGTTTGTTTTATCGGAGGTAGCATGACAGATGTCACCTCCGATTCGGCAGTTTTTGATGGAAACGTTTAAAATTCTCGTTCATTTTACTTTCTTAAAAATATTTTGTATTTATTTGGATTTCGGGATTGTAAGTTTTCACATAAAATATATAAACTGTGTCTAAAATTAGTAAAACTGTGTGAAAATTATGAATAAAATTTTTGTGACTTGTTGACGTCAGTGTTGCCTGCTATATTATTATTATTATTATTATTATAAGTTCCCAAATTGTTTGAGTGTCTAAAAATCGTAAGTGCCCATTAGACTAAGTTTACAAGACCAGCACCCTAATTACGTAACACACTATCTATCACAATCTGAATCATTTTGAAGCCTATTGCTAATCCATTGCTTCATGTGTTCGAAAAACTTGCCAGCTCAACAACGTAAATAACGCAATGAATGTTGTTGAACTGTCAAATTGAAACCCATTCTTACTGTTAGTGTGTTACGTAATTACCCCGCTGTATTTTCCATAACTTTAAAATTAGGTACAAGAACCGAGATGTGACAAGTGTGAAAGGTTTTGAGCACAGATAACTGATGCAAGTGCTTCACTTTACTGAACGGCCATTTTTTATCTCTGGCATGTTTATGTGAGTGATGGTCTGTGAGCTTTTCGTGGATTGGTTAGTATTTTTTTTAAGGCCTCCATAAAAGTAGTATCCAGGAGGCCTAAAATTTCATAAAGATTTTTTTTGTATTTTGGCCACCTTTCATAGCAGTCAAATGTAAGAACTACATACGAGTAGATAGTTTACCACAAAATTTCACAAGAACACCATAACAAAAAGGTCCTTCGTCTTCCGAATCCAGTCAGCCATTGTGTCAGCAATCAGGAGTCCTGACAGCTAACTTAAGACTCTTGTCTGACTTACTTGTATGCTGATGCAGCGATAAATTATAGCCTTGTAAATTCGCTACGTGTAGCCACTTTGTAAATGTGCCTGGCCTTACTTAATAACGATGATGGAAAACGTCGTGAGGTAATCGGCATGCCCTACAATCAAAAGTTCGAAGTCATGACGTGACATCTACCATTCCGCACTGGGCCCACGTGGTGAATTACAACCCACTCCCTCTTGAACAGAGGAGGCCTGTGTCCCAGCAGCGGAAACATTATAGGCTAATTATGCTTACAAATCCCAAACCTTTTTCCTTTTTCAAAGGGTAAAAACGGGACCCTATTACTAAGACTTCGCTATGTGTCCGTCCGTCTGTCTGTCACCAGGCTGTATCTCAAGAACCGCGATAGCTAGACAGTTGAAATTTTCACAAATTATGTATTTATATTGCCACTTTAACAACAAATACTAAAAACAAAATAAAATAAATATTTAAGGGGGGCTCCCATACAACAAACGCGACTTTTTTGCCCTTTTTTGCTCGATATCAATAAATGGTAACAGGTAGGCAACTAAATTGTGTACCTACTGTTGTTTACCTAGTCAATGGTACGGAACCTTCGTGCGCGACTCCGACTCGCACTTGGCCGGTTTTTTTACTTTTGGTTGTCTCTGGAAGGTATAACCAGAAACATTTTCATTGTAAACGCGACATTCGCGATAAAATTTCTTATTTTATATAATAAAACGTGTTTGGAATCTAATAAACCTTTTCAATCTATCTGTCTGTGCTCCAGAATTTTAAAAACCTCATTTAAAACGGACTGTATTTGGACTGCGTGATTATTTTTTTATGTTCTACTAGCTTCGGTCCGCGACCTCGTTCGCGTGGCAGTCGTAAAACACCACAATTTACTAAAATAACAGACACATTTTTATAAAACTTTTCTGCATACTTATACGTTTGCAGTTTTGGTCTCAGCACCCGCACTATGAAGAGAGTCAGGACTGGTGACGCGGGATCAAGAGATGTACAGCCGATCTATTCAGTAAAAACCTCACCGTGATAACCTCGGTGAAGTGAGCTTAAAGTGAGCTGTCATTAGTGTCAATCCCTAGCATCAAATGAATGACGACTCACTTCACTTTAGATCTCACGGTGACATTTTTACAGAATAGACCGGCAGTTGTCCGTGTGAGAAGCAGCTTGTCCTAAGATCGACACCCGCAGTCTTCAGTAGTAATTTACCATTGTTTGCGAAGTTTTTCGTTTTTTGTGAATTAATGAACGCCTGCGTTCCTGTACATACTACCTAACGGCACAACGCTGATACACTGACTGGTGCTTTCTTACAGATTATTCCTGACGAATAGCTATTACTAAAATAATATAACAGTTGATTGTAAACACACAGGATTTCTCATTAACAGTCACATAACCATAGATATTATTTTTATCATAACCTAAGATAGGAAAACAGGCCTAAACTTTATGTTTTTCTTTGTACGTTTTACGAACTATCATAATATGATAGTTTTACAACATATAAAAAAACAAGAGGCACAAAAAGTGTCAATTATTGGGAATCGAAGTTCGAACATAGGTTTGCAAAGCAGTCGTCGAACCGCTAATCTATTTGCTTTGTTGAAAGTTGACTAAAATAGCCGTTCTTATATAATATGTCATGATTGACTGCATAGCTCCTTAAAGGTATAGCGGGATGATAATCATTTAAAAGGTTAAATCTGTAACCATCTGCTATATTCGTTCCCTATTCAGCCCAGTGAATTAATGGAATAAATCGACTGTTGTCATACACTGGTATATTGTGTTCTCTGTCATCTCAGTTTCACTTCCCACGAAATTTATGGGCAGTTTTTTGCGATTTATTACTGTTCTAGTACTCAAACCTCAATTGGACCTATACCGTCTTTTTACAAAACACGATCTAACTTTAGCCTGAGCCCTGAACCTTCGACCCAGTTTTTGTATTTAGAACTTCAGTCGACTTTAGTAAAGTTCTTAATACAACATTGACAACCTAAGACCGGACTAAGTTGTCAGTTTTGTAAAAGGAACTGTATTTAAATTTCTATTAGGTTCTTTTTTCAAAAACAGGCTCGACTGTTTAAATCATGTGTAGGCAGAAACCTTGTTTTGTAATAAGAACAATAGAGTTTTTGATTCTTATAAAAAACAGAATAGATTGGCATCAAAAATTTTTTTGGTGAAAATTAACCATTTTCTGGCAAACTGTAATTTTTTTTCAAAATCTGTGAATGCAGATTTCAAAAAATTAAGAACAGCTTCCTAAGACCGTTTTCTTGTAGCGACAACAATTAAAGTATCTGTCATTATTGCCCCTTCTCAAAAATCCACCCTGTATATGGCATGATTGACTGCTTGGCTCCATAAAGGTATAGCGTGATAATAATCATTTAAAAGGTAAAATCTGTAACTAACGGCAATATTTTGGCTCGTCTTTTCACAATTTGCGGTAAACTATAGAAGAATACGAACAAATTGCAATATTGCTCATCCCCTACAGCAAATAGCGTGATAATTTATAGCCTACAGACCAAACTTATAGGGAATATTTATGCAAAATGTTAACATAATGTATTCGGTAGTTTTTGCGTGATGCTGGAAAATACATTCAGACAAACAGACAAAAATTAAAAAAAACTGTGTTTTAATCGTTCCTAGACCTCGCAAAAACTACTTAAAAAAAAAAAAACCACGTACAGTTTTGATTTCGCTACGATTTTATTATAATGTTTGACAACAAAGTTGTAGTTCATACATCCGTACTTAGTTATATCGATTTTTTTTGAGTATAATTTTCGTTGATTTCAGTATTCTGTTTTATCATAAAAATTGTCTCGCACAACATATTAAAATAATGAGTTTTTGCTCACTTAGAAGTTATGATACAGCTTTTTAAACTACTATGTAGTACTTCGGTACAATTTCCATGTTGAGCTAACCTTTTATTTTCGGTATGAAAACGTATAAAGAACGACTATATTATAACTTTACCTACCTACATATATCTACTCTATTGTTTTTTCACTAATATTAGTCTCGGGCATTCATTACCATCGCCTTTTGCTCCCTGTACACGTTGGCCCAACATGCGCAAATATAAGCCACAGAATGTCTATATTACAACGATAGTTCAATGACGGTAGTTCAATGTTCTGATAATAGTTTAAGTAGGTATACTGTGGCGTACATTGGCTTACGTTAGCCCAACGTGTAGAGGAGGCTTTAGAATATTTTACCAATTTTAAAAAAGTTTGCATAATCCGTACTTATAGCAAGTACGGAATTTGTATAATTTTTATAGCTATGTTAAAACAATTGAGGAAAATGGACAAAGATATTTAAATAGATATAATTAAAAGAGAAATTATTTCGTTAATCCACAATTTACTGGTGAACCTTCAGAACTCGTACACAAAAATAATGGCACCAATACAATTTTTTTTTAGGTAGTTAGTTGGCATGTAGGTACATTTCCCTAATCTCTTTTAGCGTGGAAATAAAAACACTGGCCAATTATACAGTCGGCACATAAAACACAATTGTACAAATTCAAAACAATAAAGTTTAATTACGTTTTTCGTAACAGTAACCGTATTTATTCTGGCACATAGGCCTTACAAGATTTGTATGTAATAACAATTACTTTATAAGCTTCACTGTGTTTTTTAGGGTTCCGCACCCAAAGGCTGCCAATAGAGCCCTATAGCTGAGGCTCCACTCTCCGTCCGTCCGTCAGTTAGCCACTTGTAATTTTCACAGATTGTGTATAACAACAAAAAATCAAATTAAGTTCAAAATTAGAGGAGGTCCCCATGTATGGGGACCCCCTTTAAATTTTAATTTAAAAGAAATCCCCTCGAAAACAACACGTTTCTTGTAAGAAACATGTTATTTTCGGAGCTTTTTTGCTCGATCTTAATAATGGAAAATACGAGTATTGTACTGTGGTACGGAATACTTCATGTGCGAGTCCGACTCATACTTGTAAGCTTATCTGTCTTTTTTATTTTTATTTACACAGTTGGGACAATAGAAATGCTAATAAGTTTTGTCGTTAGAGCTTGCTACGAGACCTAATGCGATTTTAATTATATATTTCATCGACTATTTAAGTTTGACGTATAATTTTTTTAACAACGTTCACTTTTATTATGTTGAGATGTGATTAAATGGTTTGTTTACTTGAATTTTGTATCTGTAAACGTTTTGTTTGTATAAACGTTGTATCTATAAACGGAGCAGTGGTGGCCTAGTGGTAACGACCGCGACTTACGAGTTGTCGGTCGTAGGTGCGAACCCAGACAAGCGCTTTACTTTGTGTAAATTATTTCATCACCACAGCTCTCAAAACGGTGAAGGAAAACATCGTGAGGAAACCGGCATGTCCAAAAACCAAAAATTCGAAAACATGTGACATCTACCAACCCGCACTGGGTCCGCGTGGTGGATTACGGCCCGCTCCCTCTCACCGAGAGGAGCCCTGTGTCCCAGCAGTGGGAACATAATAAGCTGGTTATGTAAACTTTTTGTTTGAATCAAAATGTTAATGTTGTTTTTTGGAGGCACATTTATGAAGAATTTTGTTTGTGTTATTTTTTAATTTTCTGGAACTTAATATCGAGCAAGTGCTTCATTGACATTTCAGTACCTACTCATACTTAGTTTTCTTTTTAGGTAGGTACCATAAAATCTATTTATTCTTGTATTTTATTGTTATTTCCGAGCTATCTATCCCGTATACGTATTGCACCTGCCATGTTTAGTCTCTGCATCACCCTAAGGCCTCAGGCATTAGGTCCGTCTTTGTACAGAATTTTTTTACTTGTGCATAAAGTTTTAATAAATAAATAAATAAAAAACTGAAAGTACTTTCACCAATCAAGGTGATTCCAGGAATTTTCCCTAACCGTGAATAAAGGCTTCCGCAGACAGACGCGACGCGACATCGCGACACAAAGGCGCCGCTCATCACGCGACGAGCGGTGCCTTTGTGTCGAGCGCGATTCGCGTTGCGTGTCGCGCCTGTTTGTAGGAGCCTTAATGCTCTCCATGCTCTGCGGCCGTACTATGACGTGTTAAAGCCATCATTGTCCCAGCGTGAAAGAGAGACGGAGCTATATATGACCGATGGCACTATCCCTTTTTCGCAATGGAACCATGATGGTATTAACACGTCATAGTACGGCTACTGATCAATTTTCCGTACTGGCACCTATGCCTGTTTTTAATGAGATTTTAATGCACGTCATTAAGAGGTCTGTCCACAATGCCCGTCTTTACTCAACAGCCCGTTTGTCAATGTTTACGTTCTAAGTGGACTCTTGAACGAACCGGACTGGATGCTGTTTTGAAAATAGCTTGAACAGCGGTGGTTATAATACCTATTAATTTTGATATTGATTATTATATATTTATTATTATACTTATTATCACCAGTAAGGACCAATTAATAGTGCTTTGGGGCATAGTTTTGTGGGTATCTACAGCTTATTTGGTTGACAAGCAACAATATAAGGTTTCACCTTTTAGTCTCTTGATATTTTGATATAGGTACCTGGTAGGTACGGGAACACTTTTAACTGTCTGTAAATCTCAGTTAGTTTTTGCATATAGCGCATTTACTTTTATTAATTTATGACAAGAACTGGAACGAACCAACTCTAAACCAGAAATTTTCTGGTTTAGAGTAGGTACATTTTTTAAAGAAGGTCCCGGTTCTTTAACTTGCTCCTGGGTAGTAACCGTCAATTTATATTTACGGTTCCTCAGCACATACTTTGCCTGAGTTTTCCAAGTAGGTAGGTGTATATAGTCGAGTTGGTTGGGATCTGGCGTTAAGAGATTATTTGTCCCCCGATACACTCTACTTAAGTGACCATCTATCGGGATCTATACGAGTAAAGTACAGCCCATTTGCTGTAGTGGATACCTACAGAGGACAGCAGAATACAAACTAAGTAATTAATAACACCTTCCTATTTCTCAGTATCCCCAATCTGTATCAATCAGTGTATTTTTCCGTACCTACATCTCTATTTCGAATAAGACATGCAAATTTTTATTGCTAATAAGTTATTTAAATAGGTACAACAAAGGCAAAACGATAACGATCAGAATTTACAGCAGTCACCTTTCAAATAGATTTATTTTATGAATATTAAAACCCAGTATTCCATAATATGGAATGCTGGGTTTTTAGTACAAAACAATTACTTAATACTAGCTTTTGCACGCGGCTTCGCTCGTGTGTAGGTTGGAAGTTATCCCACGGGAACGCCCTACTGGGATAAAAGTATCCTATGTATTAATCCAGCTATAATTATGTGAGCCAGATTTCATCCAAATCCGTTGAGCCGTTTTTACGTGATTGAGTAACAAATATCTGTAGCGGTATCTACATCGCCACATGCAAGCTACGCGTCACACTGACGTCACGCAAAATCCTGCATCGCGCAAGCAGAGTTTACAGCGCAACTAGCATATATACAACATCACGACGTCAATCGTCGGGCAGTTGCCCACCAGACAACACCCGTCTGGCCGGAAGATCCTCCCTTTTCCATAGAGTATGAGTGAACTTTACACCTTGATCCTCATACTTCTGACCATACAAACTTTTACATTTACATATAATATATTATTTATTATTTATTTACTTAGGACTGATTTGACCAAAGTCAGATTCTTTTATCCGTGGAATAAAATTTATGTCTGACAGTTTTAGTACGGAAAAAATTAAAAATTGGCAAATTAAATTAAATTGCCAAAAATTCAAAAAATATTCTTAGGATAAGGCGTATTCTAGGTAAGTATAAAGGCTTGGTGAAATTCGCCCTTAATATTAAATACACATACATACATAAACTCACGCCTTTTTCCCAAGGGGGTAGGCCGAAACTATAGAACGCAACCTGCTACGATCCTTACATACTCCTTTTGCTTCGTTTACGTTCATACATCTGGTCATACACGCACGCCGGTTGCGAGTAATACGCACCTGACCTTTCTGAAGAACATCACCAATAAGGTGACTATATGTATTCCTAGGGCGTCCCCTCCCAGTGTTTCCACTCACATGTGCCTTGTAAATAACTTTTGTTAGACGCCCTTAACAAAAAAAAAAAAAAAAAGGGTAATAATAAAAAGATGATATTAATATTAAATATTATTGACTAACTGTTCACCAAATAAGAAACGAAGTAAAGAAAATACTCCATACTCCACATACACAATGCGTACCTACGTAGCCCAAAAGCAACATCAACAAATTAAAATTTACTCACAAAGAAAAACATTATTTTCTCTCTCAAATAAAAACGACTCCACTGTAAATTGCCTTTAATATATTGGCTCCGTGATAATTACTACGAATCGGACATTAAACAAAAATAAAGGCGGAATACGATTCCACTGTCGCCTGTCAATGACAGATGACCATTTCGCGGTAGTAATTGGAAAACAATTCGATCGCTCATTCAGAGATAGCGTTGCCATTAAAAAAAATCTTGTTTGTGTTTATTTCATGAGTGAAATAAACAAAAACAAGTATTTTTTACTAGCTATTGCTAGTAAGAAAGAATACCGGCTAAAGGCTCTGGCAGACAGGCGCGACGCGACTCTTGTAGAAAAATATCCATGAAGTTTTCATAGAACATTTTCTACTAGAGTTGTGTCACGCAGTCGTGCCGCGCTGTCGCGTCGCGCCTGTTTCTGGGGGCCTTAAGTTCTATTTGCACTCGAGCACTCAGGTTCTCGTACCAAAATATATTAGGTACTATTGTACTGTTGCTTGGGGAGTTTGTTGCGCTTCTTCTTCTTCCCCACTAAAGCACTAGGAAGCGTTGAAGGGCGGGCGTTTTGGGGGACTGTCTTATGTGATTTTTGACGTTTAAACATTACTGATTCTCTGCCGTATTTGAATAAAAGACTCGATTTTTATTCGACTTGATTTTTATCATAATATACCTACCGGAACCAAGGTAACCGACATAGCCCAAAGACTAAGCAAGCTGAAGTGGCAATGGGCTGGTCACATCTCTCGCAGAACCGATAATCGTTGGGGAAAACGAGTGAGGAGAGCCGAAGATCGCGTTCAGTGGCGTTCACTAGGAGAGGCCTACGTCCAGCAGTGGACAAATATAGGCTGATGATGATAATGATACCTGAAGGTAGGTATCATTATTTATCTTTATATTTATATGGGATATATATATATTTATATTTATATGGGAAAAAGTAACACGGTATTCTGTGAAAATTTCAACTGGTTTACCTCTTACCCTGTGATTTACAGACAGACAGATCGAGAGACTGTTGTATATAAATACTTAATAATACCTTTTATCAGTTCAAATAGCTTGTCCTTTTCGTGTCCTAAAAACAAAAGACAATAATTGAAGGACATTTATTTGTCGCAGATTTTATTGAAATACCGATTGTTACAGTAGTATTTTGGACGTCAAAAGTTACTGATTCATTATTAAATCTAAGGCCTAAGCCTGAAAAATTCTGTAGATGCCTTCCCAAATATGTCAGTAGCTATTTTGTATTAAGAAATTCTATTCTATTCAGTCAAAACAAATTTAATAAATGCTGAAATGTTGAAATGGAAATCCTACGTTTATTTCTAAAGCAACTTTTTGGGACAATCAATACATGTAATAAAATCGTAGTGGAGTCAAAACTGTACATTGTTTTTGTTTTTTTAAGTAATTTTTGCGAGGTCTGAGAACGATTCTAATGCCGAAAGTATAATTTTTAGAATTTTTGTCTGTTTGTCTGAATGTATGTTCCAACATAATGCAAAATCTACCGGATAGATCATGTTCACATTTTGCATAGATATTCATATAAGTTAGGTCAGTTTGTAGGCTATATATTATCACGCTATTTGCTATAGGGGATGAGTAATATTGCAATTTAGTCATATAGTTTATCGCAGAATGTAAATAGACGAGCGAAATGGTTAGAATTTTGCAGATAGTTAGAAAGAAAGAAAGAAAGAAAAAGTATTTATTGAGACTCTTTACAGATTCAACTTTTTAAATAATTATCATCACGCTATGGTATCGGTCCCAACTTACGAGTTGCAGGTCGTGGGTTTGAACCCAGACAGGTGCTTTATTTTGTGTAAATAATTTCAATCACCACTGCTCTCAAAACGGTGAAGGAAAACATCGTGAGGAAACCGGCATGTCCTAGAACCAAAAATTCGAAGACATGTGACATCTACCAACACGCACTGGGCCCGCGTGGTAGATTACAGCCCACTCCCTCTCGAAGAGAGGAAGCCTGTGTCCCAGCAGTGGGAACATTATAGGCTGATTATGCTTATGCATTACGATATACCATTATGGTGCTCAGTAGTGAATCACGACATAGGTATACAGGATAGATTTTTGAGATGGGGCAGGTACCTTAACCGTTGTCGCTACAAGAAAACAGCCTTAGGAGGTTGTTCTTAGGGCATGCCACAATTGCGGCGGTAAGACCCCTCTTTGAGGAGTGGCTTGAGAGGCACCACAGCGTCCTCACCTTCCGCCTGACGCAGGTCCTCACCGGACATGGCTGTTTCGGGAGGTTCCTGTTTCGGATAAGGCGGGAGGAAACGCCCGGGTGTTATCATTGTGTGGATCGACCGGAGGACACGGTGGAGCATACGGTGGAGGTCTGCCCGGCTTGTTCGGAGTACCGCCGTGTCCTCGTGGCGGCAATCGGCGGTGGCGACCTCTCGCGTCCGGCGCTGGTTCAGGCCATGGTACAGAGCGAGAGGGAATGGGAAGCCGTCACCTCCTTCTGCGAAGCAGTAATGCTCGCGAAGGAGGAGGCGGAGCGCGAGAGGGAGAGGCAATCACTGCGCCCTCGCACTCCTAGTCGCCGCAGGAGGAGACACCCTGGGCGTCGGGAGTCGATTGCCGACTCCCGGCCACCGTAGGCGCGGGCTTGCGGACGGCGAGCAATGGGCAGCGCGCCGTCCGGTAAGGACCAGGCCCGGGTCGACGGCGCGTCGTGTTCCACGCGCGCCTGAAAGAGATGTCAGCACAATTGACGGGGTCCGATAGGACCGATGCCTGCCGGGGCTGTTGTTCTTAATTTTTTTAAACATTTATATTTGCATGATAATGAAAAAAAAAATATAGCCAGCAGACACTGGGTAAGTTTTACCAAAAATAAAATGCCCATGTATTCTTTTTTTTATAAGGATCAAAAAACTCTATCGGATCAACTGAGGTTTTGGTACCAGAACAGTCATAAATCGCATAAAACTAACTATCCATAAATTTCGTAGGAAGTGAGTCTGTGATGAGAGAGAACACAATATACTAGTGTAAGACAACAGTAGAACTATTCCATGACTTTACTGGGCTGAATAGGGAACGAATACCTACATTAATTGTTCTTTCTTCTTTTTTCTTTACCTATAGCGGATAGTTATAGATTTAACCTTTTGAATGATTAGCACCTCGCTATACCTTTAAGGAGCATTCAATCATGACATTATACAGGGTGGCATCCCCATCGACGCGACGGACAAACTGTTACCATGGATTCAGTAAAGAAATAAAAATATTTAATTTGGGACATGCACAGGAATTACAAATAGTAAAAAAAGAACATTAAATCTAAAAAAATCATGGAAACAATAAAAAAAAGAACATTCATACTTTTAAGTTTATCGAAGATTAAAACTAACAAAATAGTAAAAACAACAAAAAAAAATGAGGGACCTGTGCGAGGACAAAATACTCCTATCTCCGCATGATATTGTGGTGTCTTACGACTTCCACGCGAACGAAGTCACGGGCGGAAGCTAGTTTTTAAAATAAAATAAAAAACAAATCTCAAAGTGGATTGGCTATTTTGAAATTCGTTTCCTTTTTTAAATTCTGCTATTGAAATGCTGTGTAACATTATGTTTAGAAATGGTGGAAATCTCATTTGTTTTATTTTTCACATAGCATTTGTTTTCCTTATTGCGTATTTTGTATGTCAATTTTATTATTTTCTTTGGTGTTTCCACACGGAAATGGTTTTAATTTAAATATTTTTTTTGCTATTAGAGACGAGGAAAAGTCGGATTACGTGTCTTTACTACCGTGAAAGTTTGAAAAGAAGCATTAGGCTAATTTATTAAAAAAAAAAAAATCGTTGTACTAAATACCATAAAAATTAAGCTTGTTCAAAGGAAATGAAATACTGAGTTTGGAAAATGCTCTTTTAATTAAATGGCGGTATATTCTAGAACAATAATTAGGTGCGTTTCTCCTACAGCTATTTTGAATAGATCGAGTTTCAGACTCTGTTTTTGTTTTAATATGTTCATAATAATCGTTTATTACTATTATTATGCTTTTCGCATATCTCGGGACCATAGGGTCCCGGCCCTTTGGCAGGCGTACGAGGGTCCGAAGCCATCTCGCAGAGGCCCGTTAGGCGATTTTAATGAGATGAGGCACCAACCGACGATTATCCCTGTAAGCCTTTTGGAAGTGCACCCAAGGACAACCCCCGGTTGGAGCAGGACTATTTCAGAATATTGGAACAAAGATAGCGAAATATGTGTTTGGATGGCTAAAGTGGACTGGTTACCTAGAACTATGGAAGGACTGGCTCCTGCCTGATCAATGTTTTATTGGACACGGAAAAAATGGCAGGGGGTGACTTGCACCCTCAATAATGGGCCTCCGGAAACTGTCGCTAGCACTTAGTGACGTAGCGACAAGGTGGCAACATATCCTGAGCTGCTTGAGGAGTGAAGAGGTATTCCATGGCTATCAGGACAATACCAAAGCCCTGAAGATGGTCAAGGTCCCTACCAGCACTTAATGGAATACTTCCTTCCTCCAAACACGTTTGCTCTTGAGAACCTCCCCTCAAGCCAGCCAATAAAGGCAAGAAAGAGGTGGGAGCTCTGTTCCTCATCAGTGTTCACTCCAGCCGGTCAATAAAGGCAAGCCAGAGATAAAGAACAAGATTTATTCCGGGTGAAAGGATCCGTGGGGTCGCTACTACCCAACAGATCGCCACATGCTGCCCTGCGGATAACCGCACTACACTATATTTTTTATATTCTAATATTTAAAAATACAACTTGTATGTACATATTCCTTTAAAAAATATAAAAACATTTAAAAATATAAAAAATAGTAGTCCACCGGTATCGGGAACATGGTCCAAGCTACCAGGGCGGCTAGGGTTCCAGAGAGAGGAACCTCCTAACAATGCAAGCCGTGTCTAGAAGTGCCGCTTTCTGAATCAAGCCCTTAATCCAGCTGCCCAACGAGAGCCTCCTCAGGTGATGGTTGAGGCTCTTGGCTCGAATTATTATTATTAATGAAGACAGTTACCTACACCCGTATTTCGGATTCTGTAGTAAAGAAATAAATCTTTGTAAGACTATCATATCCGTTGGGTTTTTTAATGTTGAGTAGATCTTTGGTAATATCCGGATCACGGTTGATTTATTTTTAATCGGCTTTTACCCAGATGTCTTAGAAACACCCTAAAAATCCAGCAAATAGCAAGATTCAACAATATATCTTACCAAAAATAAAAAATAAACTGAAAAAGAAAAGAAAATACTTCACAATAATACCGTGAAATATGCCAACTTTGCCAGTATCTTTGCCCTAAAAGCAATTTATATTTGCTTATATATGCTGGGCAAAGATACCTTTATTGGCAAAGTTGGCATATTTCACCGGTACCACTTAAATATCTTTCTTTTTAAAGAAAAACAAACATTTTACTGCACTCGAAATACATTATTCGTAAACGGAACTCAAATCCGGAGCGCTCTCGAAGCGCTAACAAGCTTCTGAAGCAGTATTAAGTCTATATTAAGGCTAACAACCAAAAGATTCCTACAAACTTCTCATACGATATACGTAGGAATTTCGAACTCAATTTTGTGAATTTGAATTTTGTACAGGAAAGTATTTTCAGTACTTAATACACGTAATAAGGTGATTATGGAACTTATTAACTACCTAATTGGCTATGTGTTGTGGTGAATTGATATTATGTGGCACGTGTAACATTTCTTGATGTACCTAAGCTAAAGTTTATATTATTGGAGCTAAGGACCACGTGAGAAACTAAAGACCAATAATTTATTTTTCCAATACCTGTGTGTTTAGAAAAGATAGACATGTCTATAGGTTCTAGGCGCACGTGTAGGCGATTAGGGTTCCGTAGTCAACAAGGAACTCTTATAGTTTCGCCATGTACGTCCGTCCATCTGTCCGCAGCTTAGCTCAGAGACTTATTATATACATATTAGTCACGCCGACAAAGTGGTAAAAGAAAATTTTGGCAATTTTTTTTTTTAACCTTCCTCTTCACTTATAGTGGGGATATTTTTTTTCTCGTTTACCCCATGATGTGGTGTCGTTGGATAGATCTTTCAAAAATATTGCGGGTTTGTGCAAACAATTTTTCCATTAAGAAATCCGTTTGTGAAATATTAAGCTTTAAAATGCAAATTTTTGTTAGAGTCAAGTGTGTCCCCCCTGCCAGCTAAAAGATTGTTTTTGTGTATGTTAAAAAATTCTCGGTAGTAGTATGCGACTCTCTAAGGGAACGGTTTAAAGATATTAACATCATGACGGTACCTTGTCAATATATTTATGAAAACATCATGTACGTAAGGAAAAATCTACATAGTTTTAGTAAAAGAGGTGAAAGACACAATTATATCACTAGAAATAGGGACCAATTAGTTCAACCAGGTTTCAGGCTGGCTAAAGTAGACTCTTCTTTCATGGGGTACTGTTTAAAATGTTACAACAAAATACCTCCCCATATACTTCAATTGAATGAAACGAAATTTAAATCCTGTATAAAACGCACACTATGCAGTCAAGCATATTATAAGTTGGGGGATTACCTCGCTGATAAAAATGCTTGGCTCAACGCTGGTCCTGCTCCACAAGGGCGCATTAACTAATTGATTAGCATTTGGAACTACTGAAGATTGTAAAAAACTGTCTTTACATTGTATAAATTCAATCTTGTAGTATTGTATAATTGCATAGCACATGTGTGAGTACTATGTACCTACTATAAAGCTACAATTTTCTAGGTTTGTCTTTCATTGACTTGAATGTGCCCTGGCGGCTGAGAGTATGTCATGCTCACTCAAATGTCTCGCTGGTGGTGGCGTGTGTGTTGGATCATTAAGTTCCCTTCAAAATGGTTGAGCTAAATGGTGCTGATCCATACGTCATGTTCGTGAACGGGCGCCGTCAGTGGGGACTGGTCATCTCTTGGCTGCCACGGCTTATTTTAATTTAATTTAATAGGTGTTTGAATTGTTTTTGTCTCATTATTACGGACGCTTTTAACGTTCTGCATCGTTCTCACATGCATAATTTCAACATGAATGATGTAACCAATAATTTGTAACCATATTTTGATTTAAAAGAGTGTCCATGGAGTTTCTTGCCCGTTCTTCTCCATAGGTACCTACTACGCTTTGGAATGGGCAACTAGCTTCATCTTTCTGACTGACCGACCCCTTGACAATTCAAAAGTGCCTGTAATTGGTTTATTTGAAATAAATGCTTTGAGTTTGAGTTTGAGTTTTGAGTTTGAGTTTATGTATAACGAAGTTAAAAGGAAAGCTGTCACCGTTAAGTAGGCTTTACACCTTAACGAGTAATAATCGACCAACTTACATTTGCAGTTGAAACGTATGGGAGAACATGTTTTTCAATTACAATGTTAAGTTTGTTCATGGAATAAATTCATCCCGACTACGGAACCCTTCATTGTGCGTGTTCCGACACGCATATGGCCGGTTTTTGAACAAAGGGATCATACATACCACGTTCATCTTAAAAAAGTAGACCACCTGGGAATGTGTAGATATGTATTTGCGGTACTCGCTATAAAAGGGTTAAAAAAAAAAAACAAAATGCTGCAAATGCGACTAACTGCCAAAATTTTACATATAAAATGAGGAAATAGACCAATTTTATTTGACCTAAGTACCATTTTCTGTAACGTCCTTTGAAACGGAAATGAGTTGGTGGGCGAAGGAAATATCACACCATAATAATGTGAGTACCTACTGGTAATCTCGTCCTTTGCGAAAAGGGCGTGAAAATCTACGTGACATATTTGAGCATACCCCAACTTTGACTTGATTAATCAAAGCTTCGATATTCTCATCCACTTTGGGTCTTCCTAAACCTTCTCATTATATCCCTAGAGAAACACAACTGACTTATTAGTTTCGTCAAAATTTATGAGGTCCTGGTCCTAAGGTCCGAATTAACGAGTGATTAAACGGTTGACGAAAATTAACACCACTCTGGGAGTAATTAGGAATACAATGATATCTTGATAAGCCGAAGGTAAACTTGGTCCTGCGGTCTTCGTCAAAGTTTGAGAATTTGCCGGATCAAAGGATTACTCTTTCAGTAAAAACGGCTTGAGGTTAGAGGTTAGGCTCATAAAACATTCATTTGGGCGAATATCTTATTAATGTTTTGTTCAAATATTAGAATGTAATGGGAATTCTTGGTTGTTGGAAAACAATTGTTTGAATAGCTTGGCATGTCTGGCAAAAGACCAATTTATTGTTATGGTCTGAAAAAATATGGCCAATATTAAAGTTGTTAGTAAGTTTGTGGTATCCAAACGGTTGTTTGCATAGTGTTCTGAATTACCATATTGCCAGTAAAATATTGAGTTTATGAAGTTGAAATATACACTTTTTCGGCAACCGTAGTAAGTCAATATTAAATTCATGCAAAAATATTCATACGATTGAGGATTAGGACTCAATTATGAATATTTTTAAGAATACCGAACCAGTTAGTCTAACAGTGCTGTAGTAAACAAAATTAATGTTTATGATTTTTTTGTTTACTTCAAATAGCAGCCTAATACTAGGTACACACGCAGCGACTTTAGTCCACACACAGATTTTGAAAGCCGATTTGTCGCAAGCGATGTCAAAATCCACCGCAGTAATCCGCTGGATGCGAGAAGCACAGGGGGACTCTCTAAGTCCGTCAACGACGATACGGGCCCATCCGAAATTAACTGATCCGTCAAAACAAGTGTTATATTCCATTTTTCGGACGGGTAATTAAATATCGGGGGTATGGAAAACTGTGGAATCGTGTTGTCATTCATTCTAAGTTAGGGCCTCGAACTAATTCTATTTTCCGTCAGTGATATGGAGTAAGATACGCCCGTAACTTCGGCCAAAACCACGGATTTCGTGCTTAGGGAGTGGACCCTCTGAACCGGTTGGAGTGCCGATGCTTGGGGGAGGCCTATGTCCAGCAGCGGACGTCTTTCGGTTGAAATGATGATGATGATGTCAAAATCTGTGTGTGGACATAAGATTTTGAAATCGACAGCGAGTAGTTGGCGACTAAAGTCGTTGCGGGTATACAGCGAACCGGTACCTAGCGTAAGCTATACAGGGTGACTGGATCTGGACCCGCCATATTAAATTCCCATAAGTAGGAGGTCATTTACTAATAATTAAACCATACTTTCCTCAGCTAAACTTTAATAGTTTGGTAGATATGTCAATTTTTATACTTTATTGAGATTTTTTCAAAATTTTACTTTTAAGCGTTCATAACTTTTGTTTTGCATTATTTTAGTAGTTTTTTTATTATTTGTTCGTAGTCATAAACATTTGTGATTAAAATACCTCGAAACTTCCCTCAAACTAGGGTAAAAAAATAAGATAGCAGGATAAAAAAATATAAAAAAATTACGAGCTAGGGAAAGTAAGGTCTAATAAAATTAGCAAATGGCCTCCTCTATATGCGAATTTGCTATGGCGGGTCCAGATCCAGGCAGCATGTATATGTCACAATCCTGGATTATATAACCTTGTTCTTATAAAGTGGATATTTTCTAGGACTTTGCTGAGATATAGATAATCCTCAATTTGTCTTTGTTAAAAACAAAGAATAGGTTCACAATCTGGGTTTTATTTATTTATTTATTTTATTTAACCATTTATGTACACACATATATAAACAGACAAGAAGAAAGGAACAGAAAAATACGTACAAAGGTGATACTTATTTCTAAAGAAATCTCTTCCAGCATACCTGCGATAGGAGAGTATATTAAAGAGATGTAGACGATGTGATGTATGTTTTGTGTTATCAGAGGTATACTATTTACTACTTTTGTAAACATTTACTTCGACCACCACAAGTAAAGGTAGTTCGTGAATTAAGTATCAAACGTGTCTTTAAGTTTGATATTTCATTCCTTGTATAAAACACGTCTAAAAACCAAACTTCACCCATAAAACAGCAATAAAATTAGCTAAAACAACGGAGGAAGTAACCGCATTTTGTTTCTTTGTATACAGGGTGAAATATAATTCATGGGCATCCTTTTAAGGGGTCATTGTTCTCATCATTATGAATAACTTTTACTATGGGACCATACCTGAAATCAGAAAAAATATCTGCTGTTTTCTACATTTATGTTAGCATAACTCGTCAAAATGTACGGAAAAACTTTTTTTTTCGCAATTTCTAATTTGGTGCCATAGTATATTCTTTTCATAATTATGAGTACAATGACCCCTTACAAGTATGCCCATGAATTGTTTTTCACCCTATATTTTCGTGGAGACAAACGTCCCCGTCGCGGTGTTAGGTACAAGGTAAGCCGTGTCGTCACATGAAACCGCAGGACAATGCGATACACAGTTTACGCTTTGACCTAGTTGTAAAACACTTTTGTATTTTTTTTTAATACGAGCTTTTGGTTTTCGAAGTAATATTGGGAGATTTAGGGTGCGATTTCACAACGTTGGTTTTCAGAGAGGTGTGCCTTAAAATAGCTTCCACGAGTGACGATACTTATTATACAAGGTATAACGCACCACCTTTTAAGGGGTCATTGTACTCATCATTATGAACAACTTTGACTACGGGACCAAACCTGAAAAGTCGAAAAAAAAACATGTGTGGCACTCGGGGACTGCCGCGGTAAAGCTATTGCATAGAATTTTTTATCAACTTATCCAATTATAATTATTTATTTATGCAGTATTTATGCAGTATTTTTTTTTCTTTGATATTAATTCAAGTACAGTCGTACCATATACATACACGTTAAGCGAACGCTCGGCCGAGCTACATGGTAGGCGGAGTGGGGGGTGTTAGGTTTTATTTTCGTTACGGAATTTCTTGATTCGGTCGCCGCGCTCAAAGCCCGCGATGAAAGCTATGCAATAGCTTAAAAAACATCTGGTTCCTACATTTAAACGAGTTATGCAAACAAAAATGTATGGACCAGCAGATATTTTTTTGCGATTTAAAGTTTGGGGCCGTAGTAAAAGTTGTTCATAATAACTATGAATTCAATGACCCCTTAAGAAAGAATGAAAATACATTTATTTGCGGTAAACATGACGCAGAGAAAAACACAAAAATACAAAAGAACGAGTTAGGGAAAAATATGCGTCACGTCCACGCAAAACGGCAATCGCTCAGCATAATGCTACGACCCTATGCGAGACAGAGCCCCAGCGCTGGTTTTCGGCGACAGCCGTCGTTGACGTGATGACGTCAACCAGTGCAGCATACGAAAATTAAAAATAACAAAAAAGAATAAGAAATAAAATAAATACACTATATAGAGGTATGAGGAACAGGGTGTAAAGTTCGCTCATACTCTATGGAAAAAGGAGGATCCTCCGACCAGACGGGTGTTGTGTCTGGTGGGCAACTGCCCGACGATTGATGTCGGGATGTCGTATATATGCTAGTTGCGCGGTAAACTCTGCTTGCGCGATGCAGGATCTTGTGTGACGTCATTGTGACGTGTAGCTCGCATGTGGCGATGTAGATACCGCTACAACGATACCTCGTTCTAAATGTTTATATAAACAAAATATTTATAAAGTGGTAACATTCTGGGCAACGACTCATGCGCCGCCGGCCTTTAAGAGGTTGTACGTTATTTAAGGTACACCTTGTATACAGTTGGCCGCACGTTAGTGGTAACAAAACTGGTATAAACTAACTCGTATTCTATTGAAACTCCGTAGGTACTACACTGGACCCGTTCAAGGTCGTAGTGTTAACACTGCGGCCTACTGTACGTCTGGGATACCGTGATAAATGATTTTATTTCTGTAAGTAGGTTTGTACAAACACTTTTACACGTCAATCATATTTTAAAACTAGATGAGGTCGGCGTTTCCTATCTGACTACTCTGAGAAGAAAGGCCGAAACAAACTCAGAGGTCACAGTCTCTTTTAAAGTCTAGACATAATCTTGGTCAGATCATGTGAAGACCATGTAGATTTGAGTCTGAAATGGTCTTTTGAGGAAAAACCACACAGAATGAGTGGACCTGTCCAGTCAGTGCACGTGGGATCGTAGCTCCCGTTACTACCTTCCCAACTGGCTAATAGTCTCTTCTAGTTCATGCTGGTTCGAGACTTGAAACTAGAGATGAGTCCGATATCATGTCACATGTAAAAATCATCGATATTATAGAATCATTTCATTATGACAGTGACAAAATCACTAATGCCGCGCTATTACTTCGTTTTCGCTTACCGTTCTTTCTGACTTTTTTCTTTTTGCTCGGCTCCTAAGGGACCTAGCGTGATGTTAAATAGCCTATAGCCTTCCTCTAGAATTGGGCTATTATATACAAAAATAATGTTAGAAATCCGACTGCTACTTCCAGAGATTACTCCCTGCATACAAATTTACAAACAAGCAAATTTGACCTCTTTATAATATTATTGAGTATAGATATATTAAGTAGTAAAGGTAACAATAGCCTTGTATGTACACCATCACTAATTCCAGGGTAACCAGCAAAAACAAAAAAAAAAAAGGTAACCAGCAATCTCAGAGATATGCAATATGCGCGCAGAGTTACACGCAGAGGTGGGTGGGCTCCGGCGCATAGCGTAAACATAAATTCCTTTTGTGTTATCTGTCACATCACTGCCCGCCAAAAAGGCAGAGATACAATCCCCAATTCTATGGTAGGTAAAAAGCATTTTTCAAAAACTTTTTTACAAAAAAACAACCGACTTCCAAAAAAAACACTAAAAAACGTGAAAAATAACTTTAATTTCAGAAGTCGCTGTCTTTGGTTGTGTATTTTCGTTTTTGGGCACCGACTTCCGAAATTAAAGTTATTTTCCACGTTTTTTAGGGTTTTTTTTTCAGAAGTCGGTTGTTTTTTTGTAAAAAAGTTTTCGTTTTTCACTTTTTAGTTGTGGTACCTATCCCATACAAATTCGTATACCACTACTTGATATGTAAATAACCGTGACAGGAAATTATTATAACATCATCAATATAAACCAAGTGGAAAAAATACGCAGTATTAAGGATAACTCAAAAACTACTGGTCAGAACTTTATTAAATTTAAATAAGACCATATGTCCAGTCCAAGCACCAGCTTTAAAATAAAAAAAATAATCATCCAAATCGGTTCACCCAGAAAAAAGTAATGAGCTAACACTCCTTTTTTTGAAGTCGGTTTTGTTTCCTCCTATAGGCCTTTTCATCAAAGTAATTAATAATAAAAACATGCCAAAATATTTTTCCTCAATACCCTGTCCCCATCTAAGTATAACCCGTCATCCCGGTCCATTTACTCCACAAAATTCGCTAGTACATGAACATGTCAGATTTAATCCTTAAAATAAATCACGGGACGAGTCCACGTGAACGGCGCACGTTGGCCGGCGTGTACTGTAATAGACGTGTCAATAGCAGCACCTCACTTGTTCCGGTCGGGTAAGCTCGCGCGTTGGAGGGTTCAGATGTGGGTAATTTAAAATTTTGTTATTTATTCATTTCGTATAGGAAATTTTTGGGCTAGGTTTTGTGTCAGGAAAGTGGAATAGAAATGAAAGAAAAGAAAGAAAGAAAAATATTTTATTTGGGACACGCACAAGAAATACAAAGAGTAAAAATATAAAAGGAGCATTTAAAATTTAACAAAATTAACAATAAAAAATAAAAAAAAAACAACAATAAACAAGTAAAAAACGTGTGCGAGGAAATAGCTTTGCTGTAGTAAGAAAAGCTTTCGTTAGAGTTTAATTTTACGAGTATTTAATGTTGGGTCAATCAATCAACTCAGCCTATCGCAGCCCACTGCTGGACATAGGCCTCTTCCATGCTGCGCCACAACACCCTGTCCTCCGCATTCCACATCTAGTCTGTCCCAGCCACTTTTTGGAGGTCGTCGGTCCATCTAGCTGGGGGGCGTCCCACACTACGCTTGCCGATACGCGGTCTCCACTCCAGGACTCGTCTGCTCCACCGGTAATCGGTCCTCCGACAAACATGTCCAGACCACTGCCACTTCAGCTTGCTTGCTTAATCTTGGGTATTTTAGTTATATTCTTTTATTTCATTTACAGTTATGGAGGGAAATGCGGTTAAGTAATTTGTTTTTAATCGGTTTCTGGAAAATAAGGCAATTTTCCGCTTTTGTGGAGGTCGTAAAAGGCTGTAAATGGTTTGTGAAAAGAAAATGGTCTGCATTTCCTTTAGTGGCTGATGAAGAAATAACAACTTATTGCATTTCATATTTCCTTTTCCAACACTGTTTATTATTGAAGGTTTTTGTTCAACTTTAGTTGTTTACTACTTGATATAATGTTTTACAGTTTCTAGTTTTAGAAGCCCTTGGGTTTATATGTTACTTGGATAGGAGAAATTAAACAACAAAGTGTACTTGTTCTTATTTTGCTTCTGAAATAGCGTGAAAGTTAAATAGCAACTTGCAAGGTTGCAATATAATTATCACAGACCTCTTTATAGTGAAAGTTACCTTCAAGCCAGCAAATTGTTTGAGATAATACTGTTCTATTTTGTCCTTGTATTTGCATATAATCACGAAGGGCGAGTACGGCATCATCTCTAGGGCATAGCTATTTTCTTGCAAGGATGGTACACACCTATAACTTTCAACCGACTTTAAAAAGGAGGAGGTTTTCAAATCCTCAGTATATATTTTTTTGTATATTAAGCTATTGCATAGCTTTTACAGCGGGCTTTGAGCGCGGCGACCGAATCAAGAAATTCCGTAACGAAAATAAAACCTAACACCCCCCACTCCGCCTATCATGTAGCTCGGCCGAGCGTTCGCTTAACGTGTATGTATATGGTACGACTGTACTTGAATTAATATCAAAGAAAAAAAAAATACTGCATAAATAAAAAATAAATAAATAATTATAATTGCATAAGTTGATAAAAATGCTATGAAATAGCTTTACCGCGGCAGTCCCCGAGTGCCACACGTGTTTTTTTTTACGCGATATCTTCAGCAATTGTAAATCGATTTCGACAATTCTTTTTTAAATGAATAGGATATGCCTTAGGATACCCATATAAATTCTATCAACTTTAATTGGGAAGCTTTTCAGTTAGCTTCAATACTACGTATTTTTTCCACTTAGTGTATATTGATGATTTTATAATAACTTCCTGTCACTGTTATTTACATAGCAAGTAGTAGTATACGAATTTGTGTGGGGTAGGTACCACAACTAAAAAGCGAAAAATGAAAGCTTTTTTACAAAAAATAACAACTGACTTCCAAAAAAAAAATACTACAGAGTGAAAAATTACTTTAATTTCGGAAGTCGGTGGCAAAATACGAAAATAGAAAACCAAAGAACCGACTTTCGAAATTAAAGTAATTTTTCTCTTAGTGATTTTTTTTGTACGTTTTTGTTTTTTTTTAAGGTGTATTTGGAATCTGGACTGATTTGGTTTATGAGAAATTTAGGTTTGTATATGTACATGCCTTAAAAAACAGCCATGGGCTTTAATTTTTGGACAAAAGCGAGCCGCCATCGCATATGTCGTAGCTCGTTACAAGCTACGCCGTAGCAAATGGTGAACTACGCCGTAGCACTGTGCCTAGCGTACGCTACGATATGCACCGTGCTACGCCGTAGTCGTCCAATTTTCCACTTGTGTGAAATGGATGGAAAGAAAAAAGATATTGTTTTTTGTTCCGCTCTGTTCAGCTCTGGTAAGAATTTCTTTTTTTATTGTATTAAGAATCATTTTTGTACACTTCCGGGAAAAAGAGATCATTCATCCGGTAAATAAAATTTTTCCCTCAATAACACTATGATACTATTTCCAAGAACTCAGTCAACGAGAATATTGCATGAAATTCCCGGGAACTTTGTAAAAGCGGAATGAGGAAAAAACCGGCCAATTGCGAGTCCGACTCGCACACGAAGGGTTCCGTACCACAAGGCAAAAAACGCCGAAAAAACACGTTTCTTGTATGTAGACTTTCATTTTTACTAACATTATTTAATTATTATTATTTGTTGTTATAGCGGCAATAGAAAATACACACTCTGTGAAAATTTACTGTTACGGTTCATGAGATACAGGCCGTTGACAGTCAGACGGACGGACAGATGGACAGCGGAGGCTTAGTAATAATGTTCCGTTGGCACTCTTTGGGTACGGAATCCTAAAAACGAGATTGCAGCGTGTGGGCGGAGTGTAATCTGTGGTACACTATCGTAGATTTTATACCCGACACCTTATTATGTGAATGGAACTTTATGTAATGAAAACGAGAACTCGCATTGGGAGTTATGTTGAGAGTTAGATGGTTATCGTAAAAGGCTACAACACATCTTTTGTGTTTTTATAAGCTCCCATAATGGCTTCCATAGTTGTCGGCCAGTTTGCCAACCTTATTAAGCGTTTTCACTTACACTAGGAAACATCTAATTGAACGCCTAAATATGATTATAGACACTATAGAGGTATGAGGAACAGGGTATAAAGTTCACTCATACTCTATAGAAAAGGGAGGATCCTCCGACCAGACGGGTGTCGTGTCTGGTGGGCAACTGCCCGACGTTTGATGTCGGCGCGTTGTATATATGCTAGTTGCGCGGTAAACTCTGCTTGCGCGATGCAGGATTTTGCGTGACGTCAGTGTGACGCGTTGCTCGCATGTGGCGTTGTATTTGCTACAACACTGTTGAATTTTAGACTCTCGGTGTTAAAACGAGGGTTGAAAATACAACAGCACTTTTATTTAGGCTTTAATTTAGGTTTCAAAGAAAGAAAGAAAATACATTTATTTGCGGTAAACATGACGCAAAGAAAAAACACACAAATACAAAAAAATAACGAGTTGGGGAAAAATATGCGTCACATTCACGCAAAACGGCAATCGCTCAGCATAATGCTACGACCCTATGCGAGACAGAGCCCCAGCGCTGGTTATCAGCGATAGCCGGCGCTGACGTGATGACGTCAACCAGTGCAGCATACGAAACTTAAAAATAAACATTAAAATAAGAAATAAAATAAATACACTATAACCTAGTTCAAAAAGTATATAAACATAATATTTATAACGTGGTAACATTCCTGGGCAACGACTCATGCGCCGCCGGGCTTTAATGATCTGTGCGCGCAGCTGTCATAAAACTGTAGGTTTGACATTTTTACTTATTGACTAAGTAATCAATATTATAAAACATGGCGCATTATGTAATGAATGTTATGATACTCGTAGAATTTCACAGAGTGTTAGTGAAAACGGGTATTAGTCAGCATACAAATGTTGCATTAAGTAGTAAAATCTATTCGTAGGTATTATTTACCACTCAAATGCTTTCAGTCTACAGCTAATAGTTAATAACCGGATGAAGTAATATTTGAAAAATAAAACTTATACTATTTTATTTATCTACCGCTCCTACGTATTTATCTAGAACTCCAGAGGGGCAATTCTCGTTAGTTACCGTAGCCCTGGCATACAGACAACTGAAGGAACACGGGTGGGTTTTAGTCAGTAAGAGTCTGACACGCCCTTCCGCTCCGCCCAGAGCGGGAGAAGTAACTTGAAGATTTCCCAGACAAAAAAAAAGGTGGTCTGTTCTGGTATCTTTAAGAACGATCGCTAATCAATCTCAATCTCACAAAAAACCTCTAATTTGCCCACATTTTTGACAAGTTTTTGACATTGTTTGTCGCCGAGGCTAGATTGGGACCTGAATTAAAACCTTTTTTAAGTACAAGAATTAGCCTTCTGCTTCTTCGTCTTCTTTGTAGTCGTGGCGCGACTTTTCTCAAATTTTATTGGCCCAAAACCTGGTAAAGTTGGGCTACCTCGATGGAACGGCAGCTGGATGTGGATGTGGAGCTGTGTCGCAAACTATGCTCCACCTTCTATCTCGCCCTCTGTGTCCCAAAACTTGCAGTCAAAGTGACCTCTGCGCTGCCACCAATGACGCCGTGGAAGTAGCCTTCGGCTTAAAGTCAATTAACTATTCGAACCTTACGCTGTATTCAATTATCATTTTAACCACAAAGTACTCCACTCATTTCGTTAAATAATTTACCAACTACGATCTGAAATTGGCACGACCGCTGTGAAAATTAATTTCTAAACTGTTGGATATTTTAATCACTCGATTGTTATTCGCTAACGATATTAGATATAACGTTGAAAACTGGTTAAAATGGCTACCATATTATTTTTCATGCAGATAACTAGGCTGTTATTTTAATGGTTACTGTAATAGTTATCATTTCATTTATTTATACAAATACGAAGTGTTTTGTTAGGGTGCTGTGGTCTTTTGTAATGGTTGCTGTGTAATTTTCATTTTAATTAATTTTAATATAAGTACTAAGGAATTTTCTACAATTGCTCCTCCTCGCGATGACCGATAGTACTTCTTTTATTAAGGGGATATTAATAATGATTATTTTTAATTCTGAATAATGTTTAGTACACAGAGCACGAAATAGTCACGCCGGCAGCGACTAGAGACGCCTTTACGAATAATTATCGTGTCCAAATTTGGCGCAACTGAGCGCAGGCTAGCTGTCACAGGGCATTGTTAGATATTTTTTTTTTTGAGTTAGTGTGTTTTTTCTTTGCATCATGTTTACCGCAAATAAAATGTATTTTCTTTCTTTCTTTCAAAAGTGTTGACAGGACCGTCTCTAGCAGCGGCCGCTGTAGAGTCTCCTTGCTCTGTGTTAGGTACCTAATACCTACCTACATTATTATATCTATGTGATATGTTTGCATTTGAGAGTACCCACAGGCGTATAGTAGAACCACTTTGAAGAAGTTCTCAATTCGCCGTATTTTTAGGGTTCCGTACCCAAAGGGTAAAAACGGGACCCTATTACTAAGACTTCGCTGTCTGTCCGTCCGTCTGTCTGTCACCAGGCTGTATCTCAAGAATCGCGACAGCTAGACAGTTGAAATTTTCACAAATTATGTATTTCTGTTGCCGCTATAACAACAAATACTAAAACAAAATAAAATAAATATTTAAGGGAGCCCCCCTTAAATATTTATTTTATTTTGTTTTATATCCTATACAAAAAACACCATTTTTACCTAATTTGTGTACCTACTGTTGTTTACCTAGTCAATGGTACGAAACCCTACGTGCGCGAGTCCGACTCGCACTTGGCCGGTTTTTGAATGACTTTTCATGGCATTTCTGAAAGTAACAATAATATGTATTTATTTACTATGACACTAAGTCATAATATACAAATCACAAATACGATAATATTCCGTGAATTTAAATAAAATACGTGTGCAAAAAGGTTTATCCTTTTTCCTTACCCTTCACAATCTGGCACTATAATTTTATCATGTCGCTCCATCTGTCACATTCTTGTATCGAGTTTTTATAAGGTTTCAATATACGCTTTGAATTTCATTAAAAGCTCAACATTCTTAGTAATAGTAATTCGAATTGTCTTAAAAAGTGAATAATGATTGTAAGGTTAAAACATTTGACTGCTTTAAAAATGCTAGTAGGAACGTACATTATGTGTATAGCGATATACATAATGTACATACGTTCCTATCCTACTAGTATTTTTTTGCGGCCAATCGCTTTGGTAATAAATATATCAATTTATCTGTCTGTTTTTTTAGATCGCTTTTAGCGATAAGACCGCCCATTGTGTCACCCTGTGTAACATGTCTACATTTATATCTGTAATTTTTATGCTGTACATAATAAAGAGTATTGTATTCTATTCTATTCTGTTTCCATGGATGTCGTAAAAGTTCTTAATTAAAGTTAACAAAATGATGTGTGCCGTTAAAACTATATTCCTCGGCTTATTTTTCCTACACTCCACAGAATTTTTCAGTGTCGAAACCAGTTTTAAACTCAATAAATTACATAAAACAAGAGGCGAGGCTGGTAAAACTGGCTGGCAAAACTGCAATAACTTAGACCGTACAAAAGTGCAGGAATATACAGATGTGAAAAAGTGCACTCTCAATGTGATACTCCTGCCATGCCTTGGTTTAGTGGCCACAATCTTTTGGCACAGAGTCAATATCTGCGTAGAAAATTTAGCTCGCCTTTCACGTCGAATAATGAAATGTAGGGATCTATGTTGAATCTATTGAAATTACAAGTCTAACGTTAAAACTGATGCCTTGATATTCCATTATGACAGCTGTCAAACTTTAGGCGCGAAACAAATGACAGTCATTTAGCTCAAATTTGACAGCAAAGTTTTAACGCAAAACTATTTGCCGTTAATTCTAGGGTCGCGGCACTGTTGTACATAGTATTAAAACTTTGCAGTCCTTAAGCGGGGTACATACATGGTATTGATAGATGGTAGTTCCACTTAGTTAGCAAGTGTCGCCTCACACTTTCAAGGCTGTGGTCACAATCTACAGTATCTACGCACACAAAGTTGTAACAACTTTACCAAACATCTAACTCAATTAGGCGGAGAACCCTTATAATTTCATTTTGGATATAAAAACGGTTGCTTTTATTATCTGTTTGTTTTCATAACAGGAAAATGGAGTGCAACTGTTTTGTTCGCTGTGTGTTAGTGACTGACTATCCAACTAATATTATAAATGTGAAAGTTTGTGAGGATGGATGGATGGATGGATTGTTGTTTGTTACTCTTTCACGCAAAAACTACTGAACGGATTTGGATGGAATTTGAAACACAGATAGTTTATAACCTGGATTAATACGTAGGATACTTTTTATACCGGTAGTACGTTTCCGTGGGATAATTTCCGACATCCACGCGGGCGAGGCCGCGTAAAAAAGCTAGGTATATATATAGTCATAACTAGACAGTAGATTCGCTTGCCTTTTGTGTCTGTGAAGATGAGGCGTTAAAATATTCAAGTAAAGTAGGTATGTCTAAGAGTAAATTCTTTTACAGATAGATCTACATGTAATAAAAAGGAAGTAACGGAAAAGGTGCCTATTACCTGCGGGTTATGGTCATAATATTAATTTTTTCAAGCCATTAGAATGCAGTTTACTTTGACAAATCGTGGGAAAACTGCTTTATTGTCGAGCATAGAGACCCTATAAATCATATAAATATGAGTGCATTTAATGTTGTAACACGAAATATTATGTGCAGAGCCGTCATAATTCGTTCTTTATGATTTAAATTTGAATAATGGCGTTGCTTTATTTTTTACTGAAGATGCGTCCTGGATTTTGTAAAACGAAGCGTATTTTGCAATAACGAAATGCAGAAAAATCACCGAGAATAATCCTATAATCAACGCCTGCCTGAGCATTGATCTAATTTATTTTTCCGTTTTGTTCTATCTAGAAAGATTCTATTACTTTACGTATTTGCTTTGAATATCCTAAGCCAGATTTGTTGACAGAGATTTTATAAAAGAAAATCTAACCCAGAATTTCTATGTAATATTATTCTAGATTTTAGAATTACAGTGAATCCAATCTTGGTCAGTGGGTGATCTTAGGATAGTAGGGTAGTTGTAGTATACTCTTAGGCGCACTATGAGCAACAAAGAAAAGATGTTTTTTTTTTTGGGCAGTTATTATTTTTGTTTTTTTCGGAAAGCTACCTATATTATTGCAGTATCGGGTTAACCTTGATCATAGAAACCATTAAAGGTTAATAACCACGAAGGGGATGGCGGGGACTTTGCGGCTTCACTCGTTCACTGGACCCGGCCATCCCCTTTAAACCTAACCCGTCCGAGTCGAGGTGCCCCTAGGCCCAAGCTCGCTTCGCTCGCTCTTGCATCCTACGTTCTAAAAGGATCCCTTCGACATAATTTTTACGAGAAAGTGCAAGTCGGAGACAAAAACTACCAAGATAATTTTAGCCTTATATTTAGATTTTCTTACGATAGAATCAAGAAACTAACAATTTGCGGAAAAAAAAAGCATTTTTTTATTTAAAGATTTTCTTTAAAAAAATATTCGAAGGCCTAGTTTTCGGAAGCGGTGCGTCGTAGGACCATATTTCTCAGAAGATAAACGGTTTCTACATACAAGGTTAGCCTGATACTGCAATAAAATTGGTAAATTTCCGAAAAATATAATACTTTAGTTCCACGCCCCTAAGGCTACGCTCCAACCCCAATCTTGTTTCAGTTTCTACAGTATTTCTAAATTTAACTAGATTGAGCAGCAGAAAATACAATTTTATTTCACAATCTAATACATATTCAGATTCAGTGTAAGATAAATCGAATTTAAAATAATAGTAGCATTTGTATGAAGAAATCGGGAAAAAGAAAAGCTTTGGCTGTTTATTTGTTGTTCAATGTCTCTGTAATGTAAGTTTTTAAAACAAATAATATTATTGTTTACGTATTACAGAGTTATTGGTTAGTTTGGGTCAGGTGATATGAAACGGAACACTATGAAAAGACTTTTGATTAAAAATGAAGTAATTTTATTTCGTGTTTGAAATATTTATCTATGAAATAAAATAATCTTCTCTTATAATTTTAACAGCAAACACGACACCCTCCGAAAATATTTAATACTTACACAACAATTTTTAGAATTCAGTGAGCTTCCTCCATTATTATGTAATAAAGTAAAAAAATACGAAATAAAACCTAATAAGACCCGTGAGGCCTTCACTTCAACAAGAAAATAAGGCACCGCGATCCCTGGCCCCAGTAATAGGTATTCGGGACTCCCTATGCATACACAATTAGTACTTGATAGAGCGACTTATGCTAGACATTTTTCACGATCATGTATTATTCAGTTCGCAAATTAGGATGTCTGAAACTCTGGTAGATCATGTATATTTTTATTCTTTTCAGAATACCGTTCCTCTCCCTGACATTTCATTATATGAAATGGAATTTGACTATGGAATTGTTTAAAAAACAAAATGTGACGAATCACATTGAGATCAAAATTGAATTTCGATCAGTACAAAGAACAGAAAATGGTTTTGTTTTGTTTTATTACCTAATTGTGATATCAAATTTACATGTTACGTAACATTCGTTCAAGATAAGAGTAATAGAGAAGAGAATGTGAATCTTAGTAATGCTTAGAAGTATGAAGTGTTTAGTGCAAATAAGTGATAATGGACGTAATAATATTAGTTGTATAGAGGTATGAGGAACAGGGTGTAAAGCTCACTCATACCTCTGTAGAAAAGCGAGGATCCTCCGACCAGACGGGTGTCGTGTCTGGTGGGCAACTGTCAAACGATTGATGTCGGGACGTTGTATATATGCTAGTTGCGCGGTAAACTCTGCTTGCGCGATGCAGGCTTTTGCGTGACGTCAGTGTGAAGTGTAGCTCGCATGTGGCGATGTAGATACCGCTACAGTTGTCAAGGAAAAGGAGGACAGTAATACAGTGATTACTAGTATGGGGGACGTGCCGACAACCTGTCCCTGTGGTGAAATTATTGTTGAATCACCTTATTACACGATAGTCACCTATTTATTTCTTATACTATTATTGGAGTGGTTTTGAACGATTAGAACGGTCAAAAATATTGCGCAATACGCGATATTGTACAATATCGTTGTACGCGTAGGGTACACTTGAAATTGAAAATTGTTTTATGCTAATGTTAAGTTTGAAGTGTGTTTAAAATTGACATAGGAAGCCGTTTAGGGTATTAATTAGTGTTAAACGTTCCAAGTTCTAAAATTGTTTTCATAATTACCGCTTCGAATCTTATTTTTCAGATTAACTTACGTTCTACGAATATAATTTTGATGTAAAATATAAAATTTTGGTTGAAGAAGAAAACACAAACGTGTTCTATACATAACAGTTTCCAAATTGCCTAGAGGCATCTATTTAGGTATTCCAAATAAAGTGTAACGAAAGCATTTTACCTTAAAAAATACAGTTCCAACTCAACTTTTGGCCACGTCCCTTATGTAAAATCAGTTTTAATATTTTAATTAAAGTCTACTCAAACAGCAGTTTAGCCTGAAAAAACTAAAAACAGCTTCACAAAAAGCTAGTATAAAGTGAAACTTTTGGAGCGAAACCGTTCAGTTTTACAACAAATGGTCCATACAGAAACGTAATGACCCGTTTCGTAGAATGCCCTGTGGCCCCAGGGTTACGGCGGGAATTTATTTCAAAAACATTTTTAATGAGTGCTCGGTTATGTAGCGGCAAAGTGGGAATTTTGGGTTATATACATAATTGCTGACAAGGTAAGCTTTGTTAGTTATAAGTGTGATTAAGGTAAAGTGAATTTTATGTGTTTTAATATTCAGTTTGTGGTGGGTTAATTATTTGGGTCGTTTTCAAAATTAATGTACATTTTGTTGTAATTAAGTGTCCATGAAACTTGTAGATAAAATTTAATTAAACACAGTTCGAAATGTAAATATTTAAATCAACATTCAGAGTAATTAGTAATAAAATAGCAAACATAGTAATGTTTTTATATGGAAATTGTTTCTATTGTTTAAAAAAAAACTAAATTTAATTCCTGTCGTAATTTGCTTCCTATACAAAAGTGCGTATTTAAAGAATGCAGCAAATAATAAATAATGCACGCAATAATTAACCAGATTCAACCATGTTTTGTCAGGTGAACGGGTAAGTTATATGGAAAATACTATAAAAGAATGTAATAAACCATTTATTTATTCGCCCATAAACACGTGTCTCATATTCCATTCCTTTGTGTTATTCTTTCTTGTAACCTTGATATTTTAGAATAATAGAAGTAAATTCCCAATTTAGTATGACCACTCTATGCGTCAAAATAGTTACAACGAGAGGGCGCTAGTTTCTTCCGGCCGCGCCATTTTGTTTTGTAACTGATGGTTTCAGTTTGTGCGCGTCGTAAAAAAGACAATAAGAATTTGTTTTAAAGTGCTAAATTACGTGAATTCGGTAGGTACTACCTATACGTTAAAGTGCAGCGTGTTAGTGTAGTTGATGGTAAATTATAGTCAAATGCATGTTTCACGAGTGAAATTTCAAGTCATGTCAGTCAGTCATTAATTGTAGGTCATGGACATGTTTATTTTATTCATTTGTGTGACCATTGTGTTATTATTTTTGAGTCGCGTTACACAATGGAATGGGTTAGGGCTTGTTTATAGTACGTTCACTTATGTGAATAGTAATGCCATATTCCGTTTTAGGGAAGATGCCGTTAACGCCTGCTGAACGGCAAAAACGTTACCAAGAGCGTTTAAAATCAAATGATCCACAAAAATGGAAGGAAGTGCAAGAAAAGAATTTGATTAGAACTAAAAATAAATAAGTACATACCGATACGTCAACTTTCTGAATCTGAAAAAAAAAAGTTAAAGGCGAAAGGTCTAAGCAACAAATAACTGAAAAAAAATCGGATGAAACTAAATTTTGTCGAAAAGTGTATAAAAAGAGATATAAAACGTTAAGCGTATGTTGAAAATGTAAGACTGCTAAAACAATTTATTAATTTTTAAATGTGATGTTTATGATCTTGTCATGTTTAAGACATACATAGTTACCTCGTTTTTTTATTTACTTTCTAAGTGAATGCTTGTGATTTTGTCAATTTTTAATAAGATTAGGCTGATTTACTACCACCAAATTTGTTTTTAAATACTTCGTCGTGACTCTGCCCTTCATTTGTGTTACTCTTGTGTCACGATAACACAAAATAAACACAAAAGAAATGTACATTAATTTTGAAAACGACCCATTTAGTGCTAATATTATGTTTGCGGAGACATTTTAGGTATTGTGCACAGGTTCCTTATTACTTATGTGACGCGTTGAAAGAGAGCATTCGTCGCTGAGGGCGCACGTAATCACGAGTATGTGACTTCAGCTGTGTCACGATACAAAGTGAAGTTCGTAGAAATATGTCATCTCCATTGCGGTTGCGAACTTCTCCGACATTAGCCGAAAATGGCCGAGCTACGTCCTCTTGTCTCTCAATCATTATAGGAGGAAAAGGGATGGATATAGGAAGCGACCGAAATGCTGTCATAATGACAATCTTAAACATTTTATACATTCATTAATTCGAGTACGAGGCTTTTTAGAATACAAGAGACAAATGATTTTGTTTTACATTTGTTGGCGTCAACAGTTTAGTTTTAGTTTAAATAATCGTATTTTAATGTTGTGCTTCTGTTGTTATCTGACGAAAAGAGATTTACAAGATAGTTTTTGTGTGTTTTTAGAGAGGAAAAAAGGTACTCTTGAAGCTAAGTCTATCAGTAAGCTTAAATATTAGACAGTCAACTGTTTAGATCAGAAAGATCTGTTAAGATCTGAGTAGATCAGAAAGATCTGTTAAGATATGAGTAGATCAGAAATATCTGTTAAGATCTGAGTAGATCAGGAAGCTGTTTCTGTCATCACACTTTTTAAACTAAATGCTTTGTTGGTATTGTTAAACTTCCTTTGACTTGTACACACGGCTACATATCAAGCTAAACATTTTCAGTATAAGCTGACCTCTCATTGTACGGAAATCCAATACAATGCGAGATCAGCTTATACTGGAAATGTATAGCTTGATATGTAGCCGCGTGTACCTATTTTGAAGGTAAAGTGCCAGATGGCTGGATGAACCACTACTTATACAATATGTAGGATCAAGAATGCCGGAAATTGGGAGTCGAGACGCAACTTAGAAGAGGTATCCTAATGGTCTAATTTGGGTAGCGTTAATTGATTATACAGGGCAATTTGTAGGCGCTTAGGAGCATTAGGGGAGATTATAATTTCCATCTTCACACTATTAAGACTAAATACGATTACTTAGTTGATATTGGTAATGTTAATAATTAACGTTAATACATTCTAACCTAATATTATTGTTAGTAATATGTAGCTTCCTCATAATTTAATTAAATAACATGCTTAGATCTTCGGACGTAATCAGGTACAAATGCAATTATCGATAAAGCTCCAGTAAGAATTGTCTTGAATTTTATGAAATTCCTTATGAAGGACTCCCTCGTTGGTCTAGTGAGCGCAAGCGCTACTGCTGAGTATGAGGTCCTGGGTTCGATTCCCAGGTCGGACAATGTGTTATGACGTCCAACCTTAGCCGCTTTCACGGTCATGGTCGGATCACTCGCGAGTCGCGACCGTCACTGCTTTAAAGGGCACGAGACATCGATTTAATGAATAGTTAACTTATTTTTAAACTGCCTCTTTCGTCTAGTGGTCGCAAGCGCAACTGCTGAGCTTGAGTTCCTGGGTGTTCGATTCCCAGGTCGGGAAAAGTGTTATTAGGTTTTTCCATTGGGAATTTCTCAGTAGCAGCCCGGAGTCTGGATTTGTGTCCGGTTGATGGCAATAGGCTCGCCCCCTATTACATGGAACTTAAACATAACTGACGAAATGTGGGTGAACTATAGGTACTCCTCTGCCCAACCCTCCGCGGAATCAAGCCGTGATGTTATGTTATGTCCTTATGCAGGACTATTAGCCTGCAATAACCTGATGGAAAACTGGTTATGATTGCTATCCTATAGCAACCATCAGGCCATCTTTAACATTTAAGCGTTTTCAGTTATCACAGTTCTACAGATTTAGAGACTAATATTAAATATAGCGATATTATTAGTTTAGTGCCACTGCTAAGGATGAATAAAGATTACAATTTATCTAGGTAACAATAAAATACTAGTGCCTGATTTTACCGAAGTCAGATATATTTGATTCGTGAAATAAAATTGATGTCTGTCAGTTTTATAGAATAGAAGAACTGTCAAAACCTCAAAAAAAATCTCAGAATAAGACTATTCTAGGTATAAAAGTTTGGTGAAATTCAACCTAAATGATGCTTGCCTAACACCAATGAAATCATTCAACACTGAAATAGCCTCAGTAACTCTTATTAATTGGTACAGTTCAATAAAGAATTGTTCAATTAATTTTCTTTGAATAAACACTATCAATTTGGCTAATTGGCTGATCTTTGACATTTACAGCAACATGGCTGATTTTTTATTGGAATCTTATTTATTATTGGGAATCCTGGGAAGACGGGTAGTTGGTATATCCTCTTTAAATTGCTTTTCATTGGTAATTTTACTGCATGTCAATAGCAGATCTAAGAATTCAGTTTTTTTATAAATGTGTGGTTCTCGACGATGCCGAAATACGTGTGGTCTATGCGAAGGCCGTTGTTTTTAAAATAATAGGCAACAGTTACCACGTTTTGACATTCAAAAGTGAAAGAGAAAAAAAGAAAGAATAAAGTTATTTGGACACAGTTCGTGAAACACATAATAGAAATAACAAAATTAAAAAAAGAAAATCACGTGTGGCACTCGGGGACTGCCGCGGTAAAGCCATTGCATAGCATTTTTTATCAACTTATGCAATTATAATTATTTATTTATTTTTTATTTATGCAGTATTCTTTTTTCTTTGATATTAATTCAAGTACAGTCGTACCATATACATACACATGGCCGAGCTACATGGTAGGCGGAGTGGGGGGTGTTAGGTTTTATTTTCGTTATGGAATTTCTTGATTCGGTCGCCGCGCTCAAAGCCCGCGATAAAAGCTATGCAATAGCTTAAAAAGTGAAAGTAATGTTTAACAACAACAATGTGTGCCTCATAGTGCCTTTTATCTGCCTTAAGGCTGATTTCAGCAAAGTCAGAAATCTTTTATCCGCGGAATAAAATTAACATCTGACAGTTATAGTATAGAAAAACTGTAAAAAATTCAAATTTTATTCTCAGGATAAGACTTGTATTTTAGGTATAAAAGTTTGGCGAAATTCCCCCTAATTGAAATAAATTATTTGAGTTTGACTTTGACACCTGCTCTCTTACATAGTCACATTAAAATAATCAAAGAATTTACACACGGCTACATATCAAGGTATACTTCCAGTTTTATCTAACCTCGCATTGTATAGGCTTTTCGTACAATGAGAAGTCAGCTTATACTGGAAATGTATAGCTTGATATGTAGGCGTGCGTACGATACAGTAAAGAAAAACTTTGCAAGTGGGTAGAATTGAGGTGTCTCTGCCAAAATTACTAATTAGTACACTGCTTTTGAACTTGAAATGTTACTAAGAAACTGAATATTAATTCGGAGTTTTATTCATAATTATTTCACACGAGCGCCTACAACATTCTCAGCTTTTTCTTATTCATTATTCAATTTGTAACACCGTATTTCCAATAAATCATGGCACTGAAATTAATCTCCCCTCAGAGAGGATGGGTTAAAAAAAGAAGAAAATTAAACCCAAAACGTAGTGGAAACCGTCTCACACAGTTTAAACAATAGAAATGAAAGCTTGAGGCGAAGGAAAGGAATCGTGAAAATTGAATGGCTTAAAGCTCTGGCCAAACAGAAGCGATTCCGCTTGCGCTGATCGTAGCAACTAATATGGAGGTGTTCAAACTGCCGCGAATAGTCGACGCAGTCGTGTCCCACGTGGGATTCGCTTCAGTGTAGCCAGAGCTTAATTGAGAGGGGCTTGTAACTAACCACAACTAACATACTACTACACTACTACTGTGTACTTTTGTAACATGAATACGAGGCTTTTGGCTATTTTGTATGTCTCTAAATTAATGTCGTTCATTTGTTAGGTGCGTTTTGTTTGTGCAGAATAAACTATTTTCCTTTCTTTCTTTTTCTTTCTAACCATAACAGCCGCACGGTTCGATCGATCAGGTTAAGCTACGCTTCCCGCGGTTGGTCCGTGGATGGGTGACCATCTTCACATACCAAGACCTCCGTGCCTCGGAAATCACGTTAAGCCGTTGGTCACGGCTGTCATTCGTGGACCTTTGACAGTCGTTACTGGTCGTCAGACCCCTGAAAGTCTGACAACCAGTCTTACCAAGGGGTATCGTATTACCCAGTAACTGGGTTGTGGAGGTGAGATAGGCAGTCGCTCCAAGTAAAATACTGGTATTCAGCTGCATCCGGTTAGACTGGAAGCTGACCCCAACATAGTTAGGAAAAGGCTGAGCAGACGGTGACGTGGCTGGAGCTTAAGATTGGACGAAAATACGAAATTGTTATTTCGACAAACTTGGTTTCTTCAACACATTTTTCAGCGAAACATTCCTATTACTGCCAAGTCGCTTGCCTTGATCTCGGCCTTAAAAAGAAACGGAATGCGGGACATATTTTCCGGTACTCAAATAATTTTTTCTTTTGAATTTTTAATATAATAAATGGGCTTGAAAAGGCGCGCGTTTATTTTGTTATGTAAGCAAGGATGGGATAGAATTATGTTAATCTAGCTTGACATTTTCTTTTAGATTGACTCAATTTTTATTTTTTATGGAGTCTAGGCGTGATGCTACATTGCAAGAAACTGGCTGGTAGAATAGAATAGAATAGAATTTTTATTTCGCAAATATGGGTATTACATATAGGTCTTAAGATTAAGTACATAATTATAGCTCAGCCACATTTTACCAATCGGCATGCAAAATTAGATTAGATTATTTATATCATTCTTATCACAATTAAGTATATCAATTTATAATTTTTGAATTATTATTTAAATCATCAAATTAATTTAAGAAAAAAAAAATATGTGTAACAAAAGAAAATATATAAATTATTATCATTAGGATATTTGACATGTCATTACAATTAACAATATTATTATTACAATTCGAATGTCAAGAACCAAAATTAGAATGTCAAATATTAAAATGTAAAAAAAGAACCAAAAATGAAAAAGAATATAAATGTCAAAAATCAAAATGTCAAAGAATAAAAATGTCAATAATCAATGTCAAACATCAAATATATAAAAAAAAAAAAATAACATAAATTCATATTAATTATAGTACCACAATCAAAACTCCCATTAGGAAAAACTTTTATCATCAAAAAAATCTTTAATTGAATAGTAACATTTTTCTAATAACAATTTAGTTAACTGTTTTTTGAATACTGAGATGGGTAATACTTTTAGATTTATTGGTAATTTATTATATATGAGAGGACCCATGGAAAAAATATTTTTTTTAAGTAAGGACGTTTTGTAACCGCCTGTATAAAGTTGACTTTTATATTGAGACCTCATTGGTCCTTTGCGTATTCTCTTATCAATCATTGATGTAAACAAATTACTGTTCATCTTAACAAATAAGGCAACTTCAAGAATGTACAAAGAAGGTAGTGTTAGAATCTTCAGTGATTTAAAAATTGGTTTACAGCTTTCTATGGGTTTAAGCCCTGTCATTGATCGAAGACAACGTTTTTGGGCCCTAAATATTTTATCTCTTTCACTACAGTTTCCCCAGAATATAACACCGAACCTTAGTAATGGAGCAACCAAACCATGATATGCTGTCACTAGCGTGTTCATATTTAACTTTTTTGAGAGATTGTACAGAATATATGCGGTTTTGCTTAATTTTTGGCACACAATTTCAGCATGGTCTTTCCAGGTCAATCTATCATCAATATGTACTCCCAAAAATTTTGTAACTGAAGTGGTATCTACTATGTCGTCTTTATATTTAGTTACAATATAGTTTGGCCTCAGTCGTTGGAAGAAATGCATTACTTTGGTTTTTTGTAGATTTAACACAAGATTATTTTTATTAAGCCAATCTATTATTTTTTCAAGTGTATCATTTATCTCTCTTTCGTATTGAGTATTATTTTTACATTCAATTATAGGTATAATATCGATTATATTCAGAATTGAATGGAAAACGGAGAGGAAGGCCTTTGGCCTGCAGTGGGACAATAGGTACAGGCTAATTAGATTATATAGGGAGATTCGATATTAAGAGATTGTTTATCAACAACCGCCCCGCCGTGTACCTCCGATATATCTCAATGGCGTGGTACTAAACGTAGTTGAGAAAGTTAAGTATTTGGGCCACATTGTCACTAGTGACCTACGCGATGACAGTGATATAGAGCGGGAGCGCAGGGCGTTGGCGGTGAGGAGCAATATGCTCGCCCGCAGGTTTGCTCGCTGCACGGCATACGTTAAGGTGACCTTATTTAAAGCGTTCTGTCAGTCCTTTTATTCGAGCGGCCTGTGGGTGTCATATACAAGCCGAGCCTACAACATCCTGCGCGTACAATATAACAACGCTTTCAGGATGCTGCTGCGGCTGCCGCGGCGTTGTAGTGTTGTTGTTAACTAAGCAACAACCTGAACATGTACACTATCTAGGTAGGTACACGGATGCTGGGTTCCGCGCCGTGCCGCGGCGGACGGTGGCGTCTCCGTCGACGATGTGCGGTCGCGAGTCACGTGCGCGCTCTGCCCTTCGCACTGTTGTTACACGGTACGGTAGTAGGTAGCTACATGTATCACGAGACAGAACGGGGTCAAGCAACTCACAGATGATAGCGCGCGCGCGGTCCGTTGTTAAATTAATGAAAAAAAAAAAATACGTGGTAAAAGAGGATTCATTTTTTTGTTTGTATGTAACTAAATTAAATTACAGCTGATGGTGTATCATTCTTGTTATGTACTCAATATTCTATTGGGGTGATTGCCGAAAAGTGCAAGTTTAAAAAAAAAAAAATGTTTCTTTGGGAAAGTTGTTTATTATGATGAGTACAATCATGTGTTTAAATATCGGTCACTAATTACCAGTCACCCTATATATATACATATAAATTATATTTTTAAATATTAGAATATAAAAATATAAAAACATTTAAAAATATAAAAAATAGTGGCCCACCGGTATCGGGAACAGGGTCCAAGCTACCGGCGGTCAGGGCTCCAGAGAGAGAAACCTCCTAACAATGCGGGCCGTGTCCAAAAGTACCGCCTTCTTAATCAAGCCCTTGAAAGCCCTTGAACCAACGAGAGCCTCCTCAGGTGTAGGTCGAGGCTCTTGGCTATTAATCCATTGGCTGTCACGACTATCGGTACAATGATCGCTGAGTCCACATCCCACATGTCGACAACCTCGTGAGCCAAATCAAGATATTTGATTTGTTTATTTTTCTCGGCTTTCAAGAGGTTCCCGTCATGTGGGACCGTTATGTCAACAATCATTGCACGCCGCTCTAATCGATCCACCACCACTATATCAGGCTTATTGGCAACAATAGTCCTGTCAGTGATGATGGATCGATCCCAGTACAATGTGATATTTCCATTTTCGAGAACTGGGTCGGGCACATACCTGTAGTACGGCACTTCCGATTCTACAAGGCTGTATTTGAGAGCAAGTTGCTGATGGATAATCCTGGCTAGAAGGTTGTGTCTATGCAAGTATTCTTCGTTAGCTAGACTAGAACATCCGGAGATAATGTGTCTGATTGATTCACCCGGACGGTGGCATGCCCGAAAAATGTCAACCGTGCCGTCTTTCACAATAAATCACCGGTAGTTGTTTGTCATCATAACTTCGTCCATAATTGGACAGACAAAACCTTCAGTTTCTCCAAAGAGGTCACCGAAACTTAGCCAGGCTACGGACGCTAGTGGATCTATATCGGGTCCATGTAGGGCCCGAAAAAAGCGTCCGTGAAGCTCCTTACTCTGCCATACTTCCATGCGATCATTAGTGTTAAGCACTACTGGCTTGCGCCAGTTCTCTTTAGCCAAGGAGAGCGGGGTGAGGCTCTTGTCCACTTTGACCACATCTCGATGCATCCCCACGTCGGCCTCTAAGAAATATTCCCTGAGACTGCATATCTCGCGATTGTGGAGGGTCTTAGCATTTAAAAAGCCTCGATCTCCACATTTTCGCGGGATATACAGCCTCATTACCGATGACCGTGGGTGATGCATTCGATTTGCAGTCAGCAGTGTACGGACCTTCCTATCCAGGACGTCGAGTTCGGTCTGAGTCCATTTGAGTATGCCAAAAGAGTACATCAAAACCGGTATGACCCAACCGTTAAAGGCGCGTACCTTGTTTCCGCCTGATAGAAGACTATTAAATACTTTTTTCAGGCGGCCAAAGAAGCGTTCCTTTAACGATTGCTTCATGTCAGTACCATTGATGCCCAATGCTTCCGACATACCCAAATACTTATAGGTTTCGGATGCAGAGAGGGTTCTAACGTTTATGGAATCCGAGAGTTGGGTTCCGACGGATTCCACAATCTCCCCTCGCTTTACATGCATGACCGCACATTTGTCCACACCAAATTCCATTCTGATGGCACTACTGAACATTTCAGTTACTTTCAGTAGCTCCATCAGTTGCAAATTGTTGGGGGCAAAGAGTTTTAGGTCATCCATGTAAAGGAGGTGAGATATAACCTGACCACCTCTCCTCAGCCGATAGCCTAGACTTGAATCTTCCAGCAGTGTGCTTAGAGGATTCAAGGCTAAGCAAAACCAAAGCGGACTCAAACTATCACCCTGAAATATGCCTCCCTCGATCCTTATCGGTTCGCTATTCCTCTGGACATTTCGACATCCTGGATAGTGAAGGACCGTTCTCCATTGCCCCATACATGACATCAGGAAGGTGCGCAGAGTTGCATCTACTTTATACAACTCCAGCACCCTCATAAGCCATGTATGTGGCACCGAGTCATAAGCTTTCTTGTAATCTATCCAACATGTCGACAGATCCTTTCGGGAACGACGAACTTGTTGGCTAATGGCCATATCAATGAGGAGTAGCTCCTTAGTACCACGGGACCCGTTCCTACATCCATTTTGAGAAGGAGACATGATAGAGTTGGTGTCTATATGTTTGTTAATTTTAGCTCTCAAAATGGATGTAAGAACTTTATAGACCGTCGGTAAACACGTGATCGGTCTATAATTTTTGGGTTCCGCAGTGCTACCTGACTTATGGAGCAGGTGGGTAACTCCTGTTGTTAGGAACTGGGGTAGCGAACCAGACTCCAAAGCAGTCTGGTACTGAGCCGCCAAGCGAGCGTGCGACCCAACGAACCATTTGATCCAAAAGTTTTGCAGTCCAGAATCGAATGAGTATCGGTGAGGTCTACGCAGTCATTCAAATAATTTGATAACTGCGCATCCAGGACCGCCACCAGCGCCCTATTTTTATTATTATTATCGGGAGTGTTCTTTTTTCTCAGCTTTTAGGCTGGTTTTAGCTACATTTACGGGCCAAAGCCAAGTAAATGCCGCGTGTGGTGATTTTTATGGTGAGAGTGTACTTTCGTCTAACTGCATGAACTTCCTAACGATTCTGCATGTGTTTAGAATGGCTGCTTTCTGCAGATTAATGTAAAGGGATTCTTCTAGATCTATTAATTTTAGGCTACGGAGGAGATGGTTGGGAATAACACCTGTCGTAGAGAGAACGACAGGAACGACATAAACTTTATCTTGTCTCCAAATTCTTGTGATTTCTTCTTTGAGGTCAACGTATTTGCTTATTTTTTCAGCGGTTGTTTTTTGTAGGTTATGGGTGTTGGGAACTGCAATGTCTATGAGGTAAGTGGTCTTTCTTATTTTAGCCTGTAGGGTTATGTCTGGTCTATTAAAGTGGATGGTCCTATCTGTAAGTATGGCGCGATCGTAATACAGTTTATGTGTGTCATTTTCTAGGATAGTTTGTGGCGCGTACTTATAGTAGGGAGTGTTAGTGTTTTGAATGAGACTGTGTTTGAGTGCTAGTTTTTGATGGATAATGTTTGCAACCTGGTTGTGCCTGTGAGTGTAGTCAGTCTGAGTGAGGGTTATGCATGCTCCTGTTATGTGTAGTATGGTTTCTGATTGAATGTGGCATCTGCGGCATTTGTCGTTTGTGATGGTAGGGTCTTTAATGATAAATTTTCTGTAGTTTTTGGTGTTGATGATTTGGTCTTGTGTAGCTATGATAAAGCCTTCTGTTTCAGGGAAAAGGTTTCCTATTTTAAGCCACTTATTTGATGCTAATTTGTTTATGTGGGACTGCTCTAGGTCATGGGGGGGTCTACCGTGAAGGACTTTCTTTTTCCAGTTTTCAATTTTTTGGTTTTGCGGGTCCGTGATGTTTATGTCTTCTATATTTTGTTCATTTAAGTTAAGCGGGGTGTAATTAAAATCATTTAAGGTAATAGCTTTGTGAATTTTGAGATTTTGCGAGATTTTGTGTAGAAAAATGTTTTTAACCTAGTGATTTGTTTCTGCCAAAGGTGTTGTATGTCGATTAGGCCTCTCCCTCCATTTTGTCTTTTGATCGTGAGTCGTTCGATCGCAGATTTAGGATGTAGGTTGTTGTGTTTTGTGAGTACTGTGCGTGTGGTTCTTTCTAACTGTTCGATGTCAGTTTTTGACCATTTTATTACTCCGAATGAGTAGGTCAATATTGGTATGGCAAAGGTATTCAATGCTTTTATAAGATGCTTTCCAGATAGCTGTGTTTTGCAAATTGCGTTAATTCTTCTTCGGTATTCTGTATTTAGTGTCTGTTTAATTGCTGTGTGGTCGAGTCCTTTAAGTGGCTTGTATCCTAAATATTTGTATATATCTGTTGGTTCCATAGCTGCTATTGTGTCGGTGTCACTGACTGTGTAGTTGCCGGGTTTTACTTTTCCTTTTATAATATGCAATGTCCTACATTTGTCTAATCCAAATTGCATATTAATATCCTGACTAAATGTTGTCGTCACTTCTATAAGAGATTTCATTTGTTTTTCTGTTTTAGCGTATAATTTAATGTCATCCATATATATGAGATGCGAGATAATAATTTCTCCGGTATTGTATTTAAAATTATATCCAGCCTGACACCGATTGAGTAAGTGAGACAAAGGGTTTAGAGCAAGACAAAACCAAAGAGGGCTCTATTATTATTATTGTCATTTATTTATTTATATACTTATTAAATACATTTTTAAATATTTTTATAAAAACATTAAAAAAACATTTAAAAATATAAAAAATAGTGGTCCGCCGGTATCGGGAGCAGGGTCCAAGCTACCGGTGGTTAGGACTCCAGAGATAGGAACCTCCTCACAATGCGAGCCGTATCGAGGAGTACTGCCTTCTGAATCAGGCCCTTGATCCAACCGCCTAACGAGAGCCTCGAGAGATGCTGGTCGAGGCTTTCGGCCATCAGGCCATTGGCCGATACGACAATCGGCACAATGATAGCCGAGTTAACATTCCACATGTCAACAACCTCGTGTGCTAAGTCGAGATATTTAATTTGTTTCTCTTTCTCAGCTTTCACGAGGTTCTCGTCATGCGGAATGGTAACATCGACAATCACTGTGCGACGCGCTAAACGATCTATCACCACTATATCAGGCTTATTGGCGACAATAGTCCTGTCAGTAATGATAGATCGATCCCAGTACAACGTGATATGGTCATTTTCGAGAACTGGGTCGGGCACATACTTGTAATACGGTACCTCAGAATCCACTAGTTTATATTTCAAAGCAAGTTGCTGGTGAATAATCCTGGCTACTTGGTTATGCCTGTGCAAATACTCGCCGTTAGCTAGACGAGAACAACCAGAGATAATATGTCTGATGGACTCACCCGGACGATGGCATGCCCGACACACGTCAATCGTCCCGTCCTTCATAATATGTCTCCGGTAGTTATTCGTCAAGATAACTTCGTCCATAATTGCACAGACGAAACCTTCAGTTTCCCCGAAAAGGTCACCAAAACGTAGCCAGGATACGGACGCTAAGAAATCTACACCGGGCTCATGAAGAGCCCGATAGAAGCGCCCGTGAAGCTCCTTGTTTTGCCATATCTCCTTGCGGTCATCGGTAGTAAGTACTACAGGTTTGCGCCAGTCCTCTTTAGCCATGGAGAGCGGGGTGAGTCCCTTGTCCACTGTAACCACATCACGGTGCATACCCACTTCGGAATTTAAAAATATTGCCTGAGACTGCACACTTCGCGGTTGTGGAGGGTCTTCGCATTTAAAAAGCCTCGACCCCCGCACTTCCGCGGTATGTACAGTCTCATTACTGATGATCGTGGGTGATGCATCCGGTTTGCGGTCAGTAATGTACGGACTCTCCTATCCAGGGCGTCGAGTTCGGTCTGAGTCCATTTGAGTATGCCGAAAGAGTACATCAAAACCGGCATGACCCAACCGTTGAAGGCGCGCACCTTGTTTCCGCCTGAAAGAAGACTAATTAATACCTTCCTCAGGCGACCAAAGAAGCGCTCCTTCAACGATTGCTTCATGTCAGCAACGTTGATGCCTAGCGCTTCTGACATACCCAAATACTTATATCTTTCGGATGAGGAGAGAGATCTAAGGTGTATAGAATCCGAAAGTTGAATTCCCTCGGATTCCATAATCTCACCTCGCTTTACATGCATGACTGCACATTTGTCCACACCAAATTCCATACTGATGGTGCTACTAAAAGTTTCAGTTACCTTCAGTAGCTTCATCAGTTGCAATTTGTTGGGGGCAAAGAGTTTCAAGTCATCCATGTAGAGGAGGTGAGATATGACCTGACCACCTCTCCTCAACCGATAGCCTAGTCCTGAATCCTCAAGTAGTGAGCTTAAAGGATTCAGGGCTAAGCAGAACCAAAGTGGACTCAAACTGTCGCCCTGAAATATTCCCCGTTTAATCCATACAGGCTCATCGCTCCCCTGGATCTGTCGACACCCTGGATAGCGAAGAACCGTTCTCCATTGCCCCATACATGACCTAAGGAAGGTGCGTAGAGTTGCATCTATCTTGTACAACTCCAGCACCCTCATGAGCCATGTATGTGGCACCGAGTCATAGGCCTTCTTATAATCTATCCAGCATGTCGACAGATCCTTGCGGGATCGACGAACCTGTTGGCTTATGGCCATATCGATGAGGAGTAGCTCCTTAGTACCGCGGGACCCGTTCCGACATCCATTTTGAGAGGTTGACATTATTATTATCAAATACATGTAACTCATGACATGTAAAAAGTGCAACTACTAAAATACTAATACCGTCAAACGGGATGAATAGGAATGCGGAGGTGAATCGAGACGAAACTTTAAAAGGGATTTTAACATTGAAATAATATAGTTAGTTGCCAACAAGTGCACTTAATGTTTAATTATAATACAGCAAACACATTAAATCCTTTTTGGCCACAAACTATATTACTTCAATGTTAAAATCCCTTTTAAAGTTTCGTTTCGATTCACCCCGTTTGACGGTACATATTACGCGTTGTAGTGGGCCGATTCATGACATTGTTTGTAATTTTTACTATACAAGATTGCTTGCTGATCGAAATTGTTTTAGGTAGATCCTCCACGGAAGAAATTTTTCTTGAAACGAAAACTTCCTCCTAAAAATATACAAAAAAAGGAAACACCACGCGTTCCTTCCCAAAACATGAATATTGTAGCCACAATCATGCCACCCCTAATTTCACACTACCATCCAATGTAATTCATACTCTCTATTGTTCTATTCAGAGGTTAACGGGTCCCTTTGAGGTTCCCAAGCAGGGCATTAAAGTTTCAAGTAACCGAATGGTTCTCAAGAAAGGGTTTTTAATGAAGTAGCGAGCTTTGAATAAAATATCGAGGGTCAAACAAGGGTAAGACTTTGATACTTGATATTGTATATAGTGGAAATTGAGGGTTCCCTATCCATTTGCATAAAATTTTAAGACCTAATATAACTTAGCATAATTTTGTTTGGCATAATTATATTTTCGCATAATATAATTACACATAACAGCTTACGCATAATTTTTTTAAGCATAATTTCTCTAACCATAATAATGATTAAGCATAATATTCTAAAGCATAAATTTATTAAGCATAAAGTTCTAAAGCATAACTTTTTTATGAACAATTTTGTGGGTTTTTTTTTCGCTGTAGGAAGCATGAAGGAAGCAAGTATAAAGCATGCAAGCAAGCATACAGCATGCAAGCAAGCATGCAAGCAAGCATGCAGCAAAGAAGCAAGCATGCAGCATGCAGCAGGCAGGGTTTCTGTCACGGCTCCGGCGCTGCGGGCCTCCGGCGGCCCCACGCGTGCTAATCGTCGGAGACGGCTTTCGCTCACCACCGCAGCTTCGACTTGTTGGCCGGCTTGGCCGGCCAGCCTCAGCCGCGGCGGCTCGCTCGCAGCCGCCTGCTCCTCAACCCGCGGGCCGCCTCGCCCCTACGCGCCTACGCGATTTTAAATTACACTCTAGGGGTAGGACAAACAAGACTACGTGGAGTCGGTTTTGCAGCAATTCGGTTCTGTCAGTAACTTTTGTTGCACAGCATATTAAATTTTTAACCAACAATATTATGCTAATAGTCATTAGGCCTACTAACGTTATGCGAATCAAATTTATGCCAAAACAAATTAGTCTTTAAGATGATTATGCCAACATAAAATGTATGCCTAAAAAAATTATGCCGAAGTATTATTATGCCAAAACAAATTGTGCCAAAATCGTTATGCCGAAGTATATTAGGACAAAGAACATTATGCGAAAAGAAGGGATCCCGAAATTGAGGGAACTTATCTGTTAATGTATTTGGAGCTTCAACCGATTAGGTCGAATTTAAAGGAATGTGACATGGGATTGGTTTTTGTTTTGTATTATTGCATTTGGTTAAATTGTAGGAAAAAAAGAATGTGTTTTCGTTTTCTAAGTCGTTTCTAATGTATCTCATATTAGAAAATGATTAAGGTTTATTCATGGTTTACCTATACAAGTACAACTTTTTATGTGATTTTTTATACGTTTAATTTATTTTATTTTATTGTTTACAATAATAAATTAAATTATATAAACCGCCTTCCAATGGCTTAATCATCACTTTTATTCCTTCTTACGTAAAATACTACTGGTCCTGTTCTATTAAGATAAAATTGTTTTTGACCCCAGCCATCCTACGTAGCGTAGCATACATTACGTCAAATTAAAGCTACGCAGCTACGGTCACGTAGCAGATGCTACGCCGTAGCACACAGCTACTAAGCCCAGTCCTTGAAATTCCTTTGGTTCTAAATTGAAATTCCTTCACTGGCCTTGCTTTTAGTTTGAGATAAGAAATGGGGATAATAATTCAACTGGCCAGTTGCTCCCCTCTCCAGTTTAAGGGCCTATTATGGACATTGTTGAGCAATTTATGAGAACTTATTATAAAAATCAATGAACAAAATGATATATTTTTAAAACCGCATTATAGATGACCAGGCCACTGTTTTTTTTTTTATGCGTAAAATTAACAATGACCTACCTTATTATGTATATGGCTGTGTATGCTCCCATAACAAACAATTCAAAATTAAATACCACCAAAGCGTTAGTAACTAAAATTACAATAGCATTTTAATATCGGTAGTACATTTTGTATTCGAACCATCACATGGGAGCCATTAATTAGCGGACAATGGCGTGGGACCGTAGTATCTGATGGTCCATCTGTAGGATAGGTGATAAATTGGAACTATCCTTGTGTAATATGGTCCTTTCTAATCTGATTAGTTCCGTGTTTTGTTCAATAAGGGATATGGGTGTTGGTATCACAAGGGTTGTTGTGATATGGACGTTAAAATCAGGAGTAGTATCTATTAATATTATATGGGGCTCGTGGCTAAGTCATAACAGCCACACGGATCGATCGAAGGTTAAGTTATTTTCCATAGATTATGAGTTAAGAAGGCGCAGCAAGACAGAAAAAAATCAAGTTTCACCCGCGCCTCTTTGCCTACCCCTCTCATCAAATATGACAAAAACAAAACACAATCCCTTCCCGCCAGCAGAAACTTTTCGCCCGGCGTATATTTAGGCATTTGAATTTGAATCTTGTGTGTAGTGTGTATACGAAAATTAATCAGATGAAACTGTTTCATTCAATGTAGCTATGTATGATTGCTGTGTACAAGTAGGTATATTATTCAATATTATTGTATGTCCGTGAATCTGTTACCGACTTAAATGAAATAAAGACTAAATGTTACTTCAAGATACGGCCTATCAATTTTCGATTCCGAATTGAAAGACAAACCTAACGTTGTAGTTGAAAAATATTGTTCCATACATTATGTAACATAACTACAATTGAACGATTTTCAGATACTTTTCTGTACCTATTTGTGCTGTGAGACCTTGCTTCTTGTCAAATTTCATAATTCTAGGTCAACGATATGTATCTTATGGTTTTAATTTATTTGCGAGTGTCAGGTTATGCGAAATGAATGGCAATTTATGCCAAGATACTAAGTCAACGTCTTAGAAGCTCGTTTTTTTTTACAGCTCCGAAGGACCGTTTATCTAAGTATTTGATATCAATTTCAACTTGATACCCCCCACGCATTACTGAGAAAAGCGGTCAGATAGATGGATAACAAAGTGATCCCATAAGGGTTTCGATTTTTTCTTTTGGGGTACCGAACTTTAAAAAGCAAAGCACTTCCACCAAAGTACTATAATACTACATACTCATGATACTACCAACATGATGGTGTAAACAATTACGTTAAAATTGTTTTTTGACGATATAAAAGCGTATGATTATAATCGCATCCCTTACCTTCCGCTTTTTTACTTTGAGAAAATGAAAGCAATTGAACAAAAATGTCAATAATCTAAGAAAATAAACACTCGCAAATAAATTAAAATCCATATGATACATCCTGTTGACCTAGAATCATGAAATTTGGCAAGAAGCGAGGTCTCACAGCACAAATAGGTACCTCGAATGGTTTTTCATTCCAATATTTAAACGAAGTATGATCATTGTCCAGTCCGTTTATTTTCAATGAAATTCTTCAGTAGGTAAAACATCTGTTTATTTTGCCTATACTATACGCTAAGCTTGAATCAGAATCTTAGCTCATAGTCATGTTTTGGAACTAGAAACTCAATGCTGGCGTGTCAAAGTTCAAATTCCAATGTAACCAAATTTTAGTTAGGGCCTTGTACAAGTTGGACCTCACGACGTCTTCGTGGAAACCAGAGTTAACCAAGTAAAAAAATATAATGGTATATCGTGGATATTGCTTTGCAGGATCGTGCAAAGTCAATTAGCAACAGTGTTACCATGTAAAAAATAATATTGGTATGGTGGATTTTGCACTATATTGTGCAAAGTCAAATGGCATGTGTATTGAAAATAACCTGTGCGGAGCGCGAGTAAAAAAAAGTCCTCGCCGAAAACATTTGTGAAAAACAGGCCAATTTCGGAACAAATAACTAGGGTACAGTAGTCGGCTTTACCGACAAAATAATTGGCATCTAATTTATATGGGTGCCAAAGAAAGTCGAAAGTTTATTAGGTTCCTCTTTTGTAACTGTTGAAACTTTAGCTTTGAAAAGCAAGCCGACAGTCCCAAACATTGTGATCTGTCACAATCTTTACTCATCCCCACCATAAAAAGGGATCTAGTCACGAGAACACTATCCGTAAGAAAAATGTCATGTCCCGTGCACACCGTTTCGTACTTGTGTCCGCAATAAACCCTATTTTAGTTTTCCGATTAATTTATTTTGTAAACTCCAATAATATTATTATACTAATAACCTACTTACCTATATGTTAAATTTCGAGTTTCAACTTGATTTGGGGGTTGGTCAAAAGTCGCTCGAAATGGTTCGTCTAAGGTTACCCTTACACGAAGTTTGTCAACGAAAGTGGGAGTAAACGAATTTGGTTCTTTATGTAATAATAATAAGATTCAAAATCACGAACTCTATGTTGTAAATTTTCTCCGCAAGAAAATTGACCGAAATGCAGAACAATGGCGCTAGTTGTACTATACCAGTCAAAAATCTGTCAAATAATTGTATGTCATCTTGAGTTTTAAAATATCAACATTGAATTATTACAATATTTTTATTTTATAGTTTAGCCGTGGTATTTACTTAGTTTCTATTCTTAACGATTTTAATAATCGTTTCGGAAGTGGTTTTAGTGGTTTTTTCATGTTTTCTATTTCACAGTTTCGTTCCTACAATGTGATAAATTACGAAAATATTATTTACGCAAATAAATTAAATCCCAGAGCAGCAGAAAATTCAAGCGTAGTCCTCTCGTCTCTACAGAGCGACGGCGACTGATTTGTGAAACAAAAATATGCTTGAATGACTTCTTCCACGAACTAAAAACGTCGTAAGTGCTTAAAGCTTGTAGTCGTCATAATACCAAAAATAAAAGGAATTTCAAAAAATGCCCTCATAATTTTTTTTGCCTTGTCTTAATACAAATAATCATTAAAAAAATATCCTACTAGTCATTAGCATATTAAGTACAAATTGAAAAAACGTGAAAAATAAGGGTAACTTCGTGGTGTTATTTTATCGAGAAAATTTTAACATATTGTGTTTTTGTTCCGCAAAAAGTTTCAAAATATCATGTAGTTCCTCATATTATTTTTATTTTATACCTAAGTCTTATGAATTTCATGAAAAATTAAGTTGAAGATAGGCAATTTTGGTTACTACCCGCTCTTAATTTTACACCCTGTTTTTCACCTGGCAGTCGCTCCATGTAAAATTCTGGTATTCAGCTGCATCCGGTTAGACTAGAAGCCTACCCCAACACATTTGGGAAAAGGCTAGGCAGATTGAATGATCTATTAATATTATATTCGCAAAAATATTGTCAAATGTGTTAATAATAGTTCTATTAAAATAGAACTATTATTAACACATTTGACAATATTTAAATTACGGTTCACTAAAATTACAAGGATTGGTTAAAACCAATCCTTGTAATTTTAGTGAACCGTAATTTTTTTCTTTTTCACCCCTTTTTCACAAGGCTACTGATTTTTTAGGGATGCTTTCTTAACTTTCTACATCATTCTGTCTCTGAAATAATAAAAATCAAAATGAGACAGCACATTTCAAGCAAAAAGTTTCGTACACAGTATTTTGTACGAGTTACAAAGCCCACATTTCCTACCATACATGACCATAACTAAATAACTCAAATAATAAATTACGCCATCCCAAAACTTTGGATACTCATAAAAAACATTATTGCATTAGTTTTGATTCCCCATCTCTCGTGTAAATCTGTTTTTCTTTCACAAAAAACGTGTTTCTCTTCATAGCAACGATGTTTCCATTTCCCACATTAATTCTGTGTAATGAATTAGCAAATGGACCGAACAAATAGTATCCTTGGTTCGAACCGATATTCTATTGAAATCTAAATCGTATCTTGTAGCATTTCTGGGTACTGCTGGATGAATGCAGTTGAAATGGATAATTTTAATTACCTAAAGAATATTAGTGCCGGTTCAAAATCAAAATCAAAATTTTTATTTGACATAAACCAACATAGGCACTTATAAAATGTCAGAAGCTAGGTGCACGGTTCCAATAGGTTGTTTCCTATGGAGAAGAGCCGGCAAGAAACTTCACGGTTACTCTTTTAAAAATAAGGGGCTTTTATAATGTTTCAAATTACAGTGTTGATAGGTATGGGTGGACAGTGTAGGCCTGTCAACAAGTAACAGCCACTCAACAGAATATAAAAAGGTCTACAAATCTACAGTCTACAAGTTAGGCCTACAACGTTCTCACATTCACAAGATATAGAAGAATCTATATAAAAATAAAAGCCTATTTAAACCAAATGACATGATTGCCAACTACAACTGTACAAATGCAACGGTAACAAATCTGAGTTAAAATCCTGTTTACAAAAGCCATAAGTAAAGAGTTGAAATAAGAATTGGAGGTATATAATGTCAAATAATGGAAAGGTTATGTCAGAGAAGAAAGTAAAGACTAAAAAAGACAACAACAAAAAAACTTCGTGCTTTGGGAGCAGTTAATAGACCCTTACATAGTGGTGCCGTTAATGAAGTACAAGGGAAGCCACATGTGCAGAAGGAATTATTGCCAAACTTCCTTGCTTCAACGTGGTCTTTAATCTTATAATATGCATTTTTGATAAGGATACGTTTGATGTGGGTTTTGAACTTTCCATCGCTAAGTTCTGTAACTGGTTAATGAAGCCAGCATATTTTTATTGTACTAAAACTGGTTTTTATTATACGTTGAATTGCAGGTCATAATTCAACGTATAACTGGAGGTTTTTAAAGAGTAAAAAGCCAGTATAACAACGCTCCAACATTTATCATTTGTCTTGTAAAAAGATTGGTTATTTTCTAAACTTTTCTGCAAACTTACTTGCATAGATGACAAGGTATTTCCATCATTTTTCTTGCTACCGGAACATTTTCTATATTGTACTGAACGCTGTTGACATGCAAATTTATTCTGCGTGTGACAAGGCCCGTGGGATTTCGAGGTTCGCATTCTATACCAGTAATTGAAGCGTGAACAAGAATTCATGTGCCAGTAAATAGATTTATTTATTTTTGCATGTTTAATGGCGATATTGTGGTTGAGAGCAATGGATGCTGCATTTTGTGGGCCTACTGTTCAGGTTATTTTGAGTAATTGTTCCCGATGGTTTGCTGAATTGACTAATAGTAGGCGGGTGACATATGCAGGTCATACCGAGGTTTATATTGCCCCTTATTGATGGTCTTGTTATTAATGGTCAATGTAGGTATTACAATTTACAAGGTAGCATACAGTATATAGCATTTTGTTGTGAGCTTCAAAAACTACGTTCTCAAGTGTCTTGTCACAATTTTACGTTAAGTTTTGGTATGTAGAGTTAAGCCCACTAATACTATGATTATAGGTTTTTGACTTAAGGACGATGGAGCAATGATTACAGACTGATATTACCTTTAATTCTACATAATTAAACGAGCAACAAAGTTTCTTCAATATACCTACTACATAGGTTCGTCTAACCTTCGCAAAAAATTGCCTTACTTTAACGCACGATCTCATAAAACAAACATGCGTGAAGGTAACTTTTTCTTCCGAAACATTTCACATAAACCAATTGGATGCGCTTTTCCGATACATTTGGCGGGAATCATTCCGCCATGTTGGAAAATTACTGCGCGGGAAATGCTCGTTATATCGTTAGCGAAGTTTTGGGATCTTTCAAACGAAGTTCTTTAGCGCAGCTTGCGGCTGGAGTAAAATTTTAGTTTTTTTTTAGAAATAGTCACTTCCATGCGAGTTTTTATTGGAATGAAGTTATTTAACTTTAAACAAGATAAAAATATAAGTTATAAAATTTTAGTTTTTGTATTTACTTATAATGATATCGGATAAATATCCGATATCATTATAAAACAAAAACTAAGATTTTGGAGAAGATCTAAAGCAAAATAACGGGTAAATGCCCGTTGTTTTGTTTTAGATCATCTCCATGTTTTCAAGAATATAATATGGAATCCTAAAATAGTTCTGGGCATAGGTAGATATATGGGTGGAGTTTATTATAAAGTAAGTAAACATTAAACGGGTTTAATTTGAGAAATTACAATTATAATAAACATGCTATTTAATTGATAATTATTATAATTTTTCAGTATATTTCCTTAAGTCATTGTACGGCGTCAAACATTGTCCTTTTAAATATATATTTTTTTTATTGGCTGTTTTTGGTTCTTTATTCTACGGATGCATCCAATTTTTTTTCTTTGAACATATCGTACGACCGCACTGCACGAAGATTCAGTTTGAAGTGATATTTTACACCCTCATTCGAACACTCTGTTGAAGGCGGAAAAAATCACGCTTGTCGTTTTTATTTCACCGCGATTTTATTACGTCCGCGTCCGTGGATCGTGGGCAAACATTTTAGTTTTTTTTTAGAAATCGTCACGTAACGAAAATACGTTATGCCCCCTCCATGCGACTTTTTATTATATAAGTATAATAAAAATAAACAAGGAGAGAGAGCGAGATAGTTTTCATGGTTTTAAAGGGTGCCGAAGTCAAAATGAAAATCCAAAACAGGGGCTGCGTAAATTTTCAAGTTTGTCGGAACTTTGTTCTTGACGGTCCCCCGACCCCACTATTCTTTTTTTATTATGTTTAAGTACTCGCTTTTGCAGGCTAGGTGGAGCAAAGATCTTCGCAGGGTGGCTGGTTGCAGCTAGATGAGATTTGCCGAGAATCGTACTATATGGCGTGCAATTGGAGAGACCTATGTCCAGCAGTGGCCTGCTGCAAGACTACTGCTTGATGATGATGACTTACTTTTGCATTACATTTAGCTTATTTTTGGTACATAATACTCACACATGTACTCACCTAAGGAGTAGGCAGAGATGTGCACCTACATTTAACCAGATATGTTGTAAATCCTATGTCTTATTGTGCGCTTTCATTATTTTCTATCGTGATGATATTATCGTGGACGTCTACGTCCATTCAATGTATACCAATACATTCATGTTATAACGTTGTCGTGGACGGAAATTTAAAAGCTTCTTCATATATTTCCATAGATTTTACTTCCCTGCGTTATCGTGATGCCGTGACCGTGGACGTCCACGATAATATCGCCACGTTAGAAATTGTAAAAGAGTACTTTTTTTTTTTTTTTTTTTTTTTTTTTTTTGGGTGGGAAATCATCAAATGACCTCTCCCGCTCTGGGCGGAGCGGAAGGGCGTGTCAGACTCTTACTGACTAAAACCCACCCGTGTTCCTTCAGTTGCCTGTGCGCCAGGGCCACGGTAACTCTTTCGAACAATCCGCGACCCCGGCAGTGTAAAAGCGTACATAGGGGCGAGCTTATTCCATTTTCCGAACACAGTACAGACTTTGGGTTGCTTATGAGAATGTTGACCCCATGCACAACAGTCAGGCCTGCCAACAAAGAATACTGTTTGTTTTATACACTTTGTAAATGCTTGGGTTCTAAACTTTGTTGTTACGAGGTGGTAAATAGTCTATAACCTAGAAAATATTACAGTTTTATTGTAAGTGCTACTATACGATAATAGACACTCATAAAGTTCTCTTCTGTAAAGTTTTCTTAGTCAATTACCAGCAGGTACCTACATTAACGTACCCAGTTCACTGGTTGTTCAAAAAAACAAATTTAAATTAAACTAGTCAATTTCACCAAAAAGCATAAAATATTCTGGTCCTCCCAACTGATCTAGTTAACGTTACCTAGAGCAATTTCAACAGAATCGGAATAGTCAAACAATGGCGCAAACGAGTATAGTAGCTACGACAAACGAGATTCGGTATATTGGTCAAAGCCAGCAAATTGGCCGATTTTACTGACCGATTTTATCGACAGCGCTCGAACGTCCGCATCTAACCACACGACTTTACTTTGGACATAGAGTAGTTTTTAAAGAAGTCCTATTTTGTATAATTTTCGATAGCCAAGCAGATAAGCGATAGGCGTTATGAAAAGGTTGTCAAAGTCTCAATGCTTCTCACAAATTTAAAAAGAAAAAAAAACACGTGTGGCACTCGGGGACTGCCGCGGTAAAGCTATTGCATAGCATTTTTTATCAACTTATGCAATTATAATTATTTATTTATTTTTTATTTATGCGGTATTTTTTTTCTTTGATATTAATTCAAGTTCAGTCGTACCATATACATACACGTTAAGCGAACGCTACTGGTACTGGAGCTACATGGTAGGCGGAGTGGGGGGTGTTAGGTTTTATTTTTGTTACGGAATTTCTTGATTCGGTCGCCGCGCTCAAAGCCCGCCATAAAAGCTATGCAATAGCTTAAAAAAAAGAAGGTATTTATTGCGATTCGCACAGGGACAAACTAAATATTATGACACAAATAGAAAAATAAAACAACAATATAAGAAAAAAGGTCCAGTACGAGGCCAAAAGGAATCTATCTCAACATAGTGCTGCGACATTTAAAAAATAATGTCGCAGTGCGATAAAGACGACATTTAAAAATAAAGGACCCCATTAGGATTGATAACTAAAGTGACAGTCTTCACTTACAATACACCCAACTGGTCATTCATTGTGTCGCCATTTAAATATTTTTTTGTTGTGTTTAGCTATGAAAACGAGGTAAAATTGTAGCGGTATCTACATAGCCACATGCGAGATACACGTCACACTGACGTCACGCCAAATCCTGCATCGCGCAAGCAGAGTTTACCGCGCTACTGGCATATATACAACGTCCCGACATCGAACGTCGGGCAGTTGCCGACCAGACTAAAACCCGTCTGGTCGAAGGATCCTCCCTTTTCCATAGAGTATGAGTGAACTTTACACCCTGTTCCTCATACCTCTATAAAATAAAGAGTCATTCTATGTCAAAATAAAGTATCAAAATATATGTGGGACTTCTGCACCTATTGATTCCTTATACCAACGTATCCTTTACAACAGATAAAGGTTCTGATACGATTTGCTAGTAAAAAGAATTTCACGAGAATTGACCCATGTGATAGAACCATCATTTTTCACGGCATAAAGTTTATGAAGCGTGGCTTCTTATCTTACACCCGTTGAGCATGGGTGAGCAGGAAATGTTTTAAATTAACGACGGAGAGAAAAAGGGGGTTTATTTTTCTTGGGAGGTTACAACATAGTATTTATTAAGGCTATACTTCATACTCGGGTAAAGTGTGACTTTTATTTATGATGTGTATCATAAAAGCTTTTTGAGAGTTTTACGTTCTGTGTGTCTTTACGATACCTACATTTTTCAAGGTCTACTGAAAATCAGTAATCGGGTGTTTCGCAGCAACTTTCGAGATGCAGGGGTAATTCTTTAATAGTCAGCAGGTAAATAGGCCTATCCTAGCAGGCGTTCATAATTTAATTTTGGTGACCCAAATATCGTGACCTCTTATTACGATTGTCACCATTCACTTCTTACAGGGAGCAGGTCAAATATTTGCTATGACTTACAAATATTGGTCCCAAACGGTTTCTGTTTGAGGGTAGAAAGGAAACCAATATTTAATCACGGATTTCTGGATAATGCATGTTGTTTGTGTAGGAAATTGTGTGTAAATGTGGAACTTCTGACAGAACAGGGTAATATAGTATGAAGGTCATTTGTATTTAACCCTGTCGAAAACTAGTGAGGCAATTCACGTAACTGCAGAAGTTCAGTCGAAGTTATGTTTCGATCAAAACAATGCTTTTCGTATTCTTTACCGCTGTCAGATATATAATAATAATTCATTTATAGGCGCACAGTTTCACATTCTAACTCGTCCTTAGTTCGCGGGCTCGCAATGCTGAATGCTCTACTGGCATCGACATAGGAGTGTGATTTGCTTGCCGCGAGATGGATAGACATATGTCGTGCATGTTTGAGATTCTGTGAGATGATGGACGATGGATAAGCTTTTTTTTGTCCTAATATTATTTGATTATTATTTGTTAGTTTTATACTTGTTTTGTGAGTTATTTTTATGTATTATGTCTAATTGTTATTCCTTCCTTTTTTATTGAAATTCTAACTGTGCAATAACTTGGATCTAGGTCTGTAATGTTGTGTATGTTATTTTACCAATAAATAAATAAATTATTTCAGGCGATGCAGGCCCATAGACCTTAACCTAAACACACATATTTTTATTATAAGACCATCAAATTATATTGTACATGAAGTGAGGACTTTGTCGGCGTCATGTTGCGCTGCGTGGTGTCGCGTAACCTTCCAAGAAAACGATGGTACGCCACACCTTTCGGCTAAAACTCTTCTTTCATGAACGTTTCTAGGTACTGCGTTGGAACCCGCACCACAAACGTCTTGAAATTTTTATTATGGCGCGACTCCCACTTCTCTTCTCTCAAGGTCCACTTGGTCATGCTTCTGATGTATTCCACGATGTCTTCAGTCATCGTGGAGTGATGCAGATGGGATACGTACAGCATCGACGGTGTTGCAGGATGTAGCAACATATTCGATCCCGCCAGAGCAGTAAAAATCCAAAATCAAAATATTTTATTTCACATAAACTAACATGGGCACTTATGGAACGTCAGAAGCTAGGTGAACGGTTCCAATTGGTTGTTTTCTATGGAGAAGAGCCGGCAAGAAACTCCACGGTTACTCTTTTAAAAATAGGGGGCAGTACCACATGGATTAGGGCAAGTGGGCTTCCTTCGCTTCGACTCCACCGTCACGAAGCCCTCATTGTCTGGCTGCCCTGGCTTAGGGGCTGGGGACAAGATGCTGGGAGCCGGTGCATTGCGGCTTTGAGATGCTTCCTCGGTTGATTTTTCACTTTTAGCAAAAACGTTCTTCTTTTGCTGCTCCTTTTGGAAGGGAGGGTGTGCAGCGGCGGCTGAGTAAGCACGGCGAGGTGTTGACGTGCTAACTTGTGAAGCGAGATCGGCGGAGCGCGGTATGGCATTGCTTGCATTAGCAGCGCCCGGTGACGAGTTTAATTTCGCTGACTTGAAACTGGAGAGCGATGCGTTCTTTGCACCAGGACGAGTGTTACTTTTGATGCGATTTCAGATGACCTACATACTGCTACAGTATTGCATAAGTTAACGATACCGGCACGTAACTCATTGATGGTGTTTTGAGACGCATCCAACTTGTGAGAAAAGAAAAAAAGAAAGAAAAATAGTTGTTTCTGCACAAACAAAACGCACCTTACAAATGAATGACATTAATTAATAGACATACAAAATAGCCAAAAGCGTCGCATTCAAGCTATAAAAGTTTGTAAATTTTGTCTATGGCTTGATGTTTAGGGCCAGGGACCAAAGACAATACACATGGCTCTGTGTTGTTTCATGTCGGCCAGGCTTGCCTTCAGAGTAACAATTTCATTCAGCAACCTGGTGAAGTCCACGTGGTCAAAAGTGACGGGGGGCAGCTTCCGCAGCTTCTTTGCCACAAAGGACGGCACGTCGTCAGGGTCTGTCTCCTTAAACACCCGAAACATGTCTTGGAGACTTCTCTCTCCGTTTTCGTCCCTCCTACGGGACGCATTCGGTCGGCTAAGTCGAGCGATGTGTACAGTATCGTCTTTGCACTGCGTATCTCGTCTTCGGTGTAGCTCGAGGTGCAGATCTGCATGAGGCTAACTTCCTCCATGACGTCCAGTTGATTTTGCAGAAATGCCAGGAGCTCGTTGACTACGAGTTTTTCGAAACCCATGACGGCGACGGTTATTGCCGCGCTAAGCGAGAATTAAATAATTCGTTGCGAAGAGTGATGCGCGACTGTTTCCGAGCACGCATCGCACTTAACTTAGATATGCTGGCGTCAAGTTCTTCGCGTCACGTGAGGTCATTCTAATGCTACGCACAGTTCTAAGATTTCAAGAACACGGTTTAGCATCCAAACTTGAACTTAACTGCTACTGCAGCGCAACTTGATCGGCGTGTTATGAAATAACGTGAATTATTTTACATTGTGTTCAACATTCGGTCGGTTAACAAAACCGAAATACGTGGATGTCTTAAAATTGTATGCAACATTTTGTTGAATGATGCACTGTGCTGCGGGCGTGAATACAGTATTTTTTTTAAAATCTGGCTACATAAAATGAACTCGTAATTAAGAACCTCAAAATGACTTTTACAACTAAAATATTTTCAGTTTTGTATGTTAATGTACATCGATAATTTATTTTATGTTTTCAGCAGTATCGACAGTCAGGTTTTTTGGCTGAATACTATTCGATATTTTAATTAATGACTACTTTCACTCAAACTTCAGAACAGATGGTGTGCGTCTACAGAATTTACTCAAAACAATTTATTATATTTAAACAATACTAAAACATTCGTTCTACACGGAAAAAACAACAATACTTCTGGAAGCATTGACTGTTCAGTCCTTTCACGGTCATTTTGCGTCTGACAGCAATTCAAGCAGCAACCCACAGCAACTTTATTGCAACAAGAATAAGAATGTGTGATTTTGACAGTGATGCAAAACCAGAGATAAAAAAAAAAACACGTGTGGCACTCGGGGACTGCCGCGGTAAAGCTATTGTATAGCATTTTTTATCAACTTATGCAATCTGCTTACGTATTCGTCCGATTTCGGAGCAACTCGTCTCGATCCGTGCGAGCTTCGTACAGTCGTACCATATACATACACGTTAAGCGAACGCTCGGCTGAGCTACATGGTAGGCGGAGTGGGGGGTGTTAGGTTTTATTTTCGTTACGGAATTTCTTGATTCGGTCGCCGCGCTCAAAGCCCGCGATAAAAGCCATGCAATAGCTTAAAAACATAACCCCGTGCTGTCGTGCAAGTGCCTGGTTAATAACAATGAAAGAACTGTAGCGCAGTATGCCAAAATGCGTGCCAAATTCCTTAAACATGATTGGTTGACAGTAACATCGTCTTTTGTTTTTCAGCCATCTTTAATTCCATTTTCAAAACACCAACGAATTATATTAGAAACAAAACGACACGTTGATCCTTCAATTTTTCAGTGACGTCACATTGAATTTACTCGCTGCAATGCTACTTCCATTTCACAGAAGCGAGTTGTATCCGTTTGAACACAACACTTGGCAAGATAAAGTTTCGTACAATTGTTTTTCTGTTACATTGGTTGGACAGACCTTGTTGAGAAAACAGAAAATATTTTAAAACATAAGTTTTAAGCTTTAATATTTTGGGTTTTTCAATTCGGTAGGTAATTGTTCCATAGCGGAATAAAGGTCAAGGTTCTCTATGCTTACTGCATAAAGGTTCGTGCACACAGGCGCGACGCGACAGCGCGACACAAAGGCACCGCGTGTCGCGACGAGCAGTGCCTTCGTGTCGCGCTTCCACGTCGCGCCGGTTTGTGGGACCCTTAATGCATATAACACTATGCGGCAACTACATTAATGCCTACATAAAAACTTGCTTTAGGTGTTGAGCAGAGCGTTTTTTTTTTTTTTTTGGGTGGGAAATCATCAAATGACTTCTCCCGCTCTGGGCGGAGCGGAAGGGCGTGTCAGACTCTTACTGGCTAAAACCCACCCGTGTTCCTTCAGTTGCCTGTGCGCCAGGGCCACGGTAACTCTTTCGAACAATCCGCGACCCCGGCAGGATCATTTTTATTTTGGATTTTATGTAAAAAATTCAACAGCGCACTTTTATTGAGACATTCATTGAGTTGTCGCCTAGTGTTAATGAAAACGGGTAATAGTTTTATTTCGCTACGAAAGGTCCGTGTCACCACTATTTTACGTGGAGCACTGCACCATCGGCAACCATTACAAGAAGGTATTTATTTTTCTCTCTAAAACCTAAACAGCCATCAGTATCCACCGCAACAATTCTGCAGGTACAACAAGTGTTCTCCATTTTTCCCTTTATAAAAAAAGAGGTTTTTATCAGTCACAGTAGAATATTTAGTACTTGAACTATTTTTGGGACAATATTCTTCATATAAAACAATTCAGTAGCTAGGACTATTGTGTGACTATTGTTCGCGAGATGCATTTAGGACTATAGAGGTATGAGGAACAGGGTGTAAAGTTCACTCATACCTCCTTAGAAAAGGGAAGATCCTCCGACCAGACGCGTGTCATGTCTGGTTGGTAACTGCCCGAAGATTGATGTCGGGACGTTGTATATATGCTAGTTGCACGGTAAACTCTGCTTGCGCGATGCAGGGTTTTGCGTGACGTCAGTGTGACGCGTAGCTTGCATGTGGCGATGTAGATGTCGCCACAGAACAATCGACACTGAAGGCTCTTTCAAACAGGCCTGATACGCGACATGAATTGCACGCGACACAAAGACACCGCCTGTCGCGCGACGAGTGGTGTCTTTGTGTCACATGTCGCGCCAGTTTGAAGGAGCTTTGATGCTGCTGTGAGCATTCCGAATAGTTGGGAACTTGCCATTGCTGTTTATTGCTTTCGGAATTATTAAACGGCGAACAAAAAAAAAATTCATTCGAACTATGCTCATTGTTCTCACTTTGTGCTAGTGGACCTTAAGGTACCTCTTTTTATCCCCCGACGCAAAAAGGGGGGTGTTATAAGTTTGACCGCTATGTGTGTGTGTCTGTCTGTGGCACCGTAGCTCTTAAACGGGTGAACCGATTTGAATGCGGTTTTTTAATTTGAAAGCAGGTTTTCTAGCGGTGGTTCTTAGATATGTTTTAACAAAATCGGCTCAGCCGTTTTAAGGTCATCAGCTCTTTTTTGAAATTTTTGCTATTATTACATTAACAACCTAATCGAGTTCGCATATCGTGCACATAAACATAACGTAACATAACACCACGCCTGTAATCTTCGAAGGGTTAGACAGAGGTGTGTCTGTAGTACACCCACATTTCACCAGTAATGTTTAAGTCCCATGTTATTACAAGGGACTTAATGGGGAGAGTCTATTGCCATCAACCGCACAAAATCCAGACTCCGGGAAAATCGAGCGGAGTTATCAAAACAATATACATAGATGTGATGAATTACGAGAAAGGTTCCGCTGTAGTGTGGTCCCTATGGCCAATTATCGAACCTCGAAATCTTGAAACGAAATACTAAGTTCTTAAGTCAAATAGCTATTTCCTTTTCACGTCTAAATAAACAGTGATGGCTCCCCAAAAGTCCCAATACTTACCGAACGCGTTGTCACTACAAATCCCTCGTCACCGCGGGGATTAGTGCCGAAAGTTACTGCTGACGACGTACTTAGCTATTTTTCTTCCTAAATACTTTAGCGCGAGTGGGTAGGTTCACCATCTTTTGGCAATCACACTACACTCTTTTTATTTTGAACAGACTTTTTTTTTTAACTTCGAGCGTTTGATTGGTGACATTGTGTAGACTCAACTTGACTATCTAAATAATACCTAAGCTAGCTTTTCAACCAAACCGTTTAAAGTCGTGATAGAAATTAACAAACCCGTCAAAAGATGAAAAAACCGTTAGAAGTTGAAAACTCTTTAGAAGTTGAAAAACTCTTTAGAAGTTGAAAAACTCTTTAGAAGTTGGAAAACTCTTTAGAAGTTGAAAAACCCGTTAGAAGTTGAAAATCCTGTTTTGAATGTAGTGCTTTCCTATTGTAGGATCTAAACAATGTGGCTTTTCGTATTTTTAATCATAGATTTTTAACCACTGGCAGACGGAGACTAAAAGAAAAGATTATATTCCAGATTGGAACAGAATCGCAAAAAGTGAGTGTATAGTATAATATTTGTTTCTTGTCTGCATTAAAAACGCATTTGCCTTGCAATGGGACGACTGCAAGTCAGAAAGGAGTAAGAAAAAGCTATAAATATTAAATTACAGAAAAGTTGCACGCTTCGTAGCTACATTTTCTTTGACACAGACTGTGTTTCAAAAGGAACTCAAAAACACGACTTTAATATTCTTATAGCTGTTTTGAGCAGTTTAAGATTATTTATGGTTTTCCTCTGTCATAACGACAACACAAAAACATGTTTAATTCCAAAGAAAACTGATATACATTCAGAGCACAACGATGACTTACAAAGGCTTGAGCGAATTAAAATAATCGAGTTCTACAAAAGAGAATAAGGAAAGAAAATATGTACCTACTTTTCACAATGGACTTAAAAAGTTTGGACCCTATATAAAAGTTGTTTTTGTCGTTTCAAAAGTTTTCGTGCAAACTTCTTGGTGAATAAATAATATGATTTTTCGTTGGAATAAAGGTCGCGTTGAATGTTTATGATTAATGAAGTCGGGAGCAAAAGGAGAATTATTATAAGTTAGGGAATAATTAAAATGGAGATGTTTGATAAAGTTGTAAAATATTTTCCGTAAAGTGTGATTGAAAAATTGGAAAATTCACATTATTCAAAAGTTTTGACCACAATTGCTTTAATCAATGTCATAAATATATACATAAACTCACGCCTTCTTTCTATGGGCGTAGGCAGAAACTACAGAACGCCTCCTGCTACTATTCTTACATACTCCTTTTGGCTCGTTTACGTTCTTACATCCGCACCCTAATTACGTAACACACTATCTATCACAATCTGAATCATTTTGAAGCCTATTGCTAATCCATTGCTTCATATGTTCAAAAAATTTGTCTGCTCAACAACGTAAATAACGCAATGAATGTTGTGGACCTGTCAAAATGAAACACATTCCTACTGTTAGTGTGTTACGTAATTACCCCGCTGGTCATACACGCACGCCGGTTGTGAGTATTACGAACCTGACTTTTCTGAAGAACGTCACCAATAAGGTTACTATGTGTCCTCCTAGGGCGTCCCCTCCCAGCGTTTCCACTCACATCTGCCTTGTAAATACCTTTTGTTAGTCGCCTTCCATTCATCCTCTCAACATGACCAAACCATCTAAGCATACCATTCTTATCAATGTCATTTAAATAAAACTTTGGCGAAATGAAAAGCGTAGTATTTTATTAACACTGCCTTTCTTAAACTTAACGAATTTTGAGAGTTCCCATTGTTTTTATTTCTGCTTATATTATGAAAGAATGAAACATATTTATTTTATGCAAAAAAATGTTTTTTTATGCTGGTAGATCTTATTTTATGACCAAGAACCCCAAGACCAAACGTGTCACCTATGGCTATTTGGTACGCAAGTTCAACGGTGTAAGTCGTCTGTCTCAGCGAACATAAAATCGGTCCCTAAAACATTTTTCAAGGTACTTTGAATGATGTAAGACTTCGCAAGTACTAGGAAAAAGAGAAAAAGGGACATTAAATATGGTCACCCTGTTAGTTAAGGTGAACAAACTTGTCGGAAAGATTTTCCAGTGAAATATACGTTGCTGGTAACGTTTCATTCTGCCTTCCGGGGTTTTCCGAACTTTACCGAACTCTGCCGAGCAGAGGTGGATCAGCATCACTCATACTGTAGTTTATACTGTCTTATGGTAATGTAGCTTGAAATATAGCTTATTTGTTTTATGTCTAGTGTTTGTTAGCGTGCATTGACTTCCTGTGGACATGTTGTCATTTAATAATATCAAATGTTCTAACAAACTCTGATTTGACTTCCTGTTAATATAATGTTTTAAATATTATCTGTAATAAATATTGAACTGCTGACTTCCGGTTGTCAGAATGGTACCTTAGGCAGAGATTGCCGCAGGAGCACACTATCGGGTGTACTGTCGACTTGTGAGGTCGATGATTACTGTCGTGTACGTGTACAAGTGTGAAATATTAACTGAAGTTGATTAATAAATTTAGTATTAGCAGAGTGATTTGTGTTTTTGTGTGAAACTACAAGTATATTCCATCTGGAGGAAATAAGAACGCATACGTTCTTATATGTAGTCCTTGTAATTTAATTGTTGCAACAGTTTTTTTTAAATGTTGCAGTGGGCCGGCCATGTTTGTGGCAGGAGCGATGGTTGGTGGAACAGACGACTCCTGAGGGCCTAGACAAATGACATTCACTTCGGAGCAATTCTACTTCCACAATCGCTATCGCTTTCGCTAATGTTTCCATCATACGAATCGAAAACTAGCGATAAAGCTTGTCAAAAAGTGCCACTTGGCTACGCATCTCTATGGAAGTAATCGTTCGACTGGCTTCATAGAATCGAATGATGTTAACATTGTCTAGCTAATTTCTATTCGTTGACCTATGATCACGTGACATTTCGATAGCTTATGTCAACCCCATACATTTTTTGGCTTTTCCTCTAGCGTCGTCGCTAATCGAATGTTACTTTGTCTAGGCCCTCTGGAGTGGGGACCGCGTATCGGCAAGCGTAGTGTGGGATGTCCCCCAGCTAGATGGATCGTAATGCACAATTTGTCCTTGTTTATCAGTTTTCACTCACGGAGTCATAAATTTGATCATTTTTCGGGCGAACATCACATCGCCGAATTATTTTGCGCGCGCGCAACCTTCCTCGTAGAAGACGCGCTCGTTGCGTTGTCGCAAAGGTCCACAGCACGGCTTCAGCTCATCGTGGCGACTGAGCGAGCGTACAGGATTATTCACTATTAAATTCGTCAAATCGTTTGGTATATACAGAACACAGGTATTAGACGTCGTTCAATAACTGTGATATTATATGGCGTCATAATAATGGCGTGTGTAAAATAGAATTTCAATTTTGATAACTTTTGTTTACCATGCGAACGTTTAGTGACCACACGTGGTGCATTATTATATTGATTATGGGTGTGTAACGTTTGAAATAATAACAAAAGTTCTAATGATCATATGACCTAATTTCATTTAATATACTTTTTTTAAATATAACTATGAAATGATGTAATGAATTATTGATATAATTTCATTTTACCTAATTTTATCCTAATCCTAACTATCCTAACTTCCTAACTTTAATATTATAAATGCGAAAGTAAGTTTGTTTGTTACCTTTTCACGCCTAAACCACTGAACCGATCATCTTGAAATTTTGCATAAACGTTGTCAGGTGTACAGAAACGGATATAGGGTACCTTTCATCCCGAAAGAAAGTACTGTTCCCTAGGAAAACAACAATAACGTTCTTATGATAATAGATGGCGCCACGTGTCTTACGAATCATGCTTAAATTATATTATTATAGAAACTTTAGTAGTGTGGTAAGGTCTTTTTTAAAATTTAAGTACCTAATATTTATTCTGAGTCTATAGTGTCGATAGACCGGTTTTTCATACTCCTAACTATAATTCCCCGAACAACCCGAATTGATTGTCAAATTCTAAATTAACGCGTGCGAAGTCGCGGCCAAAGCTAGTATGGTATAAAGAACGTTTTCTATAATGCAGATTTGAATTAATATTAAATTAGTATAATATTCAGTTACTATAATGTTCAAAATGTATAAGTAACGTTTAATAAAATTTTGAAACGGCTACTTTGTTTTGTATATTTTTGCAGAAACTGAGAGAGAGAGAGACATAGATCTGAAATCATTTGAGTTGGGTTAGGTTAAAAAAGTGATCATTAACGCGTGAAGGCGAGCGAGCGAAGCGAGCGTGCCGCGGGAGCGGCCGCCGAGCGCCAGATCCCCTCTATTGTTGGTGAATCATTTCGGTTAGATGGGGTTATAACAGTATGATGTTTCCTGATATTTACTTATTCATTACAGAATTTTGGCTGAAAATTAGTAAATATGAAAATTAAGTCAACTGAATGTTATACAAAAAGTTCATTAGACATATTGAAAATTATATGAAATTAACGTTATACTAAATGTTATTCGAGCGAATGAAGGTTATACGAAGGTTATACATTAGATCACATGAAATTAGGTTGTTTGTTTTATAGCATATGGAAATTATATCATGTGAACGTTATTTCAAGTGATATTATACTATCTGTTATTATGCCATATATTACACACCCATTGATTATTTCCCGTAGGTAGTCCTACTGCAGGTTAGTTTACTTGTAATTTTAATCTATTGGAACTGGATCAATAATCATGTATAGTAGAACCAATTTTTTCCGTGTCAGGTCCTTTTAATTAAAGTTCCGAGAACTATTTAATTCTGTTCTTTCTATAAAACGTAAAATATTTATCAGCACACTAAACATTCGATAAAAAAATAAGAACCTAGACAGGTGCTTTAAATGCGTCTTGTAGTGAAAAGTAATATATTATATTATTGTTTTAGGAAAATATGAAGAAGTTTCTGTGTGAAAACACAGATATTATCGTACGAAAAAAAAATTGACAGATAGGGACATATTTGTCTATTTTTGTAGTAAGAAGTTTCTCATAATAGTTGAGGCTTTCCGTTAAAATTAAATGTTAAAACATTTTCTCTTGGTTACATACGTTCCCGTACGTTTGTTTGGCGAGGTGCCAGGCTCGGATCTCCTATTCCATTTTGTCTGATCTTTTCATGCTTTGTGGCTGAAATGCAATCCTTTACTTAGGTACATGAAGTTTTCACGGAGCATTTTCCTTATTTCCACGTAAAGTATCCAAAATCTACTTGGAAGTATTGTTTTACATTGCCTTTACTGTAGAAAATGTTACTAGGTAGGTATCAATGTTTTCTAACAAAACTTATATTATTACTCAGAGCATTACGCATGTTTTGATCTAACAAATCATGACCCTCGCCAGTTTTTCCCGAAGAGTTAAGAGAAGTATACCCCCAAATTTCACCAGCTATGTTTAAGTCCCATGTCTTTAAAAAACATGTCACATTTTCATGTCTTTATTATGGTTAAAAAACACTTCCTCTCTCCTTAAACATCATCATTACATTTAATTTCCTTGCTCTTGTTTCATGTTTATTATTTTATATATTATATGTAGATAAGTATATGTTTTATGTATGTATGTATTTGTTGTATATGTAACTGGTACACCACTGACTACCTGCATTATTGTCTCTCCTTCTCCCTTGAATCCATCCAAAGGTTGTCTGTAAAAGATCGCTTTTAGCGATAAGACCGCCCATTGTGTCACCCTGTGTAAAATGTCTACATTTATATCTGTAATTTCTATGGTGTACATAATAAAGAGTATTCTATTCTATTCTATTCTATTCTTTTGTCCTAAATGTAATTAACTTACATCGTTTTTTTTTGTGTGGGAAATCATCAAATGACCTCTCCCGCTCTGGGCGGAGCGGGGTGTTAGACTCTTACTGACTAAAACCCACCCGTGTTCCTTCAGTTGCCTGTGCGCCAGGGCCATGGTAACTCTTTCGAACAATCCGCGACCCCGGCAGGCATCGGCCCTATCGGACCCCGTCAATGGTGCTGACATCTCCTTGAGGCGCGCGTGGATCACGACGCGCCTTCGACCCGGGCCTGGTCCTTACCAGACGGCGAGCTGCCCATTGCCCGCCGTCCACAAGCCTGCGCCTACGGTGGAGACAGAGTTACTTTTGAATTTATAATATTAATATGGATGGTGTACAATAATAATCATGTAGTAATAACAATCCAGGACAATTTAATTACATCTGCCAAGTAAACGTTGTTTTTATCACAAGCATCTGGAATTTGTCACGTAATAATTAGAAGAAGGCACACATAATTATGTAGAAGCTAGTTAATGATCTTTCATAATCATGTAGGACTAAATATACAAAGTTATGTAGCTACCTACATGGTCTCCACATGATCTGACCAAGATTATGTCTGGACTTTAAAAGAGACTGTGACCTCTGAGTTTGTTTCGGCCTTTATTCTCAGAGTAGTCAGATAGGAAACGCCGACCTCATCTTGTTTTGAAATATGATTAACGTGTAAAAGTGTTTGTACAAGCGTACTTACAGAAATAAAATCATTTATCATTTAGCTCCTAACAGGATTCCTTGTCATTCCGTGATTTCGTTGTCCGGAAATTCTTTCCTCTGCATACCGGCTATAGCATTTTCATTTAAACACGAGTTTTTTCTGTTTCAAATACTAGAATTTTTAGACAAACACACTGTAGTGTATTACATTTGCATGTTTTACAGCGAGGTGCTGAAAATTCCTGAGAAAATACATCCATTTTCCTTTATGTGGCTTAAGTATGCGAGGAATCTTAAATAAGAATTGTTCGGGGTATTTCACGTGTGGTTTTGTATTTTTATATATGGAATAATTTCAAGTAGGTGCAGAATTATTTGAAGAACTTGAATAGTCTTTATGAATTTTTATTTTTGATGCAGGGGCGAATCGGGACGAAACTTTATTAGGGATTTTAACATTGACATAATTTAAGTAATTCAATTCTGTTGTATTGTAACTACAAAATTCACACAGAACTGAATTCGGCACAACACTACATGCCATAAATCACAGCATGTACATTGTACACTATCCATAAATATAGAATGTGCGGACCATTACACTGCATTCACTTTGTGGCCACTACCAAACCCCTACTATTGTTAGAGATTGTTCAGTAGGCATTTGGGGTGTAGGTATGCTAAACAGTCCGAAATTTTAGGGGTAGCACAGAGTGTGGAATCTCTGACCTCGACGCCATTATAAACTGCGGGGTAATTACGTAACACACTAACAGTAGGAATGGGTTTCATTTTGACAGTTCAACAACATTCATTGCGTTATATATGTTGTTGAGTAGATACATTTTTCGAACTTATGAAGCAATGGATTAGCAATAGGCTTCAAAATGATTCAGATTGTGATAGATGATAGTGGGTTATGTAATTAGGGTGCTGGTATAGTTAATACTCTACGCTACCTGAATAATTATGTATTTCCAGTGCTGCGGTATTTATTTTTATTAAATATCTTAGCATTATGCTGACATTATGCCTTTTTGGCCTCCCACAGGTCTTTTGTTCTATACTTGTTTATTGTTGTTTTTAATGTTAATTTTGTTAGTTTTAAATGCTCCTTTTAAACTTTTTGATTTTTATTTTCTGTGCGTGTTCCAAATAAAATATTTTTCTTTCTTTGTTTCTAATTACGAAGACCCTAATTAACAAGAAAGGAGCTTAGCCATTTAAGATAAAATCAGTTTTTTCCTAGTTATGCTTGCCACTAGAAGATAGCAATAGTGAAAAGTGTGTATAGAAAGATTAAATAATTGTTTATTTAATCTTTGTTGGATAGAATTACCATTTACGAAAGAAAGAAAATAAAGAAAATATGTTTATTTGCGGCTAACATAACGCAGAGAAAAACACGCTAATACAAAAAAGAACGAGTTGGGGGAAAATACGCGTCACATCCACGCAAAACGGCAATAGCTCAGCATAATGCTACGACCCTATGCAAGACAGAGCCCCAGCGCTGGTTTTCAGCGACAGCCGGCGTTGAAGTTCACGTCAACCAGTGCAACATACGAAAATTAAAAGTAAAAAAAAAATAAGGTACAAAATAAGAACGCCGTGCCTAGTTCTAAAATGTTTATATAAACATAATATTTATAAAGTGGTAACATTCTGGGCAACCACTCATGCGCCGAGCACAAACTCATGTGCTTAAGGCATATTTTGTTACATACGATATATGGTATGCTGGTGCTTACGCTTATGTATGTTGGATGTTGTGTAAGTGAATGTTGGATGTGGCAAAAGAGGCATGAAAGTAGAATTAATGCAGTGGAAATGCGTTAATAGCTGCTAATATACTATACATAAACCTGATAATATATACATAGATATATACATAATTATACACCCAATTAAACTCATCTAATACATTTTAATAATATTGAATTGCTTAAATTGCTGCTGCATTGAGAGAGGAAGAGGGCTACCTCTTCCTCTCTCCTAATTTTGCTGTGCCCGACAGGGTCCATATTGGTCTTTTACCTTGTTAGACCATCTATGTAATACATATGGAATGCAATAAAGAATTAAGTATTGAGTATTGCGTTCCTTGTGAAGCATGTACATAATTATTTTGTAACTGAATGAAAGACTAAGGAATGATGAGATAAGTCAACGTTGCGGTTTAAAAGATGTAGAGACAATTTTTTTGAAGAGGATGAATTTAAGGCGACTTTTAAAAGTCTTTACATGGCAGATTTAATTGGAAACGCCGGGATGTGACGCATTGTAAGGACACATATTTTATTGGTGTTTTTCTTCAGAATGGTCAGGCGCGTAGTACTCGCAACCAGCGTGCGCGTATGAACGTAAACGAAGCAAAAGAAGTATGTAAGGGTGGTAGCAGGTGGGGTTCTGTAGTTTCTGCCTATCCCCATGGTAAAAAGGTGTGAGTTTATGTATGTGTGTCTAAGACATAAGCAAAAAAAAAAATATTATGTTAAGACTGTTAGTTTTTAAATGATTTAAATAAAATATAACATTATCGATTATAAACGATTTAATTAAATAAATTTAAAAAATAATAATTTCTCAAGCGGCGTAAGTATAACAACCTTATCGGTAATTATATTTACGAGCCGTTTGGGGTTGAAACCCTCGGGCTGTGGGGTCCGAGTGCCCAAGTTTTGTTCAAGGAAATCTCCAAACGCCTGTTTGACACTTCCCGTGACCCAAGGGCTGGCTTTTACCTTGGCCAGAGGCTAAGCATTGCCTTACAACGTGACAATGCCGCCAGTCTCTTGGGTACATCACCAGTCGACAGCGATGCGGAGGAATTTTTCGACGCCATTTTTTAGTTGGTTAATAGTTTTAGTTAGGTTAGGTTATTATATTTTAATTGTAAATTCTATTGTAATTTAATGAAATAAAAATATCCTAACACATGAAAAAAAAAGTTTAGAAAATAAAATTAAATAAATAATAAAATAAATGACAGTTAGATTAAAATAAAGAGTTCAATTTTGCCTAATAGCCATTCCCAATTCCAATTAGTATTCCATTTTGTATCATAATTTAATTTACCCTTTCAGTTAAACCTCATTTTAACCAGACCTACCACAAAGACATATTCAGAACAAGTCTAACAGTCTAACAATACCGACATTGGCTTTCAACGCTATTGTTCTGCAATGAATGCGGGTAGTTCAGTAATTATAACGTTCAATTGTGTTTGACACACGCCTTTGTACTTCCGCTGCAGTGTTAATTATATTGCACGATATTGCTGATAACAGAGTTGTTATTGGTAAAGTGATAATAGTTGGTGTGGCGTTTAATAAATAAGTTATGCTTGCTGTGCTGGGGGTTGATCAAAACATAGAGATTTGTCTTTTATTTCTGTTTAATTAAAATGTATTATAATCTTCCGGAATAAAATCTCAAAATGATGGTGAAAACCGTAAAAAAATCCATTGCATAGTTTAGAAGAAAAACGTGGTCACACAGACAGAAACGAAAAGAGATTTGATTTTATAAAATATTTGGTTAAAGATGTCGTCCAATCGTAGAAATGGTCATATCGTGATCTGCTTGGTCATTTCTCGACTCACCGCCAATTCATTCTTTGACCATCTAACATCCGCCATATCGTTCAACGCTCAACGTTTGACGATTTGCCCAGCGATGCTGGGGCGTATCGACCCAGATAAGCGTAAAAATCATAATAATAAAAGGTTGCGTAAGATTAAAGGTATGGATTCTGTTATGCGTTATTTGTTATCCAGTGACCGCCTCTGTCTGCGCATAAGTAACTTGTAAGGGGAAAATTCTCATTTATTTAGCTAAAGTCAAAAAGTCAGGTTCTCCAACAGACACAATTAATTAATGCAATGTGTCGGCTCTCCTTTTCTACAGTGGGTAGCAGTGGGTATTAGTGTATGTATTTTGTCTACAATTTTTTTTTGTATGGTGCTGAATAAACAATTTTTCTTTCTTTCTTTCCTTAAATATGTTGTCTTATTTAAGGGTGTGTTATAGACCATTGAACTGAAAACCTTTCTCCATGGGAATCATATCGTAATTGCGAAAAAATTATCAGCTGCCCCATATAAACTTCAATACCTACTCGACCCAAATGCAGGAAGGTCGACTTTTGGAAAACCTCGTGGGTACTCATACGCATGTCCGTAGGGGGGGAAGGTTTTTATTTATAGCCTGTTTCCTTGGCTTTCTTAGCCGTCTCAATCCTGGAAATCTCATCTACATCCGCATAAAAAAATGTTTTACACTGTTTTTATTTACATCACCGATCAACATACATACGTGGTTATTAGTGTCTTACGGAACATACTTTGTGCTGGCGAATCCGACCTCGAAAATTTTACTCCTCGGATATGTTAAGAAATGAGGTTAGGTTGTTGACTTATGCAGAAAAGCTTGAATCATGAAAATAAAGCGCGAGCGAAGCGGGCTCGAAAATTTTAGTACCCTGCTTTAAAAGGTTATAACGCAACCAACGTAATAACGTAAGTGGTTAGACGTGTTGTCGCGCGGCTAGTGATGTTAACGAAATATCTGTCAAAACCGATTGATTGATCAGTTTTATGTCCATGGGTATGCTTTGCACACGCTATTTACCTCTCATGGGTGCTGGAGTCCCCGAGCACACACGGAGTCGGCGCCCCAGTCCTAATGTATGGGACCGCTAATATTTTTTCGCGATAAGGATATATTGGTACCATGGAGAAAGATCTTCAAGTTGTTTGTTGTTTTCCTTAAATGCTACCACACGTTTCTGATACACGCTGTATTATAACCGAAGTTTAAGATAACCAGTAATTAATTTAATATTACTGCAACAAACTGAAGTAGCATCTTAATTAATTTTAATCAAGAACCGCGAATAACAAACGACTTAACTTTAATAATCAAATTAAGAGATACTCCTGTTAATTATGAAAACTTGTTCGTTAATGAAGTAGGAGTTTGTGAGTTGGTGTAAGAATGTTTTAGTCGGAATTTTATGGTGTTCATTGGCAAGCGTCATAATATTTATTAATGTCTTTGCCCACCCTTTTCCCAACTGTTGAGGTCAGCTTCCAATCTAACCGGATGCAGCTGAATACCAGTGTTTTACATGGAGCGACTGCCTATCTGACCTCCACAACAGTTACTGGGGAGCACGATACCCTTAGCAAGACTGGTTGTTAGACTTTCGGGCGTCTGAATGCCAGGTTACGACTGTCAAAGATCTGCTTTCAAAGGCACAGACGGTATGTAATGGATGGTCACCCATCCAAGGACCGACCTCAGCAAGTGTTGCTTAACCTTGAAGATTGACCCGTGCGGGTGTTATTATTTAGCCACGAGCCCATTGTATAATAATATTAACTTAATATTAGTTTCATAAGGTACGCAAAGCTTTTGAAATAGTTTGTAACTCACGTAAACCTTTTTAGAAATTATTTAAACTCGTAGTAGTGAGATAGCACCTCTCAATTCTCACAACATATGAGACTAGTTTTCAATAAAAGGTTCAATTTACTGAACCCTTTTCTAATTTATTCTGAAGCCGATATCCAAATCAACATAATTAACAAGAACTTAATGTTGTTTGGGTTATCCTGTAAAATATAAATTAATTACACGAAATGGATTAGCATTGATGTAATGAGCCGTCGCAGCGGTATTTAATCATGATTGTTGCCTATAAATTGTTGACCGTGATAGGAGTTGTGCGATTGTCGACGTCAGGTACTCAAAAAATTCTATTAGGAAATTTCCAATAGGTATTACAACCCGGAGTTTACATAAGCATAACCAGCCTATAATGTTCCCACTGCTGAGACACAGGCGTCCTCTTTGTGAGAGGGAGTGGGCCGTACTCCACCACGCGGGCCCAGTGCGGATTGGTAGATGTCACATGTCTTCAAATTTTTGGTTCTAGGACATGCCGGTTTCCTCACGATGTTTTCCGTCACCGTTTTGAGAGCAGCGATTATATAATAATTTACACAAATTAAACCGCCTGGCTACCACTCGTAAGTCGCGGCCGTTTATTGGGCCATCAATGCTGAACAACCCGGAGTTTTACTATGTACTTATTAATGCCTATATTGTGCTTATCACATTAGGTTGTGTACCAAGTGGGATAGCTATAAATAACCCTACCCATCCCTTTCGGGTAATACAGGTGTAGTGATAAACGTAAAAACCTGACACAAGTTTCCTAAACAGCAAACAAACAGTAATTGAAAACGATGTATAACCTGCGGGGTAATTACGTAACACACTAACAGTAGGAATGGGTTTCATTTTGACAGTTCAACAACATTCATTGCGTTATTTACGTTGTTGAGCTGATACATTTTTCGAACATATGAAGCAATGGATTAGCAATAGGCTTCAAAATGATTCAGATTGTGATAGATAGTGTGTTACGTAATTAGGGTGCTGTAATACTTTAAACGGATAATCTGTGGCAAACTAATCCGTTTCCGGACTAATTTACATCAGCCGTTAAAACTGCCCGGAGTTGTTCACCCTTACTAATTTAATTTGGGGTTCAAACACACTGAAATACGTATCAAGTTGTTACTGTTAATTAACATATTGCGACGAGTTTTATCGACTGTTTCAAACTGTGAAAATTTGCCGAAAAACTTGTGTAGGTCGTGCTGAGTAGATTTGATTTCAGTACCTATGGAAACTGAATTATGCGTAAAACCAATAATAAAGAAAGAAAATACGTTTATTTGCGGTAAAGCATGACGCAAAGGAAACACATCATTTATTTACCAAAAGAGTTAACCTTAGCGTAATACCTTAAAATTATTAAAAAAAAACAGGAGTCATCATGTTATCGATTGGCGGCGCCGTATCATCGTGCAATTATGCGTGAAGATAAAGAGAACATTAGGACGTTTCAGCGGAAAAAGACTAAGAAAGAAGACACCTCGATACAGGGTGGCAGGGACATCGACGCATAACATGTGGCAGTTAATAGCTACGGATTCAGTACATGATTCTGAACCGCATTAAAATAATTTGAAGGTTATAAAAAAAAAAATTGCTACGGCGAGCGAAGCGAGCCCTTTTTTTACTAGAATGAGCAGAGCACGCATTATCACACGATAAGTGCACTTCAAAAGACGGGCTCGCTTCACTTGCTAGTTTAAACAGCTTCTTAAGACCAGCAAGCAAAGTGAGCCCATCTTCGACAGGAGTGAGCCCAGCGTACTTACACATAACTAGCGAACGAAGCGAGCTCTATCACAAGTGTAGCGCTCGCACAGTTTCGTGCCGAACGAGCGAAGCGAGCCCAATGACGCCACGACTGAGCAGAGCGCGCTTACTCAAACAATGAGTGAGCGAAACGAAAATGGCTTAAGAGAGACAGAGACCCAGTTTTATCGTAAAATGTAGTCCAAACCATTATGTATGTTTGTACAAGAAAGTTAACAACTATGTAACGGTCCCGATGATACACATCAAAAATGCCTAGGGATCACGATATTTAAAAAATATATTTTATTGCCTTATTGAAATTAAATTGAAATGTCTATTTAGTTTTATTCAATCAAATGTTTTAGTACGTGTAGATCGACGAAGTACTCTCTGCTTTTGCATTAGTAAAGACTTCGCATTTTTGCTTATGCTGGATTTTTCACCGTAGTTAATCCTGATATTAAAATCTGATAAAAGATGAAAATAAAAGTTTTTAACGGTTTTTATTGCGTAAAATAGTCTGTATTTCCACAGTTAATGCGTATAACACCATCGCAGTGATTCGGCATACTCAATATCTATATGAGTTCATCCAAATCACGATGTGGAATAGCCGCCTACGTCCGTTGTAACAGGCGAAAAAGATTTTCTGGTAAGTGTACGGCATCCTTATTTAACAGAGCTCATCTTTGAACCATATCGCATGCGTGCTCAATGGGATTCAAGTCTGGCCATTGAGCAGGCCATGGTAGGACGTTGATATTAGCTGCGGGAAGTGTGTTTGCAACGACTGTAGCAGTGTGTGGACGGGCATTGTCATGCATAAGCAGAACTGAAGCACCAAATTGGGTCCACAAAGGAATGACAACATCTGATACAATCGTTACAGCGTAAGTCTGTGCCTCTGATCCAAATCAGTTCGGTTGTTCCGCCGATCCAAATATCCGCCCATATCATGATTGTTCCAGCACTGTATGTATGGACTTCCTGGCATGATTTTAAACGTCGTTAGCGTCCAAGGGTCCTCCAATACCGTGTACGTCTGGTATCTGGCCTCATAACAAATCGAGATTCGTCACAAAACGCCGCTCTTCTGCTCCAAATTTCTGTGTTCACAAGCCCAATGTAAACGGGCTCTGCGATTGCGGAGCTCAATAGGTAGTATACGTAGCTGCTTTTGGGAACGGAGATTGACTTCAAGCAAGCGATTTCTTATGGTTTGGTCCTGAAGAGCTATGAAGCCTCGTAAACAATATCATCGCGGTCAGTGTACCATTTATGCGCAGAGTGTTATAAGTCGACTTTGGACACGTTACCGCATCACTGGCAGCGTGGCAGAGTGACATGGAGGACGAGCTCACATCACCACACGCAGACAAGATCGTCACATACAAATGTCTACAATTTAAATACTCACCAAAAAGACTAAGTACGAAGTAAAATATATTAAATTCAAATAAAAAAAACCCACTCTATACCGAGGTGCTTAAAGAACAACGTTTTAAGATCCAAAATAATTATATACGCATCAGAATAATTGTTCGTGTTGTATTTATATTCTTTTTGCCTACCAAAATTGATAAATGCTCACCAAATCGTGTTTATGTTGCTCACTAAAAATAAGTTTGCTTCAAAATGCAAGGGTGGTATAGGATGCAAGAGCGAGCGAAGCGAGCTCGGGATTTGGAGCACCCCGATTCGGACAGGTTAGGTTAGAGGACCCTTCGTGGTTATTTTTTTTTAAACCAACCAGAAGTAGGAGCCCCGCCAAGCGGGGCTCCGTCAACTGCGCCTTATAAATGAAAAAGGAAAATAGGTTCATTTCTACAATACTTTATGAAACACAATTTGAACGCAATTTGTGAGCATTTATCCATTCTGGTGGACACAATTTGGTGAGTATTTCGAATTTTTTGGTAGTAAAATAGGTACTTTACTGTTAGGCGTTTAAACACAAGCCCATACAAATTATTTCTCGACGAAATCGTACAATGACCGCGATGATGTCAGTTACGCGGCTTCATAGCTCTTCAGGGATTTTAATAAGCGATCAAACCGTAAGAAACGAATTTCCCAATCGGCGTAAAATGCCATCTCGCGTGTACTGGCAAAACCTCCTAACAAAATATTTGACTATTTATCCCATTAAACGCTAATATAAATAATTACTATGTTATTTGTGCTGAAATTTTCTAAAAATAAATAGAAGTGTTGGTACTTCGTCGTTGATATGTCAAATAACCACAGTTTGCCTTCCAATACGTCCTTAAAAATACTGATTCCAAGCTACATTTGTTATGTGTTCGTGATTTTAGAAGCACGATGATATAATTTTATAGCACAGTTCTGAAAATAAAACGGTTAATTAAATCATCACACAATTATCAATTATTTGCCTTCCTAGCAACGAAACCAATTGAAACCATGAAATGTAATTAAAACGTTCATTCCGCTATATTTCAATCGATTTGAAACCAATTAACAGTGAATTCTGCTATCGAGTGGATCGGGAATATTTTAAACTGACTGTGCCCGTGACTCCGTTCGCGTGCTTGTCGGAATACAATAATGTATCGCTTGGAGAAGGTGTAGATACCAATTAGATTTATTCACAAATTGACAGAGCTGTATATAAAAAAAATTGTTTATGGTAATTTAAGTAGGCAATGTTAAATCCCTATTGAAATAAATTTGCTTATCGTCATAAAAATCTTGTCGCCAAATAAATTTTATGTAGTTTTTTTTTACATCAAATGATGTAATGAATAGTTTAGAATTCACGAACGTGTTTTTTATCGCGGGACGCACGATAAAGACTTTCTGTGACAGACTAAAATCCACGCGGGCTAGGCCGCGAGCAAAAGCTAGTATAAGTATATTTTGTTAGAAAATCACAAAGAAAAAAAAGATAGTCACCTACTAAGTACCTGTCAAGAAAGTTATGCTCGCCACGCTTCAATAAATAAAGAAATACCTACATCACATATTAGTATGTAAATAAATAAAAACAAAATATTGTTATTTTTATAGGCTTTTCTTACCCACTGAGTTGGTAATTTAAAATTTCTGGTTTCGGTGTTGATGTATTCAAACATCCATACAATGGACAATACTGTCGATAACTTCGTGCCATATTTCACGTAAATAAATGTGCGGGAGCGTCTTGCATCGTCCGCGTCCTTACGTAACTGCGGCGCGCGCTCGACTGTTGAATACTGGTGTTCACTGAGATTTCGAAGCGCGTCGTTTCGTCCGATTTGTATGAAGACGTAATACTGTTTACTTTACTATACTGTGGTGTACAGTCAGCAAAAGCGATAAGTTTGACCGATGAACGTTTTCGAATAAAATAAAATGAAATTAATAGAAAACAAACTGGTCATTTATCAAATTAAATTTCATTCGAAAACATTTATCGGTTTCTTACTAAACTTCAACTATATCTGGCGACCCTGGATACTTATCTCTTTTGCTGACTGTACGTCAGGGATTATTTTTTGTGATGACCGGTAGATTAATATTTGTTACATGTAACAAATATTAGTTTAATTTGTGACTAATTATCTCACTGTTTTTATTATTGTTAAAGGGTAAACCCTTCACTCACTTGAAACTAAAGTTTTATGCAGTTATTACCATTTTTAACAATGAATTTTTCATTAAAAGCAATTATTTTCGAGTAGCAAAATGATATGGCGAAGCATCGCGGTCGTTTCATGAATAGTTAAAAAAGTTTAAAGGTTATAAGGTCGTAACAAACTTACCTGGATTTTTTTTTACAAGTCATATATTACTCATGAACTATCCTTACCAACTGCCCCCTTGGTCTCGTGGTCACAAGCGCGACTGCTGAACGTCCTGGGTTCGATTCCCGCGTCGGGCAAAGTGTTATTGGGTTTTTCCATTAGAAATTTCTCAGTCCGGATTTTGGAAGTAGGCGGTGTGATACCCTCGTCCCTCGGAAAGCACTTAAATCCGTTAGTTCTGCACCTGATCTGTCCCCGGTCTTGTCTGATTGCCATCCCATCGGACTATGAGTGTTAATGAAGATGTAGTACACCTGCGTTTGAGCACACACATTTGTACTATAATATCTCCTGCGTAGGTACAGTTCGCACAAAACTTTATGATGTAGGGTTATATGAAATAAAACATTTTGATTTGATTTGATGAGCCCTCTGAACGTAGGCCCGATAGCGAAACCGCGCACGGTACAGCTGAGTGAGAGTCAGAGAGTTCCCTCGGACACCTCTATTATGCATACTGCGCAGACACTCGCGTGCAACTTCCGAGAGCTCATAAAGTTTTGCGCGAACTGTATTTGGCTAATCTCCGTTGAGAATGGCCGCCCTGACTGAAACTCGGTTGGGAAGATAGTATCAAACCAACACTCGGGGACTGCCGCGGTAAAGCTATTGCATAGCATTTTTTATCAACTTATGCAATTATAATTATTTTTTTATTTTTTATTTATGCAGTATTTTTTTTTCTTTGATATTAATTCAAGTACAGTCGTACCATATACATACACCGTTAAGCGAACGCTCGGCTGAGCTACATGGTAGGCAGAGTGGGGGGTGTTAGGTTTTATTTTCGTTACGGAATTTCTTGATTCGGTCGCCGCGCTCAAAGCCCGCGATAAAAGCTATGCGTTAGCTTAAAATAGAAATAAAAATAAAAAATCCCAAAAAACTTGGTGTTCATATTCATGGATACTACTTAGCAAAAGTTGGTCAGGGCATTTTATTTGGACCTTATAAACTCTCATTTATTTAGCTTAAGTTAATGAGTCAGGCTCTCGAACAGACACAATAAATTAATGCACCGTGTCGGCTCCCCGTTTCTATAATAACCGAAGTTTAAGATAACCAGTAATTAATTTAACATTATTGCAACAAACTTGAGGTAGCATCTTAATCAGTTTTAATCAAGAACCGCGCATTACAAACGACTCAACTTTGATAAACAAATTAAGAGATACTCCAGCGGGGTAATTGCGTAATACTCTAACAGTAACAATGGCTTTCATTTTGACAGTTCAACAACATTCATTACGTTATTTACGTTGTTGAGCAGACAAATTTTTCGAACATATGAAGCAATGGATTAGCAGTAACTTTCAAAATGATTCAGATTGTGATTAATAGTGTGTTACGCAATTAGGGTACTATTAATTATGAAAGCTTGTTCGTTAGTGAAGTATGAGTTTGTGAGTTAGAGTAAGAATATTTTAGTCTGATTTTAATGTAAGTGTTCATTGGTAGTGAAAGCACTATATTTGACGGCACGGTTGGCGCAGTGGTTAAGCGATTAACTGCTGCGCTGCGTGTCGCGGGTTCGATTCCCGCACGGAACAAATATTTGTATGACCTACAAGTAGTTGTTCCGGGTCTGGCTGTTTGTGTATGTGAGTTAAATGTTTGTAAACGCACCCACAATAGGTACAGGAGAAATTCCTAGTTTGGGGCAAAGTTTAAAAAAAAAAATATATATAATAATAATAATACCATTTATGTACACATGTACACACATCTACACCTAGGTACATATCAAAGTCGCTTTTTCTGTCTGCCTGGTGACCACGTTGTTCTTCTAAACTACACAACTGACTTTGATCCGGTTTTCACCATCATTTAGAATTAGATCATTTATTCCGGAAAGTTTATGTGTATAATACGTTACTATTAAACTTAGGTAAATTGAATAAAGAAACATCGATGTTTTGTCAAGTCGTAAAACGGTGTGAAGCAGGGGCGGGTCACTAGTACCTAATAATATTAACGTAAGGCCCGTTGTTTGATCAGTAGTCAAACATACTAATAGTTAAAATACGTTAGCTAAACTAACAATTTGTTAAAATTTACAGAAGTATGTTGTTTGACAAATGGTTAAGCTAACTACAGTTAAAAAAATTGTTAATTTGCTATAAAAGTTTGCGCAGAAAGAGTAGTTAAACTTTGACAGCTTCTGACTATTGTCAAGTGACTAATTGTTAAATTGACTAATTGTCATGTTTAACTATGTATCAGACAACGGGCCCTTAATGTTGATTAGGTAATCAAAGCTATTGAGATAGTCTTTTGTAACTCACGTTAACTTTTTAAGAAACGTCAAAGTCAAATAATTAAATAAAAAATAAAAAATGTAAATGTGTGTGGGGGTGTGTGTGTGTATGAAATAAATTAATAAATGTATTTTCTTTCTTTTCTTTTCTAAATATAAAAAAATATATATTCTAATTTATTATCTCCTTTATTTAGAAAGAATTGAAAGAAAATACGTTTATTTAATTATTTAATTTCATACATACAAATTATATTTTTAAATATTAGAATATAAAAATATAAAAAATAGTTGCCTACCGGTATCGGGAACAGGGTCCAAGCAACCGGGACAGGGCTCCAGAGAGAGGAACCTCTTAACAATACGAGCCGTGTCCGGAAGTGTCGCTTATTATGTATTATTATTATTATAAATAAATTATTTAAACTCGAAGTAGTGACGTAGCAATAATTGGCTCGTAGTTTTTACGACGTACATAATAACGAGTATTCTATTCTATTCTATCACCTCTTACTTTTTAACATAAATAAGATGAGTTTTCGTAAAATCAGATCAATTTAATTTAAAAAAAAAAGAAGTTTTTTTTAGGGATTAACGACAGCTGATAGTGTTGTTACTTGAAGTATGAGTTGAGAAAATATGTTTTATCGTGTATAGATATCGATACTAATCACGTCTGTGAAGTTTACACAAAAAAATCAGATTGACTGATATTTCAAGTAAATATACTAATTGCGGTCGATGACCCCATGAAAAAAATCATTAAAATAATTTATTTTTTGTTTTATCATGTTTAGATATCGATACCCATCACGTCTGCGGAGTTTTGCTAGCTAATTTAATTTGACCCTGTATATTTGTGTCTGCTAAGCCTGAAATCCAGCGTGATAATTACGTAACACACTTACAGTAGGAATGTGTTTCATTTTGACAGTTCAACAACATTCATTGCGTTATTTAAGTTGTTGAACAGACATATTTTTCGAACATAAGAAGCAATGGATTAGCAATAGGTTTCAAAATGATTCAGATTGTGATAGATAGTGTGTTACGTAATTAGGGTGCTGATTTCTTTTTCGAATTCGATTCGAGCAGTGTTATTCAGAAATTCGCAGTAGCGATCTTTAGTCTCGTCCCGGCTAATAGAAATTGACTCGCCACCTACCACACCTACTTACCATAACTACCGATGTGGGTGTAATTAACACCTCCGTCTAAAACTCGAGTAATACAAGCGTGATTTTCTAACTTAGAGACCAGACAAAAGTTTCCTAACCAGCAAACAAGCAGAAATTGAAGCCGATTTATAACAAGTAATCCTTTAGACGGTTAAATCCGTGGAAAACTAATCTCTTTCCGGACTAATTTACATCAGCCGTTAAAACTGCCGAGGGTTGTTCACCCATATTAATTTAATTTGGGGTTCAAACACACTGAAATACGTATAAAGTTGTTACTGTTAATTAACATATTTCGTCAAGTTTTATCGCGTGAGAGCTGTGAGAATGATTACTTTTGTAAAGTAGTGAAAGAGAGGGCCACCTCCCAAGAGAATTTAGAATGATCAGCCTATAATGTTCCCGGGAACTGATGGGACATAGGTCTCCTCTATGTGAGAAGGGAAGAGGATTTATCATTCTTATAACGGATTGCTTTTCATTATGGATGTCAAAAACTGTTTGAGTAGTTTTAGCTCAAGATATTCCGTATTTGCTCTAGGAATTACTACTTGTGGAGATTGTCCTTAAGAGTAGGTTTAATTTAGGTATAAAAAATGTAAGTAGGAGTGATCTATACATACTATAAAGTGAAGACGCTTCTAGTGTTTGTCTGTGTGACCACGTCATTCCTTCGAAAAGGATTCCGATGCGGTTTTACCATTATTCCGGAAGGTTTATAAATGTGTATAATACATTATTATTAAACTAACATTTAATAAAGAAAACTCGATGTCAAGTCGTAAAAACCGTGGGAAGTAGGGGCGGGTCGCTAGTACCTACCAAATAATAAGCTTGTGAAGCATATGGCAGTACCTTCAAACTGGGTGAATAGGAATGCAGGGGTGAATCGAGACGAATCTTTAAAAGGGATTTTAACATTGAAATAACATAGTTTGTTGCCAAAAAGGACTCTAATGTGTTAACTGTATTATAATTAACGATTAAGTGTACTTGTTGGCAATAAACTATATTATATCAATGTTAAAATCCCTTTTAAAGATTCGTCTCGATTCAACCCTGCATTCCTATTCACCCCGTTTGACGGTAATTAAAGTTTAAACGGTCAACTCGACAAAAATTGATCCTTTCGTATGAATTTTTAATCTTTCACTGTTTTAACTTTCGTAAGAATCTGTACATTTCCTTATAAATCCTTTAGTACTTTTTTCCTTTTAAAAAACCCTTCCCATCATTTATTAAACCACTAACATTTCTCTTCGCGAAAAAAGTTGGTACTATAACGATTAAACTAAACCCGCACCTTCTTTTTTGCAAGGCCACAAAATAAAACGGTTGAGATAAACCGTCTCTCATCGCGGAAGGCGTTACTTTCAACCCCCAACAATCTCTATAACCCTATTTCACCCCTAAAACTCTATTGCACCCCCTAAAGTCGTTACAGAGTGAAGCGTCAGCCTTCCTATTGCTTACACAAATAACTGTGGTTTCTGGGCTAAGAAAGATGTTTATTGATGTAATTTGTGGTATCTTGAGGCAACCAGATATTCTGTATTTAAAGCATTTAGGGCTTTTAGAATTTAAGGGTTCGGAGGGGCTCGTGGCTGAATAATAACAGCAGCACGGGTCGATCGAAGGTTTTAGCTACGCTTGCCGCAGTTGGTTCGTGGATGGGTGACGACCCATTACATATCGAGTCTCCTGTGTGCCTCGGAAAGCACATTAAGCTGTTGGTCCCGGCTGTCGTTTGTTGATCTTTGACAGTCGTTAGGGGGAGGGGGGTTGGAGTCGTTAGTCCCCAAAACTCTGATAATCAGTCTTACCAAGGAGTATCGTGTTACCCAGTCTCTGGGTTGTCGAGGTCAGATAGGCAGTTACTCCATGTAAAATACTGGTATTCAGCTGCATCCGGTTAGACTGGAAGCTGACCCCAACATACTCGGAAAAAGGCCAGGCAGATTGATTGAGAATTTAAGGGTGCAAACCTGTGTAGAATGTTTAAATAGTGAGTTGTGAGATTTCCTGGTAGGTTGTAAATTAGAGGTCAGAAAGTGTAGAAAACACTTCAAGATAAAAGGAGCGTAGGCATGTAAGTACCTTTTTGGAAGAACTTTTAAGAACTTCGTTAAAACCTTTTTGTTTTTCAAACTCAAACTCAAAGCATTTGTTTCAAATAAACCAATTACAGGCACTTTTGAATTGTCAAGGGATCGGTCGGTCAGAAAGATGAAGCTAGTTGCCCATTCCAAAGAGTAGTAGGTACCTATGGAGAAGAACGGGCATGTAACTCCACGGACACTCTTTTAAATCAAAATACTTTCACTTTGGCATAGTTCAAATAGGAATTCTCTCATAGGAGTTACGACAGTTTCCCTGTTAACTTTTTAAACTTAAAATAAACTATATAAACCTTCAAAATACTGATTATAAGCTACTTAACCTGCTATTGTAATGTTGGTACGAATATTTCATAGTTATGAGAACGGACGATGATGAAATTTTATAGCACAATTTTGAAAATGAAACGGTTAATTAAATCATTACACAATAAAGGAAATTATCAATTATTTGCTTTCCTAGCAACGAAACCAATTGAAACCATGCTATTATGCTATTGTAACGTTGGTACGAATATTTAATAGTTTTGAGAGCGGACGATAATATAATTTTATAGCACAATTTTGAAAATGAAACGGTTAATTAAATCATTACACAATAAAGGAAATGATCAATTATTTGCTTTGCTAGCAACGAAACCAATTGAAACCATAAAATGTTGTTAAAACGTTTCGTTACAGTTCAATTGAATTGATACCAATTAACATTGGATTCAGCTATCGAGCGGACCGGTAATATTTAAAATATTCAAATGTTGTTAATTGACCCCTGACTACATGTTTTCAATAAAACTGGGAAACCATTCGGGCTTATTTTCACGTTGTATTAAAATAATTTCGTGAAGTTTCTCATTACGTATTAAAATTGTTAACATCCCTGATAAGACTGCTAGATGATTTCCGATGACTTTGTTTATATTCCGGTCGCGCGCACTTAATCTTAACCAGATTTTTAATCAAAGAATTTTCATTCTGATCATTTGATCTTAGGTAAGGCCGTCTGAACTCTGCGATGATCTGATTTTCCTTATCGTGTTTCAGAGAATACAGCTTGCAGCTTTTACAGTTTTAGCCATTTATTTTCCAACTTTCGTGCTGAATGTTATTAAAAACAATAAAGGCCTAATTCAGAGCTCACGCAGTCTACACAAATATTGTGGAGTTGCCACCAAAACTATAAACACCAACATAATATTATACTTCTTTTTACTCTAAAATGCAATAACTTTATCCACAAATGCGGCGAAAACAATCTTATCCCCATTAAAAAAAAAACCACGGTATTATTTACCAGCTCGCGTGACAGTGCGCAATTCACTGCAGTATTTTCCAAATAAAATGTTTGGCAAAACTACAGTTTTCTGCATGGATACATCGCGAAATGAAACAATGTGCATTACCTACTACTCATGCCCCTGCTTAGGGGGGCACTTTGTGCAATCGATACCTAAAACTCTAGTGGTTTGTGGAAAACGAAAAATAACTATAAACGTATTTTTTTCCTTTCTTTTCTATATACGGAGTGGTTAAATAATGGTTGATGGTTAGCTGGATGGTGCTGATCCACACGTCATGTCCGTGAACGGGAGCCGTCGGTTGAGTCTGGTCATCTCTTAACTGCCACGGCTTATTTTTAATATTAAATTTTGAATTGTTGCTTAATTTTTTAAATTACATTGCTCTCACATATAGAAACAACATGAATAATGTACCCAGGATTTTGTAATATCTTGATTTAAAAGAGTGTCCTTGGAGTTTCTTGCCCGTGCTGCTCCATAGAAATCTACGTTTTGTAATGGGCAACTAGCTTCAATTTTCTGACTAACTGACCGACTCTTTGACAAATTAAAACGTGCATGTAAATAGTTTAATTGAAATAAATGGTTTGAGTTTGAGTTTGTGTTTGAGTTTTATAGCTAGTTTTATACCTAAGCAAATGTATTTGGCGTAAAATCTATAGGATTCACGCCAATTCATACATACGCCTTGAACATAAACGAAGCAAAAAGGAGTATGTAACGATCGCAGCAGGTGGCGTTCTGTAAGAAGAAAAGAAACGAAAGAAAGAAAGAAAAGTAGGTTTATTTGTTACAGAAACACGTGCATACAAAAAAGATAATTAGCTCTGGCAACAATGTAAAATAAAAATAAACAAACAAATAAAAAAAAAAAAAAAATTATAATAAAAATTTATTTTGGAACAATAAACACACGAATAGGTACAAAAAGTAAAACGATGATAGCGGCAAAAGTATAAACTGTAGCGCAGCTAACAACGCCCTTCTCCAGATACAGAAAGGAATGATGTTCAATGCTAAAGTGCAAAAAGATCAAAAAAAAATTGAAAAATGCAAATAGATCTATAATCACGAGCACAAAACAGAAATAGTCGATAGCTGCACGTCATGACTGTGACAAGAAGGCTTCCAGTCAGCAAGATGCTTGGTAGGTAGTTTCTCCCTCCCCCATGGGAAAAAGGCTTGAGTTTATGTAAGTAATGTGTCAATAAGATGATTTTAATATTTTTGTGTTCTTACAACCAACAGGACAACCAAAGAATCGATATTGCTTATCATAAAAAAGCGTGTTAATAAGAATTGAAAATTTAACCACCATCCATAAACTAACTTAGAAATTTAACTGAAACCCTAAACTTCTTCTTGAACTTCGTGCCGCTGGCACGACTTTTCTCAAATTTTGTTGGCCCAAAACTTCGCCACTTCTACGGCGTCATCGGTGGCAGCGCAGAGGTCACTTTGACTGCAAGTTTTGGGACACAGAGGGCAAGATAGAAGGTGGAGCATAGTTTGCGACATAGCTCCACATCCACATATAGCTGCCGTTTCATCGAGGTAGCCCCACTTAACCCTAAACTAAAAAGTACAAATCAAACCTTAAACTTATTCTATTGTCTTATTAGAGAAATCTGTACCTGGTATTTGGAACAAGTATTGGAGCCTAACGGAATTTTTTATGAGCAATATGCCAGTAAAACTTAAAACTAAGGCCATGTCGAGCTGCCTATTATCGTTTCTAACTTATGCTTGCCAGACTAGAAAATACACAGGCAAAATAAGTAGAAAAATTACCACTCGTCAACGGGGCCCAGAACGAAGCATGCTCAAAATTAGAAAAATTCAAAAAATAATACATTTAAAAATAAGAAGCTTATCTAAAGCTATCGATGCCTTATACTATGCTCAAAAAATGAAATGGAAATGGCCGGGGCATGTGTCAAGACTGTCAGACGAGAGGTGGACCATAAGGGCGACACGGTGGAGAGGTTCAAGTGCGAAATGCGACAGAGGAAGACCGCTTACGAGATGGGCAGACGACATCAGTAAAACGGCTGGCCCAAGCAATCCTGCTTGCAAGCAATCCATCCTCTATCTTGGGCTATTTGTATCCACAAATAGCAAAAGATAGAGGATGGAACTCTTTGAAGGAGGCCTTCACCTTGCGGAGGGGTTCTTGCAAATATTACATAAAGATTAGTTCACTTTTTTTAGTGCATGAAATAAAAAGCTTTTTTATTTATTTATTTATTAGGGAAACCTATAATAATCTACAATTGCAACTAGAATCAATTCTATTTTTTTGTAAATTTTGACGTTCAAAAGTGCTTTTATGTGCCTATTTGAAATAAATGATTTGACTTTGACTTTGATTTCTATCAGGCTATCGCCTTTGCAGAGCATGAGGTCCTGGGTTCAATTTCAGAGTCGAGCAATGTGTTATTGGGTTTTCCTATCCGAAATTTCTTAGTGGCAGCCCGGAGTCTGGATTTGTGCCCGGTTGATGGCAATAAGCACGCCCCCTATTACATGGGACTTAAACATAACTGGCGAAATGTGGGTGTACTATAGGTGCACCTCTGCCTAACCCTTCGGGGAATACAGGCGTGATATTAAGCTATCAGACTATATTTTCCAAATATTATCCTCACAAAACAGTAATCTGTGGTTATTCTTTTGACATCACAGAAATACATTGACTCTTCACGTGACCAGAGGGCTGGCCTATTTTTTGGCCAAAGAATCAGTATCGCCATACAACGTGGCAATGCTGCCAGCCTTTTGGGCACTTTTCCTGTCGACAGCGATGCGGATGAATTTTTTGATGCCCTATGATTCTTTTCCTTCTTTCTTTTTTATTTTTATTTATTGTTATTTAGTTGTACATACTATTAATATTATTTGTAGATTATGTAAGATATATATTATGTAAATAATACATAGAAAAATATTCCTTGAATAAAGTACACTTATTTTATTCTATCAACGACAATGCATGCATACTACACAACACACAAAGACGAGTACATGCACAGCTTAATTAAACGAATGCAATTAATTTTTCCTCTCTCTTATTAAACTTTGTGCTGCAAAATTGTCTGGTGGGTAGACTGGGTAGGTATATTCCATACAAAGGTATTGTGGAACCACGTCAAATTAAAACGCTCAACTTTCTATGTTTATGAGACATTTAGTCGCAAGCCCCATTGTTAGCGGAGCGGGAGCGATTTCAGAAAAAGTTTAAAGTGATTCACGGTGATCATTCCAAAAAGAATGGAGAGGTTTGCCACCTGCCTGGCCCACTTATATTTAAGCTATTTTACTAATTTCAACCCTTTATTAGTGGGTTTTGTTGACACGATTTTAATTCAGTTTTGTTACAGACGGCACGGTTGGCGCAATGGTTAAGCGATTGACTGCATTCGATTCCCGCACGGAACAAATATTTGTATGACCTACAAGTAGTTGTTCCGGGTCTGGCTGTTTATGTGTGTGAGTTTGAATGTTTGTAAGCGCACCCACAATACAGGAGAAATTCCTAGTGTGGGGCAACGTTTTAAAAAAAAAAGAAAGAAAGAAAAGTTGTAATGGCAATCATGTCATTTGGTTTAATGAAATAGGTTTTTAATTTTACTATTTATTTATCTTTCACATTAATTCTTCACAGGCATAGGTAGATGAAAATATCGCGCTGAGGTTTCTACGTTTGTTACTGTGACTAAAGTACATAAATTCTTCAATTGTTACCGGGCCCAAATTATTTGTGCTATTGGTTCGCCATCCCTGCCCTAGAGGAAACTTCGTTTATGAACACAGCTCCTTCGATCCTCCGATTTTGTCATAGAAAGTGTTTCGTAAAGGTAGCTAACAAAAACACAAAAAAAGAGAGATAGTTTTTTATTATTATTCTGCACTAATAAAACGCACATTAAAAAAAAACATAATACACAAAGTAGTCATAAGCCTTGTAATTAATTAATAATAATTTAAAAAAATATTATTAAAAAAAATTGAGCTCGCCTACTTCGACTCCGCTCTCTGAGAGACCTGTGCCTTATCCAAAACAATGTATTTGGTAAAGCAGAGCTTTTTGGTAGATAAACTTTTGGAAATGTGTCAAAATATTCGAGTTTTAAAGTGTTTGTAATTTAAACGCACTCATGAATACGTATTTTAATCAACGCCTGAAATTGTTTAATTTAGTTAAATTAGGTAGAGTTTGTTTATTTGTTACAGCGTGTAACCATGCATGTTACTCGTATTTCTACATGATTAATATTGTACACCATCCGTACTAATATTATAAATTCGAAAGTAACTCTGTCTGTATGTCACCTTTTCACGCTTAAACCACTGAATGGATTTCGATAAAATTTGGCAAGGAGATAGATGGCATCCTGGGGAAGGACATAGGCTACTTTTTGTCTCGGTAGCACGTTCCTGTGCCGACATCCACGCGGGCGAAGCCGCGGGCAGAAGCTAGTATTCTATAATAATTGAGATTATATGCCGCTGGTACATTTTATTTATTTGATAACTTGCTTCATATTATAATTAAACATTACAGTTGGCTTTCTTTTAAAAGCCAGTTTAACATCATAAATAACTCAGCAATTCTATCATCACACGGTTAATCGTCACAATACCTACCTAAGCCCATAATAATAACATAACATCATGCCTGTATACCCCGATGAGTTAGGCAGAGGTGCACCTATATTCCACCAACACTTCGCCAGTTATATTTAATTCCAATGTAATTTGTCAACAAATATGGGCCTCCTATAGAATTAGCAGACGCAATACTTGTATTTGGCCATAGTGATTTCGCTTTTGAATTTCGAAATAAGCAAAGGTATTCATTTGGTTACATATACAAAATCACCAGTAAATCAAACACAAGACCACAGATAAATCAACAGTAGGTGAATCGACCGTTAGTTTAATCAACCTTAGTTTAATTAATTGTAGTTGAATAAACCGTAGCTGAATTCTCCTTTATGGATTTCGTTCATTAGTTATTATAAAAATCGGTGAAACGATCGTTAGATATTTTAAACGGTAGGTCTTTTGACCGTAGTTATCTTGAAAATAGTTAGAATAAACTTATCTTAATGAAAAAAAAACCAAATGCATTAAGTTTACGCTACCTCACGTTAGACAGGTGAAAACTTATGTCCAATGGTTGAGCTCCTTAAGTTCTGAGTTGAGCTGCACGATTACTGACAAATGCGTGCACTGAATGGACAGGTCCACTCATTCTGTGTGGTATTTTTTCCTCAAAAGACCATTTCAGACTCAAATCTACATGGTCTTCACATGATCTGACCAAGATTATGTCTGGACTTTAAAAGAGACTGTGACCACTGAGTTTGTTTCGGCCTTTCTTCTCAGAGTAGTCAGATAGGAAACGCCGACCTCATCTAGTTTTAAAATATGATTGACGTGTAAAAGTGTTTGTACAAACCTACTTACAGAAATAAAATCATTTATCATTTATGTAGTATAATACGTAACCATTCATTTGCATAAAATGTCTGTGAAAATCTCACCATGAAAACTTAGGTGAAATGAGTTTTAAGTGAGCTATCATTCCACCTGCAGGCTTAACACTAGCACCGTTTTGTCGACGGAATAGTAGACAAAAATGACGTTCCGTGTAGACAGTTAGAAAAATTTCTACTGTCTTTAGCATGGCGATTACAAAATCAAATTGTCTTTACTACCTTAGACAACTGTCAGTTATCAGTGTGATTTTGAGTTAGGGATATAAAACTTTCTTCTGAAATAGTCTACATAAAAAAGGAGCTAGACAAAGATCGTTAGAAATTAAAGACAAAATTACAAATTGTATAAGGATTTCTACGGTGCGATGTTAAAAATGGAGAAACGAAATGTCACTTTCAAAGAGACAAAGAGCTGTGTCTATTCTTCGTAGAAATAGAAAGCGTCATGCTAAGCCTGCTGATGCTAGCGATTGGTACAATTGACAGCTCACTTCACTTAAATTTAAATGGTGAGATTTTTACAGAATAGAATGGCTGCAAATCACAAAAGTAAGCAAAGTCAACGTCAAAGTCAAAATTTTTATTTGTAAAACATAGGTGGGTGTAAAAACAGGTGTTGTAAATAAAATATGTATACGTACACTAAGTTTTGCCGTTGACGGCGTACAAAAATCAATAAAGTAGGTATCTAAACGTAGGTAGGTATGTAACAGAATTAAATTTCGTTAAAATTAAATGACATAAAACTTATGCTAAAACAAAGTTAATAATTATGCATACAAAATTTGTACACATTTAAATTATTAGAATAACATCATATTAAACATTTTATTATATATTTAGAGGGTGACAAATATAACATAATCACAGCATTTAACTATCTTTAACTCTTAATGCACATATTTATCCAAATAATTTGTATTATTGTTTAGATATTCATTAACTGAATAATAAGCCTTCTGCGCTAAGAAACTGTTCAAATGTTTTTTTTAAATAAATCAAATCGCATTTGTCTCTAATAGGCTTCGGTGTTTTATTATACATTCTGGGTGTCATGCCTAGAAAACTTTTTGTGTAAAATGCTGTGTTGTGTGTATTAGCACAAATCTCATTGTTGCGACGTTTTGACTTCAGTATTTCAAATAGATGTGAGTTTGATTTCACGAATACTGCTGTCTCATAAATATATAAACATGGCAGGGTTAGCAACTTATACTTTAAAAAAAAATGGCAAGCAACTGTCAGTTGATTTTAGCTGGAAGACAGATCGTAAACATTTCTTCTGCGCCTTAAATGCGATGAGTTTGTCTGTAGAATTTCCCCAGTATATAATTCCATAGCGTAGAGTAGATGTTACGTAGGCATTGTACGCTACTAGGACGACGGACTCATTTACAATCTTTCTCATGATATAGAGTGCATAAGAGTATTGATTTAACTTTTTGCAGATAATTTCGATGTGAGACTTCCAAGATAGATGACTATCCAAATGCAGCCCCAAGAACCTGGTATTACTGGTGTTAGCTATTATGTATTTTCATGGATGACATTTAATTGTGTTCGATTTGACCGTTGATAAAATGACATTATTTTGGTTTTCTCTAAGTTTATTTTTAATTAATTTATTTTTAACCAATTAATAATATAATGTAGGGAACTGTTTATATAATTTTCATATGTTTTTATGTCTTTACATGGAACTATTACTGTGCTATCATCGGCAAATAGAATTGTTTGATGTTCAGTGCATTTTGGTAAATCGTTTATATAGATAATGAATAGCAGGGGCCCAAGGACACTCCCTTGAGGAATCCCACATATTGTTAATCTAGTTGGAGACATGTACGCAATTTCTACTTTTGTCTTTGGACAAATCCTATTTATGACAGTCCCTTGTTTTCTGCCAGTTAAGTACGCTTCAATAAATTTTAACATGTTGCCTCTAATGCCATACCGTTCTAACTTGCTTAATAATATATTATGGTCTACATGATCAATTGCTTTTGACAAATCCATTAGTAGTGCTGCAATAGGTATTTTTTTGTCAACATTCAAAACAATTTTGGAGAACAACTCATAGACTGCTTTGTTTGTAGTTCTATTTTTCCGAAATCCATATTGTTCCGTTGCAAGTATATTATTTGATTCAAGAAAAGAATATAGGGAATTATAGATAACCTTTTCAAACACTTTAGACAGTATTGGATTAAAGCTATTGGGCGGTAATTTGAGATGTTTGTTTTTTCGCCTTTCTTGTGTAGTGGTTTAATTCATGACGTTTTCAGCTTACTTGGGAAGTGTCCATTTTCTATACATAAATTAATTATATAGCTTAGCACTGGAGCAATATTGTTTGCTACAAGGTTTAGGATATTATTTTAGTAAGCATTCGAGATAATAAATATTTTACAACCGCGGAGCAAAGCCAACAGATACACAATAACGTTTCATTCTGGCAAATCCCAAAATGTATGCTTTGAACATAAATCATAGCTCATATACTGCATGAGTTGGTAAACGGCTAAGCTTTATACACAAAATTTATAGTTATCCTACTAATATTATATGTGGAAGTTTGTATGTTTGTACTAAATCACGCATAAACGGCTGAACGGAATAAGATGAAATTTGGCACACAAATAGACCATAACTTGCAGTGTAATTGCGTAATACACTAACAGTAGAAATGGCTTTCATTTTGACAATTCAACAGCATTCATTGCGTTATTTACGTTGTTGAGCAGACAAATTTTTCGAACATATGAAGCAATGGATTTGCAATATCCTTCAAAATGATTCAGATTTTGTTTGATAGTGTGTTACGCAATTAGGGTGCTGGCTTAGGACATAGGATACCTTTTATCCCGGTGGATGTTCCTATGGGATAATTTCTGACCTCCACACGAGTAAAGCCGCCGGAAAAAGTTAATTTAATGGAATTAAGCTAATTTAATGGAATACGAAATATTGTCGTTGGCTAAATTATAAATACGACGTCTTTGTTAATTACAAGGATTAATTTTAAGTCAGAATCGTATCCTCAAAATATTTCTTTAAACGGACCATAAAAAAAAAAATAAACTAGTTTCGTCATATCATTTTAGACACATCTTTAATTCCACCAATTATTATAAAAGCTAAAAGCTACAATTTTGTGCGTTTAGTGTCAAACGCACAAAATTGTAACTTTACATAACTCACCAGAGATGAAGCATTAAATTATGTATTTCTAATTATGTTTTAACTTACAAATTCAACCACTCTGTTTGTCAAAAGTAACCTTTACAAACAAAAGTTAGCTACAAACACAGGCATTTTCTTGTCACAAAAACGGAAACACTCCATGTAAATATTGGTATACAGCTGCATCTGGTTAGACTGGAAGCCGACCCCAACATAGTTGGAAAAGGCTGGGTAGATAATGAAAAATACCTACCTAATTATCCAACAGATAATTGTATAGAGCTGTAAGTCCGAGAAAATCTTGTGAACGGATCGCATGATCTCCTAATCTGTTAAACTACAATGCTGCGTTAATCTCTGCGCTAGATTACGCTAGATTAAGCTATAGTGACATCAAAGCTCACCTGATCCAGCATTGTCAGGGTGCCAAAGCCTGGCTAGTAACCACAAAATATATAGTAACAGAAGGGCAGCTCCTCACAACTGGTGAAAATAGGCTTATGCACACGTAGGACGTGTACGGGCGACCTACTTAGAAATGTGTCGCGTCTACGAACGAGTTTAGAGTTCATACACACGAGCGGCATGCGTCTACGACTGCTGTCGACAACGTGTCGCTCGTGTATTTGGGCATCGTACTCAAATACACGAGCGGCACATTGTCGACGGCAGCTACCGACAGGCGTTGACGCGTGCCGCTCATGTGTATGAGAACTCAGGCGGCGTCCACACCAAACGTATCCTAGTCAGCCGCTGATTGTGAGCAGGTTCACTGTGGGCCCCAGTGTGAACGTGAAGTCATAATAGCTAATTGCCGGTTTGGTGTGAACGAAAGGTTGAAACTACGTGTGGAGAAGCAGTAAACTTCGTTACCCTCTCGCTCACACTTCACGGTTGACAATAATAATATTTTTTTTTTTATTTCAAAAAAAAATTTTTCGTAAGGCGTGTGTGCGTTTTCGTTCGCTGCATGAGCTGACCTTCTGTACCTATCGTATTTTGTGTCTAAACTAAGCTTTAATTAAGTGTTACTGTTAAAATGTATTGGTGACTGCGTAAGCCTTTTGTATGGTAATGTATTGTTTATGTTATTTTGCATAATTACTTGGTATCGGCTAAAGTTTTCGGATTCCGGGTTGAGGATAGGAAGGCTATGTTTCTACGTGGATCGTGCAAAAGTTTATAATTATTTAAATAAGCCAATGTCCAAAAGGGAACTTTGTTGAGCCTAACCGAATCACGTCTCAGTTTTTTTAGTTTAAAGTTCTTCACCAGCTTTTTAAAGAAAATATCTCAAAACTTCCAAGATATTCTACTGAAAATTGTTATCTGACGCTATAAAAAAAGGTTCTAAAAGTTGTTACAGTGCGTAGGTTAACAGCATAGGCTTTTCACTCTGTCATACAATTCTCGCTGGTGGTGGCGCGTGTGTTGGATCATTTAGCTCCCTTCAAAATGGTTGAGCTGAATGGTGCTAATCCATGCGTCATGTTTGTGAATGGGCGCCGTCAGTAGGAACTGGTCATCTCTTAGCTGCCACGGCTTATTTTAATTAAATTAAATATTTGAATTGTTTTTGTCTTTTTATTCCGGACGTTTTTAACGATCTGCATCGTTCTCACATGCATAATTTTAACATGAATGATGTAAGCAATATTTTGTAACCATATTTTGATTTAAAAGAGTGTCCGTGGAGTTTCTTGCCTATCCTTCTCCATAGGTACCTACTACGCTTTGGAATGGGCAACTAGCTTCTTCTTTCTGACTGATCGTCCCCGTGACAATTCAAAAGTGCCTGTAATTCGTTTGTTTGAAATAAATGCTTTGAGTTTGAGTTGAGTTTAGAGTTTGAAATAGTTATACCTACTATTATCCGTAGAAGGTGGCAATAGACATTGTCTTGACATTTATCCAATCCACAGTTATAAACTTACCTGACCTACTACATATTCCAGTAGTGACTTTCGTAGATTTCAGAAGCTTAGTTTCTTTTTAGAGGTCTACTAGGTAGAAATTTTGTAACCTCACAACATTATTCTCCGTAATAAGGTTTATATATAGGAGTAATTTTTCCGGCAGTTTGAGTAATTTTTGTGGCCTACCCAAATGTCCTTTCTTTGGTATTGTTCGTCGAATCGTTGAGCTGCACGATTACTGACAAATGCGTGTACTGACTGGACAGGTCCACTCAATCTGTGTGGTGTTACCTCAAAAGACCATTTCAGACACAAAACTACATGATCTTCACATAATCTGACCAAGATTATGTCTGGACTTTAGAAGAGACTGTGGCCTCTGAGTTTGTTTCGGCCTGTTTTTCAGAGTAGTCAGATAGGAAACGCCGACCTCATCAAGTTTTTAAAATATGATTGACGTGTAAAAGTGTTTGTACAAACCTACTTACAGAAATAAAATCATTTATCATTTGTCACTTAATGTCTTTTCGTGTATGTCAGATTAGTTTTCACTTACGTGTTAGAAAAGGGTTCGGTTTTCCCTTGTTAGAAGCCTGGGAAAATTTATAGGGTGGAGGAAATTAGGTTTCTTGTCAGTATATGTATATTCTTGCCAGTCAATGTTGCTTTGTGGTATGAGAACCTTCCTCCTATGTACTTAGTTGAGAGTTCTTTCTAACATTGAGAAGTCTTAGACACTTCAGACTTACATGTAGTGAAATATAATCTTATCAGAGTATTCCGACAAAATCTTGAATATAAATAACTTTATTAAGGTTTAGGCATGGTATAATAATATAGGTACTTCGCCAGGTATAGCATTCCGAGACACAGTGGTCACGTGGGAGACACACGCCTACGTCATCACCGCTGTGTTACCAGTAGTGTGTAATAATAACTCCCTAACCGCCCATTTTACCTGTGCGAATCTGATAAAACAATGAGGTTTTATCTAACAATTACGTTGGTATATGTTTAAATTGAATTGTTTCGTTTGATTAGAAAAACGAAACGACAATTTAAATGCTTTATATATATTTTTAACAGAATGGTGACTGAAAATGTTTCCATAATTCGTGTTTTATTGCAATAAAATGGCAACTGGATAGTGACGTAAGCATTTGTCACTCCTGGAGTGCCAGAATTTGTTTTTTTAGACCATGGGTTTAGGTGCGTAATTTTACAATGGGACTTGGTTTCCATAATGGGAGCAGTTTCATTTGGCTTTTCATGGACTTTCCTACAGAAAACAAACGGTCAAACAAGTGTTTGTAACATCGATACTCAGTTACCATGGCAACCGAATGTTTATTTGTAGAAGTTAAGCAATCATGACATGGGAAAGGTTTTCATGTCATAGGCAAAAATATGTTCGGCTTAACACGATAATACGGAAGGCTGAATGGAGTATACATCGGCCAACTTATCTTGATACTTCATGAAATACTAGGAAACTGAAATAAAATGACTGAATTAGACCATATTGCTATAATTGTTATTGGATATAATATATTATTACTTGTAGCGGGCAATATTTTTAATGTTTTTGGTACTACCCAAAAACAGAAAAAATACCAATTATTACAAATGAAATAGCTGTCCCGTGGTCTGATGGTAAGGTCAATGCAATCTAAGAACATTGCAATACTAGGGGCATAGCAGGTGGGTAGCCATTTTAGCTCAAATGTCTCATGTGTTGTGTATTAAGTGTGCTCTTTATTAAACTGGCTACCATACCATTAAAGCCGGAATACAGTAACACGACTTTGCGTCAGAGTTTAGTATTTTGGTAGTAAATCCCCGGATAAGCTCCTTGACAAAGAACTAATAAAATTAAATACATTTATTTCAGACATAATTAAAAATTGTCAATATAATGTTAGTAAGAAAGGTCTTAAAAACAAAGTTAGTATTGTAGCATTCTCGAATAAATTCACAACAAACAAAAAAACAATTAATGTCAATAATAATATAGATAAAAAGAAAAATTCAAAAATTGCGTCATCTCGTCACGCGAAGCCGAATAAGCCTCCCCAGCACTGCAAACTCCGGCCTAATACAAATTAATACAACGTTATTGGATGTTACTTGTTCATTAAAAAGGACCAAGGCATGTTGGTCCTAATACATTTTGATTCGTATTCTATCAATAAATAGAGGCTTATGTGAGTATTAAGTAACGCTCTGTTTACGTTTTGACCGAATATTACATATATTTGGATCTAAAGTCAACAAAACTTTTTGGTGAATAGCTTGGAAACTTATCAATGGAAAGTTAGGTGAGGTAGAAGTTATAATAGCAAAAGTATCTTGCAGTTTCGTCTTTCTGTGAAAGTCTTCGTGAAGTTCGGATTTTCTGTGAAAATTCTATTGAGATATTTCATTGCAACGTGAATTTTCGACTGTCACTGATTTGGATTTTCATTTTGAAACACTAATTTTAAAAGTTAGACTAAGTACTTACTTGAAAAGTTATTTCGTTCGAGTACATTATAATTGTTCGAAGATTTGAATATATTCCAAGAATTTTGTCTAAACTAATATTATACAGGGTCAAATTAAATTAGGTAGCGAAACTCTGCAGACGTGATGGGATATCTAAAAAAGACAAAACAAAAAATTGATTGTATTATTTTTTGGGGTCAACGGCCGGAGTAGGTATTTATTTAATGTTCTTTTTGTGTAATTAAAATTCACAGACGTGATGGGTATCGTAATCAAAACACTCAAACACTAACGTTCCCACTGCTGGGACACAGGCCTCCTCTTTGTCAGAGGAAGTGGGCTGTAATCCACCACGCGGGCCCTGTGCGGGTTGGTAGATGTCACATGTCTTCGAATTTTTTATTCTAGGACATGCCGGTTTCCTCATGATGTTTTCCTTCACCGTTTTGAGAGCAGTGGTGATGAAATTATTTACACAAAGTAAAGCAGGCCTGGGTTCGAACCCACGACCTACAACTCCTAAGTCGGGGCCGATACCACTCGGCCACCTCTGCTCCACCACTGCTGCTTATCCTAGAAAACTTCAAAATATGTTTCTCCTAATGCACATAACCTCTTAAACATTTTACACAGTGTAACAAAGTTGCAGGAGTAATAAGCCTCCGTTTTACAGCGGGTCGGTTCGTTACCTACAATGTTTATTACACTATCAACTAGTTTAATTGACCTGTTTGAAGTACTTAACTATTCTGTTCTAGTTGCTGGAAACAAGTTCAATTTCTCAGAAACTGTGGCTTTGAAGTGAGATGCAAAGTGGTTTAGTAATTAATATTGAATGGAAAGCTTTTAAACCTTTCTATTATTAAGGAGATTAAAGGCTGATTTTTCGAAAGTAAGATAACTTTTGTTTGAAGATTGAATATGACAGTTTGACAGATTTTCTAAATAAAAGCTGTCAAACCGCCATATTTATTCCTCAGATGAAAGTTATCTGATTGTTGAAATAGCAGCCCTTAGGCTTTAATGTCAATATGAAATTGCAAAATGGGACACCTGTTAGAAAACTATCGTCATCAGTCACTGCTAGACTTAGGTCTCTTAAAGGCTTCCACAGACAGGCGCGACGCGACTTTTGTAGAACAATTTGAATTAAGTTTTCATAGGAATTGTTCTATTAGAGTCGCGTCCTGACCAAGATTATGTCTGGACTTTAAAAGAGACTGTGACCTCTGACTTTGTTTCGGCCTTTCTTCTCAGAGTAGTCAGATAGGAAACGCCGACCTCATTTAGTTTAAAAAATATGATCGACGTGTAAAAGTGTTTGTACAAACCTACTTACAAAAATAAAATAATTTATCATTTATCATTTGTCGCGCCTGTTTGCGGTAGCTTAAAATTACTCGCAATGTAACTCGATTCTCTGCTCTCTAATCCAGCACCCTAATTACGTAACACACTATCTATCACAATCTGAATCATTTTGACGCCTATTACTGATCCATTGCTTCAAATGTTAGAAAAATTTGTCGGCTCAACAACGTAAATAACGCAATGAATGTTGTCGAACTGTCAAAATGAACCCATTCCTACTGTTAGTGTGTTACGTAATTACCCCGCGGTTGCTACCAACCACCCCTCGAAGGTTGTCAAAAAGCAACCACTCTGGCTCAAGTTTGAATGTAATTTTTCTCATACTGTTTGCATTCAGCACAAGTCAGTTCCATGCAGAATATAATATGTAGAATAGAATGCATTTATTTATCAGAATATTGCACAAAGTTGTCATGTTCATTATGTATTACGATTCTGCCGTTTCCGGCGTACAAATATGGTTTGTAAAATTATGGGTCATCATTACATTAAAAGTAATTTAGAATTAGAGTTACAAATAATTAATAAATTGAACAATACCTGTAAAAATATATATATATATATAAGTCAAAATTCAGGTCAAGGAGATAAAATATGATTTATAGGCAATCATTTCAAATATTTAGGTAAATTTTTCATTCATAAAATCTTCAGTCGCTCATCCTAAAAAACACCTTAACTCTAGTCAATAAAGTACAATATCGATTGTAACCTTCCATTGTCTTGCAAGTTATGACGTGACGTAGTGACAAGACGTCGCTGTTATTAGAGGAATTCACTTCCAAGTCTTAGCTGATGTATCTTTGTTAGAGCGGTTGGCTAGGTGCTTGTCAGGAGTTGTGACATACTGACTTCGAAGTTGGTGAGCGAGATAACCAATACCTTTTTTTTTTGGTTGGGTTGTCATTAAATAACCTCTGCCTCGCTCTGGGCGGAGCGGAAGGGCGTGTCAGACTCTTACTGACTAAAACCCACCCGTGCTCCTACAGTTGCCTGTGCGCCAGGGCCACGGTAACTCTTTCGAACAATCCGCGACCCCGGCAGTATCTCCTGCCGGGGTCGCGGATTGTTCGAAAGAGTAAGACCAATACTTCCTTTGCTAGTGAAGAATTGATCTTGGAAATCCAGGATTACTGAATAAATTTTCATTATATTATAGTTTAGAAGGCAATGGTGGCCCAGTGGTAACGGCCGTGACTTAGGAGTTGTAGGTCGTAGGATCGAACTCAGACAGGCGCTTTACTTTGTGTAAATTATTTCATCACCACTGCTCTTAAAACGGTGAAGGAAAACATCGTGAGGAAACCGGCATGTCCTAGAATCAAAAATTCGAAGACATGTGACATCTACCAACCCGCACAGGGCCCGCGTGGTGGATTACAGCCCACTTCCTCTCACAAAGAGGAGGCCTGTGTCCCAGCAGTGGGAACGTTATAGGCTGATTATGCTTATTCTTGTATTATAGTTTATGTTTGGACCCTCAGTTTGTGACTTGAAATGCGAGTTTTCTCCACCCTGGTCCTTTGGGTCGATATTGTTTCCGTGTTGTCAGTAGCCCCTGTAACTTAGGGTCCGTTGTTTGATGCATAGTTAAACATGACCAATAGTCAATTTTAACAATTAGTCACTTGACAATAGTCAATAGCTGTCAAAGTTTAACTACTCTGTCTGCGCATGGCAACTTTTGTAGCAAATTGCCAATTTTTTTAACTTTAGTTAGCTTGACTATTTGTCAAACAACATACTTATGTCATTTTTATGAAATTGTTAGTTTAACTAACGCATTTTAACTATTAGTATGTTTGACTACTGATCAAACAACGGGCCTTTAGACTTATGCATAAATTGTCAATCTAGATTGTGTTCAAAAACTGCTTACAAATACTCGTAGTTTTTCTCAAATAAGTTTGCTGAAAACTCTAGAAATTTGTCGGCTACCTTTGATGGTCACAAAGGTATTTTTTTTTAACATCATACCTTATATAGCGGCTTGCAATATCCATTAAAACCTTAACAAAGCTTTAACTGTCATTACAATGTCCAATATCTAGACTTCATCCCGCATATTCCTCGTTGCCCAAACTCTATCTATGTGTATATACATCCCCTTTGTTTGTCGACACAGGGCCAGACGACACGACAGCCTCACAGCTGAGCACTCTCCACGACAAACAAAGAGCCACTTTGAGCACGGGGCGAAATTTAGACGAGCCAAAACAGACTCCGGGTTAACACTGGGATTATGTTTTATCTAGTAAGGTTTAGAGGAGTAAGGTTTGAAGAATGAGTGTTAGATTCGAATAGGTTATGGAATCTCAGGATTCAAAATGTTCGTGATGACTGTCTTAGATATGTTTATGATTGTCAAAGATAAAGAGAGCTGCTAGAAGGCCGGCGGCGCATGAATCGTTGCCCGGAATGTTATATACCATTTTATAAATATTATGTTTATATTGACGTTTAGAACTAGGTATAGTGTATTTTTTTTGTTATTTATATATTTTCCTATGCTGCACTGGTTGACGTCATCACGTCAACGCCGGCTGTCGCTGAAAACCAGCGCTGGGGCTCTGTCTCGCATAGGGTTGTAGCATTATGCTGAGCAATTGCCGTTTTGCGTGGACGTGACGCATATTTTCCTTCAACTCGTTGTTTTTTGGATTTCTGTGTTTTTCTCTGCGCCATGTTTACCGCAAATAAACTTATTTCTTTTTTTTTTCTTTACTTCGATGTCGTCCTTAGGTACGAAAGTGTGGTAATTTACTAGCGACCCACCCCTGCTTCGCTCGGTTTTTTCAATTTGACAAAACATAGACAGGTTAATTAATGTATAGTCACGTGGACATTCCGGAATACATTCTCTAAATTATGGTGAAAACCACATCCAAATTCATCGTGAAGTTTAGAAAAATTATGCGGTCACCCAGACAGGCACGAAAATCGACTTTATTGTGTAGTATTTTTGTAGATAAGTACCACATAACGTCTACACAAGAGACGCAAATAAAAACAAATTTCGTCTACGCAAATAAAAACCAATATTTACGTCCTAGATAGTTCCATATGGAGCCTGATACCTCTTTTTAACTTCCAACGTTAATAGGGATATAGTAGTCTGTTGAGATCCTTCATATGAAGTTAGAATATTAAACTTTTACAATCCAATGCAGAGATGCTCGTAAATATAAAGAGTGAGTTGCATTTCTAGGAAAAATAATATTGTCTTTATGCGACTGCTTTCAAGTTATTACTTTAATAAAACAAGTTTTCATTCATTTTGTTTACTACAGACAATTTATTTTTAATATTTCTTTATTAAATACAGTTTTAATTCGTAGACAAATATTTTGACATCACTTAGTCGGTTCACACAATACAACGCGCCACGCGACGGGGCGCGGTAAATGGAGCCAAATGCCCCGCGTGGAAGCGCGTTTTTATTGAATGTGTATTTTTAATAAACCGCGCGGGGGCGCATTTCCCACGCCCCGGACCGTGGCACGTGGTAGTGTGAGATCCGCCTAATAATCACTTTTTACCAATGCAATACAATTAATCTTTATTGCAGTCCATAATGTACACATGACAGGTGGTAAGTATAAAAAAAATAGAAACAATTATTGACCCTGTCGGGCACAGCAAAATTTTAAATAAATAGAAGAGAGGAAGAGCGCTTTTATTATTTTCCTTATTACTAAATATTTAAATTATTTCCTATCTATCTGTTTTTTACAACAGTATTAGTGAGGAATAATAATAAATTATCACTCATTTATTATTTTATTCTCTGTATATGATTAAAATACGTGTAAGTCAGTCAGTATTTTTTTTTTTTTAATTATTTATTAATATTGCTTAGTTAATTATTCGCTTAAATATTTTGTATTGCAATTAGTGTATTTAATATAGTTATTTATATATATAAAAATTACGTGTCACGTTGTTTGTCCGCGATGGACTCCTAAACTACTGAACCGATTTTAAATTTGATTTGAACACCGTCTGAAATTTGATCCAACTTGAAAGATAGGATAGCTTACATCTCAATTTATAGTCGCAATATTATTTTATTGCAAATTATATGTCTATTATTTGACAGTCACAATCGCCATCTGTTAGAATCGTTTGGAGCTAAGTATTCAATAGAAATGTTCGCTATGTTAAAAATACAAACGTTTCATATAAGCTATATGAAATGAATATATTAATTTCATATTTTCCTTCTTTTTTTTCATATATTATAAAGAGGAAAGATTTGATTGTTTGTTTGTATTGAATAGGCTCCGAAACTACTGAACCGATTTCAAAAATTCTTTCACTGTTGTGAAGCTACACTATCTCCGGGTGACATAGGCTATATTATATTATGCTTTGCTACCCGGGCGAAGCCGGGGCGGGTCGCTAGTAGTTATTTATATTTAAATTAATACTTAATATGTTTATATTTTTTAACTCATTTATTTTATTATTTTACTTATCTGGTAAATATTTGTATCTATTTATTATTGAAATTATCCGTTAGGTATTCGTCTATTGTGTAATAAAATAACTTTTATTAATTAAGAATTATTGAAAGTTATTTAAAAATATATTGGCTTTGTTTTCTTGTCTTATGTTTTCCGGTAATTTATTATATATTTCTATTGACATAGATTATGGATCGAACCCGATGGATCTTTGTTATCCCAATAACTAAATAAAGAATAATAATTATTATATGAACTAGAAGAGTGCAGTTTAAGGCTCGAGGGAGGCAGAATTAATCGGTTTTTATGGCACAACGAATATTTTGTTCGTGATAAGTTTCTATTCACTTACCTAGCAGATAATTTCTAGCAAGATATACTTTTTAATTATCAGTTAGATAGTGCCTATTTGGAGTTTCTGGAGGTAGAAACAGACTCAAACTGAAATAAAACACTAACATAAAGTGATCAAAATTCCACGTCTTTCTTTACCGAAATCACGGAATTCCCGTACAAAAAGCAAAAATCTCCTACTGGCCTCGGAACTTAAATCAAGCTAAGTAAGTTTAAGTAAGTGGCTAGTAATTAAGAGGCGCACGTGATCCCACTGGAGGCAATACGTGACCAAGTGGCCAGGCGACAATACGGAGGCCTAGCCACGCCCTTACTAAGCGGGTTTTATGAAGAATGGATCTCCCATGTTAGATGTCGGATGTGTGCATGTTTTGAGGAAATTGTGTTGGTTTCTTTGGGATAATCTGTGTGTGTTTGTGGAGAGAAAAAACCGGCCAAGTGCGAGTAAGATTCGCACACGAAGGGTTCCGTACCCCTATACAATATTTAACACAACATATCTCTAAAAAACAAACATTTTGGGGACCACCTTTAATTTTTAACTTTATTTCATTTTTTATTATTTGTTGTTATAGGTAGTGGCAATAGAAATACGTATTATGTAAAAATTTCAACTGTCTACCTATACGATTCATGAAAGAAAGAAAGAAAATATGTTTATTTGCGGTAAACATGACGCAGAGAAAAACACACAAACACAAAAAAGAACAAGTTGGGGGAAAATATGCGTCACATCCACGCAAAACGGCAATTGCTCAGCATAATGCTACGACCTTAGACGAGACAGAGCCCCAGCGACAGCCCGTCTTCAGACAGACGGACGGACGGACGGACGGACAGTGTAGGCTTTACTAAGCCTACACTGTCCGTCCGTCCATCAGTCCCAAAGGGACCCGATTACTATAGGGTCCGGTTGGCACCCTATGGGTACGGAACCCTAATAACGATTAAAAAGATTGAGGAAATGAACATCGCGCACGCAACCGGTAAATCATAGCTACTCAATTTCGTGATTATTCCGTGATGACTAACTATGGAAGAAGAAACTCTTGCCCTTATATTATGATATTATTATGCTGGTGCCGCTACTGCGGCTGCAGAAAACCTCACGAGGCGTAAGTAAAACAACCTTGTCGGTAATTATATTTTCGAGCCGTTTGGGGTTGCAACCCTCGGGCCGTGGGGTCCGAGTGCCCATGTTTTGTTCAAGGAGATCTCCAAACGCCTGTTTGACACTTCCTGTGACCCAAGGGCTGGCTTTTACCTTGGCCAGAGACTAAGCATTGCCATACAACGTGGCAATGCCGCCAGTCTCTTGGGTACATTACCAGTCGACAGCGATGCGGAGGAATTTTTGACGCCATTTTTTTGTTTCTTAATAGTTTTAGTTAGGTTAGGTTAATTAATTACATGTAAGTTAAAGTTAAAGTTATATAATTTAAATTCTGAATAATTAAAGTTATTATTTATTGCGAAAAAAAATATATTATTAATTATATATTTCGTGAACAAATTTTGAATTTTGAATATTAGAATTTTATTATGTTTACACTTGTTAATAATTAGGAGAAGCCAACGCCAGCCAAGCTTACATTGATTAAGTATATTTAGGGGTAGTTCAGTCACACATTCGATTGCGTTTATAAATCTCTGTTTATACACTGTCGCGGCCGAAGAAGTCTCCTCTAATCTTTACTACTTTGCAACGCTAGCATGGCGTAAGTCTGAAAAAATACTAAAATATTAGAATAAAGAAGAAAAATAGAAAAAAATACATATTTATTGGGACTCGCACAGGATTATCACATTCCAAACTAAACACACTCATAAAAACAAAAATAAAATAAAACAAATGTAAAATGAAAATAACAACAGAAAGTCCTGTACGAGGCCAAAAGGCCCCTATCTCAGCATGATGCTGCGACATTTAAAAATAAGTGTCGCAGCGCTGGTATTCTGATAGGGCCTGCTGCTGTGATGCTGTGTATCTATTAATGACGAGCAAAGTCTTCAGAATACTTGCAATAATATAACTTAAATAAAAAAATTAAAAACTAATCTTGCTAAATATGCACCAGCTCATTACCCCCTTAAAAGGTCTACAACAAAATGCCACGGACAATATAATATTATAATAAAATAGCGTTATAATCTGAGTACAGTCACGAGCACAAATATGCATTCACTTAGCAAAAATCAAAAGCGATTTTTCCGTGGAATAATGATTAGAACTTTGAAACAGGACTTACTTCATAATATAGTCCTCCAGACAGTATTTTTGGCCATGGCGGCCGATTTCAACGGAAACTAGCCTTCAGCGCGGGAAATATTATAGTGCACAAGTGTGTGCGCAGACACAGGTGCACTCTCTCTTCCCTCACTTTCGTAGTCCGATGGGACGGCAATTCGACACAACCGGAGAGAGATCAGGCGCAGGATCAACGGCTTAGGGCACGCCACAATTGCGGCGGTAAGTCCCCTCTTTCAGGAGTGGTTTGAGAGGCGCCACGGCGTCCTCACCTTCCGCCTGACGCAGGTCCTCACCGGACATGGCTGTTTCGGGAGGTTCCTGTTTCGGATAAGGCGGGAGGAAACGCCCGGGTGTTATCATTGTGCGGATCGACCGAAGGACACGGTGGAGCATACAGTGGAGGTCTGCTCGGCTTGGGTGGAGCACCGCCGTGATCTCATGGCGGCGATCGGCGGTGGCGATCTCTCGCGTTCGGCCCTGGTTCAGGCCATGGTACGGAGCAAGAGGGAATGGGAAATCGTTACCTCCTTCTGCGAAGCAGCAATGCTCGCGAAAGAGGAGGTGGAGCGCGTCAGGATGAGGCAATTGTTGCGCCCTCACGCCCCTAGTCGCCGCAGGAGGACACACCCTGGGCGTCGGGATTCGATTGCCGACTCCCGGCCACCTTAGGCGCGGGTTTGCGGACGGCGAGCAATGGGCCGCTCGCCGCCCGGTAAGGACCAGGCCCGGATCGACGGCGCGTCGTGTTCCACGCGCGCCTCACAGATATGTCACCATCATTGACGGAGTCCAAAAGGGCCGATGCATGCTGGGGTCGCGGATTGTTTGAAACAGTTACCGTAGCCCTAGCGCACAAGCAACTGAAGGAACACGGGTGGGTTTTAGTCAGTAAGAGTCTGACACGCCCTTCCGCTCCGCCCAGAGCGGGAGAGCTCATTTGATGATTTATTCCACATACAAAAAAAAACGACCAACGGCTTAACGTGCTCACGGGGGTATCACACCGCCACCTTTCAAACTGCGGGCCGTTACTGAGAAACACTTCATGAACTCCATAATAGAACGGGTCCCAACATACTACCTATTATTTCTAAAAACATAAAATAACAATCAATAAAGTAGGAGAAAATTACTTCTAAAAGTTGATAAATATAGGTACAATGTACATATTAGTGCTCGTGACGGTACCTACTGAGTGATATTTAGATAATGTCTCCTCATAAACTGTCACAGTGGCTAACAAAGCCTCTCTCAGTTTGTTTAGGATTCCGAGTACCTATTATTTAAAGTGGGCTATTGTTACGGACACACAGAGGAACAAGACAAAATGGGTTTATAATGTTACCATAACAATTACGAAACATAAGAAAATCTTATGTGACACAATTATATAATAGACAAAGAAGGGAAAATGGATTTAGAACCCTATAGTAATGACAGTTAGGTAACATTAGTATAATACATTTGGGTCGAGTAGGTTTTGAAGTTTTGTATGGAACGGCTGATTATTTTTTCGCGATATCGATATTGGTCCCACGAAGAAATTTGCTCAATTTGATGGTCGGTACATACCACACTTAAATAGCACCTCACTTTTCTGATAAACGCTGTTTATATAAACTAGCATCCCGCCCCGACTTCGCACGGATGCGATCAACTAATATGACCTAAGAAATAATAGTTAAAGGCCTTTTTGTTTCACTTTCTATCTATACAGGCTGGAATTTAATTCATGGGCATCCTTTTAAGCGGTCCTTGTACTCATTATTATGAATAACTTTTACTATGGGACAAAACAAAAAATCGCGAGAAAAAAAATCTGCTGTTCCCTACATTTTGACTAGTTATGCGAACATAAATGTAGGGTGTTTACGCCTGCACGTTAATTGTGAAGACGTTCAGTGTTTGTGTTTGTCGCGCTTGCTATTTTAAAGGGCCAGGCGTCTTATAGATTTTATTTTACTTATAACGTCACAATATGTATTATCTTTTTCCAAATTTTCATCATCTTCGCGAAAATGTACGTTCCGCATATTATTATTGTTAATATAGTTTATACCAAATTAAATAACCATACCTCGATACGGGAGTTTCATTGAAGTTCATTGAAGCCCCAACCATAGGGAACAGCAGATGTTTTTTCGCTATTTCGGGTTTGGTCCTATAGTAAAAGTTGTTGATAATGATGAATACAATGACCCCTTAAAAGGATGCCTATGAGTTCAATTTCATCCTGTGTAGGTAGGGCAATCAAGCCCAGAAATCGCTAAAATAAAGCACTAAACTTAAATTTAAAAAGTCATTTTGTCTCTGTCATCTTCAAACGATTCTTAGAAATAGAACAATGGTTTAAACTAGTTTATCGTTAAATATATTTAGACCCACTTGCACCGCAAATTACTAAACACGTTTAGCGCTAAACGAGTTTTAAACATCATTCTGTCTCTGTCATCTTCAAACATTTGACCGAAACTGAATTATGTTTTAAACTCGTTTAGTGCTAAACGTGTTTAGTGATTGGCGGTGCAAGAGGGCCTTAGTGAGCTGTAGTACAAGCGGGCCTCAAGTTCAGAATACGAAGAGTATCTTTGCTCAGTTGAAATCATTCATGCAAGAATTACAAAAATACAATTTCAGGTTTCATTAAGAACACTGGCTTGTCATTGACTATGGAAGAAAAAAAAACTAAGTAGGTATTCACCTTTTCATGAAAAAGAAAAACATTTGATACTATGTTTTCAGTTTTCAGCAATATGTTAACGGGTACTAAAACAAAGATTTCCACTCCCAAAATGTAAGAACATTTTTTTCCTTCGCCTTCAAGGCTAGCTCAGACCTTTCGTTATAAATGGTATCATATATAACTCCTAAAATGTGAACCCCCTGTGCCTTCAGAACTTGCACAACCTTTTATAGACTTTCTCAGATAACAAGAGCTAAGTTAATTAATTAATTAAGAGATAATTAACTGTAGGTATCAGAGTTCTTCTGTCTGGTGTGGGAGGGTCGTTCATTTTGTATTAGAAGGCTCGGTTGTGATCAAATGCGTGCTGAGTGCATAAGTTTGATAAGAGATCGTGTATCTGACAGGCGATAAGATAAGAAGACATCATAAGCAGGTGTTTATCATAGTCTCAAGGGATTTGGAAGCCTATGTGTAATTGATTTACAAATCGTCAGTGATAAAATTCCTGCAAAAATTCCTTTTATAACGCAGAGATGGTGGATATAGACGCTAATAAGACAAAACAAAAAAGGTTATATGACACACATTTCAAACCTATGAAGCAATGGATTAGGAATATCCTTCAAAACCCTCGTATTGTGATTGATAGCGAATTACGCAATAAGGGTACCGCACCCTAATTGCGTAACACACTATTATCAATCACAATTTTAATAATTTTGAAGGATATTGCTAATCCATTGCTTTATATGTTCGAAAAAGTTGTCTGCTTAACAACGTAAATAACAGAGCCAGAATCAGAATATTTATTTGTAAAACATAGGTATTTACCTATAGGTGTTAGGTTAACATATTTGGGCGCTATGTTTTGCCGTGAAGGCGTACGAATATTATGTAAAATGAAATTAAAAAGTAAATAAAAAAACAATAAAAAAAAAAATACAAACTAACTAAACATTAAAAAATATTATTTATAAAATCTGGAACAGTATAATAGCATTTATGAATTAATAGCGAAGTGAGAGCTTTCTTAAACTTAGATAGGGGGATATTTTTTATACTATCGGGTATTTACTATAAATTTTTATAAACAAATAACGCAATGAATGTTGTTGAACTGTCAAAATGAAAGCCATTCCTACTTTTAGTGTATTACGCAAATATTCCGCTTGTCTGAGTATTACTCATCAGTACGCAAATGCGGTCGACACAATTACATACAAATATAAAGAAAACACTTGCGTTTCAAGAAAAAGAGAGCGAACAAAAAAAATAAAATACAAAAACAAAATCGAACCCGGAAGCGTATTTCAAGCATAAAATCTTGAGATTTCCCAAAATGTGTTCACTTACAGAAAAGAGCCCCTCTTTAAGTGTCGATGGAAATCACTTTCTGAAATGACGTAGACATTTTACCCTCTGTCCCAGCTGAAAGATAGACGCGATGCGGCGAAAAAAAAAAAGTCAAACGTTGCTTCTCATAAGAAATTACAAAACTGTAGATATTCCTAGTACCTTGGTAGGACAACTTGGTGGAATACAAATAAATTATTGAGTATTGAGTAGGAATATATCTACAGTCACTGGTAAATGACGCCATTACCTAGGTACCATGCTGGAGTGCCGTAGATTAATTTTATTTGAATTAGCTTGGGATAGTATAGTCGAAATTCCTTTTAATAATGATATATTTATTTAATTTGACAACATTGGTCCATTGGTTAGTAAGAAACTTATCAACTAAGAGTTAGTACTTATTAATTACACAATATATTATTCACCACTGCCACACGTGCAACCGGACAAAGCTTTTTAATATTGGTGCATCATATTGTTCGGCTAGGGATTTCAAAATACTGTTGCTGTTAGTCCTCATTCTGCTTATTAAGGATGCGATCTTTTTCCTCATAATAACATAAAAGTCGTCAGTACGTGCTACAGCAAACATGCTAGACGCGCAGCAGAACCGGGGCAACCTCAACAGCACTCTGAAGCCATTATTATATTGCACACGCAGAGCATCTAGAGCCTTTATCTTGGATTTTATGTTCTGATATAAAGCTTTTGTTTATAATCATAGCTGTGCCAAAATTGGAACTAACGCCACTGTCTTGTTTTTTCAATACTATTCACAAAATAATTGCACAAATTTTTACCGACTGCGTCCCTTATCAACGTCATTCGAGTGCCAAAAGATTCTTGTAGTAATGGAGGAAGCTGAGGCCTTATGTGACATGTTTGTCAAAAATTTTCAAAATTGACCCATGTTCACGACAGGTGATCAACGTCATTCGAGTGCTAAAAGATTCTTGTACCAATGCAGGAAGCTGAGGCGTTATGTGATATATTTGTCAAAAATTTACAAAATTTACCCATGTTCACGACAGGTGCTCAGCTGTGTAATAATAAAGCAGAAAACTATGTAAGAAACTAGTAAAGTTGTCGGATTGTCGGATGTCATCTGTCACCTGTCGGTGTTATTAAATAGGCCAGAGGGCCTAGACAAAGTAACATTCGATTAGCGATGACGCCAGCAGTAAAGCCAAAAAAAATTATAGGGTTGACAAAAGCTATCGAAATGTCACGTGATTATAGGTCAACGAATAGAAATTAGCTAGACAATGTTAACATCATACGATTCTATGAAACGAATCGACAGCGTCGAACGATTACTTCCATAGAGATGCATAGCCAAGTGGATTTTTTTTACAAGCGTTATCGCTAATTTTCGATTCGTATGATGGAAACATTAGCGAAAGCGATAGCGATTGTAGAAGTAGAATCGCTCCAAAGCGAATGCCATTTGTTTAGGCCCTCTGGTCATATAACATCGCTTCGCATTACCCACACCGGACACCGCCTTAACAGCGCCTTCTTTTCCCGGGTTGACAGATAAGACCGAGGGGCACTCTCGGTCCGAAAGAACTTGGACTATCAATCGTTGCATCGTCACTTACCACTGAACTGTCTAAGTTATAAATGATCCCTGTCTCGATCCCTTTTGGGGATGATATTTTTATTGATCATTTTGCTGCTGGTTTTTGATTTATGAAATATGTAAATCAAATGATAAATAAATGATAAATGATTTTATTTATGTAAGTAGGTTTGTACACACACTTTTACACGTCAATCATATTTTAGAACTAGCTGAGGTCGGCGTTTCCTATCTGACTACTCTGAGAAGAAAGGCCGAAACATACTCAGAGGTCACAGTCTCTTTTAAAGTCCAGACATAATCTTGGTCAGATCATGTGAAGACCATGTAGATTTGAGTCTGAAATGGTCTTTTGAGGAAAAAAAGCCACACAGAAAGAGTGGACCTGTCCAGTCAGTGCACGCATTTGTCAGTAATCGTGCAGTTCAACTCAAAACTTAAGCTTTGAAATGCTTTGTAATAGAAGGTTGGTAGGTGTTTGTTTAGATTATTTGAGGAAAATGTGGTAGGTTCACATGGAGCGGTTTTAATGGTGCGGTAGGTACTGGTTTCTCGCTTTAGTAAAATTTAATCAAATCAAAAATTATTTTAATTTGTTTTATTTTTTAATATTTTTTTAAAGTCTTTATTGCTGAAAACAGTACCTAGATATAAATACATTGCAAGCCCCAATTCATATGATAAAATTCAGTCATTTAATAAATACATTTTACGATTCCATATTTAACAAAGCCCATGATTAGGTAAAACAGTTACCATGTAATAATTAGCTTTTATTATTAAAAAAAAGATTACCTAAAAATTTCGATAGAGAATCATCTTCACTTTAGACCGGAACAGAGGAATACGTCGTGGCGTATACTTCGACAAAATTTGACAAATTCCCTTTGTCCTGATTTCCCAAGAAGCAAGAAGCTTTATTTCACGGCGAATGACAGTCAAAAGGATTAAACTGGTTACAAAACATGGCCTTTACAGCTTACCCAAATAATATTAATCTAACCTACCTAATCCTTTGGATAAGGGAAACTAGTCTAAGTCTGATTGCAATTTGATTGAATACATTAGTTATACCTATTTGCTTACCTTTAGGTCCGTACCTTGGCACCTAATCCTTTAAGTATTCCCTGAAGGATACGAACAAATATTTATTTAACCACCGAATCACTTTTCGACGTTGACGGTAAAGTTTCATGTAAAATGTAGACCGAAACGCAAAATAAAAAAATAATAAGTTCAATTTATTTCAAAATATAATATGCAAATGAAAAAGCTTTCCATAATTTTACGAAACCCAAGAGCCTCAATATAAAATGTAAAGAAAGAATTTTTCATAATTATTATACTGACGAAATAACAAAATTGAGAGAAGAGCTTTGATAAAAAAAAAAATCTTCAAAGCACTCAGTTTGTCTGATCTGTTTTATTGCAATTTTATATTTAAATCCAATAACTTAAAAACACGTCAGGTGCCAATCTTCTATAACTAACTATACATCTATACATCATATTATTATATATTAGAGCCCCTTTTCGTGTCTGTCTGCCTCCGCGTTTTCACCATCATTTAGAGAATTTAGTCCGGAAGATTTATGTGTATAATACATTAATATTAAACTTAAATATACTAAAGAAACCTCAATGTTTTGTCAAGTCGTAAAAACTGTGAGAAACAGGGGCGGGTCGCTAGTTAGAATATAAATATAACATCGATAAGTTTCTTTAAAGGTCACCTAATCTAAGTGAACTTATGAGGGTTCTCATCTAGATAAAAGTCTGTCCATCGCATGCAAAATAGTTAGTTACAAGTTTTCAATTTTCAAAAACTTATATTAATTTGTTTAGAAATAAAGAAAGAAAAAGTATTTATTGGGACTCGCACAAGATTATCTCAAACTAAACTAAACACACTCATAAAAACCAAAATATGAGAATAAAATAAAAACAAACGTAAAATGAAAATAACAACAGAAAGTCTTGTACGAGGCCAAAAGGCTCCTATCTCAGCATGGTGTTGTGACATTTAAAAAATAAGTGTCGCAGCGCTGGTATTCTGATAGAGCCCGCTGCTTCGTGATGTCACGGACAGATACAGAAATAAATAATAATAAAAAAAAAGCTGTTTATGAGTAACATAGTTATTATAAAAATAAAATATTTATAATTATTTTATATATTTATAATCCGCGTGTTAGCACCCAACGTAACATCAATTAATTGTCTATGCATTTAGTGTCTTTGGCACTCGTTTAAAGATTACCTATCCACCAACTTAAAACAATCCAAAAAAAACAGTATCATTGTGTCCATAGCTGTGTAACTGTGTTTGTAACAAACCTCAAGTTTGCATAAATGCCTTTCTGTAAAAGGTAATTTTTTGATCTCGACTGTAGATAATTATATTATTTTATAGTTTACTTAGCTTAATTAAGTTTTAGCACATTAGTATTAATTTTCAAAATTTTAAAATGTTACCAGATGAGAACAACTGCCGACAAACTGTTTTGCAGTTTGGCAGACTAGAAATAGTGTTATTGTTGATACAGATTTTGAATGAATAAAAAAAAACTTCAAACTACAACTTACCACCACCATGCTAACCACCTAATACCTCTAAAATACTAACATTGTTTTTAAGACCTTTGTTACTAACATTATATGTAAGATTTTTTATTATGTCTGTTCATTTGTTAGGTGCGTTTTGTTTGTGCAGAATAAACTATTTTTCTTTCTTCTTTTTCTAAATAAATCAACTTCAACTTTCAACTTTTGTGCGCCTTTAGTTATTGTGAACTTTAGCACCAATTTCACCAACCTCTACTGTTACTAAATGCATGTTAAGCATTTTGACGGACTATTTTTCGTAGTGAGACAATCCGTCAAATGGCATAACGGGTCATTTAGAATAAATACCGCATGGTAGACTGGCCCTTAGCTAGATATTAAGCATATTGTAAGGACTTGTATCAATAATGTATATTATTATTATTATTAAATGATTTATTTTTATTTAAAATGTTTTGTGACATCTCGTCAGATATAATCAGCATGCACTTGAGTGATTTTATTAATTGAACTTTAAAGTTCAAGTTCGGCTATTATGCAGAAGTAGTTGGTAGGCTTATTCTTGTGTATATTCAATTCCTGTTGGCTTACCACGAACTCGCAAAGTAAATGTAAGCAACGTAAATTCGAACGATAATAAATATCAATATACCAACTCATTTCGCACGTGATATATACTTAAGTTTTAAGACTTTATTCATATCTATGGGTGATAATAATTGTGTTTGTGGTAAAAATGAAGGCCAAAATGCTGTAGGATAGTTGTATTTTCTATTAAAAAAATCTTGCGAATTTACTTTACGTTCAAGTTGTGCGTCAAGAACGCGCGAACGTAAAGTAAATTGGGCCTCTGAACGTCACTCTTTGAAACTAGAAGAAGTTTTATAATCTACAAAAATACCATACATAATCTCACGTCTTCTTCCCATGGGGGTAGGCAGAAACTACAGAACGCCACCTGCTCCGGTGACACAAACACATGTCGTTGGTCAACATCCAATTCCAAGATCTTTATCAAAACTTGTTGTAGGTATTGTATTCTGCAGGAAGATGAACAAACATTCCAGAAAATTACTTTAAATATACATGTACTAGCTTTAGCTCGCGGCTTCGTTCGCGTTATTTTAGACTTTGACTATCAATTCGGGTTATAATTCAATCATGATTCGAAAGACACGTGGCTCCATCTATTATCATAAGAATGTTATTGTTGTTTTCCTCGGGAACAGTACTTTTTTGCGGGATGAAAGGTACCCTATGTCCGTTTCTGTACACCTGACGACGTATATGCAAAATTTCAGGATGATCGGTTCAGTGGTTTAGGCGTGAAAAGGTAACAAACAAACTTAATTTCGCATTTATAATATTAAGTTAGGAAGTTAGGAAGTTAGGAAGTTAGGATAGTTAGGAAGTTAGGATTTAAAGTACCGGTTAAAGTAAGTAGGTATAATAGGTAACATTAAAAAAAAACCTCGACACAAAAAAGAGCTGATGATCTTGAAACGGCTCAACCTATTTTAATAAAATATGTCTAAGAACCACCGCTACAAAACCTGCTTTTGAAATGAAAAAACCGCATCCAAATCGGTTCACGCTTTTAAGAGCTACGGTGCCACAGACAGACATACACACATAGCGGTCAAACTTATAACACTCCTCTTTTTGCGTCGGGGATTAAAAACCATTTTTATTTACCCACTTTATTCTACAGGCTATAATTTTTTATGACCTTCCATTATTGGTTAACGTAATGAAAATGAATACTAGTTATATCAGGTAATTGTTTTAAAGGACCGGAATTCCAGAAATGATTAATATCCTTCATTTTACACTGAAGCTTGAAATAGGACTAATGACGTTATAATTAGTTGTGCTGGAAATAGCATTGAAAATAACATGTACACCCGGCTACATATCAAGCTATGAAATTCCGGTATAAGCTGACCTCTCATTGTACGGAAATCCTATACAATGCGAGGTCAGCTTATACTGGAAATTTATAGCTTGTTATGTACCCGTGTGTACAATACATGTATCTTTCAAATGCCCCTGTATTTTTCAATAAAATTTAGGAAATTTCCTTGCGGTTGAATCTTTCGCAAGTTTACGTTTTTTACAAGTATTTTATGGTGTATTTTTCGCATTACGATGTAGTAAGATGGTATTTTAAAGGTAAATTTATAATGATGTTGAGTTGTAGTACATACAGCTTGTATCATATATTTACATTACTGTTCAATTAATATTAACAAGCAAGATATTTTCTTTTTGATTGTTAGATATGAAAAATACACAGTATTTAACAAGTGTATGATTGCATTTTTCAGACGAACGTGAAATTCGTTTTTTTTCGAAAATTACATGTATTTAATAGAAAAGATACACAGTTTCGAGAAAAACAAAATGTATCTTTCGCAATTTTCGACGCTAGTTGGGAATCGATCCCAACACCTTGCGCGCGGTCTGCATGAGCGGCTTGATCAACGCGTCATCGGCAAGCTGAAGCGCGATGCGGCTGCGACACGGCGCGACCCGACGACCACTCGCTTTCTCGAACTCCACCGCGACGGACGATTCTCCTCTCTAACTTAACCATTTAATTGTTTTGTCCGGGACAGTTTTATTATTGTAATAAGCACGACATTAAACCATTGCCTATTTCATACAGTCCACTCTTTTATTGCTCACCGCGCTAGCAAATTGCCTACCTAGTTAAGAAGTCCAGAGCCGGCAGTCTCGACATTAGATAGCGACAAAAATCGGTCGTTAAGTCCAATCGTTGTCAAATTTCTTTAATAGATTTTCAACCTTATAATTTGGAAATAAAGTTGAAAATCTATTAAAGGAATTTGACATCGATACGACTTAGCGACAAAAATTGGTCGTTAAGTCCAATCGTTGTCAAATTTCTTTAATAGATTTCAACCTTATGTTTTCGAAATAAAGTTGAAAATCTATTGAAGGAATTTGACATCGATACGACTTAGCGACAGATTTTTGTAGCTATCTAATGTCGAGACTGCAGGGCCTGGTGCTTAAGACGATGATTAAAACGTTGGAAAGACGGTCTTTGCTGGCTCGTAATACAGTTCACGCGAAACTTTATGAGCTCTCGGAAGTTGTACGCGAGTGGCTGCGCAGTATGAATAATAGAGGTGTCCGAGGGAACTCTCTCACTCTCACTCAACTGTACCATGCGCGGTTTCGGTCTCGGGCCTACGTTCAGAGGGCTCATAAAGTTTTGAGCGAATTGTAATTATTTGCTGTTAATGAAGTAGTAATAATTTAATTCGTAACGTAATTCAAGAAGCATCATGATAAATATGAAGTTTGTTATTCAATCACACAAAAATGGATTAACGAATTTGATTTGGATTGTCACATAAAATACTTATTAAGCCTTGCATCCATGGAAAACTTCCTTAATGTGAACGAATCCTCGGGCATTCAACAAACTCCAAAGGACTAAAATTATATAACAGCCAAACTTATTAATATTGAAATGTAAAATCATCATACCCATTCCACACCTGCCGATCTTTTCTGTAAAAAAACATCCGTGAAAACTTAGGTTAAGTGTGTTTGAAGTGTTACTAGTGTCAAACATTTCTTTTTTTGGTTGAGAATTCATCAAATAACTTCTAACCCTCCCGTGTTCCTTCAGTTGCCTGTGTGCCAGGGCCACGGTAACCCTTTCGGACAAACCCGTGACCCCGGCAGGCATCGGCCCTAACGGACCCCGTCAATGTGTGCTGAAATCTCTTTGAGGCGCGCGTGGAACACAACGCGCCGTGCGTCGACCCGGGTCTGCAGACTTATTCTGTAAAAAACTCATCGTGAAAATTTAGGTGAGGTGAGTTTGAAGTGAGGGCTGTCAATAGCGTCATTCCCTAGTATCAGGTCGAATGACAGCTCACTTGAAGCACAGTAAGTAGGTCTTTACGGTGAGATTTGTATTAAATATACCGGTTGAAACTCGCATCACAATCAAGTCAGACTACATCCTTTGTATTGCCAATGGATGTAGTCTGACTTCGTATACGAATTTCGTTAGGTTAACATTGTTGTATTGACAACAATGTCAACGTATCGACATTCGTGTTAGCAAACGGCTTAAGGGGACTACAGGACCTAACCGTAAGTTTTATAATACCTAAAAGTATATGATCCGTTGCAGTAAACAAAATCAAAAAAATATATGATATTCTTCAGAATATATGCTAGTTAGATAGTGTGTTGAAAACATAATACAACTAATTTGATACGATGGAAAAAAATCACGAAAATACCTCTGAAAATTTCTTTTAACGATTAAAAACCATACTAATATACATGCAATCATTCTGATTTTTGTCAGATTATTCTACAAGCAACTTATTAACGTAATAGTGCTTCAATTTTTTTGTCCAATCGATAGATTTTTTAAAAATAGATAATTGCTTCATATTTCGCAATAAATTACCAGCGTTGTGTCATCGCGCTTCTCTTTCTTTTCTATGCAGTACGAAAGTGACCGCGCTTTAGCTGTTGTCAGCCTCTTAAGGTGAATCCTCAGTTGTAGCCCGACAAATTCAAATTTTCTTTGGTTTTTTTGCAAATTGCAGCTCTGTTTTACGTCGTATGTTGATCAAAATGAAATTCGGGACTGCAGGAATAATATATTTATTGAATAATAATTGTCAATTTCATATCAATCGTCAAAGTTTGGAAATTTGTTCCATCTAAGAATTTTTTAGAATATTTCGTATGAAAATTTGAATTTGGCGAGCTACAACTGAGGATCCCCCTTAACGGGAGCTTAGTTCCACGTGTTCTGAAGCTCTTGATTAACACCGGAATATGTACTTGTAAACTTAGTTCAAGGAAGCCAACTGGAACTTAGTTGGGAAAACGCTTAGTTGATGACAAGGTAATTCGAAGAATAGGGGATACAAACCGTTGAAGATGAGGAAAACTTAGTTTAGGAGCACTAAAATCAGGAGAAATGTATATCTACCGGGAGACTTATTCTAGCGGTAGGCTAAGGTGATGATTTTGATGCGATGAAGATGGGAAAGCATTATGCCATAGGGTAAAAAAAAACATACATACAGCCGAAAAATATAACCTCATCCTTTTTGGAAGTCGGTTAAAAATAATTTCAACATGAATGATGTAAACAATATTTTGTAACTATATTTTGATTTAAAAGAGTGTCCATGGAGTTTCATGCCCGTTCTTCTCCATAGGTACCTACTATGCTTTGGAATGGGCAACTAGCTTCATATTTCTGGCTGACTGACCCCTTGACAATTCAAAAATGCATGTAATTGGTTTATTAGAAATAAATGCTTTGAGTTGAGTTGAGAAAAAGGTAGGGTATTAAAATTCAGGTGATACTACATGACCTTTAAAAAGGTCAAAAGTTTCGTTTTCCTGCACTTCTTGATACGATCACTTTATTTCTTCACAATATTTTATCAAAATCTAAATCCAGTACAATTTATAGCTCAACGCTTCAATCCACTTCCATAAAAAATTAGGAAATAAATCTCACATTTTTCATGGCTCACACTTTTACGAGCGCACATATAAAAAGTCACTTTACTGCCCACTTCCTTTCAACGTGGCGTGATGATAAATCTGTAGTTTTTCCGGAAGTGACGCACTGTTGTATCCCGGGCGTGACCGATGTGATCGCTAAAAGACCCTTGTGTTGTAGAGTCATAAGATTTCCAGTGATATGGGTCACTGAAGTTTTATTAGGGCTTTGGACCCCGGTTTTTCCTGGAAACAAGTACGCGGATATATTTTTGGTTGCACTCGTAAAAGAACGACCATTTACTTTGAATGGCTAGAGAACATTTCTTTGCAAAACAGCAACGTCCCTCGGTGCAGAAATAAAAGGGGTTTATTTTTGCTAACGTGATTGGGATCGATTCGTAGACCAGGCAAAGTAAAACAAATGAAAAATGTTTGCCCTCTCCAGAATCGGGTTCACGACTCGCGACAACTGCTCTAAGAATGGATGTTAGTCCTACTTCTCAAAAACTCGGTACAGACAAAGTCAAATAATTTATTTCAAATAGGCACTTTTGAACATCGAAATTTACAAGAAAATAGAATTGATTCTAGTTGCCCCTCCCAAAAGGTAGTTTCGTCTGGAGAAGAATGGGCAATAAACTTCACAGTTACTCTTTTAAAATGTTTTAAAATATTTTGTATACATTAGTTATCCACACTAATATTATAAATTCGCAAATAAATAAAATTCGCAATTCAATATTATTAATACCTTTTCACGCCTAAACCACTGAACGGATTTCGATAAAATTTGGCAAGGAGATAGATAACCTCCAACGGAAGGCCATAAGCTACTTTTTGTCCCGGTAGCACGTTCCCGTGGGATAATTTCCAACATCGACGCGGGAGGAGCCGCGAGCAGAAGCTAGAATAATTGTATGTGAAGACGATGCACCTATAATAAAATTACTATACCACAATAAGTCAAAATAATCACACTAAATGCAATTTACTCTTGATTAATAGTCATTAAGTATGATCTCAAAGATTTGGCGGATTTTCCCGGATCATTAATTTATGTTGAAGCGCTCACAAGACAGAAAAAGTCCCCTAATCTTGATAAGATGAGATCCGTATTTCGAAAAAGACTTTCATGTCTTTTTTTTTTGCGTTACTTTGACGAGCGGGTATAATGGACGTAGGCTTGAAGGCTGCCAGGTCAAATGGGATTGGGCGGGTCACATTAGCCGCATGCACGATGACCGCTTGGCAAGTCTCCACATAATGGGTGCCTGAAGATGGACAGCGCCGCCGAAGTTGGCTCAGAATGAGGTGGCCAGATGACCTAGACGCGTCCTACTGTGAATGCTGGTTCCAGGTGGCGCAGAAAAAGAGTTCCTGGAAGGACTTGGGACCGGTCATTGCCCAGCAGTGGGACAGTAAAAGAGCCTCTACGAATGCCTGTACCTTTACTAAACTATACCTAAGTCTAGCCTACAATGCAGGCCTCCTGTCGGTGAGAGGACGTGAGCCGTAATCCACCACGCGGGCCCAGTGCGGGATAGTAGATGTCACATGTCTTCGAATTTTTGGTTCTAGGACATGCCGGTTTCCTCACCATGTTTTCCTTCACCGTTTTGTGAGCAGTAGTAATTAAATAATTTACACAAAGTAAAGCGCCTGTCTGGGTTCGAACCTACGTCCTATAAACTAGTAAGTCGCAACTGTTACCACTGGCTACCACGGCCTATAGAGGCGCAAAACCAACTGACTAGGTAATCTTCTCACAGCGGCATAAAGACAAAAATCAAAATCAAAAAGTCAAGTAATTTATTCAAATTAGGCTGAGAATTACCACTTTATGAAAGTCAAAATTATATAGGACAGTTCCCCAAAACGCCTGCCCTTCACCACTTCCTAGTGCCTTAGCTAGGAAGAAGAAGTGGCCCCACAAACCCCAAGCCACAAGCCCCAGTAGCACATCTGCTTGATAATCATTATTTGTAATTGTTGCAGTGGAGTTAGTTACATTTTCCGAACCTACCGTATTGCTGTGGTAAAGCCAGAAGTTCTTACGTTGCATTTTTGCCCTTATCAGTCAGACATGGTGTGATGTGAAGACGCCAGTGACCACCAGCTTAGTTGTAAGTACTATGTATGTGTTAGATTAAATAAAATAAGTGGTCTTACATCAAACTCTGTAAGCTCGGGTCGTTTATTCTAATAAACTCTTAGTTAAACGAGTCCTACAGTTTTATTTGAAGTCATTGCTCCGCTCCCGAAATCTAACTAGTTATTCTTTTATTGTTTATTTATTTAGGATCTCCAACAAAAGATATAAACAATACAAATTCAAATTCAAAATATTTTATTGTGGGCATATGTTAGTTAGAGGTCTTATAGAGGTATGAGGAACAGGGTGTAAAGCTCACTCATACTCTATTGAAAAGGGAGGATCCTCCGACCAGACGGGTGTCGTGTCTGGTGGGCAACTGCCCAACGGTTGATGTCGGGATGTTGTATATATGCTAGTTGCGCGGTAAACTCTGATAGCGCGATGCAGGATTTTGCGTGACGTTAGTCTGACGCGTAGCTCGCATGTGGCGTTGTAGATGCCGCTACATCACTCCCCCCCGGAGACCGGAGGTCGATAGTGGGCTGAGTCGTGTATCTTGCGATGCTTGCCAGGGCCAGGTGAGGTTCCAGTGAGTCGGAACCGGGTGTCGCATAGTTCGCGGTGAGTCGGAACTGTCTGCGAAGATTCCCCAGTGAGTCGGGGTGGCGCTGCGTTATGCTCCAGTGCGTCGGATGTGGTACAGCGCCGGGTTGAGGCTGACTGCTGGCGTCGACCAGGAGAGGGTTTGAAGGCTCTGCTTGTGGACCGGCCGAGAGTGCAGTGTGCTGTGCCAAGGTTGCTTGATGAGGCTGAGGGTGATGACCAGGTATGCGCGGTCGCTGCATGCTGGTGGTCAGGATACCCGTAGAAGCCGTGGGTGCTGGCTGGCTGTGTGACTCGCCGCTCTAAAGCTTGCGGAAGTGATGATGATGACGTCACGCTGAAGTAGTTGCACGAAGGCTGCGCTGACGTTCATGTTCGGGGTCACCAGTATAGAGGTATGAGGAACAGGGTGTAAAGTTCACTCATACTCTATAGAAAAGGGAGGATCCTCCGACCAGACGGGTGTTGTGTCTGGTGGGCAACTGCCCAACGGTTGATGTCGGGATGTTGTATATATGCTAGTTGCGCGGTAAACTCTGATTGCGCGATGCAGGATTTTGCGTGACGTCAGTCTGACGCGTAGCTCGCATGTGGCGTTGTAGATGCCGTTACATCACTCCCCCCCGGAGACCGGAGGTCGATAGTGGGCTGAGTCTTGTATCTTGCGATGCTTGCCAGGGCCAGTTGAGGTTCCAGTGAGTCGGAACCGGGTGTCGCATAGTTCGCGGTGAGTCGGAACTGTCTGCGAAGATTCCCCAGTGAGTCGGGGTGGCGCTGCGTTATGCTCCAGTGCGTCGGATGTGGTACAGCGCCGGGTTGAGGTTGACTGCTGGCGTCGACCAGGAGAGGGATTAAGAGCTCTTCTTGTTGACCGGCCGACAGTGCAGTGTGCTGTGCCAAGGTTGCTTGATGAGGCTGAGGGTGATGACCAGGTATGCGCGGTCGCTGCATGCTGGTGGTCAGGATACCCGTAGAAGCCGTGGGTGCTGGCTGGCTGTGTGACTCGCCGCTCTAAAGCTTGCGGAAGTGATGATGATGACGTCACGCTGAAGTAGTTGCACGAAGGCTGCGCTGACGTTCATGTTCGGGGTCACCAGTATAGAGGTATGAGGAACAGGGTGTAAAGTTCACTCATACTCTATAGAAAAGGGAGGATCCTCCGACCAGACGGGTGTTGTGTCTGGTGGGCAACTGCCCAACGGTTGATGTCGGGATGTTGTATATATGCTAGTTGCGCGGTAAACTCTGATTGCGCGATGCAGGATTTTGCGTGACGTCAGTCTGACGCGTAGCTCGCATGTGGCGTTGTAGATGCCGCTACAGTCTAAACAATAAATAAAGTTCCAATATGTCCTGCCTAATAGGCATACAATAATTATGTAGTGGCAATAAGTACATTTAAAATTATTTTACATGTCAAATTTAGTTATTAAATGTCAAAATATCAATATACAGTCAAATTAATACATGGTCAACAATTCATACATCCATACTAATATTATAAATTCGAAAATAACTCTGTCTGTATGTTAGATTTTCACGCCTAAACTACTGAAAGGATTTTGATAAAATTTGGCAAGGAGATAAATCGCATCTGTCACATAGGCTACTTTTTGTGCAGTAGCACGTTACCATGGGATAATTTCCGACATTCACGCGAGCGAAGCCGCGGGCACTAGCTAGTTACACAAATAAAGGGCAACATCAGATATGTATTAAGTAGCTACACTCCTTCACTTATAGGAGACCACAGCATGCACCATAGAGTTAACAACTAAGCTAACAAAATTAAAATATTGATAATATTTTTTGAAAAAGGTTAATATTTTTTTAAAGGACATTAAATAAAAGAAAAGAAAATATTACATAAAGATATACTTAAATTAAATGAAATCTATTAAACAATTCTTATATTTAGACACAGACTCGCACATGTCTAAATTATAGTTTTAGCTAACATGTTATATTGATTAACAGATTGACGTGGTCCGCATACCTGAGCGCTTCAAAGGGCAGGATAAGGACAATGCTGCGTATTTTGAAACAACTAGGCAAGATTGCTGATGATTCTGTGCTAAAGATGATTTACTTTTCGTTTTTTCAATCCAATGTTACTGCATAGTAGCTTGGGGCGGTGCGGGCATAACCTCACTAATTAAAGTAGAGCGAGCTCAGCGTACTCTACTAAAAGTTGCCTATAGACGACCGTACCGTTACTCCACGAATAAACTCTATACTGGAGTGGGTTTTTTTAGGGTTAGACAGCTTTACATACTGTCCGTCACTCTACGTTTTCATAAAACTGCCTTGAGCACTTGTGTCATTTCAAGTCGAAGGGTAAATTGGGATAAAATGCGATGCCGTAAAATAATCGGCAGAAGGTCTTACGGTTTTATGGGATCACACATGTACACGAAACTGAATGGTCTACACAAAATACTATATCTAACACAAAAAAATGCAGAGTGACGGTAACAAATTGGATACCTTACACTACAATATGACAGAAAGTTTCTTAGGTTAATTAAAAACTCGCACACATTGACAATTCACAAATACTGAAGTACTCACTTACGTAGGTACCTATAGCATGCAGACCCTCTCTTACAAAAACCAACAGAACTGACAGAAATCACACCACCATGTACCTTTAGGTACACTCATTTTATGTGTATTTTAAGTTTTAAAAATGTACCTTATATTGTATAAAATTGTTAACGGAACGAAGGAGTCTAGATCTCAGAACACAGGGAATGCTAGTGTGAGGCCTAGGAATTTAATTCACTTGAATGTAATTCCGGTCCGCATCCGCTTTTCGGACACACTCTAATCGGCTGGAGTAAATCTCGTAATGCGGGTTCCATACCGCGGAACTACCTATATTCTAAGATTGGACGGACTTAAAGTGTCGAAAAGCTTTATTTTTGTAGCGGGTCTTTTGAATTCCTTACTACTGCGCAAAACAAATCCGAGTACCTTGAAAGATCTTGAGACAATATTCAGGATGTGCACATCGAACTTTAGAGCTTGATCGGTATGGCAGAAAATTAATCTTACCTACAATATTCGTTAACACAATCATAAATGATAAATGATAAATGATTTTATTTCTGTAAGTAGGTTTGTACAAACACTTTTACACGTCAATCATATTTTAAAACTAGATGAGGTCGGCGTTTCCTATCTGACTACTCTGAGAAGAAAGGCCGAAACAAACTCAGAGGTCACAGTCTCTTTTAAAGTCCAGACATAATCTTGGTCAGATCATGTGAAGACCATGTAGATTTGAGTCTGAAATGGTCTATTGAGGAAAAAATACCACACAGAAAGAGTGGACCTGTCCAGTCAGTGCACGCATTTGTCAGTAATCGTGCAGCTCAACTCAAAACTTAAGGAGCTCAACGATTCGACGAACAATACCAAAGAAAGGACATTTGGGTAGGCCGCATAAATTACTCAAACTGCCAGACTATGATTAAAACTAATCAAGAAAGTAAAAAAATAAAACAATGATCTACATAGTCTTTACATTCACAATAATTAAAATAATATACTATTTTACAAAGTAAATATTCATGTCAGCTAAATGATAACAGCCGCAGGGGTTCTTGCCGTGATCAGTTCCTGGATGGGTGTTCTATTACATATCGAGACCCCTCTGTGCTTCGCCAAGCACGTTAAACCGTTGGTCCCGGCTGTCATTCGTAGATCTTTCACGGTCGTTACGAGTAGTCAGAAGCCCAAAAGTTTGTCAACCAGTCCTACCAAGGAGTATCGTGTTACCCAGTAACTGGGTTGTTGAGGTCAGATAAGCAGCCGCTCCATGTAAGAACTGGTATTTAGCTGCATCCGGTTAAACTGGAAGCTGACCCTAACATAGTTGGGAAAAGGCTAGGCAGATTGATTTGATTCATGTCGAAAAGAAAAGAAAAGATTTCCAAAAAGAAACTAGAAAAACCACCAAACCACCAAATCGAATTAAAAATAAAGTTAAGTAATTAATTAATTAAATAATAACTAGTTATAAATAATATTATTTATTTGTCGTGGATAGATGGCGCCACAGTAGAGCGGACAGCGCCATCTAACAATTCGATTCGTAAACGAATAATCATGTGATCGGAAACGCAAGCGAGCCCTATCGCTTGGACACGATCGTCGGTGGAGGGGATGCAGCGAGGAATGGCGGAGAGACCGAGTGTGGCGACAGTCTACGGTGAACGGTCGAGCTCGGACAGTCTTGGCAAACGCTCAATACCAACGCACGTGTTTGTTTCCGACGCATATGTGTATTTCGTTTGCTAAGTTTATTAAAGTTATTTCAAAATTGGAATTTTATCTTTTCGTTCGAGTACCCACTAAAGTGCCCGCACCTACCTAAACTATGTCGGATCGCGAAGAAGACCCGATGTGTCGCATCTCGGCCACCCATGATGCGACATATTAATGTATTAATTATAGATTATTAGTATTGTTTATAGAATAGAATAATCTTTATTGTTTTTATTTATTATTTTATTTTTATTTATTGCGTGATGTATCACACAATACATTTTTGTAGCTTAGGACTGTTTCTCGAACCATATCATTGCCAAGCCTCAAGAGACAGACATTTGTATTATGAGCTTTCCCGACATTACTTACACAAACATTCTACCGCTAACAAAAGACTCGGACGCCTCAGGCGGTCCAGTTATGCCAAGCCCTAAGGAATTTCATTATGACTACGATGAGTGTTTTGTTTTCAAGTATTCTATTCTATTAACGTTATTTATGACTGGGATAGCCAAATGAATTAGTTATGGCCGAGAAACTGCGTTTCAAGTTTTTATTTTTTCAGGATGTAAATTGCTTCAAAGGAAAAAAGAGGTATGTAAGTAAGTAGCTTGAAAAAGATTTCAAGATGCAAAGCTTTTTGCGGCTGCCAAATAAATTCGGTCAAAACCGGTTTGTACAGATCTCTTTTAACAAAAATGCCTTGTTACTTAGAATCAAATCTAATAAAAATATTTTATTTCACATAAACCTACATGGGCATTTATGAAACGTCACAAGCTAGGTGCACGGTTCCAATTGGTCGTTTCCTATGGAGAAGAGCTGGCAAGAAACTCCACGGTTACTCTTTTAAAAATAAGTGGTTTTACAATGTTTTCAAGTTACAGTGTAAGTAGGTATGGAAGGACAGTGTAGGCCTGTCAACAAGTAACAGGTGCTCAACAAAATAGAAAAAGGTCTACAAGTTAGGCCTACAACGTTTTCACATTCACAAAATATAGAAGAATCTTTATAAAAGATAAATAAAATAATTAAAATAAGAGCCTATTGAAACCATATGACATGACAACTGTAACACTTTGAAAGCAAGTTATCTCCTAAACAACAAATAATCGCGGAACATATTTCGGGGTGATCCGATTCCGATGCCCCTCAATAAAGGCCATCTTACCTTTGGACGTCACTTTTCCGGCCAGCCTGTAAATACAGTCACAAGCATAATAACATTAATTATCGATTGTGTTGTGGAATAACGATTACAACTTTTAGATACGACCAATTTCATAATAATATAGGTTGTAAAATACTATGTTCGTAACAACATAAAATTACAATCAAAACAGTATAAAAAATCACTTTTAAAAATTGTTAAATGCATATGATTAAATCAATCGTTTTACTTTGACAACTCGGGACGCCAGCGCCACCAGGTGGCGCTCGACAGAGTCTACAGTATAACGCTTGACCAGAGATAAAGCCGAGTTGGTCGGTGGCGGCTAAGCGTTGAATACGTTTAGAAACTGTCGCGCGTTCTATATAGTTGTGTCGTGTACCTACAGTGTGTGATTCGCTAGTGTATTTAATTTCTTCATAAAATATAATTTGATTTGAACTGCAAACGGATTTTTTTTGCTTGTTGGTATTTTTCCCATAGTACGCCCCCACAGTAGTTAAATATGGCTGATAATAATATGAAAGAGACGTACCTTCTCCATCATATACATATTAGTGCTAGTGACTGGACAAAGTTTTGAGAGGATACGTTGAGACGAAAACCTATTTGGCGCCGCTCGCCGAACTCAACTGAGTACGGCAATACAATTGAGCGTAGTCGCTAAGTTTTAAAAGCTATAATTATTATTGTTAGTTTACATTAACAGGGGGGTTAGTAGTTTATCAAAACAGGAACAATGAAATTGGCTACATTCCAAATTGATGGCATTAAACCATTCTAACTTAGCTGTAACAACGTTTGTACGGGTGGCACACTACTTCATATTTTTTTAAATCACAAACCATTCCAAATTTTTTTTTTTTAGTGTGAATTTTTCTAGGATATATCCCTGTGTATAATTCAAATGATGAGGATGTATGGATCAATGGATGAGGAGAGCCGTGGATCGGGCTCAGTGGCGTTCACTAGGAGAGGCCTACGTCCAGCAGTGGACGAATATAGGCTGATGATGATAATTAATTCAAATAGTATTCGCATGTTTCATAATTATAATCAATACCTAAAAAGTAATTCAGACTGAAATACTACTGTACTCATTTGAGTATTACAGTGGCCAAATTCATGTAGTAAATGTCCATTGTATTCTTACGGTTTCTAAAGTAAGTTTGAAACATTTCAAAGTTTCTCACAACTAAAAGACTTGACAGAAGCTGTTTCCAATCTTAGAAGGTCTGTCAACAGTGACGCTGATTATCAGTTGCTATCATACCACCAGAAGAAGACCAGCGTCAAGATAGATGAAAAAGTTGCCGACAAGGTCATGCGCGGCTACTATTTCTTCACCGCAGCACGAACCTGAAAATACAGACATATTCGGGAGCAACGGAAATACAGTTCCAGTTAGAACACCTACATATAGCCTTGATGATAAACCATTGGCTGCAAACTGAGTTTGTCGACAGTATAGTGCAGCTTGGGGTACTTTGCGGAATCAAATGGTATTTATCTCCAAGATGGATACGGCTAAGACCGATGGCCGTTGAAGTCGACGGGTTCTTGGTCTCCGTACCGAGAAGCGGTAAGTGTAGCGTGGCATGCTCCTCAGTGATGACGACAGACTGGATTTGGTAAATCTTGTCAAAGGCGTTTATCCAGCAATAATATATAGATACTAGCTGCGCCCCGTGGTTTCACCTGCAGTAGTATGAAATATAATTTACGACCTATTCTCAGACCTACCAAATATACATAAAAAAAATCACAAAAGTCGGTTAAGTCGTTTCGGACTAGTTCGATAACAAACACTGTGACACGAGATTTTTATATTTTAGAAAATGGCTTTTCTATATGTCTGGAATTAGCACGTTATTATTTAAAGTCAGCGGGGTAATTGCGTAACATACTAACAGTAGGAATAGCTTTCATTTTGACAGTTCAACAACATTCATTGCGTTATTTACGTTGTTGAGCAGACAATTTTTTTCGAACATATAAAGCAATGGATTAGCAATAGGCTTCAAAATTGTTAGACGTTGTTAGATAGTCTGTTACGCAATTAGGGTGCTGGTATAATTTTAAAGTAGCATTACGTGGTAACAAATACACAACATAAGGCTCGACAATCGTCTTTCTTGGTCCAAGACTTGCTTCAAAACGTGTAAAATATTATCCTCAAAAGACGAAGAAATGGTTGTTATATATTGCATATCTTAAAATTGACAAAAAACAATGTGCCGAAAAACATTGGTAACAGCTACTGTAATCAGCCGCTATACTCAAATGAGTACACCACTCTATAGGGGGAAATAATTATTTTCCCCCTTTTTTTCTTACTTTTGTATTTATTTGGTTAGTTTGGCGGAGAATATCATGGAGTACGTGCGCCAGAAGACGAGGTACATGCCGAGGGTGAAGTTACTGGAGTCGCGCGCAACGTCGACTTTAGAGATATCAGCAACATTGACGGGGTCCGACAGGGCCGATGCCTGCCAGGGTCGCGGATTTTTCCAAAGATTTACCATTGCCCTGGCGCACAGGCAACTGAAGGAACACGGGTAGGTTTTAGTCAGTAAGAGTCTGACACGCCCTTCTGCTCCGCCCAGAGCCGGAGAGTCATTTATTGATTTACCACCCAAAAAAAAAAAACGTTGACTTTAAGGCGTTTCTGGTACGCGTACCTAATTGTTATCTGCCCCTCGACATGGAAGAAGACTTTTGGCCACAGGACGGGTATTTCGTCACTTCCGCGGACAAGTTCCACAGGGCAGCAGATAATCAAGCTGTGGCAAAGTGAAGTGCTACTAACATAATCTTCAGTCTTATTTATTAACAAGTTTTGTTTATATTAAAATATGTATGTTGCCTGAAAATAAACACATTTACTTTATGCTTGGCGGTTAATATTTTAGGAACTCAAGCACTTCTATATCCGATTCTCTCCCGACTAGAAGCGTGGGTTGTTGGAAGTATTCTCGACTTTTCTGTTCCCGGCATAAAATGTGCTTTCGCTATTTTAAGATTTGCTAACCAACGTCATTACCTAATTAGGATTGAATGGAGTAAGATGAATATTGTTATTCCGACAAGTACATTATTGTAAAGATTTTACTCTAAAAGCACTTCCCCTTCGACTTCGTTCTCGTCAAATTCGAAGTTTCTCCTACAAATTCCAACATCCCTTTCACTCTTATAAAATGAAAATTTATGACCGTAATCTTACTCAATTATGTATTTCGACGTATCACCCACCCGCGCTATTACTTCGTTTTCGCTTAGCGTTGTTTCTAACTTTTTTATTTTTGATCGTCTCTTTTTTTTTGGGTCGTAAATCATCAAATGACCTCTCCCGCTCTAGGCGGAGCGGTAGGGTGTGTCGGACTCTTACTGACTAAAACCCATCTGTGTTCCTTTAGTTGCCTGTGCGCCACGGCCGCGGTAACTTTCGGACAATCCGCGACCCCGGCAGGTGTCGGCTCTTTCCGACCACGTCAATGATGCTGACCTCTTTGAGTTTTCTCGTCTCCTAAAGGTTTTAGCGTTATGGTAAAGTAGTGTTAGCCATCCTCAAGAATTGGGCTATCAAAAAAAATTTTTTTTTTCAATTCCGTTTGGTACTTCCAGAGATTAGCGCTTTCGAACAAAAAAACAAACTCATCTTTATTATACAAAGCATGCTGAAGTGGCAATTGGCTGACCATATTAGCCGTAGAACCGATTACCTTTGAGGGAGACCTGTTTTTGAGTGGATACCGTGAATCGGCAAACGTAAGATAGAATGCCTTCAGGCTAGGTGGAGCGACAATCTTCGCAGGGTGGCTGGTAGCAGCTGGATGAGAGTTGCCGAAAATCGTGATAAATGACTTGCAATTGGAGAGACCCTATGTGTGCTAAGCAGATAAGCTGTGGACTGCTGTAGGCTGATGATGATGGTGGTGAGAAAATATGGAACTCAAACTCAAAACATTTATTACAAATAAGCCTATTAAAGGCACTTTTGAATTATCAAGGGGTCGGTTGGTCAGAAATATGAAGCTAGTTGTCCATTCTAAAACGTAGTAGGTACTTATGGCGAAGAAAGGACAAGAAACTCCATGGACACTCTTTTAAATCAAAATATGTTAACAAAATTTTGGTTACATCATTCATGTTGAAATTATGCATTTGAGAACGATGCAGAACGTTAAAAGCGTCCGTAATAAAAAGATAAAAACAATTCAAATATCGAATTAGATGAAAAATAAGCCGTGGCAGCTAAGAGCTGACCAGTCCCTACTGACGGCGCCCGTTCATGAACATGACGCATGGATTAGCACCATTCAGGTCAACCATTTTGGAGGGAGCTAAATGATCCAACTAATACGCCTCCACCAGCGAGACATTAGAGTGAGCATGACATACTCTCAGCCGCCAGGGCACATTTAAGTCAATGAAAGTCGTACTCAGTAAATGGTAGCTTTATAGTATGTACATAGTACTCACACATGTGCTATGCAATTATACAATATTAAAAGATTCAATTTATACAATGCAAAGATAGTTTTTAGAATCTTCAGCAACTCCAACAGTATTTTCAAATGCTAATGAATTAGTTTATGCGCCATTGTGGAGCAGGACCAGCGGATATTAGCGAATCAGCAAGATGGGCCTAGCTGCCTAGACTGCCAGGCGTACACAAGCAACTCAAAACAGTATCGTGGAGACTATTTTAATGCGTTTGAAATGGATGCGGATAAGGAATTGTGAGAGTTTGTGACAAAAACTATCACATTAAAATTATTTAACATTTAAACCTTATTTTCGTGGTAACTAGTAAAAATAAGTTGGAAATTTGACCTTCAATATCTCCGTAACCAAATGGTAGGTATCGCAAAAAAAATCAGAACGACGGGGTGTACAAGTGTATTTCGCCGTTATGTTGTCGAATTATGTCCAAAGGTCCAAAGGTAGTCTGTAAAAGATCGCTTTTAATAATAATAATTTAATTTAAGGGTGTTAGGCATAGGTCAGAGTGGCACAAACATGCTTAGCTAAGATATAACATAGCATGCAAATATTTAATGTTACAGGGTAATTATAATTAAGTACATTAATGTTAGAATTTAATGTCAATATTTTTGTCCATAAATTCTTTCAAACTATAAAAGCTACATCAATTTAGCCATTTGAATAATTTGTTTTTAAATAATCTTACATTTAATAGTTTGAGATTGTTTGGTATTTTATTATAAGTACGCACACACATTGCTAGACAGCTTTTATTATATCTGGTTAGCTTTGGTAAATCATTTAATACCAGTCCATAAGGATACGTCTGCTCCGAAGATATACATCGCTTGCCGTCTTGAATAAGTGTTTATTCTTGGTCACAAACATACATATTTCGTAAATATAGAGAGATGGAAGCGGTAACAAACCAAGCCTTTTAAATATTGGCCGACGTGTATCATCCGGCTGAAGTCTATAAATTGATCTTAGGCACTTCTTTTGAGCGATGAACGCTCTATTTAGATCAGTGCTATTACCCCACATTGTAAGACCATAGCGTAGTAACGATTCAACATATGAATGGTAAGATATTTTAGCAGTTTTTATGTTTGTTATATTTTTTACTTGCTTCAAGGCGTATACGAAATTTAGCGATAAGCCCGCCCATTGTGTCACCCTATGTAAAATTTCTACATTTATATCTGTTTTTTATGGTGTACATAATAAAGAGTATTCTATTGTATGTCTTCCTTAGTCTAGTGAATTTCTAGCAATATTTTTGCAAAGAATTAATATTATATGCTAGCTGCCAGTATCAACCACATACCAAAGGCAAGTGGTCGATATCTGTAGCTAGCATACTTCTCAACGGTATTTGATTTGTGAGCTTAGCTACGCCTACATTATTGTGGACATTATGGGTAATTTATTTATGGAGCAGGTTAACGCCCAATATTGAACGAAAGTGCAAAAAAGTTAAGTTTATCGCCATATTTTAAGCATTTCTCATAGGTTGTAAACGACTGAATAGTTCATGAGCTTTTATTTGTGACTTCGTTTTGATGAAAATTATAACTTTCGTTTGATCTAGATTTCCAAAAACCTTAAAACCTTTTTAACCGATTTCAAAAAAAGGAGGAAGTTCTCAATTCGACTGTATGTATTTTTTCTTTATGTGTATTAGCTCAGAACTTTTTTCTACGTGAACCGATTTGGATGATTCTTTTTTGTTTTTAATTTGAAAGCTGGTGCTTTTCATGTGGTCCCATATAAATTTGATCAAGTTCTGACCTGTAGTTTTTGAGTTATCCTTAATACTGTGTATTTTTTCCACTTAGTTTATATTGATGATGTTTTAATAATTTCCTATCACTGTTATTTACATATCAAGTAGTGATATAAGAATTTGTGTGGGGTAGGTACCACAACTAAAAAGAAAAAATAAAAACTTTTTTACAAAAAAACAACCGACTTCCAAAAAAAAAAACCCTAAAAAACGTGAAAAATAACTTTAATTTCGGAAGTCGGTGTCTTTGGTTTTGTATTTTCGTTTTTGGCTACTGACTTCCGAAATTAAAGTAAATTTTCTCGTATTTTAGTGTTTTTTTTTGGAAGTCGGTTATATTTTGTAAAAAAGTTTTTATTCTTGTCAACATTATTGCGTGTGTGCGTGGGCGACAAAAAGTATCTCCTGATAAGTCTCCTCGCCTAGTACCATGCTTCACAAAATGTTCATTTGGTCTGTGTGTTTTTTTTCTAATCACAAGCACTTCTAGCGTTGAGTGTACTTTAGGTAGAACGGCTGTAACGCGACTGATCCGAGAAAATGCACTTGCAAGAATACAATAGGATCATAAATGGACGTTATGCGTACCGGACGTAACGCGACTCCATCATTTATTTTCTCTTTTTAAATTGAAGTTAATATATTATTATAACCGTCCCTACAAATTATCTACTCATGTATATTCAATTGAATTTTTAGGTTAGGTTGCAACCTGACCCCGACATACTTGGCAAAAATTCTAGGAACACGCCAATGGACAAATTATTTACGAGCGAAAAGCCTGGTTCTTTTGTAAGAGATAGGTACCATACTGGTCATGGTTAAAACATGGTTGGTTTTTATTTCTAAAACTTAAACTTTTGAATTTACACCTACTTTCCTACCTTCAGTAACTATCATAATTTGGAAGTGTAAATTACTAATAAAGATCTGCTTCGTAGGACCCGCTTGGGAACAGGTTAATTAGGAACTGCACCCTAATTACGTAACACTATCTATCACAATCTGAATAATTTTGAAGCCTATTGCTAATCCATTGCTTCATATGTTCGAAAAATTTGTCTGCTCAACAACGTAAATAACGCAATGAATGTTGTTGAACTGTCAAAATTAAACCCATTCCTACTGTTAGTGTGTTACGTTATTACTCCGCTGGTTGTAAGTAGGGCAAAACCGGTAGACTTGCCGGTAAGAGAGATCCACATCGCCTAAATCACTTTAAAAATCACGGCATTGGGTTCGCTGGCAGGACGTTTTTTGGGTTAACTCAAGCGCGTTGCCATATTGACCTTAAAAAATGGTACCTATCTATCAGAATTTTGACCTGTCAAGTTTAAAGTCACAATTACAATTTTGTACATGTTAAAGTAAAAGGGGTCCAACTCGCCCGGACTCGGTACTTTAAAAAAAACGCGAGCATTACAAGTTCAATTCAAAAGCAATATTGCGCTTCATTTGAGAATAGCTTGGGCGATATTTCTTGTAGCGACGTAGGTCATCATTTCCCAACTCTGTTGGGGTCGGCTGCCAATCTAACCGGATGCAGCCAAATACCAGTATTTTACAAGGAGCGACTGCCTGTCTGACCTCCATAACCCAGTTACTGGGTAATACGATACCCCTTGGTAAGACTGGTTGTCAGACTTTCGGGCTTCTGACGACCCTTAAGAGGCTTACAACAGCTAAAGCGCGGTCACTGTCGGACTGCATAGAAAAGAAAGAGAAGCGCGATGACACAACGCTGGTAATTTATTGCAAAATACGAAGCAATTATCTATTTACAAAAAATCTGTTGATTGGATTAAAAAATTAAAACACTATTACGTTAGTATGTTGCTTGTAGAATAATCTGACAAAAAATCAGAATGATTTAATGCATTGTAGTATGGTTTTTAATCGTTATAAGATATTTTTAGAGGTATCTTCGTGATTTTTTTCTATCGTATCAAATAAGTTGTATTATGTTTTCAACAAACTATCTAATTAGCAAATATCCTGAAAAATGACATATATTTTTCTGATTTTGTTTAGTGCAGTGGATCATATACTTTTAGGCATTATAAAACTTACATTTAGGTCCTGTAGTCCCCTTAAAGACGTTCAAAGATGTTATGAATGACAGCCGCGGCCAACGGCTTAATATGCTTTCTGAGGCACGGAGGGGTCTTGGTATGTTAAGATGGTCATCCATCCACGGATCAACCGCGGCAAGCGTAGCTTAACCTAATCGTTCGACCTGTGCGACTGTTATTACTTAGTCACGAGCCCCTCGTAGGTAAAGTATGTAATATAATTACTACGACCGTTCTATATTTGAAACTTATGTTTAATTTGAATCCTTCCTACCTAAGTTTCAAAGAATTCGAAGTTCGAAAACTGGAGCATAAATTATAACCAGCCAGCTGTAACTAAAGTTATTAGGGCCTTATTACCGACAACTCACCAAAAAGATGGCGTATGGCGTAACGGAAAATAAAACTCGAAGGCTGACTGGCAAACCGAAAAATTCTGATAAAATCTATTTCGCAAAAAGGTTTTCTAAAAGTTTGGAGGGCGATGGGTAATGTGTTGTATAATCCCCATATATTTCAATCACTTCCCTGTATAGGAATGCTGTATTTATGTTTGGCATCCACCTTAGAGATTGATTCGTGGGTTTTAAGATAGTGAGTTACGACTTGCCGTCTGTTGAGTAAAGGAGAATGTCCAAAAAACCCCCGCGTCGATTAAAACAACTTATATGTATGATAGTAGGGCATACATGGTAGATATCAAATGTGAAATTAGTTTCTCTCAAAATAATCATCATAAGCGCCACAGCGTCCACAACATTTCATATGGTCAAAAAGAGATAGATAGTGCACCATGTCGTAATGTTACACATAATCCACCATCCTAACAACGCTATGATAGTCAGTAAAGCACTGCGATTGCTAATAACACTTATCTCAACAAAACAGCGACGAATGCAATAAGTGGCCTTAGAATCACAGCAGCCAACCAACCTACCCAGACAGGGCGCCTCATGCATTATAAAAAAATTCAAAATATCGTCGGTCGCCGTACTATGTAACAGTTTTCTAGATTCTTAGTTGATCACGATAATAATGTAACAACTATGTATTTCTTGTAATAAATATGTATCTACACTTTTTTACTGTGTCGTTTTATATACTATATTAACTAACTTTAACTAAACTAACTAACTAACTATATTATGTAACTAACTTTATTTACATGAAGAAACCAAGAAAATCATTACATAATAACAAAAAATAAAAAAATACATAGCCAATCATGGATATTATTTTTGAAGAAAGTAATTTCATATTTGTTATCTGAAATGAATGCCCTTTTGCCCCACGTAAGCTTTTTTCCTATAGACTCTGGGTTTTTTGCCCATACATTTTTGGGCATTATTCTTTTAAGCGAGTTTCTCTTAAAGTGATCAGTGAGTTTGTATCTGTGGTTTGAATGGATAGCCAATTCCTAGGATGAACTTACAGCAACCTCGACACAACAAACAACTCAACACTTTTAAGATGATGCATCAAGCACACTATCTTTAATGTTTTATTGAGAAACGTAGTACTTTAGTCTATTTTAGTTATATTTTTGAAGATTTCACATGGGTTTCGTGTGATTACTTTATTAATATAATAAAATTACAACGACTATTTTTTACGCGGCAAAGCAGAGAGAGTTTGACACAAGTGATTTGACATTGACATATTGATAAATTATAGTAGTATAGAATGTTAACAATAAAACAAGGAAAATGTTGCATTCATACTCAACAGAACAGGCATTTTAAAATGTGTCGCGTGAAATGTGTAAACCTAAATCCCATTTAGTCCCTTCACATTATTTTGCCATTAAGCCCAGGTTCGCACGTGCGTGTTTTTCTCGCAGCTATTTTTGTTCTCGCACTGGATTTTCAACGCACTGCTTACCACCGAGAGTTGAAAATCCAGTGCGCGATAAAATCCTGCCGTGAAATTTTTACGGCCTAGTGAACGTGGGTTAATACTGTAGTGTATCGTTTTATTAGATATGTAAACACTATGTCATTCGCAGAAGTAGTGAGGTAACTACTGTCACTGTCACTAATGTCAACTGTCAGCCATTACACAAAACGATTTTCATTTAATGGCGGGAAAAGGTGGTAAGTGAAGTAGCCCTGCCTGCACGAGAGGCTTGGTGCGGTAGTGAGCCAGTGGTGCCGATTCTCTTGTACACACGAACTAAATTAACTAAACTATCATTAAAATTCCTTACTTTTGGCTAAAAGAATCATAAAGTTATTCTTCAATAAAAATCTCTGAATTTAAAAATATTTTTGACATAACTAAAATTGAATTTGACAATCGTGACTCCACGTGGTACTTTTCCCTACCTTGTGATTTTTTTTAGAGCCGGTGGCGAGCAGGGATGCAGCCTCGACGTGTTTTATATGGAATTTTTCACTTTTTGTATGGAAAATATGAAAAATTATTACCTACATGTTGAGGTTTTAAAGGTTTATGGATTTCATAAAGGGGGTCGAAATTTTTCATTATGTTTGTGATAGGACACACCATTTTCGAGATATAAGCAAAATAAAAGAAAAAAGAAATGCAGTACTTTATTGCACCTGAAGTCGAGGTGTTTGTGTGAATTTTAGTTCATGACAACTAATTTTATTCCACACCTTTTTAATCGCGATTAAAAATAGTCAGATTTAGTTACACAATCAAAATTTTAGGTGGAAAACGTCAAAAATTCAGAATAGCAAAATTGCCATTTCCACTAAATTAATAACTCGATGCCATCTTAGTGCTGTCAAACTAAAATATAATTAAGTTGTGTCACTTTAGTCTATTTCAGAATGGGAAATCGTTGCTTGACAAGAATAAACTAAATTTTGGTGATTTTTAGCCTAGTTTAGAGGCATTTGTGACAGGAGACCAGTGAGTGACATAAATTTTTTTTTTTTTTTTTTATATATAACGAGATAGAAGGAAGCCGGGCTGTTGCATCTGATTGCTGATCCGTGACCTCATCAGCACGGGGATTCATAGTGGGCGTTAAACTTCAGGAAACGTTGAAATAAATACACCGTAGCGTTGACTGTTCACTATTTTAATTATACAGACACTTAAATTACTCAAACAATTAATGATTGCAGTAATATTTAGCGATTTAGAGCCAATGGGTTTGCGAGTGACGACCACGTGCAACGGCTGCCAACGACTGAATGCCTCGACACGACGTTCGCCCGCCATGACAGACGCAACTCCATTCGGTGTTACCCGCTCTCAATTAAAATTACCATTTAGTCGAATTCAAATCGATTAATCGTTAAAAATAACAATAATTCACCAATGATTAAATTAAAAAAATAACAAAAGAAATTACAGCTCTCAAAATTAACTGATTTATATTACTGAATAATGTCACGCGCCGTTATATATATAAAAATAAAATAAATAATATAATAAATAAATAATAATAATAAAATAAAATAATAATATAATAATAAAAATAATAAATAATAATATATATATAAATATAGAATGAACAAGATTCTACAAATACTATATTATAAAAAAGAATTCTGCAAAGTTACTTACCACTTCTGATATAGCATTAGACCCTTTTGGCAGCCCGCCAATAATGAAATTCCGTCCTAATTATATTGTGATTGAATCATGATGAGCCTATGCGGTTACATGCGGTTAATTAATTCGCATTATTATTAACTAAGGTTAGAATCGGTTTACAATCTTAATTACAGTGTATTTATTAGGTTAACTGTATTATTATTATTTATTAGGTTTAATATTGAATAAAAAAGCTGTGAGGATTTTTAATGATCTATTTAGTGGTTGACGTATATAGAATAGAATAGAATACTCTTTATTATGTACACCATAAAAATTACAGATATAAATGGAGAAATTTTACATAGAGTGACACAATGGGCGGTCTTACTGCTAAAAGCGATCTTTTACAGACAAACTTTGGATACATTAAAGGGAGAAGGAGAGACAATAATGCCGGTAGTAAGTGGTGTACCATTTACATAAACAACAAATACATACAAACATAAAACATATACTTATCTACATGTAATATATACGTATGTACCTACATGAGTACTTATCTGTTGATCTATTACGCAATTTTCTGATTTGTAGCTATTGTTATTTTACTGTTGTATTAACAGACACTTTTAAAAACGCCGTCATTAACGCCTAGATCCAAAATTTCAAAGTATTCCATTTAGAGCACCAATGCGAATTGCACACATTGTGTTCCATATTGCGCACTTACGTTTAAAGTAGTAGTTAGAGAGGGGCTTCAACTATTAAAAACATCGATAGTTTTAAAAAAATGAATATATAGTCACACAATCGTTGTGACGCGTAGGAACAATATTGTAATGTTCTACCTAGTAGAATCGAAAAGTGTGAATCATGGTGCAGAAAATTACTCAGCCACTTCACTAGTGTACTTATCTACGGTTGGACTCTTTTTTACCGACTTAAAAAAAGAGGAGGTTCTCAATTCGACGGTATGTATTTCTTTAATTATTTTTAATGAGTGTTAGCTCAGAACTTTTTTCTACGTGAACCGATTTGGATGATTCTTATTTGTTTTTAATTTGAAAGCTGGTGCTTTTCATGTGGTCCCATATAAATTTGATCAAGTTCTGACCCGTAGTTTTTGAGTTATCCTTAATACTACGTATTTTTTCCACCTAGTTTATATTGATGATGTTTTAATAATTTCCTGTCACTGTTATTTACATATCAAGTTGTGGTATACGAATTTGTGTGGGGTAGGTACCAGAAGTAAAAAGTGAAAATAAAAACTATTGTACAAAAAAAAAAAAACAACTGACTTCCAGAAAAAACACATTCAAGTGAAAAATAACTTAAATTTCGGAAGTCGGTGCCAAAAAACGAAAATACAAAACTAAAGACTGACTTCCGAAATTAAAGTTATTTATCACATTTTTAGTATTTTTTTTTGGAAATTGCTTGTCAAATTTTTTTGTAAAAATCGTTTTCGATTATACCATTGCACTTTCCATAGTTCGTTTGTCAAAACTTGGTTTATTTTGCCTCTAGTATATGCACAGGTGCATTTACTTTGTCTGGTAGATAAAAATAAATATGTCTACCAGCCACCTGCGACCGATTCTAGAATTTTAATAAAAATAAATAAAATCTCAGATGTTCAGCACAGACGATATTTATTCGTATTTTTGCTTCTACAGCGACAATCTGTTTTAAACCTCTAGGGCGGATTAAAATCGTCAAGAAAACTTAAATCTTGGTGAGATTTATTGAATAAGAAAGTATAGTAAAATAGTCCGAAAAGGATTTAACGTATTTTCGTTGTTTTCTAAAGACAATGAAGATTTAGAAAAAAAAAAAAAAAATTGGTAAAGAAATACCTAAATATTTCATTGCAGTTGGGTTGGGACATATTATGAATATTAAAGGAAAACAATGGGTCCTGAATTCCTGACTACTATGAACTATTTATTTAGGTTTTTTTTCTTTCTGTGACGTTGTATATTTCATTTTCTGCACGCATTTGGTTATAAGTAAGTATTGACTGGTTGTCGGCAGGTTAGCCTGGCGGCTTCCGAATTTTGCAAGCCGGACCACTTTCGTTTAAAATGAGCCCGGCAGCTTTGGTGTGTAGGCACCCTTCCACTCCACATACATCTCAAGATCAATATTTTACAATAAGTAATAATATTAAAATTAAAATTGAGCAAGCTTCTGCAAGTGCTTAGCCAACAGAGTTTTAAGCAAGGATGAGAAATATATTTGTTACCGTTATTGTTTGATATGAATTTAGAATACTGAAAGAATATAGCATTCTCGTACTCACTTCCAGCACGCGTAGCATGACCACCATGGAAACGGGTTTTGTCGACGCAAGAATAGACAAAATAACAGATTATAGAAAAATTTCTTTAAAAATCTGTCAATTATCTGTCATTTTGTCTATTCTTCCGTCGACAAACAAGTTGAAAAATAAAACATAAAAATAAAAATAAAAATTCGAATTTAGAATAATTACGATTTAAAATTAGAATTAAGTTAAAATATAAACATCAGAATTAAAATCCAAATTGCAAATAAACTGATCATTGGAATAAAATATTTGATTAACAATAAAAAACAATCATAATTTAAATAAAATTATGTTTTTTTTTTTTTAATAATAATAAACGTCAATATTACACACACAAATATGCTCTCAATAAACATAAGTGGATGATACTCGATGTGTCGTCATCCAGTGCCACATTATTGGGCTATCCATTCTGCCGGCTATCACGGAAACCAGGCTGTTGGAGCTACCACGCACTCGCCGCATCAAGGATGCTATGCGTGTACGGATACGTGCATAAAAATCAGGCACACCGGCTTCCGCAAACATCCCTGAAGCACTGCAAAATCGTGGTAGCCCCAACATAACCCTGAAGGCATTATCGTATCCAGATACGCAGAGCATTGTAGACATAAGAGAATGGAATGAGATGACACAAGCTTTTATGATTTTTACAAAATTTCTATTATAAATGATAAATGATTTTATTTCTGTAAGTAGGTTTGTACGAACACTTTTACACGTCAATTATGTTTTTTAAAGTAGATGAGGTTGGCGTTTCCTATCTGACTACTCTGAGAAGAAAGGCCGAAACTCTTTTAAAGTCCAGACATAATCTTGGTCAGGTCATGCGAAGACCGTGTAGATTAGCATCTGAAATAGTATTTTGAGGAAAGAACCACACAGATTGAGTGGACCTGTCCAGTCAGTGCACGCATTTGTCAGTAATCGTGCAGCTCAACTCAGAACTTAAGGAGCTCAACGATTCGCCGAAAAATTCAATTAGGCCATACTTGTCCGAAACACAACGGAAGCAGCTTGTTGAAACCCTGGTTTTGTTTAGGCTGAACTACACCGATACAGTCTACAGCCCGCGCCTGTTGGCTCGCACAAATCGCCTCATTCAAAGGGTCCAAAACGCTTGTACTCGGTTTTGTTATAAAATTCCTCCCAGAAGTCACGTAACTCCATTTTTAAACAGACATTTCACATTAAAAATTAAATCGAGACGCAAGCTACACTTGGCGTGCCTTCTGTTCGGTGTAGTTAAATACCAGAAGCCAGACTACCTGTACGACAAGTTGAGTTGGATAGCGAGTAGATGAGCATGTGGGAGAAGGCAATGCTTGCAGCAACTTTCGACTCAGTCGCATAGTACAGCGGCTTTTAGAGGTAGCTTTCGTTATGCGGCTTCTAAAGTATGGAATAACCTGCCATCACCTGTTTGAGTAATTAACACGATCGACACATTTAGAAGACGCCTACGGCAGTACCTCATGTATGCGCATCGGAAGCTGGACATGATCAATCTGAATGTTTCTTTGATATAAATTTGTAATATATATGTCGCATCCGGTCATTAGTACGGACATGAAACGAATCGCAAGCGCGCCACTTGCGACATCACGGGTTCTACCCACAACTACAGCGCGTTTTTACATAGTCGTGATGTTTTAAACCTACGGCGAGGAAGACATTCAGTGTCTGATCGCATCAGTGTTAAGACGTCGTGGAACTGTACTCGATTCGTTGTGCTCGGTTATTGTTATTCTGTTAATTATTGTAACTTGTGATTTTAATAAAAGCAGTGTATCGCATCCAGTGTGTTTTCATTGCACGAAACCCATCTTTTGCCCACATGATGTCCGAATCTAACGGAGTAAATCCTGACGATCCTACATATATGTAGTTATCAGTTATTTATTGACGACAGTCCTTTGTTTCTTGTGCAACCATACCATTTTAATTCTTTTCATTAACACCACTATATTATTATCTATAATAACGTTTTAAACAAATATCTAATCGATTATATTATTATTTGTTACACATACATATCTATTTTTATTTAAATATTTACACACACTATAAAACTGATTTACATCCGTAAGACGTCCTCGTAACATAGGGTCCAGTTGAAAACCAGCGTCAGGAGTACCTGACGCTGGTAACTAGTAAGTTGTCTGGCATTTATGCTAAACTGGGCCTATTTGGCGCAGCTGTGAGGCACACAAAACTGTTTTTAAGTTTTTTACATTTTTTTTTGTTTTTATGTGAATGTTGTGTGCCTTAACCTGGATCAAATAAATTTATTTTCTTTCTTTTCCTTTTAAGTCTGAGTAAATTTGGAGTGAATTGGAGGTTGCTCGAATTTTTATCTCAGATATGAGTCGAAGATGTGGAGGACGTGTTCAGCGCTCCATTCACGCTGCTTGAAATTACATAAATAATGCGTCTACAGCGCGACTATAATGCGTAGATATTTTCCTTCTTTTTCTTTTAATACCAAAGAAAAGCTGTGTAAGCCGTATAAGCTGTGTGAGCATCTTGTGGACCAGTTTTCTTAACTTGGGTGTGATTATCAAAAGTACTGCTTGTGATATCAAGCATAGCGTCAAGACGATACCCGTGATCCAAATATAGTTCTCTAGCGGTCTCAGAAGATCAGACTCAGTTTCTGAGTCTGTTACTTCGGTTGCGTCCATTGTTATTGGACTGACATCGGCAACCGTAAAGCTTATGTCAATCCTATTGACAAAAGACAGAAATACAAAAAGCTTTAAAAGCGATTGTCGATTGTCTAGACCAGAGAATCTACACAAAGTGACAGCGATAACGATGACGGAAAAGTGAAAAATGTATTGGACTGACATAAGCTACCGGAATGCTTAATGTCAATCATGTTGAAAGAAGACAAATACAAAATGCTTTGAAAGCGATTGTCAATTGTCTACAACAGGTTGCGACAGACAAACGTGTGGGTATCGTCACTGTCGGAAGCCCTCTTTACACCTGCAAACTACAAATATTGAAAAACCATATATCAATAAAGATTTTTTGCATTATATGTGTAGATATAGTTAAAGACGTCACAAATCATGTAGTCATATTTTCTTTTCTTGTTCTCACACACTATTGTTAACATTTATTTTTCATGTCTCCTTTTGCAGGTCTGCTGAAAGAAATTTCTTAAAAAATAAGCAGTATAGAGGTATGAGGAACAGGGTGTAAAGTTCACTCATACTCTATGGAAAAGGGAGGATCCTCCGACCAGACGGGTGTCGTGTCTGATGGGCAACTGCCCAACGATTGATGTCGGGATGTTGTATATATGCTAGTTGCGCGGTAAACTCTGATTGCGCGATGCAGGATTTTGCGTGACGTCAGTCTGACGCGTAGCTCGCATGTGGCGTTGTAGATGCCGCTACAGCAGTACCTACCTTTGTGCTCAATACATATACAAGTCGTATTTGTCTCTGTTTTACAATGTGTACATAAATAATAAAATAAATAAACTAAAACTTCAACAGATACAGAATAGGTACAATACACCACCTTCCACTCCCCTTAAAATCGGAACAATTCTCCGTTAATATAACATAGAAAATCAATCTCTCATGTACAGTCACCAAAAGAGTTAAGTAACCAGGGTCTTCGGATATAGTTGAAGTTTAGTAACAAACCGATGGATGTTTCCGAATGAAATTTAATTTGATAAATGAACTGTTTGTTTTTTATTAATTAAATTAAATTTTATTCGAAAACATCCATCGGTTTTTTACTAAACTTCAACTACATCCGACGAGCCTGTTACTTATCTCTTTTGGTGACTATACCTTCCTTGTTACAAGTAAGATATTGTGTTATCCAGTAATGGCGTTCGAGAGATCTATTTCCTTTCCTATATTGCAATATGACACGGCAGTGTATTGCTGTGTTGCCCACAGAACTTGTTTCTTTTCTTTTGGTTGAACAAAAGTGGAGAAAGCTTTTGATATTTGTGTATTTATTTATTTGGCTTTAACTCGAACACTAAATTATTACTTGTTAAAAATTTGGAAAAATTATCTACTTTTCAATATTTGTAAATATGTGAGCACCATGTATCTATCACATAATTAATTTACCTGTCTTTGCATTATATAAAATTCTTTTTACCTATTTTGGTATAGTAATTTTATTCTAGGTGTATCGTCTTCACATATAATTATATAATTAATGTGAACCCACATAATATTGCAAAACATTTTAAAAGAGTAACGGTGGAGTTTCTTGCCCATTCTTCTCCATACGAAACTACCTTTTGGAAGGGGCAACTAGAATCAATTCTATTATTTTGTAAATTTTGACGTTCAAAAGTGCCTTTTATGTGCCTATTTGTAATAAATGATTTGACTTTGACTTTGTGTAAAGCTACGGTTTCTTAGAAGAGTGGTGACCGCCACATAGCGGCGAATGACGTTATAGAGGTATGAGGTACAAGGTGTAAAGTCACTCATAACCCATAGTAAAGGGAGGGTCCTCCGACTAGACGGGTGTCGTGTCTGGTGGACAAATGCCCGTCGATTGATGTCGGGACGTTGTACATATGCTAGTTGCGCGGTAAACTCTGCTTGCGCGATGCAGGATCTTGCGTGACGTCAGTGTGACGCATAGCTCGCATGTGGCGATGTAGATACCGCTACAACGCCACTGAAACGTTATGTATGAAAGTAAGTTTTGTTTTCATAAAGAGCGTTTCTTGATACCGTACAGTCAAACCCCGCTGCCATCATTTTCGTAACAGCCGTCACTGCGGCCACCGCTCTTTTAGGAGACCGTAGCTTAAAGGAACGTACAGTACAACTATTTTGTTAATGTCCCTCGGAAATCATCGCATTTCCGAATACAAACGAATGCTAATTTCCATGTACATCAATTATTAGATTTATCGTGTACTAGCTTTTGCCCGCGGCTTCCCTCGCGTTAATTTAGACTTTGACTATCAATTTGGGTTATAATTCAATCATGATTCGAAAGACACGTGGCGCCATCTATTATCATAAGAACGTTATTGTTGTTTTCCTCGGGAACAGCCCCTATGTCCGTTTCTGTACACCTGACAACGTATATGCAAAATTTTAGGATGATCGGTTCAGTGGTTTAGGCGTGAAAAGGTAACAAACAAACAAACAAACTTACTTTAGCATTTATAATATTAAAGTTAGGAAGTTAGGATTAGCATAGGATAGTTAGGAATTTAGGATAATAATTTGAATTCAGAACTAAGTACTTTATTGTTGTTTTGTTTTGACGTAACAACACAGTAAAGTAGTTAGTTAAGTTCTGAATTCAAATTACTCATCTCGCGCAGCAGGCTTTGCGTTTGAGTCGCGTCGCGTGTCGCGTCTGTATGAAGGAGCATTAAATATTTAAGGTGTAAGTAATTATGGAGGTTGATAATTTATAATATGCAATCCAGTGCACACCAGAAAATATTTTACTCAGAAACTAGTAAAGTTAGGTACTGAAATAAGTAAATAGGTACATACCTGCATTTTAATTTGAAAGTCACAAAGAAAAACAAATACAAAGAACAAAGCTTTGAGGTAGAATGTGGAAGCAACTCTTGTTAACCCATTTTAATTAGGATCCTCTGCATATTTTCTCCAGTGCATTTTTTAGCTATTGAGCTAGAAAAAATTGTAATTAATTTTGTATAAAGAAAGAATAATGTGTAGATAGAATGCGTCTGGCATTAAATTCATTACTTCTACAATTTTTCTTAAACTATTTTTTTTTTGCATATGGTTGAAAAACTACTTGTGTGTATGGACGATCATAAACAATAATTATGTGACAAACTAAATCACAACATACATACATAAACTTACGCCTTTTCTCATGGGAGTAGGCAGAAACTACAAAACAAAGCACAATTAAACCTATAAAGATAGAGCTACAAAGACATTGTAGAACAATCCTGCATGTGTACACAGATGTGAAGTGTGTGAAGTCAGGGATATTAATTACTTTCCCAAATTGACTACCAATTTAAATTGCCCATATATTTAAACGCAAACCACAACGGACATTCTTTGCCGGATGTATGAACTGGCTATAACACGGCAAATTAAAGAAAAGAAAGAAAGAAAGAAACTTCGTTTATTTGCGCACAAAGACAACATGACGCAAATATAAACACACAAATACAAAAAAGAACGAGTTGGGGGAAAATATGCGTCACATCCACGCAAAACGGCAATCGCTCAGCATAATGCTACGACCCCATGCGAGACAGAGCCCCAGTGCAAGTTTACAGCGAAAACCGGCGAACAAAAAAAAAAACAAAAAATTTTTTTTAACGTTCCGGGCAACGACTCATGCGCCGCCGGCGACTCATGTTTAATATGAATGTTTTATACACAAACCTTCCGGAAAAAAATCTCGAAATAATGGTGAAAACCGCATCAACATCAGTGTTGCTGTTTATAAGAATAACGCGGTCACACAGACAGACACGACTTTAATATATAATATTTATTTATTTAATACAAGGCAGCTTCACAGCTGGCAGTAGGTATAACATTATTATTATTATTTTAAACATTACGCCAATAGTTACGAAGTATACAGAAAAATAAGAAATGCAGAGAGAGACATGATAATGAATATTTGTAGTGTGTTCGTGCGTGTATCTGTGCAATGTAGGTGCTGTAGATTTACTTTATATATCAATTTTCAAAAACATATCTTACGCCATCACAAAAAGCTTCACAATTTCAGAGCTAGTATTTATCAAGTATCCCCTTCAATTGGCTGAAAGCTTCATCTAACAACTTGAACTGGTATCGCAACTTGTACAATGTTTCACCAAGTTTTTGTGAACACTACGTAGTCTGAAGTTAGTTCTAATTATATTAGTTGTTAGCTGATGTGTTCTCAGTTACAAGATACACAAACTCTACTTATCGCCTGGGTTTTTAGTAGGTACTTTGTCTGGGCAGAGTTAGGGTAGGTAACATAAAAAAAACTTTACGCCTTGTACTCTCCCGACGAGTTGGGCAGAGGGGTACTTGTACCTATAGTAAACCCACATTTCGCCAGTTATGTTACAGTTCCATCTAATAGGGGGCGTGCCTATTGCCACCAACCGGGCACAAATCCAGACTCCGGGCTGCTACTGAGATATTCCAGAAGAAAAACACAATAACACTTTGCCCGACCTGGGAATCGAACCCAGACCTCATGCTCAGCAGTGGCGCTAGTGATCAATAGACCAAGGAGGCAGTCAGTGTTGGGCACAATTGAATTAATTTTTTAATTGTAGAGGCAAACAATTACAATTTTTATTTCAACTAAATTAATTGCAATTAAATTAATTCAATTATTTTTTAATTGTGAAATGCAATTAAAATCAATTCCAATTAAATCTGTTAATTGTGGTTTACAATTAATTCAATAGCAATTAAAATTTTATTTGCAATTAAATTATTTATTTATTTTATTATTTATGTACAGTAGCGGCCATAAGTCCAGTAGCAGTTACAAAAATCTATCGCATCAAAACAAGTCGTACTTACGACCTTTTTCTATAACAAACATTTTGCACACATACACGATCTCGTATATCGCACTCTTTCTTTATTATCTAGTCAGAATGAGTGCAACATAATGATCATTTGCCTTAGTGACAAGCCTATCATGTCACGACGACGTAATAATAATATGATACTGCTATTTAATTTCAATTAGAAAAATATGTGTCTGTGTGGCTTAGCGGTTAACGTTTTGACATAGTCCGCACGTTGTAGCCTGCGTTCGAACCCCAGTGATATTACACTTTTTGTGTTTTAATTATGAATTCTAAACGTCTACGATAAGTTAGACACGATGAGATGTGTATTAGTTAAACTTATTATTAACAAAAAAGAAAAAAATGAGGGTGAATGTGAAACAAAATAAGCTACTCGATTGAATAAAGTAACGACGTTGTTGGTAGGTGAACTTTGTTACGAGCGTTTGTGTTATTATTGCGATTAGCATGTTGTTTGAATATCTTTAATCAAGATGCAAGCAAATATTAGTATTGATGCCAGGGCAAATATTGTCGCTTTGCGTAAAAATGGGCTTAATATTTCTCAAATTTCAACTGAAACCGGCTTATGTGTCAGTTATTTTGAAAGATTATAATTATGATGATAGTTGTGGTGTATGATTTTCTTATTAAATAAATCGCTAGTTGCAAGTGTGTAATAAAAATTATATTTTCGTTTTTTAGAGAAATACTGTGAGCCGTTGGATAAAGAGGTTTGAAGAAGAAGATAGTCTGAAGAGTCTTGTAAGAAGTGGAAGGCCGCCGCTTATTAACTCGATTCAGCGACGTTTCATGGTGGAAGAATATGAAAAAAATGGTTTCATTCCAACTAGAATGTTTGCAGATCAATTTGATACATCATTGCGAACTGTTCGCCGTGCACTCCATGCTGAAGGCTTACATCATCGGAAACCAGCTAAAAAACCATTTTTGACACAAAAACACAAGGAGGAATGACTACGTTTTGCTCGGGAATATTTAGATTTTAACTGGGAGACGACCATATTTTCTGACGAGAAGACTTTCAAATCATGCTAAAAAGGAAGACTTCATTTATGGCGAAAAGACAATACTCGCTGGTCTGAGAAAAACATTATTCCGAATACAGAGTCAGGTAGAATAAGTGTGAATATGTGGGGGTGGATTAGTGCACAAGGGCCGGGCGAGTTGGAATTCATATCTACGCGTGCCAACAGCTCTAATTACGTCGAAGTTTTAAGTGACATAATGCTACCTACTGTGCGTAATGTTTACCCATCGGAAGACTTTAGTGAACTACATTTTGTTCAAGATAATTGTCCAATACATCGTGCCAGTGTTGTAAAAGAGTGGTTTAGTCAGCATGCTGATATTAAAGTTATTCCGTGGCCAGCACGATCCCCTGATTTAAACCCCATCGAAAATATGTGGGGTTTCATGTTCAAAGATGGGAAGCACGAGATGAGAGGTGTCCTGAGCAGCTTAAATCCCATTGCATTCAATTGTGGGATGATTTACGTGGCACAAATATATGTGCAAACATTGTGGCCTCCATACGTCGACGTCTGCTTAGCTGCATTGACAATAATGGAGGTCATACCAAATATTGATACGTTGTTTTTTACAGGGGATGTGCTGGTCGCACGCAAATACGCATACGTAAGTTAGTTTATGATTGTAAGATTGGGGTTAAGCTTCAATCTTCTTTTCTCTTTGAGAAAATGAATAATTAAGCTATAATCTCAATACTTAAAGTTAAAAGCATAAGAACAATTGTATTTTCATATCAACAAACTTGATACAAATTTTGGTTTTTCAACTTATTATAATAATATAAATAAATGTTTCTTCAAATTACCTACCTACTATTATTTTATTTCAACCTAAAATATTATTCACTTTTGTAATTTTCTTCGTTCTTCTTAATTCTTATCGTATCAATTTTAACTATATATAACGAAATATATAAATAATATTAATATCACATATAAAGTAAGTATATAAGATTACTTATATATAATAATATAAACAATATTCATATATATAAAGTATATAAATATTACTTATTATAATAACTATATAAAACATTCATTTAAATATAAAAAATATATATATTTGTTGTTTATAATCAAAAAGTAAAGAATAATAACAAAATCGATCTAGCCAACCGAGCGGGGTTCGAACTGACAGTCACTCGTATCCAAGTCATACATTGCTGCACTTAACTACATGAACTGGTTATATTGAATTTAAATTTTCGCTTTAGTTTCGGATTGACTCGGTACGAACACTAATGTGAAGAAAACAAAAGTATATTGTTATCTTTGTCTAGTATTGACCCCACACACTATCACCTCGTAGTTATACCTGTATGACAGGTAAATGTTTGCGTTGAAATCACTCACACATGTATTTATACGCGCAGTACCGTGCAGGCGAATACGATCGTTGATGTGCTACTGGACTTATGGCCCCTGACTGTACACACAGTAAAATAGATACAGATACGGCATATTAGTATTAAGTACAAAGGTACTGCTTATTTCTTAAGAAATTTCTTCCAGCAGACCTGCGAAAGGAGAAATGAAAAAGAAATGTAGACAATAGTGTGTGAGAACAAGAAGAGAAGAATTTGATTTGTGACGTCTTAAACTAGAATATTAAATATACTATTAAATTGTTTTAAACAATTAATATTTAATTTAACTACGTAAGTATTTGACGAAGGTAAATATGGCACCTGTGCTACACTTTTACGTAGTAATGTTCTGGCTTAAATCCAGGCTTTGCATACCTTTGAGAATATTAAGGAGAATGCTTTTGTATTGTTTGCATTATGTTTTTCAGTTACTGACATTTATTAATTGTTAACTGTAATTGTAAATGTGTATCAAACAATTAACAATTAATCAATTGTAATTGCAAATTTTTACAAGCACAATTAATTTAATTGTAATTGCAAAGTTTTACAAGCACAATTAATTAATTGTTAATTGCGATACGTTACAATTACAATTAATTATTTTAGTTGTTAGTTGCAACAAAATTTGGCAATTTAATTGTTAGTTGTTAATTGTTTTCACAATTAGTTTTTGCCCCACTCTGGAGGCAGTTTGGGGTATTAGGAAGAAAATAGGTTTTATTAAGAAAATAACCATTTTGAAAATGAAACCTACGGCGTGAAAATAAATAAAGCGACACAAACGCTTGTTTGGTGCGTAACTAGTAATAAGCTTGCTAGATTTCATTCTGCATTTTAAAATAACTCTTCATTATTATTTATTTATTTAACCATCTATGTACACATATATATAAACAGACACGAAGAAAGGAACAGAAAAATACGTACAAAGGTGATGCTTATTTCTAAAGACATCTCATCCAGCATAATGCTACGACCCTATGCGAAACAAAGCGCCAGCGCTGGTTTCAAATTCGCTTTGTGTATCAATTTGATAAATCACCTGAGATGTGTGAGATAGCTAAGCGGTTAAGTTAATGTACGAAACTATATCCGATATTCTAAGTCCGTTTGAATGAGTTTCTTCGACTCATACTCGACTCAGGTCGCCATGAGAACCGCCCCAGAAACGCCCGCCAAATGGTATTCCTAGTCGCAAGACGTGCTCGTAACATATGGTCCAATTAAAAACCAGCGTCAGGCACTAGTTGTCTGGCATTTATACTGAACTAGGTCTATTTGGCGCAGCTGTGAGGCACACAAAACTGTTTTTTTTTCTTTCTATTTTTTTTTTTGTTTTTGTGTGAATGTTGTGTGACTAAACCTGGGTCAAATAAATTTATTTTCATTATTTTCTTTCAAGTCGGAGTAAAATTGGAGTGAATTGGAGGTTGCTCGAATTTTTATATCAGATATGAGTGGAAGATGTGGAGGACGTGTTCACCATTCCATTGAGCAGGCACGCTGCTTGGAATAACATAAAAAATGTGTCTTTATTAAACCCCTAATAAGCATATTGCGTGCTGCTTTAATCAACGTTAAAGTAGGTTTTGAGTTACCTTGCGTTTGCCAAATGAGTCCTCACCTTCATTTAGGAAATCTCTCGAGTCGAGGTCGTTTATGTAAATCTATAACAAGTTATAACTGTCAATGTCACTGATGGAGGCGGAGTCGAAGTGAAGTGGAGGAAATGGCTTAATATATGGGTGTTAGTGTCTTTCTCCACCAGTGCTCAGTCGTGTGGCAGAGTAGGTACGATGTGCTATAAAGATGCGTTTTGCGTGTATTTAAAAAACTCAGCTTCATTGGTTGAAGTCTTTTCCACCAGAGCTAAATCAAGCTACGCTATGAAAATCAAACGTTACTATTGGTTGATTTCATACGCTTCCACCGCTACGCAGTTTAAGATATCTTTGTTGAAAATGCAGGCTTTTTTTTGGGTGTTTCGTCAAATAACTTCTCCCGTTCTGGGCGGAGCGGGAGGGCGTGTAAGACGTTTACTGACTAAAACCCAACAGTTTTCCTTCAGTTACCTGTGCCAGGGGTCACGGTAACTCTTTCGAACAATCCGCGACCCTGGCAGGCATTGGCCTTAGCGGAACCCGTCCACATTCCCGTCCCCCGGTCGTCCCGTTTCCCGTCTACATTCATCATCACCATTTCAGCCAAAAGACGTCCATTGCTGGACATAAGCCTCCCCAAACAACGCCACTTCGACCGGTTCTGTGCTTTTCACATGCCACGGATTCCTGCGGTCTTCACAAGCTCATTGGTCCACTATGTGGGAGGCCTTCCAACGCTACGTCTTCCAGTACGGGGTCGCCACTCCAGAACCTTCCGGCCTCATCGGCCATCTGTTCTGCGAGCAATATACTCTACCCTCTGCCACTTAAGTTTGGCAATTCTTCGGGCTATGTTGGTTACGTTGGTTCTCCTGCGAAACTCTTCATTTCTGATTCAATCACGAAGGGAAACTCCAAGCATACCCTCTCCATTGCCCTTTGGGTGACTTTCAGCCTTCTTGAATGAAGCCCATTGCGAGCGACGTTTCGGTGCCAGAGGTCATCACTGGGCGGCCAAGCAAGCTTTAAAACGAATAAAAATGTACAGCTACCCCAATCTTTTATACACGTACCTATCCATTACAATGTACGCCGTATTCGAAAGGGAAATCTGTTTAATGCACCCACAGGGGCCACACGTGGTCTTAAAAGATAACGCTGGCGTTTGCTCCCATCTTTTAATTATCGCGTTAAATATTTACAATGTTATGTTATAGAACCGAGGTTCAGATGTTACTAATTTGCTTTATCTTTTACCCCTTAAAATATGTTACAATGAATACCTAATAAACATCCATATGACCAAACGGATTAGCAGACGGATCGTTAATGTCGAATTTACAACTTGTTTATATCGCAGTACAATTGGAAAAATGTTTTTTTTTTTTTTGCGAACATCCTAAAATATTTGGAGACCGAATTTAAGTAAGATTTTAGTACTACTCGTAATACGAGCTTACATAAGGATTTTTGCAAACAAAACAATCCGTATAAGTAGAGTGGGAACTTGGATTGGCTAATCAAAGAATCAATTCATAACGTCTTTATTCTGGTTTGTCGAGTAATTAAAACAAGGTGTTTAATAACACCTTGTTTTAATACCTCGAAAATTGTTTTAAAGTAATCTTTAAAACAATTTTATTATCGTCTCATGCATTTAAATTATCAGGCCTCTCTCGTAAAACTCAGTTTTCGGAAAGATCTAGAGCCCCTCGGTTAATGCTCGTACAGCGTTCCTTTCGGCTTCCTTTCATTCTTCTCGGCAAAAAAACTGAGACGGTGGCGACGGTAGCATCTCGACATGTTTTTAAAATAAACTTCGACTTCAACTCTTGATTAATGGCTTTTCTGGAAGTGTCACCACAATTTTGCCGTACGTATAATGATAGAACATCAATCAAACGAAGGAGACTGTACAGTGAGATGTTTGGACGGTGGAAATATTGAATTGAGTTTTTAAAATCAATATAGTTTCTATCTTGGTTCAATGTGATTTAGACTATTCGATACTTGTTGAGAAGAAATGTTTCTACCCCCAAGTGTCAAAAGTAGAGGAAAATTGGTCGTCATACTTGACATTGTAGTCTTTTGTCGAATGAAGAATAGAAACTTTTCTTCTTTTCAGTTTTAACATAACCGTGCTTAAAATAAGTCTTTCTACAATCTATCATTTTGTCTATTCTTCCGTCGACAAAACCCGTTTCTATGGTAGTCGTCCTACGCGTAGCATGACCACTTCCATCTCTACTCTACGAAGAGAAGACAAATCACTTTCTTAACAAAAAGTCATTATTTTCTTAAATTTTGACATCGCGCCGTAGAAATCTTTTTACAATTTGTCATTTTGTCTTCTGTTTCTTCCGTTTCTATAGTGGTCGTGCTACGCGTGCTGGTGGGTTTAAATAATTAGGGTTCCACGTTCTTCTTCGACTGCTTAGTCGTCAATTGTTTCAAGCACATCCGCCATAACAGAATAAAAATCGGCCCATTAACTTGTTAGTTGTAACCACAACAATAGGGAATTTCTCTGTTGTTAGTTCAATTTTACAACTTGCAATTCGGACCAGCTGCTAGAGCACTGTATGTATGTATACGCTTAGTTTAAAAATTGCATGAAAAAAAACCAAATTGATTAATTTAACCTGTAGCATTCTGTCCTTAGTACTAATTCTTCAAAATACTAGTCCTACTTCTTCTCGGTTCTGTTTAGAATACCTAACTTAAAACAGCATCGTTCTGCTGTTGGAATGGTTTAAATTGTAGCGGCATCTACAACGCCACATGCAAGCTACGCGTCACATTAACGTCACGAAAAATCCTGCATCGCGCAAACAGAGTTTACCGCGAAACTAACATATATACAATGTCCCGACATCAATCGTCGGGCAGTTGCCCACCAGACAAGACACCCGTCTGGTCGGAGGATCCGGTGGAGGTATGAGTGAACTTTACACCTTGTTCCTCATACCTCTATAAAATCTAAAATTTAACGAAATTCTGAAAAATTTACTAACGCTATGCCAAAAATACCTTATATCATTTATTAGTTCCAAAATCCTATCACCGCCTGGTTGCCACTGACAACTATGATAAACCTAAAATCATTTTGGTCCTGGAGTCGAACCCAAAATCTCTCCTCCGAAAGCTGCTCTAACAACCACCAGCCTATAAAGACATTTAAAAATTACATTTTGGAGATAAAGCAGTTGCTTCAGCTAGCCACAAGAAGACGAACATAATGGAAGTCTTTGAAATGAAAGGAAAGCGTCTCTTTGTAGATTTAAAGCGATTAGCTTCCTTTGGATGTTTCCTTGTAAAACTAATTTTGACCAAATTATTTTCGAGAAAAAGGGTCGTAATTGTATTTTAATAACAACCAAGTTTAAACCGTTAATATAAAACCTAATTAATGGTTGAAATTCGTAAATTGGGCGTTTTATGTTTTCTGTGAAGTGGATTGCTGAGTGTGAGCCTAATCGGGTCTAAGGATTTGAAAATTCACCCAAAATGAGCTGACCCTACATATTATTTATTTATTTATTTAAACTTCTCGCACACAATAACATACAAAGGCGGACCTAATGCCTTAGGCATTCTCTACCAGTCAACCAAGGGTGGTGTAGTCTAATCGATGTCAAATTTCTTTAATAGATTTTCAACCTTATGCTTTGGAAATAAAGTTGAAAATCTATTAAAGGAATTTGACATAGATACGACTTAGCGACAGATTTTTGTCGCTATCTAATGTCGAGACTGCAGGCCCAGGATATTTTAATTAACTACTTGTACTGTAGTTGCAAAAGGTTTGATAATCTTTAAAACATTACGACGTTTTTGAAATAGCTTCTGTTACTAAAGTTTTATGCTTATCCAGTAGGTTCTATACACATAGCACAAAATCCTATGTCAGCGACAACAATTAACTTGTACTGTGACAAAGACGCTTTGAACTATTAATTTTCCAGTACCTACATTGGGAGAGTTTCAAATATGCTACAATACAGTTTTAACTATTTAAGTTGTGGCTTCGAGCCATCTCTTTTTGTTAAATATTGTGTCTCTCACGAAGGCAGGTTTTAAATTATTTATGGCGTCCTTTCCTCCCTGAGAGATTATTAATGCTTGACAACCAGTCTTGTCTCTCTTAGGCATAATCAACCTATAATGTTCCACTGCTGGGACACAAGCCTCCTCTCTTCGAGAGAGTCTGGGCTGTAATCTACCACGCGGGCCCAGCGCGGGTTGGTAGATGTCACATGTCTTCCAATCATTGGTTCTAGGACATGCCGGTTTCCTCACGATGTTTTCCTTCACCGTTTTGAGAGCAGTGCTGATGAAATTGTTTATACAAAGTAAAGCGCCTGCCTGGATTTTAATCCATGACCTACAACTCGTAAGTCGTGACCGTTAACACTTGGCCACCACTGCTCCGTGGTGTCATACGTAAATGGTGGCAAGGGATGCCTTCAAGAGGTTGGATACTTAGGATCGAACGAAATGAAACAAATTGTGATCGCCAACCTGCCTGTTTCCCACGATTTCAGTAGGAATGAAATAAAATTAATTTATTTTACCCATGATATTCACAAAACACAGAAAAATAGAATTTAAAACAGTATTATATGCCTCACGGCTCAGTAAGTGTCTACTGATATTTCAACTTACTAAAACTTTGTGCAAAACACGCTAGAAACCTGTCCCAATAATTTTTTAAGCGACCGCTGTCCTCAATCATCCCTAATCACGCTTGTGTTTCGACCCAAACACGTTGTTTTTAAAAATGTAATTAAACCCAACACCGGCCATCCTCCATTAAAATAATAAAAGCTAAAGCATCTTCAATCTCCTGACAGCTAATTAAGCCATTATCTTTTTTCCGCTTACTCAGCTTCCAGCGAAACAACTTTGGATTTAAACACGGCAGCATAAAGTACAAAATGACTGCAGCAAAAACGTTGGACGGGTAAAATTTCCACATAATTTAATTAGAAACAACGTGTTTCTGTGAAAATCACATTTTCATTCGTAGGTACGTTTATTTCAGCTGACAATGAATTTGGCTTAGCAAAATTGTGAATGTACTACATATCACCAGCGCAGCGGGGTAATTGCGTAACGCACTAACAGTGGGAATAGCTCATTCTTTTCATTTTGACAGTTCAACAACATTCATTGCGATAATTACGTTGTTGAGCAGACAAATTTTTCGAACATATGAAGCAATGGATTAGCAATAGGTTTCAAATTGATTCAGATTGTGGTAGATAGTGTGTTACGTAATTAGGGTGCAGGATAGCAGGTTTAATATTTGTCACGGAAGTAAACATAAATGTACCTGATTAATAATATACTGACAAACCAATTTTTTTATTTATGAATTTTTCTATAACTGCATAAGAAAGCAAGAGATTTGACATTTTCACACATAGAGGCACGAATGAATGAATGAATGAATGAAGAATAAGTGAATAAAGGGATAAATGATAAGTGAATAAAGTGATCAATGATAAGTGAATTAGTTAATAATCACGTATCTTAGGTTATACTTTTCATACAAAAGGATTATTTTAGAAGTATGTATGTATGTAAGTAAGTATATTCTCATATTGTATGTTTATATTTAAATTCGTAAATTATTTTAGTTTTTTTTTGTATTTTGTTTTCCCTTTTACTCTTACACACGTTGTCTACATCTCTTTAATATACTCTTCTATCGCAGGTATGCTCGAAGAAATTTCTTTAGAAATAAGCATCACCTTTGTTCGTATTTTTCTGTTCCTTTCTTATTGTCTGTTTATATATGTGTGTACATAAATGGTTAAATAAATAAATAATAATGAAGAGTTATTTTAAAATGCAGAATGAAATCTAGCAAGCTTAATACTAGTTACGCACCAAACAAGCGTTTGTGTCGCTCTATTTATTTTCCCGCCGTAGGTTTCATTTTCCTTTTCGTTTTCAAAATGGTTATTTTCTTAATAAAACCAATTTTTTTCCTAATACCCCAAAGTGCCTCCTTGGTCTAGTGATCACTAGCACCACTGCTGAGCATGAGATCTGGGTTCGATTCCCAGGTCGGGCAAAGTGTTATTGGGTTTTTAGCCTGGAATATCTCAGTAGCAGCCCGGAGTCTGGATTTGTGCCCGGTTGGTGGCAATAGGCTCGCCCCTATTACATGGGACTGAAACATAACTGGGGAAATGTGGGTGTACTATAGGTACACCTCTGCAAAACCCGTCTGGAAAAAACAAGGCGTAATGTAAATACCCCAATGTTGCCTAGACAAAGCACCTACTAAAAACTCCGGGTCTCCGTATCTTGTAACTGAGAACACATCAGCTAACAACTAATATAATTGGAACTAACTTCGGACTACGTAGTGTTCACAAAAACTTGTTGAACAAACATCGTACAAGTTACGATACCAGTTCAAGTTGTTAGATGAAGCTTTCAGCCAATTGAAGGGGATATGTGAAAATACTAGCTCTGAAATTGTGGAGCTTTTTGTGATGGCGGAGATGTTTTTGAAAATTGATATAAGTAAATCTACAGCACCTGCACTGCACTGATATACACGCACACACTTCAAATATTAAATATTTTATTATCTTTCTCTGTGACAAGGACACGGTGGAGCATACGGTGGAGGTCTACCCGGCTTGGGCGGGACACTGCCATGTCCTCGTGGCGGCGATCCGCGGCGGCGATCTCTCGCGTCCAGCCCTGGTTCAGGCCATGGTACGGAGCGAGAGAGAATGGGAAGCCGTCACCTCCTTCTGCGAAACAGTAATGCTCGCGAAGGAGGAGGCGGAGCGCGAGAGGGAGAGGCAATCACTGCGCCCTCGCGCCCCTAGTCGCCGCAGGAGGAGACACCCTGGGCGTCGGAAGTCGATTGCCGACTCCCGGCCACCGTAGGCGCGGGCTTGCGGACGGCGAGCAATGGGCAGCTCGCCGTCCGGTAAGGACCAGGCCCGGGTCGACGGCGCGTCGTGTTCCACGCGCGCCTCAAAGAGATGTCAGCACAATTGACGGGGTCCGATAGGACCGATGCCTGCCGGGGCTGGGGATTGTTCGAAAGAGTTACCGTGGCCCTGGTCGATTGCCGACTCCCGGCCACCGTGGGCGCGGGCTTGCGGACGGCGAGCAATGGGCAGCTCGCCGTCCGGTAAGGACCAGGCCCGGGTCGACGGCGCGTCGTGTTTCACGCGCGCCTAAAAGAGATGTCAGCATAATTGACGGGGTCCGATAGGGCCGATGCCTGCCGGGGTCGCGGATTGTTCGAAAGAGTTAACGTGTTCTTGGCGCACAGGCAACTGAAGGAACACGGGTGGGTTTTAGTCAGTAAGAGTCTGACACGCCCTTGCGCTCCGCCCAAAGCGGGTCATTTGACGATTTACCACCCAAACAAAAAGAAAGTTTCCACAACTACAAAGTGAAATTTTTTAACTATTATATAAAAAAAAAAACGACTTCCAAAAACCAACACAAAAGAAGGGAAAAATAACTTTAATATCGGAAGTCGGTGGCAAAAAATGAAAATACAAAAGCAAAGACACCGACTTCCGAAATCAAAGTTATGTTTTAAATTTTTTGTGTGTTTTTTCGAAAAATGATTTATTCTTTCTTATAAATAATTAAGAAATCTCGATGCTTTGTCAACTCGTAAAAACAGTGCGAAGCAGGGGCGGCTCGCTAGTGTCTAATAATTTGCTTTAATCCATGATCTGACATCACATCGAATCTGTTATAGGTACATATATCCGAATAGATAAAAAAACGAAGTCGTTGCAAGAAATTACATTTTTGTAAAATGAAAAGACAAACAAGACAACCGACATAGCCCGAAGAATTGCCAAACTTAAGTGGCAGTGGGCAGGGCACATATTTGGTCGTAGAGCAGATGGCCGATGTGGCAGAAACGTTCTGAAGAGGCGACCGTATACCTGAAGACGTAGCGTTGGAAGGCCTTCCACAAGGTGGAACGATGCCTTGGTGAAGGTCGCAGGAACCCGCTGGAAGCGAGAAGTACAGAACCGGTGGAAATGGCGATGTTTGGGGAGGCCTATGTCCAGCAGTGGACGTCATTCGGCTAAAATGACCGGCGATAAACCATTGCCTAAAATACAGTCCACTCTTTTATTGCTCCCCGCTCTAACAGACACTTAGGTTATAAGATCTTACCTTTACCAAAACAATGTATTTCCGGCAAAAAAAAAATTGATTTCATTTGATATAATTATATTATAGCCTATATCTAAAGTCACATGATTTGATCAAGATTATGTCTGGACTTTAAAAGAGACTTTAATCCCTGAGTTTGTTTCGCCAATTCTTCTCAGCGGCAGTCAAAAAAAAAAGATAGGGTACGGCGACTCTAGCTAGCATATTTTTTTTTTAATATGACTTGTAATAGTGATTCTGATATCCTATTTACGGAATAAACAATTTTATTTTATTTCATTGTCTAGACAACATTTAATAGCGAAACATTTCTTCTTCTAGGCAGTTGGTAAAATATGTGACAGTGCCACGTTCCATGACTTTTTAATATTTGTCTAAATGGATCCCCTTTTGTGAAAAGATAAAAGATAGACCACGATAAATCATTTGTGTCGTTAGAAAAGACAAAGTAGTTTCAGACGACTTTTCGATTACTTACCTATTTCATATTGCTTTGATCATTAATGTACATATTTTTCTTTTACAATGTTGAAAATAAGTGCAATAGATAACTATAGTCTGTCCCAAAAGTATCTCATGAAAATATAAACAATGTGTGTGGATGTGGACGACAATGATTTGTAGTGCCACTCAAACTGAGTGCTTTGATTTTATGATTTGTTTCTCTTTGTGAGATTTTTACAGAATAGATCAGCAGGTCAATTATATTTAACCCCATTATAATACCGGTTTTTACTACCAATTATGCAGGTACAGTTTCACGGTTTTAAATTTCGAGAAATATGTAGCTAATCACCGTTTCGCATGACTGATTTGTAACTAATAACGGGAGTAATTTAATAATGGGCTTCCTTTCGCCCTAACGCCACTAAAGTGTTTTAAATTTGACCTAACTACACATGTACATACTGTTTTTGCTTTTAAGGAAAACTGTTTAATGGCGTACTAGCAATTTAGGCCATAACATTAAGTTAACTTCAAACTATAAAAAATACATGTTTTTTTTGTATCCAATCCACGCACCAATGGATACTACTAGTCGCACACCATCATAACTACCTGTTAATAACATTGTCGAACAAAAAAAGTCGGACAGATTCTCGCTAACAAAAAACTGTGTCACTTAAGTCGGCCAGCTCGTTGTAAGTATGGCACGCCCACATTCACACATTAGACGGTCGGCCATTACACGCGCAAACGGTAACACTCACAAATAAATATTCATACATAAACGGGACTCAGTTTTGTCTTAGCGGATTTCCGTCCGACTTAGTTTGTTCGTCCATGGCTAACATTATTTAAACTTAAAATTCACCAACCATGAGTTTACTGGAAACTACCCACCTTACTAGAAAAATATCGATAAAAGATATTAAGCATATTCATCTTTAATGTTTTTAAGCTATTGCCTAGCTTTTATCGCGGGCTTTGAGCGCGGCGACCGAATCAAGAAATTCCGTAACGAAAATAAAACCTAACACCCCACACTCCGTCTACCATGTAGCTCGGCCGAGCGTTCGCTTAACGTGTATGTATATGGTACGACTGTACTTGAATTAATATCCAAGAAAAAAAAAATACTGCATAAATAAAAAATAAAAAAATAATTATAATTGCATAAGTTGATAAAAAATGCTATGCAATAGCTTTACCGCGGCAGTCCCAGAGTGCCACACGTGTTTTTTTTTTAAGTACTTGTAATTAAGTAATTTTTAAAACACCGGTATTCAGCTGCAATCGGTTAGACTGGAAGCTGATCCCAACATAGTTGGGAAAAGGCTAGGCAGATTGATTTTTGGAACGAAGTTTCTTATCGCACGTTATACCTACTCTGCACACTTGGCGAATGAATGTTATAAAAGTCTCAAGTGTATGGCTCCTGTAATCCTACTTAATATGGTGGATGTTTGGATGTTTGTTACTCAATCACGCTAAAACAGCTGAACGGATTTGGATAAAATTTGGCACATGGGTAGACCATGACCTGGATTAGGACATAGGATACTTTTTATCAAGATATTCCCACGGGATCGAGATTTCTGCGGGTGAAACCGCGGGGCGCAGCTGGTCTAATAATAAATTAATAATAAATATAAATATTAATAAATTAATTTAATAAAATACCTGACCAAATTAAAAAAATACCGTTGCAACAATTTAAAAAACGTTTCACAGAATTACTTTTAGATAAATGTTATTATTATTCTGTGCAGGATTTCTTAAATGATAATATTTTTTTGTAATATCTTTATTATTCTCTACTTTGTATTACATTTGCATGCTGTATTAAGGCAGAATGTACTTGGATCCTATTTATAATTTAATAACTTATTTTTTGTACCTACATTCTAAGCAAATAAACACCTATTCTATTCTATTCTATTCTATTTTCAAATTTTGACCGCCACGACACTTTTGTTTCACTGGCTCAGCTATAGCAAAAGAAGCGAAATGAACTTCGTTCCAACCGGGTGTCCCATGACACCTCTTAGCTGTTGTTTCTCATAAAAACAAAAGAGATTTTATTAAAGAATGAAACAAAACGTAAACAGACACATTTCTGTTTACGTTGAATTAATTAATTAATTATAATTATTAATTATATAATTTAATTATATTAATTAATAATAATAATAATTATTATTATTAATGTGCACTAACTTATTTAGACTTTTGTGATGTCATAAAAGCCTAAATAAGTTAGTGCAAATGTTAGTTATTGATTTTCTTTCTTTTCCTTTCCTTCAAATGATGCTAAATCGTATGCATGCATATGATTCATAATCATACATTCTCCCCATTACCACCTTAAAAGCGTTTCCATGTGATCTAAGGTTACTCCATCGATCTTGATGACAGCTTATTATCTGTGGTGTTAAAACTTGCTGGCTCACGGCTCGTGCCGTATCGGGTTACTCGCGAAGTTTCAGGAAAAAATGTCTAATGTTATTCGAAGCTGACAAATAAGGTCGAGTCTTCGAGAGTGGTTGAAGATTTGATATGTGGCTGTATGGGTTGGGTAATTTTGTTTCGAACTTACAAACCTAACTTATCTTGTAGAAATAATATTTCGCTATCCTATTATGTATTTCGTTTAAAATAGTACCTACAGTACAACTATTTTCTTACTGTCCCTCGGCAAACTTCGTGTTTCGTCAGTCGTTAGATTTCGATCGGTTGCCTTTGCATTTGGTGTAGACCGGACGCTCTCAATCGACTTGGAAATATATAGAGTTGTTAATACTCTTTTAACTTAACGTAATTTACTGATAGAAATCCGACGACTGACGAAACACGAAGTTTGTCGAGGGGCATTAAGAAAATAGTTCTATACTATACTTAACCCTTTTAACCAAAATACACCATGCGGCAGAAATGGATAAATAAATGATAAAGTATAATGGTAGTGTTTCTCCGGCTATAGTTTATTGTATATCACTATACGGAAAATTACCTGATAAAGAAATACTACACAAAAAAAAAACCGTTCAATGCCCACATTTACAAGTTAAAGTCAAGAAAAGAAACGTTCAATTTTAAGATATGTAGTCGAACAAAAGGAATATATCTTGGAAATGTCCCAGTTGGTGGCGTTAAACCAGATAGCAACGAATCGGCTGTAGCGCCGAGTACGCAGTATGAATGTGTAATGTACACTCATCGGTACGCGAACGTAGATATCTACTTGGTACTTTGGGGATGTGGTCTTAAATTATTGATTCAGACTTACTGAACTAGAGGTATTTATAATGTAACTATGATTTATATCAGCTCCATGTGTTCAATCTTCAAACATTTGTTCATTTGTTTCAGAGTTTTGTTTTACTTACTTTAATAATCCTACGAATCCTACTATCCTACTAATATTATAAATGTGAAAGTGTGGATGTTTGGATGTTTGTTACTCAATCACGCTAAAACGGCTGAACGGATTTGGATAAAATTTGGCACATGAGTAGACTGTGACCTGGATTAGGACATAGAATACTTTTTATCCCGATATTCTCACGGGATCGAGATTTCTGCGCCCAGAAAATGTGTGTGTGTGTGTGTGTGATAATGTGTGTGTGTATGTGTGTTTATGTTTAAATAAATTAGCAAATAATATTAAAGTAGATAAAGTGGAAACTATTATAAATTAGGTACAAGAAGAGACTTATAAATATGCTGGCGTTTTTACTCCTTAATACAGGCTATTTCATAGCCTAGCAAGGAGAGCAGCAGGTCACCCACTTGATTGTCAAAGATAAGATACTACCCACTTTGTGAAAACTGTTACATGTACTACAATCTGTTTTTATAAATATAAATAAAGATTATTATTATTATTATTAAATATATCTTACTTTCTTATATGTTTAGAAGTATGTATGTATGTAAGTATATTCTCATATTGTATGTTTTATATTTAAATTGCAAAATTGTTTTAGATTTTATGTATTTTGTTTTCCCTTCTACTCTTACACACGTTGTCTACATCTCTTTAATATACTCTCCTATCGCAGATATGCTGAAAGAGATTCCTTCATAAATAAGCATCACCTTTGTACGTATTTTTTTGTTCCTTTCTTCTTGTCTGTTTATATATGTGTGTACATAAATGGTTAAATAAATAAATAAAAATTATGTAAAATACGAAAGTGTAAGAAAATTTGGCATGACATGTATTTAATCGTAACCCAAATAATTACCATTTTGATTTCCTAAAAATATTTATGGAAACGCTTATAATAAATGAGCCTGTTCTTGTGAGCTCAAATAATTCCTTCTTTCGTTTCCTAAAAATCTTAAATCGGTACGCTAATATACTAGATCGTGTTTTTGTGATCTACCCTAGCCTAGTAACTGCGACTAACTAAGATGTAGTGATCGCAGGCCGCTCCTGCGGCACCGCTCGCTTCGGTCGCTCGGCTTGCGCGTGATTGGTCACATTACTTGAATTATTTTAAATGCAACATCTTAAATCCTTCAGAAAAAAATCTTCAGACTTTCAGCAGAAGATTTAACGATACTTTCATTTGCTCTTTGAATCTATACTAATATTATAAAGAGGTAAAATTGTTTGTTTGTAAGTTTATATGTAGGGGGTAATCTCTGGAAGTTCCGCTCGGTTTTATTTTGTATTTGTTTGGCCAATTCTTGAGGACGGCTATAGGCTATTTAACATCACGCTAGGACTCTTATGAGATGAGCAAAAATAAAAAAGTCTGAAAGAACGCTAAGCGAAAACGAAGTAATAGCGTGGGCAGGCGATGCGGTGCGACAGGGTGGGTCGGGGGAGCCGGAAATATCACACAGACGAAGTTACGGGCAGAAGCTAATTTATAGTAACGTTAATATGTACTTCTTACGTTCCTTTACTCACTCTTTTCAACTGAATAGAAGAGTCGGAATTAACCACCGTATTGGATATGCGTATGTACACCTTGAGCAATGCGGAATCATAAAATAAAATAAAATTATTATTTACTGTAGGTAATTTAGCAATTTTGTCGACATTTTGTTTTGCAAATGTCTCAATAAATCTTACTTGACTTCATATGAGTATTTATGAGTTTACTTTAAGATGAATTTTTGGGTCTTAGTCAGAGTTTACACTGAGAATATTATGCTATAGTTTAAATTATGATTTAGTATACAATTTTGGAGCACACAGGAGGGTTACAAATCGTGTAGAGCAAGTGTGCACATTTCAACTCATCTGTAATCACAATTGAATGAACGAAACATACCATATGGACTTATTAAGGTAACTACATGCTTATCAGCGGGCCCTATCAGAATACCAGCGCTGCGGTACTATTTTTTTTGTTTTAAATATCGCAGCATTATTCTGAGATAGGAGCCTTTTAGGCCTCGCACAGGTTTTTTACTTGTTCATTGTTGTTTTTTTTTTATTGTTAATTTTGTTAGTTTTAAATGCTTCTTTTTTATTTTTACTCTTTGTATTTCCTGTGCGTGTCCCAAATAAAATATTTTTCTTTCTTTCTTTCTTTCTAGAAGAACCTGAAAACCAGACGGCTAATGTTACGTATAGACCTACCACAATAAATTACCATCGTCATCATCATTTCGGCCGAAAGACGTCCATTACTCCCGCAAGCACGGCCACTTCGACCGATTCAGTGCTTCTCATATCCACTGGATTCCTGCGACCTCGCTGAACAGATAGCCAATGGGACCGAACGGTTCTAGAGTGGCAACCGCGTAAGGGAAAAGGTATATTTGGAAGGCCTCCCACAAGGTGGACCGATGACCTTGTGAAGGCTGAAGTGAATAGAAACTAAATTATACACCCCGATCTTTAGTCAGAAAATACACCCTATATAGACCATAATAACTTACGTCCGATCAGAAATAATATTCGTACGTAATCAATCAAATAACAAGTCAGTCAAATGTCACAATCGTTAAGGGGACTACAGGACCTAAATGTAAGTTTTATAATGCCTATAAGTATATGATCCACTGCACTAAACAAAATCAGAAAAATATATATATGTTATTCTTCAGGATATTTGCTAATTAGATAGTGTGTTGAAAACATAATACAACTAATTTGATACGGTAGAAAAAAATCACGAAGATACCTCTAAAAATTTCTTATAACGATTAAAAACCATACTACTATGGATCATCATTCTAATTTTTTGCCAGATTATTCTACAAGCAACATACTAACGTAATAGTGTTTTAATCCAATCAATAGATTTTTTGTAAATAGATAATTGCTTCGCATTTTGCAATAAATTACCAGCGTTGTGTCATCGCGCTTCACTTTCTTTTCTATGCAGTCCGACAGTGACCGCGCTTTAGCTGTTGTAAGCCTCTTAAAGTCTATGAACTTCTGCTAAGCATTACAAACATATAGGGTGGCAGAGTCATCGACGCGCAAACTATTACCATGGATTCAGCACATGATTCTAGACGTAGCGTAGAAAATTTTCGTCGGTTATTTAAAAAAAAAATTGCAGTTCCTTACATTTTCAAGGCGTAGGTATTGACTTTTCTATGAAATAACAGATTCTTTTTTGATAACCGACGAAAATTTTCTACATTAGGTCTAGAATCATGTGCTGAATTCATGGTTACAGTCGGCGCGTCGATTTCCCTGCTATCCTGCATACAGAGCTATTTTTGACTATAGTATATAGATATTTGGTGCCTCGTTGTAGGTATTACAAATTATGAATAAAAGTTGTGGGAAGTATTTAGGTACAAGTGGGAGGTTTTAAAGGTCGAGATACGAAGTAAGGCACGCTACATTTTTTTTTTAGTCTAGTAAAGGAAAATATTGTAGGAACTAGGCATTACTTTAATAGGCAGGGCAGCGTACTAAGGTCATCAATTAATTTTGTGAATTATTCTAGCTTTCGCCCGCGGCTTCGCCCGCGCTTAGATCGGAAATTATCTCATGGGATCATACTACAGGGATAGAAAGTATTTTATGTCTTAACCCAGGTCATGGTTTATCCGTGTACCACATTTCATCCAAATCCTTGTATCATCCATTGTAGAATGGATTCCTATTTAATTTCAAGAATATTCTGCTCAATAATAATTATTTGATCTCGAAGTCCCAGACGGATTTTTACTTTTAAATACGTATAGAACCAAATGTCAGAACTTTTTCCAGCTGTCCATCGGTCGAAAGGCTTTCTAAAGGAGATGAATTTATTAATAAAGGGTCCTTGAAACAAGAAACAGAACTGATAAAAACAAATGAAAGCATTTAATTTGTTTTCAATTCCGCTTCTGTAAACATTAATTTTGTCTAACTGAAAATATTGAGCATTCTCTCGTTATTGTGAATTGAGTTCAATAACCTGCATTTGGGTCTTTGATCGAATTCTATTTTTTTATCAATTACTACCTATTGCCCGCGACTTCGTCCGCGTGGAAGTCGTAAGACACCACGATATACTACCATAACATCCACATTGTTATAAAACTTCCATATATACTACGTTTGTAGTTTTGTTCTCAGCAGCCAAAATATACAGAGAGTCAGGACTGGTGACGCGGGAGCAAGTGAAGTACGGTTGTACGTGTGAGAAGCAGCGTGTCCTGAGGTCGACACCCGAAGGCTTCAGTGTCTGCTCCAGTGACTTGTTGTTTGACATCGCGAAGCATGCGCTCACAGGGATCTGCAAAAGCTTAATCTGGAAGGGGTAATTGTGGGGAATTTGTGGTATACGCGGTACAAACATTGTCTCCCCAACGCCACAAACTATTAGAATTTCCACCTCGATGACGTTTCTCTGCAAAGACACGACTTTGAGACGGGTTTCGTTACACAGCTTCGTCGGGGTTAAGTTCCGAATGAGCATTATCGGGACACCGACCTTCACCTGGATAATGTGTGCCGGAAGTCCACTTGTCGTTAGGGCATTCAGGAATTCCACGGGGTAATGTTTGGCGTCATCTTGCTCCACAATAGTGTTAATGGAGGTGTATAGCACTTCGCTCCTTTCAGATTAGGAGAGGATAATGTGGTTGATTGATGCAGCTTGATCGTTTTTGGGCGTTACAATGGCACGTTCACACACCCAAGAATTCTCTTGGTACAAGTATTCAACTGATGTCCCCGTACACCAGATAAACCACATCTTCGATAGTGGAAACTACTCTACCAAGAATCTCTGGTAGATCCACCTGGCTGCTCTCTTCTTGTAGAGTGCCTTCATCAACTTTTAGAAGAACATCGGAAAATTTTCAGCACGTGAATTCCCGATAATTAATTCTAATCATTAAATAATTTATTCCTTCGACTTTATTCTACTTTAAAATCTCACGTTCACAAACATATTTTAAAATCGTTACTGACAAATCTATTGTCAAAATCTGTGTGCAAAGTCTAAAATTATGCTAGTTTTTATGCTGGTCAAGGCCTCCCCCATGTCTTTCCAGGTAAGTACTCGTTTCACGTGTACCGTCTCAATACTTACCTACAATTTAGTATTACAAAATGTAAAAAAAAAAACACAAATAATACCAATAGTTGGGAATCGAACTTACAACTACAGGTTTGCAAAGCAATAGTTCAACCGCTTAGTTATTTGCTTTGTCCAATGTTGGCTAAAAATAGCCGTTCTTATGTTATGTCATGATTGACTGCTTAGCTCCTTAAAGGTATATCGGGATGATAATCATTTAAAAAAGGTTAAATTCTAACTATCTGCTATATTTGTTCCCGATTCACCCCAGTGAAGTAATGGAATAATTCGACTGTTGTAATACACCAGTCTCATTTCCCACGAAATGTATGGGAAGGTTATTTCGATTTCTGACTTTTCTAGTACGCAAACCTCAGTGGTCCTATAGAGCCTTTTAACCTTTTATGAAACAGAATCGAAGGGCAAAAAAAAATTGTGAAAATTGCCCATTTTCTTCCTGACTGTACAATATTTTCAAAAACTGTGAATGCACATCAAATTTTTTCAAAAAGTTAAGAATAGTCTCCTAAGACCGTTTTCTTGTAGCGACAACGGTTAAGGTACTTGCCTCATCTCAAAAATCTAACCTGTATATATCATGCTTTTGCTATCATGCAATCTGCTTAGCACCATAAAGGTACAGCGTGATGATAATCATTTAAAAGGTTAAATCTGTAAGTAATATTCTAACGTTTCGGATCGTCTTTTTATTTTGCAGTAAACTATAGAGGAATACGTTCGTGATAATTTAGCCTACAGACTGACCAGACTTATAGGGAATATCTATGCAGCATTTGAAGAAAATCTATTATTTTTGTGTGGTGCTGGAACATACATTCAGACAAACAGACAAAAAATATATTTTCAGCATTACTTATTGTTCCCAGACCTCGCAAAAATTACCTATATAAAAAGAAAATAGTTTTGACTTCGCTACGATTTTATATATATATAATAGAATATAAAAGTATATAGAGTATAAATGTATATTAGCCACCCGCCACCGCTTTGCGCGGAGCGCCACCTATTAAACCCAAACCCATTATATTTTTCAAGCTGGAATCAACCATACACATTCACAAAATTTCATCATAATTTCTTGGGTAGTTTCGGAGATTCGCGCGAACGAGCATAGTGACATGTGTTTTATGTACATTAAGATTATAAGTATTAGTTAGATACTGCCCTATAATTTTTTATTCATGAAACAATGTGAACTTTCTTTGCTTGTCAAATCCAGGCCAGAACTTGTTTCAGGAAATCAGGAAGTAGAACTTATATTGCGATAAATAAAAGTGTTTCTTTATGAGGAAACTTGTTCTCTTTGTTTTTTTTTTAAACATGTAATATCAACTTCACACACTTCTCACTTATCTATACGTTGACACAATTATAACTACCTCTTTTATTTTTTTGTTTTCGGGGGTAAAATTCAAAAGGCACCCGGCTTCTGGGGAGGGAGGTCGAGGAGTGTGGGATTTTTACTTCACTAAAACCACCCCGGTGATCACCATCAGCACATAGAGGGGGTCCCAGTTCCTCTTAATTATAACTACCTACATAACTTTTATCGAATTCTATCTTTATATTTTGTTCTGATAGTTGTAGAGTAGAAAAGGAATAAAAATCGAAGGGTGATAGAAATTGTTATTTGTGTAACAAGAGAGCAAAGTTGGTTTTTGCTGCGAGTGTTGATTTTGAATCTCGAGTAAGCGAAGGATTCTATAGACACAATATATGCAAATAACCTATGTCTCGTGTAACACATACAACTTTTCATCTCAGCATCGAGAACATATTACCTAAAGATAAAAAAAATACAACATGGTAAAAATTTAACCACACGTAATTAATTTATAAAACAAACAATATCAAAAAAAAAATTTGGTGGCCCGCTGGAGGGCCATAACAATAGAAAATCATTTGTCTCATTAGCTATGCTTAATGAGTTAAAACCTTAACAGATGATTTGCAATTTTATGGTTATATGTGTATCCGATCGTTATAGTGTTTCTTTTTTCGGCCTACTAGGTATGGAATTTGAAAATCGAACTTCGAATAGACTTGTTTCTATCTGTCGCTTTTTTCATATCGAAATCGAAGTGAAAGTGACAGAACAAAGTGAAGTTCAAATCTTTTGTCTCACGTTCGCAGCAAAATCGAATTTTGCTCACTGTCTTTAAACAGCAAAATCTGCTTGTTTGAGGAGCTGAGGTGAAAAACATTTTTTTTAGGGATTAAGACTGACGATGGAGCCATTTTAAGCACTGAAATAAATTTAAAAAAAAAAAAACCGTAGCTTTTTGTGTAACGAACCAAAAAAGCCTTGAATATTATTCTATGATTTTAAGGAATTGTAATACATAATAAGAAAAAATAATGTATCAACATATTTGACCGAGCGAGCGCGAAGCGCCAGCGAAGCGGCTCTGTTTCAGCTTGGGCAAAAATGCTTTCGTATGTCCGGAAGTCCGACGAAAGGCTATTGTCCTCTACAGGTCGCAATTCTCAACCGATTCTCGTGACATTTTGTGAGCAGGTTCGATTATTATATGGAATTATTTTACCGATTCACTTTTTTGAAATGTTTTAAAATGGCGGAGATATGGGGGTTGAAAATGTAAAAAAAAACATATTTCAGCTATTTCTCGATCTTTGCGCGCGCTTTTTGTTTTAAGGTGCGCGGTGAACATTTATTTAGTTTTAAGTTATGCAAAGACATACTCGTGAGGTCTACAACTCAGACAGCCACTAGTATTAATCTTCACAACTTTAAAATTCCAAGACAAATGCATTTCCTCTTTCAATCACATTTTAATAATTTAAAGACAGAATATTACATTTCAATAATAAAACATTGTCCCCCATGAACGGGGGAATTTTCACCCTAAGACACCGGTTCCACTGCCAGCGATTAGCGAGAAGCGAGTAGGGCTATGGCAACTAAAAACGACTTTTCGAGCAGCGAGCAGCGAGTGGGCGACTGCGACGAGCGATTACTCGCTGGTATGCGTATATACCAAGCGTGAGTCTCTTAGCGAGTGTTCTGCCTGCCAAGCGAGCGACGCTGCGACAAACGAGTACTCGCCAGCAAGCGGTTTGAGCAGTAAGCGATCACCTGTTAATATACAGGTTGGCAGGGACATCGGGGCGCAAACTGTAACCATGAATTTAGCACATGATTCTAGCCCCTAAAGAGCAGAAATTTTTCGTAGTTTATAAAAAAGAAAACAGGTTTTTCATAGAAAAATGCAATACCTACCGGTCCTATGCAGTCAAAATGTATGAAGAGCATTTTTTTTACAACCAGCAAAAGTATGAACGCAGCGGAGGAACTGAATCCATCCATGGTAACAAGTTGCGCGTCGATGTCCGTGCCACCCTGTATGTATCTCTTTAACTTACACGGGACCTTCAATCTTTTCTACGTTTTTCAATGAGATAGTCGTTGATAGCTAGTTGCTTCCTCGCTGACGGTGAGACAGGTGTCTTAGACCCCGAAGGCAGTCAGATTACCGACCCGAATTGAATCAGTAATGAGAACTGGAGTTAACAAATTGGAGGAATGGGGATGAAATATAACGTTTAGACGGTAATAAGTGGGATAAAGCTGGTTATATAATTGATAATCAGAATTTGGCTGACGAAATATATGACGGAGAAGGTACATCTCTCTCGTTATCATCAGCCATATTTTAACTACTGTGGGCGTACTATGGGAAGTGTTGATTATTGCGCAATAGAAAAACCGTTTGCAGTTCAAATCAAATTGTAATTTACGAACAAATTGATCACACAGTAGGTACACGACACAACTATACAGAACGCGCGACAGTTTCTAAAGGTGTTCACTGCTTGACCGCCACCGGCCGATTAACTCTGGTCGAGCGTTATGTTGTAGACTCTGTCGAGCGCCGCCTGGTGGCGCTGGCGTCTCGATTAGTCAAAGTCAAACGATTGATTTAACGTATCTTCGACATATCGATGAATTTGAAACGAAAATATTTTTCTTGTATTTTGCTTAAGCCTTTGTCTAATCGTAGACCGTACTTGGGAAGCCACTCACTTTTTTCTTAAGCTTATGAGCTACTCAACAGTTTTCAGAACTCCTTTTTTTTTGATGATGGCCTGAGGCAAAGCATCATCGGGTTTTAAGAATATAATATAAAAGTTTCCATAGAAATTACCTTTACAAAAATCTAAAGGAAACTACGATGCTAAGAAAAACTTAATAATTTTAAAACGCAGAAAATATTCTCATAACAATTACAACGATGATACAAAATTCAGTTAACCTAAACATCATGCCGGTAATCCCCAAAGGGTTAAGCAGAGGTGTACCTACAGTACACCCCCATTTCACCAGTTATGTTTAAGTCCCATTTAATAGGGGGCGAGCCTATTGCCATCAACCGGGCACAAATCCAGACTCCGACTTGCTACTGAGAAATTCCAGATGGAGAAAACCAACCCAAACCCTTAAACCAGTAGAACTAAACCCTTTGAATAATAAACTAAAACATCCAACATCTTTTATTTAACCTAAACCCATAAATCGTCGAAACTAAAACAAGATTTCTAATCTTTTAAGTACTTATTCTTTAAAGCCGCACTTTTCAAGTAATCTGGAATCAAAGTGAGTGTCACTTTGAGTATCAACGAGGTCAAATCAAGTGAAAACGCTTTAATCTTTCAAAGAGACTTTAAGACCACTCACTCAACGCAAAAAATAGATAGGTTCGGAAGGCCAGGTCCATACAACAGCCGAAAACGCATGCACAAATGGACACGGCTCACGTTCTAACTTGCCGATCTATTCTTTAACAAATTCACAGTAAAAATGTAGGCAAAGTGAACTGGAAGTGAGCCGTCAAAAGTGTCAATTAGTACCATCAGCTAGGAAAAGACTTGAAGTGAGTTCTCATTCCAATTGGTGCTAGGGATTGAGCACTGCATCCAAGTTTTTACGATAAGATTTTTACTACTACTACTTTTTCATTTTTAAATGTTATTACTCTATTGCCGATTTTATAAATGATGAATTGTAATATTTGCTTCACTTTATCTCATTTATTATGTAAATAATTTTAGACTTATCTGATCCATGATCTCATTTTGAATTTAAATACATAGTTTCTAAATTATCTGTAAGTTAACCACTATATTTTTTTATGCTAATAGGCAGAATGTACTAGAAATATATCTGAAACTAACACTACTATTGTAACACCTGCATTCTATACAAATAAAGAAATTATTATTACTGATTTTTAGTTCAGCAGGTGGATTGACAGCTCACTACAAGTTTTTTAAGCTATTGCATAGCTTTTATCGCGGGCTTTGAGCGCGGCGACCGAATCAAGAAATTCCGCAACGAAAATAAAACCTAACACCGCCCACTCCGCCTACCATGTAGCTCGGCCGAACGTTCGCTTAACGTGTAATGTATATGGTACGACTGTACTTGAATTAATATCAAAGAAAAAAAATACTGCATAAATAAATAATTATAATTGCATAAGTTGATAAAAAATGCTATGCAATAGCTTTACCGCGGCAGTCCCCGAGTGCCACACGTGTTTTTTTTTTAATATGTATTGCACACAATTTGATAACACATTCATTCCTAAAACATTCTCGGTTAATAGTAACGCTTCCTTCAGTGACTGCGACTTCATCATTGGTATACATAAAAGTTGAAAACGAGTCTATGAATTATTAAGATGAACGGACTTGTATAAACACTGCTGAATAAAATTTATATTTTGAGATTTAATCGTTGAGCTCCTTAAGTTTTGAGTTGAGCTGCACGGTTACTGACAAATGCGTGCACTGACTGGACAGGTCCACTCAATCTGTGTGGTTCTTTACTTAAAGGATCATTTCAGACATCAATCTACATGATCTTCACATGATCTGACCAAGATTATTTCTGGACTTGAAAAGTGACTGTAAATTCTGATTTTGTTTCGGCCTTTCTTCTCAGAGGTCAGCATCGGCATCTAGTTTAAAAAATATGATTAACGTGTAAAGTGTTTCTATAAACTTACAGAAATAAAATCATTATTAATTAATCATTATCATAAGCTAACTAGATTAAAGTTTTCATGATGAGATTTTTTACAGAATGCGGCTGAAGTGCACTCGCGACTGGCATTTGTTCAAGATCGTTGAGCGTGCGCGTATAAATTTGCTTGCGTTTATTTTCGTTGTTTGGAGCAGGCCTTCTGTATGATCTATATATTTTGTGGTACCTTTCACTCAACGATATGGCGACTTGTAAAAGGCATTAAGGATATCCTTTCATCTGTTTTCCATATTTTCTCTCTTTCTGAATTATAATCTCTTAGCTGATATCATCCCCTTAAAATAATGTAATTTAATAGTCATATTTTTAAAAGCACTAGCGTTTTATGAAGTTATAGGACAAAAATAGACTCGTGATGGATCACCGACATCGATTTTTTATAATAATTAAAACTTAATATTCCAGTTCTCATCTGTTTTTACAAGTAGATAATTTAAATAGGTACTTCAAAACCTTGTAAGCCCCAAAGCCCTAAACAAACAATAAATAGTTTTAAAAGCTTTTAGGACCGAATATTTTACAAGTATAATGTATCTACCACAGAATTTATTATAAACTGTTCTCAATGTGAATAAGTACTTGAACAAATAAACCGTTTTATTTCGTAAAAGAAAGGGTCTCGATTGCCATACATGCCGTATTACATCCGATACTGCAGCGCATCAGGGATGTTTGTTGAAGCTCGCGTTGACTGCTTCTACACTGTGATGCGGAAGCGGTGCGCATTCCTGGTTAGTAGGGTGCGGGGCAGCACCAACATCATCCTGTCTATGGTAGCAAGCAGACTAGATTGTGCGTTTATGAACCACTGCTGCAGGGTATCGGCTGGGCCTGTCACCTTGCAGCAGTAATGTCGCAAATTGTTTCTGTGTTAATGTTTTACTAACATAGTTTGTAAGTATATTGTTACTAACACTATCGAGTCTTGTTACTTGTATTTAATGATTATTATTATTACATAAAGATATGGGAAAGATATGCGAAACAAATGCTAGTTGATGGTATTGCGTATGGCTCTGTATTGCCTCTTTGAGATGATTTTTCTCTACGATTCTTCCATTTCTGTTTTCCCAGAGTATATTTTAAGAGTGCATAAAATCGTCTTTTACAAACCATTAAAAAAAACCGGTCAAGTGCGAGATGAACTAGCGTGGAGAGGGTTCCGTACGATGAATATGTTACCCGCCAAAAACGTTTCATGTAAAGTAGGTTGCCATGACTTACATAACGCTTTCACTGTAAAAAGTTATTAGCTCATTAGATCTAATAACTTGTAGAGTTAGAGGTTAGGCTCTATATTAATAGAGCCTAACCTCTAACTCTACAAGGGTTAACCCTACAAATCTTACATCTTGGTCAAAATATACGGCTTGGCCGTTTAGCGGACGTCGCACCGACAATCCGATGGGCTTGTGGTAAGAAATTAAGGCACTGGTCTTTAATATTGCGTCATGTAATAGTTCAATGGAACGACCAAGCCATACATTTTGACCAAGATGTATGGTTTCTAGAGTTAGGGGCTTGGCCCTACATTAGATCTGATAACTTTTTAACAGTGAACGCGCTATGTAAGTCTTGGCAATCTACTTTACTTGAAATGTTTTTGGTGGGATTTCATTTCTTTTTGTAGGGTGCTCTATTTTATTTTATTTTTAGCGGTGATATTGTACCAGTTACTTTCTTCATAGCCAACGAAAAAAATGTTCTTCTTTGTTATTTATGTACATGCTAATCTAGCTTTTATAACAAATGGAAGTAGGTATACCGATTATCCGTAAGAAATACAGACGTTGCAAGTCTTTATTTCTTAAGGATAATCGGGATAATCCCTTTAAGGGGGTTGAACGGTGAAGGTTACAAGTTTCATGTTTTTTTTTCATTGTTTGTGTACAAATCTTAGCCTTTATACCAAGTTTTAGCTTTCTAGAACTTCGGGAAGTAAGCTAGAGGTTTTATTTTATATACAGACTTGCACCTCCCTTTAATGGAGTTGAAGGGTGAAAGTTATAGATTTCTTATTTTTGTTGTTGTTTGTGTGCAAATCCTACCCTGCATACCAAATTACACCTTTCTAGGGCTTTGAGGAGTGCCCTAGAGGTTTTGATGAGCGAGTGAGTGGTCAGTCAGTGACGAAAAACATGATCTCCCTTACATTCAAACTACAAATGTAAGTTTGTACGCACAATATTGAAAGATTTACCATGTTATTTTAAGACCATGGACTTCTTATGGGTTTTCCTGTAACTTGTAAGTAAAGAACATATTTCTGTATCTTTTTTTTCCAAAATTTTAGGTTGAGTAGTTTCGGAGATAAGAGAAATGGTAAATTTTCAAATAATTTCTTAAATAACTTCAAAACTGTTTATTTTAAATTAATTTAAAACAAAAATTTAGACCCTCACTACGAGCTCTTTCATTTGATATATCACATGGTACAGTTTGCAAAACTTTTGTTTTAAATTTTCTAGTTTGCCCCCCAAAAGTGATCCCCATATTCAAAATGAATTTGTTTACGTTACATGTCCATGTTTGGGTTATAGAATGTGTACCAAATTTCAACTTAATCAGTACAGATTCAGAGCAAATTAGCTGTGACAGACCGACAGACAGACACACGAGTGATCCTATAAGGGTTCCGTTTTTCATTAGTACGTACGGAACCCTAACAATGTTTACATAATTATAGCAATTAGGTAGGTGGGGTAGGATTTTTGACCGTCGTTACGGATTACCGTAGTCAGGAGCCCAAAAGTCTGACAACCAGTCTTTCCAAGGGGTATTGTATTACCCAGTAACTGGGTTGTGCTGGGAAGACTGGAAGCCGACCCTAATCTAGTACGGAAAAGGCTAAGTAGATAATAATATAGCAACTATTAACAAAGGTATTATTAAAAATGTCAAATAATTTCCTTATTACCAAAATTACGTTCAAAATACATTATCTTCACTTCACTACACTAAAGAACAAAAATGTCCACCTTCATAATATTTAAATACAAACACAAAAGACCCTCGCCGACTCCCCTCTTCGACTTTGGTTAACTAAACAAAAAAGCGCTCTAAAAATTACTCACCGCATACAGCGCTTCACAATCTACCTTTCATCCTGTTTTTTGTACATAACTTTATTTGCTTCCAAACGCACAGTAAATTGGTATAACTAAATATGTTTCTGATGGATGGTATAGCTGCTTGTTAATGGTACATATATTGTGTAACCATGTTGTATACATATTATGTAAGTCAAGTGGGCCTTATGTTGTTAGAATACATGTTCATACGTTTAGTAAATATTTCAACGGAGACTAGCCTTAGGCGCGGGAGATATTATAGTGCACAAGTGTGTGCGTAGACACAGGTGCACTTTCTCTTCCCTCACTCTCATAGTCCGATGGGACGGCAATTCGACACGACCGGAGAGAGATCAGGCGCAGGACCTACGGCTGAACGTGCTTTCCGAGGCACGGGGTATCACACCGCCAACCTTCAAACTCAGGGCTGTTACTAACAGCTCGCCGTCCGGTAAGGACCAGGCCCGGGTCGACGGCGCGTCGTGTTCCACTCGCGCCTCAAAGAGATGTCAGCAAAATTGACGGGGTCCGATAGGACCGATGCCTGCCGGGGCTGCGGATTGTTCGAAAGGGTTACCGTGGCCCTGGCCCACAGGCAACTGAAGGAACACGGGTGGGTTTTAGTCAGTAAGAGTCTGACACGCCCTTCCGCTCCGCCCAGAGCGGGAGGGGTCATTTGATGATTTCCCACCCAAAAAAAAGGGCTGTTACTAAGATATTCTTAATGGAAAAACCCAATAACACTTTGCCCGACCTGGGAATCGAACCCAGGACCCCACGCTCAGCAGTTGCGCAATTGTGCAGTAAATTGATTTTTGAGTAGGTACATTATAAACTTCGTCTTCTGTTTTTTTTTTTGCTCTTAGTATCATATTTTTTTGCTCTTAGTATCATATTTTTTTGTTCTTAGTATCATATTTTAGTTACAGCTCTATATAGTACAGTTATACTCGTAGAGGTATCCTAAAAAGTCTTGTAAAAAAACCGTTCTTAGTGGTAAAACGCTCTGACTGGTATTTTCTACTTTAACACGGGTAGGTTTAACTTTGTCACACACCAATATTCTAGTCTAGGTTCCTTTTCTTAGCTGACCACATTGAGAATATAACATCTCGGGGTAGGTTCCACAAGATAATTTTTTAGATACCTACCCTAGCTTTTAGTGATTTGGATATTTAGCAGACAGATATATCGCTCAATAAACTCATTTCACTTTTATTCCAAGTAAATCACGTATATACACCCATAAAAATGGAATATCACCCTTTGCCACACTTTGACATAAAAACACTTATTAAACTGCCAGTCATACTGCGAGCACCTCTCATCAAACACCCGTGTTACGTCCGTTAATTTAGAACATGACAGGGGTCCCTTCTGTCGTGTCGTGTACATTCGTAATTGCAAGGCTCTTCGTGTATGGGAAGCGTTTTGAGATAACAACAAAAAAGGCATGTATTTATTCGAACCTGTAATAATAATTACTATTTTGCGCTCCTGAAAATATTATTGAACACTCTTATATAATAATTGCGCTGCTTTTTGTGAACCTAAAATAATTCCTATTTTTGGGTTATATAAATACTAAATAATCAAATAACTGCGACCAACTTGGATGTCGCGCTCGCCGGCAGCTGGCGCAGCACCGCTTGCTTCGCTCGCTCGGCTCGCGCGCTGTTGATCACAGTTCCAACTAAACCTAACCCATTAGGTCTGGGTACCCTAGCTTGAGAAAAGGCCAGAAAATAAAAAAAGAGGCTCAGTTATTATAAAAAGGGGGCATCATTAGAAGCACAAAATGTTAATAGAGTTTAATTAATTTTAAAAACTGTCCATCATTAGAAGATCAATAAGGTTTTAGAGGATCATTTAAATATTTCCCATAAAATAATTGATAGACGCAAATATTTGGAATTTCTACTTGTGTTATTTACATTATTTATTTAATTTAGGGCTGTGGTAGATAATGAAGTTAAATAGGTACGGACACTGAGGTCCTTAATTAGAAAAAGCATTTATTTGGGTATATTTTTCGTTGGATTTTATAATTAGGTCCAAGTTTAGGTAAGTGGTTTTTATTAGGTAAGTACCTACTAGTGTTTGAATTAATATTCAGTTTAATCCTGCTTGAGTGAGGTTGGCAAAACATTTTAAACTGAAAATCCTAATTAGGTTCAGGTGGGTTCCTAAATAAGTCCAAGCTAAGATTGTTGAAAGTTTCTATTACTTTTGAAAATTCGTAAAATTTTCGCGTGAGTTTTTTTTGAGTATAGCAAAAGTTGACTCAATTAAGTGGGAACCGGTGTATTCATGAGTGTTACCGCTGCAACAAAGTTGCGGCGGCGCGGCGTGCGGTCGGTCACTTTTTCATACGACGCGCGACGCTTCAAAGACAGTTGTCAGGACGTAACTGTCAGCCAGACATGGAACGACGGCTGCGAAGTGCGGAAACCATTTAGAAGGTTTTTTTTTTTTACTTGGTGCTATCAAAACTAAAAGTTCTCATTACCTAATGTACCCTAAGTGGGTGTAAATTTAAAACCTGATGGCATGAAACTAGATGCTATTACGGAAACTGTATATATAGGAATTACTTTAGATTACAAATTGCAATGAGGCGCCCACATTAGAGCTCTTTCAGGTAGATTAAGTTCAGCTGCATATGCAGTAAGACAAATAAGGCAGTTGACTGATATAGCCACAGCTAGGTTAGTATACTTTGCTTTTTTCCACAGTATTATGTCTTATGGCGTTTTGCTGTGGGGATCGGCAGCTGAAGTAGATTCAATTTTCATTTTACAAAAGAGGGCAATCTGCGCGATCTATAAAATGGGTTCTCGCGTGTCTCTTAGAAACAAATTCAAAGAAATTGATATACTAACTCTGGCTTCACTTTATATTTTAGAAAGTATTTTGTATGTTCGCAAAAACTTAGGACTTTTCAAAATAAGAAGTGATTTCCATAATAAAAACAATGTAATCATAATATAAAAAATACCTCGGTCTGAGGGTAGATGACAAACTCAAATGGAAACTGCACATCGAACATGTAAAAACAAAATTAATGTCATACTAGAATAGAATAGAATAGAATAGAATACTCTTTATTATGTACACCATAAAAAATAACAGATATAAATGTAGACATTTTACACAGGGTGACACAATGGGCGGTCTTATCGCTAAAAGCGATCTTTTACAGACAACCTTTGGATGGATTCAAGGGAGAAGGAGAGACAATAATGCAGGTAGTCAGTGGTGTACCATTTACATATACAACAAATACATACATAAAACATCTACTTATATAATATATACCATAATAAACATGAAACAAGAGCAAGGAAACTAAATGTAATGATGAATGTTTAAGGAGAGAGGAGGTGTTTTTTAACCATAATTTTAAAAGTGGACAAAGATTGAGCACGCCTTATCGACTCGGGCAAGGCATTCCATAACCGTACTGCTTGAACTGTAAAAGACTTGTCATAAAAGCTGGTGGAATGCATCGGCATCTCTAGTCTTAAGTTTTCCGATGACCTAAGATATCTATTATGTGTGTCATGAAGGAACTTGAAACGTTCTTTAAGATAAGAGGGGGTTTTAGGGTTGAATAGAATACTGTAGAGCTGAAACAAGGTATGTGAATTCCGGCGAAGACGTATGGGAAGCCAATTGAGCTTTGTACGAAATTCAGAAATGTGATCATATTTGCGCAGGCCAAATATAAATCTTATGCAAAAGTTTTGAAGTCGCTCAAGTTTATCTAGTTGTGCCTCAGTGAGATCGAGATAACTGACATCAGCGTAGTCAAGGATGGGAAGTAAAAGGGATTGTGCAAGCGCAGTTTTAGTGGCAGTCGGAAGAAAGTTCCGCAATCGTCTCAGGGACTTACCAGATGCAAAAATTTTGCGACTTACGTCCTGCAGCTGAGGACCCCAAGAAAGATGTTTGTCGATCCAAACCCCAAGGTTCTTAACCTTTTCGCTGACTGGAATAGCAGCTCCGTTAAATTGTACCTGGGGAAGCTGTGACCAGTTTACCTTGGGTGTCATCCTAGAGCTGCCAACAACAATGCCCTGAGTCTTCGATGGATTAACCTGCAACCCATGTGCCTCACTCCACTCGCAAATTGAACCCAAATCTTTATTTACTATATTAATTGCATCAGCCAAATCCGAAAGGGCAGCTTGTCTATATATTTGTAAATCATCTGCATAAAGGTGGTAGGAAGAAAGAAGTTTTTTGGAAATAGAGTTTATAAATATTGCGAAGAGTAAAGGAGATAAAACGCCACCCTGAGGTACACCGGCAGAAGTATAACACCAAGAAGAGCAAGACTCTTCCATGCATATACGCTGCCGGCGGCCATACAGGTAACTATGAAACCAGTCAATCGCCGTTGGAGATATGTTAAGCCAACGAAGCATGCCAAGCAGGATATCGAAATCGACAGTATTAAACGCATTACTAAAATCCAGTAAGCAAAGTACCGTCAGATTTCCCGCTTCCATGCCTAACCGTATGTCATCAGTGACGTTAACTAAGGCTGTAGCGGTGCCATGACCAGGACGAAAACCGGATTGGAAAGGATTCAGCAGACTATTCTTACAAAGAAAAGCACTGAGCTGATTGTGGACAAGGCGTTCAAGGACTTTTGAGAGGAAAGGCAAGATGGAGATAGGACGGTATTCTGAAAAGGAAGTAGGATTAGATTTTTTAGGTAAAGGAGTGATTTTTGCCTCTTTCCACATCGATGGAAAAACGCCGTAGGTTATAGAGTAGTTTAGGATGTAGCATAGGATAGGAAGGATTTCGTCGAGGACAGGGAGTATCATTTTCCGACTTACACAATCACTACCAACTGCGTTAGATGTGATTGAAACTACGCTCTTCTTAACATCACAATCAGAGAATTGACTAAAAATAAATGGGGGATGGTCCGGAGTTGGTTGGCTAGCATCACTACACAAAATTGCAAATTGTATTCCAAGGAAAATACGTACAGTTATATACAACTCATTAGTAAAATCACATCTCAAATATCTTATCGAAATATGGAGATCCGCCGCGAAAACTATCCTGATGCCTTTGCAAAAAACCCAAAATAAAATTATTAAAACCCTATACCATTATCACTATCTTACTCGCAACTAAAATACTATTTGAGAAAATTAAATAGTTAAATCTCACACAATTATACACATATGGCACCTGCATTCTAATTAAAAAAATCACCACAAACAGCATACTATCCAATTTACAATTACACATAAAAAACAACATCACCCAACCTAAGAAATAAAAATAAATTACAACGAATACAAGCTCGTACTAACTATGGCAAAAAAATCATACTGTTCGGAGGAGCACAACTGTATAATGACCTGCCAAATGACGTCAAAGATTGTAACAACATTAACTCATTCAAAATAAAACTAAAAAATTATATTCATAAAAGTAGTCATACCGCATTCCTATCAATTAATGTTAGCAACTTTTTACCTACCAAATATTTATTTGTATAACTTCACCAGCACGCACCTGAAGCAAAATGTATCTCATTTAGATTTAAGAAATTACTTTGTATCTCATCGTAAATGAACCTATATATTGTTCTTATGAGAATACATTCTTTAAACCTATAAACGCAGTAAAAATTAAATTGTGATATGCAAAGGAAATTGTTAATTCTCGGCTTCGCTTGGACACGATGCTTGAAAAGAAACATTTTAATCAAAAATCATGTTTAGTTTTTAAACGCTTATCCTAATCCTAACTTATGCGAAAGTAAGTTTGTTTGTTTGTTTGTTACCTTTTCACGCCTAAACCACTGGACCGATCATCCTGAAATTTTGCATATACGTTGTCAGGGGTACAGAAACGGACATAGGGTACCTTTCATCCCGCAAAAAAGTACTGTTCGCGAGGAAAACAACAATAACGTCTTTATGATAATAGATGGTGCCACGTGTCTTTCGAATCATGATTGAATTATAACCCGAATTGATAGTCAGTCTAAATTAACGCGAGCGAAGCCGCGGGCAAAAGCTAGTTTCTTCTATATTTTTGTATCAACTTGCGCCCATGAACAGTGTATTTAATAAATATTGAAATTGTTTTATTCTCCGACATATTGAAAGTACGACCTTCATTCATTCATAGTGATGTCAACAATTAATCGTCAACTTTAAAATAATTATTTACCAATCTATTCTAATTGTTATTTTTGAAGTTCAACTACGTCCTCCACATTAATATAACAGTCTAGACTTCTAGAGTTTACAGTCAATTAAAGTAAATCTGTTATTGTAATCACCTACATTATTTTAAAATGTTTTATCCATAAATCTGAAAACTAAAAGTATTTGAATGTATCGAAGTTGGTCAATGAATCGATTTTTAGTCATTTATTAAATAGATTATCAAAAAAAAAGTTTATATCAATGTCAGTTGTCTGTCACTTCAAGTCACTTGTCATAGTTGTCATTCACTTTGTTTCTTGGCATCGTGAATGTTGTTTTTCTTGTTTTACTTTGATTATTTTTCAAGTATTGTTTTGATTTTGAATATGGACACTGATACTCCTTCTCACGTTGACCCCGGCACGCCTATGAACTCTGACACCAATCTCATCGTCGACCCCAGTTTGAATATGGGTTATAAAAATCTGTTTTATTACAAAAAAAAAAGTAAGGAAAACAAGTCATACAAGCATCACGATTCAATCATAATAAGGTATACACTTTCCTACTGCTATAAGCTATTAAACCTGTATTATACGTATACTTAAAGTACCGTAGTAAATAAAATAAAAAAAGATAATTATTATAATAATCATAAATATTAACAAAAATATTAATATTAATAAAAATAAAAATAAAACTTAATTTAAAAATTAATTAAACTTATTATTAAAATAAGATTATTATAATAGTAATACTAATCTTACTTAAGTATTTATACTTTATACCGAGCCGAATTCCCATACAAAGTGGACAATGTCCTTTAGATTAACTAAAACAAGTCATTTCTTATAAACAGTATTTGCTTTTATAACAAGTCGCCAAAGTCAGTTAGAGAACTTAGTGAAGGAAAGTTCAAAACCCACATCAAACGTATCCTAATTAAAAAAAAAAAAAAAGATTAAAGACTACGTTGAAGACAAGGAAGTTTGCCAATAAATCCTTCTGCACATGTGGTTTCCCTTTTACCTAATTAATGGCATCAATAAGTGAATGTCTATTAACTGCTCCCAAATTATGATGTTTTTTTTTACGTACTTCTTTGTCATAATCTTCACATTATTTGACATGATATACCTACAATTCTAGTTTCAAATCTTTACTTACGGCTTTTGTAGACAGGATATTAATTCAAATTTGTTACAGTTGTAATAGCAATCATCTCATTTGGTTTAAATATGCTATTATTTTATTTATCTTTTATGTAGATTCTGTTATATTTTGTGAATGTGAGAACGTTGTAGGCCTTACCTGTAGACTGTAGATTTGCAGACCATTTTCTATTTTGTTAAGTATCTGGTACTAGTTGATAGGCCTACACTGTCCTCCCATACCTATTAACACTGTAATTTGAAAACATTGTAAAAGCCAATTATTTTTATAAGAGTAACCGTGGAGTTTCTTGCCGGCTCTTCTCCATAGGAAACGACCAATTGGGACCGTGCACCTTGCTTCTGACGTTCCACAAGTGCCCATGTATGTGAAATAAAATAATTTGATTTAGAAAGAAAAGAAAGAAAGAAAATACATTTATTTGCGGTAAACATAACGCAAAGAAAAAACACAAAAACACAAAAAATAACGAGTTGGGGGAAAATATGCGTCACATTCACGCAAAACGGCAATCGCTCAGCATAATGCTACGACCCTATGCGTATAACCTAGTTCAAAATGTATATAAACATAATATTTATAAAGTGGTAACATTCCGGGCAACGACTCATGCGCCGCCGGGCTTTAATGATCTGTGGCGCAGCTGCCATAAAACTGTAGGTTTGACATTTTGACTTGATTTGATTTGTTTCCTTTTTGTTTATTGAAAGTAACATAGGTATACACATATGGTAACAATGATTGAAACCTTGTACCATCCTTTTTTTTTTTTTTTTTTTTTTTTGGGTGGGAAATCATCAAATGACCTCTCCCGCTCTGGGCGGAGCGGAAGGGCGTGTCAGACTCTTACTGACTAAAACCCAGCCGTGTTCCTTCAGTTGCCTGTGCGCCAGGGCCACGGTAACTCTTTCGAACAATCCGCGACCCCGGCAGGCATCGGTCCTATCGGACCCCGTCAATGGTGCTGACATCTCTTTGAGGCGCGCGTGGAACACGACGCGCCGTCGACCCGGGCCTGGTCCTTACCGGACGGCGAGCTGCCCATTGCTCGCCGTCCGCAAGCCCGCGCCTACGGTGGCCGGGAGTCGGCAATCGACTCCCGACGCCCAGGGTGTCTCCTCCTCCTGCGGCGGCTAGGGGCGCGAGGGCGTAGAGATTGCCTCTCCCTCTCGCGCTCCGCCTCCTCCTTCGCGAGCATTACTGCTTCGCAGAAGGAGGTGACGGCTTCCCATTCCCTCTCGCTCCGTACCATGGCCTGAACCAGGGCCGGACGCGAGAGGTCGCCGCCGCCGATCGCCGCCACGAGGACACGGCGGTGCTCCGCCCAAGCCGGGCAGACCTCCACCGTATGCTCCACCGTGTCCTCCGGTCGATCCACACAATGGTAACACCCGGGTGTTTCCTCCCGCCTTATTCGAAACAGGAACCTCCCGAAACAGCCATGTCCGGTGAGGACCTGCGTCAGGCGGAAGGTGAGGACGCCGTGGCGCCTCTCAAGCCACTCCTCAAAGAGGGGTCTTACCGCCGCCATTGTGGCCATCCTTATAATACAATGGCAGGCACTCTTATAATTTTTTAATTGTTTTCACAAATGAGTACTTAATATTATACAGTACTAGCTTTTGCCCGCGGCTTCGCCCGCGTGGGGGTCAGATATTATCCCACGGACTACCCGGATAAAAAGTATCCTATGTGTTAATCCCGGTTATCTGTGATTTAAATTCGATCCAAATCCGTTCAGTAGTTTTTGCGTGAAAGAGTAACAAATATCCATCCATCGATCCTCACAAACTTTCACATTATAATATTAGAAGGATAGGAAAAAATGTACATAATAAAATATCAATACATGTAATATTAATGACATAATCCGCCGTGCTCTTGCCACCGCCGGGGTGCCAGCTATTTTAGAACCCAACGGCTTGGCACGCGACGATGGGAAGAGACCAGACGGAATGACCATAATGCCCTGGAAGTTAGGCAGGCCTTTGGTGTGGGATGCAACGTGTGTCGACACCCTTGCGCCATCCCATCTTCCTAGCACGGCGGGCTGTGCTGGGGCGGCTGCTGCAAGTGCGGAAAACCTCAAACGGCGAAAATATTCGAATCTTATTGGGAGTTATATGTTCGAGCCGTTTGGGGTTGAAACACTAGGGCCGTGGGGTCCGAGTGCCCACTTGGTTTTTGCAGACATCGCTAAGCGGTTGGTCGACTCTTCACGTGACCAGAGGGCTGGCCTATTTTTTGGCCAAAGAATCAGTATCGCCATACAACGTGGCAATGCTGCCAGCCTTTTGGGCACTTTTCCTGTCGACAGCGATGCGGATGAATTTTTTGATGCCCTATGATTCTTGTCCTTCTTTCTTTTTTATTTTTATTTATTGTTATTTAGTTGTACATACTATTAATATTATTTGTAGATTATGTAAGATATATTTTATGTAAATTTTAACACAATTGCAAGAAATACATGTTGTACATAAAATATCAATACCTACCCAAATAATTTCGAAAGCAAAAATACTTCACAATCACTGCTCTTTTTGTCCGAATAAGCACACCATTGAAAATGAACACTCAAAAGTTGCCCTTTATTTGTCGAAAACCGTTACGGGAAAAGAGAAAAACCCTTTTTATTAAAGGGACCTAAACGAAGCCAATCACAATGCTTTAAAGGGTCCTTTGAACAGGCGCGACACAAAGGCATCGCCTGTCGCGCGGCGAGCGGTGCCTTTGTGTGGCGTGCGATTCGTGTCGCGTGTCAGGCCTGTTTGTAGGAGTCTTAAAGCTCCCGCAGACGAGCTGCATCGCGACAGCGTAATGCGTTTCTAGTAGAACAATTTCCGTGAAATTTTCATTAACTGCCTCGTTAGTCTAGTGGTCGCAAGCGCCACTGCTGAGCATTAAATCCTGGGTTCGATTCCCAGGTCGGGCAAAGTGTTATTGGGCTTTCAATCTGGATTTTTTCAGTAGCAGCCCTGGGTTTGGATGTGAGCCCGGTTGATGGCAATAGGCTCGCCCCCTGTTACATGGGAATTCAACATAACTAGCACAATGTGGATCTTCTTCTTCGTGTCGCTGGCACGACTTTTCTCATATTTTGTTGGCCCAAAACTTCGCCACTTCCATCCCGTCATCGGTGGCAGCGCAGAGGTCACTTTGACTGAAAGTTTTGGGACACAGAGGGCAAGATAGAAGGTGGAGCATAGTTAGCAAAGCAATGTGGGTGTAATATAAGTACACCTCTGCACAACTCTTCAGGGAAAAAACGCGTGATTTTAAGTCTTTATAAAAAACATTCTACTGGAGTCGCGTCGCGCTTGTCTACTAGCCTTTAGGGTTTATGAGCAATAAAACCAATCCGGGTAACGGGGCAATGTGTCGCGATTGCTCCGATAGCTCCAACCCTTGCACTCAATGGGATTTTTTTCTTTCTTTATTTATTTACGCCTCCTCTGGGTTTCGCTCTTGAATTTTTATTATTTTGAACAATTTGGATTGTGTTCACGGTATGGTCAATGTCGCATATGTTGTTTGAAGTTTGTTTCTTTTATCTAAACTGCCTATAGATAGATTTATATTATTATAGCTATAAATAAAAACGTTTTAACATTCTAGTAAAGAGTCTTCTTTCATTCTAGTAGAGAGAGAGAGCCTTTAAAGGAATTAAAGAAAATTGCTTCAGTTATTTTAATTTGGCTTTAAATGTGGTTTTGGCCGTTACAGCCTGCAATAGAAGAACTGAGCTCGCTAATGACTTTATAAAGATTCGGAGAAAGCCTTCATAGCTTTAGTACCTAAATAAAGATATTCTAGTGCTTACCTAAGCGTAGACCATTTCGACAACGATACTGCAAAATCACGCTGAAATCAACACCGGAGCAAAATAAAAGGGGAAAAAATCCAAAACGTTCTTCAGTGCCTACGAGTCCATCGGTTATCTCGTAATCCCGAAAACCCGGGATGGCACGGGATCTCGTTTATTTCTACCGAGTTGTTTGGGATAATTTTGTTTATTGCGATGGGGATTCCCGAATAGAGTGTGAGATTAAACGCCTTTCTCGTTTTTATGGTCCGTAGCGAATGCCAGGGGGCCCACTCTCTAAGTCTGTCGAGCAAGATACGGGTCCGTCCGAAAGTAATTTGAAACTTTGGACTGAATCCTACACCCGATTAATTACGGACAGGTTTTTCGGACAGGTAAAAACACATCGGGCGTAGGGTCAACTGTCACATCGTGGTGTCATTCATTCTTAGGTCGGGCCACAAACTAATCTTATGTCCGTAGGTGATCCGGAGTAGGAAACATCCGTTACGCCCGCCGAAACTACGGATGTCGTGCTTAGAGAGTAGACCCCCACACTTGAATGTTCACAGATGTTGGTAATAAAGGAATTTATTTCTGGGTCGTTTGGTTCCCGTACTTTACCTACCATGTGCTCCAGATTTTTTAGCTCAAGGATCTTTGACGTTTATTTATCGTCAATGATTAGGCCTTTTCCAACCAGTCTTACTAAGACGGGGTGGAGGTTATAAGTCGTAAGTCATTTATTTCATAACAAGAGACATGGTGTTGAAAATATTACAGAGATGATATAAAAAAAAAACATTCTTATTTAAATTAATTACGCATTTAAAATGATTATAATTATATAAGTATCACTATTTCAGTAAAAATAATTAAACATTTTAGTTTTTTAATTCTTTTAGCTACGTATTATATTTTAATTTTAATAGTTTGTTAGTTAATTAAGTTATTATTAAACCTAATAAAAATCCTATAATACAAACAAAAAAATTACCAACATTGCATTTAAATTCAGATTCAGATCAGAGCACTCGCTCCATGTAAAATTCTGGTATTTTGCTAGATCCAGTAAGACTGGAAGTCCACCTCAACATAGTTGGATAAATCCTAGGCAGATGATGATGACCAGGCTCAGGCTTTTTCTTTTATTACGTAGAGACTGAGAGATTGAGAGAATGAAGAAAGACGATTATATGAAAGTGACAATTTAGATTATCGTTAATATTCTAGGTACTATTAAACATACCATCTTTCAAACTGCGTCCAATCTCATGAAGCAGTCCAGATCTATGATCCTGGAAATCGTTGGTCCTTCTGGGCTAGATGTTGGTCCTTAGCTACGATGTAAAATAATGGGAAAATAGCGATCGCTTAACGTAGTTGTTGTGATACTATTTTCTTAGAAAAAGTAAATGTCGGCGCACCACATATGCGCGTGATTGACGGCGGAAATGCGCGGGGTACCGAACCCGTATGCGACGGCTGCTGCGCGCCCTCCACACCACTCAGCTCACAGACGCGCGCCACTACGGGCATTTCTTTATATATATTATTTTCGATACACTGGTCATTGTGAATGGTATTACACCTATACAGTGCACTTCTTTTATTTATTATAAATTCTGATTGAGCCCATTCATTGGTCCTTCGAGCCGGATTCATTCGTTCTTTTTTGTAGGCTAATAAGTTCCTTCATTTTTTGTGGGAAATATTATAAGGCCCTCCTTAGCATCTTATCTCTACTAATATTATAAAAAGGAAAATTTGTGAGTTTGTACGTAGGGGGTAATCTTCGGAACTACAGATCGGATTCTGAAAATTCTCTTACTAATGGGAAGCTATCGTATTACCGAGTGTCATAGCATAGGATATATTTTATGTTAAAACAATAAATTTTACTCGAACGAAGTCGTGGGCAGAAGGTAGTCCGGAATAAAAGTAATAGCATAGGAAATAGAAAATACCAAACGCGATTGTGAGCCTTAGAAATCGTGCCTGTAAGCTGCTAAATTCCGTAGTTTTTAGTAGATACTACCTTTTTTTAAAACTAATTCTATATTAGAGCGAATAAAACAAAAAACAAAACAAATCGGTAAAGTCGTTTTTGAGTTTTTGCGAGACTAACGAACAGCAATTGATTTTTATACATTTTTGATATTTTTTTCATTTTATTTTTTCTGATATATATATATAGGACAGAAGACAGATATAAGAGCCCTCAAAAAAATATTAACCTTGTTACATCGAAGTAAAATTCCCTAATATTCCCAATCTTCAACAAAAACTAAACTACCACCACTAAACAAAAGGAAGACCCTCCAAAAGGCATATGATACGAACGACGATAAAACCTGTGTTTATGGCAACGTAATATCGATATAACATCGACATAATATCGATAGAGTATCGATAGAACACATCATTGTGAGGAGGACCCTATAAATCCGAAGTTTCTTGTATCGATATCTGCTAGGGGTAATGTAAGAAGTGGGTAGTCTTAGGATTATCTGGTTCAAGTGAGCGTTGCTATTTTTAGGCGAGTCCGAAATATGATTTAAATAAATTGTCCCGGTTTTTACCCGGATAAAGCGAGCTCTCACAAAAGTCTGTTTTGGAAAAGTGGTCTCTGGATAGTCATGTCCATACATACGAAAAAAACTACAAGAAAACCAAAACATTTTGCACTAAACATTCTGTCATCTCTGTCTAACAAATAATTCTGCCTTTATCAGTCTTCCTTGGAAATTGGTAAGTTGGTTTCCCACATTTTAGAGAAAACGCTAGGCCGGTGGTTAAAACGAAATACCTGAGGCAAGACTTCAAAGAATAAATATTGTGAGCACAATAGACTGCCGAGTCTTTTGACAAAAAAATCATAAGACACAATAGGTACGGTCTCATAAAAAAGCCGTTAAATAAACTATAAACTGACGCAATATCGATACCTAAAAATACGCCAGTAACCACATAACCCGACCTGTTTATACCGACATAAACTGAAAAATATACACGCACGGTTGCGTTGGCAGCGGGCGAGTTATAGCTCCCTAGTGAACGATTTACTTGAGCTGGAGCCTCGAATAAGATTCAGTAGAAGGACTGACGCACATTGAAATGGTGCAGTAAATATCACGTACTTGCTTAACTTTCTTCTTTTTTCGGGTAAAATACTAAAATATTTGTTATAGCCTGACCGATTCCGCTGTACCGCGCCTTAGGTATGCGCGGCGAGGCGGGGGGGCGGAACGCCGTAAGCGACGAATGAGCGGCCTGCACTGCCCCCGTCTCGCCCCGCATACCTAAGGCGCGGTACAGCGGTATCACACGGCGGTCACACTTTAGCAGGTTGGTAAGTGGTGCGGCTAACTGCTAGGGTGCGCCGGATGACTCGTCATTCTATATTGGCTAAAATACGCGTATAGTGCAGTATGATGTGTAGTTTTTATCTTTGTCCCTGACTTTTACATAAACATATTTTTCTATCGTTTACACACAAAAGCATTGAAGCTTATCAATTAAAATAATTGCTTTTTCTTAATTCGTATCCTGTCGCACTTGGCCCATGTTACAGAACCTCACTCAAGACTCAAGCCTTACTTAAATTAGTTAGTAATTAGTCTTTAGTGAGGTTCTATAATAAGGTTCCTAGAGCACGTTACTCACTTTGCACGTCAAAGAATTGATGTGTTGCAATAGCGTCCTTTATTCGCACACTGACCTATTGAGAATTGTATAGTCAAAGTGACCCTGTTGCGTGCCGCGCGGTAGTCTAAAGCTGTCCTTTACATCTAAGGGAACTCAACTCTGAATTCTAGTCATTTACCGTCCTGTCGGTAATTCCCTACGGCCTAGCATCTGCTTATTTCCAGCAGGAAATAAATAAACAAAACAGTCAATTTAAGCTGTAAATCTATATACACGGTGACATGTAAATCACAGTTTTGCTAGAACAAACGTTGTTCAGACCATGGTCTAAAAAACAAGGTCTGGCACTCCGGGAGTGACACATGCTTACGTCACTATCCAGTTGCCACTTTACTGCAACAAAACACGAATTATGGAAACATTTTCAGTCACCATTCTGTTAAAAAATATATATAAAGCATAAAGTGTCATCCGGTTTTTCTAATCAAACGAAATAATTCAATTTAAACATATGCCAACGTAATTGTTAGTTAAAACCTCATTGTTTTATCGGATTCGCACAGGTAATAAGGTTGGGGAGTTATTATTACACACTACTGGTAACACAGCGGTGATGACGTAGGCTTGTGTTACCCACGTGACCACTGTGTCTCGGAATGCTATACCTGGCGAAGTATTTTATTATACCATGGTCTACTACCATTCTATGGCATCAAATATGTAATTAAAACTAATTAAACTAGGCGTTCTCAAATTAGGCTTATGTTGCCCAAACGTGTTCAAACATTAACCGTAACATCAAAGTACCTACTCATCTCGGTAGCGATATGGCATTCAAAAATTATGAGGAGTCCACGTGGACAACAAGGATGTCCGGTCAATGCGGGCCGAAATGCAAATAAATCATTAGCCAATGACATGCAATCCCGCGAAGTATCGCTCCGCCCATTTCTTTTGTTGAATGCCGCGGGCTGCTCGAACCACCCGGGCGGTAGCCAGTCTACCCAAATCTCTCGAGCGAGCGACGTGTATGCATCCGATGCATTTACGTCACAGGCAGAAATTGCGCGTTTTTTTTTAAATGAGTTCTAACTATTCGAGTGTGGACTGTGGAGTGGTTGGTTATGGTGCGTTTTTACTCAATTGCTGGTGACAATCTGGCGGAAGCTAGGCGCATGTACTCTTAACAAAAATTGGAGTCAATGGTGTCTTGGTGCACACGGAGCTAACCAGGTTTCTCGGTAAGTTTTGTTTTTGTCATGTTCCTGTAATATCCCAATAAATAAATAATGTCACGTTACATACAAAAGGTACCCGTACCTAGTTACAGCAAATAATTAAAACCATGTCTGATAGTACCTACCGTAAGTTCGCACCTAGAACGAAATGATAAAATTAGAGGTTAGCCACCTCGCCGCGCCGTCGGTGCGGTGCGTCGCCTGCGTCGTGCATAGCCAGAAAATACCTAAGTACCAAAGTTTACCATAGCTAAAGCCATACCAAGCCATACAAATCTGTTTTAACTACTGAAATGCCCCGGTACCTGCGTGACTTTGCGTGGATTGTCCCGGAATATTTTTTGTCAGCGCGCCACGGGGCGCCCCGGCACTTATACACGACTTACAAAAGATTTCTATGAACCGATAGCAAACATATGACTGTTTCCTTTTATGGACAGACTAGGCCTAATTTTGCAACACGTTTTGGAACAATAGACACTTTAAATAACTTTTAACTTTGGTATTTTCTAGTAAGACGTAAAAATAAGTTCTTACTAAATTTCGTTTATGGAGAGTACATTTCCCTGTAAACAATGCTGTATCCCGTGTGTGAGAAGTAGGTACTTTGAGACGCGAGCGCCGCAGTGTCTGTGTTGTAGGGAGTAACGATAATCCCGACTTTTTTAACTGTCTTTTTTGTGTTTTTTTCGAAAACCAATGACTTTTTTTTTTATTGGTTGCTATTGAATGGTAGTAGACTATAGTCTGTACAACGTTTGTTCTAGCAAAACTGTGATTCAAATGTCACCGTGTATATACAGGGTGGCCGGAACATTGACGTCCAAAAATAAAATTTAGGTCCCTCGTATCGTGGGGTATCCGAATCACCCCCATGTTTGTTCCGCGACTTTTCATAGTTTTCGAGTTACGAATTTTTTTCTGATTTTTTGAGAATGATCGACCTGACCAATCTAAAAAAAATAAAAAAAAAAGTACATGGCTTTGTCGAGATTTTTTTTTTGCAACTGAATCTTCGTGAGTAGTACTTTTATGCATAAAATAATCAGCTTCGTAACTGTGATGAAAGTTATGAAAAAGTTGGTCTAAAGTGAAAAAATTACGTTCGGTAAATTATGGCTTAGCATTTCAACTTTAAATAAATTTTTTTTTTCATTTTTCATTCTTGAAGCCTACTTAGGAACCATGAAGTCAACTGTTTTAATTTTTAATTTAAATTTGAAAAGCTAAGTCATAATTTACCGAACGTAATTTTTTCACTTTAGACCAACTTTTTCATAACTTTCATCACAGTTACGAAGCTGATTATTTTATGCATAAAAGTACTACTCACGAAGATTACGTTGCAAAAAAAAAAAATCTCGACAAAGCCATGTACTTTTTTTTTAAATTTTTTTTAGATTGGTCAGGTCGTTCATTCTCAAAAAATCAGAAAAAAATTCGTAACTCGAAAACTATGAAAAGTCGCGGAACATACATGGGGGTGATTCGGATACCCCACGATACGAGGGACCTAAATTTAATTTTTGGACGTCAATGTTCCGGCCACCCTGTATATACTAATAATAATAAAGCTGAAGAGTTTTTGTTTGTTTGAACGCGCTAATCTCTGGAACTACCAGTCAGATTTGAAAAAATCTTTTTGTTTTTGGTAGTCAAATTCTTAACGTAGGCTATAGGCTATTTACCATCACGTTAGGATCCTTAAGCGCCGAGCAAAAAGAAAAAAAGTCGGAAAGAAGGCTATGCTAAAACGAAATGTTAGTGCGGGCCCAAGCGATGCGATACAATAGGGTGGGTCGGAGAAATAAGAAATTTCACGCGGAAGAAGTCGTGGGCAGAAACTAGTCCGAAATAAAAGTTGTAAGAACTGTTTCAGTTGGATGCAAGCCGTGTGCCCGACGAGATTTCCCATCGACAAAAATGCCGAATTTCCATACAAACTTTCCATCCCTATTTCCGTTTAGTGGATGAATCGTTATGTAAGTGGATTAATCTTTAAGTAAGTGGGTGAATCGTTATGTAAGTGGATTAATCGTTATGTAAGCGGAAGAATCGTTACGAAAGGAACTCTTCTGCAAAATGTAATGTTTCTAGACCCAGCAGTTTGGGCTGTGCGTTGTCTGTGAATTAATGAATTTAATATTTTTATTTATTAAGTAGATCTTAATCCAAATTAAGAATCGAGATTGAGACTTGCCGCAAGCATAGTTAGACTGAACAATATAATTGTAGCACACAAATATCTTTTAGTTGAAAAAAGATCTCTTGCCATTCGTTTAATGTGCGCCAAGCTTTAAGCCGTGGAAACGTCTTACATCGTTTGAAGGCTGAAGCTACAATGTAGATGTTATCTTATTCATGGCTATACATAGCCGATAGCCGTATTAATTCTATTGAAATATTGTGCTCCAAAACTATGAAATGGAAGAAAGATAAATATGCTGTTCGAACTCCGCTCTTTTATCTTCAAAAGGAGATAAACGCTCAACGATATCACCTGATACATAGGACTAGTTTCTGTCCGCGGCTTCGTCCGCGTGAAATTTCTTGTTTTAACATAAAATATATCCTATGACACTCGGTAATACTATAGCTTCCGATTACTGAATAATTTTCGGAATCGGATCAGTAGTTCCGAAGATTACCCCGTACATACAAACTCACAAAGGACATCATTCATTTCGTACCCGAAAATTAAAGTCCAGAAATAAAATCTGTTTTCTTATAGGAAATGATGTCTTGAACATTTTTTAATATTACAACGAAAGTCTACAATTAACCTCCTGGCTGCTATTTGAATTCGAAAGTATCAAAAATCATATTTTTGCCAACAATATTTTGGACATTCGTTTAGAGACGCAAACGGTTATTGCCCATGTCTATTAACGTCATTGTCTATTAACCTATCACTCATGTCCATATCTACATATGGACATGAGTGATAGGTTAATAGACAATTATAAAAATTACATCAAAAAGATTGAGGGAAATGTTTTTATTTTACAATAGCAGGTAGCTAGGTCGATGGAAAACCCGTTCTTAAGGCCTTCGTTATTAAAAGGTGTTCTTAGTAGCTGTTTTATTCCGTCATACTTAAGGATAAAACGCCACAGGCATGGAACAGAGGTGTGGTGATACTCTTCTTTAAAAGGGCGACAATGCTCTGCTTAAGAATAAAATTATAGGCCCATCTCACTTTTGGCTAAGTCTACAAGCTGTTTTCAAGAGTCATCACGAACCGTCTCGCGCGCAGGTTTGACGACTTCCAGCCTCTCGAACCCACCGGATTCCATCAAGGCTTCAGCACATTCATACGCTGCGGCAGGTGATACAGAAGACCGACGAGTATGAACTGCCTTTCTGCTTAGCATTTGTGGATTACGAGAAAGTCTTCGATTCAATCGAGACTTGAGCTGTACTGCAGTCTCTTCAACGGTGCCAGATCTACTGTCAGTAAATCTAAGTGCTGAAGTGTATGTATGAAAATACTACTATGTTAGTCCGGCCCCAGGATCAGACCTCTAAACCTATCCTTCTGCTGCGAGGTGTGTGACAAGGAGACGTTATCTCTCCGAAGCTATTCTCCGCTGCACTGGAGGATGTCTTCAAGGTTTTGGACTGGAAAGGGGTAGGCATCAACATCGATGGCGAGTATGTCACTCACCATCGGGTTGCCGATGATATACTAGTCATGACTGAGTCTATGGAGGACTTCAGTACAATGTTCAATGACCTCAGTAGAACTTTCGAAAGAGAAGATCTTAAAATGAACATTGACAAAACAAAGGTCATGTCAAATACCCATGTAACATCCACTCTCATGGAGATCGGAGATTCTACACTTGAAGTTGTGGATGGTTGTGGAAACATACTTAAGAAAAACTGTTCAGTTAAGTAGGTCCAACTTCGAGAAAGAGGTCAATCGTCGAATCCGACTCGGCTGGGCAGCGTTCGGAAAGCTACGCAATATCTTCTCGTCTTACATACCGCCGTCGTGACCAGCAGATCTATTCTGTAAAAATCTCACCGTGATAACATAGGCGAAGTGAGCGTGGAGTGAGTTGTCAATAGTGGCAAGCCCTTGCATCAGGCGGACTGACAGCTCACTTCACCTATGTTTTCACGGTGAGAATTTTACAGAATAGATCGGCAGTGCGTGTTGCCAGTGATGACCTATGGAACTGAAACGTGGTCGCTCACAATGGACCTCATTAGAAGGCTGAAAGTCACCCAAAGGAGACGGCTATGCTTGGGATTTTCCTGACGACGTGATCGAATCAGAAATGAAGAGATCCGCAGGAGAACCATGTAACCGACATAACCCGAAGAATTGCCGAACTTAAGGGCAGTGGACAGGTCACATTGCTCGCAGAACAAATGGCCGATGGGGCCGAAAGGTTCTGGAGTGGCAACCGCCTACTGGAAGACGAAGCGTTGGAAGGCCTCCCATAAGGTGGACCAATAACTTGGTGAAGACCGCAGGCATCCGCTGGATGCGAGAATCATAGAGCCGTTTGAAGTGGCAATGCTTGGGGGAGGCCTATGTCCAGCTGTGGATGACTTCGGGTCTTCGGGACTGAAATGATGATAATGATGAGGTAGCTAGAATGTTTCTCGTTTTAAACATTAATGTAATGCTTGAAACATTATAAGTCAAAATAAGATTTTAAGTAAGTATTTTGAAACTTAAATAGCAGCAGATGGGTTAATTATGTACTCTCGTTGTATTAGTAAAAAATGTTGAGAGTGTTATTTTAAAACGATTTTTTTTCGGGCCTTTCATTTTTGGGTACAAAATCTTTGAAATCTGAATGATGTCCTTTTACCTCTTTATAATAAAGTATGTATACATGAACTCGACTTGTCCGGTTTGTCTAGAGTATAACTATAGATGTGACATAAATCAATATTTTGCAAGAAGTGACCAAAACATAATTTTTGTAGATGCGTGCCATCAGTAATCTTCTCTGACTGCTTGTAACGCGAACTATATGTAGGGAATTATAGTTAGTAAACAAACACAGACCCGCGCGAAAAACATAACCTTTCTTTGCAGTCGGTTAAAATAATTATAATGGTAATGGTGGTGAGCTAATATGCTCACGCAGGTTCGCACGATGCACGAGAGAAGTGAAGGTTACGCTATTCAAAGCTTATTGCCAGTCCTTCTACTCAAGTGGCCTGTGGGTGAGATATACACAGCGAGCCTACACAGCCCTGCGCACTCAGTGCAATAATGCGTTCTGGATGTTGTTGGGTCTGCCGTGGCGGTGCAGCGCGTCTAGGATGTTTGCTGAAGCGCGCACTGATGGTTTTCAGGCCATCATGCGCAAAAAAGCAGCTTTCCTGCTGGCCCGTACACGGGGTAGCAACAACGGCATTCTGAACGCAATAGCTGTACGTTTTGACTGTCCGTTTCAGAATCAGTGGGTCATGTCTTGCGTAGGTGTGGCAAGTCATGTCAAATAAAAATGTACTAGGTTAAGGTTTCTATGGATCTATACCACCCGAAATAACGTTTTATTACTATTATTTATTGTTAATAGCAGCAGTACTAAAGATAATTATTTAGTCAACTAAACCAAGCCATAGTAGGTTTCTCTCCGACGAATACAGTAGAAATTATTATAATTATATGCATAGGTAAACAAACACTTAGTATTCTGTTCTGCGTTTGCAACTGCCCTTTCTGTCACTTAAATTCCTATTTCAGCTGGACGTACGATCCTTTGTTCTTATGAAATAATAGTGTGAATTTAATATCAAAGACGGAGGACCTTTATAAATTCGAACATATTTTCATGATGGGTGCGTATGACACACACTTAATTTAAATCGCACATATTGAACGCTTTATTTTGTCACATATTAATAAGCTCTAGGGCATTAAGGTAGCATATTGAAATGATTGGAGTACTTTAAATAAAGTTATTTAGTAAACTATAGGACAGTTTTCTTCTTTGCATAGTGTCGAAAGTGACTCTCAAGATTTCTCTTTTTAACCCACTTCAAAAAGGAGGAGGTTCTCAATTCATCTGTATGTTTTTTTTTTTTTTGTATTTGTTACACGATATATGCAGCAATTGTGGATCGATTTCATTTTTTTTTAATCTATAGGCTATGCCTGAAGCTCGGTCCCATATAAATGTTATTAATTTTGCTTAGGTAGTTTTTCAGTTAGCTTCAATAATACGTATTTTTTCCCTTAGTCTATATAGATGATGTTATATTAACTTAACTTTATGTCACTGTTGTTTACATAGCAATTAGTGGTATACGAATTTGTGTGGGATAGGTACTATAGCTAAAAAGTGAAAAATAAAAACTATTTTACAAAACAAAAAAACAATCGTTATCCAAAAAAAATATTACAAAGTTATAAATAACTATAAGTAATTTCGGGAGTCGGTGGCAACTAACGAAAATACAAAACCAAAGAGACCGACTTCCGAAATTACTTCAAAGTAATTTTTCACTTTTTAGTGTATTTTTTCGGAAGTTGCTGTATTTTTTTTTTTGTAAAAAAGTTTTTTTTTGGAACGTTTTAACGGATAAACTAGGTAGGTACCAAATAATGACTTTATTGGTTCGCATGGTTCTTCAGAAAAGTCAGGTGCATAGTACTCGCGAGCAGCGTGCGTGTATGACCAGATGTATAAACGTAACCGAAGCAAAAGGAGTGTGTTATAATCGTAGCAGGCGGCGGCGCTCTGTAAGTTCTCCCTGCCCTCATGAGGAGAAGGCGTGAGTTTATGTACCAATTTGGCACAAAACTAGCTATGTATCTGCAAAAAGCAATAGTTTTAACAAAAAAAAAAAAAAAAATTTTCGCCTCAGCACTTCAAACAAGCAGGTTTTGCTGTTTGAAGACAGTGAGCAAAATTCGATTTTGCTAAGAGCGTGAGACAAAGTAACTTTTTTTTAAATTTTAATGCCGAGAGTAGTGCTAGGTCTACTCAAAAAATTCGAAAGATTTAAACTTCACTTTGTTCTGTCACTTTCAGTTCGATACGAAAAAAGCGAGAGATAGAAACAAGTCGATTCGAAGTTCGATTTTCAAATTCCATACCTAGAGTAGGTCCAAAAACAGAAACAAACAGTAAAACGTTCGGATACACATAATCGTAAAATTACGAATCATCTGTTAAGGTTTTAAATGTATTTATTTTTTGATATTGTTTGTTTTACAAAATAAATATAGGTACATGTGGTTTAATTTTTACCATGTTGTATTTTTTTACCTGTAATATGTTCTCGCTGCTGAAGTGAAAAGTTGTATGTGTTACACGAGACCAAAGTTACGTGCATCTCGTGTCTTTGAATCCTGAGCGCAGCGAGGAACCTAGAATCACTTGATGCGCTCAAGATTCAATTATAGAATCCTTCGCTTACTCGGGATTCAAAATCAACACTCGCAGCAAAATCCAACTTTGCTCTCTTGTTGCACAAATAACTATTTTCTCTTTTCATTGATCAAGGCTTTTAGGTCCAACCTATCCGTTTTATAATAGAAAACAATGTAATGTCTACTTGCCATGATATGGGGCATTGTGATATAAGGCGAAATTTAAAATATAACATTTGAAAGGGACGTCACAGAAATAAAACTTTTATTGCTTCCATATAATTATCTACAATCCGTTTTCACCAAAACGGATTGTAGATATACAATCGGTTTTGGTGAAAATGTTCCGACACACACAGGGCTTCCTATCATAGAGGAGTGGACCCGGTGTCATTTTATTTATCTAAACCTAAACTAATATTATGTGGTGCTGCCCCACAAACAATGGGGGTATAGAGGTATGAGGAACAGGGTGTAAAGCTCACTCATACTCTATGGAAAAGGGAGGATCCTCCGACCAGACGGGTGTTGTGTCTGGTGGGCAACTGCCCGACGATTGATGTCGGGATGTTGTATATATGCTAGTTGCGCGGTAAACTCTGCTTGCGCGATGCAGGATTTTGCGTGACGTCAGTCTGACGCGTAGCTCGCATGTGGCGATTGTAGATGCCGCTACATCACTCCCCCCCGGAGACCGGAGGTCGATAGTGGGCTGAGTCTTGTATCTTGTGATGCTTGCCAGGGCCAGTTGAGGTTCCAGTGAGTCGGAACCGGGTGTCGCATAGTTCGCGGTGAGTCGGAACTGTCTGCGAAGATTCCCCAGTGAGTCGGGGTGGCGCTGCGTTATGCTCCAGTGCGTCGGATGTGGTACAGCGCCGAGTTGAGGCTGACTGCTGGCGTCGACCAGGAGAGGGTTTGAAGGCTCTGCTTGTGGACCGGCCGAGAGTGCAGTGTGCTGTGCCAAGGTTGCTGATGAGGCTGAGGGTGATGACCAGGTATGCGCGGTCGCTGCATGCTGGTGGTCAGGATACCCGTTGAAGCCGTGGGTGCTGGCTGGCTGTGTGACTCGCCGCTCGAAAGCTTGAAGGAAGTGATGATGACGTCACGCTGATGTAGATGCACACGAAGGCTGCGCTGACGTTCATGTTCGGGGTCACCAGTATAGAGGTATGAGGAACAGGGTGTAAAGCTCACTCATACTCTATGGAAAAGGGAGGATCCTCCGACCAGACGGGTGTTGTGTCTGGTGGGCAACTGCCCGACGATTGATGTCGGGATGTTGTATATATGCTAGTTGCGCGGTAAACTCTGCTTGCGCGATGCAGGATTTTGCGTGACGTCAGTCTGACGCGTAGCTCGCATGTGGCGATTGTAGATGCCGCTACAGGGGCACTTAATTTCGTGTCCAGCGCCAGCGTGTCCTGTTTTTTGCACGCTACAGGAGTTGATGGTCGCTACTGAAAATGCCAAGCTCGTATCCAAATTCTGAGCTGACTGTATATAGATTGCCAACGACACGCTAAGAAGAAGATGAAGAGGTAAAATTGTTTGTTTGTTTGTAAGTAGTAATCTCTGGAATTACAGAACCGATTACAAAAATATTTCATTGATAGAAAGCTATTGTTGAGTGCCATTATTCTATGGTACTCAAGAATAGCTTTTATGTATTTTATGGTACTGATAGATGACTTTTGCGCAAACGAAGAGTACAATAAACATAATAACTGAACTAATATTATAAAGAGAAATATTTGTTTTTTTGTATGTTTGTTTGTTACGATTTCACGCTAAAACTGCTGAACGGATTTGGATGGAATTTGGCACATGGGTAGACCAGGACCTGGATTAGGACATAGACTCATTTTTATCCCGACGTTCTCACGGGATCGAGACTTATGCGGGTGTAACCGCGGGGCACAGCTAGTATTTAATATAAAGAAAGGCATTTGGCTTCTATTATAATTATAGGTACTTACTTATCTGCAGGCGCAGCATGGGTAGGCATAGCAAGGGACCTAATTAATCCAACACACGAGCCACCGACGGCGAGATATTTGAGTGAGCATAAAATCTATCAGCCGCCAGGGCACATGCAAGTCAATGAAAGACATTACCCGGTAAATAGTAGCTCTATAGTACATAGTACTGATACCCGTCCTATGCAATTATATAATATAAAGGAGATTGAGTTTATACAACTACAACTTTATACTTTTTACAATTACCTAATTGTAACAGTGTTAATTAATACAAATCTACTTATACAGGGTGTCTAAAACGTAGTGGTCCAAAGGGAAATGGGGTAAAGCGGAGGTGGCTACCAAGCATTAAAAAAATTAAAAGTTGGTATTTTCTCAGTAGTTTTTTTTTTTTTATCAAGGCTTTGTAAGTTTCGGAAAAGTTTATAAAAAAGTTAGTAAAGACGAATAAAAAAAAAACTGAAGCGTTGCCGAGCAACACTGAACGTAAAACTCATAATTTTGTACCTACGAGATCTTCTAGCCAGATTTGAAATTGCTACGTGTTCACATCGTTGATAAATCTCAGTGAAAGTGTAAAATTTCTTGAAAATTATTAAATTAGCGAAATTTTCTAAACTGTTGAGAATATTCCAACTTTTATATTTTTAAATGATAAGTTTACCACCTCCGCTGTACCCCATTTGCCTTTGGACCCATTACGTTTGAGACAGCCTGTATAAAAGAAATAATGTCTCAAAGTAAAAAATTAGAAAGAAATACCTATTAGTTTGGTTAAAATTTGGTTTGGTTAAATAGTAACTCGTGTACAATTTCTAACATGCAGACATACCTACCTCATAAAACTACCTTGAGCCGAAAGCATCGTTTTTCAGCAGTTTTTTGCAATTTGCAGGTCTGTATCAAGTTGTTTATTGATCTAAATATGATTCGCGGCCATATCAAATATTTATTTATAGAATTATAATCATAAAAATCATTAATATTTTACTTTATTTTATTTTAAATACACATTCAAAAAGTACATTTTTTATTGACAGCTGGTCGCCTGGGCTGTGCGGTTGCGCCCGCGTCTCATCGCTTGTCACAGACTATAACAATAGTCTACAACATAGACAAGTGATGTTGGAGCGTCGGGCTTGGGTCGATCTTTAATCATTGTCATACATATCATAGTTTTTATTTATTTATTTTTGTTTTCTAAATAATTTTCTATTACTTTATTTTCTTATAATATTTTTTTATTTAGTTTTATTTATGTTAATAATCCCTAGTGGGATATAAAAATGTCCGTAGGTGTGTCCGTGGCATCACAGCGGGCCCTATCAGAATACCAGCGCTGCGGTATTTATTTTTTAAATATCGTAGCATTATGCTGAGATAGGAGCCTTTTTGGCCTCGCACAGGTTTTTTACTTGTTTATTGTTGTTTTTTTTTTTCCCTTTTCTTTTTTATTATTAATTTTGTTAGTTTTAAATGCTCCTTTTTTTAAATTTTTTACTCTTTGTATTTCCTGTGCGTGTCCCAAATAAAATATTTTTCTTTCTTTCTTTCTTTCAATATTATATATTGAATGAGTATTTCATGAAATCGTGACATTTGAGGCTAATTCTAACTTAAGGAGTTGTATTGCTGATTCTAATGATTATATGTAAAGCCATATTTGTTACGGTCGCGAATCATATTTTAATCAACATATAACCTGACACTTACCTGAAAATTGCAGAAAACGTAAGAAAATTTGAATTTCGCGGGCTACCATAGAATGTTTTTCAACCTTATTAAAATAGCTCCCAAAATATAAGGTAGCTGTAATACTTCATCCTCATATGAATCATTCATAATAAGACTGGCCTTTTGTGAATATAAATTATCATAATTTGCGTTTGTATGGAAAATGTGTTATTTATATAAACTATTTTCTGATAAACGGGACTTCAAAGAAGTTAAAAGCTTTGATGTTTCATGTGATCTACTTATATACGGTATTAGGTAGGTACCTTACAGAATTATAGTCGATTTTGGTGTGTCGTTTTTCCTCGGAAATAAATATTTTAACAGTCAAGGCTCCTACAAACAGGCGCGACACGCGACGAGACACAAAGGGACCGCCTATCGCGCGGCCAGCGGTGCCTTTGTGTCGCGTGCGATTGTCGTTGCGTGTCGCGCCTGTTTGAAGAAACCTTTACCTGGGCCGACTTACGTGATAGGTTTCTACATTAGACAGGCATTAGGCAGGACGTGGTGTTCCGTCGCTTCCGTGGACAAGTACCACAAGGCAGCTCATGGACACGCTAGTGTAATGCTACTAACATAGTTTTAAGCTATTTTTAACCGACTTCAAAAAAAGGAGGATGTTCTCATTTCGACTGTAATTTTTTTATATATGTGTTAGCTCAGAACTTTTTTCTGGGTGAACTGATTTGGATGATTCTTTTTTTTATTTGAAAGCTGGTGCTTCACATGTGGTTTCCATTTAAATTTGATCAAGTACTGACCAGCAGTTTTTGAGTTATCCCTAATAATTCGTATTTTTTCCACTCGGTTTATATTGATGATGTTATAATAATTTCCTGTCACGGTTATTTACATATCAAGTAGTGGTATCCGAATGTATATGGCGTAGGTACCACAACTAAAAAGGGAAAAAAAAAAAACTTTTTTACAAAAAAACAACCGACTTCCAAAAAAAAAAAACACAAGAGACGTGAAAAATAACTTTAATTTCGGAAGTCGGTGGCCAAAACCGAAAATACACAACCAAAGACACCGTATTCCGAAATTAAAGTTATTTTTCACGTCTTTTGTGTGTTTTTTGGAAGTCGGTTGTTTTTTTATAAAAAAGTTTTTATTTAACACAAGTTTTGTTTATACTTTATGTAGTTGTTATATGTTAGTTTGTAAGGTATGTGTCTATGGGCCATTTTGCCTGAAATAAATGTTTTATTATTATTTCCTTTATTTCTTAGATATATACATATAAATTATATTTTTAAATATTAGAATATAAAAATATAAAAACATTTAAAAATATAAAAAATTGTGGCCCACCGGTATCGGGAACAGGGTCCAAGTTACCGGCGGTCAGGGCTCCAGAGAGAGAAACCTCCTAACAATGCGGGCCGTGTCCAAAAGTACCGTCTTCTGAATCAAGCCCTTGATCCAGCTGCCCAACGAGAGCCTCCTCAGGTGTTGGTCGAGGCTCTTGGCTATTAATCCATTGGCTGTGACGACTATCGGTACAATGATCGCTGAGTCCACATCCCACATGTCGACAACCTCGCGAGCCAAGTCAAGATATTTGATTTGTTTATCTTTCTCGGCTTTCACGAGGTTCCCGTCATGTGGGACCGTTATGTCAACAATCATTGCACGCCGCTCTAATCGATCCACCACCACTATATCAGGCTTATTATTATTATTATTAGGATGTTCTCCGCAGCAGTCTGGAGTCAGAATTTGTGCCATGTCAACGGCAATAGTCTTATCATTTATTACATGGTATTTACTACTTAGGTATTAGCGATATGTGGGTATGCTGTAGATACAGCTCTGCCTAGCCCTTTGGGTAAACAGGCATGATAATATGTTATGTGAACTTAATTACCTACATATTTTCCACTGTCTTAAAAAATCAAATGATTATTATATTAATTCCTTATTACAGCTTTCTTTTTACGCGTTACCCAAAGAAATTGATACCTTTTATTATTCTTCGAATCAAGACAATTGCTCATAAATCCTCAAAAGTAAGATTGGCTAAAGGAAAAAAAAGCAATGTTGAGAAATGCGCAGTAATCCTTTCCAGTTTACTTCCTCAAATTTTCGAAATATTTTCTTGAGCCCAAATCGGAATAACTGACTTTCTTCCGAATTCATAGCGTTCTTGCGATGCAGAAGCGTTTTATTAGAAGATGTTAAAATGCAAGGGTCTTTTGTTGCAGGATAAATCAATCAATCAAATAATTTAAAACTGTTTGACATTATATTTAAAACTGTTTGACATTATATTTAAAACTGTTTGATATTATATTTAACACTGTTTAGCACTATACTTGAATTTCACTTGGAATGTTAATTAATCATTCATAGTTCCTTGTATTTGTATGTAAATTGGATGTGTATGTATTCAACACAATGTAAATTGTTTTATGAATAAATGAAATGAAAATAAATTAAATCTGAAGTTTTTCTGTAAGTAATCTACAGATGCATAAAAATTGCTGGAGAATGGAAATCTCCAAATCCTAGAACGTGAAACCTTTTGTTTACAAATGCAGCTTTTATAACTTGGCAAAAACTTTTATCAAACTAAAACTCAAAGCATTTATTTCAATTAAACTATTTACAGGCACTTTTGAATTGTCAAAGAGTCGGTCAGTTATTCAGAAAGTTGAAGCTAGTTGCCCATTCCAAAACGTAGATCTCTATGGAGAAGAACGGGCATGAAACTCTGAGGACACTCTTTTTAAATCAAGATATTACAAAATCCTGGGTACATTATTCTTGTTGCTTCTATATGCGAGAACAATGAAAAATTTTTTATTAAGAAACAATTCAAAATATAAGATTAATAATAAAAAAAACTAGAAATTATATTGATAGATAACACAACAATAACTTGTATTCCTCGAAGGGTAAGGCTGAGGTGTACCATTCGTGTGTATAACATTAGGAATGTATAAGTAGCAGCCCGGAGGCTGGATTAATGCTTAGTTGGTGGCAATAGGCTCGCCCCCTATTACCTACATGGCAAAACGGGGCAGCAGATAGATAGTAATCCAAACATCCTTTAATACATTTTTCCATTAAAGAGATCCTTTTGAAATCCAAAAGAATTTGCAGCACTTCCTTAGATAACGACGATCAAGGATTGAGGGCTAAAATCGATTTTAAACACGTGATTCACATTAGAAAACAGTAAAACTACGCATCTGTGTCAGAAATCGAATCCTCAACTTCCTACTCTCTTGTTTTTTCGCAAATACTTCAGTCCACAGAGCACACAAAAATAAAGGCGACTTTACACTGAGCCACATCGTGAATCCCATGGTATAATAATATACTTCGCCAGGTATAGCATTCCGAGAGACAGTGGTCACGTGGGTGACATAAGCCTACGTCATCACCGCTGTGTTACCAGTAGTGTGTAGTAATAACTCCCCAACCGCCTTTATTACCTGTGCGAATCTGATAAAACAATGACGTTTTAACTAACAATTACGTTGGTATATGTTTAAATTGAATTGTTTCGTTTGATTAGAAAAATGAAACGACAACTTAAATGCTTTATATATATTTTTTAACAGAATGGTGACTGAAAATGTTTCCACAATTCGTGTTTTGTTGCAATAAAGTGGCAACTGGATAGTGACGTAAGCATGAGTCACTCCCGGAATGCCAGACCTTGTGTTTTTAGACCATGATACTAACTAAACTACGTTTTTGTACAAATAATCAAATCAACGTACTCAATTTGTGAGTGGCACTATAAATTATAATGTATACAATAATATAATATATACAATAATATGTTTTTTTAGACCATGGTGGATCCCAGTGTAGAATACAACGCATTGTCCGCCATCATCGCCTATACCTGTATAATCTGTTCCGAAAGTATCTTATGAAAATGTAAACAAATGGATCAATGAACGTACCTGTCATTGCCAATTTTACTAATTGAGTGCTTTAATTTGATTATTTGAAACTCTAAATTCTAATTTTAAATAGCATTGTTGATGTTTTCATTTGACAATTGAGGTTAATTTTATAACCTGAATTCTCGTCTATAATTTTTCAATTACAATTTAATAATGGTATTCAAACAATATTATTGAAAGAGGTTTTTTTTTTTGGGTGGGAAATCATCAAATGACCTCTCCCGCTCTGGGCGGAGCGGAAGGGCGTGTCAGACTCTTACTGACTAAAACCCACCCGTGTTCCTTCAGTTGCCTGTGCGCCAGGGCCACGGTAACTCTTTCGAACAATCCGCAGCCCCGGCAGGCATCGGTCCTATCGGACCCCGTCAATTTTGCTGACATCTCTTTGAGGCGCGCGTGGAACACGACGCGCCGTCGATCCGGGCCTGGTCCTTACCGGACGGCGAGCTGCCCATTGCTCGCTTTGGTGAGATATAAATTTGAGACCTTCTAAATACAGACGAATGTGTTACTAATTCAGTTTAGTAAGTGATTGCGTAAGAATCATGCACAAGGTTTATTTACACTTTCGTCAGTTACTTTTGGAACAGACCATATTTAGAAACGACAGCTTCTGCATATTATTATTAATCTATACCAACTTTTTGTCTTGACACATAAAAGCATAGATGCCAGGTCAGCAACAATCTTACCGCCAGCCAATAATTTTACGACGGCCTGAGTTATACAACATACATATCTACTGAAGTTCGTGCCTCAGTTCATTGAAATAAGGTTGTGGTTTCTATTCTTATTGGTTGTTGTTTCTTGCTTCTATGCAATAGGGCAACTAGATTAAATTCTTCTTTTATATATACCTAAGTTTATTCTATTTTCTAGATAACTACGGTTGATTCACATATGTTCATAACCCATATTGGTCAACTCAACTACTGTTACACTTTCTTAATGTTGATTAAACTAAAATTAATCGCACTAACGAACGAGTAATCTAATGATTTTTTAAGATATTTGATATTTCAACTATGTATGAAATAATAATAATTCTTTTAATTAATTAAGATAAATAGAAAATATTCTACAAGAAATCCCAGAGTACACACAAGTGGAATTATTGCTAGCTATTGCTTCAAATCTTTAATTTGTTAGTTATTAATTTGTATCCTACAAACACCTTTACTTTTCTTTAATAATTCTTGTTTTGACTTCAACTTAATGGCTTAATTATATGTAAATAAACTATGATTCAACCATTTTTGTGTTTTCTTAACTTTATTTTTAACGGAGTTACACAATGGTGAAAACACTTCTGCGAGCAACTTGGAAGTAGCGCTCGCCGGCCGCTGCCACGGCACCGCTCGCTACGCTCGCTCGGCTCGCGCGCGGTTCGTCACAGTTTTAACTTTACCTATTTAATTTAATTTAATTTATTTTCTAAAACTCAGATAACAGAGATCCGTAGTGTTAGTAAAGTACCTTATACCTAGTGTTAGTATATACATAAATTAAAATACATTTAGGGTATGAGTCACTTTGTAAAGAATATATGAATAATATGTATTATATGAATATATGAATATATATGTTTATTTCACCCATTTAAAAATGACGAATCATACAATCTGCCGCAGATTTTTTTTTTACCATTGTCTAATCACCACTCGCAGGCAAATTGTATGATTCGTCATTTTGAACTGAGTGAAATAGGTTAGGTTAGGTTAAAACTGCGACCAACCGCGCGCGAGCCGAGCGAGCGTAGCGAGCGCTACTTCCAAGTTGCTCACAGAAATGTTTTTACCATTGTCTAATTATCCGTGTTTTTGCAATATCCCTAGGGTTTTCGCGAAAATTCGAATAAGCAAATCATCCAGTCGACATATACAAAATCACCAGTAAATCAAACACAAGACCACAGATAAATCAACAGTAGATGAATCGACCGTTAGTTTAATTAATTTTAGTTGAATAAACCGTTGCTGAATTCTCCTTTATGGATTTCGTTCATTAGTTATTACGAGTACAAAAATCGGTGAAACGATCTTTAGATATTTTAAACGGTAGGTCTTTTGACCGTAGTTCTCATGAAAATAGAATAAACTTAGGTATTATAATACGTAACCATTCAAAAGTGCCTTTTTACTGTCATGGTAATTGAAATAAACGATGTAACTTTATGATCTGAGGAACTTACCTAAGTATACGAGAAAAAGGAAGAAGTGACACTGTGGTAATATCCCGAGATGTTTTCCAGTGTAAGCCCGGCTTTAGAGGGAAGCTGTATCTCGGCACTATGTATGCCCTTGACACGCCACAGTCCATCGTCACCGCTAATAGGAGTAGGTCAAATGAAAGATACGACATCTGCACCAGATACTCGTGTTAAAGGGATTTAGAGGAAATTGGGTTTCTTGAACATTTCCTTTTATTGTTTTGGTGAATTTTGGGCGTTGAGATGACGTTCAGAGATTTATTTTATTTGGTTGTGTAATGTTCTACAAGGGTATGGAAGGAGCGATGTTCAAGGATGGACAGAGTCGCAGCTTAAGAATATCTGGATGAATCATGTATTCAAAATCCCAAAAATAAAAAGTTATCGTGGCCTTTTTTTTTTTCTGTATGGGAAATCATCAAATGACCTCTCCCGCTCTGGGCGGACGGAAGGGCGTGTCAGACTTTTACTGAGTAAAACCCACCCGTGTTCCTTCAGTTGCCTGTGCGCCAGGCCCACGGTAACTCTTTCGAACAATCCGCAGCCCCGGCAGGCATCGGTCCTATCGGACCCCGTCAATTGTGCTGACATCTCTTTGAGGCGCGCGTGGAACACGATACGCCCTCGAGCCCGGCCTGGTCCTTACCGGACGGCGAGCTAAGTTATCGTGGCCTGTGATTTCGTTTGTATGAGGGGTTGATTCAGGGGCGAAAAACCCTCTTTTCGTGCCTGTGTACACTTCTTGAGGAACAGAATGCTCCCATATTCTTATAAGCTATGCATTGTCTATCAGTCGGTCACGTAACTGACTAATAGTAGAAACAGCTGTAGATAAAATAAGAATTCTGGTACCATGCAGCACGCTTGCAGTTCAAACGGTTAACTGAAGTGAACTAGTAGCATAAATATTAAATGACTGCATTGAACTACATACGTAGAGGTTAGGCTTAAAGTCTTATAAATAAATAAGTAGATTCGGTTAGTTCATCCTTTACTAGCAAATAACATTAAAACTGTGTGTACATTTATATACTTACTCGCTTGGTAGGTCTTAGCAAAGAGGACGGGCATATTGCTAAAGGATATTTGTCCTGAAGAAATAACAGGCTGGCAGAAAATTGTGTTTTTCTCAATCATGCTTGGAAATTCAAGCATTATTTTGACAACCTACTTTGAGATAAATTGAAAATGCTGTACTGGTCAGCAGCGGCCGGCAATGTTAGTATGTAAATCCATATCTGTCCTGTTTAGCGGCCGAATAAATGATTATGAAAACTCATAACTGGCGTGTGATTTAAAAATGGAACGAACTTTTTACTTCGACCCATGGTAACCAAGGAGGCAACTTATCAAAGATAAACCTTGAACCTCGAAAAAGAAACAAATGAACATTTGGCGCGAGAAAACTTATTGTGGTTCTTCATTGATACTGAAATTTATAATTAATTTACTTAATTTGAATTTCCGCGCATTATTTGAGAAAAGTACTAAACAGACCTTGGCTGCAACCAGGCATTGATGGACTCACGTATGTGTGCCTCGGTTTCGCCTCGGCCCACATTTTCACGTTCCTCAATGTCTCTGTTGTCGGCCCCAATAATGTACTATTATAGACAGGAGCAATGCAAAGACATGTTAGATACTATTTGGATGAGTCCCGCGATAAATAAAGGATTTAATAGGCAGAGGTTTTATCTCATCAAGTACTTGGAGTACTAGTTTTAATATTTACAAAAAAAAATGGGAATCCTATCCTATTTCCCTTGGGTTTTGTATAGATTAAGAAATAGGTGAAGTCTCTGGATAATCTGCTATTAGGTACTCCCTCAACAATCCTTTTGCCTAGTGTGGTTATCTGGGCAATATTCATGAACCATTCCTGTATCTTTTTTAATGAGGTCATGCTCAAAATGACTAGGTAAGTAATATCAGTCAGACAGGCAGGTCTACATTATGTTTTAACTAAACTTCATTAAATTAGGAACGAAGATCTTCGCAGGGTGGCTGGTAGCAGCTCGATGAGAGTTGCCGAGAATCGAGCTGAATGGCGTGCAATTGGAGAGGCCTGTGTCCAGCAGTGGACTGCTGTAGGCTGACGACGATATTAGGAACGTTAAGCTACTGAAGTGTGACCGTGGCAGCACAGCGGGCCCTATCAGAATACTAGCGTTGCGATATTTATTTATTTTTTAAATATCGCAGCATTATGCTGAGACAGGAGCCTTTTTGGCCTCGCACAGGTCTTTTATTTTTACTTTTAATTTTATTGTTATGTTGTATGTTTTATTGTTAGTTTTAAATGCTCCTTTTTATATTTTTTATTATTAATTTTATTTAATTTTTTGTTTGGATTTCCTATGCGTGTCCCAAATAAAGTATTTTTCTTTCTGAAGTAATTTTGACATCATTGTGACCTTTGTCATTTCCAACGTGACAATATTACCGAGGACGTCCACGTCCACGTCACGGCATCACGATAACACAGCGAAGTAAAATGTATGGAAACATTCAATAAAGTCACTTTTAAATTTCCGTCCACGATAACGCTATAGCGTGCACGTGTTTCCATACATTTTACATACGTTAGAAATGATTAAGCCGCACATTCTCTGTGATGATGACGGCAAAACTCCTCTTATGGCTCTTATGGTCCTCTTTGTGAACAATCACATCACCCACTCACATAGATCGTATTGCACAATCAGCCTATAATGTTCCCACTGCTGGGACACAGGCCTCCTCTCATTGAGAAGGAATGGGCTGTAATCTACCACGCGGGCCCTGTGCGGGTTGATAGACACAGATCATATTGTAGAGAGAGATCAGAGATCTTGATAAACATTAGTTGGTACCTGCGTAGGTCGTTATCTCTCAAAGGACTATATTAAATTCTTGTAATCGAAAAGCCGTGGTCCTGAAAAGGTTGCCTGATAATAAAACGAGTCCGTATTTGAAGAAGTTTTTATTAAAATCCTTTTATTTCGTGTCACTGCTTTATATTCTAGTACAAGTCTTAAATAGTAGGTAGAACGTAATATTAATTTGATAAATGGTTGGAAAGGCGCGAACTTATCTAAAGATTTGGTGTATTTATTTTAATGTCTAAATAATACACATACCTAACTCAGTTAGTTGGCATCATAGACCAATCAAACATGAAACTTAGCACACATACAAAAAAGTTATCAATGTGTCCACGTAACTATTATTGCTGTTCTTCATTCAAAAGTAAACCAAGTTTTTTCTATAGATCATAAACAATATCAATAGATTCGAATCTTAATTCGAATCTATAAGCATGATTTAAAACTTCAGTCCCTGGCTGATAACAATTTTGATTTAATACCTTCACTGTTTTTTCAAAAGGACATGAGCTTAAGAACGTATACAGAATTTGACCCTTAAAGTCAACATATTTAAAAATCGCTTATCAAACACACCATCCCTTAATGCATTGTTTACAATAACACATTTCCAAACAACAAACATCATTACATATTCATTGGTTTGAACGAAAGCAAATGAACATTTAAACGAATGAAAAATTGCAATGACCTTAATATCGACAGAGAGTTGCTCGTTCAACGAATCGTACAAAAGAATTGATGTCCCATTAGAATTCAAAGTTGGTACAAATTGAGCAGTTTGTGAACAAAGAAATAAGTTAAGATTTGACTCCACAATGCATACGCAAAGTTTGGGACCAGTTCCAGAGTTAACTTGTACAGATTTCGAAGCTAGCTCGATGTTTGGCTCGTTAGAATACGATGAATGAGGAGTAAGATCAGCTGGTACACAATAAGAAACTGTTGGAATACCGCACGCGTATTGAAACTGAATTTGTTGGAAAATAAAAGGCTGCCAATATTCAGGGGAACTGTTTTTGATAGATGATACATGGAAGCTGATGAAAACGAAATCGTTTTCTTTAGACGATAAATCATGCATCATTCTCATTAGCTTTGTTTTCGGAATTAGTGATTATGTTTATGTTTATAATCAGCCTTTAATGTTCCCACTGCTGGGAAACAGGCCTCCTCTCGGTGAGAGGGAGTGGGCCGTAATCTACCATGTGGGCCCAGTGCGGGTTGGCGGATGTCACATGTCTTCGAATTTTTGGTTCACAGACATGCCGGTTTCCTCACGATGTTTTCCTTCACCGTTTTGAGAGCAGTGGTGATGAAATAATTTACACTAAGTAAAGCGCTTGTCTGGGTTCGAACCAACGACTTCGATTTCATAAATATTGCGTAAGCTATTACGAAAGATTGAATTTAATAAATTCACTTTCAAGGCTTCATGTTAACAGCAAACTTCGAATCGAGTAATTAAAGGCTCAATTAGGTCACGACTCGAGTTCTGGGACAAATACGTCCGAAAATAATGGAAGCAAAAAATATTATTAAGTAACTAGTAGAACTTCAGAATTTTCGGAGAACGTTTATGTTTGCTATGAAACCTTATTTTTTTCTGAACCTATATAGGCCATGTAGTTAAGAATATCGAACCTTTGTGCCGGCAAAAGTATTTAACAATACAGTGAGTAGAATTTTCCACGGGATTTAAATTCTTCAGCGGGCCAATGCCATGATTGAAAAAGTAATTTTGCGAAAGGTATGCAATGAACGCAAACGATTAGCACATGCTTGAAAAAGAAGAAATAAAAATTGTAGCCTGATTTGTAAAAAGAAATAAATGTTTCAATTAAAAACTAATGATAGTCGAATGACTAGAATAATGAAGAACATTTAGAGGCAAACTAATTGATGTCCACAGTAGTTATTTCTTTTTAAACGTCCCTAATATAACTGAGATAAAAGACGTTGAAGAAGTAAATAAAATGATAAAAGAAGCAAAATTTAATCATAATTTCACCTTTTCAAGAAGTTTTCATCTATTTCAATTATTCAAAATGCAATTAACGCTACCTACCTGATTTTCAACAAATTGGAAAATTGTCGGGTCACAGATTTACAGTTGAGAAAATTTTAAAGGTCAGTTTTATTTTAGTTCTGCTGCTACGTCTCCGAATTTAGAATGTATGCCAGGTCAAGCGACGACAGAAACTTGAGACTTCGTTCAATTAAGAGATATACTCTAGTCAGGTGGATTAAAAACTTTTGAGAAAGAGCTGGTATTAAAACTTGGTGTTTCTTTACGACGCTTTTTGAATTTTAGTAGCTGCATATGAACGTTAGATTGTATAGTTTTAGATCAAAACTGCTAAGTTAAGATATAAACGTTTTATTTTTACCAAATTCGTATGTCCGTTCAAAAACTAAACTACAAAAAACCTAGTTTGAGTAAACTTAAGAAAATAAGCCGGCGGCCGGTGAAACATTGAATATTCAATAATCTCATTATCAATAGAAATCACCGTATTTGTAGAAATCAAGAAAGAAAAAGAAAGAAAAATAGTTTATTCTGCACAAACAAAACGCACCTAACAAATGAACGACATTAATCAAATAAAAAAAATAAAAAAAATAAATATCATTAATCATGCAGAGTTTCCACCGTTCTTGAGTAACAACTGTACAGAAGATTCAATAAAGCATATTGAAGTCTGTCGGACATATTTGGCAGTTAGACAGACTGCACACTGCTGGGACCGACTAAAACGGCATAACCTCTAGAGACTTAAATCTATCGCTTCGCTTGAACATTGAATAGCTATCAAATTACCTGGCAATTGAATGGCACAAATCGTGATTAAGGAGCGATCTGTCAGAGAAGTGAAAGGAGATAGATAATTACATGAAAAGGCGGAATTTATAAACAAAATATCCTAAGAATCAACAAATTAAATGAAAAGAAAATGCCTAAAAACCAACAACAAGGCTAAATAACTTCAAACTCGGACGGAATGTGAAGACCTTACACGATTTTGATAATAAGGAATGTATTAGAATAATCTTAGCTTACATCTACATCTATCTGCCTTTGATTGTCAAATGGCACAAAATACTTTTCTTTTCATGCGATTGATTTGTGAGTTCTTTAAATATTTACATAGTTTTGTAATTGATTTTTCGTTACAGGGTAAGGTATAGTATCATAAAATATATTTTTACCTTAATCAGCTATGTACATGTTAATTTAAACAGTATTTGGGTTTGAATGACGAACGTCTCGATATCTAAAGATAGATTTTGGTATCGATTCAGTCGGGTACTACCATGAGTTGGTTTACATAGACGATGTGAGATTTGATCGAGAATTGAAACTATTCCTGTGGAAAGTTATTAAAAAGTTATAAAATGAAGCAGATTACTATTATCTTTTTCATAACGAGCTCAATAAATTCAATAGTAAAACGATTAGTCAATTGACATAGAGTGACAAAGCATTTATTCAATTAGTCTGTGGCGGCCATCTACAACGCCACATGCGAACTACGCATCACGCTGATGTCACGCAAAACTCTGCATCGCGCAAGCAGAGTTTACTGAGCAACTAGAATATATACATCATCCCGACATCAATCGTCGGGTAGCTGTCAACCAGACACAACGCCCGTTTGGTAGGAGGATTCTCCCTTTTCTGTACTTTACACCCGGTCCTCATACCTCTATAAATTATTTCATAGATTTCAAATTCATGGAGTCTATTAGTCAGTCAAAGTTTTACCTTGACATTTTTCTTTCTAGTTTAAAAACAGTTGTTACATTTGTAGCTGAACTCATGGTAGCACTTTTGTTAAGCGGCATTTGGTATTCAAATTGATGTACGATGTGGTTGTTTGCTATTGTGAAGGTTCTTTCTATTGTATCATTATTAAATTTAATAGCCCTTACGTAACTTAGCTCTCTTACGTCACTTTCGGGTAACCTCATAAAACAACGACTAAAATGTTTGAGGAATGTTATAGGTTTTTATTTTAATCGATAACTTAATAACTAAAATGCGTAAGTGTTTTAGGGCTAATATCTTTTATGCCCTTCGAACTTTCACTCCGTTTATTATTAACAGTGTAAGCGTATATAAAATTACTAATTATTATGATAGTTAATAACTAGCCTTTGTATATCAAATTGGATGGTAAAGCCGAAAGTTCAGGAATATTATACCCGAAAGTGTAGTAATAGAAGATGTAATAATTTACAATTTAAAGCTAATATTTACAAAGATATAACAGTATTTGGCCATTAAAATATATTACTACATTATTTAGAATACTCGAGCAAGAGTTGTATATAAAATTAGTAAATAAATGATTGATATTAATAAAAACAACTGGTTATCACTCGACAAATTTATTATAGTCAGAAAAAAAGTATACCAATCAAGAAATAATAAAATATAAAATGCGATATTATATTAACGTTTAACAGCAAACTGTTAATGCCAACTAAGATGAGAATGATATTACAGAATAACTTGAGCAGAATTTATTAATATCAACCTTATCTAAAATTAATAAGTTTGCTTAGGATATTAGCGTAGACACAAGGGACGTACTCGACAGGGCCAAAATATTCGTAGTAGATTAATTAAATTAAATTCACACACAACAAATTATTTCCTTAAAAATGTACGTAAAACATACTCTAGTTGAGGTAAGCAATTTGATTGAAAAATCAGTGGAAGAGATATAGAGGCAATTCAAGCAAGTCACTTAATTCTAAATGAAACAAATAATACTTTCTATAACGAAATAAATCTTAACTTTACTAACAATGAAATTATTAACAAAATCAATAGTTCTGATACTTATAATAGCACCACACGTCTAAGATTTGCGCTTAACGCACTATTATAGCTACTAGTATGTATACAATAGATATGATGAAGAGAAGAGAAGAAGACTAAGCTACTGGAAATATAGAAAGTTATCATTAAACTTATCTCTATATTCAATAATTAATTGGTACCTTTTCGAATCTCACACCACAAAAGTTCAATGAAAGCATATCAAAGCATTAAAAACTTCATTAAATTAATGATTCATTATTAATTTTTCAAAGTTCATTTAAAGCTACGTTTCAATGCATTTAGAAAGAATAAATATTTGAATAAAATTATTCTGGAATAAAATGAGATTTATCATTTCAAGAATCAAAGTCTTTCTTTTCAACTTGGGAAAAATCTTTCAAGCGTTATCGTGAAAAATATTAAATACCGCTTGAAATTTATGTAAGAAAGTTAAAAAATGATAACACGTAAATGTACGACATTGATGGTTATAGATTAAAATAGATAATATTGGTCCTTGAAACCGTAGACATTTAGAATCCCAGTATCCACTAAAACTACACATTAGTTATCGTCAGCCGTCTTGGACTTCTTGGCCTATTCAGATTTGAACCTGACCCTCTGACATGAACTTGGACTGACCCTGGAGGCATGTCCACAGCTGAATGTAGACTTGCAGCTCTTGAAGTTCTGGGAGAAGGAGCTACTCTTATGTCAACTGCGCTGTGTAAACTGGCTGCTCTTGAAGACCTGGGCGTGTGGTGGGACATTTCTGAAGGTGTGATGAGGGCAGGGATGTCAGCTGCTGAGCGAGACCGCCTTGGAGGACTCTCTGGAATGAGCGCCATACCGCCCATACCCATGCTACTTACGAAGACCGAGTTCTAGAAGATGGGAAGAAGCAAAAACAATACTGCATTAGTCTTTTGCCAAACATAGGTGCAAGGTGCGTTTAGTTTTCCGTTTTAAGGAAAATTACTAGATCTACGTGTGACATAGAACACGGCTAATAAATAATATAAAACTTGGTGTTGTCTATCCAAGCCGGTGGTTTATATAACTACATCAAATAATTTTCTGATTCCTTTTTATTTGTAGTACCCATAAACATTTAAAGCTTAATTTTTCAAACAGTATCTCATTTAAAGTAAAATTTTTGCTTTTCAAATTCAGTTTGTGATAATTAGCTGATAATTTTGTTAGTCCTTACCTGCCGCGGTCTATGGGACAGGTACCCGCATGGTTGATAAGATGGGAATGATGCCCCGCAGTCGTATGACACACAGCCGCGTGACAATGATGCTCGGTGCTGTACAAAGCAGTGTTTCATTACCATTGGTCGGATAGGTAGTGCAATTTATGGTTTACGACTAAACATTATTTATATAAGATATCAAGACATATATTTATTTTTTGTTGCTTTAATGTACTAAGTAATATCATTCACGTCTGTGAAGTTTCGTCAATTAGAAAATTAAAAAAGATCCTGTATACAGGGTTATTGGTAAAACACCAGCAACCTCTTAAGGGGTCATTGTACTCATCATTATAAACAACTTTTACTATGGACCAAACCAGAAATCGCGAAAAAAAAGATAGATTTTCCTTACATTTATATTAGGTCTTTTACCTATGAAATTGCCGTTCTGCAGTACTGGCCATTTCAAATCAAAATAATTTTTGTTTGGCTATGAATTCTAATTTCAAATTAATTTTATTTTAAAAACATGGATTTTTTTTTCTAAAAGTAGTCATTTCTTTATTGATTAGTGTTACATTTTCATCGCATTTCAATCTTTTTCGTCATCATGGATACGTTAAAAATTCGAGTAATTATGGAATATGAGTACCGTCGTGGCAGCAACGCGGCACAAGCGGCACGCAACATCAACGACGTTTACGGAGCTAACTCTACAAACCAACGCACCACCTGTTATTGGTTTGCTCGCTTCCGTTCTGGAAATTTCGACCTGAAAAATGAACCTCGCGGTCGTCCGAAGACTTTGGTCGACAATGACGAATTAAAGGCGATTGTGGAAGCTGATGATACACAATCTACGGCTGAATTAGCAGCAGCTTTCGACGTTAGCGTCAAAACAATATTGGTCCATTTGCGTCAAATTGGCAAGGTAAAAAAGCTTGACAAATGGGTGCCCCACGAACTCAATGATCGCCAGCGCGAAGTACGCGTCGAGACGTGCCTTGCACTGCTCAACAGACACACAAATGAAGGAATTTTGAACCGCATTGTTACCTGCGATGAAAAATGGATTCTGTTTGATAACCGTAAGCGCTCAGCAAGTTGGTTGGATCCTGGTTCAGCACCTAAACAATGCCCTAAACGAAAACTTACCCCTAGAAAAGTGATGGTCACTGTTTGGTGGTCTAGCGCCGGTGTGATTCATCACAGCTTCTTACCAAACGGGGTGAGCATTACTGCAGATGTGTACTGTGAAGAACTGAACACAATGATGGAGAAGCTGGCGCATCTCCAACCAGCATTGGTCAATCGCTCGTCTCCGCTGCTCCTGCACGACAACGCGCGACCTCATACTGCACAGCAGACGGTCTCCAAGTTGCAAGAACTGGGGTTGGAAGCTCTCCGTCATCCGCCCTACTCACCAGACCTTGCGCCTACAGACTACTACTTTTTCCAGAATTTGGATAACTTCTTGGCGGGAAAAAAATTTAATACCCGAGAGGCAGTACAAAATGCCTTTGAAGAATTTGTTGCCTCCCGTCCAGCTGATTTCTTTAAGAAGGGCGGGCATCAATAAACTGCCACTGCGATGGCAAAGATGCATTGATTGCATGGGTGATTACTTCGATTAATACAAATAAAAAATTCATGAAAAAAATTCGTTTAAATTTTTTCATACAAAACGGCAATTTCATAGGTAAAGACCTATTATTAGCATAACACGTCAAAACGTAGGGAACAGCTGATATTTTTTTCGCGATTTCAGGTTTGGTCCATAGTAAAAGTTGTTTATAATGATGAGTACAATGACCCCTTAAGAGGTTGCTGGTGTTTTACCAATAACCCTGTATATGCCTGGGGAACTCTGGGATTTGATGACTCTTTATGAAATATACTCTTCATTAAGTTTTTAATAGCGCTGCCTACGTTTGTTACGCCAAAATTAAACATTTTCTTAGAATTTTATAAAGAAAAAAGTTAAGAACAATTAGCAAGTTTATTATCGTGAAAATGTTTAAAATATGACAAAATACTACAAATAGTTTTTGCGTATTTGTATCCCGAAATATTAGCTTTTTTATGGCATGGTCAATATTAAGAATTCTTCGTGAAATTGCACTGTCTATTCCAATCATGTTCATTACTAGAAAAATTCTTACCAAGCCAATCCTAAGGTGGTCAAGGAAAGTGCTTGTGAAGAACTTTAACATCATGTATCAATGCCAAAGTTTCATTATATGTTTTATTCGTTTGGTGGACTGTATTATCTGTTTCTATTTTATGATTATCTTGGGTCTCTATTTTAACTTCTTTAATTTCCTCTCTCAAAGAGGAAGCCTATGTCCCAGCATTGGGAACATTATAGGCTGAATAATTTATTATGCTCAAGTGTTTAACTAGAAAATGCAGTCCACCAAAAATGATAGGATTGTTTCACGACAATCTTAAATCAGTGTTCGTTCGTAAATGAGTCTGGATTGCGTGTAGACTAGTTAAGAGCGAGAAATACCTTACAATATCATTATAATTTAGGCATTCACTTTCCGCAGTTTGCTGTAATAGAAAAGGTTTGCGATGTACTGCCTGCAAAATAATATCCATTGTTGCTTTTATATCATTTGCAAAAAGACTATTTAATTTCTTACACTTATATTGTATGATTGTATGTATTTTACTAGAACATAACTGATTGTATCGAGTTCTAAGTAACTAACTTTTGTTTTTGAAAAGTAGGTACTTATTTTTTTCATGAATTTTCTCTACACCTTCTCAACCGTATTATATTTTGGATGTATAAATTATCTACTTCAAATCAGTGCAGTCATGCAAAAAGATAAAATAACTCACATGAGGAGGCACGGATACGGAGTTTTCTGCTAAAGCACAACTCTGTCGATGTTGTTGCTGGAACTTCGGCTGATATGGCTCCAGCATTCTAAGAAAAACAATATTTATTTAAGTAAAAATTTAAAGAAATAATAATAATTTGGGTAGGTATTTTATTTATTTATTTATTTTTAGTACATGGAAGACTTACAGCTAATAAAAACAGACAAAAAACCTGGTCATTGTAGTCACCAGAAAGCCAATTACAAATCATCATTTAGAGACTTATAATAATCCTAATCCTAACTTTCTAACTTTTAACTTCTAACTCTTCTATATCTATATAATATATATAATATAATTATATAATATAATATATAATTATAATTTATAATCCCAACTAATATTATAAATGCGAAAGTAAAAAGAAAAAGAAAGAAAGAAAGAAAATACATTTATTTGCGGTAAACATGACGCAAAGAAAAAACACACAAATACAAAAAATAACGAGTTGGGGAAAAATATGCGTCACATTCACAAAAGTAGTAGTAGTAAGTTTGTTTGTTTGTTTGTTTGTTACCTTTTCACGCCTAAACCACTGAACCGATCATCCTGAAATTTTGCATATACGTTGTCAGGGGTACAGAAACGGGGGGGCCAAACGCCTCCTGCCGGAGGCTCTACGCGGGGGTCGTGCGGTCCATGGCCCTTTACGGGGCACCGGTGTGGGCGCATTCGCTAAGGCTCCGGCCAGCCCGCCGGTTGAAAGCGTCCCAAAGGGTCATGGCCATCCGGATGGTACGGGGATACCGCACGGTCTCCTGCGAGGCGGCGAGCCTCCTTGCCGGATTGCCGCCGTGGGATCTGGAGGCAAAGGTCCTCGCGCACGTTTGAGAGTGGCGCGAGGAGGCGAAACGCCGGGGCGTAACTCCGCTGCCGCGAGAAATCACGGCACAGCGGACAGAGCTCCGGCGGGATCTCATGGCGGCATGGAGAGTGCGACTGTCGCAACCCAGCGCAGGGCACGCCACAATTGCGGCGGTAAGACCCCTCTTTGAGGAGTGGCTTGAGAGGCGCCACGGCGTCCTCACCTTCCGCCTGACGCAGGTCCTCACCGGACATGGCTGTTTCGGGAGGTTCCTGTTTCGGATAAGGCGGGAGGAAACGCCCGGGTGTTATTATTGCGTGGATCGACCGGAGGACACGGTGGAGCATACGGTGGAGGTCTGCCCGGCTTGGGCGGAGCACCGCCGTGTCCTCGTGGCGGCGATCGGCGGCGGCGACCTCTCGCGTCCGGCCCTGGTTCAGGCCATGGTACGGAGCGAGAGGGAATGGGAAGCCGTCACCTCCTTCTGCGAAGCAGTAATGCTCGCGAAGGAGGAGGCGGAGCGCGAGAGGGAGAGGCAATCTCTACGCCCTCGCACCCCTAGCCGCCGCAGGAGGAGGAGACACCCTGGGCGTCGGGAGTCGATTGCCGACTCCCGGCCACCGTAGGCGCGGGCTTGTGGACGGCGAGCAATGGGCAGCTCGCCGTCCGGTAAGGACCAGGCCCGGATCGACGGCGCGTCGTGTTCCACGCGCGCCTCAAAGAGATGTCAGCACCATTAACGGGGTCCGATAGGACTGATGCCTGCCGGGGTCGCGGATTGTTCGAAAGAGTTACCGTGGCCCTGGCGAACAGGCAACTGAAGGAACACGGGTGGGTTTTAGTCAGTAAGAGTCTGACACGCCCTTCCGCTCCGCCCAGAGCGGGAGAGGTCATTTGATGATTTCCCACCCAAAAAAAAAAAAAAAAAAAGGGGTACAGAAACGGACATAGGGTACCTTTCATCCCGCAAAAAACTAGTGTTCCCGAGGAAAACAACAATAACGTCCGTATGATAATAGATAGCGCCACGTGTCTTTCGAATTATGATTGAATTATAACCCGAATTGATAGCCAGAGTCTAAATTAACGCGAGCGAAACCGCGGGCAAAAGCTAGTAATATTATAAATGCAAAAGTAAGTTTGTTTGTTTGTTTGTTACCTTTTCACGCCTAAACCACTGAATCGATCAACCTGAAATTTTGCATATACGTTGTCAGGTCGACAGAAACGGACATAGGGTACCTTTTATCCCGATAAAAAGTACTGTTCCCGAGGAAAACAACAAAAACGTTCTTATGATAATAGATGGCGCCACGTGTCTTTCGAATCATGATTAAATTATATTAGTATAGAAACTTTAGTGGTGTGTTAAGAGATTTTTTATTTAAGTACCTAATTCATTTTGTGAGTCGAGAGTGTCGATAGACCGGTTTTTCATCCTCCGAACAACCCGCATTGATTGTCAAATTCTAAATTAACGCGAGCGAAGCCACGGGCAAAAGCTAGTTACAAATAAAACTCGTAACGATCAAAATCTAAACAGATTTTTGAGGGACAATTTGGAATTTTGTACCATAACAGTGTTAGTACAATTGCTAGCAAATTACTTGCACATGCGCGAAAATGATTATACACGGTGTAATTTGAGAGGTTTGAGAGCACGGGGCGTTTTTCCATACTAGTTAGAGGGTAGGACTTGCGCAGTCAGCGCCATTTTTTTCTAGATTTTTGCCGGCTTTTCAACCAACAATTATAACTTAAACTTTACTAAATAATTATTTCTGACATACGCAATATTTATCCCATGTTAGCTAATTATAATAATTCCTTTCAAAAGCCTCGTTAATCCGAAATCAGAATTCTTAAAACTCCTTTTGTTGTGTACCTGACAAAGAATACTTTTTTCAGCAATATTTTGATCTAACTATTTACAACAACTTACGACAAAGCCTCTATAAGTGAATTAGGTTTTTGTGCCCAGCTTCTGAAAGGTCTAAAAGGTATAAATCTTGGAGGAAAAATGTTATTAACTTTTTTATGAGCACTTTCGAACGAATTAGTTTCATGACTGAGTTGAAGATTTTAGTTCTGAAACTAAAAGTAGTACCACGAGGTTTGTTTAATCTGAAATTTTATTTTTATTTTAGTTAAAGTGTAAGATCGGTCTAGATTTTTTAGACAAGCTTTTGGTAATAGCAAATACTGTAATACAGTCGGCGATAAAATAGTATTCTTCTTTAGTTTTTGTGTTTGTGTGAGTACCTTGTCATTGTAAAGAAAACATTTGCTGAAGAAAATAAAAAGGTTCTTTTTCATCACAAATAATGCTTTGAAATCCGCTCACATTTGTGATTTTAAGAAGTCTGATATCTATTTTTGTTCAGTTAGTTGGTATTTTATCTGACAAGAATTCGTATTCTTTTATTCCGCGATTTTCATTTATTTTAATTTACTAATTCATTAGCTATATCTATGAATATTATTAATTAAAGTCGCTTTCATGTCTGTCCGTTTGACCGCATTGTTCTTCTAAACTACGGAATGGATTTTGATGAAGTGTTCACCACCATTTAGAGAATTTATTCCGTAAGGTTTAAGGGCACAGGAAAAGAAGGGGCCCATCAACAAAAAAGTGTTTAGAGATAATGACAAATTAAATGTTCAATATGTAATTATTCTGTCAAAAATCAGCGCTTACATTTATTAACAAAAAATGTTATATATCACGTATTCTAGTGTATCTGTAATTATTGGTTTTGTATCGATAAAAGCAATGATATTTGCAAGTTTGAGTTGCAATGGGATCCTTTTAGTCGTTTGTGGATTTTTTTGATTGTGGATTATCTTTACAATGAGCCCTTTTTATACTGTCCCGAATAAACCAACGAAAGGCCCGCTTATAACAAATCGAATGGTATATTTAGTTAGATTTTACGAAATATGTCGATGAGCCCCTTCTTTTCCAGTACTTACCCTTCATTTATGTTCAACTTAGAAAAATCACAGAAATCTAGATGATTTGACACGTTGCCTTTACACCTGTACGAAGCAAGAGTGAGTCGCTAGTTATGTATACAGGGTGTATCAGAAAGGTGTGGTCATATTTAATCTTTCTCTGTGGGTCCAACATAATATTTTTTCTCGATTTTGATATTGGTTCCATAGAGAATGTTGTTCAGTTTGATGGTCTGTACCACACCTTTAAATTTGACCACACCTTTCTGCTACACCCTGTATAAGTAAAGGTTCCGCCTTTGATCTCCTTACCTACAGACTGCATTAACTATTTATTGTTTTTCAAAGTTCATGCTCCTGAACTTTGGCTTTAAAAACAAAGTTGGACTGCTGTCAGATTTGATTCAAGTAAATAACTAACTTTGAGTCTATGAGTAGACAGAGTCTACCTAAGAAGTTTGCCTAAGTGCATCTATTTAATGGAGGCTGAGCTCAGATTAGAGTACTTACTTTAAAAAAATTGTTTGACTGATTTCTAATTCACAATTACTAGCATACCAAAGGAATTAAACAACTCGCAGACACGATGACGTTATGCTTAAATATCGACGAATTTGGACGGTACCTAGTAAGACAAATGCAGGGCTTTAAGGTGAATTCTCAGCTGTAGCCCGCCAAATTCGAATTTTCTTTGTTTTTGTGCAAATTGCAGCTCTGTTTTAGGTCTTCTGTTGATCAAAATTCTATTCGCGACTGTAGGAATGATATATTTACTGAATAATAATCATCAATTTCATATCAATCGTCACACTTTGGAAATTTGTTGCACCTAAGAATTTTCTTACGAAGTATTTTGAAAAATTCTTAGGTGGAACCAATTTCCAAAGTTTGACGATTGATATGAAATTGATGATTATTATTCAGTAAATATATCATTCTTACAGTCGCGAATAGAATTTTAATCAACAGACGACGTAAAACAGAGCTGCAATTTTCAAAAAACCAAAGACAATTTGAATTTGGCGGGCTACAGCTGAGGATTCCATAAATTGATTACTAAGGGCTAATTTCACCAGTAAAACTGAACGTAATCAGCACATCTAAACCGCGTTCAAGAGCTGTCAATGTCGTCATTGTAACGAGCAGGTGACTGAGCTGCGTTCTACCCAGTTGTCTAATTTTATTGGTAAGCTAGTAGTAATTAAATCTAGTAAATATTCTGTGCTCAGTCTCTTTCACAATAGTGCAATAAAATAAAACAAAATAATACTACGTACAGTTTATAGACGCACCTGATCTTGCCCCAACGATTGAAGAACAGTGCTATGGCGGCCACCCACAGTAGGAGGACGAAGGCTACTATGAGGGCTTCTTCTGCTCTCACTACGACACCACTTCCATCTGTTGGAGAAATTACATACTTATCTTTTCTGTTTAGTGCTCGTGATTATAGATCTATTTTGTTTGTTTTAATTTTTCATTATTATCTTTTTTGTATGCACGTGTTTCTATGACAAAAAATAAACCTATTTTTCTTTCTTTCTTTATAATATCCCTCTGACCTATCAGCACGAATTTTTGCATAAGTACTCTGTTCCAAAACAATTTCATGATAAATTATTCAAGAAATATTGGTTGAAAAATGTTGTGAGATATGAAGTTGAGCGCGTCTAAATACAGACGAATTTGTTACTAATTAGTAACAAATTCGTCTGTATTTAGACGCGCTGTTAAATTCTTACGCAGTCTCTCACTAAAGGGAATTCCCTTTAGTGAGTGACTGCGTAAGAATTTAACCTGAACAGAGTTTGTTTACATTTTCATCAAACAGTTTTGAAACAGATTATACAGCATGTAAGAACTGCCTGATGCTGTGTTGCGTGAGGTTGTAGTAAAAATACAAAATAAAATGGCCCTTTTGTGGAGGACTGTTTGATTGTGACCGATGATCATAGAGTCATTTTAGGAGCAATTTTTCCGTGAGACAAGGTCTACAGGGTGTAGGGGACAACCCTCCGCAGATTTATGGGGTGAATTCATTAAATCATACTAAGATGACTGCTACAGAAAATAATTTCAGGAACATTATGGGAATCGAATAAACCTGATTTGTTTTATTACCTCACACGCAATGTATCGTTACCGTGGCAAAACGCACGTGGTGAACGCCCGGTAGCGCGCTCGCGCCACGTGATTTATTTCAACATCCATTGCTGATTTTTTTATTTCAGCGGTTTTATTTACATAAATGGAGTGCTGTGTACAGAGAATATAATTTTACATTAAAATAAAGGAATAGTAACTGAAAAAACAATTAAAAAAATGAAAATTTTCCTGATTTTTTTTTCCGGAGGAATATGATTAAAAAATAAGGAGCTGAATGCACCCTGTTAGTTTGCAGAGGGCTGTCCTTTACACCATGTATAACAACTTATGCAACCCGTAATGGGCCAGCGTGGTAGATTACAGCCCATTCCCTCTCAAAGAGAGGAGGCCTGTGTCCCAGCAGTGGGAACATTATTTTATGTATGTATGTATTTATTTTATATGTAAATGGTAGACCACTGACTACCTGCATTATTGTCTGTCCTTCTCCCTTTAATCCATCCAAAGTTTGTCTGTAAAAGATTGCTTTTAGCGATAAGACCGCCCATTGTGTCACCCTATGTAAAATTTCTACATTTATATCTGTAATTTTTATAGTGTACATAATAAAGACTATTCTATTCTATTAATTAACCTGAAAGAGTCAAGTAGCCAAAAATATCGTATGTTGATGTTGAAGGGGTGAAGGTTCACTCCAAAATTAGTAGTGACGCTGATACCCTAAGAGCCATTAAATATAGCCCCCAACTATGCAAAAACATATTTCAATTTAATCCACTTAAAGTCTCGAAACTGCAAACAAACGCAACACGACGTGTCCTTCTAAAATGAATGGTAAACAATCGTGAAATAACAAGACAAGTTAGTAAATTGATGCAAAACGGCCATGACAGCCATTGTATACCAATCAATTCCATCAGTCTTCCTTTGTGTTTGAATTTGGAATAGGCACTCTCTATGGGTAGAGTGCGAGTGAAGGGAGGAGGTGGGCGGTGGAGTAGTCTTTGGTATTGGTAATATTCAATTTAATTCAATAGGATACAGTTGGAATAAAAATGCGGCCAAATATTTGTGGATTAACTACGAGTATAGTCTAATTTAATGAGATATTCATAAAAACTACCGTGTTTTAAATTTTTGTGCCTTTACCGAATACAGTTTTTGCTATGAGGTTGACCAAAAATAATGGTAACGTAACTAACGTTGAATTCATCACATTAACTAGTCAGTAAGTTCTTTCTTTCATAGTTTTCTTTTTTTTTTTCAAAAATGTTGCCCCACACTAGGAAATTCTCCTGTATTGTGGGTGAGTTGATGCAAAGCGGCCCTGACAGCTATTGTATACTAACCAATTCCATCAGTCTTCCTCTGCGTTTAAATTTGGAATTAACACTGTCTATGGGTAGAGTGTCAAGGGGAAGTACCTACTCTTCAGTATCGGTATATTTAATTTATACCGATAAAATTTTTGGATTAAAAAAAATATAGTCGAGTTTTATTAAGACGTGGAACTCATAAAAACTAACGTGCGTTTTAAATTTTTTGCCTGTACCGAAAACAGTTCTCACTGTGACTGAATGTTACGATTTGTGTTAACGTTAAATTTATCACATTAACATTACCTTTATTTGTATTTGTATGTACCTATGGTTATTTTGAACTTATGTAATTGTTTGTTTTAAGATACTATAGTGTAGTAGTAAAGTTTTATTGTATTGTAGAGAGACGTAGACACAGTGTGTAAAAACACTGTGTCTACGTCTCTGAACCAGCTCTGCTGTCACCGGTCTGCTGGATGAATATTCTACTGAAATAAGCAGTACATTTGTGCTCGCCTATCTTTATTTATTTTTCTTTATCAAGTGTTTCGTGGGTACATAAATAAAAAAAATACCTATGAGATTTTAGGTAAATTCCGTTTTAAATAAAGTGTTGCCAAGACGAAATCATTCAAAATCTTGCATCTACGTATACACCGTTTTTCGTTAACATTACTATGGCATTGCATGTGAAGATATAGATGAACAAGTAAACTCAAGCTCAGTATTGATTCGATTTCTATCCACAAACCGTGAAGTGACAGGCCGACGTCTACACAGTTAACCCAGAAAATATTGTTTCAGCCCCAGTTACCGGGTTTAACCTCAAATATTATTACCACTGAAAACTGAATTTAGATGTTCTGTGGCTAAGATTTTTATATTTCAAGCACATTTTTGTGGAAGACTTCTCTAAAATAGCCTTTTATTTTGATTTAGTAGCTTCCTTAAAGGCCACTTTTAGCTACATTTTCAGACCTAAAATTAGGATGGTTTCAGGCTAAGATTAACATAGAAATTCTGAAATTACAGCCCGTTCTGCTGTAAAGCAGGCCAACCTCGGCAGATCACAGAATTGAAGACCTAACAGCAATGCCTAGAGGACAGTTTCTTCCAAAAAATTATACGCATCGTGTGAAAGGGAGATACTGACATGATTAGCTAAGACTTAGAGTAGAGCATTTGTTTTTACTGCAGCGGTAGGTGCGTTTTATCGGTCGATGTTATAGCAATGCGAATAATGCGATACTGTTCTTAAAACGTTTTGTATAGAAGCGTGCACCTTTACAGACACCTGCTAAGAAGGTCGTGAAACGTCAGGTGCTTTTACTATGTCATATGCGCTAGCTAAATTATTAGGTGTTCAATTATAAGTGTAATTTAGAAGTCTGTCAACCACCTGTCAATAGGGAATATTGACTGATAAAACGCAATACGACACGGCAAGGATGCAAGACGCTTTATTGCTATGTCGCAAAACACACTGCCTTTATATCGGATCGCGATACATAGACCGTTAAAACGCACCCTATCCCGCGGTGTCAGCTATAATTTCTACTCAATAAATGATAAATGATTTTATTTCTGTAAGTAGGTTTGTACAAACACGTTTCCACGTCAATCATATTTTTTAAACTAGATTAGTCGGCGTTTCCTATCTGACTACTCTGAGAAGAAAGGCCGAATCAAACTCAGAGGTCACAGTCTCTTTTAAAGTGCAGACATAATCTTGGTCAGACCATGTGAAGACCATGTAGATAGGTATCTGAAATGGTATTTTGACGAACGAACCACACAGATTGAGTAGACCTGTCCAGTCAGTGAACGCATTTGTCAGTAATCGTGCAGCTAGACTCAGGAAGTCAGAATAGAATCACCTTGCGTAGTAGTTGGCCGTGTTCTTTACCAAGTATGTTTTACTTACCGATGTCAGCTAAGGAGGCATTGACTCGCGACGTGGACGAAGGAGGGTGCAGTCGCAGCACCACTTCCGCAGGAGGGCCGCCCGTCGCGCCTAACCATTCTGTAAAACATTACACATTAGACAACTGGAAATAGACATGAGCGAGGTGTTTTATTTGTTCTCGTAATGTTGGACCCTCTTTAGAAAATCTCAGGGATCCAAGAAACACTTTCCAGCAGGTACGTTATTTACTGTTTGCTAGTCTTTTGCATAAAAATAACATTTAAGACGAAGCAGGTGACGATGTCGCTGGTAAGAGATATTTCAGATGAGATTGCAATTTTTCTGATTGATTTCTCCTTTATCGACTTTCAGTTTGCTTCCGTGTAATAATGAACGCCCATTGTTTTTAAAAAAGCAGTCTCAAAATATGTGTAGTAAAAAATGTATAAATTAAATTCCAATGTAAGTTGTACCCCGCATATATTTTTAAAACAATTTATGTGCCAAGTTCTAAACCACACTCTAATACTACATCTAGAACTTGTGTGGACTGCTTCGGCCATAAACATGGCATGCAGGGGCCATAAATTTATCGTTATTTATGGCCACGAAGGCCTTTGGTAACAGAACAATAAAAGGCTATTCAGATATTTCAAGTGATATATTTTGTCACCAACTCGGAGCATTCGCTTGGCGCTAATGTAGCTGTGTATTTTGAGGCAATTTGATGTCCGTAGTATCATAGATTATGTAAAATAACGTGTTTGTTAAAAGTGCAGACAGTAACTGTAGATTGCTTTGCTACGTGCTATTGTCTTATTAACATGCTGTTTTACGTCAAAAAATCCCATACCTACATTAAATTGACTTTTCTAATCCAGTGTTACGAATAGGTGATCATTTCTGATCATTTCATTTTCATTTTTCCATTTAGTTTCCTTGATCTTTTTTATATTTATATATACAGGGTGTTTGGCAGAAAATTGAACATACGAAAATGGTGGATAGGTGGGGTCATCTGCTACTTACTCAGCCCTAATTTATTTGGCCCTGGCCCCCTGGAAATAAAAATAAAAATATTTTGCTTTCTTCTAGTGACACCACTTTCTTAACTTTAAAGTGTAATTTTTATTAAAAATGGGTAAAACAGGCAATATTTTTGTTTTTTTTTTAATCTTTAATGTTGGCAGATTCTTATAAAATTATTGCTTTATTCAGATGTTAGCTAGAAAAAAAGTTATGAGTCCTCAAACTTACAGAGAGATGTAAAAAATACTTAAATCTTAATTTCAACTTGAATTAAAAAAGAAAAAAAAAGTATCCAGGGGGCCAGGGCCAAATAAATTAGGGCTGAGTAAGTAGCAGATGACCTCACCTATCCACCATTTTCGTATGTTCAACGTTCTGCCAAACACCCTGTATATGTAGATAAGTATGTATATGTATATATTTATTGTATTTTTAAATGGTACACCACTGACTACCTGCATTATTGTTTCTCCTTCTCCCTTTAATCCATCCAAAGGTTGTCTGAAAAAGATCGCTTTTAGCGATAAGACCGTCCATTGTGTCACCCTAAGTAAAATTACTACATTTATATCTGTAATTTACATGGTGTACATAATAAAGAGTATTCTATTATATTCTATTCATTTCAAAACAATTGTCTGATTACTGCCGTAAGTGTACTTTGTTGTGCAAGTAACTATTAATTGTGTACTGAATCTAACTCACTGTAGTAAAAGCTTAGCTTGTGACACGATACGATGCAGATTATACCTACCCTGTATCATAAGACCGAAAACGCATAGAGATAAGGCATACATTTTCATGGTATGAATGCCAAAGATGCAGTACCAAGGCATTGTCATGTTTGCTAGAGGTTCCCGGTGCGGCTAGTGGCCCGACCGCTGACGCTCTGGCCGAAAGGCTCAGGGCGTCCCTAAATGCGGACGAGGCCCGAGTGTCCAGGCCCACCAAGTGTATCGACATGCGCATTCTGGGCCTGGACGACTGTGTGACGGAGGCTGAGGTGGTGGCCGCTGTCGTCAGGACTGGGGGGTGCTCTGCCGAGCAGGTGAGAGCGGGCCTCATTCGTCCTGACCACACGGGGATGCGAGCCGTGACGGTGAGCTGCCCCGTGTCGGCGGCCAGGAAAGTTGCCGGGGAGGGCCGAAGGCTCCTGGTGGGCTGGGTTTCTGCGCAGGTGAAACTGCTGGAGCCCAGACCTCTGAGGTGCTTCCGCTGCCAGGTGGGCAACCACGTGGGAGTGCAATGCACCTCGGAGGTAGACCGCAGCAATAACTGCTTCCGCTGCGGTCAGCCCGGTCATAAGGCCGGCTCGTGCAATGCCACGCCGCACTGCTTTTTATGTGCGGCAGCTGGCAAGCCGGCCGATCACCGGGCTGGGAGTAAGGCCTGCGCTCCACCCGCCAAAACCAGAAGCAGGGGCAAGCCCTCCGCCACCGCCGTCACCGCCGCACCCGCCGCCACTGCCGCCGCCGCTGCCGCCCCCACCGTCGTCGTTGCCGCAAACACCGCGGCAGGGCCCTCACAGGGGGCTCGGGAGGGGGCTGATATGGAGTGCCAATAATGGCCCCATTACGCCTCCTCCAGGCGAACATCAACCACTGCGCCGCTGCTCAGGATCTGTTGCTCCAGAGCATGGCGCAGTGGTCGATCAACATCGCCGTGGTCGCTGAGCCGTACTTTGTCCCGCCCAGGGATGACTGGGTGGAGGACCTGAGCGGCTCAGTGACCCTCATTTCGTCGGCCGCCGCCGGTACCCCGTCGCTTGAGGCAGTCAAGAGGGGACGGGGTTGCGTGGCAGCACGGTTCGGGGAGATTGTTGTGGTAGGGGTTTACTTCTCCCCGAACCGAACTCTCGCCGAGTTCCACAACTCCCTTGCGGAGTTGAGAGTCGTCGTCGTCGGGTACCATACCCTGCCCGTGCTCGTACTCGGGGACTTCAATGCTAAGAACACGGCTTGGGGTTCCCGGTACACGGACACACGGGGCAGGATGGTGGAGGACTGGGCTCTGGAGACAGGCCTGGTCGTCCTAAACCGGGGTTCTGTCCCCACGTGTGTGCGGATGCGGGGCGAGTCAGTGGTGGACATCTCGTTCGCCAGCCCCGCTCTGTCACCGCGTGTCATTGACTGGCGCGTCATGGAGGGGGTGGAGACGTACTCCGACCACCGGTACATCCGGTTTGACGTCTCCGCCCAGACCTCGAGCGCGCTGGTCCGACAGGCCCCGAGTGGTCCGCGGTGGGCGCTGAAGAAGCTGGACCGGGAGCTCTTCCTGGAAGCCTCGATCGTGCAGGCCTGGGTGTCACCACCGGACAGGCCTGCAGACATCAACGTCGAGGCGGAGTGGTTCCGGGAGGCCATGTCCGAGATTTGTGACGTGGCAATGCCCCGGGTCCAGCCCGGACGTGCCTGGCGCCAGGTGTACTGGTGGTCGCCGGAATTAACGTCTCTGCGCGAGGCGTGCGTTGCCGCGCGACGCCTGTACACCAGGCACCGCAGGCTCCGTATCCGCCCTTCTGATACGGAAGCCATTCAGGCGGAGCTGTACGAGGGTTACAGAGCGGCGAAGACCGCCCTCCGAGCGGAGATCCTGCGGGCCAGGGGACTGGCCCGTGAGGAGTCGCTGGGGACTCTGAACAGGGACCCGTGGGGACGCCCATATAAGGTGGTGCGGGAGAAACTCCGCCCATGGGCTCCCCCGCTGACGCAGAGTCTCCGGCCCCAGCTCGTGGAGGGCGTGGTGAGCGCTTTGTTCCCTTCGCGGGGGGAGCATACTCCCCCGCCCATGGCTCCGCCTCCTGCGGTGCCAACTGCGGACCACATGACCGACGATGACGACGTTGCTCCTGAGGTGACCGAGGTAGAGTTGAGAGCGGCGGTACGCAGGCTGAGTGCCAAAAATACCGCCCCAGGACCCGACGGCTTACCGGGAAAAGCCTGGGTCCTGGCCTCGGAGGCTCTCGGGCCTCGACTAAGAGGGCTCCTAAGCGCATGCTTGGAGGAGGGCCAGTTCCCACTTCGTTGGAAGACGGGGAAACTGGTCCTCATTAAGAAACCGGGGCGCCCGGCGGACTCTCCGTCCGCTTACCGGCCCATCGTGCTGCTCGACGAGGTGGGCAAGCTCTTTGAAAGAGTCATTGCAGACCGCCTCGTCGGGCAGCTGGTGCGGGTGGGGCCGGATTTGGCGGAGAGCCAGTTTGGTTTCCGCAGGGGGCGCTCCACGGTGGATGCCATCATGCGCGTGCGAGCCCTCACGACGGGGGATGCTGTGGCCCGGGGTGGGGTCGTCTTGGCGGTGTCTCTAGACATCGCCAACGCCTTCAATACCCTGCCCTGGAGTTGCATCCGGGAGGCATTCCGGTATCACCGGATGCCGACCTACCTCTGTCGTGTGGTCGAGGCCTATTTGACGGATAGGGCGGTAATCTACCCCGGTCACCAGGGAGAATGGAACCGGCGAGAGATGTCGTGCGGTGTCCCACAGGGATCGGTCCTGGGGCCGCATCTGTGGGACATCGGGTACGACTGGGTGCTGCGCGCCGACCTCCCTAGCGGCGTCAGCGTGGTGTGCTACGCTGACGACACGCTAGTCCTGGCGCAGGGGAGGTCGCACCAGGCGGCGGCCGAATTGATGACACGCGGGGTTGCGACAGTCGTCGAGAGGATCCGGCAATTGGGACTCGAGGTGGCCTTGCACAAGTCCGAGGCCATGTGTTTTCATGGTCCTCGGAACGCGCCACTGTCGGGTTCCGAAATAACGGTAGGAGGGGTTCACATCGGCGTCGAGTCGACGATGAAGTACCTGGGACTCGTCCTCGACAGCCGGTGGAACTTCGTGGAGCATTTCCGACGTTTGGCTCCCAGACTGCAGCGGGCCGGGGCTGCTTTGAAGCGGCTCTTGCCCAATCTGGGGGGGCCAAACGCCTCCTGCCGGAGGCTCTACGCGGGGGTCGTGCGGTCCATGGCCCTTTACGGGGCACCGGTGTGGGCGCGTTCCTTGAGGCTCCGGCCAGCCCGCCGGTTGAACGCGTCCCAAAGGGTCATGGCCATCCGGATGGTACGGGGATACCGCACGGTCTCCTGCGAGGCGGCGAGCCTCCTTGCCGGATTACCGCCGTGGGATCTGGAGGCAAAGGTCCTCGCGCACGTTTGGGAGTGGCGCGAGGAGGCGAAACGCCGGGGCGTAACTCCGCTGCCGCGAGAAATCACGGCACAGCGGACAGAGCTCCGGCGGGATCTCATGGCGGCATGGAGGGTGCGACTGTCGCAACCCAGCGCAGGGCACGCCACAATTGCGGCGGTAAGACCCCTCTTTGAGGAGTGGCTTGAGAGGCGCCACGGCGTCCTCACCTTCCGCCTGACGCAGGTCCTCACCGGACATGGCTGTTTCGGGAGGTTCCTGTTTCGGATAAGGCGGGAGGAAACGCCCGGGTGTTACCATTGTGTGGATCGACCGGAGGACACGGTGGAGCATACGGTGGAGGTCTGCCCGGCTTGGGCGGAGCACCGCCGTGTCCTCGTGGCGGCGATCGGCGGCGGCGACCTCTCGCGTCCGGCCCTGGTTCAGGCCATGGTACGGAGCGAGAGGGAATGGGAAGCCGTCACCTCCTTCTGCGAAGCAGTAATGCTCGCGAAGGAGGAGGCGGAGCGCGAGAGGGAGAGGCAATCTCTACGCCCTCGCGCCCCTAGCCGCCGCAGGAGGAGGAGACACCCTGGGCGTCGGGAGTCGATTGCCGACTCCCGGCCACCGTAGGCGCGGGCTTGCGGACGGCGAGCAATGGGCAGCTCGCCGTCCGGTAAGGACCAGGCCCGGGTCGACGGCGCGTCGTGTTCCACGCGCGCCTCAAAGAGATGTCAGCATAACTGACGGGGTCCGATAGGACCGATGCCTGCCGGGGTCGCGGATTGTTCGAAAGAGTTACCGTGGCCCTGGCGCACAGGCAACTGAAGGAACACGGGTGGGTTTTAGTCAGTAAGAGTCTGACACGCCCTTCCGCTCCGCCCAGAGCGGGAGACGTCATTTGATGATTTCCCACCCAAAAAAAAAAAAAAGGCATTGTCATGTTCGTGAACGGGCGCCGTCAGTTGAGACTGGTCATCTCTTAACTGCCACGGCTTATTTTTATTATTAATCTTATATTTTGAATTGTTCCTTAATATATATTTTTTGTTTCATTGTTCTCACATATAGAAGCAACAAGAATAATGTACCCAGGATTTTGTAATATCTTGATTTAAAAAGAGTGTCCTTGGAGTTTCTTGCCCGTTCTTCTCCATAGAGTACGTTTTGGAATGGCCAACTAGCTTCAACTTTCTGACTAACTGACCGACTCTTTGACAATTCAAAAGTTCCTTTAAATGGTTTAATTGAAATAAATGCTTTGAGTTTTTTTTTTTGATCGATTGAATTAGTTTCGTAGTTATGGTATGGTCCCCCAGAATGATATTTGTGGCCCCCTAAGATGACATAAAAAAATGTGTACCTGTAAAGGCAGGAGCTGCCACGAAACTTTTACTTCAGACAAAAACTAATAAATATAAACTACTACTAAATAAAGACGTTTGAAATGTCAATGTTTAATGTCGTCTAGGAGTGTCGTGAGACTACCAAATACCAACTATGCCGTATTATTCAGATTGGAACGGAGCAGCCGTAAAACTAGGCAAGTTATTGGGCAGGTATTTAGGCAAACTTGGCCGTAAAATAAGCCTTTGTAGGCGAACAAACTAAATAGACAAATGTCTATCCCGTGTGATGTGTGTGTGTGTGTGTTATTTCCGTCTGCTAAATGCTTAATCAACGTGCTTGCAGTAGGATTTGAATAATTCGCCATAATATCGCATCATCATTAATTCTTTTAATTCAGAAAATATTCCATATTAGGTTCTGGTTGGACAAAGTTCACCCCTAAGACAACCCACAGACCAAAGTTTTGTAATTTTTTTTTTATCAATTAATCTGCCTAACCTTTTCCCAACTGTGTTGGGGTCAACTTTCGGACTAACCGGATGCAGCTAAATACCACTATTAACACGGAGCGACTGCCAATCTGACCACTACAACCCAGTTACTAGGTAACATGATAGACCTTGGTAAGATTGGTTGTCATGTCAGTCTTTTGGGCTTTTAACTACCAGTAGAAAAAGTTATTAACATTAGATTTCAGACAGAAAATTTCTTACAAAATTTGACATTCTAGCTAGTAACCAGTTTGGCTTCAGAAGTGGTAAGACCACTGATGATGCTGCGTTGGAACTAATAGATACTATTATTAATAATATTGATAATAAAAGAAAAACACTGGCTATCTTGTTAGGTCTATTTAAAGGCTTCGACACTGTCTCTGTTCCCAAATTACTCTCGAAGCTGGAAGATGCCCACTTATAGCGCGGTACAGCGGTATCGGTCAAGCATTCTATTCTACAGTGGAGTAGTGATCGTGATCAGACTGTCTCTGTGTCTGACTGTGTGTGTGTGTGTGTGTGTGTGTGATCGTGGTCTATTTGCAGTGCAAGTTTCCTGTTGCTGGCATTGGCTGGACCGGAATAAGTGTGACAATCGGTTATTATATTTTATGGACAGAGCACCCAAACCTGGACTAAAATATTCAATGATAAATTATATTTATTCAAAAAACACTTTACGCGTAAAAATAACTTATGTTTTAAAACTATGTATATGAGTTTGGTGTTTCCTAACTGACTACTCTGAGAAGACCAACGGAGCTGAGCGTGGGGTCCTGGGTTTAATTCCCAAGTCGGGCAAAGTGTTATTGGGTTTTCCATTAGGATTTTTTTTAGTAACAGCCCGGAGTTTGAAAGTTGGCGGTGTGATATCCCCGTGCCTCGGAAAGCAAGTTAAGCCGTTGGTCCTGTGCCTGATCTCTCTCCAGTCATGTCGGATTGCCGTCACATCAGACTATGAAAGTGAGGGGAGAGAGTGCACCTGTGTTTGCGCACACACTTGTGCACTATAATATCTCCCGCGCCGAAGGCTAGTTTCCGTTGAGATTGGCCGCCATGGCGGAATTACGGTCTGGAGGATAATATACTCTAAGAAGAAAGACCGAAACAAACTCACAGTCTCTTTTAAAGTCCAGACATTATTTTGGTCGGGCTATATGAGGACCATGCAGTAGGAAAGCACCAAACAGATTTTAGTGGACCGGGCCAGTCAGAACTTAAGGAGCACAACGACTCTTACGACGTACAACGACAATTAGATAATACTCATTCGCCTTCAAGCAGTAGCTATGATCGAAAATAATGGTGATGCCATGATAAGTCAAAATCAAATCAAAATCAAAATATTTTATTTCACATAAACCAACATGGTCACTTATGAAACGTCAGAAGCTAGGTACACGGTTCCAATTGGTTGTTTCCTATGGAGAAGAGCCGGCAAGAAACTCCACGGTTACTCTTTTAAAAATAAGGGGCTTTTAGAATGTTTCAAATTACAGTGTTGATAGGTATGGGAGGACAGTGTAGGCCTGTCAACAAGTAACAGGCACTCAACAAAATATAAAAAAATAAAATAAGTATTGCTGATAGTGGGATGTGATAATCTATATCAACTAGTGGAAGCTAGTTACCGCTCTCACCGGCGGAGATGCGCGATGAGTGAGGCTGACTTCTTCTGGTCGAGGGATTGTCTGCCAACTCCGGGTCCTCGGTGATGGATGTTATCGTGTCTGTAACAAAAAGAGGATATTGTTTCAAGAAAATGATGTATAAGGTATCGGGAGAGTAATAAAGGTGCCAAGATCGATTCTTGAGCTCCAAATCGTGTCTTTGATCTCGGAAGGGTAGTATTTCTGGGGTTCTCTATGAGCAAATCTTTCTCGCGTTACATCATACTGCAGTAAGTGGTGTGCAATATCCGTTTTATCGTCACTGTTGGATAATGTCTACCAATTCTTACAACCCTGCTTACCCTTCAAGGATTACTGGCGTAAAGTTATATGTCGACGTCAGTACGCCGCAGTGAGGACTTACGAATGCGTAAATCGTTTAACGAGTTGCTATTAATAAGGAACTTGGCGAAACTCGCAAGGTTGGTAAAGCCTTAGATCACGCAATGTTTTGAATTGTACGAGTATTGTACTGTTGCTAAGTTATATACTTGAGTGGGCTCATGGCTAATTGATAACAGCCGCACAAGTTTATCGAATGTTAAGCTACTCTTGCCTAGGTTGGTTCCTGGATGGGTGACCATCCATTACTTATCGAGACCCCTCCGTACCTCGGAAAGCACGTTAAGTCGTTGGTCCCGGCTGTCATTCATAGATCTTTGACAGGCTTTACGGGTAGTCAGAAGCCCAAAAGTCTGATAACCAGTTTCAACAAGGGGTATTCTGTTATCCAGTAACTGGGTTGTGGAGGTCAGATAGGCAGTCGCTCCAAGTAAAATACTGGTATTCAGCTGCATCCGGTTAGAATGGAAGCCGACCCCGACAAAGTTAGGAAAAGGAAGGCAGATTAATAGATTGCTAAGTTATATACTTACTTAGGAACTAAGCACTAACCGTAATCGGAAAACGAAATGGAATTTGAATGCTATAAATATTAGATGAGGTCAGGATAGACATAAAAGAGGCACTTATACGTACGAGTAGTTTGGGCTACAAATAGTTAAATATTTAAAAGGGTCCTTTTCATTCAAATCCCTACAATACCCGGTATGTTGTTCCACTTTCGCGGCTTGACAATTAATTAATTTATACAGGTATGAGGAACAGGGTGTAAAGCTTACTCATACTCTATTGAAAAGGGTGGATCCTCCGACCAGACGGGTGTTCTGTCTGGTGGGCAGCAGCCCGACGTTTGATGTCGGTACGTTGTATATATGCTAGTTGCGCGGTAAACTCTGCTTGCGCGATGCAGGATTTTGCGTGACGTCAGTGTGACGTGTAGCTCGCATGTGGCGATGTAGATACCGCTACATCACTCCCCCCCGGAGCGGATTAATAGCTGAAGCTACGGTTCTAAGTATTTTTCACGAATCAAGTTATCTCTGTGTTAAAAATATTAGTAAGTTAGTTAAGTTATGCAAACACTCAAACCCAGTTTATCATATAATTGTTCTGAGGCGCATTTTCTGTACCATTAGCACAATATTCGCGTAAATATGATATACTAGCGACCCGCCCCTGCCCTACACGGTTTTTACGGGCTGACAAAACATCTAGATTTCTTTATTATATGAGTTTAATGTGAATGTATTATACACAAAATCCTTCCAGAATAAATTCTCTAAATTATGGTGAAAACCGCGGCAAAATCCGTTGCGAAGTTTTGAAGAATTACGTGGTTACACAGACGAACACTAAAAGCGACTTTAATCAATCAATCAATATTTATATAAATCACAAAAAATGTTTCTACCTATGTCCGTTATAAACTTTGAAACCATCCAACCGATGTGTTCAAATCGGTTTCATTAGAAAAGTCAATAATGCAAAGATGATTTGAGACTCCAAAAATGTAAAATTTAAACAAAATTTCCTTTTTTTCTAACAAATAAATAAAATGTATTTCTTTTTTTAGCGTAGTAGCAAGTGCTGGGTATCCGCTAGTCTAAACTCTATACATACATACATACGAGTACAAATAAATAAAATTGAAGTGTTTGTTCGTAATGTCAAAATAACAGATTTTTACTAAATGCATATGAAAGTATACAATACGGGACTTATAACAAAATACCAATTATTATTTTTTTATCTTTCTGTCTGTTTGTTCCGGGTAATCTCCAAAACGGCTGGACTGATTCTGATGGGACTTTCACTGGCATTTAGCTGATGTTATAAGGAGTAACATAGGCTACTTTTTGTACCGGCAGCACGGTCCCGTTGGATCATTTCCGACATCCACGCGGGGAAAGCCGCAGGTAGCAGCTAGTTTATAATATGTGTAGATAGATTACCGTGTGCTAAAGTATAAAGAAAGAAAGAAAAATATTTTATTTGGGACACGCACAGGAAATACAAAGAGTAAAATATAAAAAAAGGAGGATTTAAAACTAACAAAATTAACAATAAAAAAGAAAAAAAATAAAACAACAATAAACAAGTAAAAAACCACAAAATAAATAAATAATAAGTAAACACATCACATCTGTTCTCTAGAAGCATTTCAAGGTCCACCATTATTTTTTCTAATTCGTGCCACGGCGTCCATTACTCACAGAGTTTTTATCCCTCCCCGTAAAAGCCTCCCTTCTGTTCCCTGTCCCCCTCTGTGCACATCGCGAGATAATACGCCACGTAGAGAAGTGACTTAATGTAAGGCAGGTATTTTTATCTTTATAACGTGAATGCATATGTAAGCTTTGTCAAGCTGATGTGGCTGGAAAATTGAGGAGGAAGTCGGGAAAATAGATGACGAAGATTTCACAGTAACGTCTCTTGTTTCTGGTGGGGCGAAAAGAAATAAACGGTTTTAGCAACACATCTATCGTAACATCACGCCTGCAATCCCCGAAGGGTTAGGCAGACAACCAAAACGTTATGCTTTTGGCTGTCGCTGAAAACCAGTGTCTCGCATAGGGTCGTAGCATTATGCTGAGAGATTGCCGTTTTGCGTGGATGTGTCGCATATTTTTCCCCAACTCGTTCTTTTTAGGGTTCCGTTCGCAAAGGGTAAAACGGACCTTAATACTAAGACTCTGCTGTCCGTCCGTCTGTCTGTCCGTCTATCACCAGGCTGTATCTCATGAACCGTGATAGTTAGACAGTTGAAATGTTCACAGATGATGTACTCGTATTTCTGTTGCCGCTATAACAAAAAGTACTAAAAAACAGAATAAATATTATATATTTCAGAATATATATTTTTCTGTTCCTTTCTTCTTGTCTGTTTATATATGTGTGTACATAAATGGTTAAATAAATAAATAAATAAATAAAATAAATCTTTACTTTAAGGGGGCTCCCATACAACAGACATGATTTTTTTGCCTTTTTTATAGATAATGGTACGGAATCCTTCGTGCGCGAGTCCGACTCGCACTTGGCCGGTTTTTTTTTGTATTTATGTATTTTTCTCTGCGTCATGTTTACCGCAAATAAACGTATTTTCTTTCTTTCTTATGTGGCCACATAACGAGGCTATATAACTTTTCCTACCTACAACTGGACCCAAAGAATCGCGTTAGCTCCTACGGCTGTGGTGTTGACTAGTTTTTGAAAACTTTAAAAGCACCGAATCTGTCCATCAAACTACCTTTTTTTTTGGGTGGGTATCATCAAATGACCTATCCCGCTCTGGGCGGAGCGGAAGGGCGTGTCAGACTCTTACTGACTAAAACCCACCCGTGTTCCTTAAGTTGCCTGTGCGCCAGGGCCACGGTAACTCTTTCGAACAATCCGCGACCCCGGCAGGCATCGGCCCTATCGGACCCCGTCAATTGTGCTGACATCTCTATAAGGCGGGCGTGGGACACGACGCGCCGTCGACCCAGGCCTGCAAAACCCTGCCTGTAATTACCTAACACACTATCTATCACAATCTGAATCATTTTGAAGCCTATTGCTAATCCATTGCTTCATATGCTCGAAAAATTTGTCTGTTAATTAACGTAAATAACGCAATGAATGTTGTTGAACTGTCAAAATGAAACTCATTCCTACTGTTAGTGTGTTACGCAATTACCCCCCTGGTCCGTACCGGACGGCGAGCTGCCCATTGCTCGCCGTCCGCAAGCCTGCGCCTACGGTGGCCGGGAGTCGGCTCAAACTACCTGTAAACTGATTAGGTTCTAACAGCTTGCCCTTTAACAGTAATTTAATTTTGACACCCAGCTGATATTAAAAACTTGCATACTTCCAAAAATTTGTCAAGCCCTGGATTGTACCTTTTCAGCACCCCAATTGCGTTACACACTTTCACAATCACAATACGAAAGATTATGAAGGAAATTGCTAATTCATTGCTTAATGTTTGAAAAATCCGTCTGCTCAACAACGTAAATAAACCAAAGAATCTTGTTCAACTGTCAAAATGAAAGGAATTGCCATTGTAAGACCCTCTTTCACCGCCAATCACTAAACACGTTTAGCGCTAAACGAGTTTTAAACACCATTTTGTTTATGTCATCTTCAAACATTTGACAGAAACATAATTATGTTTTAAACTGGTTTAGCGCTAAACGTGTTTAGTGATTGGCGGTGCACGTAGGCCTAAGAATGTTACGTAATTACATTGCAGTTTTATAGATAACTCAATCTCACAACCCGTGTTACCTTTGTGGACATCCACAAAACATCTACTGTAACCCAACATTTACAAAATTATCATTTATCACGAACTATATCAAATTAATTTTATAGGTAGCTATGTCGTCCAATCCTTTCATATTGGAATATGTAAGTAATCACTTTTCCGTTATATTAGTAAGTCCCTGTAATCAATGTTTATGGTAGTTGTGGGTCAGGTATTATTTGTCTATAAAAAATTTATAGTTTGGTCTACGGAAAGTTTGAATCCATTTCCCGTGACGGTCATGGAAAAGGAAGTTTGGGTCGTGTCTGGATAATGGGCAGTCAATATCGCTATCAGCCTATAATGTTCCCACTGCTGGGACACAGGCATCCTCTCTGTGAAAGGGTCTGGAATCCATACTGAAGTTTACAAAAAAATTACAGACAAACAGACGGACACAAAAAGCTAGTTTGTTTTATACATACCTACTATATATATACATTATTATATACAGGTAATGTAGACTACCTTTTGCCCGCGGTTTCACCCGCGTGGATAACGGAAAATATCCCACGGGAACGTACTACCGGGATTAAAAGTACTCTATATATTAATCCATGTTATAAACTATCCGTGAGACAAATTTCAACCAAATCTATCCAGCCGTTTTTGCGCCAATCCGAAACATACATCCAGACAAACAAACAAACGGACAAATTTTTTAAAAATCGTATTTTCGGCATCAGACTCGTTCCCATATAGTAGCGATTACTTTTTTTTTCAATATTCAATATCCTGTTTTAACTTCGTTAGTATTTTATTAAATGTATCGAAGATTTTCCTAGTACCAGAGTATAGGTGGAAAAATTTGTCCTTAGAATATTCGGAGCGGAAAGCGGTTTGGGAGACACGTGACCGACCCACATCATTTGGGTTCTGTAATCTCTTGCCTGTGTCAGAGACCTCTGTTTGACCATGACGGCATTACCTATCAAATTAATTTTCCTTACATTTTTACTGAGATGAAGAAGATACTATGCGAATCTATACGATGCGAATCGCCCGTCATCATGCATCAATCATTTCATGCTTTCGCCTTCCCGTGGGGTAATTACGTAACACACTAACAGTAGGAATGGGTTTCATTTTGACAGTGCAACAACATTCATTACATTTTTTACGTTGTTGAGCAGACCAATTTTTCGAACATATGAAGCAATGGATTAGGAATAGGCTTCAAAATGATTCAGATTGTAATAGATTGTGTGTTACGTAATTAGGGTGCTGGTCTGCTCAACAACGTAAATAACGCAATGTATGTTGTTGAACCGTCAAAATGAAACCCATTCCTACTGTTAGTGTGTTACGTAATTACCCCGCAGACTTGCAAATTGCAAAAAACGTAAGAAAATTCGAATTCCGCGGGCTACCACTGCGCTTACCCCTTAAGGCGCGATAAGAAGCAAATTTTTAGATAATTGACAATAGCGCATCGCGTCAACAAATAAGGTTCAAAACAGCGACGCGTTTGTTGTTAGTTAAATCGAATAACCACCAAAATAAAAGTAATTTTGAAGTTTTAATTAAATTGAAAAATAAATGCAGGGCTCAGTGGAATCGTTTTAAGTTATTTCTTTAGTTTATAGAATTCCTTTTTTTTATCATTACATAAATTATGATAGTTTACTTTCACAATTTTGAGAATTATACGACGAAAAATATTTTTTGAGCTCTTGTTTTGGTTTTTTTTTGTTATAATAGTATGTTATTTTTATGAAATATTTTTAAATAAGTCTTTGTTTTGAACATTTGTCAATACACTCATTTTTTTGCTTACTTGTAATATTAACCAATACGCCTAACCGTGCGGCAAAAAACTAAGCATTTTACAGTGTCCTACGTTTGGGCAGCGCCTTAAAATCCTCTCGATATGCCATTTTGAACAGCCTTGTACTGTACTCAGGCAGACTTCTATAAACGTTACTTAGCACGTACTTATGCTAAGCTGTATTCTTGTCACTGTTGCATATTTGTCAAACTAAAAGGGCTAGATAAAAACGGGAACAAGTCTAAACCAAAGCACGAGCCAAGTAACGTTTATAGATCACGTCCTCACTGGACTTCAAAAACCTGTACTTTTACACCAGTTATACATATTAACAAGAGCACCTATCACAACAAAGCAAATCCTGATAATTTATAGGTTACTCGAACATGTCGATAACGTGGCCCTCGACATGGATGATACGAGTACTACTTGATTTATACTCTACCACGATTTATGGGGCGTTGTTTATTTTTTGTACGCCATTTTATTTATCTTGGCCCTTAATCTGCACGGATTTGGGGAGTTTTTTGGCAGATCTTACACGTCTGAGAATTTTTATAATGACTTAATTTTTATGCTTCCAAAAGCTTAACACAATTATATAGCCTGAAATACAGAATTATTACTTTATCAAATAATAAAGAAAGAAAGGAAGAAAAAGTATTTATTGGGACTCGCACAGGATTATCACCAGAGATCGGATATTCGGATTCATATTTACCTAAAATTAATTTTTTGGACCTAAAAGCTAAACCTAAGAACCTAAAAGTATGGAAGCGGCTTCTTAAAATATATTTTTTGTAAAAAAAACCCCGGGATGCTAAGAATACCAGGAAACCATAACTAGTCGGGTGTATAGTATGGACGCCACTTCTAAAAAATATCTATTTAAAAAAAACCCGGTAATCTTGGATTGCATAACTATTCAGATGCATATTTATTTAAAATTAATGTTTAACCCCCGATGCACATATGTTTATGTAGAGTGTAAAAGGAAGGTTGTGTGTGTTATTTAAAGTTAAGACTTTTTCGATACAAAAGCGTATTCCATATTAGCCTACATTTCAACTTTAGTTGAATATACATCCGAATATCCGATCTCTGATTATCACAAACTAAACTAAACACTCATAAAAACAAAAGTAAAATGAAAATAACAACAAAAAGTCCTGTACGAGGCAAAATAACGGTAATAACACTGTACGTAATACTTGAAGACCCTACTGAATGATCCTGCTCATCATCACGACCCTCTTGGGGTACACACGGCTACATATCAAGCTAAATTTCCAGTATACGCTAAATGATAAATGATTTTATTTCTGTAAGTAGGTTTGTACAAATACTTTTACACGTCAATCATATTTTAAAACTAGATGAGGGTGGCGTTTCCTGTCTGACCACTCTGAGAAGAAAGGCCGAAACAAACTCAGAGGTCACAGTTTCTTTTAATGTCCAGACATAATCTTGGTCAGATCATGTCAAGACCATGTAGATTTGAGTCTGAAATGGTCTTTTGAGGAAAAACCACACAGAATGAGTGGACCTGTCCAGTCAGTGCACGCATTTTTCAGTAATCGTGCAGCTCAACTCAAAACTTAATGAGCTCAACGATTCGACGAACAATACCAAAGAAAGGACAGTTGGGTAGGTAGGTCAATAGGTATATAAAAATCCTGAAATAATCTTGGTCAGATCACCTGAGCTGGCCTCTCACTGTACGGAAATCCTATACAATGCGAGATCAGCTTATCCTGGAAATGTATAGCTTGATATGTAGCCGTGTGTACATCTCTATTAACAGTAATTTCAATTGTCACCCGTTTTTAGACTAATCCCAATCCGAAAAAGAAAATCTAACAACCCTTTTCCCCTGAGGTTTTCCCAAAATTAAAGTAAAGTTTTTTTTTAAATACTAACCCCCATGGGAAAAGGCGTGAGTTTATGTATGTTTATGGGTTCCCTATCCATTTGCATAAAATGTTAAGACATAATATACACACTGTCCTCCCATTATCAACACTGTAATTTGAAACATTGTAAAAGCCCCTTATTTTTAAAAGAGTAACCGTGGAGTTTCATGCCGGCTCTTCTCCATAGGAAACAACCAATTGGAACCGTGCTCCTAGCATCTGACGTTTCATAAGTGCCCATGTTGGTTTATGTGAAATAAAATATTTTGATTTGATTTGATACGAGTATAACATTGGCATAACGAAATTCAGCATATTGACCATTACGCATAATATTATTACGCAAAAAAGTTTTGTCATAATTTTTATTGCCATAAATTAACCTAACCTAACCTAGCCATTGCATTATGCCAAACTATGAGTATACCACAGTATCATTATGCTAATAAAAGTTATGCGAAAACGTTATGCCAAACAATATTATGCCTTAAAAATGTATGCCAAGAGGCAGGTTCCCATTAATTAAAAAAAAAAAACATTACTTAAAATTTACTAAAACGCCTTTACTACAGCTTTCGGTATCACCTAGTTCGATGCCCTTCCAAGGTCATTTTACTTTACCAGCTATTAATGAACATTATCCATTATTAAACCCCATAAATAATTAAAGATCACTGATAAAACGTTATAGACACGTTACGATATTGACATTGAGTGGCTATGTCCACACTAATGGTTGCCTAGGGCTGTGTGTATCGACTGACCCTAGGTCACCGACAGGATCGAATAGCCTTGGATTGGACGAAGAGTGTTTCACGCGTTTGCTTGACGTTCTTTAAAAAAAAAATGTTTATTTCAAGTAATATAGGACTCATATACCAACAAACAGATACATAAAAGGATACAGACAGGATTACAAGCACAGACAAAAACGAACACTCACAAAGTAACATGTCTGCTGCAGGGTTGTCGGATATAAGGGCAATCCAGTCTGTTAGCGATCATCGCCAGGACGGGGTTCCGTAAAAATATCGAACCTTTAAAAAAAATCTGTTGTTTTGTTCGTCTGTCACATGGGGTTTTTTGTTAGATTTATGCAACGTAAGAAATTCCAATTTTGGTCTCAATGATACGCACGCAGATCGCCAGTCAAATTATATTAGTAAAATATTTTGTTTTAGATTTATTTTGCGGGTCTATTCGATTTTAGGAAAAATAAAGTTTTAGTTAAAGTATCGTGTTTGGTATCGTATAAAAGAGGTTTCAAAATATATTTAATTAAATGTGGATCCCCATATCACCTAGGTTTCTAAAGCCAACATTTTCATTTTAATAGACTTATTAGATCAAAATTTTACAGGAAAATTATAGCGGTTCACGACACTATAATAATTGCTGAAAAAATACTAATATAGGTGCTTACTTACAAAAGCCTTTTGACCTATATAGTATTAATCTTTATCAAATAAAAATTTAACACAAGGTGTAACAAGATCTTTCACAAAGCCGTCATCTATGCATTACTCTGTACAAAAAAATAATTGCTGGAAATCGACTTTTTTTGGGGTGAAAAATCGCTGTTTACTGTAGGTACTGCGCAACGTAGCGGACGCAAAACATTGTGCTCATGAGTGTATGCAACGGTACAGGGTTCATGGAAGTATTTAAATTTAAGTTATAACATTTATAACTTGTTTTTGTAAAAAAGAAACGTTAAAAAGACTTGGAATTTTGACCTTCAATATCCCCGTAAGCAGAAGGTTCCCAGGTATGGTCCAAAAAAAAACATACTAACGGCAAGAACTCAAGACTTACGGCTTCGTTAAGGATAGTTTTACACCCGTTATAGTGGGGATTTTTTTTTGTCTTGTAGCGGCATTTACAACGCCACATGCGAGCTACGCACACACTGGTGTCACGCAAAATCCTGCATCGCGCAAGCAGAGTTTACCGCGCAACTAGCATAATTTTAAACAACGCCCCGACAAAGACTATAAAACCCTACCCGTACCCGTACCCTAAAAAAACCCTACCCGTAAAAGAAAATAGATGCGTGTTGTGTTTAAAATATGCTGAAAAACGCCTGGTAAGTACCTATATAGAAAAGCTCTCAAGTCCACAATTCTTATGCTACGTTGCGGTAAAACGATTTCACTAGGAATGTGCATTACATAATGATGGTTAGTGATTATTGAATATTATTTGAATTTTATGATTATGAAAGTGGTCTCGCTGCTAAACAGACTCCGTGGCAGCCCTAGCAGCATTCTAAGCGTTATAGCCGGGAAACATGACAGCCCGTTGGTGAGGTCACTTGTCACCTGTACAATGTCTGTGTTATTAGTTAAGAGGCTTACAACAGCTTAAGCGCGGTCACTGTCGGACTGCATAGAAAAGAAAGAGAAGCGCGATGACACAACGCTGGTAATTTATTGCAAAATACGAAGCAATTATCTATTTACAAAAAATCTAGTGATTGGATTAAAAAATTAAAACACTATTACGTTAGTATGTTGCTTGTAGAATAAATCTGACAAAAATCAGAATGTTTTAATGCATAGTAGTATGGTTTTTAATCGTTAAAAGAAATTTTTAGAGGTATCTTCGTGATTTTTTTCTATCATATCAAATTAGTTGTATTATGTTTTCAACACACTATCTAATTAGCAAATATCCTGAAGAATAACATATATTTTTCTCATTTTGTTTAGTGCAGTGGATCATATACTTTTAGGCATTATACAACTTACGTTTAGGTCCTGTAGTCCCCTTAAGTACTAACATTGGTTAAGATTATTTTTGCCCAAGGGATTTTTTTATCTCAATAAATGAATTATGAATTAATTAATTAATTGAATTATATATATCAAAACGTTTTAATCGAACTATTTAATTGGGTTACCACATCTATTATTGTAGGTAGGTACCTAATATAAGGCCTATTATAGTTTACCCCTGGCTGACCTCGAAGACTTAAAGGTTATAAATTATGTTTCTCTTGGAATCAATATTTCTAGATTCTGTTTCAGTGTATTAGTGATGAAAATGAGCTTTCAGATTAGGTTTTTTAGGGTTCCGTAGTCAACAAGGAACTCTTATAGTTTCGCCATGTCCGTCTGTCCGTCTGTCCGCAGCTTAGCTCAGAGACTCTTAATTCTAGATAGCTATTATTTGGCATGGATATACATATTAATCACGCCGACTAAGTGGTAAAATAAAACCAATAAAAAAACATTTTTTTAGGTTACCGCCTTTACACGTAAAGAGGGGATGTTATTTTTTCTCGTCTATCCCATGGTATGGAGTATCGTTGTATAAGCCATTCAAAAATATTATGGGTTTGTGGAAACCATTTTTCGATTCAGGTATTCGTTTGCGTAAAATTAAGCTTTAAATTGCATTTTTTTTTAAAGTCTATTGTCCCCCCCCCCCCCCCTGCCAGATAAATGGTTACTTTTGGGTATTTGAAAAAATTCACGGCAGTAGCATATATAACGAAATTAAAAGGAAACTATCACAGCTAAGTAGGCTTTACAAGTTTGCGAGTAATAGTCGACCAACTTACATTTGCAGTTGGAACGTATGGGAGAACATGTTTTAAACTACAATGTTAAGTTTGTTTTTGGGATAAATTCATCCTAACTACGGAACGAAGGGTTCCGTAGTTAGGTTAGTGTGTGGTCCAACACGGACTTGGCCGGTTTTAATACAAATTATACGGTTATAACCGGGTCAGCCAGCCTACTGAAACAAATGTAACAACTAGACAAAATCAAACTGGTTGCTAATTTAATTGTATAATTTATAATTTTTATGACAATTATTTTTACATTATGTACTTAACAACTTAAACTCACACACTAAATTATTAGTTGTTAAAATTTTGGAAAAATCTTCTACTTTTCAATATTTGTCTATCACATAATTAATTTACCTGTCATTGCATTATATTTAATTCTTTTTACCTATTGTGGTATCGCAATTTTATTCTAGGTGCATCGTCTTCACATATAATTATATAATTAATGTGAACCTACATAATATTGTAAAACATTTTAAAAGAGTAACGGTGGAGTTTCTTGCCCATTCTTCTCCACACGAAACTACCTTTTGGAAGGGGCAACAGAATCAATTCTATTTTTTTGTAAATGTTGACGTTCAAAAGTGCCTTTTATGTGCCTATTTGAAATAAATGATTTGACTTTGACTTTGACTGACCATTCCTGCTGTAGCGTGTTATCAGTTACATTTATCAAAGCGTGTCATAACAATAACAACACCTTTAACAATTTTAACGAGGAAAAGTTGCCTCGTTTTTCTAATGGTTGCTAACGCTACTGCTGAGCATGAGGTCCTCGATTCGATTCCCAGGTCGGGCAAAGTGTTATTGGGCTTTTCTATCTGGACATTTTCAGTAGCAGCCCTGAGTAAGGCCCTGGGCGTCGGGCCGATTCCCGGCCGCTGTAGACGCGGGTTTGTGCACGGCGAGCAATGGGTAGCTCGCCGTCTGGTCAGGACCAGGCCCGGGTCGACGGCGCATTGTGTTCCACGCGCGCCTCAAAGAGATGTCAGCACACATTGACGGGGTCCGTTAGGGCCGATGCCTGCCGGGGTCGTGAGTTTGTCCGAAAGGGTTACCGTGGCCGTGGCACAGAGGCAACTGAAGGAACACGGGTAGGTTTTAGTCAATAAAAGTCTGACACGCTCTGAGCTCCGCCGCGCGCCAGAGAAGTTATTTGAGGATTTCCCACCCACAAAAAAAAAGAATGTCGGCCAAAGTGTTATTGCGTTTTTCCATCAGGAATTTCTCGCTAGACTCGCCCTCAATCACATGGGACTTAAACATAACTGGCGAATTGTGGGTGTACTATAGGTACACCTCTGCCGAACCCTTCGGGGATTACAGGCCATTTACATTATGTTATGTAAGTTCGATTGAAAAGTTTCCTACAGCGGTTTCTTTGTTTTTGATGAAACGAATTCGACTATTTTGGAACTTTACATTCCTTGTCGCCAACCTTTAATTAAAAAAGTACCTACTTAGGTATTTTTTAGTTTTGGTGTATTTTTGTTGCTACAATGCCAATAAACGCATTTTTCTTTCTTTCTTTATTTTCTTTTAAACTTCGTTTTATAATTCCATACAGATTTTACAGTTCCATAATTAATAAAAAAGACTACATACAGCCTACACAACCCTTCCTAACCCTTCGGGGATTAGAAGCGTGATGTAATGTTGTGTAGAGCCTACACCAATGAAGACACTCGGAAAAAGAGTAACGATAGAGTTTCTTGCCCATTCTTCTCCATACGAAACTACCTTTTGGAAGGGGCAACAGAATCAATTCAATTTTTTTGTAAATTTTGGCGTTCAAAAGTGCCTTTTATGTGCCTATTTGAAATAAATGATTTGACTTTGACTTTTGACTTTGAAGGAAGATATTATTATCATGTTACCTACTTAGAAGGCGTAGGGAAAATTGTAGGTACGTAATACCTGCGTACTACAAATTGAAACTTGGCGTTTAAAATAACAGGTACTTTTTCGTTTTTATGTACCTAACCATACATTTTTGTACATAATTTAGTACATAAAGTTTTTATGTACTTAAGGTTTTTTGTAACCATATTTTGATTTAAAAGAGTATCCGTGGAGTTTCTTGCCCGTTCTTCTCCATACGTACCTACTACGCTTTGAAATGGCCAATTATAGCTTCATCTTTCTAACTGACCGACCCCTTGACAATTAAAAAGTGCCTGTAATTAGTTTATTTGAAATAAATGCTTTGAGTTTGAGTTTGCTCGTTGCGTATAACCAGTTTCAAACATTTCACACATTTAATTAATTTCATCTTTTCCATTATCAGTGGTATATTGCATAAACTGGAAAAAGTAACAGTAGTGCCAATTGTTAGCAAATAGGTCTGAAACAATATGAATTCAATCAGAGTTTTTGGGTGTAATTAAAGAGCCTCTATAAGCGACGATGGTAAGCGATGTTCCAGCAGTCTCCGGGCAGTCGGCAGAGCTACCAACCTGCTGAATGGCAAATCGTTTTTTACATGAGCATGAGCTAATATTGTCGTATAGCTTTTGCCTACACGAGAAGAAAAGAAGACCTTGTATTTTATTCTGGGAAACAGGCCGACCAGTTCCGTTAAGGCGAAAGCGCCAGGGTTTCCCGCAAAATTCAAATTTTCTTTCGTTTTTTCCAATTTGCAGGTCAGTATTATTATTCTTAGCTATTAACTTAGAAGATGAATTACAAAACATTCGAAAGTAATTAAATACCGCGTCAAAGTTGCTTCAATACATTTAGTATGTTGATCAAAATATGATTCGCGACCGTAATAAGTATGTGTTTACGGAATTATAATCATTCAAATAATCAATACAACCCTCTAAGTTCATATTGCCCTATAATATAACTATTTTATATTATCATAACATTTGAGGTCAATTCTAATTTAGAGAGTTTTATTGATGATTCTAATGATTATAATTCTGTAAATACATATTATTTCCGGTCCCGAATCATATTTTGTTCAACATACAACCTGACACTGACCTGCAAATTGCAAAAAAATTAAGAAAGTTTGAATTTCGCGGACTACCCTCACGCTTTCCCCTTAAAGGCTCGTACACACTGGCGCGACGCGACGCCCGACGCAAAGGCACCGCCTGTCGCGCGACGAGCGGCGCGTTTGTGTAGCGCTATCGCGTCACCCCTGCCTGTGGGCGCCTTAAGTTACAAGTCACATTAAGTGCAGAAAAAGCTCCAAAATCTATATGAAGTTTTTCATAAACCTTCTTGAAAAGATACGTTACTCCACTTTTACGAAACCCACTGTTAAAAGGTCACATTTTCCTTGCCAGGTAAAATACCGAAGGGTATAATTATTCCCAATAAAGAACTCTATGTATGCGGCTCACGAAAATGTAATATATTAGTTCAGAAAGGTCGCGCTGAATGTATTACTACTAATTAACATTGCTTACGAAGTTATTTCTGGTTTGAAGGCCTTATTTCCGTGATGTATTGATTTAAAGTAAAATGCCCACTCTTCAACAGACTTTGATGCCAAAAGAAAAATGAGTTTTAAGCCAAGTGCATATTAAATCCGCAACGGGCCGCAGCGCAACGCATTTTCATACAAAAAATTGCGGTGCGGCCCGCCTGTAGTGTGTGTTGGTTCTTAGAAAATGTACGAAAGTGATTTAGAAGTATTTTTGCAATGCTTTGCGTTGCGGTGCAGCCCGCCGCAGTCTACACTAGCCCTCAGTGCTGATTTTCCCAACGTCTTATATGTATATTTATTCGAGGAATAATTTTATCCAGTTTTTCATACAAAACCTGACTTTCATAACTATTAACGTCAATTTTATTTCACGGATAAAAGATATCTGAAAAATCTGCATTAAAACGATAGTCTATATTTTAGATTCTAAAAAATAGCCTTTATCATGAGACGAGAAACACGATATAAAAGATACAAAAATTAAATAAATATCATCCAATAATTTACCGTAGAGACCTTATTGGTGATGTTCTTCAGAAAGGTCAGGTGCGTAGTACTCGTAATTGGCATGCGTGTATGACCAGATGTATGAACGTAAGCGAGGCAAAAGGAGTTTATAAGGATCGTAGCAGGTGGCGTTCTGTAGTTTCTGCCTACCCCCATGGGAAGAAGGCGTAAATTTATGTATGTATGTCATAATTTACTTAAAAGAAGAATGCCCATTTTTCACCTGACTATGTATAGTAATGAAATAAATCTTAAAATTCAGCTAATTTAATTGTATATTAATTACGCTTATCACAATCTTTAAAGAAACGCAGGAAAAAAATATTTTTCAATATTTCTTTATGCTTATTCTACGTAAGAGTAAACGTAGACCATGTTTTGAACGCATCTCAACTTCCCTGTTTTTACAACGTTCCATTTTACATACCGCTACTTGACTTTATTCAACTCTGTTTCTGGGTTTTATATATTACTTTACGTTTTATTTAATCAGTAAGTATTTCTATATTAGTCTTTTCCTAATACAGATTAATAAAAAAATAACATAATAATTAAATAAATTAATCACGCAGTATGTAATTGAGTTCGCAAGAGTGAAACGGATTTTTTTAGACATTTGACAGTTCTGCGATTGACAATACAAGAACTTGTTAGACTTTTTAAAGGTATAGAAACTATCTAACTACCTATCGTTTTTTTACTAAAAATGTAGTTAGTAGGTACTTATGTGTGTTGGAGAAACAGCAGTTAATGCTCGACACTCGACACTCAATTTATAGTGACAATCATCGAGTCTAAGCAGGTCACTGCTTAGACTTGATGATTGTCACTATAATATAAGGGAGTTTGTTTCAAGGAATTCTCAAAGTAAAGAAGACTTTACACTATGCATATCTCGCCGTAGGTGGGTATTATGTTCCTTGATGCAAATACATAGCCAGGTAAGTATTCCTATTTGAGATTATACTTCGAGTGTTAATAATTAGGTCTAGCACATTTATTTCTCTTTATTTAGTAAGTAACGGCAAATCCTAACCTAAAAAGTAACATTCATATTTTTTGGACTTCCTAGCGTTTAAACCGTAAAAATGACTATAAGACATTATTTTCTAAACTTACAGGTAGTCTTTCTACTATACTTCATAACTATACATAAACGTTCTTTATCAGGTTTTTAAATATATGGGAAGTGGGCATTGTTCTTTATTCAGCATTTTTTAACACACACCCAATAGGTTCTCGGATTTGTAAGATGGGCGGCCATTTTACTTTTCATAATTTTCACTTTGATCAAATAATAAATATTAATAGGACGAGACGGTTTTTTTGACGTAACACGATGACTTACTTTTTGCAGGCTATTTTTAATGTACGCACGATCACATAATTTCCAGTATAAGCTGACTTCTCATTGTACGAAAACCTATGGAATGGGAGGTCAGCTAAAACTGGAAATGTATAGCTCGATATGTCGCCGAGTGTACCATCGATTTCAATTATGAATAAAGTTTTATATTCGTTGATCCTTGACAGTCGTTACGGGTAGTCAGGAGCCCAAAAGCCTGACAGCAAGACTGACAAAGGTGAAAGGGGTATCTTTCACCTAGTTACTGGGTTTGGAGGTCAAATGGGCTGTCGCTCTATATAAAATACTTGTATTCAGCTGCATGCTAGCTGACCTAAACATATTTGGACAAAGTCTAGGCAGATAGTGATGACGAAGATGATCACACCGATTTTAACAACGCATATCCAATATTGTAAGATAAATACTAGGTTTTTCCGGGGGCTCCGCTCTTGTCCGATGAGGCCCCAGCCCGCGTCACAGCTGAGCCTGTAGCCTTAAATTCCCCCATTTAATAATAAATACTGTAAACTTTCGATCCAGCCTGTCCCAACTTGCTGCCCTCTCTCAGTGACGCCCTAAGCCGAGGTCCGTACCCCACAGGGGGTGCCCTTAGCGTGCGGTCATTTAAATATAACTTTAGTATTAAAGAACAATGGCGAGGAAATTGTTGATAGAATTAGTAAGCGTCTACTTATGTGACCGTGATAAATACCGACGAAATAATTTACTAAGTTTTATCAAATCAAGCTTTTGGCCTATCGAAGTCTGGCAAAAAAATCGTCATTAATGAATACTTAGTTGACTAGTTTCTTAATGATAAAAATAATCATGGATTAGTTTTCTTTTTCTGGCTTGACTCCATGACTTTTGGCTAAGCTGAACTTTTAATGTTGCCATGTAATAAATGGCTCGAGGCTCGCTCCATCGCTCCTGGCTGGAGGCTTTCGAGTAAAATCTTAAGGCACCCACAGGATAGTTCGGTTAAGTAGCCAGGACCTCAGAGGTCACAACTACGAGCAGCCATATAAAAAAAGGGGCTTCGCTTACGTAGAGGTCGAAAAAAATGTATACAACCCTCCATGAAAAAAATTATACCTATATGTACAGTTTACCAAGTTGTATGGTGATCGGTCAAACGGTGGAGTTCATCAATCTCATACAGAGTGGCAGGACATCGACGCGCAACATGTTACCGTGGATTCAGTACATGATTCTGACCCCCCCCCCCCTTTTTTATTTTTTTATTGTGTGGATGTCCTCCACCCTGGGGTGGGTGAAGGGTTCTGTCAGACTCTTACTGACTAAAACCATACGGTGTTCGCGTTTAAACTTTAGTAAGTTATAAAAAAATAAAACCGGCCAAGTGCAAGTCGGACTCGCGCACGAAGGGTTCCGTACCATTAACTATAAAAACGGCAAAAAATTCGCATTTGTTGTATGGGAGCCCCCTTAAATATTTATTTCATTTTGTTTTTAGTATTTGTTGTTATAGCGGCAACAGAAATACATAATTTGTGGAAATTCCAACTGTCTAGCTATCGCGGTTCTTGAGATACAGCCTGGTGACAGACAGACGGACGGACAGACAGCGAAGTCTTAGTAATAGGGTCCCGTTTTTACGCTTTGAGTACGAAACCCTAAAAAATAGCTGTTCCATACATTTCAACCGCACACTTTTCTGTGAAATAGCAGGTTTTTTTTTTGATAACCGACTAAATATTTCTGCGTTAATGGGTCTAAAATCATGTGTTGAATTCATTTTTACAATTTGCGCTTCGATGTCCCTGCTACCACATACCATTATCCATCTTTAAACATACAAAACTTCAAAACCTCTTCAACCCAAATGTATGGGGTAGCATATTTTTCTGATACACGCTGTAGAAGATCAAACTTACATTTAAAATATTCCAAAGCCATATTATTCCACCAGCACACCACATTGGCTCTAATTGGTACAAATTACACCGATATGGTACACCACACGTAAGCCTGCAAGACTACTAATTGCGTTACTTTCAAAGTTCAAATGTTTTGCATAATTTGCTGTCTTGCATGTTGAACTTAAGGGTAGGTCTACATTGTTGCCATTCTGTTAGATACGTTTCGAAAAAATTGCTTTCCCTTATGAATATTCATACAAAAAGGAACCACTAAATAATTTTTAAATAAACATGCCTTACAAAGACACTTTCAAATAGGGATATTAAAAAAAAAAGCAATCATTTTGCTACAACTTTTTCTGGTTCTATTTGACATCATCAGCCTAGCTTTTTCTCAACATGTTGGGGTCGGGTTCCAGTCTAACCGGATGCAGCTGAATACCAGTATTTTACATGGAGCGACTGCCTATCTGACCTCCACAACCCACTTGGGTAACACAATACCCCTGGTAAGACTGGTTGTCAGACTTTTGGGCTTCTGACGACTCGTAACGACTGTCAATGATCCACGAGTGACAGCCGGGACCAACGGCTTAACGAGCTCACCGTGTCACGGAGGGTTATCGATATGTAAAGATGGTCACCCATCCACGGACTAATCACGGCAAGCGTAGCTTAACCTGATCGATCGACCCGTTCAGCTGTTATTAATTAGCCACGAGCCCCCTTTCTGGTTCTTTTACTAAAGGAGATAATATAAAAACTTATACACTGTCATGCCATCGACACGATGAAGAAGCAAACGCAAAGAGATCAATACAATATTCTGTGACTAACTACTTCCTAACTTATATCGTAATGGCTACCCACGAGAGTGAACGGTAAAAATGCATGTATAGTTTTGGCCACTACTAAGGCCTGTGTCCACCAACTTTCAAACGTTGGTTTATGTATAAGTTCTGAGTTGAGCTACACGATTACTGACAAATGCGTGCACTGACTGGACAGGTCCACTCAATCTGTGTGGTTTTTCCTCAAAAGACCATCTCAGACACAAATCTACATGGTCTTCACATGATCTGACCAAGATTATGTCTGGACTTTAAAAGAGACTGTGACCTCTGAGTTTGTTTCGGCCTTTCTTCTCAGAGTAGTCAGATAGGAAACGCCGACCTCATCAAGTTTTTAAAATATGATTGACGTGTAAAAGTGTTTGTTCAAACCTGCTTACAGAAATACAATCATTTATCATTTTATCATTTATCATTTATGTCAAATTTCCTACGCAAATTTTAAATAGAGAAAAAAGAGAGAGAGATAGAGAGGCAAAAGAGTGGAACTCTCTACCTGCGTCTGTGTTTCCGAACGCATATAACCCAAATCTCGTCAAAGTGAGAGTGAACAGGCTTCTTCTGGGTAAGCTCACTCCATCGTCGATTTGTCTCTGTCACCTCTCACCTAAACTAGAGTCAAGAGTAAACCCATATCAAAAAAAAAAAAATATAGAATTGATTAAATATTTAATCAGTAGATTTAAATGTTAGTGAACACAGGGCTTAGTGCATGAACTTCAACAGCTTCAAAATTGGCGTCTACTTAATTCAGCCACAGCATTTACATAACTCAAAGCAATAGGTAATTAACAAGAAATACTACCTACCTACCTACCAAGTAAATGCTTCAAATGAACTGACGTCACCACACAACCCAGTGTAAATCATCCTTTATATGCCCGCCACGTGTGTAAAGAACTGTATTTTGACACATGCTTCCGCCTGAGAATTATGGCCAATTTATTTTAAAAGCACGAACCTTGGGTTATTAAGTAAGTTAGTATTACATAACTTTAGTTTTTAGCTTGAATTATATTTTATGGTAAACGCTCAACTAAAAGAAAATAGTGTTTAAACCGGTTCCTGCGTTTATCTACATGTCAGCATTTCTTGCGTCATTAATTGTTTTAACTTCATCAAAGCTACCTACCTGCTTAGTGACGCTGATACTTACTTAACTCAAAAGACCATTTCAGACACCAATCTTACATGGTCCTCAAATGATCTGACCAAGATTATTTCAGGATTTTTATATACCCATTGACATTGATGAATATTTATAAATATATTGACATGAATATTTACTTTGTAAAATTGTATATTATTTTAATTATTGTGAATGTAAAGACTATGTAGATCATGTTTTTTTTTTACTTTCTTAATTAGTTTTAATCATAGTCTGGCAGTTTGAGTAATTTATGCGGCCTACCCAAATGTCCTTTCTTTGGTATTATTCGTCGAATCGTTGAGCTCCTTAAGTTTTGAGTTGAGCTGCTCGATTACTGACAAATGCGTGCACTGACTGGACAGGTCCACTCATTCTGTGTGGTTTTTTCCTCAAAAGACAATTTCAGATTCAAATCTACATGGTCTTCACATGATCTGACCAAGATTATGTCTGGACTTTAAAAGAGACTGTGACCTCTGAGTTTGTTTCGGCCTTTCTTCTCAGAGTAGTCAGATAGAAAACGCCGACCTCATCTAGTTTTAAAATATGATTGACGTGTAAAAGTGTTTGTTTGTACAAACACTTTTACACGTCAATCATATTTTAAAACTACTTACAGAAATAAAATCATTTGTCATTTATCATTTAATAATACGTTATAGAATCTGACTGAATGTATCCTGATTAAGCTCCACTCAAATCACTGTACTTGATGATATTCTGTTTGCTTTATTTAATACGAGGGGATCATAAATGGTCCATAATAATGACCAGTGTTAACAAATCATATATATATTTAAAAACAAACACTTTTTTGCTGTGGTATCAACCCCACGTAAATTCGTATAACACTACTTGATATGTAAATAATAGTGACAGAACTAATAAGTACCTACATAATTTCTATTATGTAATTTTGATGAATATTATCACGGTTTATGCACCATCTCTTCCTACCAATTTGTACGCCACGATATGCGGCTGAACATGTTAGAACTTGTCTGTATCTTTATTATCTTGCATGCAATGTATCATGTACACCATGTTAAAACAAATAAAATTTTACTTACTTAGGAAATTATCATAAAATCATCAATATACACTAACTGGAAGAAATACGTAGGTATTATTGAAACTAATTGAAAAACTACCAAAGCAAAGTTAATAAAATGTATATGTAACCACCCCTGAGGCATTCCCTATCTATTAAAACAAGAATTTTTGAAATCAATCCACAATTGCCGGTGATATCGCGTAACAAACATACAGAAGAATTGAGAACCTCCTCCTTTTTGAAGTCGGTTAAAAACTACGCAGTAACCACATTATGGGCGAAAAAATGATTGATATATTCAAAAGTACGATTCATTCCCCGTTAAAAAGGCAAAAAATACCAGCTAATTGGCTATGCCTTTCCATCATCCAAATCAGTGGGGAATTAATTTACCCGGAAAAGTTTTCATTGTACAAAATTAATTAAAACTCGTTACGTCACGAATTCCCTCACGATGACGGAGATAGATGGATTGACACAATAGAAACAGGCTTCTAAATAATAATGCCATTAGACTATTTAGACGGTACCACGTAACAGTCATTAGGTTATATGTACCTATGTTATATTTAATTATCATTAAGTATATTCATTATATTAATAAGTGAAGCAAAAACTTTGTACCCCTTTTTACGAAAATTGCGCGGACGGAGGAGTATGAAATTTCGCACACTTATAGTTTATATAGAGAAGGAGTGCATATCTGGATCAATATGATATAATATGATATATATTTGCATTATGCACTCCTTCTCTATATAAACTATAAGTGTGCGAAATGCTTAAAAATACATTAACTCAATAAAAAATCATTACACACACTACCATGTATTTGACACACACGCATATAACGCCATGTAAACAAACGGTTGCTATGGATTCAGATGACCAAAGTAAAGGTTTATAAAAAATAAAGAGTAGAATGAAACCTAATTTGTTTATCCTACAATTTGTCTAATACATATTTGTGCTTCATTTATAATGAATTAAGGTCGAATTTCGACCAATGGGCGACCTCTAGTTATTATTATTATTCAATTTGTATGTTATCATATCACGGAACCATTATCCATCGCGGACAACCCCCGGTTGGAGTAGGACTATTGCAGGATGGGGTGCATGTTGAAGAGCCTCCTCGTGGCGCACCCTGGGCAACGTCAGCTCCAATTGCCCACCTGCTCTTGGTGGTGGACAATTGGGGCTGGCGGCTAATCTTCAACAAACGGGGAAGGGTCATGGTTCCAATCACCTATCATCCTTGATGGTCGGTGAAGGGAACCGGGCTAGGGGCGGGACGGCCAGTCCGTCGTTGGGGTAGGCCTGGTGGCCATCTTACGTCTGCACCCCCTCTGATTGCAGAGGGTTGGTGGTAGGCGTAGAGTGGGAGGGGAAGAGGAAGACAACCTCTTTAAAAAATTACCCCAATCCCAAGGTCGAGCGTGCCGAGGGGATGAATGGCCGGAGGGGATCCGGTCGCTAGCGCTGGGGGGTTAACAGGGGAATACAGGGACCACACCCTTTAAAGGAAAAAAAAACAATAATTATGGACAACAAGACAGACGGTAATAAACTACCCCAGGGCGGTACCGGCTGCTCAGCAGCTGGAGAATCCGCCACGTTCCCTTTGGGAACGTCAAGCCCCACTTCGTATTCTGGGGGGGGCAACGAATGTCTTCCGATTGCCGATGGCAACAAGAGCCGAGGAGGCTCCTGTCCCTCAGGGGACCAAAGCATGTCCGACCAGGACTCACGCGGGGGCTCCAAATTTTGGGGCAAACGTCCGCGCGACTGTGAGTTGCACCTCGCAGTGTCGAGGGGTCTATCCTCAAGTGAGGAAAATCTTCCGGCCGCTAAGATAGCGAAAGCGAGGAGAGGGAGAGGTTGCTTGACATCTCTGGGAGCGCCCACTCCGATGTCGTCGCGCGACTCTCGGGGTCGCTTCAAGCGGCCTGATACGCCGGGAATTGGTGGAGAGAGTGACCCCGGGGTCTCATCCGGGGTCTCAACTGAGGAGCCGGGACGGGCCACCGTCTCACTTGTGAGCACGAAAGCGGAGGCCTACGCCGCGAAGCGTGCACAGAGCAAAGCGGTCGCGGCTGACGAGGTCGCCGAAATGGCCCGTCAGGCCCGGGAACGGCGGTCTGCTCAGGCAGCTAAAGGGGAGAGCTCAACAGCAAAGGCTCTCAGCCGCCAGGTATTGGACGGCGTGGACGTTGTCCTGAAGGTTGCCACCAAGTCCGGTAACCTGAAGGGCTCGTTCACGCGTGCCCTTAAAGAGGCGGCAGAGGGGATCAGGGAGGCGGTTGAGGTCCTCCTTAACCGCACGACCTCGGAGGAGACGGCGAAGTTATGGGAGGAGAACAGCCGTCTCCAATCCGAGCTGGAGGAACTGAAGCGGGAGTTTGCCGCTCAAAAGAATGACGGGCAGCGGCAGGCAGCTGCCGGGGCTACCGGCCTCTCACCCGCCACGCCTTCTTCGGCCCCCGCTCCTGCATCACCGCCTGTATCTGCACTTGCCCTGTCGGACCACGACATTGAGAGGGTGGCAAGGATATGCATGCTGCAGTGTGGGAGCATGGTGAGTGCCCGACTAGAGGTCATGGAATCACGACTCCCCCCAGCCGAAATACTCCGACCCCCGCTTGCGGCGGATAAGCGGAGAACGGAGGAGTCCACCAGGATGAGGAATGTGGAGGGGACCAAAAATTCCGCGAAGAGTGCGTCCGCGCCCCCTTCCCAAGCAAGCGTGCTGCCGGCGACTGCTTCTCCCATCCAAGCAACGGTAGGTAAAGTGGGCCGCCGCAAAGGAAAGACTGGGGTTGCAGATGCACCCCTTACCCAAAAGAGCGCGCTCCCGGCGACCGCACCTCCCACCCAGGAGGCCTGGACGACGGTGGTGAAGAGGGGTCGCAAGAAGAAGAAGGCGGCACAACAGGCAGCCCCCAAGAGACCGGCTCCAGAGGGCACAAGGCCACCCAAGGTCACCCCCCCGCGCTCGGAGGCTGTAGTTATTACGCTGCAACCCGAAGCTGCAAACAGGGGAGTGACTTATAAGTCGGTACTAGCGGAGATGCGGCAGAAGCTGAACTTCGGTGATTTTGGCGCCCCGGCTGGCTTCGTTTTTAGAACGGCAGCCACGGGTGCCAGGGTGCTTGAGGTGTCGGGTGCTACAAGGCAGGAGAGGGCGGACGTTCTGGCCGCCAAGCTCCGGGAAGTCCTCAAGCCAGAGGACGCCCGGGTATCAAGGCCCACTATAACGGCTGAATTGCGCGTTGATGGGCTGGACGACTCGGTGACCCCGGAGGAAGTAGTGGCGGCCATCGCCCGAAACGGCGGCTGTCTGCCTGAGAGTGTGTGGGCGGGCGAAATTCGCAGCAGCGCAACCGGGCTGGGCACGGTTTGGGTGCGGTGCCCGGTAGTGGCTGCGAATAAGGTGGTAGACGGCGGACGGCTGCTGGTGGGTTGGGTGTCTGCCAGGGTCAAACTCCTGCCAAAGCGGGCTGTGCAGTGCTATAGATGCCTGGAAAAGGGACATGTCCGGGCACAATGCACTGCGCAGACTGATCGCAGTGAATTATGCTTTCGCTGCGGTCAACCCGGCCACAAGGCGGCTCAGTGCTCCGCGGCACCAAAATGCAGTCTTTGCGCAGCCGCAGGCAAGCCCGCGGAGCACAGACTTGGTGGAAAAGCATGCAAGGCACCCAAAGCCAAAAAAAAGAGGACTGGGACTGTTGGAGGACCTGCGCCCCTCCCACAGTCTAGCAACCCAACAGTCGACTCCCGGCCTAGGGAAGGAGGAGCCGAGGAAATGGAATGCCAGTGATGGCACAATTCCGTTTCCTCCAGGCTAATATCAATCACGCTGCCAGAGCTCAGGATCTATTGCTCCAGAGCATGGCAGAGTGGTTGATCCACGTGGCTGTGGTCACCGAGCCGTATTATGTCCCCCCCCGTGATAACTGGGCAGGGGACCTGGATGGTTTGGTGGCCATCATTGGCGAGACTCTTATCAGCCCGTCCCGAGGACATGGCTGGGTGGCCGCCTTCGCGGACGGAATTGTCACGATTGGGGCATATTTCTCTCCCAACAAGAGTCTTGCTGACTTCGAGGAGTTCCTTGTCGAGCTAGGTGCCGTCGTGAGCCGGTTCCACCCTCGCCCGGTGCTGTTGCTTGGGGATCTAAACGCCAAGTCTGCGGCGTGGGGATCCCCGATCACCGATCCTAGGGGTGAGGTGTTGGAGGAGTGGGCGGTCGAGACCGGCCTGACCGTCCTGAACCGGGGCTCGGTGTACACGTGCGTGCGGCAGCGGGGCGGGTCCATAGTGGACGTCTCGTTCGCTAGCTCCGCTGTTGTGAGCCGTGTACGTGACTGGCGAGTTGCCGTAGAAGTGGAGACCCTGTCGGACCATCGATATATTCGATTCGACGTCTCCACCCATACTACAGGCAGCGGCCGTCCGTCGGCCCCGCAAATGGATGGTCCTCGCTGGTCGCTTAAGCGAATTGACAGGGAACTTCTCGAGGAGGCTGCAATAATCCAGGCCTGGGTCCGGGAGTCGCAGACGAACGAACTCGTCGACGTCGAAGCGGAGGCGCAGTGGTTCCGCGGGGCAATGACGCAAATCTGCGATGCGTCCATGCCCCGTATCCGCACACAGCCCACAAGGCGCCAGCTGTACTGGTGGTCCGCCGACATCGCACAATTGCGCGTGACGTGCGTGGAGGTTAGGCGCCAGTACACTAGATACCGGAGGAGACGTCGTCGGGTTCCGGAAGAAGAAGCCGCGCTGTATGAGATGTACCGCGCGGCTAAGCAGACTCTGTGGCTGGCCGTCGGCGAGTCGAAAACTCGAGCCAGGGAGGAGATGTTGGCGACCCTAGACGGAGACCCGTGGGGGCGCCCTTATCGTGCGGTCCGAGGTAAACTTCGTGCCTGGGCGCCCCCACTCACTGAGAGCTTGCAGCCTCAGCTGCTGGATGAAGTGGTCGCCACCCTCTTCCCTGCTAGAGAAGAGCATGTACCGCCGCCGATGGTTGTGCCCACAGCTGCAGAGTTGGATGATGAAAGGGTCGTAAGCGTCCCTGAGGTGACACAGCCGGAGATGAGGACGGCCGTAACGCGGCTCCGGGCCAAAACTGTTGCCCCGGGGCCCGATGGAGTTCCTGGTCGAGTGCTCGTCCTCGCTCTGGAAGAGCTAGAGCCCCAGCTCAGAGGACTGTACACAGCTTGCCTTGAGCAGGGCCGGTTCCCTACTCAGTGGAAAACAGGTCGACTGGTCCTGCTCAGGAAGGCGGGGCGCCCAGCGGACTCGCCGTCCGCATACCGGCCCATAGTGCTGCTGGACGAGGTGGGCAAGCTTTTTGAGCGGATAATTACGGCCCGCCTCGTCGGCCACCTGTACAGAGAGGGGCCGGATCTGGACGACAGTCAGTTCGGGTTTCGGCATGGGCGCTCCACTGTGGACGCCATAATGCGGGTTAGAGTCCTGGCGGAGGAAGCGGTGTCCCGGGGTGGGGTGATGCTGGCGGTGTCCTTGGACATCTCCAACGCGTTCAACACCTTGCCCTGGAGCTGTATTCAGGAGGCACTGTGCTACCATAGGGTGCCTCCGTACCTCCGTCACATCGTTGGGGCTTATTTAGCTGAAAGGTGTGTCACCTACAGGGGACGCGACGGCGGGGGCCGGCGCGACATGTCGTGCGGTGTTCCACAGGGTTCGGTCCTGGGCCCGCTCCTGTGGAACATCGGCTACGACTGGGTGCTGAGGGGCGAGCTCCAACCGGGTGTGGACCTGACTTGTTACGCGGATGACACGCTGGTCACGGCTCGGGGGAGCACGCACAGGGCGGCAGCGTTGCTGGCGACGGCTGCGGTCGCGCAGGTAGTGAACCGCATACGGCGCCTGGGCCTGGAGGTGGCCCTCAACAAGTCGGAGGCTGTGGTCTTTCACGGCCCCCGGCGGGCGCCGACGCCGGGATCACACATCGTGGTCGGGGGGGCCCGAATTGCTGTCGAGTCTACCATGAAATACCTTGGACTGGTGCTCGACAGCCGGTGGGACTTCGGCCCCCACTTTCGGCGGCTGGCGCCCAAGTTGATGGGCGCGGCGGTCGCACTCGCAACGCTTCTTCCCAATCTGGGGGGCCCGAGCACCGCCTGTAGGAGATTGTACCTCGGGGTCGTGCGATCCATGGCCCTGTACGGGGCCCCGGTGTGGGCCTCAGACCTGACGGCCGGAAGCATCGCAATGCTGCGAAAACCGCAGAGGGCAATTGCCGTCAGGGCTATCAGGGGGTATCGCACGATCTCCTACGAGGCGGCTTGTGCGCTGGCCGGATCTCCGCCTTGGGACTTAGACGCGAGGGCCCTTGCGTCACTGTACCGGTGGCGCGAGGAGGTGCGGTCGCGGGGCGGTGGACCGATGCAGCGAGAGATCGAACTGCGTCGGTCGCAGCTCCGCGAGGTCCTGGTGACGGAGTGGCGGTACAGGCTTTCACGCCCTACCGCCGGCCTCGTCACTATCGAGGCGGTCCGGCCGGTGCTCAACGAGTGGCTCGGGAGGAGGCACGGCTCCCTGTCGTTTAGGGCGACGCAGGTGCTTTCGGGGCATGGTTGCTTCGGGAAGTACCTGTGTCGCATAAACAGGGAGCCGGACGCTCGGTGTCATCACTGCGTCAACTGTCTGGAGGACACGGCGTGGCATACGCTGGCAGAGTGTACCGCATGGGAGGAGCCGCGCCGTGCCCTCGTGTCAGAAGTCGGAGCCGACTTGTCGCTTCCGGCCGTCGCTTGTTCGATGGTCGGGAGCGCCGAGTCGTGGGATGCGGTGATCTCCTTTTGTGAAACTGTCATTTCACAGAAGGAGGCTGCGGAAAGGTTGAGAGAGGTCGAGGCCACTCTCCCGATCCGCAGCAGACGTGCCGGGCGTCGGCGGAGGGCGGATAGCGCCCTCTTCCGGCCCCCATAAACGGGTTCAGAGGGACGGCGGACCTGGGGACGTCCGCCGCCCCTCATATTACAGGACCCGAGGCGGCGGCGCGTAGTGTTCCACGCGCGCCCCTATTGGACGTCGCGGGGGGAGTTTTACACCTCACTCCCCCCGCGGACTTGAGGAGGCCCGCAGAGGCGGGCCGGCACTAGCCGGGGATTGTGGAAGGCGCACAAGTTCCCATGATCCCCGGTGCAAGTGTGGGAAGGGAACACCGGGGTGGTTTTTAGTCAGTAAGAGTCTGACAGACCCCTCCGCCCCCCCAGGACGGAGGACATCCATGAGGATTTTCCACCCCGGAACAAAAAAAAAAAAAAAAAAAAAAGGACTATTGCAGGATATGGAAACAAATATATTGGATTGTTGGTTTGGGTGGCTAAAGTGAACTGGTTATAGAGGACCATGTGAAGGCTATGGCCCCTGCCTGACTAATGTTTTATATAAAATACACAGATAAAATGGCAGTGGGTGATTTGCACACTCAATAATGGGCCCCCAGAAACTGACAAAGTGACGTAGCGATAAGGGGGCAACATGTCCTGAGGTGCTTGTGGAGTGGAAAGGTATTCCACGGTTATCAGAACAATCCCAGAGCCCGGAAGATGGTCAAAGCACTTACTGGAATACTTCCTTCCTCTGAGCACGTTTGCTCTTGCGAATCTGCACTCAAGCCGGCCAATAAAGGCAAGAAATAGGTGCGAGCTCTATTCAGCGTCAGTGGTCACTCCAGCCGGCCAATAAAGGCAAGCCATAGGTCAGGAACAAGACTACTCCCGGGACATAGGGTCCGTGGGGTCGCTACTGCCCAACAGCTCGCCACATGCTGCCCTGCGGGTTTCTGTATCTCTCTTGGTCTGGCTCCTCACTCTAGACTTGTTCCGGCAAAATAAACTCTACCGGCACAGACTAGAGTTCGGAGCGCGCAAGCCCCACCACGACGCCAACGTTAAGATACGGCAGTGGATTATCTTTTTTAACATCAACAAATTTTATTATTTTTAATACAGAGACAGACTATTATTTTAATTATTATAAACACGAAACACATGAAGCTGTTACTGATTTTCCTATAATATTGGTAATAATTATTATTTTGGTAGGTATAGATTCCGGCCCTGGTTCAGGCCATGGTACGGAGCGAGAGGGAATGGGAAGCCTCCTACTGCGAAGCAATAATGCTCGCGAAGGAGGAGGCGGAGCGCGAAAGGGAGAGGCAATGTCTACGCCCTCGTGCCCCTAGCCGCCGCAGGAGGAGACACCCTGGGCGTCGGGAGTCGATTGCCGACTCCCGGCCACCGTAGGCGCGGGCTTGCGGACGGCGAGCAATGGGCAGCTCGCCCTACGGTAAGGACCAGGCCCGGGTCGACGGCGCGTCGTGTTCCACGCGCGCCTCAAAGAGATGTCAGCACCATTGACGGGGTCCGATAGGGCCGATGCCTGCCGGGGTCGCGGATTATTCGAAAGAGTTACCGTGGCCCTGGCGCACAGGCAACTGAAGGAACACGGGTGGGTTTTAGTCAGTAAGAGTCTGACACGCCCTTCCGCTCCGCCCAGAGGGGGAGAGGTCATTTGATGATTTCCCATCCAAAAAAACAAAAAAAGGTACAGATAAAAAATGTTTATTTGTAAAATTGCCTACACAATTATTAGTAGGATTACTTTGATTTGAAGCTTTCTAATTCTAAGTCTGCTTTTTATCTAATGAGCATGTGTTTAACACTGATCAAAGTTCGAACGTTCGAATAGCTAAACGATTCCGCAAAATTAGTCCCGAAACAGATGTGTTTTAGGACTGCTTTGTGGTAACGAAACACAAATATTGGCGACGCCACGCCATCTCCATGTAGTGCAACAAAATTATGCGTGGCACGGAGTGGCCCAAAATTACATCGTTCACTGAGACTATACCAAACATTTTAGTATTCCCCTTGTATACAGATGCAGCAAAGGATAGTACTGTGTTGATTCAAGGCTCATACACACTGACGTGACGCGACAGCGCGACGCCAAAGCACCGCGTGTCGCGGAACGAGCGGTGCCTTTGTGTCGTGCTGTCGTGTCGCGCCTGTTTGCGGCCGCCTTTAGTCACGTGTCGAGCGCTGCGAGCGCTGCGACTTGCGTCAAGCGACACGCGCGCGCGTCATTTGTTTCTGCCGCTTCGCAAGTCGAGCGATGAACAGTCACACATTAACGGCTGTCCAAATACAGAATGTTTGTTGACACATTAATATAAAAAACTGGTGAAAAATACAGATTTTCATTACAGTCGTAATATTATGACGGAACCGCTTTCCTAGCAAACCAAAGCTCTCTGAACAACTTGTTTATTTGTTTTTCTCCGCAAACGCTGTCACATGTCGCATGTCGCTTGAGCGTGTAATTCGTGGCCACGGGGTTACTATGCGCAATGGAGACTTTGGCACAGTTACTAAGCCACTGTCACAAGAAATTACGATGCTTTTACCAAACAACGTTGCAAATTAATTGTTTCCCGTAATCAAAAGTGCGAAATTTGGCACATTTACTGAGGAGTTTGTGCCAGAATCTTTGGCAAAAAAGGCACAACCTTAGGTGCCAGTTTGGCTCCTAACAGCAATGCATGCGCTGAGCTAAATAACAGGGAGCAAGCCAATTGCGATGCATTTAGACTAATGGTACAATATCTCATTTTTATGAATCTGCTTTTATGTTATTAAATATAAAAGTATGTGCGATGTAGGTACTGTGTACTGATTTTTTAACCGACTTCAAAAAATGGAGGAGGTTCTCAATTCGACTGTATTTTATCTTATTTTTTTATTTTTGTTAGCTCAGAACTTTTTTCTGGGTGAACCGTTTTGGATGATTCTTTTTTTATTTGAAAGCTGGTGCTTCACATGTAGTCCCATGTAAATTTGATCAAGTACTGACCAGAAGTTTTTGAGTTATCCCTAATAATGCGTATTTTTTCCACTTGGTTTATATTGATGGTGTTATAATAACTTTCTGTCACGATTATTTACATATCAAGTAGTGGTATACGAATGTATGTGGGGTAGGTACCACAACTAAAAAGTGAAAAATAAAAACTTATTTTTCGTTTTTTTTCTTATTTGTCTTATACGGTAATTCATACCAATCACGACAAAATCTGCTTCCAATAAGCCATTTAAAAGCTCCCGCAGACCGGCCCGACGCGACAGCGCGACGCGACAGCGCGACTCGCCAGTCTGCACGAGCCTTAACTCATTTTTTTCCTCAAAATCAAAATACAGGATGCCATATTTGAGACAAGTGAATAAAAATACAATTTGAACACATTTATCCTAGAAAATGGAAAGCGGCTGAAACCACTGGCTGGTACGGCTTTCGAATTTTCAGAATTTTGGTAATATTACTTAATTTGAATTTTTGAATCATTTCAGTTTCAGTTTTATTTCCAAGCAGTTAAGGTTGATTTTGATTTAATTACAAATAGGGACATAGAAAGTTTGCGTGAAAACGCGTGACTAAGTTGTTATTGATTTTTAATTAAGTCCTACATTTCATGAGGCTGGCATTTATCGACTATTTCATTATGTAGGTACCGTACAGTATCGAACGTTTCGAAGAAACAGTTATTTGGTACAAAATATTTATATAAAACGACTCCGTGAATTGTTCGGTAGCAGCCCGGAGTCTGGATTTGTGCCCGGTTGATGGCAATAGGCTCGCCCCCTATTACATGGAACTTAAACATAACTGGAGAAATGTGGGTGTACTATAAGCACACCTCTGACAAACTCTTCGGGGACATACAGGCATGATATTGTATTTCCATGAATTCAACTCGATTTTTTCTTCCAAACTTGCAATAATGTGTGAGATCCTTACAAGTAGGTAGACTTTGACGATGCTGCTTGGACTGCAGCCGACAGCTTGGGTAGGGAGTGCCTATTTCAAGATTTTTCTACCCTCTAATCCAATATTTTACTGAAAATATTTATTAACAGATTGAGGGTAGTAGCGGCTCAGTGGTAACGGTCGCGACTTACGAGTTGTAGGTCATAGGTTTGAACCCAGACAGACGCTTTATTTTATAGAAGTATGAGGAACAGGGTGTAAAGTTCACACATACCTCCATAGAAAAGGGAGGATCCTCCGACCAGACGGGTGTTATGTCTGGTGGGCAACTGCCCGACGATTGATGTCGGGACGCTGTATATATTCTAGTTGCGCGGTAAACTCTGCTTGCGCGATGCAAGATTTAGCGTGTCGTCAGTGTGACGCATAGGTCGCATGTGGTATTGTAGATGCCGCTACGACTTTGTGTAAATTAAAAATTATTTTATCACTCCTGCTCTCAAAACGGTAAAGGAAAACATCGTGCGGAAACCGGCATGTCGTAGAACCAAAAATTCGAAGACATGTGACGTCTACCAACCCGCACTGGGCTCGCGTGGTGGATTATGGCCCACTCCCTCTCACCGAGAGGAGGCCTGTGTCCCAGCAATGGGAACATTATAGGCTGATTATGTATTGATTCAACAATTAGACTAGAATCAGCTGCTTTGCTGGTCTATTGGTTGCAAGTCCTACTGCTGAGCATGAGGTCCTGGGTTCGATTCCCAAGTCAGGCAAATTGTTATTGGATTTTTCTATCTGGAATTTCTCAGTAGCAGCCCGGAGTCTGGATTTGTGCCCGGTTGATGGCAATAGGCTCGTCCTCTATTACAGGGACTTAAACATAACTGGCGAAATGTGGGTGTACTATGGTACACCTCTGCCCAACCCTACGCGGAAACAAGGCGTGATGTTATGTTATGTTAACTAATTAGACTGCCTTTTGCGTTAGTGTGTAGCTACTACTGTAGCTTCGTATCGTCCATACATTTTCAATCACACAACCCGGTCCACCATTTACTTAGTTACACAGCAGAGTAAATAGCACAAGAGTAAATACGCTTCCAATTAATATATATCCCTCTGGTATCTTGGCAGTATTAATCCAGTTAATGCCACACAATCTGAAGCTTGAACTATATAAGCTTTTGCTTTATAAACAGTCGTTTAATCTTTGTTTAGATAATTAAGTCGGGCTGCATTAATAATAATAACAATAGTCCTGCAGTCCGAATTTCGGTCATGGCGGCAAATCTCAGCGGAAAATAGCCATCGACGCGGGAAATATTATAGTGCACAAGTGTGTGCGCAGACACATGTGCATTCTCTCTTCCCTCACTCTCAAAGTCCGATGGGATGGCAATTTGACACGACCGGAGAGAGGTCAGGCACAGGACCAACGGCTTAACGTGCTTTTCGAGGCACGGGGGTATCACACTGCCGACTTCCAAACTCCGGGCTGTTAGTGAGAAATCGCTAATAGAAAAACCCAATAACACTTTGACCGACCTGGGAATCGAACCTAGGACCCCACGCTGAGCAGTTGCGCTTGCTACCACGAGACCAACGGGGTAGTTCACGGGCTGCAATATCTAGGGTGTGAACTGCAGTTAGATAAGGTAACTAGTGTCAGGTCAGGCTCAGTTGAAAACCAGCGTCAGGCACTAATTGTCTGACATTTTAACTGAACTGGATCTATTTGGTGCAGCCGCGAGGCACACTTTCCTGCTAATTTCTCACAATGCAATTTACACTTTTTATTTGTTTTATTTTTCTTTTTTACTTGTTTTTGTTTTGTGATTGTTAATAATTCAGGTACAAGATACCGGCACAGGTATGAACCCTACTTCCGATTATTTAACTTTTTCGGACGGGCAAAAACACATCGGGACCCGAGTAAGAACAACTGTCAAATTGTTCTGTCATTAATTTTTAGTTCGGGCCCGGACTAATGTTATATCCGAAAGTGATACGGAGTAGGAAACATCCGTAACTTTAGCCGAAATTACAGATTCAGTGCTCAGAGAGTAGACCCCCTGACTGGGTCCATAATTGAAGCTAACGATTGTGAAATTCTTTAAACAATAGAGTATTGAATAGGTAAGCAATATCCTTTTGCACAAAATCTTAGTCTAATTTAATATTAAAGGATTTTTATTTATATGTTTGAAAAAGGTTCCGATAACAATAGTTATTTCTCGTTATGATACGTTTTATGTTAAAACACGCGGACAAAGTTGTGGGCGGAAGCCAGAAGAAAATAAGACTAGACTTGTGGTCTACTTCTGACAAACTACTATCTATTCAGTTTTCGTAACACTCGTCGTGACTCTAGTTTATATGTTAATAAAGCCTGTGACAGCCTAATTGTGATTCGGAAAGTAACTACTAATTAAAAGTTTTAGTTCCAGTCACAATGTGCACCGCTAATAACTTTGAGAGCTCGCTACTTTGCTGAACTGAGTCTGTAGAGGAAAGGTAGTTCTTCTCATTTATAATTCTGTCAACGTTCTGAGATATACCTACCTATCTCAGGTATGATTTTTATAATTTGCAGTATGTTATCTGACTTTAAATCTGTGCTAAATAAATATATTATTTCTGTCTTTCTTAGGTAACCCCAATTGCGTAAGAAATTGGTTATAAATGGCAAACGTTTTCAATTTCATAATCATTATTCAACAATATACCTACTACACATTTTGACAATAACAATATACATATATTATATCTGTCAGAAATACGTTAAATCAATCGTTTGACTTTCAATAATCGGGACGCCAGCGCCACCAGGCGGCGCTTGACAGAGTCTACAACATAACGCTCGAACAGAGTTAAAGCAGAGTTGGTCGGTGGCGGTCAAGCAGTGAACACGTTTAGAAACGGTCGCGGGTTCTGTATCGTGTACCTATAGTGTGTGATTAATTTGTTTGTAAATTATAATTTGATTTGAACTGCAAATGGTTTTTCTATTGCGAAATAAAACAAACACTAACAAAAACTAAACAAAAACTTAAACGAGTTTGAAACAGACGATGAAAGAAAAATTAGAGTAGATACTCGCAGAAAAGATCTTGCTACGATTCTACAGGCAAAGCTTAATGTTGTCAAACACTCGTCACACGTGCAGTCTGTCAATCTGTTTAACAAATTACCCGCAGAATTAAAGAATATTCAGAATGTGAACATGTTTAAAAATAAACTCAGGGCTTTGTTAATCAACAAAGCCTATTACAGCATTGACGAATATTATAATGACAAAAATCTTAAAACTAGTATTTTATTAAACTTAAATTAAATATGTGTACTCTTTGACTTTATAAATGTTGTTTTTTTTTTAATTCTTTATATTTTGACATTAAATGTATTTTGTAGAATTTTGCTAGGGACTTTGTATACACAAGAATATTAATGTTTGTAAAATTAGTATTTTGTATTTGGATAGACGTTCTAACTTTGATGAACGGTGAGGAACGAGGTTACATATTATATTATAATTCGTTATGTTGCTTCTTTTGTGTACCTACTGTGTAAATATTTCGACACAAATGTTATTTTGTTATGAAATAAATAACTTGAACTTGACCTTAAATAACCAACACTTCCCACATTACGCCCACAGTAGTTAAAATATGGCCGATGATAACGGGAGAGACGTACCTTCTCCATCATATCTATTATTTTATTTAATACTACCAGCAAAAGCAAAAAAAAACAAAAAAATATAACATCCAAATCCGTTCAGCCATTAAGGCGTGAAAAGATAGTGAACTGACAGACCGACAGAGTTACTTTCGCATTTATAATAATAATAAGTGAGGCAAAAGTAATCACCCTATTGGAATGCGCTATAACTTTTGCAAATGGCGGCAAATGACAATTCTGTTTTGACATTTGTGAAGTAAACAGTTGCAGAATACACGTCAATAAGCCATGGAACGCGGAATAATTGTAATAATAATAAGCATTTCTGCATCGTCCAATCTCTCACTTTGATGATTTGCACTGGCCGGCCAGATCACCCGATTTGACCGATCCAGACTTTTTATTGTGGGGTTACTTGAAGTCTTGGGTTTATGTAAACAAGCCTTAGACTCTTGAAGCTCTTAAAGCGAATATCCGACAGAAATGCGAGAACCTATCGCCGGAAGTTATGACACAAGTGAAGGAAAATGCAATAAAACGAGCCCGTATGGTTATCAATTTTGACGGCGGCCACTTGACCAAAATCATTTTCTCGACTTGATGGTAATAATTTTAATTCATTAAATAAACATAATCCACAGGAAAACTAAAATTTTTCGTTGTCAAAAAAAACACATAACATAACATCACGCCTATATTCCCCGAAGGGTTAGGCAGAGGTGTACCTATAGTACACCCACATTTCGCCAGTTATGTTTAAGTCCCATGTAATAGGAGGCGAGCCTATTGCCATCAACCGGGCACAAATCCAGACTGCGGGCTGCTACTGAGAAATTCCAGATAGAAAAACCCAATAACACTTTGCCCGATCCGGGAATCGAACCCAGGACCTCATGCTCAGCAGTAGCGCTTGCGACCACTAGACCAACAAGACAGTAAAAAAAAAATTGCAGTAAAATAATACAGTAAAAAGACATCGGCTGATTACTTTTGCCCTACCTTGTACAATGGATTATGGATACTATGGACAGGGCAAACACAGCTTCAATTACAAGATGAATTACAGGCATTTATTACAATTATCTACCATGATTTTGATTAAGGGACTTCAGGCGATCAGGTTAAGCTATGACCCTCCGTGCCTCGGAAAGCACGTTAAGCTGTTGGTCCTGGCTGTCATTCGTGGATTTTTGTTAGTCGTTACTGGTCGTTAGAAGCCCGAAAATCTGACAACCAGTCTTACCAAGGGGTATCGTATTAGGCAGTAACTGGGTTATGGAGGTCAGATAAACAGTCGCTCCATATAAAGTACTAGTACTCAGCTGCTGGTTAGACTGGAAGCTGGCTCCAACATAGTTGGGAAAAGCCTAGGCAGACGATATTATCTACCATGATTTATGCAATGCGTCAAATAAAGCCATAATAATTGGTGATAGCAGTTTGTTATTAATGGCAGACAGAAGGATGCTTTTGAAAATCCATTCTTAGGTGCACGCGCGCCTCAAAGAGATGTCAGCACACACTGACGGGGTCCGCCAGGGCCAATGCCTGCCAGGGTCGCGGGTTGGTCCGTAAAGGTTACCGTGGCCCTGGCACACAGGCTACTGAAGGAACACGGGTGGGTTTTAGTCAGTAAAAGTTTTACACGCCCGCCCGCTCCGCTCAGAGCGGGAGAAGATATTTGATGTTTTCCCACACAAAAAAAAAAACACGTAGAAATCACACGGAAAACTTTGACGTATCATAAGACCACGCTTATATTCCGCAAAGGGGCAAGCAGCGAGGGTGTGTCGTACACACGTTTCATCACTTATTTTTAGGTTCATAGAGGATTTAATAAAAGGTACAAATCTTATAAAATCTCGTACTTCCAGCTGATGATATTTATTTTTATCTTATTTTCTGCAAAGAATAGAAGCTATTTTCAGTCACTTCATTATTTCACATCCCCCGAGAGTTAATTGAGCGCAACGGTCTGTGTAATGTAATTAGCTGGTACGCTGTATATACAGGGTTATTGGTTATATGTCGGCAATGCGTTAAGGGGATGTCGGTGAGGTCATTTGCAACCGAATGACCCCTCGATGACCTCTATGCAAATGTCAACCATTTTCGAGTTATTTTATATTTTCTTGAAGATATCTGGTATCTTATTGTATCTCGTTGGATAGCTGAGAAGTTGTACATGTTTTTGGAATGTTCTGCCGATAAAGTACTTTCCTGTTTTTTGCAGAAATCGACTATTTTAGTCAAAATAACTTGCCAAAATAATGGAACATTGTAACGATTTGTAAAACTTATTAAAGATAAATGTCATTTTATGGTTGATTGTTATATATTGAAGTAAAATCAGCTAATAGTAATTTAAAAAAAACATGCATTGTTTTTTTAAACAATTTTTCCAAGTTGTGCGTGCGGGTACCGCTAAAAAAATATAAAATGTCAAATTATTCGAAAAAACTCGACATTTGCATAGTGGTCATCGAGGGGTCATTTTGTTGCAAATGACCTCTCCTACATTCCCTTAATGGATTGCCGACATAAAACCAATAACCCTGTATACTGATAATATTATATATTTCCATAATACTTTACAGAAAACCATTGGTCAAGGTGTATAAGTCAATATACTAATAATATCACATATTTTCTACAGCATTTTATGCGAAAAGCAGTGGGCAAGGTCAATATAAGGTCAATAAAATTCTGAATTCGCAAATCCACTTTGAGCAAGCGTTGTAATCAATGCGCAATTGCTCATGCTTTCTGTTTATGAGAAGAGGCTTTTGCCCTACAGTAGGACAATAATAGGCTGGTTTTATTTAAAGTCATAAATCTTTCTATTTCTGACTGTTTGTTTCACAGGAGACACGTGACTCAGAAACTTGGCTTAGTATTTTAGTGTATGAATGTGCAGATGTAGAATTCATGTCTGCTGTTTCACACCTACATTAAAAAATGCCCTTTTGTGTGTGGGTGTATAATTTACACCCACAACCACAAGTAGAATTAGATCGATAAACTACTGCGCCAAAATAATGAAACGTTTGATTATTTGGGTACACTTTTCAAAATTTCTAATAACTAAGCTCAAAGATAATTCAAATAACTGCGACATAAGACATCCCAAGACTACTTAAAGTATAATAAACAAATCGTATATTTATACAAATTCTGTGAATAAACAAACACAATTTGGATATAAAACTATAATTTTATTGTTAATACTATTAAATTAACGTGTAAAAGTGTTTGTACAAACCTACTTACAGAAATAAAATCATTTATTATTTATCAAATACACGGCTTATTGGTTGATTCGCACGAATTTTCTCGTCCGAAACGGGCAAATGAACACTTTTAAATAATAAATTATTATGGATACAACTATATTTCAAAGTAATAGTTCATGTATCGCTAAGTGGACGCCCGTATCGTTAAAATAATCGCTACAAATAAATGTAATTGGTCTATTATACTGGTCAAATAATTACCGTGTATGTGTATCTGAATAACCCCGGTAGGTACAGTACGATTCAAACGTAATGGCGGCTGTGAAGTGCGCCATTAGCTGCGCAGTACCTCACCCCTCACCCCCGCTGACACGTGAATTGGTTACTGCGCAGCGACTCGCCTCATGTTCCGAGCCGCCATTAAGTTTGAATCGTACTATAGGTACTTTGTGGATTTTGTATATTCATAGGTCGGGGCCTCGCTTTTGGGTTTCTTTATATTCATACATAACATCACGCCCGTGATCCCCGAAGGGTTGGGTAGAGGTGTACAATTGTACACTCACACTTTGCCAATTATGTTAAAGTCCTAGCCTATAGCCATCAACCGTGCACATATCCAGACTCGGGGCTGCTACTGAGAAATTCCAGATGGAAAAACCTAATATCGCTTTGCCCGACCCGGGAATAGAAACCAGGCCCGCTCAGCGGTAGAACGTCCGACCACTGGACCAACCAGGGTGTGTTCAGCTGCCTACTTATAAACTTATAGTTCTACATGCATTGTTAGTTTTGGTTTGAGGGGTACTGCTACCCCTCAAAATTAGCGTTCCTCTTCTAGATTGCTAAAAACCGTACTTACAAAACGTCTGCTAAGCTTTACTACTACGATAATTATATTCTTGTTTCTAGGAACATTTGCCTTCCGGGCGTGATCTGCACTGGCCTATATGGAAAGCTCTCAATCGATTGCGTACCCAGGTAGGCCGCTGCAAACACAATTTGATGGAGTGGGGGATTACTGACCCATCCAACACCCAGTGCGAGTGCAATGCTTCGGATCAGACCATGCCCCACTTGCTGGAGTGTCATAAGTGCCCGTTCAACTGATGCCGCAATCAACGTAGTCACCTACCGGGGTCAAACAATATAAAAACAACGAGGAAGGGTACCATCAACACGAAAAGAAGAAGATATTCTTTTTTTAACCATGCGTGCAATCGATACGACCACATTCAGAAGGGCATAGTTCAAGCTCATAAAGACTATGCTGAACCGGGTGTAGAGGCGCAACGCACTAGGAGAATCCTTTGTCTAGGCCTCGAAAGGCTCAGTTGGTTGAAGGACAATGCTTTCAACTAACAAATTCGATTTTAATTGAGAAAACGTTCTTCAATACACATATTTAGTTAGGTAACAAAACAGTCGCAGGAGTGGTAACCCAGTGGTAACGGCCGCGACTTAAGAGGCCGTGGGTTCGAACCCAAGCAGGCACTTAACTTTGTGTGTAAATTATTTCATCATCACTGCTCTCAAAACGGTGAAGGAAAACATCGTGAGGAAACCGGCATGTCCTGGAACCAAAAAATTCGAAGACACGTGACATCCACCAACCCGCACTGGGCCCGCGTGGTGGATAATAGTCCACTCCCTCTCACAGAAAGAGGAGGCCTGTGTTCCAGCAGTGGGAACATTATAGGCTGATTATGGGATGACGAACAAAACAGTATTGTCTTGCACAGGTTTTTCAGTGTATTTTGACAATTAATACTACCTACTGTTTTGTTGGGAGTTTTTTCGCCATTAGATACTATTTTCATACAACGATAGTCTGTCAGTCGGAAAGTCTTGACTAAGTCTGAGCCTTGGTTATAACACTTGTTTACATTCCTATGTCTCAAACAAATGAAGCCGTCAAAACACAGACAGATGATCAAACATACTGCCTTACAAAATAATTTAGTAGGTAACTACTCCACCGTATTATGTACCTACTAGATTAATAACACTTTGGAGGTGACGTCAGAGATCGATGGTCGGCCATATTTTATTTAGGAAGCATGTGTTATAGCCGTATCTATGGTGACGGATGAGGTATAGAGAAATGAAGGACATTATGATATTGTTCTGTGAAAACTGTATTAATGTAAGGTGAAAAATTCCTGTATAAGGATTTCTCTCATAGGAACGAACTGCGTATAGGCGCTTTCAAACCGTTAGGGCAACCTTAAGTTCTTGTATTTTTCAGTGAAAATCTATTGAATTTAAAGATGACAGCTAATTATGGTCTACAACCGCGGGTAGTGTTTAATTTTCTTTAAGGACGATACTCGTCCATTCGTAGCGCGTGCTTTTTTACGCAACGAAGCTGTCAATTTTTAACCAACTGCAAAAAAAGGAGGAGGTTCTCAATTCGACTGTTTTTTTTTTGTGTGTTACCTCAGAACTTTTTTCTAGGTGAACCGATTTGGATGATAATTTTTTTATTTGAAAGCTGGTACTTTTCATGTGGTCCCATTTAAATTTTATCAATATCTGACTAGCAGTTTTTGAGTTATCCTTAATAATGCGTATTTTTTCCACTTTGTATATATTGATGACGTTTTAATAACTTCCTGTCACTGCTAATTACATATCAAGTAGTGGTATACGAATTTGTGAGGGGTAGGTACCACAACTAAAACGTGAAGTTACTTTATTTAAAAAAAAAAAAAAAAAAACAACCTTCATCCAAAAAAAAATATTTTTGTATTAAGAACTTTACTTTTCCAACGTTAACATTCTAAATTAAAAACTGGCATTTTGTAATAATACGATATGATGATATGATATGAATCATTTATTTTGTTTGTATGTGAAGTTTCGCTAGTTAATTTTATTTGATCCTGTATAATCTATTTAAAGGGCGATATAGACCCTCAAAACAATATGATGATAATTAATTAAGATTGTTTTGTTTTTCTTTGTTTCTGTAAACTCTTATTTTGGTTTTAACAAAATATTTGGTCCTCGAAAGATCTATACGGAGATTGTCAATGTCCCGTCCCAGACCAGAAAATTCATTGTCTTAATAGGAAGTGACCTACTATGATAACAATATTATCATGTATCTATACACACTGTGTGTTACCCATCAAGTAAGTACAAGGCCGACACACGTCCCGGGGGCTCCGGCTATCAATTTGGGGTCTACCCTTTATAGCAGAACTTTTTATGTCATAATATTATTTTGCATAACAGCGCATAGCATAAACTTCATTTCGCAGAAAATCGTTTGGCATACACTCATTTATAATACATTAAAAACGCATAATTTTGTAAGTCAGAATCATCTTTAGGCATAAATTTCATATCCATAATAATTAAAAATAGAACCATCATATTGCAGAAAGTTCACTGTCAGAATCGTCTTTTGGCATAAATTTCATATCCATAATAATTAAAAAGTAGAACTATCATATCTCAGAAAGTTTACAGTTAGAATCATCTTTTGGCATACTTATAATAATTGAAAGACTCATCTATCACAACACGGAAAATTCATAGTTAGAATAATTTTGTATGAAGCATGAGAGTAGCATGCAAACATGCAAACAAGCTTACACCATGCATGCATCAAGCATGTAGCATCCAAATATGCAAAAAAGCACACACCATGCATGTATGCATCAAGCATGTAGAAAGCAAACATGCAAAAAAGCACACACCATGCATGCAGCATGCAAGCAAGCATGCAGCATGCAAGCATGCATGCAACATGCAGCAGGCATGGTTTCTGTCACTGCTCCGGCACTGCGGGGCTCCGGCGGTCCCACGCAAGCTTCTCGTCGCAGATGGTTGTAACGCTCACCACAGCAGCTTCGGCTTGCTGGCCGGCTTTGCCGGCCAGCCTCAGCCGCGGCGGCGAGCGTTAAAACCACCTGCTCCTCAGCTCGCGGGCCGCCTCGCCCCTCCGCGCCTACGCGGGCTTAAATTACACTCTAGGGGTAGGGCAGACAAGACTACGTGCAGTCGGTTTTGCAGCGATTCGGTTCTGTCACTTCACTAACTTTTGTAGTACAACATATTGACTTTTTAAGACAATATTTTAATTTTAATTTAAGGTTAAGAATATGATTACATTTTATAGAAATGACAATAATTATGCCTAATAAAAAATTTCCAAATGATATTCTGCCATCTTCTTAATATGCCAAGTGAAATTATTCCAAATAATCGTCGCTCTAAATAAACTTTATGTGAAACGAAATTATGTGAAATTAAGCTTTGCCAAAAGTAATTATGCCAAATAAAATTCTGCCATCTTAAAAGTATGCCTTTGTAAATTCGGACATATAAACATTCGGCCAAACAATAATTATATTAAATGATTTTTATGCCATATATATATTCGTTTAAAGAAGATTATGCCAAGTGGGTTATGCCAAATAAATTTCGGAGCATCAAAATTCTGCCAGATAGAGGGAACCCATCAATTTGTTTACTAGAGCCTCTAATAAAGTGGGTGGACGTTACATGGTAAGTTACATTACTGAGTAAATACACTGTCCTGGCAAAAAAACCCTTGCTATAATTGCATTTTTTCTAAAACTAAACAAGTCAGAGCTTTAAAATAAAAAAACGTTTTATAGCAAATTTCATCAACTTTATTTGAAATTATAGTTTATAATAAATTAGTAACGTTTTTAGCTTAAAAACAAAAAAATAAAAATTATATTACTGGCAAAAAACTCAAACAACATTTATAAGTATGTTTTCGCTTTATTCACATTTTAATAACTGCTATTGATTCCTCGTGCTCTGATTAAAATTTAATTTATTTTAAAAAAGTCAGCCATTCCTTAAAAGAAGGTTGTCATATATAAAGATTTTTATATAAAAAAATTAATTATTTTTGTAATCCTTTTTATTTCGAAAATATATCTTGTGTAGTTTAAAAAATATTCAATTTTAAAAGTGTGATACTTAGTTTTGAAGGCCAGTGTATATACAATATGCGATAGTTTGATTATGGTTATTAGCCACCAATCAAAAATTCAAGTTTCTAGAGAAAGATCTTTCTTCATAAATTCTATTATTGATTGGTTAATTTTGTTTCATAAAATATCAACTCAAACTCAAAGCATTTATTTCAATTAAACCATTTACAGGCACTTTTGAATTGTCAAAGAGTCGGTCAGTTAGTCAGAAAGTTGAACCTAGTTGACCATTCCAAAACGTAGATCTCTATAGAGAAGAACGGGCAAGAAACTCCAAGGACACTCTTTTTAAATCAGATATTAGAAAATCCTGGGTACATTATTCTTGTTGCTTCTATATGCGAGAACAATGAAAAAAATATATATTAAGAAACAATTCAAAATATAAGATTAATAATAAAAATAAGCCGTGGCAGTTAAGAGATGACCAGCCTCAACTGACGGCACCCGTTCACGAACATGGCGCGTGGATCAGAACCATCCAGCACAACCGTTTTGTAGGGAACCGAATGATCCAACACACGCGCCACCAATAGTGAGACATTTAAGTGAGCATGAGCAACTACAATTATTGACTACTGAGCGACTACTGAGATGACAGCTGGCCTATGTTTGAAAGAAAAAAACAGGACCCCAAAATATTTGAGAATTATTAAGTAAACTACAGTAAACTTCCTCTAGTACTTTTATTATCGCCATTAGAAGAAAAGAAAAAAAAAATGTTTGTTCACCATCTTGTCTGTCATGTGTGTCATGTCAACAGTGATCGGATATTCGGATGCATATTCACCTAAATTTAAGATGTTGGCTAATATGGAATGCGCTTTTGTATCGATAAAATCTTAATTTTAACTAACACACCCCACACCTCCTCTTACACTCTACACACCCATATTTGCGTCGGGGGTTGAACATTAATTTTAAATAAATATGCATCTGAATAGTTATGCAATCCAAGAATTGCGGGGTTTTTTTTAAAATAAATAGTTTTTTAGAAGTAGCTTCCATACTATACACCCGACTAGTTATGCATTCCTGGTGTTTCTGGCATCCCGGGATTTTTATTACAAAAAAAAAAATATGAAGCCACTTCCATACTTTCATAACAAAAATGAACTTTAGTTACATACGCATCCGAATTTCCGATCTCTGGTTATAAAATAGTATAATTATTTAGATTCATCTGTTTGGACAAACATCTAAAGAAAGTAACTAAGTAATTAAAAGGGCTAAATATTTTTTTTTTACTAAGTATGTGAAAGGACGACACGAGAAGTAGGTAAATACTTACCTACTTTTTTCACGAATTCACGATTGGGTGGTACATTTACGATTGGAAAACAAAAACCACTAATCGGTATTTAACGAGATTTCCTCCGAATCCGGACGTCAAATAAAGACATGAATTTTTATTGATAAATGGATATCCGTACTTGGCAAAGTGTAGTTAAATGTTAGACGCTTCTATATAATTATTTAATTTTAATAAATTGTAAGAGCAGAGGGTTTTGCCCAACAGTCGAACAATAGTATGCTGGTACTATTCATATCTATTTATATATAAATGAATCCCTATTTCCCTTGATCACGCCATCACTTGAGAACGACTTTTCCGATTTCATCAAACTTTTTTAAAGTTTTCTAATACTTTGTAGAAGGTCCTTACGGAAAACAAATGAAGAAAAGCGACGGGTTGGGTCGGCGACACAAGAAATTTCACGCGGACGATGTCGCGGGCAGAAGCTAGTATATTATAAAAAGGGAGGTACCTAACCTGGTACTTGACCTTGTAAAAGCCGCAGGTATCCACTGGATGTGGGAAGCACAGAACTGGTCGAAGTGGCGATGCTAAGGAGAGCCTATGTCCAGCAGTGGACGTCTTTCAGCTGAAATCATAATGATGATGAGGTACCTAAGTAAATGACGAATTCATTATTTATGAAAATTTATAAACCATTTATACTAATATTATTAATTCGAAAGTAACTCTGTCTGTCTGCTTCTCTGTATGTTACCTTGTCACGCCTAAACCACTAAACGGATTTCGAAAAAAATTGGTAAGGAGATAGATGACATCCTGGGGAAGGACGTAGACTGCTTTTGGACTCGAAATAATCTTAGAAGGGAGTGATATAGGGGATGAAAGTTTGTATGAGAAACTTAGCATTCCTTAAGATATGAAAATTTAAATTTATGCTTACGGTAATTTTTTTTTTTTTGTTTCAGTGTTTTTGTAAAATCATTCCTTAAGGGGGTAAAATAGGGGATGATATTAAAATTCACATGATTATTGAAAAATAAATTACCTATTTTAAAGAGATTTAAGGAATTGGGAATATAGTCAGAACCCGTATCTTGAGGTATTATTTATTTTAGTATTTATTTCATTTAAATCGGTTCATCCGCTTTAAAGTTATTATAATTTGAAGTTATAAAATAACTTAGCCAATATGTAGGTAATTCGAAGTCAATGGCGGCGCTAGAGTATTTTTAATTAACGATGACAATAAAAAATAAAAAATGACATTAAAAATCTTAAAAAGCTGTATAATAAAAAGAAAGATTATTTGCATTTATTATCTGCCAGTCTGTCTACTCGTATTACCTTTTCACGATTTAACGGCTAAATGGATTTGGATGATAGCATACGCTTATCCCGGTAGCACGTTCCCGTGGGATAATTTCCGACATCCACGCGGGCGAAGCCGCGGGCAGAAGCTAGTTGTCTATAAATTATTAATAAACTTCTAACCCTTAACGGTTTTCTAATGTTCATAGGTATAACATTAATAACAAATGTTATTCTGGCCCAAATAAATCACAACACAATACATTATTACCTATTTTATGTAAAGTTTGGTTTCCAATGAAAGTAGGTAGTTATTATATCTAAAACACACTCAAACATAAATTATTGGAAATATATGTACCAACGAATTTTCATTAAATACCAGGGGCTAAATCCCAAAACACTCAAAGTTCATTCAAACCTCAGTCTAATTTTACATTTGATTAAATAAACGAAGTTGAATTGGTTGTTTTCATTATTACGAAATTATACATTATTATTATTCAGCATTCTCTAATAGGGTTTAAAGAGATACAATTTAGTATGAGGAACTTGAACGCGATTAATGGTACTCGTAAATGATGGCTACAGCTCTTAAAAAATCATCAAAATTATTGGATATAGAATTGTTTCTGGAAAATACGAAGTTCGATGGCATTTTTTTAACAGAACATTGGGTAAAAGATCATCAAGTAATGTTAATTATTAACTATGAAAATAATTGTGTAAGTAGCCATTTCAGCAGAAAGCGTATGATACGTGGCGGGTCATTAATATTAGTGAAAATTCTATTAAATCGAAAGAACGAAAAGAGATTATCGGATTGTCTGTTGAACACACCACTGAATTGTATTGTATTGAGCTTGATAAGCATGTTATAGTATGTGTATACAGACCTCCAAGCTACCAGAATCTATCTGTGTTTGATTCTGTAATGGAAGATGTGTTAAAGAATCTTAGTGCTAGTAGTAAGTGAATAATCGTATGTGGTGATTTTAATATTAATTTATTAGAAAATAACTCGAATACTGTCAGATTATTAAGTCTTTTAAGGTCATTTGATTTGTCAAATATTTTTATTGAACCAACATGAGTGACAGGTGCTTCTACCATTTGTATAGATAATATTTTTTGTAACTGTGGTTACTTACACAAACAAATTGTAAGTAAGTTGCCATCGTATCACACTGGACAAACAAGAAGATTTTGCTCCTACATGCCTTTACAAAAAATTCAAATAAGGTTTAGGCCAATTACATCAAAAAATTTAGAGAAATTAAATCATTATTTGGCCAGTAAATCATTTGTTCTGAGTTTGAATTATATACGTGAACCAAATGAGTTCTACGCCGAGTTCTATCACTATTAAATACACAATTGAATGACACTTCTCCACTAAAGACTAAAAGTAGTGTGATAGATATAATTTTAATACTAGAAATAAAAATAAACTAGATCAACCATTTTTCAGATTAGCTAAAGTACTTACATCTTTTTTGGGGTACAGTGTTAAATGTTACAACACAATAACTTGTGATAAATTGCAATTAAATGAAAGAAAATTTAAAACTCGTATAAAAAGTACACTTGGTAAACAAGCGTTTACGTATTAGAGGATTATATCCCAGATAACAATGCTTGGAAACATGCTGGTCCAGCTGCATAGGACAATCTATATTCTAGACAAAATCAAATTGGTTGCTATTTTAATTGTGCAATTTATTATTTTTATGACATTGAAATCTATGTCATAAAACATTCTGTGATTACTTTAACTCACATATTGACCGACTACTCGTTAAAAAAAAAAAAAAAGAAAATCGTATTATACTTTTACAATGTTTGTAAATATGTGAGCACCATGTTTCTATCACATAATTAATATATCTGTAATTGCTTAACTTTTTTATTATTTTTACCTATTGTCGTATAATAATTTTATTCTAGATGCATCGTCATCTCATAATTATTTAACAAATGAATATAAAATATTGTAAAACATTTTAAAAGAGTAACGGTGGAGTTTCTTGCCCATTCTTCTCCTTACGAAACTACCTTTTGGAAGGGGCAACTGGAATCAATTTTATGTTAATGTAAATGTTGACGTTCAAAAGTGCCTTATCGTACGATAAGATCAGAGGCCTTTGGCAATGACCGTGTAACGACTGTAATATAAGGAGCAATCTTAATTTTGTGAATGACGCGGCATAAAACGCTAAAACTAACCGTTTGGTTGATCAACGTCTTGTTACCTTCAAGTTATTTAGTAATTAGGGATGTTTTATTCCAGACCATTGTATACCGATTTTCTCCAAAACTTACTGCATTTAATTTTTTTCATTTCGCCCAGTGCCCTTCGTGGACGCTGGGCGTAAGGACTTATTGCACTCACGGATACATAACACTCTCCAAAGACACACATAGCAAATCTTCTTTTGTTTTTATAGTAATACTCTTTCTCTCAGTACTTGGAGCTTTTACAATGTTGTAGTACGTAAGTGCAATTTAATATTGTAATTTTAAGGGTGTGAGCCTGGAGATCTGTCATACAGGTTCCGAACCCAGTATAGACTCCAGCTCTCACAAAGGTTTGAATCTGTCTGTAACTTATATACTATGTACCAAAATTGTACCTTTTGAGAGAAAATTAATTACTATTATTATTACTATTTCGAGCCATAATACATAAAATATTCACCTTGTATAAACCATAAACTTACAAAGGCGATAAAGGTTAGTGCAGACTCTCAGGAGACCATATCAGATGGAGCAAACGCGTTACCAGCCAATTTGTTCGCTCATGTGTGTACTGCTTTATTAACAAATTTAATTGAACCGTATATAAACGGGATTGGATTAAAATAAGGCTGAGCTTATATGTTTCGGGTTTGTTTATTTTGTTGTGTTCTGGGAATTAAATATACGTTATGACATGTATCTACGATAGAAATGGTCTTTTAATCTTCCTTTTTTAGGGTTGAGGTTTTAAATAGTATAGCTTAGAGGGCTAACACGTGCAAGGGATAATAAGTTGTTGCTATCGCTTAATAAACACATGCTACATTATTTTTATCTCACGAAGCGACGCGCGCTTTACTTGTGGTTACCAAGTGTACAAACACGCTGTGAGTATTTGTGTGTGTAAGCGCAGGAGCTCTCGGTACCGTCCGAGGCAATGGCGAATTCCGAGGTGTGTGTGTGCGTTATGTGCTGAGGCTACTCGTCTTCACGCACACATTCATAGCGTGTTTGTACACTTGGTAACCACAAGTAAAGCGCGCGTCGCTTCGTGAGATAAGAATACTATACTAAGATAGGACGGTACTGACGGTTAATCCGTAGCAACTTCGTAGAGGCGCTACGAATATCATAGACGCGCTACGAAACTCGTAGCGCGTCTACGAAATACTTTTACCCACGCAAGTACGCTTCAGAAAGGAACATAGGAGTATTTACTAATTTCCACCAGATATTGCTTCTGATACCATCCTACAGGGAGTAGGTACTTCCTTTGACGTTTAATCTTGATTAAGTCTTTGAAAGCTGATATTGGACTGTGACTGCGTGTCACTGTTTTGCATAAAATAACCTTAGTGTGACTTGATTACAAATTTCAATTTGATCTTGCGTTCAATAAATTCTGTTCACACCTCTTTAATATAAGCGTCTGACTCGTTGGTTTAGTGGCCGGTAGTGCTACTGCGGTGCATGAGGTCCTGGGCTCGATTCTCGGGTCGGGCAAAGTGTTATTGGGTGTTTCCACCAGGAATTTCTCAGTAGCAGCCCACAGGCTGGATTTGTGTCCGATTGATGGCAATAGGCTCGCCCCCTATTACATGGGGCTTAAACATAGCTGGTGAAATGTGGGTGTACTAATGGTACAGTCACGAGCACGAATATGTCAACACTTGGCAACTTTCAATAGCGATTATTTTGTGAAATAACGAAAGCAGCGCTGAAATGCGATATATTACATAAACCTATGAGTTCGAAAATACTATGTTCGTAACAACATAAAGTTGCATTCAAAAATTAAGGAGAAAATCGCTTTTTAATTTAGCCAAGTGTATACATATTTATGCTCGTGACTGTACACCTCTGCCTAATCCTTCGGGGTATGCAGGCGTGAAATATATTCGCGTGTGAAAAAAAAAAATCCTACTAAGATAAGAACTTTATTTTAATACCGACTCGTAAACAAAAGTGTCAATAAAATTGACAAATGGCCAGTGAGCCCCAATTTCAAAGCGCATACTACTGACCCACAAACTCATCGTATAGAAAACTATTCGATGACGCAGACTGGTACTGGTAGTTCGATTTGGGCCATTACAGAATGTATTATAAACAAATCTATAAAATCTGAATATAAATGATTTCTGGTATAAAGTAAAGTTGCTACGGATAACAGTCAGTATCGTCGTAAAAACTCCCCCGCTGGACCAAACTGCAGTATAGAGTACTGCAGCGAGGTTATTACATAACACACTAACAGTAGGAATGGGTTTCATTCTGACAATTCAACAACATTCATTGCGTTATGTACATTGTTGAGAAGACAAATTTTTCGAACATATGAAGCAATGGATTAGCAATAGGCTTCAAAATGATTCAAATTGTGATAGATAGTGTGTTACGTAATTAGGGTGCTAGTTATTCGTAACAACATTGTAGATTTTTGTGGGTGTAATACTCGTATAGTAACTCTTATCCATAGAAATGCTTTAGAAAAATGTCTGTATAATAATATCGGAAGTAATGTCACACAATAACAAATGTATTTTTTTTTTGACATTATAAAATTTTTGAATATTTTGACATTATATTTAAAACTGTTTGACATTATATAAATGTTTTTTTTTGACATTATCTAATTTTAGAATCTTTTGACATTATATTTAAAACTATTTGACATTATAATGAAAACTGTTTGATATTATATTTAAAATTGTTTAGAACTACACTTGAATTTCACTTGGAATGTTAATAAATAATTCATAATTCTTTGTAATTGTATGTAAATTGCATGTGTATAATTATATTCAACACAATGTAAATTGTTTTATAAATAAATTAAATTAAATAAAAATGAAAACTTGAGCATCGTTCTACACATTGGGCTAAGTTGGTGTTGGTGGAAGTTGGGCCCCATAAAAAACTGCACTGAATTGAAACGCTATTTGACAAACTTACTCTCAATTAAGATTCGACTCGTATTTAATACGTTTTTGCGGGTAAAATGCGAAACGAGCAAAATTTATACTTAATATTACAAATACAAAAGTATCTCCATCTGTCTGTCTATTTGTTATCTTTTCACGCCTAAAACGGCTAAACAGATTTGGATGTCATTTGGCAAACGGATAGACGATGGCCTGGGTTACGAGGACACAGGATACTTTTTTATCCCGGTAGTACGTTCCGATGGGATAATTACCGATGGTGCCCGCGGCTTCGCCCGCGTCTAGGACGCGGGCGAAGCCGCGGGCACCAGCTAGTCAGTTATATAGGTAAGCATCTATTGATGCGACACAAGTCATAAATCGCACGGTCATATCGCGCGACACACAAACACGGAGACCGACAAGTTAGACAAGATTGATGACCGAACGCGTTAGCGACATAGTGGTCAGCTTACATTTTATTGACCGGTAGTAACCATAACCCAGCAGGAAATGTACGGAGAAGATTTACCCGTTCTTCTCCATAGATCTTCGTGCCCGTTCTTCTCCATAGAGATCTACGTTATGGAATGGGCAACTAGCTTCAACTTTCTGACTAACTGACCGACTCTTTGACAATTCAAAAGTGCCTGTAAATGGTTTAATTGAAATAAATGCTTTGAGTTTGAGTTTACAACATAATGTAGGTAACATAACATCTTGCTAATTTTCCCTGAATTGGTAATTTACTTCTAAATCACTGACATTGATAAAGGTTGTTTACTTTAAAACTGCATGCCCAACCACTGCTGGTTGCATACACTTTTCAAATGTTTGTATAGACATTTTAGTGCGTGTTGTAATAGTAAACTATCTCTACCTATCTACCTATTAAACCGGTTTTTGTTTGTTTTTTCAGGTGAAATGCCGCACTAGTATAATCTATCGTAAAGGTAAGCATTCACACGATGTATTGAAGCGACACAACTCATAAATCGCACGGTCATATCGCGCGACACACAAACACGGAGACCGATCAGTTAGACTTGATTGATGACCGGAATCGTTAGCGACATCATGGCTAATTTACCTTTTATTGGTCGGTAGTAGCGTAGTAGGAAATGTATTGAGAGGATTTACAACGTGGGTATCACAAAATAACATCACGGTAATATTTTTTGAAAGTATGAGTAGGTAGTTCTTTGTATTTGTATGTAAATTGCATGTGTATAATTATATTCAACACAATGTAATTTGTTTATGAATAAATGAAATGAAATGAAAATGAAAACTTGAGCATCGTTCTACAACATTGGGCTAAGTTGGAGTTGGTGGAAGTTGGGCCCCATAAAAAAAAACTGCACGGAATTAAAACACTATTTGACAAACTTGCTCTCAAATAAGATTCGACTCGTATTTAGTACGTTTTTACGGGTAAAATGCTTCTAAAACACTAACATTTAAAAATGTAATTTTAAGAACTAGCTCTTAATTCAGTATATACACGTATTAAATTAGTTTTCGCAGGTGAAATGTCAAACCAGCATAATCTGACGTAGAGATAAGCATTTATACTATCTATTGATGCGACACAAGTCATAAATCGCACGGTCATATCGCGGGACACACAAACATGGAGACCGATCAGTTAGACGTGATTGATGACCGGACGCGTTAGCGACATCGTGGTTAGTTTACATTTTATTAACCGATTTGAGGAAATGTATGTTGAGGGTATAAAGCATAGATATCCTATTATAATTATACGTCAGTGTTTTCTGAAGGTGAGTGCAGATGTTCTATACAGCATAGAAGGAACACGGGTGGGTTTTAGTCAGTAAAAGTCTGACACGCCCTCCCGCTTCGTCCAGGCCCTGCAGTCTCGACATTAGATAGCGAAAAAAATCTGTCGTTAAGTCCAATCGATGTCAAATTTCTTTAATAGATTTTCAACCTTATGCTTTGGAAATAAAGTTGAAAATCTATTAAAGGAATTTGACATCGATATGACTTAGCGACAGATTTTTTTCGCTATCTAGTGTCGAGACTGAGAGGCCCAGAGCGGGTTAAGTTATTTAACGATTTCGCACCCAAAAAAAAGGTATAGTTATCACTTATAGTATCTAAAGGTATTAGTGTTTAAGTAAATTATAACAGTAAATTAACTAAGTGTCACTATTCTTAAAATGTATGTTAAATATTGTTAAGAAATCAGTTGTCCTAATAGTAATTGTAAGACCTCATGCAGTCTGTGATACAGGTTTATCCTAGTACAAGCACCATACTTTGTAATACCTATATTATTTCTAAGATTTAAACTGTAATTTACCAATTTTTATTTTTGAAAAATTCTTACTTTTAATTTTTTATAGGTAGCTACAAGTTTCATATTCATATTCATTTATTCACATTTAAATAGACTAAGTACAGCCTGTGGTTTCACATGTTACATTATTTGATCTTATATTCTATTTAGCCTTAGTATGGCATGTGAAGCTTAATAATGCAAAATAATAATATAATGTAGCTTAATATTATAAATGTGAAAGTTTGTGAGAACGGATGGATGGATGGATGTTTATTACTCTTTCACGTAAAAACTACTGAACGGCTTTGGATGGAATTTGGAACACAAAAAGTTTATAACCTGGATTAACACGTAGGATTCTTTTTATCCCGGTAGTACGTTCCCGTGGGATAATTTCCGATCTCCACGCGGGCCAAGCCGCGGGAAAAAGCTAGTGTTACATAAAAAAAAATGGGTATTTAGTCATAATCAATACATGTCAGTTTCGCCAGTTATGTAGCACCATTATTATTTCATAGAGGGCGAGATTATTGTTATTAACCGATCCCAAATCTAGACACTAGGCTGCTACTAAGAAAACCCTTAAAGAAAAACCCAATAACACTTTGACCAACTCCGGCGGGTAACACACTAACAGTAGGAATGGGTTTCATTTTGACAGTTCAACAACATTCATTGCGTTATTTACGTTGTTGAGCGGGCAAATTTTTTCAACATATGAAGCAATGGATAGCAATAGGCTTCAGAAACATTCAGATTGTGATAGAAGGGTGCAGGACCTAACCCAGGACCCGACGTTCGGTACTCAGCTAAATTTGTAAGCAGTCTTAAAATAGATGATCATAATAATTAACGAGGTACTTAACTGTGACAAAATGCTTAGCCACTAATATAATAACTACTCGTATTGAACATGAATCAACATTTATGTAAGACACATAAGTTAAAAGAAATTTGTCAGCCCTTAAGAATACATAGAGCAAGAAATATCGAAATTTTTAAAAGGAGCTCATTATGCTCACAATAATGGTCGTAATTGTCGCGAGCTAGCGCAGGTGCGCTGACGTTTGCGCGTAATTTGCGCCTTTCACGTATTATTGAACAGCTGAACAATTTATGTTAGGTTCGGACTCTATAATACACGAGTATCGTCAAACAGGGTGAATAGGGATACAGCCAGCGCTGCGGTACTTATTTTTTTTAAATATCGCAGCATTATGCTGAGATAGGAGCCGTTTTGGCCTCGCACAGGTTTTTTTACTTGTTTATTGTTGTTTTTTTTTATTGTTAATTTTGTTAGTTTTAAATGTTCCTTTTTTATTTTTACTCTTAGTATTTCCTGTGCGTGTCCCAAATAAAATATTTTTCTTTCTTTCAGGGGTGAATCGGAACGAAACTTTAAAATAAATTTTAACATTGGAAAGATATAGTTTGTTGCCAACAAGAGCACTTAATCGTTAATTATAATACAGTAAACACATTACAGTAATTTTTGGCAACAAACCACATTATTTCAATGTTAAAATCCCTTTTGAAGTTTCGTCTCGATTCATCCCTGCATCACTGTTTACCCCGTTTGACCGGTAAGTACTCCGGTACTGACCGGTAAGTACTAGTTGTTTAAAAAAACCTGTTACATACATTTTGACCGCGTAGATAGGCTTTTGGCGAGTACTTTTCTATGCAACAGCTGATTTGTTTTTTGATAACCGACGAAATATTTCCACGCTAGAGTGTTTAGAAACATATTCTGAATTCATGGCCACAGTTTGCCCCTGTATTTAGAACAACATCCCTATTTAAAGTAGTAAACGTTCTCTCCTCATTTCATGCTTTTAAAGCAGAGCTACCCAACACTAATACCAACAGCATAAATACTTAGTTCCTCATAAACTATACAAAGTTGCATTTATAAGAGTCGGTAAACGCGAGTACAGACAGTTTAGTATTTATAACAAAGTAAGAACCGTCTCATGAACATCAGCTATGGAGCTTGCTAGCTCTCTTTGCATAAATGTATAAATCTAATAAATGCGAAATCTCGAATCTCGAATCTAATATTATAAATGCGAAAGTAAGTTTGCTTGTTTGTTACGCTTTCACGCTAAAACGGCTGAACGGATTTGTATGAAATTTGGCATTTGGGTCGACCATGACCTGGGTTAGGATATAGGTTAATTTGTTTCCCGATATTCTCACGGGATCGAGACTTATGCGGATCTAACCGCGAGGCGCAGCTAGTCGAATAAAGCCGGATCATATTGTTGTGTTTTGCCGTGTCGTGACGCCTTCTGACGCAGTGTTATCGAATTAAAAGTTGTTGGGAAACGATGATTTGACAAGATTCGTTTGATTGATTAATCCATTGGCATCACGATACGGAAGCCTATTGTGAAATTGTGAATCCAGCTTAAGAACCTTGCTCTTACGGAAATGTAGGGAAAATTAGAGAAACTTTATAATAATATTCTGATTGACTTACAAAAATCTCTTAAAGAAATAAGTTTATTCTTCTATCCTGCATAAATACCATATAATAGTCTTTAGTCAAAACGAAGGATTCATTCAAAGCGTTACCTGAAAGCCGTTTTTACTTATCTCTCAACATTGTGTCATTTAAAGAAAGAAAGAAAAATTGTTTATTCTGCACAAACAAAACGCACATTACAAATGAATGACATTAATTAATACAAACATACAAAATAGCCAAAAGCCTCGCATTCAAGTTATAAAAGTTTGTAAATTTTGTCTATTGCTTGATGTTAGGGCCAGGGACCAAAGACAATACACATTGCTCTGTGTTGACTCATTTCCTAGTATTTTAGCTCAAATACTACTTATTTTAAATGTCTGCGACACGTCTCACATTGCATGACGTACTGTAGGTACTTATACGACGTACATCGAGCAATGTGTCTTGGAGTGAGTGATATGCGAGACTGTACCCATTTCCATGATAATTGTGCTAGTTTGCATTTACAGGTTGTATTTTTATGCATGAACAACTTATACAATGAAGAGACGACAATACGAATATAAATTATAGCATTGACAATACTAATGCGTAGGAGTATTTTGACACTATCAAATTAATCTTAAGATCAATTTGATAGTTTCAAAATACAATAATAAAAAAAATAGTAATAAAAAAAGATTTTTTCAAAAAATCTAAATAGTAATGATTGACCGACTTTGGGTTTTGCCAATCTTTGACTAGCTATTGTGACTAAACTTTTGAATATATTTCTTTGATTTTTTGTATTTACTCTGTAAGTCCGTCAACGAATATACGGGCCCGTAGGTAGATCGATACTTAGAAGTGGTTACTCCTGATTAATTAACTTTTTCGGAAGGGCAAAAACACATTGGGAGTAAGGGCAACTGTCAAATCGCTTTGTCATTAATTTTTAGTTCGGGCCCCGGACTAATGTTATGTCCGAAAGTGATACGGAGCAGCCTACTCTCTAAGTACGTCAACGAGGATACGGGCCTGTCCGAAAGTAGTTTGAAACTTTGGAGAGAACCATACACCCGATCAATAACTTTTTCGGACAGTTAAAAATACTTCAGGAGTAGTGACAGCTGTCACATCGTGGTGTCATTAATTCTTAACTCGGGCCCCAAACTAATCTGATGTCCGTAGGTGATACGGAGTAGGAAACGCCCGTAACGTAATACGAAACTACGGATTTCGTGCTTAGGGAGTAGAACCCCAGGCTACATCCGTAACTTCGGCCACAATTACAAGTTCGTTCTTAGCGAGTAGGCCCCCAGACTGGGAACGTCATTAGATATATGAAGTTTATTATTGTGTCGTAATGTCGTCTCTCCCTTGTATAAGTTATATGGAGCGAAGATTGTAACCTTGTACCTATTTCTGGAAAATTGATTTTCGTGCGATGCTTATTAAGAATGTTATTGTGGCCTCGAAGAAAGATTTTACTTAGAAAGAGTATTTCTTTTATAATTCAGATTTTAATTCAGTTTTACAAAGACTCATAAATAAGCCTTGTTTTAGTCTGCGTGAATAAATTGACAACCTTAATCAATGGAATGGCGTAGAGAAATAATAAAGGATAAAAGGTAAAATAGTTTAATTTTGCATAAAAAAATCAGATGTCTAGCTACCGTCATTTTTCCAGAATCGAAATACTTTTAAAGTTGCAAACCGTCGCTATGGAGATATTTTACACTTCAGTGCACATCAAAGCACCCATTGGACACGATACGTCGAAACATCTTAGAAAATATTTTATACAAGGACAAATTGAATTAGGTAGCGAAACTCTGTAGACGTGATGGGTATCGATATCTAAACACGATAAAATAAAATAAAAAAGATTTGGTGTTTTTTTTTTAGGGGTTAACGGCCGCTGGTAGTGTTGTTACTTGAAGTATGAGTTGAGAAAATGTTTTATCGTGTTTAGATTATTTATTTATTTTAAATAGAACGGCCGAAGCCAATTACACTATTTAAACATAATTTATTTAACACAGTCGCATGACTGTGTTAAATAAATTATGTTTAAATAGTGTAGAATGTTTGAATTTTTGTGAGAGGAATGCATTTCTTCTCACAAAAATTCAAAAATTCTGACAGTATCATCTTCCAGTCATTCGCAAACATATCGAGATCTGTGTTTGAGTTCAGCAGAGCATTAATAGCGGCTAATGTCCGAGGAATATGTGACTTGGAGTGTGCAACAGTACGGCAAATGCGAACAGCCAGTAAGCGGTGTTTTCTTCCACGGCAGTAATTGTCCGGAACAAATAGATTGCAGATTTTGTTATGTAGATCAGGAACATCTATAATCCCCCTAAGAATTTTAAATATTACAGTCATCTGATCGCGCGACCGGCTTACTTCTAGAGAGTTAAAACTTAAGCAATCCAACAGGCATTTAGTGGGATACAAAAGGGGATAAAACCAATACAAGTGCTTGTAAAGGTACCTCAGGAATGCTTTTCAGCTTTGCTTTCTTTTTTTTTTGTATTTTTTTTTTTGCTTTTCAGTTCAGTTCTTCTCAAAATATAAAGATATCGATACTAATCACGTCTGTGAAGTTTAAACCAATAACACTTTTTTTTTACTGATATTTCAAGTGATTACACTAACTACGCTCGATGACCCATAAAAGAAAATCATATTTTTTTTTGTTTTATCTTGTTTTTTTTTTTTGTTTTTGTGTTTATGTTTGTTTTTTTGTATTTTACATCGATACCCATCACGTCTACGTAGTTTTGCTAGCTAATTTAATTTGACCCTGTATAATGCAGGTTGGGAGGTATTTAGAAAGGCGTAGCAAATTTTATTTTGTTATAGATTTCAAAGCATCAGTCAGATAGGAAACGCCGACCTCATCTAGTTTAATAAACATGATGTGTAAAAGTGTTTGTACAAACCTACTTACAGAAATAAAATCATTTATCATTTATCATAGATATTGTATGACTTTGTAAAAAATATAAGGCATGTATTTAACGTGGCGACAAATTAATCTGAATTTGGGTTAAAAAAATATTTAAAGCCGGTAGCAAAAATAGTAGGTTGGCAGCTACAGCGAGGGCTAATTTTAAGTAGAAAGTAGCAGCTTCTTAATGAGTTGTTAGCTTTGTTTTAATTTAAATTGGCATCGAGTTTTTGTTTTGGCGATGCCTTCTATTTCTGAATGGCAATAATAATAAGGCATAGTCAACGGAGCCCCGCTTAGCAGGGCTCCTACTTCTGGGTGGTATAAAAACAAATAACCACGAAGGGGATGGCGGGGTCGTCCAGACCCCTGCTCCCCATCCGCTTCTTACCTAACCTGTCCGAGTCGGGGTGCCCCAAGTTCTGAGCTCGCTTCGCTCGCTCTTGCATCCTATCCCACTGTTAATATTTGTCGCCATATCATTACTTATAGTACCTCGCCTATGATTTCATTTGGCCCTTTTTAATATGTTCGCTACCTTAAAGTAGCAGCCATTATTTAGTTGTTATAATTCCTTGCATTTTGAAGCTCATCTAATATAATAATTGCTAAAATATTTGATGGCTGCCAATTCTTTTTTTTTTTTTTTGTAGCGAATTGTTAGTCATCGCTCTTTAAGTTGTTAGTCGCCTGGAAAATAATTAGCCAAAATATAATTTTTGTTTCAGGTAAATAACGTAAATGTTAAGACATTTAAATTATGTTTGCATGGCTATATTTGCTGAGTAATTTATAATATTTTAACTTTAACGATATGAGTATATTTCTGTTACTTTATGTATATTTAGACTAGTTAGCGAATTAATAAAACATTGCCACAGTTGCCCGTCTACCCCCCGGAGGTAACGTAACAATAAATAAATCGTCGTTGAGACAATTCACGTTCGCCATATGAAGGGTTATTTGTCATTAGTCAGGATCTGAGAGGTCAAAAAGATCTCACACGTCCCTATACTTATAAATAAAATAACAGCACCACTGAACTCACCTATCTGTCTTCTCGCTCTAACTTTGTGTGGAGCATGTCGACCTCTCTTCGCCCGAAGAGCTTCTTTCCGTCTCAGCCAATGACCACCAGCAGCTGCCAACAAAGTATTTTTAAATAAGTATTTAATAAAAAATTCCAATTAGGCAAAAACCTTGAAGGACGGCCTTTTGTAGTACTTTATTCGTAAGTAAAGAATTTATGAAATGCCTTTGCAATTCATTACGTAGTCATACCGAAAATATATATTGAAAAAAAAGCAAACATTTTTTTTTTTTGCTATTAAAAAGGAGGTCAGCTTTGATGTTTACATAATGTATGTATCATAACATCATAACTAAGTTATTTCATAATTATGTTAAAAATGTATAAAAGAACCAACCAATTTTTCTCTCATCCTACGAAATACTTCTAGATGTAGGGTATTCAGTAATACCACCAGTTTCCTGTCTCTTGCGTCTTGGCTCTTCAATCTGTCTCTAAACTACTATAATCCCTGTTTAAAACTCATTCTGTGTATATTATATTACCAAGAAGATAAATGTTTTTCCCTATAAACTGAAACTGTCATTATGTTAATAATGTTTTACCAAAGTTTTTATTTAATATCTTGGTTAGTAAATCCTAGTTTAGTGGTTAAACTGGCAGTTACATGCTTAACTATAAACATAACTTAGTTTGGTACGAAAACGCTGAAATGCTAATAGTATAATCTAGGACTTAGACCGCAGACAGGCTAAGAACATCTTGTTGAGTGTTAGTTGAAAACTAACGTTGGTACCTAAATTCCTAAGTCTTAAGAATTTAGGTACGTAACTTAAGTGGTAACTTTTGGTACCAACGTTAGTTCCTAAGTTTTTAGCACATTGTTTGCACCGGGATTCAGAATACGAAACTATCCTATAACATCCGTGAGTTCAAAGAGGTTTAATCTTTTTATTCTACGTCGTCGTCTGAATTTGTGCCCGGTTGATGGCAATAGGCTCGCCGATGTAGCAGCATCTACAATGCCACATGCAAGCTACGCGTCACAGTGACGTCACGCAAAATTGTGTGAGGAACAGGGTGTAAAGTTCAATCATACTCTATAGAAAAGGGAGGATCCTCAGACCAGACGGGTGTCGTGTCTGGTGGGCAACTGCCCGACGATTGATTTCGGAACGTTGTATACATGCTAGTTGCGCGGTAAACTCCGCTTGCGCGATGCAGGATTTTGCGCGACGTCAGTGTGACGCGTAACTCGCATGTGGCGTTGTAGATGCCGCTACTCCCCTATTCCATTGGACTTAAACATAACTGGCGTAATGAGGGTGGGGATTACAACCGTGTTATGAGTTCTGTCTACGTGACAGTAACTTTCAGGAAACCTTGTTGATAAATCTTGCACATGTTTTTACCATTATTTATGTTTAGGTACTAATATTCTAAAGAGGTAAAATTTGTGAGTTTGTATGTAGAGGGTAATCTTCGGAACTACTGGTTCGATTCCAAAATTCTTTCACTAATGGGAAGCTACAGTATTGCCCAGTGTTTTAGTATATTTTATCGAATATTTATTTATTTATTTATTCTCAACAAATTTACATCTGTGTCGAACAGTGGTTTTCACAATAAATGTAACACAAAGCCAGAAAAAAAAACAGAATAAATTCCACATCGGTCCCAACATTATCTGTCATAATATTAATTATAATAATCTAATTCAATATCATTCAAAATAATTATACAATTTAAATTCAATTAAATAGGGTATATGTCAGTCGCGGGCAGGCACTTTTTTTTAATTAAATCTTTTTAGGGTTCCGTACCCAAAGGGTAAAAACGGGACCCTATTCGCTCCTTATTTTCCGTTCGGGACCTCGCTGTCTGTCCGTCCGTCTGTCCGTCCGTATGTCTGTCACCAGGCTGTATCTCAAGAACCGCGATAGCTAGACAGTTGAAATTTTCACAAATTATGTATTTCTGTTGCCGCTAGAACAGCAAATACTAAAAACAAAATAAAATAAATATTTAAGGGGGGCTCCCGTACAACAAATGCGGTTTTTTTGCCGTTTTTATAGTTAATGGTACGGAACCCTTCGTGCGCGAGTCCGACTCGCACTTGGCTGGTTTTATTTTTAACTATTATTATTCCTGACATAAATATGTATCAGTAGAGGAACCAGCGCCCACAAAAATATTTTCACAATTCAGCATGCCTGAACTTCACTCACAATCCCGAAGTTCAAAAGAAACCACAGTAAAAAAATGCAGCGTAACAAAAAGTTAGGTGAATGTCAAACCGCTATAATTATAATTCCCACAAACAGATGTCACAGACGAGTGGTGAAACCAGTAGAACAATGCCGCAATACCCGGATGGCTTTTAATGTGTAGAGCCGCAAATTAATTGGCTGTTCGTCTATGTTTCATCATTTAATTATAACTCACACACTACACACCCTCACTCTTCACACTCTCACCTATACTCACGCATATCACACGTATACGTGCGATTTGGCCCTTTTCTATTCATAACGCTCATTCATTTACTGTGCTGTTTGTATAATTTTAAGTTACCCATTTATTTTTAGTTTTGGAATAAAATAGAATAGAATAGAATACTCTTTTACACCATAAAAATTACAGATATAAATGTAGATTTTTTACACAGGGTGACACAATGGGCGGTCTTATCGCTAAAAGCGATATTTTACAGACAACCTTTGGATGGATTCATCATCTACATTTCAGTTGCACAAGTTTTTTTTTATCCTTACTGAGGGTCCTAGTACTAATTATTTATTCTTAAACAAAAGGTATATTTTAATTTTTTGAAAGTGGGTGACTAAATTTAATTTAATTAAATTACAACAGAATTTACATTTAAAATATAATAACCTAACCTAACTAAAACTATTAACCAACTAAAAAATGGCGTTGAAAAATTCCTCCGCATCGCTGTATAATAAATAATTATAAGTAATAATAATATAATTGCATAATTAAATTGCATAAAAAATTGCGTCAGCCTCTTAATGATAACTGGAAGGGCGGAGTCTCCTAACACAAGCAATTCCTTGCTTAAATGGCAACCGATCTGTCAGATATAAAAACTTGTTAATGTTACCCTCTTCGTGCATGAAACTACATTTATTTATTTATTAAAACTTTATGCACAAGTAAAAAAAAAACTGTGCAAAGGCGGACTTAATGCCTGAGGCATTTTCAACCAGTCAACCTTCCTTAGGGTGATGCAGAGACAAAACATGGCAGGTGCAACATAAGGGATAGATTTCTTGAAAAATAATAAATACTAATATACAGATACATACATATATATAACGAAAATAAACTTAGTCAAGAGAAATAACGATAGGAAGAGGAGAAAACGAATCCAGCAAATCAGCGCTGGCCCTGCAGTCTCGACATTAGATAGCGACAAAAATCTGTCGCTAAGTCGTATCGATGTCAAATTCCTTTAATAGATTTTCAACTTTATTTCCAAAGCATAAGGCCCTGGGATGATTCTGCCAACTTCTTACGAATATGTTCACGTGCCTTCACTTTAAAACATACATTACATTCAAATAGTCCTTAAGTAATGCCCATAAAAATATTCAATAAACAACGAGATGCAATAAAAAATGAAACAAGCGATTCAATTTTTACGAATAATCTCAAACAATTATTTATTAAAAAAGCATACTTCACAATTACACCACAAACAAACAGACACCATACATTGTTAGTCGTTTAGAATTCACATTCATACCTAAATATTATATTACATTTTAGTAACAAACAAGTTTTAATTTAATTTTAATAAAAATAAATGTTATAATTTAGTTGTTTAATATTAAGGACAAGTTTAAAAAAATATAATTAATTAAGTATTAATTCTATGTCAAAAAATATTTTTTTCCTTTTTGCTGTGCCCTACAGGGTCCGTAATTGTACCTTTGCTTTAAGCCCATTGTAAGATCTTCACACGTTACGGAATGCAAATAAAAATATGAATATAAAAGGTCATCTCCAATAACATGTATCGAAATGCCCTTTGTAATTAAAATAAACATAATAAAAAATAAAAAAAATTAAACCTTTGATCTGCGCCATCGCTTGCTTAGATGGCAGGTAGCTGTCACCTTATCATTTTGCATTTCACTGTATTTTCCTTTGCATGTGGTGTTTTGATTTATTTTAATGTTGTTTTCGTGCTTGTCAAACAATTGTTCCTAGATAAATGAACGATGTGGTCTTCTATAATTGGAAACGCACACTAATATTTGTCCTTGTAAACTTTCATGATATTACGTAGCTTAAGTTGGAGATCCAGAAAGTAGTGTCCTAAGCAAAAAAAACACGTGTGGCACTCGGGGACTGCCGCGGTAAAGCTATTGCATAGCATTTTTTATCAACTTATGCAATTATAATTATTTATTTATTTTTTATTTATGCAGTATTTTTTTTCTTTGGTATTAATTCAAGTACAGTCGTACCATATACATACACGTTAAGCGAACGCTCGGCCGAGCTACATGGTAGGCGGAGTGGGGGCTGTTAGGTTTTATTTTCGTTACGGAATTTCTTGATTCGGTCGCCGCGCTCAAAGCCCGCGATAAAAGCTATGCAATAGCTTAATATAGTAGATATTTACAAAATGTTCAGTATAAGTAGGTATACGCCAAAAAATTTATAAATGATAAATGATAAATGATAAATGATTTTATTTCTGTAAGTAGGTTTGTACAAACACTTTTACACGTCAATCATATTTTAAAACTAGATGAGGTCGGCGTTTCCTATCTGACTACTCTGAGAAGAAAGGCCGAAACAAACTCAGAGGTCACAGTCTCTTTTAAAGTCCAGACATAATCTTGGTCAGATCATGTGAAGACCATGTAGATTTGAGTCTGAAATGGTAATTTTGAGAAAAAAATACCACACAGAATGAGTGGACCTGTCCAGTCAGTGCACGCATTTGTCAGTAATCGTGCAGCTCAACTCAAAACTTAAGGAGCTCAACGATTCGACGAACAATACCAAAGAAAGGACATTTGGGTAGGCCGCATTAATTACTCAAACTGCCAGACTTTGATTAAAAAAGGCGAGAAGCGTCTAATCCAGAGGGATGTTTAAAAGATTTTGCTGTGGCGCCATGACTGAGCTAGGATTAAATTGAAATATAGTAGTATGAAAGCCTGACAACCATGCAGTCTTACCAAGGGGTGATGTGTTACCCGTCATGTTCGTGAACGGGTGCAGTCGGTTGAGACTGGTCATCTCTTAACTCCCACGGCTTATTTTTATTATTAATCTTATATTTTATATTCTGTCTTATTTTTTTTTTACATTGTACTCGCATATAGAAGCAACAAGAATAATATACCCAGGATTTTGTAAAATCTTAATTTAAAAGAGTGTCCTAGGAGTTTCTTGTCCATTCTGCTCCATAGAGATCTACGTTTTTGAATGAGCAACTAGCTTCAACTTTCTGACTAACTGACCGACTCTTTGACAATTGAAAAGTGCCTGTAAATGGTTTAATTGAAATAAATGCTTTGCGTTTTGAGTTTGAGTTTGAGTTTTGATTTCCCACCCAAAAAAAAAGAAAAAAAAAGGTATAGTCTAGTACAAAAAAAATATTACAATGACGGGAACATCTGACTCTTGGCTTCGTTATATCTCTTTTTACACCCGTTATGTATGTTTAATATTAACATATAATACAGTTATACCTTACGAATAAATGCCCTAAATTATGGTCGAAACCGCATGAAAATTCATTGCAAACCTTAGAAGAACAACGCGAGCTTAGAAGAGCAACAGACACGCAGACTTTAAATTATAATATGTATAGATATAGAAATAGGAGCTATGCCCAGCTGTGTCTACGATAATCTAAATCAAACGCCACTCACAATAAAACATGTACATTATAACAGAACCAATTACGACCATAATTTACTACACCACACGTCTCTGGTAATAAACGGCGCAATTCTACTGTAAGCCATCTTCAAATCATCATTAGTGGGACCTTTGATACTATCATGTAGGCTAGTCACGCCAACAGTGAACAGTAACGTGGCTACATGTTTTTTTGTTATTTTGGGATAGTTCTTTTTTAATTAGATAGGGTACTTAAGCCTTGAGGTCCTAATTGTTACGTGGTCGGGTACAGGATGAATACAAAGTCCACCAGTTGATAGGTATTGGTATACTTTTTTTTTTACTTGTCCATCGTCTTGCAAGAAGACTTTTGACCACAGGATGTGGTGTTCCGTCGATTCCGCGGGCAAATACCACTGGACAGCACAAGGACAATTACCTAGTGAAGTGAGGTGCTACTAACATAGTTGTAAGCAATATTTATTAACACAACTTTTAGATTTATTATGTATTAGTTTGTTATTTTGTGTATTTTATCTATGGGTCTCAGTTGCCTGACAATAAATGAATTATTATTATTTCCTTTATTTCATATATATATACATATAAATTATATTTTTAAATATTAGAATATAAAAATATAAAAACATTTAAAAATATAAAAAATAGTGGCCCACCGGTATCGGGAACAGGGTCCAAGCTACCGGCGGTCAGGGCTCCAGAGAGAGAAACCTCCTAACAATGCGGGCCGTGTCCAAAAGTACCGCCTTCTGAATCAAGCCCTTGATCCAGCTACCCAACGAGAGCCTCCTCAGGTGTTGGTCGAGGCTCTTGGCTATTAATCCATTGGCTGTCACGACTATCGGTACAATGATCGCTGAGTCGACATCCCACATGTCGACAACCTCGCGAGCCAAGTCAAGATATTTGATTTGTTTATCTCTCTCGGCTTTCACGAGGTTCCCGTCATGTGGGACCGTTATGTCAACAATCATTGCACGCCGCTCTAATCGATCTACCACCACTATATCAGGCTTATTGGCAACAATAGTCCTGTCAGTGATGATGGATCGATCCCAGTACAATGTGATATTTCCATTTTCAAGAACTGGGTCGAGCACATACCTGTAGTACGGCACTTCCGATTCTACAAGGCTGTATTTGAGAGCAAGTTGCTGATGGATAATCCTGGCTACAAGGTTGTGTCTATGCAAGTATTCTTCGTTAGCTAGACTAGAACATCCGGAGATAATGTGTCTGATTGATTCACCTGGACGGTGGCATGCCCGACAAATGTCAACCGTGCCGTCTTTCACAATAAATCTCCGGTAGTTGTTTGTCATCATAACTTCGTCCATAATTGCACAGACAAAACCTTCGGTTTCTCCAAAGAGATCACCGAAACGCAGCCAGGCTACGGACGCTAGTTGATCTACATCGGGTCCATGTAGGGCCCGAAAAAAGCGTCCGTGAAGCTCCTTACTCTGCCATACTTCCATGCGATCATTAGTGTCAAGCACTACTGGCTTGCGCCAGTTCTCTTTAGCCAAGGAGAGCGGGGTGAGGCCCTTGTCCACTTTGACCACATCTCGATGCATCCCCACGTCGGCCTCTAAGAAATATTCCCTAAGACTGCATATCTCGCGATTGTGGAGGTTTTTAGCATTTAAAAAGCCTCGACCTCCACATTTTCGCGGGATATACAGCCTCATTACCGATGACCGTGGATGATGCATTCGATTTGCAGTCAGCAGTGTACGGACCTTCCTATCCAGGGCGTCGAGTTCGGTCTGAGTCCATTTGAGAATGCCAAAAGAGTACATCAAAACCGGCATGACCCAACCGTTAAAGGCGCGTACCTTGTTTCCGCCTGATAGAAGACTATTAAATACTTTTTTCAGGCGGCCAAAGAAGCGTTCCTTTAACGATTGCTTTATGTCAGTACCATTGATGCCCAATGCTTCCGACATACCCAAATACTTATAGGTTTCGGATGCAGAGAGGGTTCTAAGGTTTATAGAATCCGAGAGTTGGGTTCCGACGGATTCCACAATCTCCCCTCGCTTTACATGCATGACCGCACATTTGTCCACACCAAATTCCATTCTGATGGCACTACTGAACATTCAGTTACTTTCAGTAGCTCCATCAGTTGCAAATTGTTGGAGGCAAAGAGTTTTCATCGGAAGAGGTCATCCATGTAAAGGAGGTGAGATATAACCTGACCACCTCTCCTCAGCCGATAGCCTAGACCTGAATCTTCCAGCAGTGTGCTTAGAGGATTCAAGGCTAAGCAGAACCAAAGCGGACTCAAACTATCACCCTGAAATATGCCTCGCTCGATCCTTATTGGTTCGCTATTCCTCTGGATATTTCGACATCCTGGATAGTGAAGGACCGTTCTCCATTGCCCCATACATGACATCAGGAAGGTGCGCAGAGTTGCATCTACTTTATACAACTCCAGCACCCTCATAAGCCATGTATGTGGCACCGAGTCATAGGCCTTCTTGTAATCTATCCAACATGTCCAGAGATCCTTTCGGGAACGACGAACTTGTTGACTAATGGCCATATCAATGAGGAGTAGCTCCTTAGTACCACGGGACCCGTTTCTACATCCATTTTGAGAAGGAGACATGATAGAGTTGGTGTCTATATGTTTGTTAATTTTAGCTCTCAAAATGGATGTAAGAACTTTATAGACCGTCGGTAAACACGTGATCGGTCTATATTTTTTGGGTTCCGCAGTGCTACCTGATTTAGGGAGCAGGTCGGTAACTCCTGTTGTTAGGAACTGGGGTAGCGAACCAGACTCCAAAGCAGTCTGGTACTGAGCCGCCAAGCGAGCGTGCGACCCAACGAACCATTTGATCCAAAAGTTTTGCAGTCCGTCCGGCCCTGGAGACTTCCAGTTAGGCAGCGGACGGACTGCACGAGTTACATCTTGGGGGCAGATGCTAATAGCCCCCATTTCTGGTATTGGATCGCAAGCTCGCTCAACTCTCCGAGCCCAATCGCCTTCGGTGTGACTGACAGGCACCGACCAGATATTGCGCCAGAAAGAACACATGGCATCATCATCTGGTAGGCACGTGTCAGCCACATCTTGATCCGGTCGCTCTCAACCCCTATAAACCCACCTTTGATCGCGTTGGAAAGTGCGATTCTGAGTGTACCGCTCCACTCGCCGCTTATACCTACGAATACGGTTTGCCCATGCATACACTTTCTGCTTCAGGAAGTCGATGCGCTCTGTGACACAGGACATATAATCCTGAGGGTTGATATCAGTCCCTGCGAACGCGCGTCTCACAAAGCGCATCACTCTAGGGCGAGTATTGCCCTCCCTGAAGCAGATTAGTTTGCCGATGAGCGCTCTGGCCCCACCAATACGGCGTTCAATTCTGCACTGCCAAGCTGGTACGGCTGGTTTCGATCGTGTAGCTCTAGAAACAGTAGCAAATTTGACGTGAGCTACACCACATGCCGCTACAGCCGCGCAGTACAGAATCGAATGAGTATCGGTGAGGTCATCAAAATAATTTGATAACTGCGCATCCAGGACCGCCACCAGCGCTCTATTTTTATTATGCATGGGCAAACGAGGTAAGCGTGATCTAAGTTCGGGCGATATGAACCGATATTCTCGAATCGCATCCTCCAAAGCACTCCTCAATTCCTCATTGCACTGGGTACTTACGTTTGTAGCCCTGTCATCACTCTCCTCGTCTACTTGACTCGTGTTAGACTGTGGTAGTATTACAACAGTCTGAGACGAGGGGGCGATGACATGACTACTCTGCATTTCATTTCGCAGGCGATCAAGTACAGTGTCATCCAACATATGATTACGTTGGATGACGTTCATTATTATTATTATTATTTATTGAGACACCTTAGTACTTGCGTGTGTCCGCCATTGCGTCTGCAGTGATGGTTAACGACAGTGTTGCTACACTATAATAATGAGTGGTAATGGTAGTGTTGCGCCACCTTTTTTTGTTTCTGTAATCATCAAATAACTTCTCCCGCTCTAGGCGGAGCTGGGCGTGTCAGACTTTTACTGACTCAAACCCACCCGTTTTCCTTCAGTTGTCTGTGCGCCAGGGCCACGGTAACTCTTTCGAACAATCCGCGACCCCGGCAGGCATCAGCCTTATCGGACCCCGTGAATGGTGCTGACATCTCTTTGAGGCGCGCGTGGAACACAACGCGCCGTAGTGTTGCGCCACCTCACACTGATGACCTAGGGAGTTTCCACTAATAGACTTCAATAGTTCCTTAATTAATTATCCAATTGAAAATAGAAATACACACAGCTGTTGATCTAATTACCATCATAATGATGGAGTTAAAATGAATATAGCAGTTTGTTGTTTTGCTAGAAATCAGGAGGATACTGCCGCATATCCTGTTGTTGACATCACTTAGTGTATTTTACTAACTACCAGATTTAAACTGAACTAACTGACTAAAAAGTGTACATACATGAGTAATCATAAGTAAAGAAAGAAAGAAAATACATTTATTTAGTACAGACTAAAAGGCACACGACACAAAACAAAGAAAAAAAAGAACAAATAAAAAGTATAAAGTGCGTTGTAAGAAATTAGCAGGAAAGTGTGCCTCGCGGCTGCGCCCAGTGGCCCAGTGCATCACAAATGCTAGACTATGCCATACTGTTGCATGTCATTTAAATCCATTTTTTATGAAAATTACTGTTACATAAATAGGTTTTATTAACTTTGAAGATGTTTAATTTTAATTCCCCTATCAAGCAGTGGTTGACTAAATAAAATGTTTGATTTTCAGTCCTGCAGAACCAGAACCCCAGTGTCACTACACATAAGCAATAAAAGTCACTAATCTACAAAACATTATTGGAACTGAACCTGCTATCATCTAATGACATTACTCCAATCGAAATAAATACTATTGGCAAACAATCCTCTACCAACACTGCACCTTATTTCTTTGTGGCCAAAGGTGAAATTAAACTAGCAAAAGTTTCTGAACTATATTTTATGATGGTTCGCTTTAAGGTCATAAAGTTTATGAGTCCTTAAAAATATAGTTACCTATTTATTATTGATGACAGTAATGAAGTATTGTTAAAATGCGTGACATGGTTTATACGGAATTGCGAAAGTTCAGAGATGTTATTTTTGTCGCAAGATGGTTTATTTTTGTGATATATTACGTCTGCGCATTGACATGTTGTGTTGGCATTTTATTGATATTTTCTTTTAGGTTAAGGGGTAATAACCCATAATAGTACCTACAACCACATTTCGTCAGTTATGTTTTTGACATCAACCGGGCACAAATCCAGACTGTGGATGCTACTGAAAAATTCTTGATGGAAAAACCGCACACACATATCACACACACACACACACATCTCACTCATCAAACTTTGGTGGGCCTGGGTATCCAACCCAGGACCTCATATTCAGCATTAGCATTTGTCACACTACAATACTACTACAAAAGCTAAGGAAACAACAAAAATCAGACATTTTACTAAAGATGCATCTACACGTATAATAAAGTCGTAGCAAGGTCAAAACTGTATATTGAATTTTTTTAAAGTAAATTTTGCGAGGTCAGGGAACGATTCTAATGAAGAAAATATATTTTTTGAAATTTTTGTCTGTTTATCTGAATGCATGTTCCAGCATAACGCAAAAACAACCGAATATATTTTGTTCAAATTTTGCACAGATATTCCGTATAAGTCGGGTCAGTCTGTAGGCTATAAAAGATCACGCTATTTGCTATGTGAGATGAGCAATATTGGAATTTGGTCGTACTCTTCTATAGTTTATCGCAAGTTGTAAAAGGTGAGCCTAAATATTGCAGATAGTTACAAATTTAACCTTTTAAAAGATTTTCATCCGATTTTTTTTTTCTTTTAAGGAATGGAAGGAAAGTCCAGCATGACATACCGGATAGGTTTTTGAGATGGGGCAATAAGGTTAGGTACCTTAATCGTGGTCGCTACAAGAAAACGGTCTTAGGAGACCATTCCAATTTTTTTTTTTAATTTTGATCTGCATCCACAGATTTTGAAAAAAAAGCACAGTCAGCAAGAAAATGGGCAATTTAAACAAAAAAAAAATATATTAAGCCGAGCTATCCTGTTTCTTATAAGGATCGAAAAACTCTATCGGATCCACTGAGGTTTGAATACTAGAAAAGTCAGAAATCGCAATAAAACTTCCCATAAATTTCGAAGAAAATGCGACTCAGATGAGAGAGAACACAATGTACCAGAGTGTATGACAACAGTCGAATTATTCCATTACTTCACTGGGCTGAATAGGGAATGAATATAGCAGATAGTTACAGATTTAACCTTTTAAATTATTATCATCCCGCTATACCTTTTGGAGCTATGCAGTCAATCATGACATAATATAAGAACGGCTATTTTAGTCAACTTTCAACAAAGCAAATACCTCAGCGGTTCGACGACTGCTTTGCAAACCTATGTTCGATTCCCAGAAAAATATATTTTTTAAGTGTCCTTTTTATATTTTGTTATACTAAGTAATAAATTATGATAGTTCGTTAAACTTATACAGAAAAACATAAAGTTTTGGTCTCTTCTTTCGTCTTTGGTTATAATAAAAATAAATATCTATGGTTAGATGACTGTTAATGAGAAATCCCGTGTGTTTACAATCTACTGTTATATTATTTTGGTGATACCTGTTCGTCAGTAATAACCTGTAAGAAAGCATCAGTCAGTGTATCAGTGTTGTGCCATTAGGTAGTATAATATACAGAAACGCAGGCGTTCAGTAATTCAATAAAAACTTTACAAGCAATAGGAAATTACTACTGGGGTCGAGCTCAGAACGAGCTGCTTCTCACACAGACAACTGTAGTCCACAACAGTCCTGACTCTCTTCATATTTTGACTGCTGAGACCAAAACTACAAACATTTTATACAAGAAAGTTTTATAAAAATGTGGTTGTTATTTTAGTAAATTGTGGTGTCTTTCGACTTCCACGCATACTAAGTCAGCTAGTAATAATATTAAACACGCATTGGTACTGTTTAAAAAAGTTATTCAAAACTTTCTTTTTACCGGCAAAAACTCCTAATGCAAAATTCTAGTCAAAAAGTTTCAAGTGCTCACTCAAAACTTTTTAAGTGTAGCGGCATCCAATCGCCACATGCGAGCTACACGTCACAATGACGTCACGCAAAATCCTGCATCGCGCAAGCAGAGTTTACCGCGCAACTAGCATATATACAACATCCCGACATCAACCGTCGGGCAGTTGCCCACCAGACACAACACCCGTCTGTTCGGAGGATCCTCCCTTTTCTATAGAGTATGAGTGAACTTTACACCCTGTGCCTCATACCTCTATATAAGTATTCGCAGCAAAAGTCTGTTTTCTTTGTGTCGAAGTCATTTTATCTTTTTTTTTTTTGTTGAACGACGTTATACACTACTAGATCAGTTTTTAACAATGTAACTTGAAAGCTTTCTCAAATTAACAATGTAAATGTAAATGTACATGATGTTTGGAATTGAAATTCATTATTAATATTGACATTTAGTGTTTTTTGACATTTTTAATTATTTTAACTTAGATATTTTTTAAAGTGTTAAATAATATTATGTGATTTTTCAATTTATTTCGCTAATTAATACCATAATTATGCATGATTATCAAATATATTTTTAGAAACTTTAATTTGTAATCTTGAGCTAGATGCACACCATATTTGTACGCCTCCTGGCATAACATAGCGCTCTTTCATCAAATATAAGATCTGTATTTCTTTACGTGTGTTAACAAATAAAAGTGATTTGATTTGATTTGATTTAAACAATGATTAAACAAGAAACTGAATTTTATATAAATCAGTTACACATATCAAAACTGTCTAGGGATCTTTATTTAAAAAATATATTTTATTGCCCTATTGAAATTAAATAAAAATGTCTATTTAAATTGATTAAATAAAATGTTTTCGTATGTTTAGATCGCCGAAGTATTCTCTGCTGTTGCATTTATAAAGACTTTACGATTTTTGCTTATGCTGGATTTTTCACCGTAGTTAATTCTGACATGAAAACAACAGCAACAACATTCTGACGTTAAAATGTGATAAAAAGATGAAAATAAAAGTTGTTAAAGGTTTTTATTGCGTAAAATAAACAACTAATAGGTAGTCTCTATTTCCGCTGTTGACGCGTGTAACACAATCGCAGCAATTCGGCATACTCAATATGAGTTCATCCAAATCACGTTACGGAATGGCCGCTCACGTCTGTTGTAACAGGCGAAGAAGATTTCCTGGTGCGCGTCCGACATCCATATTTGGCAGAGCTCTTATTTGAAGCATATCCCATGCGTGCTCAATGTGATTCAAGTCTGGCGATTGAGCAGGCCATGGTAGGACGTTGATATTAACTGCGGCAAGTGTGTTTGCAACGATTCTGGCAGTATGTGCACGTTCATTATCATGCTTAAGCAGAAATGAAACAACAAATTGGGTTCGCAAAGGAATGACAACATCTGATACAATCGTTTCAGCGTAAATCTGCGTCGATCCAAATACCCGCCCATATCATGATTGTTCCACCACTGTATGCGTGGACCTCCTGACATGATTTTAAACGTTCTTTGCGTCCAGGGGTCCTCCAATACCGAGTATCTGGCCTCATAACAAAGCGAGATTCGTCAGAAAAACACACAAAACGCCACTCTTCTTCTGCCCAATTTCTGTGTTCACGAGCCCATTGTAAACGAGCTCTGTGATTGCGGAGCTCAATAGGTGGTACACGTAGCGGCCTTCGGCAACGGAAATTGACTTCATGCAAGCGATTTCTTATAGTTTTATCGCTTATTAACATCTCTGAAGAGCTATGAAGCCTCGTAACCAACATCATCGCGGTCATGGTACGATTTCGTCGACTAGTAATTTGTATGTAACGATCTTGTCTGCATGTGGTGGTGCGAGCTCTTTCTCTATGTCACTCTGCCACGCTGCCAGTGATGCGGTAACGTGTCCAAAGTCGACTTATAACTACTACTTTGCGTAGTGCCCAGAGCGATTTCCACAGCACATTGCCGAGAACCAGCTTCCAACATTCCCACGGTTCTGACATTTTTTCTCGGCTCAAATGACTTCTTCTTTTGTATTGATTTTACTTAGAAATATGGCAGAAATTTTACTGTTTTGGCATCAAACCCGTTGCAGAATTATATCGGAATACGACTTGACAAAATATTTTCATCTTATGACCGAAATAAAAGAACTATTTCCTTTTCAAATGACGAAACTTACTAAAAAGTATCCAATAAAGAGTTACAAAAAATATTATTAAAAACAGATGTTTAGTAACTAACAAAAACGTGCTTGATCCTTGGACACTTTTAGTGTGTACATTAAATTTTATAAGGTCAACTTTAAAAAGTGTTGGTACAGTCTGGAGCACTAATATGTATTTATAAAATTTACAAGCGATTATTTCGCGGCAAAACTTCTGCGACCTTGAGATATGACGGATTTCATTATAGTATGAAATCCAAAATATGTTCGACACAAAATTACAATCAATACTCTTGGAGAAAATCGCTTTTAAATATTACTAAGTGTATACATATTAAATCTCGTGACTGAACCTCACACCGCCTCCTGACACCTCCGTTAAAAATATTTCAATAACAAAATATCCGACTATGAAAGCCCGTATTTTCCACATGACGTAGCTTTAGCAAGTTCAGAGGTTTAAAACAGCCTTTCGCAGGCTCACAACCTTCTCTTTGATATCCGTAAAACACTGAAACTTTCATGCATGGGTTTTACTATAACATATAACACGCGAGAGGTAATTCAGCATGAAATCCTACTTTTATTTGAACCTTAGATATTTTCTAGAGTTCTACGTAAAGGCATAATTAATTATACTTAACTAGCTTTTGCCCGCGGCTTCGCTCGCGTTAATTTAGATTTTGACCATCAATTCGGGTTATAATTCAATCATGATTCGAAAGACACGTGGCGCCATCTATTATCATAAGGACGTTATTGTTGTTTTCCTCGGGAACAGTACTTTTTTGCGGGATGAAAGGTACCCTATGTCCGTTTCTGTACCCCTGACAACGTATATGCAAAATTTCAGGATGATCGGTTCAGTGGTTTAGGCGTGAAAAGGCAACAAACAAACAAACTTACTTTCGCATTTATAATATTAAGTTAGGATTATATTATTGTTTCTTTAGGTCAATTTCATTCATTTCTGGTCTATGCTATGCTATTATTTGAGTAGCATCCACGAGTTACCCACTTTTTCAGTACAATGTACTTTTATGCACCCAATTTTTTTAAGGTGCGTTAAAGTAGCTTGTACGTGTTCATACTGGACCACCCTGGTTAATCAGCCCCCCTAGAAGTTGCTGGCTCCCTATTATTTACACGTTGACCAAGTTTGCGTTGAAAGCAAAGCTAACAAATTGGTTGCAGAATTTTTCTTACGACGATACAGAAAATATTTTAATGATCATCTCATGAATCCCTCTCTCAATACTCATTCATGTAATTACGGAGTCACTTTACTTTAACTTGATTGCATTTAGGTTGAATTAATCAATGTTTATGAGGAAATTTGGCTCCTCAGATACAAGTATATTTTTACTTAGTTTAGGAGCGAGCAGTCCAAGCTGTTTTCTGACCTCCACTTGTACAATCATGTTTTGGTGTATGATTAACTATAAGTATGTGTTTTTCTCTTTGGACAATAAACTTATTATTATATTATAATTATTTGTATCACGCCATTTATATAAAGTATAGCACAGTTAGTGTCTGTATAGAAGAAAAAGAATACACGAAGAATTTCGGGTCCTCACTTTCACACAAAAATAGTCTATGTTCGTTTTTCGAAGTTCAAACTTAAGTAGATTCAGGTCGCTAAGCTACGAACTAAAGATATTACTTATTCAAGCAGTAGGTAAGGCTAATAACCTTCTACAGTACGAATTTCCTTCAAAACTTACAATAACTAAGTTAATCGAACTTATAACTTAAGGAAAACTTACCAATTCTATTCTATGCTTGTGAAAATGTTACTCTACTTGATAAAATAATAGATAGAAACTTTAAGTCTGCGAACGCTTAGTGACGGTCATAAAAACACTTGATCGAACATTGATGCAGTCTCGACTATGTTTATAGAAGTTATTTATGGTTCTGGTCCATTTTGCCTTCATAAGTCTTATGAGTGCGTAGTACTCGCAACCAGCGTTTTTTTTTTGTTTGGGAAATCATCAAATGACCTCTCCCGCTCTGGGCGAAGTGGAAGGGCGTGTCAGACTCTTACTGACTAAAACCCACCCGTGTTCCTTCAGTTGCCCGTGCGCCAGGGCCACGGTAACTCTTTCGAACAATCCGCAGCACTCGCAACCAGCGTGCGTGTACGACCAGATGTATGAACGTAAACGAAGCAAAAGGAGTTTGTAAGGATCGTAGCAGGTGGCGTTCTGTAGTTTCTGCATGTATTAAATGTGTTTTTTCATGCATGTATGTAAGTCTTATTAGGTCCTGGGTTCAATTCCCAGGTCGGGCAAATTGATAATAGGTTTTTATCAATCCATCAGGAATTTCTCAGTAGCAGTCCGGAGTCTGGATTTGTATCCGGTTAGTGGCAATACTTAAACATAACTGGCGAAATGTGGGTGTACTATATATATAGGTACACCTCAGCCTAACCCTTCGAGGATTACAGGCGTAATGTTATGTTTAAGTCTTAGTTGACTTTGATGTTTTCTTGTGAAAAGCTACGTTCTGCACAAGTACTTACGTATATCTTTAATAGTGTATATTTAAAATAGTAGAAATGAAATAAAAATAATCTGCATATAAATAAAAAGTTTAAATAGACTACAAAACACTTATTTACAACCAATTTTCAAAAGAAACTGTAAAAATATCTTTAAAAACATTTCGTGTATTTTCTGTTTTGAAAATGCCATTAACCACCGAATGTTTTGTATTTTACTTTATCGGAGAACATAACAGTTTATTTCATAGACTTGACGATAAAAGAAACGTTCACATTGTAAGCAATAAAGTTCAGTAAAGATGTCGAATGACTTTGCATATAAGATTTTACTTATTTTGTAGAATAACTTAAAACTCAAGGCACGCAGGCTTAAAACAATACATTTCGTCTAAATATTCCCTGAAAGACTTGGTAGTGTGATATTTTATTTTGCTATTTTAGACTTCATTCAATTTTGGTGTACTTTGGACTCATCTAAGCCCTCCGTGGCATAATTACATGAAATAGTATGTGATAAGGGTTAATTTTACAAAACTAATTGTACCTAAGTACAAGACAACTCAGGCCGCATCTGCAAACATGCCTTCTGAATCTGAAGAAAACCCTTACACATTTTCACGGAGTTTAAAAACACTTTAGAAGATTCGCTGACTCTTATAGTTTTTTTAAAGACTAACGTAAAATAGCATTTTCTGTGAAAAAGAAAAGAAAAAAAAGACAAATTGAAAAATTGGGTCCTCCTTATTGCTTCTTCACTTAAGTACCTACATCAAAGTCAAAGTCAAAGTCAAAACTTTTATTGCGAGCTAAGTGTTACAATGTTGGTGTTATGTTATGTTAGTACTTATGACTTAGCAGCCTTTTACAAGCGTTGAAATAATCATATTATTATTTTAGAATAACTTAAACGCAACTACGACTACACGTCATTACTAAGTCATGTAATTAAGGCTTAAATCGTTCAGATTACGTGCGACTCCGGCTATACGAAAACCGAAAAAAAATTATATAGATTTTTTGTTTATACCTTGTAGTTGGCGTTTTTTTCATAATTGGGTTTAAGATTTTAACTTTCCTTATCATTTCAATAAAATAATTTTCGGGTTTATGTATGTATAACTATAGGTAGCTAATATATTTTTAGAAACTACGCCTTAAGACCTTTCATTTGACATCCCACTTGGTACGATAGCAAACAGAAATCAGAGACGCCCACTTTTTTTGATGTAACATCCGTCATATTGATTTCGTTCGTATAAAATGTAGCCTAAGTCATCCGCAGCATAATGACGAATCGATTCACATCTCATTCATCAAAATCGGATAAGTAGTTTAGGCGCTACGGTAGAACATACGTAGATACAAACAAACATACATACATACATAGACTGCTAAAAACATAACCTTTCCTTTTGGCTTCGCCATAGTCGGGTAAAAAGCTTCTTTGTCTTCCAATAAATTAATGAAAACCGATATAAAACTTAGTAAAACCTAGTAGGTAATAGAAATACCTACGCATATGACTCATACTCTCTCGAAGTCTTCCCTGCGCCCCCGATTGGGGCGCGAAGTCGGTGGGAGTCGGTGTTGGGGCTATTTGACCCCTTGCCCGAGGATGCGGTCTCTCGGTGTCCAGACTTAGGGACCGGTCTTTGGGTTTCCCTCCCCCCCCGCAGGAGAGGGTCAGAGTGCCTTATTGCACACCTAACCGCTGAGGGTATACCTCCCCTCAGCGTTCTGTAGTGTGTTTCTGGGCGTGTGACTGTGAGAGCGCCCGAAGTGCTTCACGACGCCCGTGCGACCAGGCCCCAGCCGGGTGAGATCCCTAGCTCCCTAGGGAAGGCCTTGCAAGAGCCAATCAAGCAGCAAGGGCGTTGAATTTGGTTGGCGCTCACCTACATTGGCAGCTGTCATATGACTCATACAATACTCTACTTGTCTTAAGTACCTACTGGAATACTACTATGCTACTGATCCCGATAATCAAGCATACTCAATAAAGTTATTATCTAGGTAACCTAACTAGGTGGACTAGAATAGCTGAAGCGCTGAAGTTGGCTCTAATAATACATAGGTTATATAACTTGATAACCATTGCTAACTCTTGAGTTTAGAAATGTACGCAATTGTGGATAATTGGTACAGTCCACCGTAAATCAGTGGTAATAATTTTACATTGACAGCGCCTAGATGTCGTAGCAGTAAGGGCGGTTTTCGTAGTGCAAGTGTTACCACTGAAGTGCGGGTGACTGTACTCGTGGTATTGTCATTTCAGAGTATTTAATACTAAATGGGGTGAGTAATCATGTTACACTATCCTACCTAATGTCTTTTCTTTGGTATTGTTCGTCGAATCGTTGAGCTCCTTAACTCCTGAATTGAGCTGCACGATAACTGACAAATGCGTGCACTGACTGGACACGTCCACTCAATCTGTGTGGTTCTTTCCTCAAAAGACCATTTCAGGTTCCAATCTACATGGTATTCACATGATCCGACCAAGATTATGTCTGGACTTTAAAAAATACTGTGACCTCTAAGTTTGTTTTGGCCTTTCTTCTCAGAGTAGTCAGTTAGGAAACGCCGACCTCATCTAGTTTAAAAAATATGATTGTCGTGTTACTACTTACAGAAATAAAATCATTTATCATTATCAAATAAGCGTCAAAAGGTAGTCAAAATAAGCAAAGCCACATTTGTGGTTAAAGCTTGTTCCAAATAACAGTGTATTTGAAGCTCAACAAAAAATTTACTTGTTGCTTGTTTCGTGATTAATCAAAGTAATTAATTAGCAAGAAGTTCCTAATAATAATGACATTCTTTCTACAGGACTTTTATCAGTTATACTTGTAAATTGTTAAAGAGAATAGATTAGAGGACCCACCGTTTCACTCGTATGTCTATCTTTTTTCTGGAGTGCATACCAGCACGGTGAGCAGTGGTAGCCCAATGGTAACGGCCGCGACTTACGAGTTGTAGGTCGTAGGTTCGAACCCAGACAGGCGCTTTACTTTGTGTAAATTATTTCATCACCATTGCTCTCAAAAACGGTGAAGGAAAACATCGTGAGGAAATCGGAATGTCCTAGAACCAAAAATTCGTAGACATCTACCAACCCGCACTGGGCTCGCGTGGTGGATTACGGCCCAGTCCCTCTCACCGAGAGGAGGCCTGTGTCCCAGCAGTGGGAACATTATAGGCTGATTATGCATGCCAGCATGCAATAAAATCAAAACACGACTGAAGTTGGCAGCGTATTTCACACCGGGGTGTACAGTAATGAGGTGCGCAATCTTATCGACCGCGCCATTTAATATCACACTAAACCCCATGTTCATTAGTTTTAAATACAAAAGATATTTATAATTTTCTCATCGTGTATCGGCTAAGAACAGTTCTTGTCAACATTTTCAAACATCTTCATTATTCTAACCACAAATAATTTAACTGTAAACTATCATAACTCTATACTTATCGCCTTCTCCTGTCTAACTACAGTAGGAATGGCTTTCATTTTGACAGTTCAACAACATTAATTGCGTTATTTACGTTGTTGTGCAGACAAATTTTTCGAACTTATGAAGCAAAGGATTAGCAATATACTTCAAAATGATTCAGGTTGTGACGGATAGTGTGTTACGCAATTAGGGTGCGGGTTATTACTTACTCGCTTACAATCGATTCAGCCAATATGGAAGTGCTCAAACAACGAGTGGAATTGAGTTTACTCGTTATGATCTCATTCGAATAATGGATGCCACTCGATGCATTTGAATGATTGAGTTGCAAATACATACTGCAATTAGGACTTTAATTTTTTCTTGAACATACATGGGTTTTCCAATGAATTCTCTGAATTTATTAAACATGTTATAATAGAGCAGATGGGTATACCCATGGTCTAAAAGACAAGGTCTGGCATTCCGGAAGTGACACATGCTTACGTCACTATCCAGTTGCCACTTTAATGCAACAAAACACGAATTATGGAAACATTTTTAGTCCCCATTCTGTTAAAATATATATATAAAGCAGTTAAATTGTCGTTTCGTTTTTCTAATCAAACTAAACAATTCAATTTAAACATATACCAACGTAATTGTTAGTTAAAACCTCATTGTTTTATCGGATTCGCACAGGTAATAAAGGTGGTTGAGGAGTTATTATTACACACTGCTGGTAACACAGCGGTGATGACGTAGGCTTATCTCCCACGTGACCACTGTCTCGGAATGCTATACCTGGCGAAGTATATTATTATACCATGGGTATACGAAAGTGTTATTTGGCTATTTCTTCCGTGGTGTATTCTGTTATCAAATGTCATGTAATTTTTTTTCTCATTGGCAATCATTCCGAAGTCGACAGTTCTGTCACTATCAGAAGTGTTATAGAAAATCGTGAGAGATGTTAAATATTTTTGTTAAGTATAAGAATAAGTTTTAAAAAAATGGCTTATATTATTATCCCACCCACTGGCAAAGTTTGACTTTAAACCAAATATAAGGCGTTCTATCCCATCTTCAGTAGTATCCATTAAGACGAATGAATATACTGTATTTGTGGCAGTATATGTATTTTTAGCGTTGCCGTTTAGTATTTGTAAGTATTTTTGTTCAATTTTATCTGCCAATGAGCTTCCTGCATTAGTGAAATAGCTGTTAACTTCATTGATTGATTTTTCAGGAGTATTTGATATGGTAAGTAGTTCTTTAGGAAAATTTTATTTTTTAGGCGTGTTGGTAAATGATTAATTATTTTATTCCTGTAAGTAGGTTTGTACAAACACTTTTACACGTCAATCATATTTTTTTAACTACATATTATGCGTTTCCTATCTGACTACTCTGAGAAGAAAGGCCGAAACAAACTCAGAGGTCACACTCCTTTAAAGTCCAGACATAATCTTGGTCAGATCATGTGAAGACCATGTAGATTGGCATTTGAATTGTGTTTTGAGGAAAAGAACCACACAGATTGAGTGGACCTGTACAGTCAGGGTACGCATTTGCAATCGTGCAGCTCAACTTAAATCTTAAGGAGCTCAACGATTCGACGAACAATACTAAAGATAGGACATTTGGGTAGGCGGTATAAATTACTCAAACTGCCAGATCATGATTAAAACTAACTGAGAAAAAGAAGCAATGACCCACATAGCCCTCACATTGACAATAATTAAAATAACATAATACTTTACAAGTAAATATCTTGATTTCCTTCCACAGCTTTTTTTATCCTGTTTTGCTGCTTGAAGTTGGTCTATCTCGTAAGCTCTTTTTACTTTCCTTATTATGGCAATGCAGAAGTTTCTGTACCAACTGTATGTAGTTTTTTGAATATCGTTAGCTGGACCTAGTTTTAACTTTTAGTATAACTTATCCCTATTTCTTACACATCGTAGCAACCCTTGTTTCATCCAGGAGTAAAAATTTCTTGTGGCGTTCAGGAATAGTTATTTATTTTGTATTGCTAGTGTTGTGAACTCCTACTCCATAAATGCACATCAAGGACTAATAGTGACATCTCGAGGAAAGAAACAATACCACACGCTACGTCATACTGATCTCTCTACCGTGATTGGTTTTATTTAAAATATTGTTCCCACTCCATTGCCCTTGAATCTTGTATGTAAGATGGCTAATACATAATTTGCTCGTTAAAACTGACGCATCGTTTTTTATTATAAAAATCCTCAACACAATCTCTGGAACACCTGAGTTTTCACAAAACCTCACCGCTGCTGCTACAGCTAGCAATTGCTTGTTGAATACAATAGCTTAAGGCGGAGCTTGGATCTACGAAATTATTAAAGGGTCTGAAATAAATGTTTGTTAGACTCGTTGTAGACCGACTTTGTCAGTTTTTATTGTTTTAGAAAACGCATAGTGTCATGTTTTCTTCAAATTCGTGTTTAATAAAATGGGGTAATGGTCTGTTGATGTAGTGTGAGGTACAATGACGTTGGTAGGATGGTTGGTTTTTACCAGTGCATGATCCAGACAAGTATGACTTTTGCAACGAGTAATTAAAGTGTGAGCTGGTAAAAGGCTATGTGTAGCTGCTAAAGTTAAATAGCGTTCCCCGTTTTGATTTATCTTTTCAGAATTAATATCGATATTTATTATCTCCCCTCACTGTAACATGTTCGAAGGAGGAAAGTGTGTGTGGAGTATTATCTAACGATGATAGAAATTGGTCGATGTTTTTATAGAATGGTGATCGATAATTGACGAATATGGCGATACTGTTATCGATTACAGCAACTAAACAAGAAAGGCAAAATTACAATCTTGATTATATAAGGTTAGATAGTAAAATAAGAAATAGAAAACATATTATTAGATAATATAGAATTATAGAGATATAAAGATATAGATAATAATAATATTATTATAGAAATCTTATCAAGATCTTGATAAGAGAAGCTGCAATAAAATAACGAGTTTAACTGTTAGAGGAGCCACATAATATGCAATGGAGTATTTTTTATTGCACACCAACAACAGTAAATGTAAACAACAAACAATAAAGGACAGGAAAATGTTAACAAATAATGCAGAATTACGAACTTCTATTAATAAAATAAACATAAAAGAGAACTGAACAAATGGAGGGAATAATACAGTAACACAATTATAATAACTGTCGCAAGAAAATGAAAACCACAAGCACAGATAGAAAACGACTTTCAATAAAGACTACTTTTTATTATTTTGTTGTGTCATTTTTAGACACTTCATCACATTTTGTATTGTTAGCCAGTATTTTCATCGGTCGATTTTATCAAGCCAAAAGCTAGCGAGATGTCGAACTGATATCTGTAGGTCACACAGCATTCACAGAAGAAACCACACTACGAAACATTTATAAAACAAGGGCGTGTGCTTATGACCACACTATAGCACTCGTTCACTCGTTCAGTCCACTCGCTCTTTTTTGTATTTGTGTGTTTTTCTCCGCGTCATGTTTACCGCAAATAAACGTGTTTTCTATCTTTCTTTCATAAAAGAGAAAACTTATATGATTTTCTACACGTGGCTGATGACTAATGATAACGACTGGAGCCGCGATTTAGCGCCGAATACGAGTACACGCGATTCAGCGTCACCAAAAGACTGGATCCGGATAAGTTCAATTTCCGTGCACTGTTCAGAAAGAGCCCCTCAAGAAGTTTTCACTTCAAGAACAAGAAAACTAAAATTCAAATTCAAATTCAAAATTCTTTATTGCATTCATGGGTACATTTAGTTGTTACAATATAAGTAAGTTCCAGCATGAAACCCAGTTAGAGCACGGCAAAATAATAATAATAATAATTTTAACATAATAATAATAATAAGAGTAGGTAGGTATGTGTGCGTTGATTGACTATAATAAAATATGCAATTATTTATCTATCATATTTACTAAATATTTTGTTCTAGGTATTCTGCGACAAAATAAAAGCATTTTTGTGTTAGATATTTTTAAAATTTCCTGTTAAATTTATTGAATTTGGTTTCTTCTTTTATTTGCTATGGTAATTTGTTGAAAACACTACATCAACGAATATAATGGTCCTAATGAAGAAAAATTAAACAAAGTTCAGACGACACATTCATTCACGCAGATAGACCACAGTCCCCTAATAAGCCTCATACATTCCCCCGTTTATTAGCTGGATGCCAACATATATTTCCATTTAGGACACAAGCAATTCCTGTGGTATGCTCCTAATGAAATTCTCCAAACCAAAGGCAGACTTTGTTGGATGTCTGGAGAGTATGTGCCTAATTTTGGAACCTAATATTTGTTGATCGTAAACCTATTTTGGTAGGTTTTATATGGTGTTAGTATTATATGGTGTCAATTCCCTTAAGCTGCCTGTCCATTGGAGCACAGAGGAGGCGGTCCAACAAGCAGGCAGCCTTACACGAATATATAAAATGACGAGGACCAGTGCCCAATATGGCATACCCTAACCCTACAACGAACATGTACACAAGCTACACAATGGTGCATTTTAAAGTGCATTTGACTTAGATTTTTAATTAATTCGCCAGTTCGAGAGACTCAGAGGTCACAGTCTCTTTTAAAGTCCAGACATAATCTTGGTACCATGCATATTAGTGTCTGAAAGGTCTTTTGAAGAAAGAACCGCACAGATTGAGTGGACCTGTCCAGTCAGTGCACGCATTTGTCAGTAATCGTGCAGCTCAACTCGGAATTAAAGTTTTTTTTTTTCATACGCCTTGTTGAGACACGCACAGTCGTCAGTGTTGTATGGATCACTGTGGAAGCTTGTCGACAGACACGTTGACGTCTTCTCCATAGAGATCTACGTTTTGGAATTGGCAACTAGCTTCAACTTTCTGACTAACTGGCCGACTCTTTGACAATTCAGAAGTGCCTGTAAATTGTTTAATTGAAATAAATGCTTTGAGTTTGAGTTTGAGTTGTTTTTTACGGCGCGGTTTATACGCCGTGTGCACGCACGCGCGGTCGTCAGTGTTGTATGGATCACTATGGAAGCTTGTTGACAGACACGTTGTTTCTATGGCGCGGTTTATACGCCGTGTGGAGACACGGTCGTCAGTGTTGTATGGATCACTTTGGAAGCTTGTTGACAGAAACGTTGTTTCTACGGCGCGGTTTATACGCCGTGACTAGGCACGGTCGTCAGTGTTGTATGGATCACTTTGGAAGCTTGTTGACGTACACATTTTTTCTACGGCGCGGTTTATACGCCGTACCGTAAAGAAACCGTGCCGTATACAAAGAGCCTTACAATGATATCTATTATACCAAACTGTTTATTGTACTAACCTACAATATATTTAATTTAGCAGCTAATTTTAAATTAGTATCAATCCGCATTAAACATAATTTCCATCCGAAATTCCGAGCAGAATTCCATGTAAAATCCACATCCACTCAGATTCACCTTCTCGTGTCCAATTTGCACAATTTGTATTCTAAAAGCAGATAATTGGCTGCAATACATTCGTGCTTACCGCTGCAATTAGGGACGGAGCAAATGGGGCGTTTAATGCATTTGCACTAACCCGCGGCCATATTGGGGTGCTTCGCTAAGCTGTTGGAGACTCTGGAACTGTTAGTATTTCGCTTTTGTACAGGGTTGGTTGTAGTTAGGTGAGTATAACCGCATTAAGTTATAACCGCTGTGTTATTAGAGCCAATTTCACCGCTTCAGACATTCTAGTATCGACCTAGTTAAGTTAGGTTAGGTTATTACTTCATTGAGTATGCTTGGTTATCGGGATCAGTAGCACAGTAGTATAAATAGCATAGAATACCCTTTATTATGCGTACACCATACAAATTATAGATATGAATGTAGAAATTTTACGTAGCGGTGATACAAGCGATCTTTTGAAGACAACCTTTGGATGGATTTAAAGGGAGAAGGAGGGACCATTTACTATAGGATTTTTATCTTATTTGTGTATCGATAGTGTTGCTTCTTTTACTTGGGCGCAAACTACACGGCTCTTCTGGGATCTCTTATAGACTGGTCTAACACCGCACAGGTCTTCCAAAATGTATAAAAATGCCAATTAATTGAATTGCTTAGAAATAATGTTCTGCATTGAAAGCTAAAATAGCTCAATTTCTATGTTTAATATCCCGATTACTCTCCAACAAGCAAAGAAAGCGAATGGTCTGAAACGAAGCAGCCTGACGTCATCTATCTCACACAACATAAAATCCAACTCACAATCTAACAATTACCTACTCAATTTTCAAATAGAATTCACTCAACTGAATAAACGTACCATAACCTTGAAACAAATCCCTGAGCAGATTAATTTTAAAACAATGCAGTGCATTAGGTCCACACCGACACATACGGTGAGCCCCAATAAGGAGCCTGTCCCACCGCTGACGACGAGGAAGCGAGTAGCTATCAACGATTTTCTCGCTCAAGAAACGTTTCTTGAGCTTAGACACGGGACCTACATACATACATACATACGTAAACTCACGCCTTTTTCCCATGGGGGTAAGCAGAAACTACAGAACGCCACCTGCTACGATCCTTACATACTCCTTTTGCCTCGTTGCCTCGTTTACGTTCATACATCTGGTCATACACACACGCCAGTTGCGAGTACTACGCACCTGAACTTTCTGAAGAACATCACCATCACACGAGACCTACAATCTTTATTTGTACGCACAAATAAAAGAAAGAAAGAAAGAAAATGTATTGGGGCTCGCACAGGATTATCACAAACTAAATTAATCACACTCACAAAAACAAAAACAAAAAAAAAAGTAAAATAAAAATAACAATAGAAAGTCTCAAGTCCAGAAGATTGTACGACCCGTGTAAGTACGAGTATACGAGATATATATTATTAATAGTTGATCGCTGGCTGTTCACACTGGTCGGCGAGCGACAAGAGCCATGGAACAGGTACTCGCTCAGCGACGCTCGCTTGGCGGGTAGAACACTCGCTGAGAGAGTCAAGCTTGGCACATATGCATACCAGCGAGTAATCGCTCGCGTACAAATATAGATTAAAAGTCCCGTGTAAGTATAAGAGGTACATATTATTAATAGTTGATCGCTGACTGTTCACACTGGCCGGCGAGCAACAAGAGCTATCAAAGAGGTACTCGCTCAGTAACACTCGGTTGCTGGGCAAAACACTCGCTGGGAAACCCACGCTTGGTACACACCATAGACATATTATATCTATGGTACAGTCACGAGCACTAATATGTATACACGTAGCAACTTCTAAACGTGATTTTCTCCTACTGTCCTAGTATACTGTTACGAACATAGTATTTTGGAACCTATGCTATTATGAAATAGGCCTTATCTCAAAGTTGCAATCAATGTTCCACGAGAAAATCGCTTTTAAATTTTGTTAAGTGTATAGATATTAGTGGTCGTGACTGTAGATAAGCATACTAGCGAGTAATCGCTCGTCACTATCGCGCACTCGCTGCTCGTTGCTCGCCAACTCGTATTTAGTTGCTAGTTCTACTCGCTTCTCGCTATCGCTGGCGTGCGGCGGTGGGACATGTGCCTAATATCCAAATACCGGAAATCGACAATAGGAACGTTAATAAGCATTTTATTGGTTTGTATTAATGTTGTGTGAAATTTCAATTATCAGCTAATAAATTATGTACAGTCCTCAATAATAATGATACGTTTAATATACAGGTTAATGAGGTGCCTTAATAGTTTGGAGGACACTAATTACTTCCGTCTATCGAAGTGTAATTTACAGAAATAATTTGTGAAGGAATAGACTAGGTGTTAACATCGTCGATAAGTATATTTTCAAGGAAAGTTCCGGCTATCTAAATGATACGCTATAGCTCAGTCAATAGTATATAATTTTTTTTAATTGCTTAGCACCAGTTTTGGCTTCACTAACAACGAGTCTGTCTTAGTATAGCTTAAAACTGAATAAATGTTCACCGCGCACCTTAAAACAGAATACGCGCGGAAAGAGCGCGAAATATGTTTTTTTTTTACGTTTTCAATCCCCACATCTCCATCATTTTGAATTTTTTTGAAAAACTGAATCGACAAAAATAAACATATAATCACCGAACCTACTCACAAAATTTCACGAGAATCGGTTGAGTAATGCGACCTGTAGAGGAGAACAGACATCCGCCGGACATTCGGACATACGAAAGCATTTTTGCCCAGCTGAAACGGAGATGCTTCGCCCGCGCTTCGCGCTCGCTCGGTCAAAAACTCGTCGAAAGAAGAAGGTATCTTATGTATTAATTGATGATACGTTCTATCTACTTCATCCAAATCTTACCTCCGTTATGGCATTGCGGTAAAATTTTGTGAAGACCATAATGGTTATATTCATGAACACTTACCACATTACTTCAATGTAAGGATCATATGAGGTTACACTAATTAAAGATAAGAACAGTGTCAATATTAACACAGCATCATTATAATAGAGCAACCTAATATTTTGGGTCTGGCCTATGTCAACGTTGCTTGAGCTAAATGGGCCATAGGATAATGATGAAACAAGTGACAATAGTGTAGAATTTCCACTAAAGGCAATATTGGAACTTATCTCGTACAATAGCTGATAATTACCGAGCAGTAACGATGTGATTACTAAGCAAACTAGTGCCTGATTGTAATCAGTCAAATTTAAACTCAAACTCAAAGCATTAATTTCTAATAACCTAATTACAGGCACTTTTGAATTGTCAAGGGGTCGGTCACTCAGAAAAATGAAGCTAGTTGCCCATTCCAAAGCGTAGTAGGTACCTATGGAGAAGAACCATATAACCCACAGATACGTCAGTGTTCGAATTTCGTAAATCCAGATAAATCCTAAATGCCAGAAGCCGACGCTTTGAATGATTAGTTCCCATAATTCAATTTTAAATAGATGCTAATTTGGAACTTTCAAAGTCAATTTCGGCTGTCTTGAATGTGGTTAATTACTATTCTCTTGCTGCGAATTAAATTGATTGTGAGCTAGTCGTAGTTGAAAACTTGGCTTGGGAGAAACTTGGCTGCACTAAATAGCCACCATTTTCAGGTCCAGGTTTTGGATTTTAAACAACTTCTACCTGACTGATATACTACTAATGAACGTAAAAATAAACTTTTCGGTCTAAGTACATTGAATGAGTAGACGCACACCCTTGAACTAGTAGCAGATATAATAGTAAAAGCACACATAGAGATGTAACATAAAAACAATCCACCTAAAATATAAAAAACTAGCTGCTGCCCGCGAATTCGCCCGCGTGGATGTCGGAAACTATCCCACGGGAACGTGCTACCGGGACAAAAAGTAGCATGAGTTACTCTTTATAACATCAGCTACCTGTCAGTGAAAGTCCTATCAAAATCTGTTCAGCCGTTTCAGAGATAAGCCGGAACAAACAAATTAAAAGACAGAAACAAAAATTTACAAAATAGTTTTTTTCTTATAAGTACCGTATATATGCATTTAGTAAAAAATCTATTATTTTGACAATACAAACAGAAGTTTCAATTTTATTTGCTTATATAGAAAATAAACCACGTACATTGTTCTGCCTAAACTTTCCTATTTAACAAAATTCTATGTTCTGATGAAGAAACTTGTTAGCTGTTTGTACAGACCCAGCAATATTGAGCCACTCAATAAACTCAAGCACAAGACTGCTCGGTCAGTCCCGTAATTGCTTGTGAAACAATTAAGGGTCAGGCGATTAACAAAGCATTCTCACATAATAGGCTTACTCTAGCTTTTTATCTTCAAGATCGAAACTTATCCACTCACTTTCAATAATCAAGCGTCAGCAGTTAGATAAAGTTACCATACATTGTTCGTCGTTTAGAATTTACATTCATACATATATAAAGGTATGAGGAACAGGGTGTAAAGCTCACTCACACCTCCATAGAAAAGAGAGGATCCTCCGATCAGACGGGTGTTGTGTCTGGTGGGCAACTGCCCAACGTTTGATGTCGGGACGTTGTATATATGCTTGTTGCGCAGTAAACTCTGCTTGCGCGATGCAGGATTTTGCGTGACGTCAGTGTGAAGTGTAGCTCGTATGTGGCGATATAGATACCGCTACACATACATAGATAAATATTATAGCCACTGAACTGTCCGCAACTTCAAACTCGCAACGAACGAAAACCGCAAAATCTCCAAACGCTTGAAACTGACCACGTCAAAAGTGACAGCGGACCGCGCGTTCCAGCCGCTTAGCTTTTTATTTTTTGTAATTTTATGCCAGAACCCACAACTTGTGTTCCAGTTTTTTATTATTTATTTATTTATTTAACCATTTATGTACATACATGTATAAACAGACAAGAAGAAAGGAACAGAAAAATACGTACAAAGGTGATGATTATTTCTAAGAAATCTCTTGCAGCGTACCTGCGATAGGACACTATATTAAAGAGATGTAGACAACGTGTGTAAGAGTAGAAGGGAAAACAAAATACATAAAATCTTAAATCATTTTCCAATTTAAATATATAAACATACAATGTCAGAATATACTTACATACATACATACTTCTAAAATAAATATCACAAAAAAAATAATAAGGACAAGGGTTAATATTAAGGACATGTTCTAAAATTTATAACTAATTAAATCAGTATTGATTCTATTTCAAAGATTAATTTTGTAATTTTTGCTGTGCCCTACAAGATCCGTAATTGTATCTTAGCTTTAAGCCCATTGTGTGATCTTCACACATTATGGAAGGCAAATAAAGATACGAATATGAATATGAAAGTTAAGTGACTCTCCAAAACAGTACCTAATCGCATCAGGCACTTTCAATTTTGAATTATTTGGTATGCTTATTTAGTCATCAAAACGTTTCACAATGCAATAGTTTTTGCCATCCTGAAATCGATATAAACATAATTTCGCGACTCATAAAAAGGAAGTCCAGTAAAAAACCACTTAAAAATACAACAACAAAATATTTCATTAATTCTAATAAAATTTTCGATTATTTCGCAAATTACTTATAATTTCTATTCGCATAATTAGTTTTCATGGTTATACACATTTAAATTATAAACTGGACGCACGGAGACGAGATAGCTAGTTTTCCACTAGCCGCCCTTTCACGGTCGGACTCATACCCCTGTCGGTCCGCAAACGTATAAAAAGGTTTAGGGATTAGCCACACAGGACGTCGCGCGGTTGCACGATCTGTTTTTGTAGTAGTCTCGATAAAAAAAACTTTTATTTACAGACTACATAGGACATTGCGTTAGTTTCTAAATTATCTTATAAACTATGTTAGTATATACTTAGAACACAAAAAAAAGAAAAAAAACCGGCCAAGTGCGAGTCGGACTCGCGCACGAAGGGTTCCGTACCATTGACTAGGTAAACAACAGTAGGTACACAAATTAGGTGCCTTAGGTGCATTTATTGATATCGCGCAAAAATAGGCAAAACATGGCGTTTCTTGTATGTGAGCCCCCCTTAAATATTTATTTTATTTTAATTTTATTATTTATTATTAAAGTAAAAATACAACTGAGTATTTTGTGAATATTTCAAGTGCCTGCTTGTTGCCATTATTGATATCGAGCAAAAAAGGGCAAAAAAATCGCGTTTGTTGTATCGGAACCCCTTGTAATATTTATTTTGTTTTGGTTTTAGTATTTGTTGTAGTATTTATTTTTTTCCATAGGACATGATGAAACAAGTGATTTTTTTATTTTTATTAGCGACAACAGAAATACATAATTTGTGAAAATTTCAACTGTCCTAGCTATTGCGGTTCTTGAGATACAGCCTGGTGACAGACAGCGAAATCTTAGTAATAGGATCCCGTTTTTACCCTTTGGGTACGGAACCCTAAAAAGGTGATAATATATCGACCACTGATAGTTTCATCAAGCCCCATGCAATACATGAAGCTTGATAAACCTACCCATGGTAGGCCCATTCAGCTGGTGACGACCCCTTTCCGATTTTATTTGTGTGCTATTTCCTTATGGATAATTATGAATGGTAGATAGGGTATCACAGTGTTTCAATCTATACTAATATTTTACAGAGGTATTTGTTAGTTTGTAAGTTTGCATGTAGGGGATAATCTCCGGAACTACCAGTCGGATTTCAAAAATTCTTTCTGCATTTGGTAGCCCAATTCTTGAGGAAGGCTATAGGCTATTCATCATCACGCTAGGATCATTAGAAGCCGAGAAAAAAGAAAGAGGGCCAAGTGAAAACGAAGTAATGGCGCGGGCAGGCGATGCGATGCGCGGCGCGGGTCGGGGGAACCAGAAATTTCATGCGCAATAAGTCGTAGGCAGAAGCTTGTCAGTTACAATATTATGATTTTCTATATGGATTCGTACTATTTGGAACCAAATAATTTACTTTTGTATGTTTACCACTTGATAATTTTCTTTACAATTCAAAAATAGATCGGTATGTTAAAAGATACGTCAAGATTTGTATGATTACTATTTGATCATTTTCTTTACAATTCAAAAATAGAACGGTACGTTAAAAGATACATAAAGATTTGTGTGATTACTATTTAATCATTTTCTTTACAATTTAAAAATAGAACGGTATGTTAAAATATACATAAAGATTTGTAAGATTAAGTACTATTTGATCTTTACAATTCAAAAATAGATCGATGTGTTAAAAGATACATAAAGATTTGTATGATTAAGTACTATTTGATCATTTTCTTTACAATTCAATAATAGGACGGTATGTTAAAATATACATCAAGATTTGTATACTGCTGGATAACATAGATACTGCTTTTTTATCGCGTCTTATGAAATGCATTGTCGCCCTTACTATCTACGTTTAAGAGTATTACACAGTATCAGTATGCATGACATTTATGTTTTTGTTAAAATACTTTCCACGATGTTGTAAAAGGATTTTTAAAGCTACGACATCCATTAGCTTAATAAAGTAGAATGTTAAAAATGTGGGATTTTATATAGCTGTGTCGTTTTGTTTTTATTGTTAGGGGAAAATGGGAATAATGTGGTCGAATGAGAATTAATATTGATAGGCTTTGAATATTTGAACGCTCAGTATTGAGCCAAAATCAAGGTTCTGAAATGTATCATATGCACAGACGGATAAACAAACATACATAGAAGCATACTTTTAATATTCGTAGTATTGGTATAATACATTTTATTACTATACCGTAATGTAGGGTCCAGTTGAAAACCAGCGTCAAGCACTAATTGTCTGGCAGTTATCCTGAAATGCTGAAATGGGCCTATTTAGGGCAGTCGTGAGGCACACAATACTGTTTTTTTTTTCTTTTTATTTTTTTTATTTTGTGTGCCTTAACCTGGGTCAGATAAATTTATTTTCTTTCTTTCTTTCTTTACTATAGATATTCATACGCAGTATATCAATAGAAATTTCTGTATTTGTCTTAACAAGTTACTCAAGTACCACTAGACTCAGCAAATTTTGATATCCATCTCTTTTCTATCACATAATACGGATATCCTAGCTCAGATCACGTGTGACTTTTGCAAACAAAAAAACAACGTGACACGAATTCCTATGGAGCGATATTTTTAAACTGGCTTCTTTTGCAGTAAATTATGACTTCATTTTCCGTGTTCTTACTATGATTAGACAATTCCATCTTTCCTATTTTTTGCTATTGTAAGTATAATGCAATAAAATTTTGTCAAAATTATAATTTACGATCAAATTAATCACACTAGCGAATCACACATTGTAGGTACACGACACAACTATACGAAACGCGCGACAGTTTCTAAACGTGTTCACTGCTTCACCGCCAACAACAAACTCTCCTCTAACTCAGGTTAAACGTTATGTTATAGACTCTGTCAAGCGCCACCTGGTGGCGCTGGCGTCCCGATTAGTCAAAGTCAAACGATTGATTTAACGTATTTCCGATATATATAATGTGGTGGGTGTTTATAAGTATGTGTTATATATAAGTGTTAATGCTATGTAATGTTAAAAAGCACGATGGGGTTGGCGTATCTGTTTAGATACGCCAACCCCACTAAACAAATAATGAGAAAAAAATATATACAGCAAAATAGGTACCTAAACAAAAGTGTCGTTTCGTAACTATTTATTTAGATTGTTTTACTACTACATAAGTACTTGTTTTTTAAACGAGAGTGAATCTTTACCATGCAGTACCTAACCTGAATTGATTCTGATTGATTTTTTCCGTCTGCATTTTCATATTAGGTATATGAAACTGATAGAAAGAAAGAAAAATATTATATTTGTGACACGCACAGGAAATCCAAACAAAATAAAATCAATTAATTATAAAAAAGGAGTATTTAAAACTTAAAAGAAAACATACATTATAACAATAAAATTAAAAGTAAAAATATCATAAAATTGATATAAACGTTCATAGATTATGTTCGGATTCAACTCTTTATTTGCGTATTTTGGAAATATCATAGTAACTATAAGGTACTACGTAATTTTCGCATATTGGATTAAATGCGGCAAGCACAATTAGTATCACCTATGTCGTGAATAAAGTTTAAAAATTAAATAAATATTTTGTGCGAAACGAATATTTTCAATTTTAAAATCGTTTGGTTTACATTTCGGTTACTAGCTCCTGCCAGGAAAATGATAACAGTAATGATAGCAGTATCGTGCACTCCGAACATATTTCGATCACCAATCACCCTTCGTAAATTGCCTGACGTCCGTTCATTGTACAAATAGTATCGGCGGCCATGTACCGATCTACATTCACTATGTGCTTGCTATGAATAGATAGTCAATACCGAGCATTATTTCTGAGCCATTCTGGTGTTACAAGGCCTTATTTTGGGTATACGTTGGGTATTTATAGAAGTATGAGGAAAAGGGTATAAAGTTCACACATAACTCCATAGAAAAGGGAGGATCTTCCGACCAAACTGGTGTGGTTGCGCGGAAAACTCTGCTTGCGCGATGCAGGATTTTGCGTGACGTCAGTGTGACGCGTAGCTCGAATGTGGCAATGTAGATACCACTACATCTTCATGGGTCTTAACAGATATTGAAATAACTGACCCGTTGGCCTTTAAAGTAATAGCGAAGCCATATTCTGGGTGAGCTCGTTAAATAAATAATATTTTATACAGGGTTAGTTTTCAAAGACTTGCTAAATTTTAAATTTTATAACATCGTTATTGTGTGCTAAACATTACAATCAAATAATAACAAACATAAATTAAAATATTCAATTGAAAATGCAGGTGGATTTACTTATTTCAGTAACTTTACTAGTTTCTGGGTAAAATATTTTCTGGTGTAATTTGGTGTGTGCACTGGATGAACCTCCGTAATTACTTACATCTTAAATATTTAATGCTTCTTACAGACGCGACACAAAGGCATAGCCTGCCGCGCGACATGAATAATTTGAATTCAGAACTAAGTACTTTATTGTTTGTAACGTAACAAAACAACAATAAAGTACTTAGTTCTGAATTAAAATTATTATACACGATAAATCAAATAATTGATGGACATGGAAATTAGCATTCGTTTGTATTCGGAAATGCGATGATTCTCGAGGGATATTTAAAATATAGTTGTACTCTACATCCTTGTTTTAGTGAAATTAACGGTTCAAAACATTTAGATTTATTTTCTACTAGGACATCTCTGGAAGATAAAGACCTCTTCTGATGCAAAATAGAAAAGATAATTGATCACACCACACCATGACCACACCACCACACCATGAAACACCACACACATGTGACTTCACCACAGCATGAAATTTAGGGCCCGTTGTTTGATCAGTAGTCAAACATACTAATAGTTAAAATGCGTTAGTTAAACTAACAATTTGTTGTTTGACAAATGGATAGGCTAACTATAGTTAAAAAAATGACAATTTGCTATAAAATTAACCATGCACAGACAGAGTAGTTAAAATTTGACAGCTATTGACTATTGTCAAGTGACTAATTGTTAAATTGACTATTGGTCATGTTTAACTATGTATTAAACAACGGGCCCTTAGTGAGTCATTTTAATAAATAAAAGTAAAGTATGGCGTCATTAAAACAAAGTTAAATCTTCAGTAACTTTTAGTGAATGTCTCACACTATTTCATATGACATTTTTATATTTTATTCCGATCTTTCTGTTTACTTACCCTTGAAGTATGCATAAAATGATAAATGGCTCAGCATGTCTCTTCCCAAGGTTACATACAGAATTGATGATTCGCTTAAGATTGCATATGTGAGTAGATTTGACATACGATATCCTTCAAGATTTACTAGTATTTCATTTGAATGTAAATACACTTGTAATTGCTGAAACTAGTCATGTTTACAGTTCTGGCCCTGCATTCTCGACATTAGACAGCGACAAATATCGGTAGCTAAGTCGTATCGTTGTCAAATTCCTTTAATAGATTTTCAACTTTATTTCGATAGCATGAGGTTTAAAATCTATTAAAGAAAGACATCGATTAGACTTAACGACCGATTTTTGTCGTTATATTTGTCGAGACAGCCAGCCCAGGAACAATCGACGCGTGCAGTCGCGTCCTGCGTCCCGCGCGTGATTCGCCTCATTGTGACCAGAGCTTAATGGGGCTCTGACAAGCACATACTTACCTATCAACCGATAGTAATAGATCACTTATAAATAAAAGGATTCAAATTATTTAAAATAAGAATAAAATCATTTATTTTTGAAAAAGTTCTCACTTTATTTGGCAAGTATTTGACAGAAAAATACCTAACACTTTTGTAATGTCTAGGTGTCTTTCAAGGTACAAATTGAACGACACTTCAAAATCAATCTCTCAATATTCCATCGGAGATAGGAGATAAACGATTCGATTCCTTTCATCGAATCTCGGGATTCGCAATCGTTTAATTTTTCATTCGGTTGTCAGCCACTTTTTATTTGTATTTGGTCACATCAAGCGGGTAGATTTATCACGTTTGTGACAGTTCCATTTTAGTAATAGTTTCTGTCCGTGATATTTTCCGTAAAATCTAGTCATATGTTACTGTCTATTTTAACTGATTAATGGTTCGTTTTGAATTGAAATCGGGGATTTTATACCGTGATATTTATGGGATATGAATTTTGATTTTTGAGTAGAGTAAATATTTGTATGCATAGTTGGTTCGGGTCTGCGCATGTGAGATTTGCGTCTGTAATATGCGTAATATCGTACCGGAGAAATTGTAGCATGGTGTAGTTTAAAAGAAAAGATTTGTAAAACAAAAACGCATCCTAAATAAACTCATCATAGAACAAGAACCAACCAGCCTTTTAATAACCAACATTGAACAGATCGATCAACATTTAAATTTAGAACAATGTGTAGAATACGAAATTCAAACAAGGGTCACGGTGCAATAATCCCATAATAGCTTGTATCCACACAACCATGAATACAAAGTACAGAAATGGTCTAAACCGTACTTAAAATACGGAAATGTATCATAACTGAGTATGGAACAATAAAACGACGGCGCCAAGGGTTGGTTACAGATCTAAGAAACGTAGTACATAATATTTTGATCTTCAAGATAACTTTTCGGCGTACAGTGCAGGCCAATTAAATATGGGACAGATCTACATCTTGGTCCTATTGGTCTATTATCCCTAGTAAAAGTCGTCTGAACAATGACAAAATATCTAATTAGGACTGCGCACATAAAAACTAAATAGTTAAGATTATAATAATAATAATAAATTCTTTATAAGTAACCATGAGACTCATACAGTGTTAGTAACAATAAAATAAACTTACAACGTGATACAGATACAAAAACAATTACACAAACATACACAACCAAATAATCACCGCTTCAGCATTCCAGCTGAGATACTGGAGCAACGACTTAGAATACTGCAGTCCAACCTGTCAACAATAGCTCCCAGGATGCTGTTGGAATTAGCTCGCTCCCTGCGCACCTAAGATGCGCATCTTTTACGCATTAAGGCATAAAAGCAATCAGCACGCAATTCCGCAAACATCCCTGATGCTCTACAGTAGCGAGGCAGCCCCATCAACACCCTGAAAGCATTATTGTATTGCATGCGAAGGACACTGTACAATCTTTGCGTAAAATGCACCCACAGGCCACAGGATTGAAAAATAAAAAACTTTTGTTATCTTTGAACATACAAGTAAGCACATAAAAATTCCGCCAGGAGGGACGGTCATCTCATTGTGCTAGTCATTCCAAAGCCCGTATTCAAGAAATTGGCATTGGCAAAGTAGAAGTGACGTATGGTATGGAAGGCAGTTGCGGCCCAGGGGTAACGGCCCCTACTTACGAGTTGTAGGATCGTGGGTTCGAACCCAGATAGACGCTTTACTTTGTGTAAATTATTTCATCACCACTGCTTTCAAAACGGTGAGGAAAACCTCGTGGGGAAACCGGCATGTCCTAGAACCAAACAATTCGAAGACATGTGTGAAATCTCAACCCGCACTGGACCTGCGTGGTAGATTACAGCCCACTTCTTTTTCAGAGGAGGCCTGTGTCCCAGCAGTGGGAACATTGTAGGCTAATTATGTAAAGTAGAAGTAATAGAGGTTTTTGTGAAGATGCTCATCCTGTGAAATTCAGCCTACCAATATTATTTCTAATGCCAAGCAAAGCACCTGTGAAGCCTCTAGTATTGCATGTCCATAGAGAATGGTGAATCCAATCGATACTATGCATAATATTATAAAGAGGTAAAATTTGTAAGCTTTTATGTAGGGGGTAATCTTCGGTACTTCCGATTCCGAAAATTCTCACTATTGGAAAGCTATACTACTGGCTGAAGCTAACTTTGAGATGGGTTTGCTCTTGACTCTAGTCTAGGTCAGAGATGACAGAAAGTCCACGATGGAGTGAGCTCACCCAGAGGAAGCTTACGTAAATGACAAATGCGTGCACTGACTGGACATGTCCACTCAATCTGTGTGGTTTTTTCTCTAAAGACCATTTCAGACACAAATCTACATGGTCTTCACATGATGTGACCAAGATTATGTCTCGACTTCAAAAGAGACTGTGACCTCTGAGTTTGTTTCGGCCTTTCTTCTCACAGTAGTCAGAAAGGCAACGCCGACCTCATCTAGTTTTTAAAATATGATTGGCGTGTAAAAGTGTTTGTATAAAACTACTTACAGAAATAAAATCATGTATCATTTACAGTATTGCCGTGTCATCGAATATGTTTTATATAAAAACAAGAAATTTTACGAGGACGAAGTCCGGGCTGAAGCTAGTTACATATAAATGATAAATGATTTTATTTCTGTAAGTAGATTTGAACAAACACTTTTACACGTCAAACATATTTTAAAAACTAGACGAGGTCGGCGTTTCCTATCTGACTACTCTGAGAAGAAAAGCCGAAAAAACTCAGAGGTCACAGTCTCTTTTAAAGTCCAGACATAATCTTGGTCAGATCATGTGAAGACCATGTAGATTTGTATCTGAATTGGTCTTTTGAGGAAAAACCACACAGATTGAGTGGACCTGTCCAGTCAGTACACGCATTTGTCAGTAATCGTGCAGCTCAACTCAGAACTTAAGGAGCTCAACGATTCGACGAACAATACCAAAGAAAAGACATTTGGGTAGGCCACAAAAATTACTCAAACTGCCAGACCATGATTAAAATTAACTGAGGAGAAAAAAAAAGCAGCAATGACCCACATAGTCTTATAAAAACTATATCTATTATTTATGGTTCACTTAGGAATCAGTCCAATTTAGGAACAACTCCACTCAACGCAATGCCAGTTGACCTCAAACGAGAATAGGCTGTGAAAGTTACACAATTTCTCGTAACTAACTTTCTGAGAGAGTTTTTATTTTATATAACAGCTTGGAATAGCCTACATCATGCAACCATAGTCATAATTGCTTAGCATTATCTGTGTGAATAGAGGTTTTTCCCTGCATTGGGCCATGTTTGGTATTAATACAGGGTGTAAAAAGACCCATCACATAGCCGTCAACTACGCATTCTGTACATCAAACTAAGTAACGTTGCACAAAAATAATTGCTGGGAAACGACTTTCATTTTTGGTGTCAAAATTTGCTGTTTGCGGTAGTGCGCAATGTAACGCACGCAAAACATTGTGCAACGGTACAGGGTCGTGGGGATATTTATAGTTGTGTTAATTAAAATCTTGTTTTCGTAAAAAAATCGTTAGTAAACGTTGGAATTTTGACGTTCAATATCTTCGTAACCAGAAGGTTTTCAGGTATGGTCCAATACAAAAATATATTACAATGACGGTGAGTACAAGTGACTCTAGGCTTCGATAAGTGTCTTCTTACACCATTTATAATAGAAACCTTTAAAACCTATTAATCGTAACGTTACGGGCGCGACGTACCACAAGTTCGTCTATAGTCAAATGTCAGCTAACACCTACACGTCAACATGTAATTTATTTACACGTTTTAATAGTAATAAAATAACTCTACTAGAAACTAGTTACTTAAATAGGGACACAACCCCATAACGACAGCCCTATTTTATGTCCAGGCAAATCAATGTCCATTCCAAGGTTGCCTGGAAGAGGTTGCAGAAGCGTTAAGGCCGCCCATTGTATATTTTGTAGGGTTTGATTTATTTTTTGTCATGTATTTTCTGGTGTAAAAAAAAAATTGGGATTAAATAGTACACCATCGCATAAATATTAATCTATAACAACAGTACTGTCCAATGATTGATTAATTAACTAATAAAACAGGCTCATTTATCCATAGCGATTTTTTGCAATCGACGTCTTTTCAGTTCGTCTGCCGCAACCCCTTCGGGGGGTCTACCCTCTAAGTCCGTCAAGGAAGAAACGGGCCCGTCGGAAAGTAGTTAGATTTTGAGATGTGTACCCTACTCCCGATTATTTAACTTTTTCGGACGGGCACTACACTATTGGGAGTAAGGACATCTGTCAAATCGTTTTGTCACAAATTTTTTGTTCGGGCTCCGAACTAATATTATGCCCGAAAGTGACACGGTTTAGGAAACATCAGTAATTTCGGCCGAAATTACGGACTTTGTCTTGTCCCCAGTCTTGTCTAGGTAGGAGTGCTCCATCCGTTGGAGCTCATCATCATCATTATCCTCCAACATCCATCGCAGGACCAGGCCCGGGTCGACGGCGCGTTGTGTTCCACTTTCGCCTCAAAGAGATGTCAGCACTAATTGAAGGGGTCCGGTAGGACCAATGCCTGCCGGGATCACGGATTGTTCGAAAGAGTTACCGTGACCCTGGCGCACAGGCAACTGAAGGAACACGGGTGGGTTTTAGTCAGTGAAAGTCTGACACGCCTTCCCGCTCCGCCCAGAGCGGGAGAAGTTATTTGAAGATATACCACCCAAAAACAAAAAGGGCTGCTCCCCAAGAGTTGATTATTGAGATGATGATTCTTCATCTTAGCCAACCCACCACTAACCTAAAGGACATATTCCGGCGGTCAGTCTCTATTCGAGTATAATACTATTAATACGTGTAAATAAACAATAAAATATCACTTGACACTTAATAAAAACTTTTCGCGAATTTGGTATATGTCAATTATTTTCTTTCGGTCATACATATACACTTAAACCAAAAATGAAATGATAAGTTTTCGTTTAATTTAACAAAATCAACCGATGTTGTTAAGAATATAATTAATATACTAGGACTTCACGTTCCCATTAATTTATAATACCAATAGAATACACAGTCATGTGAGCGAAGCCGCGGGCAAAAGATAGTTTGTAAATTGTAATGTGCAGTCACTAAAAGTGATAAGTTACCAGGGTCGTCTATATAGTTGAAGTTTAGTAAGAAAACGATGAATGCTTTCGAATAAAATTAAATTAAATTAATAAAAAACAAACAGGTCATTTATCAAAAATTATCTCTTTTGGTGACTGTACCTACAATATCGAAATTAAAATAACTTTAATAGTATCCGTATTAACTGGAAGCCTTCTTCAACCTCAACAAACAAATCAATGATTCAAATCACAGAAACAAATACTAGAAGCCTTCAGACTAAGGTAAATACTAAGAAATCTAGATATTATGATGTCATGTTAAGTTTGTTTAAAGCCTGAAAACGTACTGTCTAGCTTCAGCAGTCTATTTATTCAACTGAATGTTAATATAATAGGTCGGTGAAAAGATTTTTCGTTTTTTATTGGTAGGTATAAAGTTGTAGTAAAATCTTTTTGGCTGTACTTTTTGTATCTGGCTGGTTTTGATACCATTAAATAGATGACATTTAAAAATAGAAAAAGAAAATGTTGAAACGATTTTCCGCCATTTTTCAATAGAATTTCTGTCCGCCAAAATGAGTGAATCTAACGAAGAAATTCGATACATTTTGAAGTTTTGTTACAAAAAAGGGGAAAATGCGAATCAAGCCGTGAAAAAAATGTGTGACGTTTATGGACTTGACGCAGTGTCAGTAAGAGTAGCACACAGTTGATTCAAGCGTTTTCAGTCCGGGTTTTTTGATGTCAAAGATGCAGGTCGCTCTGGTGGCCCTGTTATGGATAAACTCGACGCCATTTTTGAAAAAGTGGTGCTAGATCTAGTTACGACTGTTATCAATAGTTAATTATATTGCATTTTATTGAAACTGTTTTAATATTAAAAGTATTGTTTTGAATATTGTAGTACCGACTACAAGAAATACGTTAAATCAATCTTTGACTTTGACTAATCGGGACGGCAGCGTCACCAGGTGGCGCTCGACAGAGTCTATATGTAACATAACGCTTGACTAGAGTTTTAATGGAGAGTTTTTTTACTGGCGGTTAAGCAGTGAACACGTTTAGAAACAGTCGCGCGTTCCGTATAGTTAGTTGTGTCGTGTACCTACAGTGTGTGATTAATTTAATCGTAAATTATAATTTGATTTGAACTGCAAACGGTTTTTCTATTGCGCAATAACCAACACTACCCATAGAGCGCCCACAGTAGTTAAAATATGGCTGATAATAACGAGAGACATACCTTCTCCGTCATATACATACCTACCGTTAACATTAAGCAGGTCTGCATTAAGGACGGTTCTGACCGCGAGCACGGATGAATGTTCGTGACGTAATAAAATCTCGCGCAGCGAATGTTTGCAAAACAAATTCGTGAAGGGATTGCTCGCAATGAATACGTTCCTAGGCGCATCCTCACTGGGAGCATTCACCTGTAATGTAACAATCGAAGATTCTACTGTAACAGCCAAGGCTTTGCAAGAGCCGGCTTTGCTAGGTCGCGAGTAAAGGCTTACAATTTTAGGCGAATGCTCCTGGTGAGGGAGCGCCTTAACACATTCAAACACAATGAAATCTATTTCCATAGCTTTCAAGCTCCTACAAATAGGCGCCACACGCGTCGCGAACCCCACGCGACACAAAGGCACCGCTCGTCGCGCGACAGGCAGTGCTTTTGAATCGCGTCGCGTGTCGCGGCGGCTGAGGAGCCTTTAAGCTGTGTGTGAGTTTGCACTTACAATGAAAACGCTAACTAAGTGACCTTTTAGTTACCCGTGGGTGGACAAGTAGCGTATTCTTTGGAGAAATAAATCACAAATCATCGCAACCCAATTCCGCATAAGCTATCCCTTTTCAATGAAACCCAAATGAAGTCCAAACCAAAACGTAGCTATTGTTGCCAACTCGCCAAAGTTAGGAAAAGTGACAAAAAGTGGAATCAACACAGGCGTGGTTGTTTGACGTTACTTTGGGAACACAAAGGCTGATGTGGGTGTATTATGAGCCCATAAGCATTGTACTAGGTTTTGGGGTTCTGTAGCCGAGGGGACACTGATTTCGTCATTTTTGTTTTTATTTAATATTGTTAACAAACTTAAATTATTTTAAGATTTTTACATGTGCGTTTATAAACAAATTTCTCACATGCATAAAGACATTTTAAATTAATTTCAGCAAACGAGTCCAGCACCCTAATTTTGTAACACACTAGCAATCACAATCTGAATAATTTTGAAGGATATAGCTAATCCATTGCTTCATATATTCGAAAAGTTTGTCTGGTCAGCAACGTAAATAACGCAATGAATGTTGTTGAACTGTCAAAATGAAAGCCATTTCTACTGTTAGTGTCTTACGCAACTATCTCGCTGGAGTGGAGACCGCTTATCGATAAGCGTAGTGTGGGACGCCCCCCAGCTAGATGAACCGACAACCTTAAAAAGGTGGCTAGGACAGACTGGATGCGGAAGGCGGAGGACAGGGTGATGTGGCGCAGCCTGGGAGAGGCGTATGTCCAGCAGTGGACTGTTATCATCTGCCTCGCCTTTTCTCAACTATGTTGGGGTCGACTTTCAGTCAGCCAGCAGTCAGATGCAGCTGATTACCAGTATTTTACATGGAGCGACTGCCTATCTAATCTCCTAACCCAATAAATGGGTAATACAATATTATGTATGTAAGAAAAAATCTACATCTATTTAATAAAATAAGTGATAGACATAATTTTAATACTATAAATAAAGATAAAATAGATCAACCATTTTTTAGATTATCTAAAGTACATACATCTTTTATGGGGTACTGTGTTAAATGTTACAACAAAATACCTTGTGATATATTGCAATTAAATGAAAGAAAATTTAAAACTCATATAAAAAGTACACTTTGTAAACAAGCATATTACAAATTAGAGGATTATATCCTAGATAAGAATGCTTGGAAACATGCTGGTCCTGCTCCATAGGACAATCTAGAGTCTAGACAAAATCAAAATGGTTGCTAATTTAATTGTATAATTTATAATTTTTATGACATTGATTGTTACATTATGTACTTAACTACTTTAACTCACACACTAAATTATTACTTGTTAAAATTTTGGAAACATCATCCACTTTTCAATATTTGTAAATATGTGAGCACCATGTATCTATCACATAATTAATTTACCTGCCTTTGCATTATATTAAATTCTTTTTACCTATTGTGGTATAGTAATTTTATTCTAGGTGCATCGTCTTCACATATGATAACATAATTAATGAGAACTTACATAATATTGTAAAACATTTTAAAAGAGTAACGGTGGAGTTTCTTGCCCATTCTTCTCCATACGAAACTACCTTTTGGAAGGGGCAACTAGAATCAATTCTATTTTTTAGTAAATTTTGACGTTCAAAAGTGCCTTTTATGTGCCTATTTGAAATAAATGATTTGACTTTGGACCACCGCAACGCCTTAACATGCTTTCCGAGGCACGGAGGGGTCTTGGTATGTAAAAATGGTCACCCATCATCGGACCAAACGCGACAACCGTAGCTTAACCGGATCGATCGACCCATGCGGCTGTTATAACTTAGCCACGAGCACCACCCAGTAGTGCACTGCGATAAGCTGAGATAATTGATTGATTGAAATATATTTTTTCTTAAACTACCAAAGCCAGTTCCCTCTGCCAATCACCTGGTTGACTCAGCTTTTTAATCACGAATGCAAAACTATTCGTTCTTTCAATCCAAGTTGCTTAGATACGTCTTTTAGAAAGAAAAATTGTAAAATCTGCACTAATAATTCACTTTATATAATAAAAAATTATTGCGTTGATGTTTCCTGGAGATGATCCATGATCCAAGGTTCATGATCCAAGGTTTCATGCTAATACGATCCGATCCAGCCTATTCCTTGCTGCACTCTATCAGAGATACCATTATTTTTTCTTTTTTTTTTAAGCTGTTGCATAGCTTTTATCGCGGGCTTTGAGCGCGGCGACCGAATCATGAAATTCCGTAACGAAAATAAAACCTAACACCCCCCACTCCGCCTACCATGTAGCTCGGCCGAGCGTTCGTTTAACGTGTATGTATATGGTACGACTGTACTTGAATTAATATCAAAGAAAAAAAAATACTGCATAAATAAATAATTATAATTGCATAAGTTGATAAAACATGCTATGCAATAGTTTTATCGCGGCAGTCCCCGAGTGCCACACGTGTTTTTTGTTTTTTTTTAAGCCAGTTACCGTACCTCACCGGAACCGGAGGTGCCATTAGCGAGTAGTCGCTTAGTTTTTATTATTGGAGGCCTTAATTTATTAAGGCATGCACAGGATAGCATGATTAAGTAACTGACAACCTCCTAGGTTGACCTGCGAGATGCCATACACAAAAAATATAAGGTTTAATGCTAAATGTATAAACTAATTATGTTTGTTCTACTGTATTCCTTTACTACGGAACCTAGGCTAACTTTAATGCTTATTTCACTCGTGTATATCGCAGAATTTTTCTATTAAACTTTGCTAAACTTTCAAAGCGTTAAGGTATACGACTTGGGAACAGATATTCTGGTCACGCGATTTCGGGAAGATCAGGAAAAGTAGAAAGTGCTTGAAACATGGCGGGGAAACTAACACTTACACAAAAGTTGTAGACTCAGCGAAATAAGCAATAGGGGTAGTTTTTTCTATTTCTCCTTTAGATAGTTTTTATGTAGGTAAGTAGTGTTATCATTAAAAGCGCCCCTATAATTGGATTGGTACTTTTTTTTTTAATTTATTTGTTGTTTTGTTTAAGGTTATTTTATTCATTAATGTTTGGCAATGAGTGTTATTTACTTGAAATAAATGAATTTATTTTAGGTATTTCATTCTTCTTTACAGATTTGAATTACAAATCAACAAAGCACAAGGTCCAGCTAGTGCAAAGTGAAGCGCTACTAAAATAGTCCTAAGCCTTTTTATTAACACAAGTTTTGTATATATGAAAATATGTATGTTTAAATTAAAGGTATTTTTCTATGGGTCAACTGAAATAAATGGTATTATTATTATTATTATCCTTTATTTCATTCTATACAGATAAATTATATTTTAACCATTAGAATATAAAATTTATAAAAACATTTAAAATTAATAAAATATTATTATTATTAAATATATTTACATTTTTTAACAGAATAAATTAGCACAAGATAAGTAGTAACTATGCAGTGTTTCTCATATTATTTGTCAAGTGATATTCTTCACATCTATATTTAGTAAAAAAACAGGAAATCACTTAGGAAGAAGTCTTCCGATGTAAGTTAAACATTTGGTGGATGTTCTATTTTTCTTTCATCAAGCGAGATTGCTTTTAACGAGTTTTTTCAATCTTTGCATTGAAAAGAGACCATACATATTATATATATGTATATTTTGTATTGGTATTTGAACCATGTTGTATTATTTATTATACATACATACATAAACTCACGCCTTCTTACCATGGGAGTAAGCAAAAACTACAGAACGCCACCTGCTACGATCCTTACATACTTCTTTTGCCTCGTTTACCTTCATATATCTGGTCATACACGCACGTCATTATTATTAATAAAGCAATACGAAAAGCAAATAATATGGTGTCCTGTCAATTCACCAAAAAATAATTCACAAATTTTTACTTGACAACAAACGATTGGCAAAAACACAATTTGTCATTTCATCATTATACAATTATACAACAAGTTTTCCAAATAATCCACTTAAAAAAATTTTTTTCCGATAAACTTTTTTTAATAACGTATTATTTGAGAAACAATTTTACCAATTTTTTTTTTATCTCATAAAATAACGTTTGGAAAAGAACGTTTTACTTATTGACTTGTTGTTCCGCAATTTCCTAAAAATTATAATCATTAAATAGGCAAAAAAATTGACATTAAGTTAGTTAGTTAGTCATTTAATTTAGTACCTAGTGTAAATAGTTAGTCATTTAATCTAGTACCTAGTGTAAATAGTTAGTTGTGTTAAATATTGTACAAGTTTCAATTTTTTAATTAATTAATTGTTTTTGTATTTCTTTGTATTAATAATTAATTATTTGTATTATTATTAATAATTATCTTAATTGCAAGTGCCTTGAGATTTCAATAACTTAATTTCCGAATAATTTCCTTTTTGCATCAATATTCTCGCGATCCGTTCATCTTTCGCAATATATTTCTTTCTTTTTTTTTCAGGAGGAGCACCTGACATTTTTTGTTCAATCTCATTGGCATTGCTTATAGTTTCTTTAATACTTTGATTAAAAAATATAGGCCCAGGTATGGTTTCTATAAGCACAAATTAATATGCCAGAAACGACTTGCGGTAATAGATAAAAAAAAATAAAATTGGTAGGCTACCCGGAATCGAACTAGTTAGGTTAGGTTAATTATTATTACGCAAGAGCCGAGCGAGCGGAGCGAGCGGTGCCGCAGCAGCGGCCGGCGAGTGCCAGAAACGACTAGATTATATATAAAAAAATACTTTAGTAGGTTTAAAGAAATTCAGTACTTGCCTGTAAATTATTTGACCCAAATGGAAATTGCAACCATGTAGGATTACGTTTTGAAAATCTAATAAGCAAACTCTTGACTTAATATCTATGTTATTTTCTGCTCCATAATCCATAAACATTTTAAATATTGTGTCACTGGTTTAGAAAATGTATTCTAAAATGATATTTAGTATAAACCTGATTTTTTCCAAAAGAATCTAAATATTAAATGAAAAATTTATAAATGATTAAATATCATCCGAAACATTTGTAAAGAGATGCATTTGCCAAATAAATGTTTACAAAACGAGTGTTTATAAAATAAAACATTTGCGGAATAAGTTGTTTGTAAAATAAATAGTATACGAAACGTTGGTAGTAGGTAAACTAAAAATTTGTCAATGGTGTTTTGGTGAAACATTGGTGAACCAAATATTATACCTATGGTACCTAGCTATGTATCTTTTATTTAGTTTAACATTATAATAATGTCGGTATAAAATACCGCCTGAAACCTAATTTATTAGAATAATTTGTTTTCAAAATGAGCCTTCGTGAGCAATTATAGAGTTAGTTTAATAGAATTAAATAAAATCGAGGTATACATTACATTCAAGCTAGGCAATTATTTATTTAAACATGTTAATTAAATAATTGGGTAGAATTATAACTCAATTTAGAATTCCACGAGTAAATTACGAAAATATTGAATTTAGCACATGTATTTGCGTGTTCAATTATTCAAAGAAATAACAAAAAAATTCTCGTTTGAAAAAGTGTTGGTACCTATAGTACACCCACATTTCGCCAATTTGTTTATGTCCCATGTAATAGGGAGCGAGCCTATTGCCATCAACTGGACACAAATCCAGACTCCGGGCTGCTACTGAGAAATTCCAGATAGAAAATCCCAATAACACTTTGCCCGACCTGGGAATCGAACCCAGGAACTCATGCTCAGCAGTAGTGCTAGCGACCACTAGACCTAGAAAGCAGTCAAAAAAACCTAAACATAACTGGAAAATGTGTGGGTAGATACTAAAGGTAGGTACACTTTATTTACTTCTTCAAAGTAAATATGAAATATCAAAAAGCCGGTTAACGTCACTAATGTCAAATTAACCAGGGTCGTCGGTTATAGTTGAAGTTTAGTCAGAAACCCATTGATGTTTTCGAATAAAATTTAATTTAATTAATAGAAAACAAACGGTTCATTTATCAAATTAAATTTCATTTAGAAACATCCATCGGTTTCTTACTAAACTTCAACTATATCCGACGACCCTGGTTACTTATATATTTTGCTGACTATACGTTAATAATAGTTTAATTAGCAAAGTTCCATACTTACGTATTACATATCCTTTTCTCACATTTCTTACACCAAACAAACATAAGTTTACACAAGAACAATATATGTGCATACTTGACACACAAAAAGAAAGAAAGAAAAATAGGTTTATTTGTCACAGAAATACAAATAAAAAAAAGGAAAAAATTTTTTTTTTGGGTGTTTCATTATTCCTAATCACACCATTTATTAATAACAACAAACCAAAACAACTATCGTGTACAATTCCGTTTGAAGCGCTTCAAATATTAATTCTCATCCCCTCGACTACTTACAATGAACGGAATGCCTTTCTATGTCAGTTATTTTGCTTATTATCACAGTCGGTCGGATATTGTTGTTATCACCCTCCAGAGATGGATTGTTGGATGAATGGATGCTGGCCTGACCCTGGCCTATTTATGGAAGCTTAGGGCCTATGCATACGAAGACATTTTTTCTCGCCAGAGACGCGAGTATAAAACAACAAAAAAGCGCTGCAAACGCAACCAATGCTGTTCTATCAAGTTTGGTTGTTTAGATTCAGCGGTCTGTAAAAAGTCGTCGTGTGGATAGACCCTTATGGAGAAGGACAGAGATCAGATGCCTTCCGGATGATGTAATATGGGACACGATTCGCTCGTAAAGGCATTCATGGCATTCTTCCATTGACCTTAGATGAACATTACGGTTTAAATAGTTGCGAAGTATGTTTAATAAAAAAATAAATGGAGAATGAACATCAAGGAAAAACCTTAAAACATTATCCACGAAATTATTGTAAGGCTGTGCGTAGACACGAGTCAAGGCTATGTTTCGACAACCGCACTATGAGAACAATTAGGGCGTGCACAAATAAAACAGTTTCATTGTCAAATAAACTTACTGAAAAAACAGTTTTGATACAAGGTCCTAACTATTACGTTTTGGAAAGAAAAACTGTTAAAATTCTCTTGTCACACTGCCTTAGGTCCAGCGTCCACGACGCGAGTCAAAAGTAACGTGTTACAAACTTAAGAGGGCGTACCGTTGTACGCTCTCTTAAGTCACATAATAAAAAAAAAAAAATATAGGTTAATATTTTTTTAAAGGAGTGGCGCTAGTGTAGCGTTGTACACTAGTGCCACTCCTTTAAAAAAATATTATCTCGTGACTGACAAAGAATTATGAATAACGGCTCAATAAGCACCCTCGGTAAGTGTGTCTAGAATTTTCTAATACCATTTATAAAGTTTCATATTGAGACACGAAGCAACAAAATTCGATCTAAAAAAAGCGGCTACATTCAGCGGAACTTTATAAAAGGTATTAGAAAATTCTAGACACACTTACCAAGGGTAATTATTGAGTCGTTATTCATAATTCCGTCTCCGTCACGAGATAATATTTTTTAAAGGAGTGCCTTTAGTGTACCGTTGTACGCCCTATTAAAGGAGTGGCGCTAGTGTACCGTTGTACTCCCTCTTAAGTCACCAATAAGTAGCCAGTATATCACGACGTGACTTACTAACGTGATACTAAATAGTTTGTGATGATTGCGTCATGTACGAACCGCCATTGAAATACTATTCCGGCTAATCATTGGTGATTTGAGTTTGTTACACGTTACTTTTGAGTAGTATCGTGGACGTAGGGCCTTAGACGATACAATAGTTTGATTAATAAATGCCTAAGCCTAATTGTCAACTATGTATAAATTCGCCTTCTAGTGTAACTATAGCGGCATCTACAGCGCCACATGCGAGCTACGCGTCACACTGACGTCACGCAAAATCCTGCATCGCGCAAGCAGAGTTTACTGCGCAACATCAATCGCTGGGTAGTTGCCCACCAGACACAACAGCCATCTGGTCGAAGGATCCTCCCTTTTTTATGGAGGTATGAGTGAACTTTACACCCTGGTCCTCATATGTCTATATAACCACCAACCAGATGCTACTGAAACTTCAATAATTTGCTGTTCCTACGTACAATGACGTAATAATACGGTGACACAGATATTTGGAAACTTTTGGTGGTGTGACCTTTTATTTAGGTGCTCCAAATTATGATAAAACGTAGGCGAGACAAGACGAGATAATGTTCTAATTATCACAGAACCTTATCTAGTAATTAATTTACTTATGGATTATTGATGGACTATCTGACCCAACAGACGTCCTGTCCTTCAAAGAATTCATACGAAAATCGCATTGTCAAAAAGACTTTCACTTTTCCCGAATTTGAACATTTTCCGGGACACTTTTCCAATTTTTCTTTCAATAAGAACCTAATTCAGACTATTACACCATTAAAACAAAAATAGCCAAATCGGTCCAGCCGGTATCAAGTGATGCACTTACCAACGAACAGCATCTCTATGGATAACGTGACGTGGCCCAGCTTTGATAATCACTAAAAGTATAGATGTAATTGTCCCTCGTAAAGTTGCCACAATAATAGAGAAAACTGTATGAATATCTATGAAGAAGTTTCAAAGCTTTTTCCGAATACACAGACGGACGCGTCTCGTGGGTCTAAACAAAGTGACATTCTATCAGCGTTAACGATGGTGGAAATATCAAGAATGTATGGGACTGACATAAGCCACCGGAAAGCTTCTGTGAATCCTGTTGAAAGTCGTTGTAGAGATCCGAAACTCTTTGGAAGCTTGTCCAGGCCCTCAGGTGACATTATCCTATACTATTTAGAGATTACGAGACTAACACAATAAATTATTTTATGTTTTGAAAGGACAATTCCGTACCTACTTTAATCATTTGATTAAATAAGAGGCACTCATCCTTTCATTGAATTTAAAAGAATTTGAGAGAGTCATCTTTAGTCTAATAATATTATTACATCTCGTCTTCGAGTCTAAAACATCTTACGATTTATATTTAGTTTTAAATATTATAACTTTCAAAGGAAAATTTGTCTTTTATCCGGGACTCTGGGATTCGGAGCAATACTTACAAATGTTTACTATCTTACAAATCTTTACTATCTTACAAATCTTTCTTTTATCAATTAGCTCCGTGACTAAATGAACAACAGACAACGCACTAAACCATAGAAGAGACAAAAACATGGGAAATCACACCTTTTTTTTTTGTTGGTTAGGAAATCATCAAATGACCTCTCCCGCTCTGGGCGGAGCGGAAGGGCGTGTCTGACTCTTACTGACTAAAATCCACCCGTGTTCCTTCAGTTGCCTGTGCACCAGGGCCACGGTAACTCTTTCGAACAATCCGCGACCCCGGCAAGCATCGGGCCTATCGGACCCCGTCAATGATGCTGACATCTCTTTGAGGTGCGCGTGAAACACGATGCGCCGTCGAACCGGGCCTGGTCCTAACCGGAGGCCGAGCTGCCCATTGCTCGTCGTCTGCAAGCGCGCGCCTACGGTGGCCGGGAGTCGGCAATCGACTCCCGACGCCCAGGGTGTCTCCTCCTGCGCCATGAGATCCCGCCGGAGCATGGGAAAAACACACCTACTCGTTGTAAGGTGTAAAAGTTTTAAACCAACCTTTCACTGGATTTGTGTATGCGTATGAACTCGCGAGCAATAACTAATTTCAAAATACAGAAGTAAAAATATAATATTCTAACTTAACTAAAATAATAATAATAGTTTGGGGTTGGCACCCTCGGGCCGTGGGGCCCGAGTGCTTATGGTCTGTTCAATGAAATCTACAAACTACTCAAACTCCAACTCAAAGCAGTTATTTCAAATAAACCAATTACAGGCACTTTTGAACTGTCAAGGGGTCGGTCAGTCAGAAAGATGAAGCTAGTTGCCCAATCCAAAGCTGGTTAACATGTACATATGGGCGCCAAGCCATTATTTGATTTTATTTTTAAGTTTGTTTTAATTATTTCGCACTTAATCTGACTTCCATGTTATTTATTAAATTAATACTTGTATTTCCGGTTAAGTCTATGTTAAGTTTTATTTTGATGTATTTAAAATATTGTAGTTTCCGTTTGAATTTATATAGTTTTTGTTCTCGTACTTCCTTTTGATTGATTTAAAATATTGTTAGTTTCCGGTTGAATTTATAGTTTTTATTCTCATACTTCCTTTTGATTTATTGGTTAGTTTCCGGTTTAATTTAAATAGTTTTGACTCTCGTACTTCCTTTTGATTTATTTAAAATATTGTTCGTTTCCGGTTGAAATTATATAGTTTTTATTCTCATACTTCCTTTTGATTTATTTGTTAGTTTCCGGTTTAATTTAAATAGTTTTTAATCTCGTACTTCCTTTTGATTTATTTAAAATATTGTTACGTTTCCGGTTTGATTTAAATAGTTTTTATTCTCATACTTCCTTTTGATTTATTTAAAATATTGTGCGTTTCCGGTTGCCTTTATTTTAAGTTTCTATGTTGGTATTGAAAGATTTATTTTGACACATCCGCTTGAATTAGTTAAAATGTTATATCCGCTTGATTTATATAAATTCTACTTGGCGGTAAAGTTTCGCGGTAATTTTGTGTATAAAAACTGTTGTACTGTGAATGGAAGGACATTCTTTGTTCGCTGCTCCTGGAATAAACACCCTGAGTTGAAGTAAGGTATTTTCTTTGTACTCTCTTAAACATTTCTCTGCCATTTCCTATTTCTGTGTATTTTTGTGATATAGTGGTGTAAAGTAATATGTCTGACTCCGACAACGACGGCGATCATGCGCCGACAGCAGCGGTGGGATCCACCTCGCCCTTACTGAGGTCTTCTGGATTCCGGGTTCGCAAACCAGTGCCTGCCGCTCAGCCAGACCCAACTTTCTCGATGGAGCAAGTGATGAGTCTGGTGACATCAATTACGAAGCAAGCCACATCCAGCGCCGTGGCCGCCGCGCTGTCCGCTACTCCAGCACCTTCACGGGATCGTGGCAATTTCTACCTACCGCCATTCGATCCCGATGTGCGCTCACACGACATCAGGGACTGGTGTGCCAATGTTGATCAAACCATTGCAACTATTGGCATATCATCGCATGAAGCTCGCATGAAGGCAATACTGCAGCTGAAAGGAAGAGCAAAGACGTGGGCTGATACGTGGTCCCTACAATCCACCACGTGGGAGCAAGTTAAGCAAGATCTAATCCAAACATTCGGCGAAGAGTTCCGGTATGCTGATGACATCCAGCGGTGGCGCGACTACACGTCGGAGCATGCGAGCAACTACGCGGATTACGCAACCACGGGATGGACGCTGTTCAAGAGAGAGCGGCCTGAAGCCGCGGACACAGAGGTTATCGATGCTCTTATCACTGGTATCTACCCTGATTTTGTGAAATGTGAATTGTTACGTAATACTCCTGACTCTTTGCCCAAACTAGTCTCCGCTCTGAAAACTTTTCGTAAACGTGACCGACCGAAAACTGACAGTACAGACAAAAATCATCTTAACAAAAAACCCCGGCTTTCCGAAACCCCTGGTTCGTTTTTAGGTCAGTCACCAATTTGTTTCAAATGTAAAAAATCTGGGCACCGATTTCGTGACTGTAAAGAAAAGTCTACACAAAATACAGACTCTAATATTTCTGCAAAGCTAGCCTCTCAGGTTACGCCAGACAACCGTAAGTTTATTGAATGTAACTATTGCCATAAAAAGGGTCATTTAGAGAAAACTTGTTTCCGTAAGCAAAATGACGAAAAATCAAAATCAACAGATAAAAAATCCGTTAATTTTTGTGGTTCTATAAATCGTTGCACGACTACCGTCAAAATTGGAGCTACTTCATATCCTTGCCTATTTGATTCCGGCGCAGATTGTTCGTTAGTACGTAAAAGCATTTCTGGTTCGATTCCGGGCAAAAGAAAGACTGTCAATACAGTTTTCAAGGGAATAGGTGGTGTGAATATCACGTGTTCCCTGAGTATCTCGGCGATTGTCGAGATCGATCAAGTTACTGTAGAATTGGATCTATTTGTTGTAGAAGATCACCAAACCCAGTTTAATATTTTAATTGGCTATGATTTAGTGAAAATTCCGGGTCTTACTATCACATTAATAGATAAAAATATGACTGTCTCGAGAAATATGATTACTTCTGAATGTTCTTTAACCGAGTCGGAAACAAAAATAAATACCGACCTTGCTGACCCTTCCATGTTAGAAAAATTAAATTTTATTTTAAATAATTTTAAAGATAATTTCACTTCTGGTAATAAAGTTTCCGAGGTGAAAACTGGTCAATTGACTATTAGATTAAAGAATAAAGATAAAATTGTTCAACGTAGACCCTACAGATTATCGCCAATGGAACGCGAAAAAGTCAAAGACATTTTAAACGACCTTAAACAAAACGGTATAATAAGAGACAGCTCATCCCCATTTAGCAGCCCCATTTTATTAGTAAAAAAAAAAGATGGGACTGACCGATTATGTGTCGACTTTCGGGAATTAAATGCAAACACAGCTAGGGATAATTTTCCATTACCATTGATTGCTGATCAGATTGATAGGTTAGGCAAAGCGCGTTATTTCACTTGTTTAGATATGACTGCAGGGTTTTATCAAATACCAATTTCGGTAGATTCTATAGAAAAAACCGCGTTCGTTACACCTGACGGTCAATTCGAATTTTTACGCATGCCATTTGGGCTATGCAATGCGCCGTCTGTTTATCAGCGTGCCATTAATAAAGCTTTGGGTGACTATAAGGATAAGATTGCTCTAGTTTATATTGACGATGTTCTTGTAATTTCTACAACAATAGAAGAAGGGTTACTTAACTTGGAATTAGTTTTAGAAAGATTAACAAATGCAGGTTTTTCACTAAACATAAAAAAATGCTCATTTCTTAAAAAATCGGTTGAATATTTAGGAAATATAATAGAAAACGGAACCGTTAAGCCTAGTCCCAGAAAATTAGATGCCCTCTCTAAGTCCGCTTTACCTAAAAACATTAAAGAATTACGGCAATTTAACGGCCTAGCTGGTTATTTTAGGAAATTCGTACCAAATTTTTCCAAAATCATGGCCCCTTTATATGAATTAACTAAATCTGGCGTACCTTGGAGGTGGACTGAAAAGCAGGAAAATGCCCGAAAGGAAGTAATTAGTAGATTAACATCTTCCCCACTCTTGACAATTTTCGACCCTGATTTACCATGTGAACTCCATACAGACGCTAGTTCGCTAGGTTATGGTGCAGTTTTGATTCAGCGACATGATAAGAATCCTCATGTTGTTGGTTATTTTAGTATGCGAACGACCAATGCCGAGAGCAAATACCATTCATATGAGCTCGAAACATTGGCTGTCGTCAAAGCTATTAAACATTTTCGTACTTTTTGTATGGTAGATGCTTTAAAGTTGTAACAGATTGTAATTCACTGAAAGCATCCAGAACCAAAAAAGAACTAACGCCTAGAGTACACTGCTGGTGGGCATTTTTGCAAACTTTCCAATTTGATATTGAGTATAGGAAAGGTGACAAACTTTCTCATGCCGATTTTTTTAGTCGAAATCCAATGAGCTCCTGTAAAGTTCCAAACAAGAATATCTCGCTGCAATTTTCAGTAAACTCTTCTACACTTGATCATAACTGGCTCCTAATAGAACAAAAACGTGATCCAGTTCTTAAGAACATAGTTGAACAACTTAGTTCTGATACAATCCCAAAAGACATTGCTGAAACTTATGTTATATCGCAAGATAAATTGCTTAGACGTAAAGTTCAAATAGAAAATAAAACTCGTAAACTTATTATTGTGCCACGTAATTATAGATGGAATCTGATTTCCCACTATCATGATAATCTTCAACACTTCAGTTGGGAAAAGGTTCTAACTAAATTAAGAGAGCAATATTGGTTTCCCAATATGTCAAAAACAGTTCGAAGGTTTATTGAAAATTGTGTTAGTTGTCGAATTCGTAAAGGTATGTCTGGTGCTAAGCAAGTTACCCTTCATCCTATAGATAAAATTGCAATTCCCTTTCACACCGTACATGCTGACATAACTGGACGTATGAACGGTAAACGTAATAATGCTGAATATGCGTTTGTTTTTATCGATGCTTTTACCAAATATACTCATTTAATTTACACCAATGATAGAACATCAGATACAGCCATATCTTGTTTGCAAGAAGTAATTTCTATTTTCGGCACCCCAAATAGACTCATAACAGATCAGGATAAAAGTATGACATCATCTGATTTCAAGAATTTTTGTCAGCGATTTGGTATTGAACATCACGTAGTAGCTAAAGGCGCTAGTCGGGCAAATGGTCAGGTAGAACGTATTATGAAAATCATCAAAGATAATATGTCTGTTGTGGAGCTTAATAAACAGTGGCACACTACTATTCGAGATTTACAGTTGGCTATTAATTCTACCATTTCTAAAAGTACGGGAAAATCTCCCATGGAGTTGTTGTTTGGGAAAAATTGTTCGCCAGCGGGTATTAAGCGCTTACAAATCGATGATGATGAACCAATTGTAGATCTTAATACTGTTAGATCATTATGTAAATTAAGGATGGACGAGCGATCATTTCGGGACAAGTTAAGATTTGACAAGGGCAAAGCTCAAATCAAGCCCTTTGAAAAAGGGGATTTTGTCTTAATGCATAAGCATGAAAGACATACGACTAAACTTGGTCCTAAATATGAAGGTCCTATGGAAGTTTTAGAAGTATTACCTAATAATCGCTACAAAGTAAAGCATGTCAATTTAAGGGGATGTTCCGAAAAAATCGCTAGTCATGATTTTTTGAGACCAGCACCTCTGGCTCAAAATGATCCATTTATGGATGACAATGATAACTAACCGACCGTATGGGCGGATGATTTGTAAATTATCTTAGCTACTCCACCTTCCCCCCTACTACGCTGGCTGGCCACCATGCGTATCCTTTTTCCTGGTCTTAGGGCTATATCCCAGGCGGGTGATGCCATGTGTTATGGCTAGATCCAAGGCGGGTGATGCCGTGTTAGGGGGCTATATCTCAGGCGGGTGATGCCATGTGGTATGGCTAGATCCAAGGCGGGTGATGCCATGTTAGGGGGCTATATCCCAGGCAGGTGATGCCATATGGTATGGCTAGATCCAAGGCGGGTGATGCCGTGTATTTTTGGCTAAACCCGAGATGGGTGATGCCGTTTTGTTGTAAAATGCTTTACAGCGCAGAGAACGCGCTGGATCAGAATGGCCGTATGGGCGCCAAGCCATTATTTGATTTTATTTTTAAGTTTGTTTTAATTATTTCGCACTTAATCTGACTTCCATGTTATTTATTAAATTAATACTTGTATTTCCGGTTAAGTCTATGTTAAGTTTTATTTTGATGTATTTAAAATATTGTAGTTTCCGTTTGAATTTATATAGTTTTTGTTCTCGTACTTCCTTTTGATTGATTTAAAATATTGTTAGTTTCCGGTTGAATTTATAGTTTTTATTCTCATACTTCCTTTTGATTTATTGGTTAGTTTCCGGTTTAATTTAAATAGTTTTGACTCTCGTACTTCCTTTTGATTTATTTAAAATATTGTTCGTTTCCGGTTGAAATTATATAGTTTTTATTCTCATACTTCCTTTTGATTTATTTGTTAGTTTCCGGTTTAATTTAAATAGTTTTTAATCTCGTACTTCCTTTTGATTTATTTAAAATATTGTTACGTTTCCGGTTTGATTTAAATAGTTTTTATTCTCATACTTCCTTTTGATTTATTTAAAATATTGTGCGTTTCCGGTTGCCTTTATTTTAAGTTTCTATGTTGGTATTGAAAGATTTATTTTGACACATCCGCTTGAATTAGTTAAAATGTTATATCCGCTTGATTTATATAAATTCTACTTGGCGGTAAAGTTTCGCGGTAATTTTGTGTATAAAAACTGTTGTACTGTGAATGGAAGGACATTCTTTGTTCGCTGCTCCTGGAATAAACACCCTGAGTTGAAGTAAGGTATTTTCTTTGTACTCTCTTAAACATTTCTCTGCCATTTCCTATTTCTGTGTATTTTTGTGATATAGTGGTGTAAAGTAATATGTCTGACTCCGACAACGACGGCGATCATGCGCCGACATACACATTGTATGGCAATGCTTAACCTCTGCTAAGCATTGCCATACATCATGGCAAAGCCGCCAGTCTCTTGGGTACATAACAAATACATACGTGAGAAACGTTTTTAGGGTTCCGTACCCAAAGGATGCTAACGGAACCCTATTTCTAAGCCACCGTTGTCCGTCCATCCGTGCATGTCAGCGAGCCGTATCTAATGAACCGTAATAGGTAGACAGTTGAAATTTTTATAAAGTATATATTTCTACTGACAATATAAAATAAAGTTAAAAATTAAAGGGGTCTCCATACAAGAAACGTGTTTTTTTTTCAGCGTTTTTTGCTTTGTTACGGAACCCTTCGTGTATGCCGTCCGGTTTTTTCCGTGGATTTTTTTCAGTTTGAACTGTCCGTGATATTACACATGTAACATCCAAATCAATGTTACTAAAATATTAATGAACCCACACAAAATTTCACGTAGATTGATGGCTTTGACAGATTATGAACGTATCAATAGCTGAGGTTATGTTTAAATCGATTTAGAAGCTTGTAGGTAATAGTATCGATTAGTTCTGAATAAAACATACATCGGTAAGGCTATTGTATCTGTTCGATTTCATAAACTTTTGTTCAGACAACTGGCATAGATATGATTTCTGGGTATTGTGAACTGATATTGAGTTTTTCAATTTGGGTTTTTTGTGTAGGGTACTTTATCTAGTGGTATTTTAAATTGATTTCGGTGTGGGTGGTAAGGTATCAGTTCACTTAGGTGAGTGGTTGTATTTTATTTATTTTATAATTACAAATTAGATATTTTTGAGGTGAAAAGTGCCTAAGTAATTTTTACATCCTAATTCTACTTACAAATTAGCTTACACATACGGACACGAAAAGGTAAGTCTCAAGAATCAAGATGTAAACCTATTGAGAAAAGCCAACCACCCATTTCTGATGAACTCACCACAAGACAATATTAAATAGTGATGAAATAACAAACAAATAAACAAACAAACAGAACTAGAATGAAACCTCAATAAAGACGACACTTCATTTGAAAATGTCAAGTCATTCTGACATGTTTATATTAACAGCTCACTTCCTTTAGTAGAAGGGTATCTAACACCCTTTCAACATATTCACAAATAATTAAAGAAACGGGAATTTACACGAAGAGTATTATTTAAGACAGTGGTAAAATAGAATACTTTTTATTATATACGCCTTATAAATCCATATCCATACTATAATACGATATTAATATTTATCAATAGGTCGGGGGAAAAGTTTTTACTTATTTTATAGGTCTACAGTTGTAGTAAAATCTCTTTGGCTGTTGTACTGTTTGTATCTGGCTGGTTTTGATACTATTAAATAGATGACATTTTATTAAAGAAAAATAAAAAATAAACGCGATTTCCCGCTATTTTTTAATTGTTTTTCTGTCCGCCAAAATTAGTGAATCTATATATTTCGATATATTTTGAAGTTTTATTACAAAAAAGGGAAAAATGCGACACGTGCCGTGAAAAAAATATGTGACGTTTATGGACTTAACGCAGTGTCAGTAAGAGTAGCACAAAGTTAATTCAAGCCTATTTAGTCCGGGAATTTTGATGTCAAAAATGCAGCTCGCTCTGGTCACCCTGTTACGGATAAAGACACACTATTTTTGAAAAAGTGGAGCAAGATCGGCATATTAGTAGTTACGACATAGCTGAAGAGTTGGGGTGAACCACAAAACAGTTGTGACCCATTTGGAAAAGCCTGAGTGTACAAAAAATCTCGATATTTGGGTGCCACACAACTTTTTCCCCGACCTAATATTATAAATTCGAAAGTAATTCTGTCTGTCTGTACCTTTTCACGCCCAAACCACGGAACGAATATTTTTGCAAGGAGATAGATGGCATCCTGGGGAAGGACATAGGCTACTTTTTGTCTCAAAAATAATCCTAAAAGGGGGTGGTATAGGGGATGAAAGTTTGTATGGGAAACTTAGCATTTCTTAAGTTAGGGATATGAAAGTTTAAATATATGCTCTTGGGAAGAAATATAAAATTATTTGTATCAGCGTTTTTGTAAATACATCCCCCAAGGGGGTAAGATAGGGAATGATTTTAAAATTCACGTGGTTATTGACATTTTTGTGTACCTCTTTTTAAGAGATTTAAGGGTTTGGAAATATAGTCAGAATCCGTATCTTGAGGTGTTATTTATTTTAGTATTTATTTCATTTAAGTCAGTCGACCCGCTTACAAGTTATTACAATTTGAAATTATAAAATAACTTAGCTAATATGTTGGTAGTTCGTGGTCAATGTCGACGCTGGAGTATTTAAAATTAATGATGATAATATTAAAATGAATTATTATTATTTTTCAGTTAGACATTTCGAATCATAAAAACCTGTTTAATTAAAATTAAATATTACATTTATTATCTGTTTGTCTGTTACCTTTTCTCGCTTTAACGGGTGAATGAATTTGAATGATAAGAGACTATTTATTCCGGTAACACGTTGCCGTGGGATAATTTCCGACGTCTACGTGGGCGAAGCTGCGGGCAGAAGCTAGTCACAGATATAAATAGAGAAATTGGTTGGTTGGTGGAATTAGTTGGTGGAATTAGTTGGTGGAATTGGTGGTTGAATTTGTTGGTGGAATTGGTTGGTGGAATTGGTTGGTGGAATTGGTTGGTGGAATTGGTTGGTGGAAATGGTTGGTTGTTATTGGTTTGTGGTTATCTAATGTTCGGTAGCTACTAATCATTGAAAATTAACGGAGGTTAGAGTAACATTTCCTCCAGTTATTCGATTGTCACAGAAGTAGGTATAACAGTACTAACCTGACGTATATTTATTTATTGAGGTAGCGATCTAGTATTAAGGCGAAAGCGGCAGAGTTGCCAACGACACACTCATTTTCTTACGTTTTTTGCAATTGTCAGGTCAGGATCAGGTTGTACTCGTATGTTGATCAAATATGATTCGCGGCTGCACTATCATCAATACAACACTTTAAATTCAAGTTGCCCCTTTGAATAACTGTTTCTAAATCACGACAATAGGGGTTACCGTTTTTGTGCTCACCAGTTGGCGCCACTGGCGAGTAAAGTCCTATTGCTGTGCTTTTATTTGATGTTTTGGATATAAAATATATAAATATAATAATAAATATGTACAATAAATTCATATTATGTTTATTTTATTACATTTTAAAACTTGAAATGAATATTTAGATTATAATGTTCCTAAAATTGGCAAGCATGAAGCAGACAAATATTATTCTTCTTTCAAGTGCTGCTAAATTAGATCCTAACCTTTTACCTAAAATCTTAAGCCATAATTAATCAGGAATGGCACAACCATTACAATAATTATGAATCATTCGTTAAAATCCTTGATAAAAATCCCGCAAACAGTGAACGTTCAGTACATATTTTGACATCTAGAGACCTTACTTTATACTAGCGCCTCTAGCGGCGAACTCAAGCGCGGTAGCTCTCACTGAGGCCATTACAATAACTGCATAACATTAAGGACTGATTTCACAATAGTCAAATAACTTATAACTGAGGAATAAATATTGCGGTTTGCTTTTGTATAGAAAATTTGTCAATCTGTCAAATTAAAATTCAGATGAAAGTAATCGGCTCTTAGAGAGTTGTATTAAGGATTCTAATCATTATACACGCATCAAAAGTATCTAGATGTAGGTAATTTTTTAAATATTTTATTGCCCTATAGAAATTAAATAAAAATGTTTATTTAGATTGATTAAATAAAATGTTTTCGTACGTGTAGATCGACGAAGTACTCTCTGGTTTTGCATTAATAAAGACATTTTGAGATTTTTGCTTACGCTGGATTTTTACTTCAGTTAAATCCTGACATTAAAATGTGATAAAAAGATAAAAATAAGTTTTTTTAAAGGTTTTCCATGCGTTAAATAAACAACTAGTAGTCTGTACTTCCGCCGTTAACGCGTATAATACAATCGCAGCGATTGGGCATACTCAATATAAGTTCATCGAAATCACGTTACGGAATGGCCGCCCACGTCCGTTGTAACCGGCGAAAAAGATTTTCTGATGTGTGTACGGCATTCATACTTGGCAGAGCTCTTCTTTGAAGCATATTCCATGCGTGCTCAATGGGATTCAAGTCTGGTGATTGAGCAAGCCATGGAAGGTCGTTGATATTAACTGCGGCAAGTTTGTTTGCAACGACTCTGGCAGTGTGTGGACGTGCATTATCATGCTTAAGCAGAAATGAAACAACAAATTGGGTTTGCAAAGGAATAACAACATCTGATACAATCGTTTCAGGGTAAATCTGTGCAGTGAGATTGCCTCTGATCCAAATCAGTTCGGTTCTTCCGCCGATCCAAATACCCGCCCATATCATGTGCAGTATTGGGTATTTATTTTAGTTTTTCATTAATCACAACACAACACAACACACACACCCATGTCACAACACTTATAATTTATTAGAACGGACACATACTCCCTATTCTTTTTTTTATTATTCTAGCGTATGGCACTCGTGGGTTGCAGCTGAAAATCAGCGTCAGGTGGTACACCTTGTGTTGTCATCTGAAATTATGCTGAGCTGAGGCCCCATTGGCATTATAATCATTGTTTTCCGTATTTTTTAGTTTCAAGGTTTATTTTTGTTGCTGCAATGCCAATAAACGCATGTTTCTTTCTTTCTTTCTGTCATTTTTGTTCTATCACTGTATGCATGGGCTTCCTGGCATGATTTTAAACGTTGTTGGCATTCAAGGGTCCTCCAATACCGTGTACGTCTAGTATCTGGCCTCATACCAAAACGAGATTCGTCAGAAAAACACACAAAACGCCGCTCTTCTTCTGCCCAATTTCTGTGTTCACGAGCCCATTGTAAACGGGTTCTGCGATTTCGGGGCTCAATAGGTGGTACATATAGCGGCCTTCGGAAACGGAGATTAACTTCATGCAAACAATTTCTTATGGTTTAAGCGCTTATTAATATCCCTGAAGAGCTATGAAGCCTCGTAAACAACATCATCGTGGGCATTGTACGATTTCGTCGAGCAGTAACTTGTATGTAACGTTCTTGCCTGCGTGTCGTGATGCGAGCTCGTCCTCCATGTCGCTCTAAAACACTGCCAGTGATACGGTAACGTGTCCAAATTCGACTTATAACACTCTGCGTAGGGCCCAGAGCGATGAATACCACAGCACGTTGCCAAGAACCAGCTTCCAACTTTCCGGCTATGATAATTTCTTCTCGGCGCAAATGACGTCTTCTCTCCATAATAACGTTCTTTTGTATTGATTCCGCTCAGAAGTATGGCAGAAATTTTACTGAATTGGTCTCAAACCCGTTGCAGGATTATATAGGAGTACGACTTAACAGAAGATTTTCATCTTTTGGCCGAACCTATTCCCTTTTTAAAATGACGAAATTTACTAAAAATGTATCCATTGGAGTTACAAAAAATATAATAAAAATCCAGATTTTTTGTAAAGAACAAGAACGTACTTTATTCCTAGACACTTTTGGTGTGTAATTTTGTAACGTATATTTGTTACCGTCGCGAATCATATTTTGGTCAACATACAATCTGAAACCGACCTGAAAATTGTAATTTCACGGGCGTCCTGAACGCATCCCCCTCAAAATATCAAAATGATAATTGAAAAGTATGTCGATTAGTGTACCAATCCTTCTCCATACGAAACTACCTTTTGGAAGGGGCAACTAGAATCAATTCTATTTTTTTGTAAATTTTGACGTTCAAAAGCGCCTTCTATGTGCCTATTTGAAATAAATGATTTGACTTTGACTTTGTATCAGAGCTTCCGTTTTAATGCATTTCTTTTTCGTACTTCGAGATTTCAATCCGCGGAGGTAGTTGCTGTTAAAGCCTAAACGATCTTCCTGCCCTTATTCTAATTTATCAGGAGTTGGCACAGCTTGTCTCTCAGTATCCATAATACACATATAACATAACATCACGCCAATAATCCCCGAAGGGTTAGGCAGAGGTGTACCTGAAGTACACCCACATTTCTTCAGTTATTTTTTTGTCTCATTAAATGAGGTGTGAGTCCATTTCCATCAATCGGGCACATATTACCCAGACTCTGGGCTGCTACTGAGAAATTCCTTAGTAACAGAAAACCCAACAGAAATTTGTCCGACCTGGTAATCGAACCCAGGGCCTTATGCTTAGCAGGAAGGCTTGCGATCACTAGAGCAAAGAGGTAGTCATATTTATCAATTCTATCCATGATCATTAGGCATAATCACCTTGAAAGTTTAACTGTGGGATACTTTTAAAAGAATTTACTTTACCATAAGACCTATTTCACTAATTGTTTATACATGTAATACTTTTTTGTTGCAAAGTCAAGGGGGTCATATAGAAATAAATTGAACTATAAAATTTTATATACCCTAATAATGAATAGAAATTAATGATAACATTGCGTGCTTTTATATATTATTCGTAAATTGTGCGTGTTAGATTAAGTAGGTTTTTGACAAAGATCTCTTACCGAAATTGTTGAGTTTCATACAAGTAATGTTAATTAAACTATTGGGAAAAGAATTGTGTATAAATATTGTTGCTAAATATCGTCAGATAAGAAAAAAAAAAAAAACGTCCTTATTTTATTTTTTTAATTAAAATTTCAACGTTGAGTGTGTTTTGTCTAAATAGCTTGAGTACACAAATGTTGATAATTAGTAAATATCCACTTACATTTACTGTCACTTTCAATCTTCGCTTCATACTTCAGTAAATTCAATAATTCCACACTCATTTTAGTTGAACCATTTAAGTTACCAACAACTAAAAAGTTTGAATTTTTCAACTTAACAACAATACATCACTTAACTATTACTTAAAAATATCGAACTTATTTTTAAACTAAATAATATTTTTAAACCACGTTCATACTAAACTGAATCTTTCGTATCTAATTTCGTAGCGCGCGGCTACGGAGCGCAGCGTGTGGCTACGCCGGCCTACGACGTAGCACTGGCGTAGATCGCGCGACTAGTCGAATGGCACTAACGTGGGTTTATTTCAATTTAAATTTGGAATCAGCGGTCATTTTTGTGAGCAATGTCTGACAGAGACAATTTTTTTGTTTATTTTATTTCTTATAAAACAAGGGAATTTGTCCTATTCTTCATCTGTGATAAAAAATAAGTAAAAAGGTTCTTTTAAGAGTCTCTTTCTCTTTAAATCTTTGGGACTTCTCATAATTTTACCTTATCCTTGAACAAAGATAGGGAATTATAATTACAAGCCTAGGGCATGAAGACAGGGTGGATATTAGAAACGAAAGCCAGATACTAATGTGGACTAGGCTGGTTGTAAGCCTACGGAGAAATATTACAGGGTTCGTCCGAACTAGGAGTATCGTATGTCGCTGATTCAAATTACTAATGGATTCTCTCTGTTCGGGAGTTTGATAAGGTTACACAAAGCTTCGTAGTTCTCGACACAGATAATGGAATGAATGACCTCCATTCTTTTCGTTGGGTGTGTTATAGTAAACAGGTCCACTCAATCTTGTGGTTTTTCCTCAAAAGACCATTTCAGACACATATCTACATGGTCTTCACATGATCTGACCAAGATTATGTCTGGACTTTAAAAGAGACTGTGACCTCTGAGTTTGTTTCGGCCTTTCTTCTCAAAGTGGTCAGATAGGAAACGCCGACCTCATCTAGTTTTTAAAATATGATTGACGTGTAAAAGTGTTTGTTCAAACCTACTTACAGAAATAAAATCATTTATAATTTATCATTCAATCAATTTTTTTTCTGGATATGCAACTTTCCTCTTTGTATTAATATGTTAAAACTTTGTAGTAATTTAATATGAATATAATAATACTTTGTAGTAATAGCTTGTATATGACCACTAGCATATTGTTGGCCAAGCTTGCTGAATTTGGCAATATTGCCTCAGGCTGACCTTAAAAGCCCATACTGCAGTTTATATTATCATATTTTTTTTAAACTTAGAATTGGAATCGTGGCGGTGGGGATTCATCAGATCAATGCTACTTTTAATTATAATGAACTAGCTTTTGCCCGCGGCTTCGCTCGCGAAAATTTAGACTTTGACTATCAATTCGGGTTATAATTCAATCATGATCGGAAGACACGTGGCGCCATCTATTATCATAAGAACGTTATTGTTGTTTTCCTCGGGAACAGTAGTTTTTTTCGGGATGAAAGGTACCCTATGTCCGTTCCTGTAGACCTGACAACGTATATGTAAAATTTCAGGATGATCGGTTCAGTGGTTTAGGCGTGAAAAGGTAACAAACAAACCAACAAACTTGCTTTCGCATTTATAATATTAGTTAGGATTAGGATTAGGAAGTTAGGATTCTTATCAACAAATAGAAAAGTCATCACTACATATTATAAAAACAAAGTCCCCCTCCGCGTCTGTCTGTCTGGCCACAATGGACGCAGTGATTAATGAGGAAGGTTTAAGTGTATAATTCATTAAAGTGCTGTTGTAAATTGGCTGAAATATGGCGATAATTGTTGAAGATGTAGGAAAAAGTCATGCCGACTGGGAGCTTTACTGGCGTGCGCCGCGTAAACATTTGATGAAATTTGACACACAAATAGTTTATAACCAGAATTAAAACATAGGGTTTTTAAATCCCGGTAGTAGATAAGTATATGTTTTATGTATGTATGTATTTGTTGTATATGTAAATGGTACACCACTACCTGCAGTATTGTCTCTCCTTCTCCCTTGAATCCATCCAAAGGTTGTGTGTAAAATATCGCTTTCAGCGATAAGACCGCCCATTGTGTCACCCTGTGTAAAATGTCTACATTTATATCTGTAATTTGTATGGTGTACATAATAAAGAGTATTCTATTCTATTCTATTCTAGTACGTTCCCGTGGGATATTTTCCGAAATCCACGCCAGCGAAACCGTGGACAAAAGCCAGTAAGCTATTAATAATATGCTCGAGTGATTATCCCATTGATTATTTAATAAAGCATTACAAATAATCGTCGCCTGACATTCATAAAAAGTCGTGGCAATGACTCTCAGAAAAGTTCGAAACAATCAATAAGTTCCGATAAGTGGATCGTTATTCTTTCCTCGGTATTTTCATAACTTCAATATTGTCGATGATATAGTATTTTAAAAATGATTGTGTTCTGTACATCTAATATTAATGCATCTTCAAAAGTTGATCAATAGCATTTCTTTAGTAAATGTCGGTTTTTTTTTTTTGTGTAGAATATCATCAAATAACTTCTCCCTCTCTGGGCGGAGCCGGAGGGCGTGTCAGACTTTTACTGACTAAAACCCATCCGTGTTCCTTCAGTCGCCTGTGCGCCAGGGCCACGGTAACTCTTTCGAAAAACCCGCGACCCTGGCAAGAATAGTAAATGTCTTGTGATATCACCAATATTATAGTATTTTAGCTAGGTCCTAATGCATAATGTTAAAACATCATTATTAAAATCATGATCTTGTTTTAGGTGTAAAAATACCGCAAAAAAAGGGCTAATCCAATAATGTTTTTATCATGGAATTAGTATGTACTATACAGTACAACTTGAATGCTTGCAAGCACCAAAAGTCGGTCTAGAAAGAGAAAACCATTCTGTAGTATGTCCTTTTCCAATAAGGTGACCATTGACTAATTAAGTGACAGGCCTGATTATAACCTTTTATAAAAAGCTCCTCTCTTCTTTGCTAGACTTGCCTTTTAACCCTTTCACGGGCGGTACGTCACAATGTATGATTTTGATATGGCACAACGTACTATGACGTTCAAAAAAAAAAAGATCATGTTATCATGTACCGCGGAACGTTCATTTCCGACGAACTTTGAAATAAAAACTCCATGATGTGGACCTTGTGTCACAACATATCAAATACTCTGAACTTTATTGTCATAAAGAATAGGTTTTTAAAAATTTCAAAAATATGTTCTTGGCAATGTGTGGCAACGCTACGAGTACACACACACGCGCAACATATTTATACGTCCCGCACGCCTCCCGCGTCCCTACATTTAGTCCAACCGTGTCACGAGTGCACGCGTTGTACTAATTAAGACAAAACAACATTTTATAATCTAAGGACAAAACGTATGTAAACAATGACGTGATAAAACGTTTCTGTCATAAAGTCTTCAAAACATCTAATAGAGTATGCAGCATTACGTATTTAAACGTCAAGTCTATTTATATGTATTGTCTCATTCTAGAACACAGATTCAAGTGGTACCGTCCGAAAAAGTTACAACGCGTTTAAAGGTCAAGTAAAATCCAACCTTTTTTCAAAGGCTTAAGTACTATTCTATCAACGACTACTAATATCGACAGTGAAGTATCAATATCTATTAAAGGGACTACAGGACCTAAACGTAAGTTTTATAATGCATAAAAGTATATGATCCACAGCACTAAACAAAATCAGAAAAATATATGTGATTCTTCAGGATATTTGCTAATTAGATAGTCTGTTGAAAACATAATACAGCTCATTTGATACGATAGAAAAAAATCACGAAGATACCTCTAAAAATGTCTTATAACGATTAAAAACCATACTACTATGTATTAAATCATTCTGATTTTTTGTCAGATTTATTCTACAAGCAACATACTAACGTAATAGTGTTTTAATTTTTTAATCCAATCAATAGATTTTTCGTAAATTGATAATTGCTTCATATTTTGCAATAAATTACCAGCGTTGTGTCATCGCGCATCTCTTTCTTTTCTATGCAGTCCGACAGTGACCGCGCATTAGCTCTTGTAAGCCTCTTAACTAACATTTTAGCGACTTTCACTTTATTGCATATTCGTATATGAACATTCATATCCCTAACCTGAAATATTTTATTGAAATCATTATCACCAACACAAGCGTTATCTACTATTTTTTAAATAAGTAATTTTTGATTCAAATGTTAAAAACTATAGAAATATAACTTTTTCTTCGCCTCCAGTAAAATAACGGTTTTGTAGTTATTAGATATTGATACTACACCGTCGATATTTATGTTCTTTTTCCAAAATACCTTACCTACTGGCAGGTTATATGAGTTCATATAATTGTTTATTTTATTTGACTGTATAATTCAATTTATTTGAATTATTTTCTTTTATTATTTACATAATATACTCATTACAATGTTTTTTTTTTAATGAGTTGCATTGCAATTATGTGGTTAGCTAGCGACGTGAACAATTGATCATAATTATTCTTGCCTGAGCAACCGCCAGCAAGTACGTCATGCTCCCTTAGATGTCACTGCTTGCGGTAGTGTCGGGTAGGGTCGGGTTGCCTCTTTCCTTCACATACGGCGAGGAGGTTTGAAGCTGATCTTTGCGTTATACTCGTGAACGGGTGCTGCTTGTGGTGACTGGTCATCTTGCTGCATCTTGTTATTAGTTATAACGTGTTTATTTATTTTACTTCGAAGGTCCTAGTTTATCATTTATGACTGAGTTAAAGCTATGCGTATATAATCCAGCATTGCATATGTAAGCTGTCACGCCTTTTATGCCTGGAGTCTTAATAGACTCCAGGCATAAAAGGCGTGACACTTAATACCTAAATAATTTTAGGTATTAAGTTTTGTTTACATTGGTTAATATTTACATAAAATATATCTTACATAATCTACAAATAATATTAATAGTATGTACAACTAAATAACAATAAATAAAAATAAAAAAGAAAGAAGGAAAAGAATCATAGGGCATCAAAAAATTCATCCGCATCGCTGTCGACAGGAAAAGTGCCCAAAAGGCTGGCAGCATTGCCACGTTGTATGGCGATACTGATTCTTTGGCCAAAAAATAGGCCAGCCCTCTGGTCACGTGAAGAGTCGAAATTTATGAATTCTAAATTTAACGTGTGGTATTTAGATGATGGAACGCTAGGAGGTGATGTAGACACTGTTTTGAAAGACCTTCAATTGCTCAAACAGCAATTTAAATCTATTGGCTTGGACCTAAACCCCTCAAAATGTGAAATTTACCTTTCTGACATTACCGACAGAGAACTGACCATAGAGAAATTTAATGCAATAGCATTACAAGAAAGAAAAGAAAGCAAGAAAAGAAAGAAAGATAAGAAAGCAAGAAAAGAAAGCAAGAAAAGAAAGAAAGAAAAGAAAGAAAGATAAAAAAGCAAGAAAAGAAAGAAAGAAAAGAAAGCAAGAAAAGAAAGAAAGATAAGAAAGCAAGAAAAGAAAGAAAAGAAAGCAAGAAAAGAAAGAAAAGAATGCAAGAAAAGAGAGCAAGAAAAGAAAGAAAAGAGAGCAAGAAAAGAAAGCAAGAAAAGAAAGCAAGAAAAGAAAGCAAGAAAAGCAAGAAAAGAAAGCATGAAAAGAAAGCAAGAAAAGAAAGAAAGAAAAGAAAGCAAGAAAAGAAAGAAAGAAAAGAAAGAAAGAAAGAAAAGAAAGCAAGAAAAGAAAGCAAGAAAAGAAAGAAAGGAAAGCAAGAAAAGAAAGAAAAGAAAGAAAGATAAGAAAGCAAGAAAAGAAAGAAAAGAAAGCAAGAAAAGAAAGAAAGGAAAGCAAGAAAAGAAAGCAAGAAAAGAAAGAAAAGAGAGCAAGAAAAGAAAGCAAGAAAAGAAAGAAAGGAAAGCAAGAAAAGAAAGAAAGAAAGAAAAGAAAGAAATAAAAGAAAGCAAGAAAAGAAAGAAAGAAAGAAAAGAAAGCAAGAAAAGAAAGCAAGAAAAGAAAGCAAGAAAAGAAAGCAAGAAAAGAAAGCAAGAAAAGCAAGAAAAGAAAGCAAGAAAAGAAAGCAAGAAAAGAAAGCAAGAAAAGAAAGAAAGGAAAGCAAGAAAAGAAAGAAAGAAAGAAAAGAAAGCAAGAAAAGAAAGCAAGAAAAGAAAGAAAGAAAAGCAAGAAAAGAAAGAAAGAAAGAAAAGAAAGAAAGATAAGAAAGCAAGAAAAGAAAGAAAGAAAGAAAAGAAAGCAAGAAAAGAAAGAAAGATAAGAAAGCAAGAAAATAAAGAAAAGAAAGCAAGAAAAGAAAGAAAAGAAAGAAAGAAAAGAAAGCAAGAAAAGAAAGAAAGAAAAGAAAGAAAAGAGAGCACGAAAAGAAAGCAAGAAAAGAAAGAAAGGAAAGCAAGAAAAGAAAGAAAGAAAGAAAAGAAAGCAAGAAAAGAAAGCAAGAAAAGAAAGCAAGAAAAGAAAGAAAGAAAGAAAAGAAAGCAAGAAAAGAAAGCAAGAAAAGCAAGAAAAGAAAGCAAGAAAAGAGAGCAAGAAAAGAAAGAAAGGAAAGCAAGAAAAGAAAGAAAGAAAGGAAAGCAAGAAAAGAAAGAAAGAAAAGAAAGAAAGGAAAGCAAGAAAAGAAAGAAAGGAAAGCAAGAAAAGAAAGAAAGGAAAGCAAGAAAAGAAAGAAAGATAAGAAAGCAAGAAAAGAAAGCAAGAGAAGAAAGAAAAGAAAGCAAGAAAAGAAAGATAGAAAAGAAAGCAAGAAAAGAAAGAAAGGAAAGCAAGAAAAGAAAGCAAGAAAAGAAAGCAAGAGAAGAAAGAAAAGAAAGCAAGAAAAGAAAGATAGAAAAGAAAGCAAGAAAAGAAAGAAAGGAAAGCAAGAAAAGAAAGCAAGAAAAGAAAGCAAGAAAAGAAAGAAAAGAAAGCAAGAAAAGAAAGCAAGAAAAGAAAGAAAGGAAAGCAAGAAAAGAAAGAAAGAAAGAAAAGAAAGAAATAAAAGAAAGCAAGAAAAGAAAGAAAGAAAGAAAAGAAAGCAAGAAAAGAAAGCAAGAAAAGAAAGCAAGAAAAGAAAGCAAGAAAAGCAAGAAAAGAAAGCAAGAAAAGAAAGCAAGAAAAGAAAGCAAGAAAAGAAAGAAAGAAAAGAAAGCAAGAAAAGAAAGAAAAGAGAGCAAGAAAAGAAAGCAAGAAAAGAAAGAAAGGAAAGCAAGAAAAGAAAGAAAGAAAGAAAGGAAAGCAAGAAAAGAAAGCAAGAAAAGAAAGAAAGGAAAGCAAGAAAAGAAAGAAAGAAAGAAAAGAAAGAAAGATTAGAAAGCAAGAAAAGAAAGCAAGAAAAGAAAGAAAAGAGAGCAAGAAAAGAAAGCAAGAAAAGAAAGCAAGAAAAGCAAGAAAAGAAAGCAAGAAAAGCAAGAAAAGAAAGCAAGAAAAGAAAGCAAGAAAAGAAAGCAAGAAAAGAAAGAAAAGAAAGAAAGAAAAGAAAGCAAGAAAAGAAAGAAAGGAAAGCAAGAAAAGAAAGAAAGAAAAGAAAGCAAGAAAAGAAAGAAAGGAAAGCAAGAAAAGAAAGAAAGAAAGAAAGGAAAGCAAGAAAAGAAAGAAAGAAAAGAAAGAAAGGAAAGCAAGAAAAGAAAGAAAGGAAAGCAAGAAAAGAAAGAAAGATAAAGCAAGAAAAGAAAGCAAGAAAAGAAAGAAAAGAAAGCAAGAAAAGAAAGATAGAAAAGAAAGCAAGAAAAGAAAGAAAGGAAAGCAAGAAAAGAAAGCAAGAAAAGAAAGCAAGAAAAGAAAGCAAGAAAAGAAAGAAAGAAAAGAAAGCAAGAAAAGAAAGCAAGACAAGAAAGAAAGAAAAGAAAGCAAGAAAAGAAAGCAAGAAAAGAAAGCAAGAAAAGAAAGCAAGAAAAGAAAGAAAGAAAATAAAGCAAGAAACAAGCAACAAATCAAAATTCTAGAAAAAAGTTCACTGCACCTCCTAGGGTCCCCAATTTTAGAAGACCTTTTTTTCCTTTCATCGACGAAAAAATCAAAAACTTCAACGAAATTTCGAACAGACTTTCCAAAATTAATTTACATTCGGCATTCACCCTGATTAGATATTGTTGTTTTGGCCCAAATTTTATCTTCCCCTTTATGGACAAAATTGACCAAATTATTCGCAGCACAGTAACATCCATTTTAAACGTGGCCTTGGACGACCGAGCGTGGCTTCAAGCCACACTACCCATCCGTTTTGGTGGCCTCGGCGTCCGCAAAATTACCAGTATTAGCTTACCGGCGTTCCTGTCCTCTGTCCACAGCACCGAAAAGTTAACCAGGAAAATTTTAGCCCCCTCCCTGGTTGACTTTGAAGTGCCGTGCTTGACTGATGCGGTGAACGCCTGGACAGCGGCTTGCCCAGATACAGATCGGCCCGTAAACCCATCTTCCCAGTGACAATGGGATGAGCCGCTCTGCAGGTTGGTACGGAATAAACTTTTCAATACGTCCTCCAATACTGCTGAGCGTGCCCGTCTGCTGGCTGTGGGAGAATGGGAGTCGGGCCTCTGGCTTCAGGCGCTTCCATCACCTAACATAGGCACTATGTTGGGTGACACCACTTTCCGGCTCGCTACTTGTCTCCGTCTGGGCGCTCCTTGCGGGGCTCCGCATCGCTGCCAGTGCGGTGAAGCTGTCGACTGCCTCGGACACCATGGCCTATCTTGCAGTAAGAGCGCAGGCCGGATAGCACGACACACCAGCATTAATGACATAATCCGCCGTGCTCTTGCCACCGCCGGGGTGCCAGTTATTTTAGAACCCAACGGCTTGGCACGCGACGATGAAAAGAGACCAGACGGAATGACCATAATGCCCTGGAAGTTAGGCAGGCCTTTGGTGTGGGATGCAACGTGTGTCGACACCCTTGCGCCATCCCATCTTCCTAGCACGGCGGGCTGTGCTGGGGCGGCTGCTGTAAGTGCGGAAAACCTCAAACGGCGAAAATAATCGAATCTTATTGGGAGTTATATGTTCGAGCCGTTTGGGGTGGGGTCAACACTAGGGCCGTGGGGTCCGAGTGCCCACTTGGTTTTTGGAGACATCGCTAAGCGGTTTGTTAATATTTTGTTTTAATTTTTTCTTTTTTTTTTCATTGTAGTTGTTGGTATAATGGCGTGGCTAGCTGACATGTGGCAAATAATTTATTCTGTGTCTCGTTATGTTAATTACTTTGCATACCTACTATTGTATAGAATCAAGTTTTTCTAACTGAACTGACAGCTGCGCTGATGGGGAGTTTGTTGCGCCATTTTTATTTCCCAACTAAAGCACTAGGAAGTGGTGAAGGGCGGGCGATTTGAGGGACTGTCTTATGTGATTTTGACGTTCGAAAAATGCTGATTGTAAGCCCAGTTTGAATGAATGACTTTTGATACATTTCACTTAAAGGACACGATGGAAAAGCTGAAAATATTACGTTAATAACATTAATTGAAAAGTGATTTTGAGTTTTAATTTACCAAGCAATAAAATAGGATATAAAACAGATAAACATCGTACGTTAGTGGGTAATTCTTCGAAACACAGTTTTGACATTTCTTTGACTAAACACCTTTAAATTATGTTCAATTTAAATTTCACATAAAGTTAAAATAAAGTTGTCTACCGAGGCCTTATAAAGCAAATTGGGATTAATTTAAAAACAATCACTTATTAAGTCTGCAGAAAACTAATTAATCTGGTGTCCCCATGCTCGTTTTTGTTAAATCATAAAAAAAATTACAATATAGGTACTAAAACAAGTAAATTGTGTCAATATAAAAAATAGCTATTTTTTATTTTATTTTATTTTTTATTTATTTCCGTATCTGTCCGTGACATCACAGCAGCGGGCCCTATCAGAATACCAGCGCTGCGACACTTATTTTTTAAATGTCGCAGCATCATGCTGGGTTGGGGCTTTTTGGCCTCGTGTTATTTTCATTTTTGTTTTTAACCGACTTCAAAAAAGGAGGAGGTTCTCAATTCTTTTTTTTTATGTGTATTAGCTCGGAACTTTTTCTGGGTGAACCGATTTGGATGATTCTTTTTTATTTGAAAGCTGGTGCTTCACATGTGGTCCCATTTAAATTTGATCAAGTTCTGACCAGTAGTTTTTGAGTTATCCTTAATAATGCGTATTTTTTCCACTTAGTTTATATTGATTATGTTTTAATCATTTCCTGTCAGAGTTATTTACATATCAAATAGTGGTATACGAATGTGTATGGGGTAGGTACCACAACTAAAAAGTGAAAAATAAAAACAACTTACAAAAAAACAACCGACTTCCAAAAAGCACTAAAATATGTGAAAAATAACTTTAATTTCAGAGGTCGGTCGCCTAAAACGAAACGACCAAAGACACCGACTTCCGAAATTAAAGTTATTTTTGATGATTTTTAGTGCTTATTTTGGAAGTCCGTTGTTTTTTTTGTAAAAAAGTTTTTGTTTTTTTTTATTTCATATTTTTGTTTTTATGAGTGTGTTTAGTTTGGTCTAAGATAATCCTGTGCAAGTCCCAATAAATACTTTTCCTTTCTTTCTTTCTATTTTTATATTTGAATGTCTGTTCCCGGATATTTACCTATGTCAGTAATATAACTTTTATTGAAAGAAACTAACTTATACAAAGAATATATATTTATTTGAATCATGTTTTCGTTATCCACTAATGATTATTTTTTTACATTTATTGGCGATTAGCATTGTCTTTGCGGTGATAAGTATATATATATATATATATATATATATATATATATTATTTTATATATATATATATATATATTATAAAGTCGGATAATTTAATAATTATGTCCGGTCAAATCGGGTAGTATCGTTTCTGTTCCATTTTTTTAAATTATTCCGGCATCCAAACACGAAACCGTTATGTCTCCGGTTTGTCAATAGAAGATAAAACATCAGTATGTTTTTAACATAAGACTAAGGGACAAACCACACTTATTCAGCTCTGTTAAGCTTTTGTCCATAGAAAACAACGAGTTTATATGAAACGCGTACGCATCCGTTCAGCTTTCCGGATGCGTACGCATTCCATACAAAATCTTTGGTTTTAGGGACGAAAGCTGAACAGAGTTGAAAAGGTGTGGTTAGTCCCTTGCTCATCATCTGCCCAGTCTTTTCTCAACTATATTGGGGTCAGCTTCCAGTCTAACCGGATGCAGTTGAATACCAGTATTTTACATGGAGCGACTGCCTATCTGACCTCCATAACCCAGTGACGCGGTAATACGATACCCCTTGGTAAGACTGGTTGTCAGACTTTCGGGCTTCTGACGTCCAGTAAGCCCTGGTGCCACGGGTGATTTTTCCCGCTGAGATTTTATTTCGCGCACTGTTTAGCGCCGAAAGTTGAAAATCCAGCAGTGTGTTTTTTTGACGCGCTGGGATGTGCTCTGTTGGATTTTCCATGCTCAGCTCAACACCGAGAGTTGAAAATCCAGTGCGCGATAAAATCCCACCGCTATATTTTTACGTCCGGCGAACGTGGGCTAACGACTATCAAAGATCCACGAATGACAGCCGGGACCAACGGCTTAACGTGCTTTTCGAGGCACGGAGGGGTCTCGGTATGTAAAGATGGTCACCCATCCACGGACCGACCGCACCAAGCTTAGCTTAACCTGATCGATCGACCCGTACGACTGTTATTACTTAGCCACGAGCCCCTCTAACTATGTGAATAAAATTATATTCCACCAAAACTTGAAAATAGCCGATTAAATGGTGTTACTTTACTTCATATGACGAACAGGAAACACTTAAGATACACTCAGACAGGCAATAAATTACTCATAAACATAATCAGCCTATAATGTTCCCACTGCTGGGACACAGGCATCCTCTCTTCGAGAAGGAGTGGGCCGTCATCCACCACACGGGCCCAGTGCGGGTTGGTAGACGTCACATATCTTCGAATTGTTGGTTCTAGGATGGGCCGGTTTCCTCACCGTTTTGAGAGCAGTGGTGATGAAAAAAGTTACACAAAGTAAAGCGCCTAACTACGTTCGAACAAGACCTAGAACTCGTAAGTCGCGGCTGTTGCCACTGGGCCACCAATGCTCACTTTAAAAGGACTTGAATTGGAAAAAGGAAATTGAATCTAGAAAAAACAAGATGGCTGCATCGAATCGGAAATAACGCCGTTTTGCCATCTTGTTTTCTCAACACAATTTCACAAAATGAATACCGCTAAAACTCAAAATCAAAAGTCATTTATTCAAATTAGGCTGAGAATCAGCAGTTTTCAAACGTCAAAATTACATAAAACAGTTTCCCAAATCGCCCGCCCTTCACCACTTCCTAGTGCATTAGCTGGCGAGAATAAGTTCCTTTCTCAAAAGATGCTTGTAGCACTAGACATCTATAATGATTGATTAATCATAAGTGTCGTCCCTGAACGCGGCAGTAAATCACTCAATGACATAACAAAAAACAGAAATAATAAATATACCTACTCACTTCCGTTTCTCTTTTAACCGCTGCTCTCGAAGCCAAGCAAGGAATAAAAATCTTTAGAAATCCCATCTACCCGATAGTAACGAAATATGTCGTAATTCAGGTGTTATTTCCAAAACAAAATATATTTCAGGTATTTCTGAAACCAAATAAAAAAGCTATTGCATAGCATTTTTTATCAACTTATGCAATTATAATTATTTATTTATGCAGTATTTTTTTTTCTTTGATATTAATTCAAGTACAGTCGTACCATATACATACGCGTTAAGCGAACGCTCGGTCGATCTACATGGTAGGCGGAGTGGGGGGTGTTAGGTTTTATTTTCGTTACGGAATTTCTTGATTCGGTCGCCGCGCTCAAAGCCCGCGATAAAAGCTATGCAATAGCTTAAAAACATTAAACGCCTAATTATATCTAACAAGAGTTTAATTTGAGTTTATCTAAGCGGCATTGATAACACAGGCACCTTTGACCTCACAAACCTAAGTCATTCGCAGAAAAGGAGTTTTCGAAACAATAATAATGATGATAAAAGTTTTAAATAAATAATCTGGTTGTTTGTTTCGAGTATCTGGTATAATAAAAGGGGCGGGCTTCTGGCTACGCAATAACAGCCGCATGGTTCGATCGATAAGGTTAAGCTACGCTTGCAGCGGTTGGTCCGTGGATGGGTGACCATCTTGTTGCGTTGTGTGACTTCTCAACGGTAAATAGTCGAGTGATGCTAAATATTTCACTATTAGTAAGTTGCTAAGCACATCACTAAAATCATGGAACAACACTAATTTTCTTATAACTCTCGGTTATTTAAACATCCGCTTCCTTAGCTAGCAGAAGCTATTTCCTGGCTCTCAGGATTCTGTGTGCCCCAACCTTGGGAGAGTTCCTCATTAATACGGTATTTATACCATACCCTTTTTTTTTGGGTGCGGTATCATCAAATGACCTCTCCCGCTCTGGACGGAGCGCAAGGGTGTGTCAGACTCTTACTGACTAAAATCCACCCGTGTTCCTTCAGTTGCCTGTGCGCCAGGGCCACGATAACTCTTTCGAACAATCCGCGACCCCGGCAGGCATCGGCCCTATCGGACCCCGTCAATAGTGCTGACGTCTCTTTGAGGCGCGCGTGAAACGCGACGCGCCGTCGACCCGGGCCTGGTCCTTACCGGACGGCGAGCTGATTTATACCAGACCGTCAGATGCATTTTAACCATGTACCTATTATGTTTTAATTTAGGCTATTTTCATCTTTGTCTCTCTGATAAACTAAGAAAGGGATGGAAATTATATTAGAGCCATACAATTTAGTTGACCATACAGCTCCAAAAATAAAATTTGTATGTAAAATTAGTATATTATAGCGGTCCTTGGTTATAATTAAACCATTTTTAAGACATCAACTATTTAATTGTCACTATGACAGTCACATCAACTATTTAATTGTCACCATGACAGCCACAAAAAGTCATTGCCATTGTCAAAAAAACAATCGATATTTTATCGATAAATGGTCCGTCATATTTTCGTCGATAAGTTCATAAATGATGCAGGCTGTAGGCTATAACACCCGATTGCACCACACTAGCAACGTGGATTAATGACTACGTTAATATTTCATAAAGTGTACGTTGTTTTGACGTGTTTGTAGAATGTTTCACTGCGCTACTTTATGTTTGTGTATTCAACGGTAAAGAAAGGTTATTTTAATATATAATTGAAATTACCTACTGTATTATAAAATGTTCTGAAACAAAGAATAGAAGTAGGAATTGGACAAATCAAGTCTCTGTTTAAAAAGCAGACGTCATTTTGATTCTAAGGCCTTTGGAACACTATTTTGTCTTCTTTTTTCAAAACGTAGAAAATCAGGGCCAGGCCCAAAATTTTTGACGCGCCATATACGTCAAAAAATTTCAAATTCCACTGGTATTTCAACATTTATAATTCTTTAGCAGACTGACTACTACTTCCGTTGTATCTTAACTAAACTTTTTACCATCCTTTTTACACCCTCAGGGAAAATATGAGTTAGCCAATCTAAGCGTAGTAATCCCAGATAAATAAAAATAGCGATAAAACTTAAACCATAAACCTTAAGCAATAAAAAAGCTGTTATGGTGGCAGTGACCGCTAAACTTTTGATTAATTAAACTTGTCTCGTATGTGACAGCTTAAGTGTTTCGCTAAAATAACTTTATAATGTATTACGATTTCAGGTTTAAAGAATTTTAAGCTATTTTCACTAGTATGGTGTGCGGTTTGTTTTTCATTTTATAAAAAGTCTTATTTTGATTTATTTTAGGTATTAAGGAAAAATATTATAAAAGCAGGGCAAAGTTAAATGCAGTAGGTACCTACTTAGAGTACACCCACATTTCGCCAGTTATGATTAAGTCCCATGTAATAGGGGCGAACCTATTGCCATCAGCTATCAACCGGGCACAAATCCAAACTCCGGGCTGCTACTGAGAAATACTGAGCGCGGCGTGTGTGCAGTGATTTGAGAGGCTTACAAGAGCTAAAGCGCGGTCACTGTCGGACTGCATAGAAAGAAAGAGATGCGCGATGATACAACCCTGGTAATTTATTGCAAAATATGAAGCAATTATCAATTTACGAAAAATCTATTGATTGGATTAAAAAATTAAAACACTATTACGTTAGTATGTTGCTTGTAGAATAATCTGACAAAAAATCAGAATGATTTAATGCATAGTAGTATGGTTTTTAAACGTTATGAGAAATTTTTAGAGGTATCTTCGTGTTTTTTTTCTATCGAATCAAATTAGTTATATTATGTTTTCAACACACTATCTAATTAGCAAATATCCTGAAGAATATCATATATTTTTCTGATTTTGTTTACTGCAGTGGATCATATACCTTTAGGCATAATAAAACTTACATTTAAGTCCTGTAGTCCCCTTAAGTGCATCAAAATCATTGTCAAGAAGATATCTCTTTTGGTGACAAAGACTCGACTTTTCATATATTACCTACAAAGTTGAGAGTCAGGCAACAGTAGCTTGTTATAGTCTATATAATAGGTCTTTACCTATGAAATTGCCGTTTTGTATGAAAAAATTTAAACGAATTTTTTTCATGAATTTTTTATTTGTATTAATCGAAGTAATCACCCATGCAATCAATGCATCTTTGCCATCGCAGTGGCAGTTTATTGATGCCCTTCTTAAAGAAATCAGCTGGACGGGAGGCAACAAATTCTTCAAAGGCATTTTGTACTGCCTCTCGGGTATTAAATTTTTTTCCCGCCAAGAAGTTATCCAAATTCTGGAAAAAGTAGTAGTCTGTAGGCGCAAGGTCTGGTGAGTAGGGCGGATGACGGAGAGCTTCCAACCCCAGTTCTTGCAACTTGGAGACCGTCTGCTGTGCAGTATGAGGTCGCGCGTTGTCGTGCAGGAGCAGCGGAGACGAGCGATTGACCAATGCTGGTTGGAGATGCGCCAGCTTCTCCATCATTGTGTTCAGTTCTTCACAGTACACATCTGCAGTAATGCTCACCCCGTTTGGTAAGAAGCTGTGATGAATCACACCGGCGCTAGACCACCAAACAGTGACCATCACTTTTCTAGGGGTAAGTTTTCGTTTAGGGCATTGTTTAGGTGCTGAACCAGGATCCAACCAACTTGCTGAGCGCTTACGGTTATCAAACAGAATCCATTTTTCATCGCAGGTAACAATGCGGTTCAAAATTCCTTCATTTGTGTGTCTGTTGAGCAGTGCAAGGCACGTCTCGACGCGTACTTCGCGCTGGCGATCATTGAGTTCGTGGGGCACCCATTTGTCAAGCTTTTTTACCTTGCCAATTTGACGCAAATGGACCAATATTGTTTTGACGCTAACGTCGAAAGCTGCTGCTAATTCAGCCGTAGATTGTGTATCATCAGCTTCCACAATCGCCTTTAATTCGTCATTGTCGACCAAAGTCTTCGGACGACCGCGAGGTTCATTTTTCAGGTCGAAATTTCCAGAACGGAAGCGAGCAAACCAATAACAGGTGGTGCGTTGGTTTGTAGAGTTAGCTCCGTAAACGTCGTTGATGTTGCGTGCCGCTTGTGCCGCGTTGCTGCCACGACGGTACTCATATTCCATAATTACTCGAATTTTTAACGTATCCATGATGACGAAAAAGATTGAAATGCGATGAAAATGTAACACTAATCAATAAAGAAATGACTACTTTTAGAAAAAAAAATCCATGTTTTTAAAATAAAATTAATTTGAAATTAGAATTCATAGCCAAACAAAAATTATTTTGATTTGAAATGGCCAGTACTGCAGAACGGCAATTTCATAGGTAAAGACCTAATATTAAATGGTACTGGTAATGGTATGGTGGTGGTAATGGTGGTGGTGGTATGGTGTAACGGTATGGTATGGTGGTGGGTGGTGCTAGTTCTAACCATAGTTAGAACTAGCCATTTGGAGCAATAGTTATAGCAATAGCATTTGGGCCATGTAGCGGTATCGCCACATGCGAGCTACACATCACAATGACGTCACGCAAAATCCTGCATCGCGCAAGCAGAGTTTACCGCGCAACTAGCATATACACAACATCCCGACATCAAAACGTCGGGCAGTTGCCCACCAGACACAACACCCGTCTGGTCGGAGGATCCTCCCTTTTCTATGGAGGTATGTGTGAACTTTACACCCTGTTCCTCATACCTCTATAGGCCACAACAGTTGTAGGATTACTTTAAGTCAAGTTATACTCGTACAAGTTCGATTATTTGTCATTTTCATACATTAATTGATTTCTGAAAGTGCTGAAAAAATATAAAATATTGATAGATATTGCTAAAACTAATGATCTGAAGTAATGACTTCAGATCATTAGTTTTAGCAATATCTTGACTTAAATGACGGGCTTCTTACTTGTTTTGCCTCACAATGGTGAGGCAAAACAAGTAAGAAGCCCGTCATTTAATTATTCTTTTCTGTTTAGACACTGCAGGCTTAGCATGACGCTTTCTATTTCTACGAAGATTAGACACAGCTCTTTTTATACAAAGTGACATTTCATTTCTCCATATTTGACATCGCACCGTAGAAATCCTTCTACAATCTGTCATTTTGTCTTTTGTATATCGTTATATACGAAAGACAAAGTGACAGATTGCAGACGATCTTTGTCTAGGTACTTTTTTATGTAGACTATTAATTTCAGAAGAAAGTTTTCTATCACAAACTGTCAAAATCACACTGACAACTGACAGTTGTCTAAGGCAGTGAAGACAATTTCATTTTGTATTCGCCATGCTAAAGACAGTAGAAAACTTTCTACAGACTGTCTACACGGAACGTCATTTTTGTCTACTCTTCCGTCGACAAGCTCGTGGTTTGTTAGTGGTACAATGGCTGATTATTTGTGTATAAGGTGTCACGAACCAATTGGTGCACGGCGTAAATACACCTGGGCGGTTTTATGTCGGTTTTCTAATTATTCCAATAGAACAGATTATTAATTGAATTACCCCACAGCTTTCGCGTTATATAATGACAATGTTTAGGATCTTTAGTTCTAGCAATTTTAATCATTACTTATTTTTCTCTGCACTTTAAGAAATCAATAAATGTATGAAAATGACGAATCATTGAACTTGTATAACTTGGCTCAGAGCAATCCTACAACTTTTGTGCTATTTTAACTATTACTCCAAATAAGTAGTACTAACCACACGTACAATTTTATTTTGTTGGCTGGCACTTTCAGGAAAGGCCCAAAAATGTATGGAGCCTGAATGATCTCCTTTTTATATTTGGTGTCAATAGGTTTAAACATATATTATAACTAAGTGGAGATTCGGTTTTGTCCATCGAAAATGATGACTACAAACTACTCTCACTCATACCTATTCGTTTTACAACAACCAATACCTTATGGAGGTATAAACAATAGCCACACAATATACACAACTATAACACATCCTATACACAAACCCCCTTTACCATCCTAGTTTATGATAACTTGCTTTGACAAGACGGGTATTATTCCACCGTCAGTCGTCAAGGCTCAAATATACGTAGAGTCAACTGCACGTCCATGGTAACACTTTGACCTTGAACTGGCCTTTTTTTTTGGGTGTAAAATCATCAAATGACCTCTCCCGCTCTAGGCGGAGCGGAAGGGCGTGTCAGACTCTTACTGACTAAAACCCACCCGTGTTCCTTCAGTTGCCTGTGCGCCAGGGCCACGGTAACTCTTTCGAACAATCCGCAACCCCAGCAGGACCTTGAGCTGGCCTAGCGTAGTACTTAGTTTCAATTGATAAAGAGGCCATATTATACTGGTTTAGTTACCGAACGTGCGGATTACTGTACCCTAGGACTGCTATGGAGAACTATGTGTAAAGTTTGAACCAGAATCAGGAAGCTTGTCAGGTGTTCGCTAACTTTGTATGGACGCAATACTGTAGTCAAAGATGTAGTTAGTATGAAGGAATATTGTGTTACTTAACTCGATTTTCTTAGTTAAGGAAAGCCTCGTGATTTGCTTACTTAACAAATAATGTGTACAGTACTTACAAGTAATTGGAGGATACTGAATTTTTTTTAGTCAGAGATAGTGACGATTTTGATATAATGCTACTTAAACCAGAGCAATTGAATGACATAGATTAATGAAGCGCACTGTTGACGCCAAAAAATGTAGCATGAAACAATGTGACATTTTTTTTTTCTTATATTTTTTTATAATTTTATTTGATTTTGATTTTGTTTTTGAAAAAGCCTAGTATGCAAAATCATTAATCTATAAAATGTTTAAGATTGTCATTATGAGAGCATTTCGGTCGCTTTCTATATCCATCCCTGTTCCTCCCATAATGATATTATACAAAATGAATGACGGTATGAATATCGTGGACAAAAAAAAATACCCGTTACTTACATTTTTAACTAACTTCAAACAAAGGCGGAGGTTCTCAATTCGACTGTTTTATTTTATTTTTATATGTGTTAGCTCAGAACTTTTTTCTGGGTGAACCGATTTGGATGATTCTTTTTTTATTTGAAAGCTGGTGCTTCACATGTGGTCCCATTTAAATTTGATCAAGTTCTGACTAGTAGTTTTTGAGTTATCCTTAATACTGCGCATTTTTTCCACTTTGTTTATATTGATAATGTTATAATAATTTCCTGACACTGTTATTTACGTATCAAGTAATGGTATAAGAATTTTTGTGGGGTAGGTACCACAACTAAAAAGTGAAAAATAAAAACTTTTTTAGAAAAACCAACCGACTTCCAAAAAAAAACACAAAAAAACGTGAAAAATAACTTTAATTTCGGACTTATTATGTTACTCGTAGCTCGACAAAATTTGTGGAACCGCAGATTTTTTTGTGAATGTATTTCATTCAAAATTTGTATGTCATCCAAGTATACCATGTAGTATACGTGGTATAATTTAATGTGATAAGGCCGGCGCCACTTTGTATACAGGGTCAAATTAAATTAGCTAGTGAAACTCCGCAGATATGATTGCTATCGATATCTAAACATGATAAAACAAAAAATAAATAAATTGATGATCTTTTTTGTGGGGTCATAGACCGCAGTTGGTGTAGTCACTGAAAATATCAGTTTAAAAAAACAGTTTTTTTTTAAGCTATTGCATAGCTTTTATCGCGGGCTTTGAGCGCGGCGACCGAATCAAGAAATTCCGTAACGAAAATAAAACCTAACACCCCCCACTCCGCCTACCATGTAGCTCGGCCGAGCGTTCGCTTAACGTGTTTGTATATGGTACGACTGTACTTGAATTAATATCAAAGAAAAAAAAATACTGCATAAATAAATAATTATAATTGCATAAGTTGATAAAAAATGCTATGCAATAGCTTTACCGCGGCAGTCCCCGAGTGCCACACGTGTTTTTTTTTTTTTGTTTAAACTTCAGTGACTTTATTAGTACCGATATCTAAACAAGTTAAAACAAAATAAAGCAGACTTTTTTAACTCATAATTCAAAGTAACAACACAGCCAGCGGTCGCTGACCCCCTAAAAAAAACAACATATCATTTTTATTTTTATTTCATTGTGTCGATACTTACCCATCATGTCTCTAGAGTTTCGCTAGCTAATTTAATTTGACCCAGATTAAGAACCTCCTCCATTTTTGGAGTCAGTTTTAAAATCAAATGTGCTGCTATAAAAATCATATTTATTTTAATCTTTATAGCAATAAAGATACACTGTATTACAAACATTGACCAACTCTCATTTCTGAAGTGTTAAGTGTTACTAACATAGTTTTAAGTAATATTTATTAACACAAGTTTTCAGTTTTATTATGTATTAGTTTGTTATTTTGTATTTTGTGTATTTTATCTATGGGCTTCAGTTGCCTGACAATAAAGGATTTATTATTATTATTATTATTATTTCTACTTCTCCGTACAAATACCAAGATGGAATAGAAAGCATTAGATTTTATTTCTGTTTATTCCGTGCTGGAGCGCGGCAATTCTCTGAAAATCAATTACAAGGTGCCGATGATTTGCCGCGTCTTTGATCAATGGCGGCCATATTGAACGGTAAATGGAATCTTTCTTCAATTATGTAGAGAAAAGGACTGTTTATTTGATGGGATTGAGAATACCAGCCAGTAAACGTACGGCCACAAAAATTGATAAATAACCAGGGTCGTCGATACAGTTGAAGTTTAGTAAGAAAAAGATGAATGTTTTCTAATAAAATTCAATTTAATTAATAGAAAACAAACAGGTCATTTATCAAATAAAATTTCATTCGAAAACATCCACCGGTTTCTTTCTAAACCTCAACTACATTCAACGACCCTGGTTACTTATCTCTTTTGGTGATTGTACACTCGTCTACTTCCGAATTTGGTCTTAAAACGTTCACTGTAATTAGCACTCAAATGGGCCTTTGTAACCTTGCTTTCCTGACGGATCAGTGATTCTAAGTTGTTTTTATCAGACAGGAGAAGGTCTACTAGTCGGATGTATCTTAGCGCAATTTCTTAGACGGCCTAGCCTGCATGACGAGGAATCGGTGTTACCCTGTCCGGAACCATACGGAACATGCATCATAAATAGTAGGTATATATAATAATTTAAAACTCATATATTTCGAATATAATGCAAATAAATATATTCTATTATATTCTGTTCTTTTGGGCACTTATCCCATTGACAGCGATGCGGACGAATTTTTTGATGCCCTATGAGCTCTTAACTACCTATAACATTTTTTTTTTAATTATATGCGTGTAAATAGTGGGTATATATATTTGAGTTTTAGCTTGTATGTTGTAATCTATTTAGTTTGATTAAATAAAAAGGGAACTTTGGATGTACAATCGTAGGTTATTGTTATAATAATATTATTTAGAGTTTACAAAATAAATAAATCAGTTTTTTTTTTCATGTCTAATGAAATGACAAAAAAAGATCTATTCGAATATATTCAACTGAATTTCAATAAATCATACACATATTTCCGATGGTATCAATTTATTACGATCATAAATTTAGAATTTTAGATTTATTTTAATAATTTATAGTCAATTCACACTATACTGGAGATGATTCACGCCACAAATTTTCTGTCTCTTTTATCGCGTCCCTTTTCCCAACATTTTTGATGAGCAAAATGCAGTCACATTAACTACGAAATAAGCACTGCAATTATTTTATAAACTATTTTGTAACATGGCTAAATTGTAATTTGACAGAAATGTTATACTAACTTAATCTTAATGTATTGCATGATAATTTGATGTATTGTATTTTAAATATGTACCGAACTGATAATACGAATTTTGTATGCCTCAATGGCGGGACATAGCCAACTTACCTGTAATTATCACAACATCTTATGAATCTATTATCCATTATAAATGATTTGAATTTGAAGTTTTTACTTTTTAAATAGGAACTAGGAATTAAACGAACCAAATTCTGATAAAATGGTGATTGGCAGACAAACGTAGAAAGACAAACGGGTTTGAATTTTGTCCAATCTATTAAACGATAGATCTAGAAAATTCACCGTCGCTTTTCATGAAATACATTGTTAAGTACTACTATTTTGGTAACTGATTATGAAATGGCCTACTTGATAAGAAGCATTCGCTACCTACAGTCAAAGAATAAATATGCTAAGCGCCTTAAGGTTTCTTTTTATTTACACCTTATAATTTTTCCGACTATGTCATTGCCAACATTTTGAATGAAAACGACAGTTCGAAAATGGAACATGCACCAGCTATGTGGGAAAGGAATTTGTTTGAAAATTGCTTAACATTATTGCTCCTTGACCGTACCTAATACTGCCATTCTTTGCAGCGCCTATGTGGTATTGTATTGCATTCGTACACACAACCTCATATCCACACTCCCACGTCCCTCCCCTGTTATGTGCTTAATATGTCCCTAAGAGCCCTCCTTCTTTTTACCCCCAAAAAAGGACATTCACAAAGCGGACGATAACGACGCGTTTACTGCGAATGATAAACAGGCCGGATTTGGCACGTTAAAACTGTTCAAGATTTATAACTTGGCACAACTTTATTCCGAACTTCTGTGCGTGTTATATTTTAGAGGCATTGGAATATAATGTCAAGGTTAAGTACCTCAAACACGAGTGAATACGACCTAGAATATAGCTTTCCAAATGTCTTACCTTGGAAGTGATCGTAAACTTTTTTAGGATTACTAGAAACCTGAGGTAGCTACGCGATGCGGGGGGGGTGTGGTGCGAGTCGTGAGACCTCACCGTGCCGTGGCACCGAGCTACACCGTCGAAGAAAACAAATTAAAGAAGTTGTTTAGAACATACCAGGAGGCACCGCGACGCGACTTGCGGAGCGATGGCCGGAAACCGGTGATGCATACGCGTGTCGCTTGACGCAAGTCACATCGCTCGAAGCCGTGAACGGGGTCTGAGGGTTCTATCAATTTAAGCGTTTGATGCAGAACTACGAACAATTGAAAGAGCCCTTAGTCATTCCTCCAAGAACGGGCGTCAACTTCTGCTCAGGACCGCGCTGCTATCTATAGGTCATCACTCATTATAACAGCACCACTCTGACACGGCAAATAACTTGTAATTCAAGTTAGAATTTTAACACAAATGCATTAAAGTAAATTTTATGATGACAATACAGAATAGAGGATAGCTCGCAAGCAGCGCGCTTCAAGCGAGCAGCCCGCTCGCCTGTGAAAAAACACCTGCAAGCGGCATGCATCCTGGAGCCTCGCGGAGAACCCTCGCCGCCCGCGTGCAGTTCTCGCGCCGCTCGCTCGGCTATCTCCCCATCACCCCCAATTTATTCTCTTCTTCGACCGGTGCAATACCTATAATTGCCAGTTCACGTAAAGGAAACTGAGACAACGTAGTAACGCGTGCTTCTCAAGCGAGATCACTCACTAATGTTTGCAAACCGGTCTGTACGCTAAAAACTATCCGATGGCGCGTGGACGGTGAGCTACCAACTAGTAAGTGGCGCGTGAACAACAAGCTGTCACATTACCGGTGGCGTGCCAGCAGCGAGCGGTCGTCTTTTCGAGGCGATGACGGGCGGTTACTGCGCTGCAGCGGAGCGGTTATAATGAGTGATAACCTTAATGATAGAGCACTCGGCGTCCTGCCAGCAGGAATTTGAGTGCTTCCGAAAGAACGCAGCTTTTTTCGGTCCCGGTTCCGTAATGCTATACAGCATAAAGTTCAAATTTACGCGAAAAAATAGATGGTATTTGTCTCTTTCACATGGTACAAGAAACGGTTGCTAAACACAACTGACCTTCAACCAACACGCGTTGGCGCATCATGAGTATACTCGGGGGCAGCGCGTACGCGCTCGCGCGATTTGTTTCGACGCCCGGGTATTGAAAACGCATGGAGTCGTCAACATTTCGGTATTTATGCATAGTCTAGTTTTTTGTTTACTTTCCTGATTTTCGTTTTTGTGAGTACCGCGTCACATATTCCTTTTATATTAATGTTTAACTATTTAGGCACATTTTTAAGTGCTTAATTATGTGTGCGTGTGTGTTTTTGCGTGTTTTTAAGTGACAGATTTATAGTTCCTTTCGCGTAAATTCAAAATCAAGGTCACCGTACTGCTAGAAGGACCAGACAAAATTTCATACAAATTGCGTATTGCAAGCAGGACTCGCGGCAGTCTTTCGGCAGGACGCAAGAATTTCCGTCCGGAAGAGCTTCCAGCAGGACTCGCCATCGGACGATCTATCATTAAGACACTGTGTCAGTCAAACTGTAGGCCTGTATCAAGCAATGTTTTAAGAGGAAGTCCATTTCCGCTCCTATCTGAATTGGTGGAGGTAAAGTCAAAAAATATCAAGACTATTTAAACAGGAACTTTGAAAAAAGAAATACTTTACGTGCAAATAACTAAACAGTAGTGCTCATTTCCCAATAAAGTTTTATTTATTATATTTTATTCTAGTCGGGAAACTTATAGCTAACTTATTACTAACTTACTACTTTTTATAACACTTGTGAATTCTCCTATAGTTCGAAAAAGTTACCACAATCTCAGTTAATAAAACTTAGAACATCTAATTTTCACTGAAATTGTCACTACGTATCCCTTAGAGCATTCAGTCTAGACAAGTAGTGATATTATTCAAATAAGTTTGCCAACTTTAACTATGTAGGAGTACATTTCGTTCATCTATTTCAATTACGTGTCTGCATTGTTTTGCTAACTGTACCTACACCTATAAAAATAAATTGTCACCGCTTCTAAAAATTTTAATCTAAAATAAGAACTATTTTATTTATTTTTTCGCTTGGGCGTTTATAAAACCCTAAATAATTTAAGACTACCATTTTACTGCGTGAAGCCCTCTTAAAATAAAAAACCTATTTAAGATTGTTCAAAATTTAATCGTGGAAATAAGAACTGCACAGGTTAAAAATATATCTTAGGCGCAATATCCGAGTAACCAATTTGCGCAATAACAATAAACTTGCACATAATGCCTTGGAGCTCGGGTCAGTTAATTATAAAAAAAATACCTTTGTGACAGAAAAAGTGATCATATAAGGGTTCCCTTTGAATCCTAAAAAATCCTTCAATCCTTCTACCTTATGACAGAAAATTCCACTCAACATCCACGTTTTTTTATATCTATGAGGAAGCAACAATGCATTCTCAACCTTCCTTCACTTACAAAACCCTGAAACTATAAAGAACCTCCCGTATGTAACCAGTGTCAGTTCCAGTGCCAGTTTAGATATTGTACAACACCTCAAGCGACATACACCCTGAAACTTTTCTAGTACGTGACAAAAGTTTGACATGACGTACAAAGTTCTATTCTTCGTGACGGAAAAGTTTGGGTACAAAATAATATGTATCTTAAATGGATTTTTCTTATCCGCTTTCGCTATATTAGGTAAAGTTCTAAATGCTGTTGGTAAGTGAATTGGGGATTGTGAAATGTAACCGCGATTTTGCATGACGTGTTTTGTTAACTGATTGACATATTGTTACTCTGATTTACATAACTATTGTGATCCTGCACCCTAACTGTGTAACACATTATCCGTCTCAATCTGAATCATTTTGAAGCCTATAAGCTAATCCATTGCTTCATATGTTCGAAAAGTTTGTACGCTCAACAATGTAAATAACGCAATGAATGTTGTTGAACTGTCAAAATGAAACCCATTCCTACTGTCAGTGTGTTACGCAATTACTGCGCAGTATAATACGGCATTCGGCATCGACTCAGTTATGTCTTTCGAAACTGTTGGTCGAGAGCAGAGTTGGCTGAAAACAAGAGACGGCGACATATTTATGAAGGAGGCGCCTCAGAGGCGTAGGTTATCCTTTTAAGGTTAATTAACATTTTCCCTAATTTCCTTTTAGTTTTACAATATAATAAGTTTTGTGTAGAATTTAATTTAGAAAGCAATTTCTGTCAAAATTGAATATTTAACTGAACCAAGTCTGAATCACCTCTTTAAATCCATTCGTGGCTAGAATCTAGCTTAACTTTGTTACCTTCCCTTACTTAGTTACCAGATAACTTCATAATCTAATATCTCAACCTCACTTGGTATGTTTTCTGTTTTCATAAACTTAATAGTATAATACCAGCGGTCCTGCATATTATTGTCCCAAGTAGGGCACAGACCTTTTTTTATTTGGGGTGGGAATTCAAAACCCACCCGTGTTCCTTCTGTTGCCTGTGTGCCAGGGCCACGGTAAAGTAGGGCGAAGGCCTGATCTCATACAGAGAAGGCATGAGTGCTGATCACCACGCTTGCTCAAGGCGGATTGACGTTTCCATACTAATATTAATTATAAATTTAGGTTTCCTCACGATTTTTTGTGTTTTTTGATGTGCCAGATAAACATAGAAAGTAGGTGTCTACATATAATGGATTATAAAAGTCACTTTGTTACTTACCCGGGTTTAAATTCCATGCATGAATAGCAAGGTGGCGGGGATATCGACGCGCAACCGGTTACCAAGGATTTAGGACATGATTCTGGACCCCCCAGAGCGGAATTTTTACGCCAGTTATTTAAAAAAAAAACTGCTTCATAGAAAAGTTTCAACCTACGCGGTCAAAATGAAAAAAGTAATGGATAACGAAACATTTCTACGCTAGAGGGGATCTAGAATCATGTAGACTTCACAGTTATAGTTTCCACGTCGAGGTCCCTGCGACCTTGTATAAATAAAAATTTAATACTGTTTGCTGGTAATCATCACTTCGTAATAGTTCACAAACACAAAAGATTTCGTAATAGTCCCAATAAGGTTTTTAGGGACAGATAAATTTGAAGTTTTCCGGAAAATTGGAAAGTTCTGATGAAACTGAAAGTCCTTTTTTCCATGGGATATTTGTATGAATTATAGTTTGGACAGGACAACGACTACCGGGTCAGCTAGCGTTAAATAATAATGTGAGAAATAGAAATGTTCAGAATTCAGACTTTATGTACTATGGTAACAGATCAACAGACAACTAGACCACAGTAGTTCGCAAATATGGAAACTGTATCAGCTCAATCAGATATAAAGTAGGTATACATCGGAGGTAGGAAAGTTTTGAAAATAGATCAGGTATTTTAAAAGCCGCCAGTCTATATGCAGAAATAGCATCCCTTCTACTAGCATGAAACTTTACAGTGGACTGATTTGTTTATTTATTTTATTATTTATGCAAAGCACAGTAAAATATATAGAGATACGACATATTATAATTTTCTGGTAGTTTGAGTAATTTTGCGGCCTACCCAAATGTCCTTTTTTTTTTTGTATTGTACGTCGAATCGTTGAGCTCCGTAATTTCTGAGTTAAGCTGCACGATTACTGACAAATGCGTGCACTGACTGGACAGGTCCTCTCAATCTGTGTGGTTTTTCCTCAAAATACCATTTCAGACACAAATCTACATGGTCTTCACATGATCTGACCAAGATTATGTTCCGACTTTAAAAGAGACTGACCTCTGAGTTTGTTTCGGCCTTTCTTCTCAGAGTAGTCAGATAGGAAACGCTGACCTCATCTAGTTTTTTTTTAAATATTATTGGCGTGTAAAAGTGTTTGTACAAACCTACTTACTGAAATAAAATCCTTTATCATTTTGAGTACAAAAATATGTACTGCTGATTACTTAAAATAATTGAAAATGAAGATAGAAACAAATGAAGATATAATTATTTAGGGTGTAAAGGTGCACAAAGATTTTTTTAATGTAACTACACCTTGAGCATATCGCAGATCTATTCTGTAAAAATCTCACCGTGATAACTTAGGCGAAGTGAGCGTGGAGTGAGTTGTCAATAGTGGCAAGCCCTTGCATCAGGCGGACTGACAGCTCGCTTCACCTATATTTTCACAGTGAGAATTTTACAGAATAGATGGGCAGATGGGAGGGTGAAGTTTATAAAGTGAATGGAAAGCTAGCAGCTAGTAATAACTAGGTAATTATTAATAAACCACAAACAAAAATACAACAAGACAAGTTCATCCTTCAAATTATCACTCAATCACCTCAAGGTAGTGTCCCATTTCATTTCTCAGACATCAACTTTTCAATCAAAAAACATTTCTCCGCTCGAGCTTCGATCAACGTTCACTACAAAAAGAAATGAATGTTTCTTACAAACAACTTTTGAATCTAACAAATCCCTGAACTGTAATCTAAGAAAAACATTTGATATCTGTTTATTTTTGTGTTGTAATTTGTCTGGGAATATTTATTGTTTGTTGTAATTTAAGCTGATGAAGATGGTTCTAAAAATAGAGGAGGTTTTTTAGTTCGCTGTAATCTGAATCTGTGTCATAACACTTTTCAAAACTTATTGTCAGGGGTTCTACACGTCCAGCCTTTGGACAAATTGTACTCAACAGACTATCAGAGCCCTTTTTTTTTTTTTGTTTGGTAAATCGTCACATGACCACCCACCACATGACCGACACGCTCTGAGCGGAGCGGAAGAGCGTGTCATACTCTTACTGACTAAAATCCACCCGTGTTCCTTCAGTTGCCTGTGCGCCAGGGCCACGGTAACTCTTTCGAACAATCCGCGACCCCGGCAGGCATCGGCCCTATCGGACCCCGTCAATGGTGCTGACATCTCTTTGAGGCGCGCGTGGAACACGACACGCCATCGACTCGGGCCTGGTCCTTACCGGACGGCGAGCTGCCCATTGCTCGTCGTCCGCAAGCCCGCGCCTACGGTGGCCGGGAGTCGGCAATCGACTCCCGACGCCCAGGGTGTCTCCTCCTGCGGCGACTGGACTATCAGAGCCCAATATAATAATGGATTCAGACGCAGATGAGATGGATGCAGGACGTAAGTCGCAAAATTTTTGCATCTGGTAAGTCCCTGAGACGATTGCGGAACTTTCTTCCGACTGCCACTAAAACTGCGCTTGCACAATCCCTTTTACTTCCCATCCTTGACTACGCTGATGTCAGTTATCTCGATCTCACTGAAGCACAACTAGATAAACTTGAGCGACTTCAAAACTTTTGCATAAGATTTATATTTGGCCTGCGCAAATATGATCACATTTCTGAATTTCGTACAAAGCTCAATTGGCTTCCCATACGTCTTCGCCGGAATTCACATATCTTGTTTCAGCTCTACAGTATTCTATTCAAACCTAAAACCCCCTCTTATCTTAAAGAACGTTTCAAGTTCCTTCATGACACACATAATAGATATCTTAGGTCATCGGAAAACTTAAGACTAGAGATGCCGATGCATTCCACCAGCTTTTATGACAAGTCTTTTACAGTTCAAGCAGTACGGTTATGGAATGCCTTGCCCGAGTCGATAAGGCGTGCTCAATCTTTGTCCACTTTTAAAATTATGGTTAAAACACACTTCCTCTCTCCTTAAACATTATCATTACATTTAGTTTCCTTGCTCTTGTTTCATGTTTATTATTGTATATATTATATGTAGATAAGTATATGTTTTATGTATGTATGTATTTGTTGTATATGTAAATGGTACACCACTGACCATCCATCCATCCAAAGGTTGTCTGTAAAAGATCGCTTTTAGCGATAAGACCGCCCATTGTGTCACCCTGTGTAAAATGTCTACATTTATATCTGTTATTTTTTATGGTGTACATAATAAAGAGTATTCTATTCTATTCTATTCTATTCTATTCAGAATGCTGATGGGGATGCCTCGTTTTTGCAGTGCATCTGATATGTTCACCCAGGCACACGTTGGTGGCTTCCATTCCATCATTAGCCAGAAATCTGCCTCGCTGCTCTGCAGAGTGCGGACCAGCTCCAACTCCATCCTGAAGACTATAACAGGGAGGTACGACTCTCCACTGTTATATGATATTGTTCGTAGATGCATCTCGAACAATAATCTTGTTACTAAATACTTTACTAGCATAACACATAAGCATAGGATTACTAACATAGATAGAAGATTCTTTACTTACTAACCCACTTGACTATGGATGTAACTCGTCAGAAATAAAGTTTTTTTTTTTGTTTTTATAATATCAGTAAAGTTGTTAGATAGTGTTTTTCAGTAATAAGTGTATGTATTTGATAAAGAATATGAAGTTTCATAGCCACGTGGAAATCATGATTTGAGTTGAGGTATCAAAGTCAATTGTTTTTTTGTATGAAAGCATGAAGCATAATCAGCCTACAACGTTCCCACTGCTGGCACACAGACCTCCTCTCTGTGAGAAGGAGTGGGCCATATTCCACGACGCGGGCCCAGTGCGGGTTGGTGGATATATTAATTAGAAACTGTTGAGAATTTGGAAACATGCCAAGTTGCATTCACTAGCAAGGAACTCAATAAACTTTCTCCTTCTAAATCTCAATTCTTTTATCGGTGAACTTGGCTCCGTTTTTACATTTATGTTTTTCGTGGGTATCTACTTACCTGTTTATATTTCTAAAATATAGGGAAGAAAACCTACAGGTTTATAATTAGAACGATGACAACATATACATAATAGGTTTGATTGCTCTGATTTAGTAAGTAAAATATGTTATATTGTACCTAGAACGGTAATGAGAAGAGAGGCGCGCTCTTATCCACTGTTTGCTACAACTCCCTGTCGTACAGATGCAGGAGAGAGAGCGCCGCTCCGAAGATTGGTTCAAACTTACAACAGTAATTTTAGCGATATCGATATATATGCCCTTCCTAAACATAAGTTTAAAAAACAAATGATTAAACTCCTTGCTCAAAATTCTTAATTATTATATATATATTTAAGTACCTATGTATTAACTTTTGTATTTTTAGATAACGAACAAACTGTATTGTTGTTTTAAATTGATTTTGTATTTTTTATTTTCCAAAACTGTATCAAATTTATGTTAGTAATATGTGGAAACGTTGTGGATTGTACATTTACCTATAGCTTATGTGTATCCAGATTTAATATAAAATGTATGATTGTTTGTTTTCCCAAATAAAATAAAATAAAAAATAAAATGACAATGAGATGATGCTACTCGTGATGACCCAGTGGAACTTCGATGGTAGTCCACCAGTGTCCACCTCGGTGGTGGTGGACTACCATCCGTCCGTGCCACCGTGTACATCCGTACCCTCGTAGGTATCATCCGTATCACCGTGGATAGTAGTGGATGGTGGTTGTGGTGGTGGAGGTCTCGAGTGGTGGGATTTGAACTACATCGGTTCAAATCCCATGAACGTTCAGTTCCAATGTAATTTTTTCAATTAATATGTACTTTCAAAGTTTATCTTGGACATTACTGACATCGATGAAGGAAAAACATCGTGAGGAAACCTGGACTTATCTTTATATATATAAAAATTACGTGTCACGTTGTTTGTCCGCGATGGACTCCTAAACTACTGAACCGATTTTAAATTTGATTTGCACACCGTGTGCAATTTGATCCAACTTGAAAGATAGGATAGCTTACATCTCAATTTATAGTCGCAATATTTTTATTGCAAATTATTTGTCTATTATTTTCCAGTCACAATTATCTATTAGCTCCAAACGATTCTAACAGATGGCGATATCTGTTGACTGGATTGAGTAAGTATTCAATAGATGACGCTATGTTAAAAATATAAACGTTTCATATAAGCTAAAATTTAATAGCATAACCACCACGTGTTGCTGAGGCTAAGGTATAACCTAAATTTATTTTGTAATAAACGAAATACAGTGAAATTCAATTGTTCTTACTTTATAAATGTTTGGTGTTACTATAGCCGGCCACGTGTTACTTAGACTAAAGTATAAATTAAATGCTACCCGGGCGAAGCCGGGGCGGGTCGCTAGTAGTTAATATAAGTCTGAAATCGCCAACCCATCTTGAGTAAGCGTGGTGATCAATGCTCGTGGGTACTTTGTATGAAAAGAGGCCTTGGCACTGTAGGGACAATATTAGCCTAATATTAATATAAACTCAAACTCAAAGCAATTATTTCAAATAAACCAAATACAGGCATTTTTTAATTGTCAAGAGGTCGGTCAGTCAGAAATATGAAGCTAGTTGCCCATTCCAAAGCATAGTAGGTACCTATGGAGAAGAACGGGCAAGAAAATCCACTGACACTCTTTTAAATCAAAATATTGTTACAAAAAAATTGGTTACATCATTAATGTTGAAATTATACAAGTGAGAATGATGTAGAAAGACGTGCACTTAAAAAGCGTCAGTAATAAAAAAATAAAAACAAAAAAAAAACAGTTGAGAAATTAAAATAAGCCGTGACAGCTATAAGAGATAACCATTTTAATGACGATGCGAACAATTTATTAGGAAAAGTCATCGTCGCTTCACTTAAAAGCACAATAATATAAAGTACAATTAATAAACAAGTAATAAATAAATAAATAAATAAAGTACAATTCGCACCCTCGTTGGAACGATAAAACCTGCAGCTAATCTTCCGTAAAAGTACCTCTGAATCCATACTAATACTATAATTTCGAAAGTAACTCTGTATGTTACGTTTTCACATCTAAACCACTGATAGGATTTCGATAAAATTTGGCAAGGAGATAGACGGCATCCTGGGGAAGGACATAGGCTACTTTATGTCCCGTTAGCATGTTCCCGTGGGATAATTTCCAACATCCACGCGGGCGAAACTGCAGGCAGAAGCTAGTGTTTTATAAATGGGCCTCGTTCAGTAGGGCAGGCACATAAAAATTATATTATCGCATACACACCGTCAAATCGAGCTGAGACCATTAATTTGATCAAAAAGGATTTTACGATAGTCGATATTTGAGAGGCTTATGAATGTGTCTTGTTGTTTTATTCTGTTTTGCAGAGAAGTATCTCGTGCCACGGATAAATTATAGAGGTATGAGGAACAGGGTGTAAAGCTCACTCATACCTCCATAGAAAAGGGAGGATCCTCCGACCAGATGGGTGTTGTGTCTGGTGGGCAACTGCCCGACGATTGATGTTGTGACGTTGTATATATGCTAGTTGCGCGGTAAACTCTGCTTGCGCGATGCAGGATTTTGCGTGACGTCAGTGTGACGCGTAGCTCGCATGTGGCGTTGAGGATGCCGTTACAAAATCATCAAGTTCTTTTCAATCGTTTATAAGTAGGTATAGGACTTTCAATTCAGTTCAGGCATTTCTCCATGGATTAAAAATCCAAATTAGTTAGGTCTTAGGATAATATTTGAATACCAACTTGTTTAAAACCATCGATTTGCGTACAATGTTTGATCCAATCTCAATTTCAATCTTTGAAATCAATTTGATGCAATATTTATTTCATGAAAACTTAAGGGCCAATAAATGATAAATGATTTTATTTCTTTAAGTAGATTTGTACAAACAGTTTTACACGTGAATCATATTTTAAAAACTAGATGAGGTCTTAGTTTCCTATCCGACTACTCTGAGAAGAAAGGCCGAAACCAAATCAAAGGTCACAGTCTCTTTTAAAGTCCAGACATAATGTTGGTCAAATCACGTGAAGACCATGTAGATTTGTGTATGAAATGGTCTTCTGAGGAAAAACCACACAAGTTGAGTGGACTTGTCCAGTGAGTGCACGCATTTGTCAGTAACCGTGCAGCTCAACTCAGAACTTGCATTCATTAAGTTGAATGTATTAATTAGTTATTTAAACCTATTTACATACATACATACAAAAAGTCACGCCTTCTTCCCATGGGGGTAAGCAGAAACTACAGAATGCCACCTGCTACGATCCTTATTTACTCCTTTTACCTCTTTTACGTTCATACATCTGGTCATGCACGCACGCCGGCTGCGAGTACTACGCACCTGACCTTTCTGACGAACGTCACCAATAAGGTCACTATATGTCTTCCTAGGGCGTCCCATCCCGGCGTTTCCATTCACATCTGCCTTGTAAACATTTTGTAGGTCGCCCTTCTTTCATCCTCTCAACATGTCCAAACCATCTAAGCAGACTTCTTTTCAATTTTGGTCACTACATCTTCTTTTAAACCGCACCGTTGCCCTATCACATCATTCTTCAGCCTATTATTCATAGTCACACACTCACACCACACATGATTATACCTATTTCTTATATTATAAAAAAAATTGAGGCGTCGCGGGACGACTGGCAGATGTGAAACATCGAAACTATTTTGTATAGAAAATATAGCGTGGCGATGCGTCGCCACGGGATGCGTCGCCACGCCAATAATTGGTTTTACCCGCGGCTATACATGTTACACATCGACAAGATAGTTATGACACTTAAGGACTAGTTAAGGATTAGTAAGGAAGGAATACTCACAGGACATAATATCATAGTTCTATCTTCTAGTACTACCCAATATACTACTACAAAGTTAGTAATAATTAGTGGCCCGCCCACCCAAATACTGGCTGCATGTGGTGTAGTACTCCATTTATTTAATGAAAGTGTTTGTACCAGCAAATGCACGTCTATAAGAACAATCTGACATTCAAACTCAAACTCAAACTCAAAGTATTTATTTCAATTTAACCATTTACAGGCACTTTTGAATTGTCAAAGAGTCGGTCAGTTAGTCAGAAAGTTGAAGCTAATTGCCCATTCCAAAACGTAGATCTCTATGGAGAAGAACAGGCAAGAAACTCCAAGGACACTCTTTTTAAATCAAGATATTACAAAATCCTGGGTACATTATTCTTGTTGCTTCTATATGCGAGAACAATTAAAAAAATATATAAGGAAACAATTCAAAGTATAAGATTAATAATAAAAATAAGCCGTGGCAGTAAAGAGATGACCAGTCTCAACTGACGGCGCCCGTTCACAAACATGACGCGTGGATCAGCACCATCCAGCTCAACCATTTTGTAGGGAACCGAATGATCCAACACACGCGCCACCAACAGTGAGACATTTAAGTGAACATTGACAGTGCCCTTACATCGTAGCAATAAGGGCGGTTTTTCTATGTTCAAGTGACGTGAGGCTCACACATTAAATATTGCATGTTGTGTTCACAGGTAAACGACTGTGCAGTAGACGAATGTTAGACTAAGCAGTTCGTGTCGGGCGTAATAAACTGAAGTGGTTCTAATGACATGGCCACATCGATATTTTGAAAGGCCATTGGCTGAGAAACGATTATGCCTAATGTATATTTTGTTGTTTTATTTTCTACTAGGTTCTGACCGGGACTTCGTTCGTGTAGAAGTCGTAACAACAGTACAACAGGTTTACTAAAATAACAGACACATTTTTGTAAAACTCTCTCAGGCCCCGTCCCAGTGCACGCATCGCATCGCCCGCCTGAACTATTACTTCGTTTTCGCTTAGTGTTCTTTTCGCCTTTTTTTCTTTTTGCTCGACTTCTAAAGGTGCTAGGTGCTTCTAAACGATCTACACTTTCCAGGTAATGATGGCTGTACTATTGGCAACTATTGCTCGGCCATTTCGAAAAACATTTTATTGCAGCTTATGGCTGAGCAATACTCGGCGTATTGCAATATATCTGCAACTATATGGACCATGATTTACACTCGTAAACGGGCTACACAATCAGGCAACAATGGCTGACGAAGTGATACTCGTTTTAGTCATATTTTTTTTTAAATTAATAATATAACTTGCAAAACCACAACGTGACAACTACAACAAAGCACAGAATATAGCAACTAATCGCAGCGTCGCTCACGGCAAACTTCACGTTGCGTCAGAAAGGGATGCACTTATACCGGAAAACGAAACAACAATATAACTGAGCCAGCAATATTTCAGTATTTTCGAATGTGAAGCGATCGTTCGGCAATATTGCCGGCTACACGTGAAAATGCTTGGCCATACCAAACATGTGTGGCCGGGACATTACTGCAATATTACATAGTCTGGCTGGTATTGCTGGCAATGTTGCCGGCCACTGTGATGCAGCCACATATTGCAGTAAAATATTGCCCGTTTAGAAGCACCATTAGGGTCGTAGCGCAAAAATATTTTTTTTCAAATTCGCCTGGTAGTTCCAGAGATTAGCGCGTTCAAATAAAATATAAAGTTTTATTATATTATAGTTCAGATTTGCTTTGACTAAGGTAGTTAAAGTACGGCCCAATTATCAAAGACAGTTCTACAATTGAGTTGTCTTTGAAAATTCGGCCAGTCACGTCTTACCGAGTTTCCTAAAAGAAATCGCGTCTGAATGTTAAATCTCCTTTGAATATTTGGGGGTTAAGCTACGTAATTTTTACAGGAATTTTTGTTATAAATAATACGCCAGTATGCAATCAATCTGCCTAGCCTTTTCGCAGCTAATCGGATGCAGCTAAATACCAAAAAAAGAAAGAAAGAAAATAAATTTATTTGACCCAGCGCGCAGCGGAGTAATTGCGTAACACACTAACAGTAGGAATGGCTTTCACTTTGACAGTTTAACAACATTCATTGCGTTATTTACGTTACTGACCAGACAAATTTTTCGAACATATGAAGCAATGGAATAGCAATATCCTTCAAAATTATTTAGATTGTGATTAATAGTGTGTTACGCAATTAGTTTATAACGTGTGTGTAATAAGTGTGTAAGTGTTACGTAATTAATTCACACAAAAAACAGAAAAATCTTAAAATTGTATTGTGTGCCTCACGGCTGCGCCAAATAGGACCAGTTCAGCATAAAAGCCAGACAACTAGTGCCTGACGCTGGTTTTCAACTGGATCCTATGTTACGAGGACGTCTTACGAATGTAATTCAGTTTTATAGTGTGTGTAAATATTCAAATAAAAAATAGATATATATGTGTAACAAGTAATAGTAAAATCGATTACATATTTGTTCAAAAAAATTATAGATAATAATACAGTGGTGTTTAAGGAAATAAATTAAATACTCGTAGTATGGTTGTACAAGAAGCCAGTAAGGTAGATCAAGGAGAACGTTATCACATGTTATGTTACACTACTGTACAGCCTTGATCAGCAAATAAATTATTTGATATGAAAAAAAAAGGAACAAAGGAGTGTTATCAATAAAGAACAGATAACTACAATATCATAAATTCATATCAATAAAACATCCAAATGGAGCATGTCACGTTGAGCTTCCGTTGCACATCTACGAGGTACTGCCTCAGGCGTCTTCTAAATGTGTCGATCGTGTTAATTGCTCGAATAGGTGATGGCAGGTTATTCCACACTTTGGAAGCCGCATAATGGAAGCTACCTCTAAAAGCCGCTGTACTATGCGACTGGGTCGAAGGTTGCTGCGAGCATTGCCTTCTCCCACATTCTCGTCTACTCGCTATCCAACTCAACTTGTCGTACAGGTAGTCCAGTTTCTGGTATTAGAGAAGAAAAAATGGAAAAAAAAAACATCCCCACAAACAAGACGCACATTACAAAAAAAATTACATTATACATAACTAATAAAAAGTAGCCAAAAGCCTCGTATTCAAAACGTTAACAGTCTTATTACAAAACCAGGTTTTTCTTTAGACATTGTTTAACCATCAAGTCTGTTTTTGAAATAAGAACCTAACAGAAATCGAAATACAGTTCCTTTTACAAACCTGACAACTTAGTCCGGCCTTAAGTTGTCAATTTTGTATTAAGAACTTTACTAAAGTCGGTATAAAGTTCGAAATACAAAAAATGGCTCGAAGGTTCAGGCTCAGGCCAAAATTAGATCGCGTTTTGTAATAAGACGGAAAAAGTTTAACAATGTTGTCCATTGCTTGATGTCAGGGCAGATCAAAACCAAAGACAATAAATAATAAACACACTGGCAAATGACAACAACAAACACAAACAAAACATGATATTATCTACTTAAATCGCACATATACACGTATTTTCACTATCAACATTTGCGAATCAAACTGTTGTATTTTTTTTATTCGCGAGAAGTACCTTACACGGAGATCTTATGACTGATTGACACCCGTGACGTCATTACCAATATTTTACATGGAGCGACTGCCTATCTGACCTTTACAACCCAGTTACTGGGTAACACGATAGCTCATCGAAAGAGTGGTTGTCAGACTTTTGGGCTTCTGACTACGCGTAACGACTGTCAAAGATCTACGAATGAACGCTGGGACCGAGGGCTTAACGTGCTTTCTGGGGCACGGAGGGGTCTCGATATTTAATTGATGGTCACCCATCCAGGAACCGACTGCGGCTGTAATCATTCAGCCACGAGCCTCTCGTAATAATGCACCAGTATATGTGTCACATATTATTCAGGATTTAAAACATTAAGTTTATTGCACTGTCTGGATTTTAAAAGAGACTGTGACCTCTGAGTTTGTTTCGGCCTTTCTTCTCAGTGTAGTCGGATAGGAAACGCCGACCTCATCTAGTTCATCAAATATGATATACGTGTAAAAGTGTTTGTACAAATCTACTTACAGAAATAAAATCATTTATAATTTATCATTTGCACATCATTCATTATATTATACTTAAAATAACTTCAAATACATCCAAAATGCACCATTCTACGCAAAATGGTACTTTTTATTTTACAAACCGACTGTTTCAAGAATTTTCACCAAGTTCATGTAAGTAACCAAAACCAAAGGAGGACCGATAAATTGTCAAAACAGGTTTAATATTAATTTTTAATTTTCGTACCTATAACAGAAGTAATAAATACATGAAAAAAAAATGTAAGTTATCAGAAGTGATCTCGAAGTGATTATCGAATCGAATGGCGCACATTGCCAATCGTGAAAACAATTAAAACTTTTTCAATTTTGTATCCTACGCCTTATATATACCTAGATGTAAGCACCGGTACACACTGAGGACTTCTTAGTTTTAGCTCTCATGTGTGAGTTTCATTGAAAAGTTGCCAGTTCCATTTTTTCTGTGTCCCCACTTTATGTGACACCATGTGGATGTAGATATCATTTAATTCATTTTAAACGTTGCAGGAAACTTTGAATTGTAATAAAAAGCTCTCGCGAATAGCTTCTTGTAAAAGATTTTGTTCCGGGAAGTAGGTACTACTGTTTAGTTTTTGAAAAAATCGGTCCTAGTCCTAGGCCCTTAATATTTCTGTCTTGTCCCTTGTGCAAGACAGACATTCTTCGCTAGGCGAGTTTATACACACGGCGTTTTTATACGCTCTTTCCATCTAACGCGCGTCGACTGCGCGTTCTTTTGCTTAACTAAATTTTTAAAATTGCGTTTGCAGCGCGTATATGGGCATAGACAGCGCGATGAAAAAACGCCGCCCTTAATTTCAACTTTGTCCCCTAAATCGTGACATCCCTTAGTCCCGCCACTAACCACTGCCATAGATCTCGAACCTATCGGCGGTGGTTACCTTTTCATTGGATTGGTGGTCAACCATTTGCATGTGTCCAGTCCAAAAAAAAAAAAGGTTTCCCAAGTAATTTGAATAACAACAATAAAAATTGAATAACAATAAAATTGAATAATAAAATAGTGTGAACCATGCCTTAGCAAGTTCACGTGAAAATCTGATATTTTATCAATCTTGGCAGTTTGAATTGTACAACTCCAATCTGTGATAACCGAATTATTTAACTTTCCGATCGGAAAGCAATTAATGGTTTTCATTGCTTTTAGTTAAAAGTTAACTGTAGTTTTAACAAATAGCAAGGCGTAGTTGTAAACTTCGTGACGTAATTGGGGGAATGTTCAGAAATGTATAATGTTCACACTGCTCGACTCGGGCCTTCTCTATGAGACGGAGTGGTGTGTATCAAAGACGTCGTTTAATTAAAAAATTGAGCCGTCGCGGGACGCCTGGCAGATGTGAAACATCGAAACTATTTTGTATAGAAAATATAGCGCTGCGACGCATCGCCACGCCAACAATCGGTTTTACCCGCGGCTACTCGTAGATGTTTCACATCGACGGCGCGTCGTGTTCCACGCGCGCCTCAAAGAGATGTCAGCAAAATTGACGGGGTCCGATAGGACCGATGCCTGCCGGGGCTGCGGATTGTTCGAAAGAGTTACCGTGGCCCTGGCGCACAGGCAACTGAAGGAACACGGGTGGGTTTTAGTCAGTAAGAGTCTGACACGCCCTTCCGCTCCGCCCAGAGCGGGAGAGGTCATTTGATGAATTCCCACCCAAAAAAAAAAAAAAAACATGTTTCACATCAAAAATTCTCTCGGTTAAGCAGAGAACTCACACAGTTCTGCGCACCCAGTATAATAACGCTTTTAGGTTGCTGGAGGTATCGTGACACTGCAGCGTATCTGGTATGTTTGCTGCAGCGCGTACGGATGGCTTTCAAGCCATCATGCGCAAAAAAGCAAACTCCTTGCTGTACCGTCTACGAAGCAGCAGAAACGGTATCCTAATTGCGATTGTTGCTTGTTTTAACTATCTTTTCCAGAATCAGTGATAAGGACAGCCATAGGCATCAATTAGGTATAAGGTACTAACAATACCAACATAATTTTATTTACAATTTTTGTTACTAACACACTAACATTTTATGTATATATTTTTTGATACTATAATAATATTATAGAGGTATGAGGAACAGGGTATAAAGTTCACTCAAACCTCCATAGAAAAGGGAGGATCCTCCGACCAGAAAGGTGTTGTGTCTGGTGGGCAACTGTCCGACGTTTGATGTCGGGACGTTGTATATATGCTAGTTGCGCGGTAAACTCTGCTTGCGCGATGCAGGATTTTTGCGTGACCTCAGTGTGACGTGTAGCTCGCATATGGCGATGTAAATACCGCTACAATATAACTAATATGGAGATTCTCTGAAATAAATAAATAATAAGAATTCACTAAAGGTGAATAAAACAACCTAAGAAAACGGCCAATACTCCATGTGCCATTCGCATCGACTAAGTACAGGCGCAACGCCTTCTGCATACGTAGTGTTATAGCCTTCAATAGTCTACCATCACACCTGGAAATTGATTTATTTTGCACTAGCACACATAAAATTAAAAAGATTTTAAACAAGGAATATTTTGGTGACAACCATAAATAACTTTAATTCCGATTTTGATATTGAACGACTTGACATACCTAATGTATTATCTTGACATACCTAATATGGTTACATTGTAATCTGTTACTTAGACAAATCGCTGTAACTGGTCAACGCAAATAACGCGTAACTAAGTAGATATAATATATGTGGAAGCTTGTAATTAGCAAATGTCAAAACTTATGCAGGATATTCAATATTGTTAGTAGTCTGTAAGCTTTCTTTAAAAATAAATAAATAAATAAAACATCTTTAAAAGAGCATTCACAATTGGGGATGGTTAATAAATTTGTCGGACGCACTTTAGTCAGCCGCCTCAACATAATTGGCTAATCTTTTCATAACGGCGGAACGAGGTATTTTCATAATATACATTAACTAGTTACTGCCCGCGACTTCGTCCGCGTGAAATTATCCTCAGCCCGCGCTATTACTTCGTTTTCGCTCAGCGTTCTTTACAAGTTTTTTTGTTCGGCTCCTAAAAGTCTTAGTGTGACGTCAAATAGCATATAACCTTCATCGAGAATTGGGCTATCGAATGCAAAATATTTTTTCATAAATCGACTGATAGCTAGCTCAGGAATTAGCGCATTTAAACAAACAAAAAAACTAACTATTAGTATACATACAATTAGTACGTAGATAAACATATGCAGACGAAATAATTGTGATTCATAGAAGTACATGCAACATCTGTTAAAAGTGTCTAATAGAAAACGAAGTAACGGTCAATTATGTCCAATAAAAAAAAACAAACTAGTGAAAACGACAAATCTTTGGAAAAGTGTCCAAGCTCAATCTTACTGAAATCTTCTTCCACAAAGTCTTGACCATTACAATTTCAGCAATCTCCAATCGATATTAATTGTCACTACACACAGACTGCATTGGACGCAATAAAATGAGTCGTAAAACATTTTTATATGGCCAGAAATAAAACTTTATAGTAATCCACTTCGCAGACATTAGGTGTCTGTAAATTGATCGAAGAGTGAAGAAGAATTGGAGCGCTGAAGAACATTGTCTGCGGACTTAGCAATAACAGGACTTAAGACGGTATTTCCATCGATTTTCTTTTCTTTAGTTTTTGATTTTGATTATTTTACCTTTGTTTTTGTAGCCAACGTCCCAAGTTTTATAGTTTCTCGCCAGCCAGTGAAATTTAACTTCTTATACTAAACTAGCATCTGTCCGTGACTTCGTCCGCGTGAAATTTCTGGTTCCACCGACCTACCCGGTCGTATGCATCGCCCGCCCGCGATAATACTTCGTTTTCGCATAGCGTTCTTTCTGACTTTTTTTTCTTTTTGCTCGGCTCCTAAAAGTTCTAGCTTGATGTTAGCGGGGGCTACGTTTAAGAGTGCTTAAGTACCTCCGTAGCCCCCGGTGTAAGTGTGCGAGAGAACACGGGGTGGTTTTAGTCAGTAGAAGTCTGACAGACCCCTTCGTCCGCCCCAGGGCGGAGGACATCTAGGAGGATTTCCACACCGTTACCAAAAAAAAGGACTATTTTTGGATGAAGAAACATTTAAAATAATGAATGGACTATGTGTTTAGGTGGCTAAGATGGACTGGTTACCTAAAACTATGGAAGGACTATAGCCCCTGCCTGGCCAATATTTTATACATATGCATGGATAAAATGGCAGGGGGTGACTTGCACATTCAATAATGGGCGCCTAGAAGCGGTCGCAAGTACATAGTGACGTAGTGACAAGAGGGCAACATATCCTGAGGTGCTTGAGGAGTGGAGAGGTATTCCACGGCTATCAGAAGAATCCCAAAAGTACAGTCAAGGCCCCTACCAGCATCTTACTGGAATACTTCCTTTCTCCGAGCACATTTGCTCTTGCGAATATCCACTCAAGCCAATAAAAGCAAGAATGAGGCGGGAGCTCAATTCCTCGTTAGTGCGCACTCCAGCCGGCCAATAAAGGCAAGCAAGAGATGAGGAACATGACTTCTCCCGGGAAGTAGAGTCCGTGGGGTCACTACTGCCCAACAGCTTGCCACTATCTGCCCTGCGGGTTTCTGCGGTTTTCGAGACCTATTCCGGTAAAGTAAACTCTACCGGCACAAAACTAGAGTTCGGAACAGTCAAGCCCCACCACGACGTCAACTTAAAGATACGGCGGTGGAGTTTTTATTATTATTATTACATTATATTATATATAAGTATAGATTAACTAACAAACTATTAAAATTAAAATATAGTATGCTACGAGTAACTTAACTAAAACTATTAACAAAGTAAAACCGGTGAAAACCTTAATTATATTGTGTCTAACGGATACTTGACTCTCGCATTGCGTCTAAGGGCCGAGACACACCGGAATGGCAGCGGCCGGCAGCGACGCGACGAGCACTTTCAGTGAGAAATAATTTTAAACTTTATCTACATACTTAAAAGACCAGTATCACTTGAAAAGCTTGAAAAGGTCGCGAGGCTGCCCGCCACGCGCGTCTTGTCGGTGGTTCTGCCCGCGGTTGCTCGCGACACCGCGGGCGGCCGCGCTCTCTTCACCCCCGCCGAATGTAGAAACTAAACTAGTCAAGAGGAGAATAGGCGCGTGGGGTCTGGAGGTTGCGCGAAGCCACCAGCGGCGCCGCCGCGGGCCGCTGCTATCCCGGTGTAACTCGGCCCTAAAGGTGGCATTTCAATCATAATGACCGTGATGAAGGATGGTATTGTGATAGAAAACACGTCACTGTTGATGATCCGTTTGCCACTAGTCTCTGCTACTTCGAGGTGTGATTCCGCCTAGCGAACCTTACAATAGTACGCTTAAACTTATAGAAGCATAAGGAACAGGGTGTAAAGTTCACACATAGGTACCTCCATAGAAAAGGGAGGATCCTCCGTCCAGACGACTGTCGTGTCTGGTGGGCAACTACCCAACGCTTCATGTCGGGACGTTGTGTAAATGCTAGTTGCGCGGTAAACTCTGCTTGCGCAATGCAGGATTATGCGTGACGTCAATGTGACGCATAGCTCGCATGTGGCGTTGTAGATGCCGCTACAAACATCTTATATGCTTCGGCAATCTTCGTGTTTCCGAGATTGCACGAATAACCTACCAATTTCCGACCTAGAATCATCTTTCGTTCGTATTTCTGAAGATAGACGATATTTTCCGAAGCGCATAAGTTTTAGTGTGCTATTGTACACAGATTTTTGGTGGGTAGTAGTGCTTCAATATGTGTATAAGTTCTTCATTTTTATGACTTCCCAGGCAGACTCGACTTTAATGTTTACGAGTCTATATGAGCTCCGTAAAAGCACTTTGATCGCGGATTGGTTCCGAGGATGAATCGTAAATCTGGTTCACGTCAGCTCTAGAGGCGGTTTTGTGTGGTTATAATTCATCGGTTTTTATAATGGACTCGGATTTTTACTTTAGGGTAAAGTTTTTGTTGAATACGAGCCTCGTAACTAGCCACATGGTGGGCGGTTTTAAATCTCGTACGTGTTTAATTAAACATTTCATTTCTCTTTTGCTTAACAATTAAATAGCGACTCACCCTCGCTACGCACTGGTGCAATGGCGGCCTGTCATAACATCAAGATTTCTGTGCTTTATTTAAGTCAAATATTAATGTTTTATACTTATGTGAATATTACATTAATATTTAGCTAAATTTTATTAAAAAAAAAACACGTGTGGCACTCGGGGACTGCCGCGGTAAAGCTATTGCATTGAATTTTTTATCAACTTATGCAATTATAATTATTTATTTATTTTTTATTTGTGCAGTATTTTTTTTCTTTGATATTAATTCAAGTACAGTCGTACCATATACATACACGTTAAGCGAACGCTCGGCCGAGCTACATGGTAGGCGGAGGGGGGTGTTAGGTTTTATTTTCGTTACGAAATTTCTTGATTCGGTCGCCGCGCTCAAAGCCCGCGATAAAAGCTATGCAATAGCTTAATAATAATTCATTTTAATTTGAAAGTTTATGAACCTTCTGGAATAAATACTCTAAGTGATGGAAATGGTGGATGAAAACGTCATCAAAATCCGTTGCCTAGTTTAGAAAACAACGCGGTTACACCGACAAACACGAAAAGTGATTTTAATTTATACAGCGTGTAATTTTATATTAATCGCGAAATAAATTATCAGGTTTTCCCTACATTTTAATGAGTTATGCGTACATAAATGTAGGGAACAGCAGATTTTTTTTTTGCTATTTCCGGCTTGGTCCCATAGTATAAAGCTACCATTTACTAGGTTTGTCTTTCATTGACTTGAATGTGCCCTGGCGGCTGAGAGTATGTCATGCTCACTCAAATGTCTCGCTGAGGGTGGCGTGTGTGTTGGATCATTAAGTTCCCTTCAAAATGGTTGAGCTGAATGTTGCTTATCCATACGTCATGTTCGTGAACGGGCGCCGTCAGTAGGGACTGGTCATTTCTTAGCTGCCACGGCTTATTTTAATTTAACATTTAAATTGTTTTTGTCTTTTTATTACGGACGCTTTTATCGTTCTGCATCGTTCTCACATGCATAATTTCAACATGAATGATGTAACCAATATTTTGTAACCATATTTTGATTTAAAAGAGTGTCCATGGAGTTTCTTGCCCGTTCGTTAGGTACCTACTACGCTTTGGAATGGGCAACTAGCTTCATCTTTCTGACTGACCGACCCCTTGACAATTCAAAAGTGCCTGTAATTGAATTATTTGAAATAAATGCTTTGAGTTGAGTTGAGTTGAGTAAAAGTCATAATTATAAGCACAATTACCCCTTAAGGGGTTGATGGTGTTCAAAATGACAGCCTGTATTATTTATTATTTAGATTTGAAAGCTGTGCCAGTCCAAGGGTAATAAGCACTTTTGTTACAGACCACGTCTTTAGCCATCAATATGTTTATATTTATAAGATATTATCACAAGGTGTATTTTTAGGATTCCGACCAAAGGAAAAACGAATCCATTTTAAGAATTTTTTTTTGCAGTTCACATTTTTTTCGATAATTTATAATCTTGCGAGATAAATTATAAACTAAATATGTTCATAAGCTTACGGTGACATATACAATACAAAACAATCTTACCCAATACCAAAATTTATCGCGATCACAATATGGCGAAAGACAAATATATGTAAATATGTGTGTGTGTGTGTGTGTGTGTGTGTGTGTGTGTTTGTGTACGTGTGTGTGTGTGTGTGTATGTGTGTGAGTGTGTGTGTGTATATGTATGTATGTAATATATGTTATGTTGTGTGCTTTGTAGTCTGTGCTAAATAAACGTATTTTCTTTTTTTCTTTTCTTTCTTTATATTCATTTTAATGACATGTCGCACCTTCTTCTTCAGTTAAATTCAAGCTCCAACAAAAATAAAACACTAAAGATCAAGCAGCTGTACATTTTCTCTCCCCAAAGCCTAGAAAATTAGATTGGAATAACATATGGCGTATCTTAAGCGCTTATTCTGTCTGAGTAAGTATTCCATTAAGCCGCGCGAAAAGGTTCCAAGATATACTTAAGTGTCCGTATTTTCATGATAATTGGACACATTTTTTTATACGGTGTTTTTGTTAGAAAGAATTACCGAGCTACTAAAGGTGTATGAGGTAGTACAGTCACGAGCACTTCGCTAAATTCAAAAGCTATTTTCTCCTTAATTTTAGAATGAAATTTTATGTTGTTACGAACATAGTATTTTCGAACCCATAGTTTTATTTAATATGTCGCATTTCACAGTTGCATTCGGTATTTCACGAAAAAATCGCCATTGAAATTTGTGCTCGCGACTGTACCTACTTTGTTTTTAATGCGTGTGTACATTTCTAATAATTTAGTTCTTCCGTACCGTAGTGTGTAGATTTGTTGCCGCCCTGAGCCGAGCGGTGCCGTGGCAGCGGCCTCCGGAGAGCACTACATCCAGGTCGGTCGCAATTACTTGGCTATTTGGTATGTTTAGCACACCAAAATAGGAATTATTTGAGGGTCACAAAAAGAGGCGCATTCATTATTTAGAGTATTCATTAATATTTTTAGGAAAGCAATACATACACATACATAAACTCACGCCTTCTTCCCATGAGGGTAGGCAGAAACTACAGAACGCCACCTGCTACGATCCTTATTTACTCCTTTTGCCTCGTTTACGTTCATACATCTGGTCATACACGCACGCCGGCTGCGAGTACTACGCACCTGACCTTTCTGAAGAACATCAGCAATAAGGTCACTATATGTCTTCCTAGGGCGTCCCCTCCCGGCGTATCCACTAAAGTAAAATGGGAATTATTTAATAATAATAATAATTGGTTATTGGGAACAAAAAACAAATACATTCGTAGACAAACAATGTTAAACGATGATAGCTTCCTGATGGTACCTTGTTCCAAGAACTAATACGAGTACTTAACCAAGGGATTTTAACAAATATTTAAAGAAAAGAAAATTATATACTATTACATTTCGAGATAAGTGCTTTGTGTGTGAGTACCTAATGTTGAGTAAGAGAAGGTGAGGGTGTGTTTTGTGTATGTGTGTGTGTGTTTTCCGAGATGTTAAATTTCCAAAAGTGATTTTAGTAAAATGTCGAGTTTTTCCTTACATTCATTTCTGGTAACAGTATCGATGTAGATATTTTTATTTATTCTATTATATATTTTTGAGCTCATGTAGGCTCATGTATGTGAGGTTCGATTTAACACATGCCCTTTTCTTATAGCAGCTATCTTAGTAAATTCATGCTTCAAACTATTCTTGCCTCTCACCCTCCGCATCACATGTCCACACCACAAAATATTCGTTCTAATGAGACTGTATACATGAAATGCAGAAATTCATCTTCTCAAAATGCTGCCTCGCTGGTCTTGTGGTCGTTAGCGCTTCTGCTTGGTATGAGGTCGAGGGTTCGATTCTCGAGTCGGGCAAAGTGTTATTGGATGTTTCCATCAGGAATTTCTTAGTAGCAGCCTAAATTCTGGATTTGTGACCGGTTGATGGCAATAGGCTCGCCCCGTAATACGTATGACTTAAACATAACTGTCGAAATGTATGTGTACGGTACACCTCTGCCTTACCCTTCGGGGATCACAAACGTGACGTTATGCTATTTTATTTTTTCAAAACATTATCCTCACAAAAAATAATAAACTCAAATGAACATAGGAATTATCTAACAGCGATTGACAAACGAAAGTTTCCACATCATGGCTCCACAAAATAATATTATTTTGTGAGAGGCAACACTCCGATTGGAATAAATCATTCATTGTGAGCAGCCGGTGTAAATGACAACGGTTCCGTTCAAGTGAGGTTCATTCTTGGGGACATACGGATAGGAGAGGCAGCAAACCTTGAAACAAAAACGATACATTTCCAGAGGACCAGCTCTTGAAAAAAAAAATGTTCACACACTATGGGACATTTAATATCGTGTCCTGCGAGTCCTATTGTTTCCACTTTACAGGAACCGATGGAGGCTACTGAAGGCGCCAATATCCTAGCCATATTCTGGTCCGCAACATTTCACATTGCCCTCGACACGCTAAGAAGAACGAAGAAGTGTTACAAAACCTTATCGATAAAGTTTTGAGCACATTCTTCAAACATGAAGGCCACAAACCATTTAATGAAAGCTCGCGCCATCGGCTTGGTGAAATATTAGCAAGTGGCAATGGGCTGGCCATGTTTGTCGAAGAACCGATGGCTGGTGAAGCAGACGATACTAGGAGTGGAGACCAAGTATCGGTAAGCGTAGTGTTGGACGGCCCCCAGCTAGATGGACAAACTACCTTAAAAAAGAGGCTGGAACAGACTGGATGCGGAAGGCGGTGGACAGAGTGTTGTGGCGCAGCCTGGGAGCGGCGTATGTCCAGCAGTGGACTGCGATAGGCTGAGTTGATTGATTGTTGATAGCAAGTCAGCAAGGAGGTAGCAGGACTGACTTCCCACGGTGCAGCTGGGCGTAAATTTGGAGGTCACGTTACAAGACATGGGCCTTACCAAGATGTTTTCAGCCATTCTCTTATTTCTAGACCGCTATCATTTTCAGATAATTCGAAATAAGATATTTTCGAGTCCCAACAAAAAACTTTAGACGAGAAAAATTAAAATTATTCAGGCTTAGTGTGTATTCACGTAGAAATCTAGTAACCGACGCCAATATGCGTTTGTCGGCGCTGACAAGCGCTGGTTATTAATGCTGGTCGGCGCAAGCAGTTTACATACTTTTTGCCAAATAAGCGCGAACCGTCACCGATAAGCGCTGACAAGTTCCTATCTGAATTAGTCGGCGCCGGTTTGCACTAGTTCGCAATAGTATCGGCTTTCTACGTGAATACACCTTTACTTTTCAATTTTACATAAGTACAAACAATAGTTCGGTAGCGTCCACAAACAAAACACAAAGCAATAAATCTATCTTGAGAGGGACTGGGCCAGACACGTCTGCCGCATGTCGATTTTATTGTGGGCTAAAACTACCACAGACTGGGCCCGTGTACACGTCCAACGGCAGACCCAGGCGAAGATGGCGGGACAAGTTTTACCCCTATAAATATGATTGGTCCGTATTAGCTCAAGACCGAGTTGAGTAGAAAAAGGGGAGGGGATAAACACTGGTTGAAAATTAATTATTTATTTGGATTTCTTATCTCTTGCAAGAGACAAGACAAAGAGTGTGTAACTGTTGAGTACAGATGTTTTAAAGAGTCTTAAAGTTATTAAATTAAGAATAAATCGCTACGCTCCGATTCTTCGAGTGAATTTAAAATGTAGCCTCGAGTTTCTAATTGTATTTCGGATCAAATATTTTATATTTAACTTATGCGATTTCTTAACGATCTACATAGGATAAGCATCCGTATTTTTTATTTTTTTAAATAATAATGACAAGGTTTTGGAGCCTCATAAAAGTGACAACTTAAAAGATGGTTCAAATGCATCACCCATTTTTGCTAACCGTATTTTTCGTAAAGTGACATCTGTCATACGCTTCATACAAAATAAATGAATGATGCGATACGGCTATTATTGAAATAGATCGAAATGTCTGCGTAACGGATGCATCCTGTCATTCTATTCTGAATAGATCTCTTAAAATTTATTTTAAAGGCTTTTTCAGCGTTTGGCTTAGGCGGAACACATACTGCAACGCATCACGCGGTGGGGCGCGGGAAACGGAGACGAATTCCCTGCGAGACAATTTTTATTGAATTTGTATGAAAAATATCACGCGCGTGGGCGCGTTACCTGCGCCCCGCCGCGTTACACGTTGCAGTGTATGATGCGCCTTAGGGACGTGGCGTACGCTTTGAAAACCCCTTAAGTTACGGTTTCCTAAAAGACGGTGGACGCCACATAGAGTCTGCAATTTTCCTGCGAATGACGTTATAGAAGTATGAGGAACAGGGTGTAAAGTTCACTCATACTCTATAGAAAAGGGAGGATTATCCGACCAGACGGGTGTCGTGTCTGGTGGGCAACTGCCCGACGTTTGATGTCGGGACGTTGTATATATGCTAGTTGCGCGGTAAACTCTGATTGCGCGATGCAGGATTTTGCGTGACGTCAATATGACGTGTAACTCGCATGTGGCGTTTGTAGATACCGCTAGAAGTTTAACTAATTTAGTAAGAATGAATGGAAGTTTTGATTATTTAATATAAATTACTATACCTACATTTTAACTGAAAGGAATAGACAGGGCAATGGCAGCCCCCGGATGGTTTTCTTTAATTTATAAATTATATTAATAGGTATATGAGTATAATATGTAGTACTAATATTATTGCTGTGTCTATCCCCACGAGATACCAATAAGTAAGTACGTAATAGTAGAAAAACTAAGAAGATTCATAATTTATTGCAAAGTAGAGAATGACAGCCCCCGGCGGGTTATCTTTGATTTGTTTTTTTTTTAACCACGTCAAATATCGGAGTAGTTCTCAAGTTATAAGTGCACTAACGGATACAGAGATGGAAAGCTTTTATGTTTATTTTATAAAACGCTTTTTGTGCAGAGATAAAAGAAAACTCTCTTTTCTTTTCTACGCGTTATTTCTTTTTTATTATTTCACTTCAGGACACATACATCTATGTAGCCCTGACTCTTATACTAGGAGTTCCTTTATTACAAGAATCAGAGACCTCTCAATTTACAAGAAATCTGATATAGAAGCACGATACATAAAAAAAATATTAATTACACTTATGGCAGTATTGACAGGTAGGTTTACATTAGAAGATTTTTTTTAAATAATAGAATTTAAAATTGACACTAACTTCTGTGGAGAGTGAGTGTGTGAGGTGAATGTGTGTGCGAGGTTTGTGTGATGTAATTATGTTATATGATTTCAACAAAAACAGCATTGTCATTTCCAGCAGCTCAAAGAATATTTACTTTCTATTGTCATCCGTACGAGTATAAACAAAATTTATTCCCCTATATCTTTCAAAGCTATCAAACGAAATATTATAATAATAGATAGGAGAAGCGAAACCGATTCACACACCATAAAAGTGTTTTGAGAAAAATTTGCAGCACATCAAATTTGAATGTTAGGAGTAAAGAGCTCTAAATATTTTATTTTTTATTGCTTGCACTAAACCAGAAATAGAATTTAAACCAGAAACATATTTTATTATTGTTTTTGAATGAAAGAAGATGGCTCGGCATTTTGCTGAGCGATGGCAGTTTTGGGTGGATGTGACGCATATTTTCGCCCAACTTGTTCTTATTGTGTTTGTATGCTTTATTTTTGTATTCTTGGTGCGTCACATTTAGTGCAAATAAATGTATTTTCTTTCTTTTTAAGCTATTGCATAGGTTTTATCGCGGGCTTTGAGCGCGGCGAAAATAAAACCTAACACCCCCCATTCCGCCTACCATGTAGCTCGGCCGAGCGTTCGCTTAACGTGTATGTATATGGTACGACTGTACTTGAATTAATATCAAAGACAAAAAAATACTGCATAAATAAAAAATAAAAATAAATTATAATTGCATAAGTTGATAAAAAATGCTATGCAATAGCTTTACCGCGGCAGTCCCCGAGTGCCACACGTGTTTTTTTTTCTTTTGACTCTACTATGAAGGAACACACTACGAGAAAATCTGAACTTCGATCAAATGAAATCGGAAATTAGAAGTGATCGTGGTGGTCAATTCTGTATTCTTCCATTTCATCTGTCCCAGACACCTTTTTAAGGACGAGGTCGTCGATCCATCTAGCTGGGGGCGTCCCACACTAAGCAATCCTGCGGGGTAATTGCGTAACAAAAAAAGAATGCAACAGTAGGAATGGCTTTCATTTTGACAGTGCAACAGCATTCATTGCGTTATTTACGTTGTTAAGCAGACAAGGTTTTCGAACACATGAAGCAATGAATTAGCAATAGGCTTCAGAATGATTCAGATTGTGTTAGATAGTGTGTTACGCAATTAAGGTGCTGGTGCTGGTCCTGGTCAATGAAACAGTAACAGGGTAAATTTATTGTCGTGTTAATAATTAGGGTAAGCACACACAGAATAGAAGGAGGTAGTAGTGATGTGGCACTCAAAACAAAGACTCGAATTAATAGTTTCATACAAACTTGCTGAGGTATTCCGCTTAAAGCACTGATTTCAACAGCACTTGACCGAACCGCACCTGAGCACTTTGACTCTCCGCACTGAAACAAAATTTTGAAACGTGCAGTTCGGTGGAACAAAGTCAAAGTCAAAGTCAAATCATTTATTTCAAATAGGCACATAAAAGGCACTTTTGAACGTCAAAATTTACAAAAAAATAGAATTGATTCTAGTTGCCCCTTCCAAAAGGTAGTTTCGTATGGAGAAGAATGGGCAAGAAACTCCACCGTTACTCTTTTAAAATGTTTTACAATATTATGTAAGTTCTCATTAATTATGTAATCATATGTGAAGACGATGCACCTAAAATAAAATTACTGTACCACAATAGGTAAAAAGAATTTAATATAATGCAAAGGCAGGTAAATTAATTATGTGATAGATACATGGTGCTCACATATTTACAAATATTGAAAAGTAGATGATGTTTCCAAAATTTTAACAAGTAATAATTTAGTGTGTGAGTTTAAGTAGTTAAGTACATAATGTAACAATCAATGTCATAAAAATTATAAATTATACAATTAAATTAGCAACCAGTTTGATTTTGTCTGGACTCTAGATTGTCCTATGGAGCAAGACCAGCATGTTTCCAAGCATTCTTATCTAGGATATAATCCTCTAATTTGTAATATGCTTGTTTACAAAGTGTACTTTTTATATGAGTTTTAAATTTTCTTTCATTTAATTGCAATATGTCACAAGGTATTTTGTTGTAACATTTAACACAGTACCCCATAAAAGATGTATGTACTTTAGATAATCTAAAAAATGGTTGATCTATTTTATCTTTTTTTCTAGTATTAAACAGAACAGAACAGTTTATTAATAATAGGTCTTTACCTATGAAATTGCCGTTTTGTATGAAAAAATTTAAACGAATTTTTTTCATGAATTTTTTATTTGTATTAATCGAAGTAATCACCCATGCAATCAATGCATCTTTGCCATCGCAGTGGCAGTTTATTGATGCCCTTCTTAAAGAAATCAGCTGGACGGGAGGCAACAAATTCTTCAAAGGCATTTTGTACTGCCTCTCGGGTATTAAATTTTTTTCCCGCCAAGAAGTTATCCAAATTCTGGAAAAAGTAGTAGTCTGTAGGCGCAAGGTCTGGTGAGTAGGGCGGATGACGGAGAGCTTCCAACCCCAGTTCTTGCAACTTGGAGACCGTCTGCTGTGCAGTATGAGGTCGCGCGTTGTCGTGCAGGAGCAGCGGAGACGAGCGATTGACCAATGCTGGTTGGAGATGCGCCAGCTTCTCCATCATTGTGTTCAGTTCTTCACAGTACACATCTGCAGTAATGCTCACCCCGTTTGGTAAGAAGCTGTGATGAATCACACCGGCGCTAGACCACCAAACAGTGACCATCACTTTTCTAGGGGTAAGTTTTCGTTTAGGGCATTGTTTAGGTGCTGAACCAGGATCCAACCAACTTGCTGAGCGCTTACGGTTATCAAACAGAATCCATTTTTCATCGCAGGTAACAATGCGGTTCAAAATTCCTTCATTTGTGTGTCTGTTGAGCAGTGCAAGCCACGTCTCGACGCGTACTTCGCGCTGGCGATCATTGAGTTCGTGGGGCACCCATTTGTCAAGCTTTTTTACCTTGCCAATTTGACGCAAATGGACCAATATTGTTTTGACGCTAACGTCGAAAGCTGCTGCTAATTCAGCCGTAGATTGTGTATCATCAGCTTCCACAATCGCCTTTAATTCGTCATTGTCGACCAAAGTCTTCGGACGACCGCGAGGTTCATTTTTCAGGTCGAAATTTCCAGAACGGAAGCGAGCAAACCAATAACAGGTGGTGCGTTGGTTTGTAGAGTTAGCTCCGTAAACGTCGTTGATGTTGCGTGCCGCTTGTGCCGCGTTGCTGCCACGACGGTACTCATATTCCATAATTACTCGAATTTTTAACGTATCCATGATGACGAAAAAGATTGAAATGCGATGAAAATGTAACACTAATCAATAAAGAAATGACTACTTTTAGAAAAAAAAATCCATGTTTTTAAAATAAAATTAATTTGAAATTAGAATTCATAGCCAAACAAAAATTATTTTGATTTGAAATGGCCAGTACTGCAGAACGGCAATTTCATAGGTAAAGACCTAATATTATTTTCAGTCCTCAAACGGCACCTGCATACAGTTTGTGGTGATAGAATGTATGTATTCCTTATTTAAGACATTACCAACATATCGAAACGGCAAGTACGTGTCAACCTTCTTACTACTTTTGTATGAAATAATACACAGAGAGAAAGTAATATATAGAATTTACTTTTATTTTAGTTAAATGAAAAAGCAATGGCGGGTTGCAATCAAAGCAATGTTTTCCAGCGACAAGAAAAAAGGTGTTTCCACACTAAAAAACATTTTTAAGGCACAACAGTGTTGAATACATAAAAAAACAAGAAAATACAAAAATATTTCACTTGATTTAATTCTAAATCATTATAAATTACTGCAATTAATTGCATCAATTTATAATGTTTTAGAATATCAAAATATATGTTCACAATATATTGAACAACTTTAATTATGATTACTTTCAACAAAAGTTCGAGCTTGCTGTTCTCAGAAATGAAGTTTCTATTGTTTGCAATTAACGTAACTATGTGACCACAGGTGACCGTCTAGACGTCTACACGAGACCTCATTTTTAATTAGTTTCAGTTGTTAAGTAATGAAAAAAACGTTGGAACAAAGGAAACAAAAAGACTGAATTTTGAACATCGCCGATTCGAGTGTTTCCCGGATATTGGAGCCATAGAGTCGATTAAGTGGGTATTGACTGTCCACTTACCAGACCGAACAGGGATCACTTTTTTCAAAGGGTGCCAACGGGACTCTATTACTAAGGATCCGCTGTTCGTCTGTCCGTCTGTCCGTCTGTCGCAGAGCTGTATCTTTTGAACCGTAATAGGTAGACACTTCAAATTTTCACAGAGTGTGTACTACTATGACCGGTATCATCATCATCAGCCTATATTCGTCCACTGCTGGACGTGGGCCTCTCCTTGTGAACGACACTGAGCCCGATCTTCGGCTCTCCTTATCCAGTCTCTGCCAGCCGCCTTACGCAAGTCGTCACTCCACCTGGCCGGCGGACGTCCCACACTACGTTTGCCTAAACGCGGTCTCCACTCTAGAATTCGTTTTCCCCAACGATTGTCAGCCCATTGCCACTTCCGCTTGCTTAGTCTTTGGGCTATGTCGGTTACCTTAGTTCTCTGGCGGATAACCTCGTTTCGGATTTTATTCTTCAGAGAGTCTCCAAGCATAGCCCTCTCCATAGCTCGCTGAGCGACTTCATACTTATGGACCAGTCTCTCTGGGAGAGTCCACGGCCGCTATAATAACAAGAAATAAAAATATGTAGTGTTATATAATCTACTGGACAAAATGGAAATGTTGTTATCAGCGATTCTTTAATATAAAATCTTGTTTCCAAGTCAAAACTATTCAGGGGAACCCGACATACAAACGTGGTGAAACCGCAAACATTTTATTAAAAAAATCCCAATAAATAAATCTAAAAAGTTTCGCCTATGTCAGAAACAGAAAAAAAAAACCTTTAACTAAAGGTGCGTCCTCACCGCAGTTACTTTTTGTAGTTTTTTTTTTTCGTTTCCAAGTGTTACTGAGCATCATCTGATAGCTAAAAGTTATTTATTGTTAGTATATGTTACCGTGTTAGTATATGTTAAGTAATGTTGCCTTTTTTTATTTTTTTTTATGGGTGGGAAATCATCAAATAACTTCTCGCGCTCTGGGCGGAGCGGGAGGGTGTGTCAGACTTTTACTGATTAAGACCACCCGTGTTCCTTCAGTTGCCTGTGCGCCAGGGCTACGGTAACTCTTTCGAACAATCCGCGACCCCGGCAGGCATCGGTTCTAGCGGACCCCGTTAATCAGTGCTGACATCTCTTCGAGACGCGCGTAGAACACAACGCGCCGTCGACCCGGGCCTGGTCCTTACCGGACGGCGAGCTACCCATTGCTCGCCGTCAAGTAATGTTGCCTAACTTTTGAAAACAGTCAACATGTGGTAACAATTGATAACACTGTTAGAGAATGCTGATCAAACAAGTTTGCGTGCATGTAAATAATTATGTCTTTTCATTGGACAAACGAAAACATCTTTAAACTGATAAAAATGTTCCACTCGGTTGTTGCTGCAAGTTACTCTTTGTTATATTTTGTTAATTTATGTTATAGGCGGTATGGACGCTATGAGTAATAATATACTTCGCCAGGTAAAGCATTCCGAGACACAGTGGTCACGTGGGTGACAGAAACCTACGTCATCACCGCTGTGTTACCATTAGTGTGTAAGAATAACTCCCCAACCGCCTTTATTACCTGTGCGAATCCGATAAAACAATGAGGTTTTAACTAGCAATTCCGTTGCTATATTAGGTCTTTACCTATGAAATTGCCGTTCTGCAGTACTGGCCATTTCAAATCAAAATAATTTTTGTTTGGCTATGAATTCTAATTTCAAATTAATTTTATTTTAAAAACATGGATTTTTTTTTCTAAAAGTAGTCATTTCTTTATTGATTAGTGTTACATTTTCATCGCATTTCAATCTTTTTCGTCATCATGGATACGTTAAAAATTCGAGTAATTATGGAATATGAGTACCGTCGTGGCAGCAACGCGGCACAAGCGGCACGCAACATCAACGACGTTTACGGAGCTAACTCTACAAACCAACGCACCACCTGTTATTGGTTTGCTCGCTTCCGTTCTGGAAATTTCGACCTGAAAAATGAACCTCGCGGTCGTCCGAAGACTTTGGTCGACAATGACGAATTAAAGGCGATTGTGGAAGCTGATGATACACAATCTACGGCTGAATTAGCAGCAGCTTTCGACGTTAGCGTCAAAACAATATTGGTCCATTTGCGTCAAATTGGCAAGGTAAAAAAGCTTGACAAATGGGTGCCCCACGAACTCAATGATCGCCAGCGCGAAGTACGCGTCGAGACGTGGCTTGCACTGCTCAACAGACACACAAATGAAGGAATTTTGAACCGCATTGTTACCTGCGATGAAAAATGGATTCTGTTTGATAACCGTAAGCGCTCAGCAAGTTGGTTGGATCCTGGTTCAGCACCTAAACAATGCCCTAAACGAAAACTTACCCCTAGAAAAGTGATGGTCACTGTTTGGTGGTCTAGCGCCGGTGTGATTCATCACAGCTTCTTACCAAACGGGGTGAGCATTACTGCAGATGTGTACTGTGAAGAACTGAACACAATGATGGAGAAGCTGGCGCATCTCCAACCAGCATTGGTCAATCGCTCGTCTCCGCTGCTCCTGCACGACAACGCGCGACCTCATACTGCACAGCAGACGGTCTCCAAGTTGCAAGAACTGGGGTTGGAAGCTCTCCGTCATCCGCCCTACTCACCAGACCTTGCGCCTACAGACTACTACTTTTTCCAGAATTTGGATAACTTCTTGGCGGGAAAAAAATTTAATACCCGAGAGGCAGTACAAAATGCCTTTGAAGAATTTGTTGCCTCCCGTCCAGCTGATTTCTTTAAGAAGGGCATCAATAAACTGCCACTGCGATGGCAAAGATGCATTGATTGCATGGGTGATTACTTCGATTAATACAAATAAAAAATTCATGAAAAAAATTCGTTTAAATTTTTTCATACAAAACGGCAATTTCATAGGTAAAGACCTATTATATTTAAATTGAATTGTTTCGTTTGATTAGAAAAACGAAACGACAATTTAAACACTTTAAACATATTTTTTATCAGAATGGTGACTGACAATGTTTCCAAAATTCTTGTTTTGTTGCAATAAAGTGGCAACTGGATAGTGACGTAAGCATGTGTCACTCCCGGAATGCCAGACCTTGTTTTTTTAGACTATGCATTCAACAAATAGTGACAAGTAGCCACAAAGGTTACAGATAGTTACCTAATGTTACCGTGTGGCACAGTGTTGCTCCAAAAAAGTTAACTGCGGTGTGGATGCACCTTAATAGACACACATACATCACATAAGGATAATAAAAAACATACTCGAAGTAACGTATTCCTTTCAGAATATAAACGGTTCGCAATGCCAATATTAGTATAGGCCATATAAAATCAAAGTGAACGTTCCTACTCTTAAGGAATTGACACAAGAGATAATTGGACGAGTTCCCCCGAGGCTTGAGGGAATCGGGGGACTAGGGATACTCCGGTTTTTCATTAATTATAATTCAGTATTAAAATCTGTTGAATATTTTTAAAGAAGAGCTTGTTATGATATGATACATTGTTTCCCTACACATGAGAGCCTGTAAAAACAGCCGTATGAGCCGATTGATTAGGGTAAGCTACGCTTGCCGTTATAGAGGTATGAGGAACAGGGTGTAAAGTTCACTCACACCTCCATAGAAAAGAGAGGATCCTCCGACCACCGACGGTATTGTGTCTGGTGGGCAACTGCCCAAAGGTTGATGTTGGGACGTTGTATATATGCTAGTTGCGCGGTAAACTCTGCTTGCACGATGCAGGATTTTGCGTGACGTCAGTATGACGCGTAGCTCACATGTGGCGTTTGTAGATGCCGCTACACCGTGGTTGGTCCGTGGATGGGTGACCATCCTTACACACCGAGACCCCTCCGTGCCTCAGAAGGGCCCGTCTGTAATACATAGATGTTACGGGTAGTCAGTAGCCTGAAAGTCTGACAACCAGTCTTACCAAGGGGTATCGTGTTACCCAGTCCCTGGGTTGTGGAAGTCAGATAGGCAATCGCTTAATCAATAAGTCAAACCTACAGTTTTATGACAGCTGCGCGCACAGATCATTAAAGCCCGGCGGCGCATGAGTCGTTTCCCCGGAATGTTACCACGTTATAAATATTATGTTTATATACTGTTTGAACTAGGTTATAGTGTATTTATTTTATTTCTTATTTTAATGTTTATTTTTAATTTTCGTATGCTGCACTGGTTGACGTCATCACGTCAGCGCCGGCTATCGCTGAAAACCAGCGCTGGGGCTCTGTCTCGCATAGGGTCGTAGCATTATGCTGAGCGATTGCCGTTTTGCGTGAATGTGACGCATATTTTTCCCCAACTCGTTATTTTTTGTATTTGTGTGTTTTTTCTTTGCGTCATGTTTACCGCAAATAAATGTATTTTCTTTCTTTTTTTTCTTTTTCTCCATGTAAAATACTGGTATTTAGCTGCATCCGGTTAGACTGGAAGCGGACTCCAACATAGTTGGGAGAAGGCTAGCCAGATGATGAACCATGAGAGCCTGTATTTCCAAACGGGTAAGCGGAAATGTTAGGTCTTTGAGACCGTCTTTTAGTGCAATAAAACATGAACTATTTGTTATAAAACTTGCTAGAAAGCTTCGTTAGAAGTTACAAAACAAATAGTTGTGTAGTGTCTCATTAAGGAGACTACAGGACCTAAACGTAAGTTTTATAATGCCTAAAAGTATATGATCCACTGCACTAAACAAAATCAGTAAAATATATGTGATTCTTCTGGGTATTTGCTAATTAGATAGTGTGTTGAAAACATAATACAACTAATTTGATACGATAGAAAAAAATCACGAAGACACCTCTAAAAATTTCTTTTAACGATTAAAAACCATTCTACTATGCATTAAATCATTCTGATTTTTTGTCAGATTATTCTACAAGCAACATACTAACGTAATAGTGTTTTAATTTTTTAATCCAATCAATAGATTTTTAATAGATAATTGCTTCGTATTTTGCAATAAATTACCAGCGTTGTGTCATCGTGCTTATCTTTCTTTTCTATGCAGTCCGGCAGTGACCGCGCGTTAGCTGTCGTAAGCTATATCTAACGGACCGTTATTGGTTAAAAACATGGTCTAAAAAAAACAAGGTCTGGCATTCCGGGAGTGACACATGCTTACGTCACTATCCAGTTGCCACTTTATTGCAACAAAACACGAATCATGGAAACATTTTCAGTCAACATTCTGTTAAAAATAAATATCTTTTTTCTAATCAAACGAAACAATTCAATTTAAACATACACCAAGGTAATTACTAGTTAAAAGCTAATTTTTTTATCGGATTCGCACAGGTAATAAAAGCGGTTGGGGAGTTATTATTACACACTACTGGTAACACAGCGGTGATGACGTAGGCTTATCTCCCACGTGACCACTGTGTCTCGGAATGTTATACCTGGCGAAGTATATTATTATACCATGGTTAAAATCAAGACTCTTGTATCTTTACCAATATTGAAGCAATGCCCTCATAGCTTTTTTTTTTTTTTTTTTTTAAAAAGACGTTGCCCCACACTAGGAATTTCTCCTGTATTGTGGGTGCTTTTACAAACATTTAAAACTCACATACACAAACAGCCAGACCCGGAACAACTACTTGTAGGTCATACAAATATTTGTTCCGTGCGGGAATCGAACCCGCGACACGCAGCGCAGCAGTCAATCGCTTAACCACTGCGCCAACCGTGCCGTCAAGCTCAAGCTTTGGATAGTAGACCCTCCCATATGGAAGTTGCTGTCACAGGTAAAATTAGCTTACGAATCTATTTATGTGCCCAGTTTGACAATAAAAAATGCTACCATTGGTAAGCAAAACGATTCGTTTTTGTTTATAGGAACCGAGCACTAAGGCTCGGTTCTAGTACCTACGAACAGCCTTCCTTCGTAACGAGGTCCGGAGTAATTGTACTGTTACCAGCACTAAAATAAGTTTTCTTTGAAAAAAGTGTTTCTGAGCCTGCAGCTCATTTACCCTTGGTCATAACTAAAGTAGTATGAGATGGGACTTTCTATTCTTAGCGGAGACCCAAACGCGTAACTTACTGCCTGCTAGTTTAATTTAGTACTTTCATATTAACTTAAGTAGCAGACTACTCATTGGTATCAAAATGTTTGCGAAATTAAATACCCAGGTTGGCAAAAACCCACGAACAATCCTGAATACTCCTCAAGGCATTTTTTACTAAACAACAAGAAAATGTAACTTTCTTCGACTAAAATACGGAATTTTATCTTCAATATGAGTTTACCAAAAAAAATCGGAACTGAAAAAATCCGAGATTAAATTAATACAAAGGTACTTAGCGACCTTTTTTATTCAAGGATCGATGTTAGCCAAATTGCTACCTATTTTTAAAGTAACCCACAGAGTACACTCAACCACAATCAGTAGTCACACTTGAAGTACGAAAACTGTGCTACTGCTACGATATTAAGGCGCTTTTTGAGTCAAATTGTTACGTTGGAAATGCGGATGAGTGTACAAGGTTCGAGTCCGTGTCAGTTCGAGGAATTGACGTAAATAACGGTTGAAAACGCGACATTACTTACAGAATCAATATTCATATTTTAATCATGAAACGTTTGCCCTCTTGAATGTATTTGGATGCGGGCGGAGTGTTGAGCAATAGCGGTAAGCGGTCGCGATTTTATGACTTGAGGTGTTAGATGTGGATTTACCAGAATCAGTTTAGTTTTTTTTTTGTATCAGTCTCTGGTCACAGTACAATTTTGCTTCTAAACTGTTTAATGTAAAATGGCCGCGATGGCTCAACTTTTATGTCGATGTCGAACTTTTGTTTCGCGATGGCATAACTTTTTCCATGTTAATAGACAGAAGCAGTGTCACGTCCCACATTCCCATACTTACTTCTTCTGCTAAATCACACCAAAACTGAAAATATTAGCACCTACCTAGGAGCCAATATTCGCAGTTTTGTTTTTTTTGCATAATCAGCCTATAACATTCCCACTGCTGGAAAACAGGCCTCCTCTCTTCGCGAGCGAGTGGCCTGTAATCCACCACGCGGGCGCAGTGCGAGTTAATGGTTGTCACGTGTCTTCGAATTTTTGGTTGTAGAACATGCCGGTTTCCTCACGATGTTTTCCTTCACCGTTTTGAGAGCAATGTTGATGAAATTAAATACACAAAGTAAAGTGTCTGCCTGGGTTCCAACTCACGACCTACAACTCGTACATCGGTGCCGATACCACTGGACTACCATTGCTCATTGCTGTTGCTGCTGTTTTTTTCATAAGTTATGAAAATGGTTCTAAATATGTAAAAAGAGCCTCTTTACAACCTAACTTCACAAGTCTATATTTAAAGCTCTGTAATTACCTACTTAGAACATTTTATAAACCCAGTACATTGTTCATAGAGTATTTTTTGTCGCCAACCTAATATTCTAATAATTATTTATAGTCTACGTACACACTCAACCTCATACGATTATTAGAAAGACAATAGCACTAGTGTATCTATAAATTTTTCATTACTTTTCGGAGAACACTATTAAGCTAATACACGTTGTTTAGCATTTGCCTTGTAGGTACTCACGACGATGAGAAGTCAGCTTATACTGGAAATGTATAGCTTGATATGTAGTCGTGCGTACAAACAAGAAAAAATCGCATACTACGCAGACAGGCGCGACGCGACAGCGTGACGCGATTTTTGTAGAACAATTTCCATGAAGTTTTCATAGGAATTGTACTACTAGAGTCGAGTCGCGCCTGTTAACTATATGAACGGGGTCTTTGGTTGCGTGGTCGCAAGCGCGATTGTTGATCGTGGGGGGCTTGGGTTCGATTCCAATTTCGGGCAAAGTGTTACTAGGTTTTTTCATTAGGAATTTCTCAGTAGCAGCCCGGAGTTTGGAAACTAATGACACTCCCGTGCTTGGGAAGTAGGTAAAGCCGTTGGTCCTGCGCCTGATCTCTCCCCGGTTGTGTTAGATTGCAGTCCCATCAGAGTATGCGAGTAAAGGAACAGAGAGTATATCTGAGCACAAACACACTAATTGCCCACTATAATATCTTCTACGTACCTGGCTACATATCTGTTGAGATTGGCCGCCGTGACCAAAATTCAGTCTGGTGAATTATTAAAGGCTCAAAGGCAGACAGGCGCGACGCGACAGTGCGATGCGACAGCGCGAGGCGACAGCGCGACGCGACTCTTGTAGAACAATTTCCATGAAGTTTTCATAGAAATTGTAAGTAGTACTAAGGTCGCGTCGCGCTTGTTTGCGGGAGCCTTAATGAAACTACGGTACGTAAAATATTTTGGAAGCATTGTTCAAAAGTGGCACGCGATTAAATGGCGACGTATATTAATATGACAGCGATGTCAGGCAGATATCCTTCTTAAAGTGCGTGCAAGATAAGTCTGCGCGCGTATTTGTACTTCAAGAATATATCCCTGCCTGCAGCAGTTTTAATCACTTTCGGCATAATTATAGCAATTATTTACTTTAGAAAACACTGAACACCACAGACTCCCTTGACATCAGTACCCTTATTGCGTAACACACTATCTATCACAATCTGAAACATAGAATTTTGAAAAATTTGTCTGCTCAACAACGTAAATAACGCAATGAATGTTGTTGAACTGTCAAAACGAAAACTATTCCTACTGTTAGTGTGTTATGCAATTACCCCGCTGATATAAACGTCGAGATGGCAGCAAACGATTATTTCCGATTTTGGCCGCGCGCAGACTTATTTTGCGCGCACTCTACCCGTCCTTTGAGCAAAAACACCGATATTTTAACATACTGCCACTAGGAACCATTACAAGTACATATTGTGACACCTTTTTTACGCTATACATACCTCTACTTGGAACACAGAAACAAAAACACCAATCATCTTTCAACTACTCTGGCTGTTACTCCTAAACAGTAATGAGTAGCACCTCTGTACCCTCATTAGAACAGAAACCTTCAACACTGCTCATTATGAACCAAGCTAAAGCATTCACTCTTTAGTCAAGCGTGAGCTTAAGTTAAATGAATACATCATGGTCTGGCAGCTTCAGTAATTTATGCGACCTACCCAAATATTCTTTCTTTGGAGCAATACTCGTCGAATCGTTGAGCTCCTTAAGTTCTGAGTTGAGCTGCACGGTAATTGACAAATGCGTGCACTGACTGGATAGGTCCACTCAATCTGTGTAGTTTTCCTCAAAAGACCATATCAGACACAAGTCTACATGGTCTTCACATGATCTGAACCAGATCATGTGTGGACTTTAAAAGAGACTGTGACCTCTGAGTTTGTTTCGGCCTTTCTTCTCAGAATAGTCAGATAGCAAACGCCGACCTCATCTAGTTTTTAAAATATGATTGACATGTAAAAGTGTTTGTAGAAACCATTTATCATTTATCATTAACATTTTACATTCGTTTCGGCACCCGGCTGTGTGTCCACGCCTTCATTCACTTTGTGTCCTTTTGTAACACCGAAGTTTTAGTGAGGGTTTTTTTTTTGTATTTTGTTTCTTTATGTGAGGTTATATTCATAAATACACTGCTTCATCTATCATGTTGATGGCACATTTAGGAATTAATTTTAATACAATGACATTTTACCCGACACCATTATTCACAAGCATAATGATCTATGTATACATCAAGCTATACATTTCCAGTTTATGCTGACCTCGCATTGTACGGAAATTCTATACATTGCGAGATTAGCTTATACTGGAAATGTATAACTTGATGTGTAGTCGTGTGTACAAGTAAGAACTGCACAAAGGCGAGCTTAATGGCGTTATGTGTAATCAATTAATCATATTGAATTATTTCTACGTAATTCACAATAAGATTTTTATAAAACCTGCGGGGTAATTACGTACCACACTAACAGTAGGAAAGGGTTTCATTTTGACAATTCAACAATATTCATTACGTTATTTACGTTGTTGAGTAGACAAATTTTTCGAACATCTGAAGCAATGAATTAGCAATAGGCTTCAAAATGATTCAGATTGTGATAGATAGTGTGTTACGTAATTAGGGTGCCATATTCATTAGGACTGAGACGTCTAACACATCATTATTAGCAAGTTAAAACGTATACTCTTTTGCTAAGCGTGAGTTCGAGTTCAAAATGAACACATTCGTTCCAGCACCCGGCAGTACGCCTTCATTCTGTAAAGGGCCTTTTGTTACACCAAAGTTTTGGTTTCGAAAAAATTTCCCATTTTTAATTTCTTTACGTGGGTTCACATTTCACATGTGTGCTGGATCATTTAACGCCTTTCCAAATAGTTCGAGTTGAATGGTGCTAATCCATGCATCATGTTCGTGACCGGGCGCCGTCAGGTAGCGACTGGTCATCTCTTAGCTGCCACGGCATATTTTAACCTTTTCACCGGCACGGACTTCAATAGAAGTTCAGCTGCCTTGAAATTTTAGTTAGATTTACATGTTTTAATGGCACGTACGCCTTTAAAACAAAATAAGAGTGTGTCCTTTAGAAATTGATTTTGTTTTAAAGGCGTACGTGCCATTAAAACATGTAAATCTAACTAAAATTTAAAGGCAGCTGAACTTCTATAGAAGTCCGTGGCGATGAAAAGGCTAAATTAAATATTTGGATTGTTTTTATATTTTTATTACGGATTCTTTTACGTCCTGCATTAGTCTCACATGCATAATTGCACAACATGTATGATGTAACCAATATTTTATTAATTTTATTCAAAAGAGTGTCCATGGAGTTTCTTGCCCGTTCTTCTCCATAGGTACCTACTACGCTTTAGAATGGGCAACTAGCTTCATCTTTCTGACTGACCGACCCCTTGGCAATTCAAAAGTGCCTGTAATTGGTTTATTCAAAATAAATGCTTTGAGTTTGACATGACATACGATTTTTGCTTCTTCTATCGTGTCGATGATATTAATACGCTGACATTCTGGTCCTAATGTAGCCCAGCCCCCGCAGTCTGAACATTAGACAGTGATAAAAATCGGTCGCTAAGTCGAATCGTTGTCAAATTCCTTTAATAGATTTTCAACTTTATTTCCAAAGCATAAGGTTTGAAAATCTATTAAATAAATTTGACATCGATTAGACTTAACGACCGATTTTTGTCGTTATATTTGTCGAGACTGCAGGGTCAGGCGTAAAACTTGTTTACGCTAAAGTGGCAGTAAAGCAACACATAATCGCGGATGCATTATGGGTTTTACAACCCATTAGCATAATCATAACATAATCAGCCGATATTGTTCCCCTGCTGGGACGCAGACCTCCTCTCAGTAAGAACCACGAATCCACCAATCCACCACGCGGGCCTTTCGGGAGGGATGTCACTTATTGTCTTCCAATTTGCGGTTCAAAGACATGCCGGTTTCCTCACGATGTTCTCCGTCTTTCGTTTCTTCGGTAGTATACTTAGTGGTCAGTATGCCCGCCTGTCCAATCTATTGCCTGATACATTTAAAACACGTGTGGCACTCGGGGACTGCCGCGGTAAAGCTATTGCATAGCATTTTTTATCAACTTATGCAATTATAATTATTTTTTTATTTTTTATTTATGCAGTATTTTTTTTTCTTTGATATTAATTCAAGTACAGTCGTACCATATATATCCACGTTAAGCGAACGCTCGGCCGAGCTACATGGTAGGCGGAGTGGGGGGTGTAAGGTTTTATTTTCGTTACGGAATTTCTTGATTCAATCGCCGCGCTCAAAGCCCGCGATAAAAGCTATGCAATAGCTTAAAAACTTGTTACTGATTAGTTTAGTTCACACTACGGTGTGACGTCATCTCGTTAAAATCTTGCACTCTATTCATAGGTCAAAGACCCGGGTTCGCTCATTTACTGATATTGTACATAGACACGAGATTCCAGAGGAAATGGGGGTTTGGAGGAACTTAGAGGAACCGAGAGCAATGTGACAACGTCACGCGATAGTAAAACAATGTGATAAAACTAAAATTACAAGGAAAGGCGAAAAAAAGTTTAGCAGCAACATTAGATGTTATGAAAACCAATTAAGGCAAAAATAACTTTTTGATATACCTGTCAATGTCGTGACGGCCCTGTGGTTATGACTCGGACTCTCATGAACGAGGTTGTGGGTTCACATTTTTAGGGTTCCGTAGCCAAATGGCAAAAAACGGAACCCTTATGGATTCGTCATGTCTGTCTGTCTGTCTGTCCGTCCGTTTATCTGTCACCAGGCTGTATCTCAAGAACCGCGATAGCTAGACAGTTGAAATTTCCACAAATCATGTATTTCTGTTGCCGCTATAATAACAAATACTAAAAACAAAATAAAATAAATATTTAAGGGGGGGCTCCCATACAACAAACGCGATTTTTTTGCCGTTGTTATAGATAATGGTACGGGACCCTTCGTGCGCGAGTCCGACTCGCACTTGGCTAGTTTCTTTTTGTCTTCGCTATTTTCTATGTAGGTACTTTAGGGTTCAAATCCGGCCAAGTACCAATGTGACTATATCAATTCATAATTATGTACCTTTCTGAGTTTATCGTGGATGTTGCTGACATTGGTGAAGGAAAACATCGTGAGGAAACCTGGACTTTATAGATTTAAGTCTGAAATCGCCAACCCTTGAGCAAGCGTGGTGATCAATGCTCGTGTAGGAAAAGAGGCCTTTGCCCTGCTGTGGGTCAGTAATAGGCTGGTAGATCAAACACTTATCAACAAACTCTACGTCTAGCAGTTAGGCAATTTTGCTTCAGACCGCGCGTTCAAGTCAAATATGAAATGGCTAGTTTTGGAGACATTAAGTTACACCGTCGGTTACATCGTCCACCGTGAATATATAGGAACCAAACTGTCTTGCTGTGTGTGTGTCTAGGATCCTAGGGTCAGTATCTTCTGCTTGGAAAAAACATAAGAAGTTCCTCAATCTGTGGTTTTCATTATGTCGTTTTTAAAGAACACCGCGCATTTAAGGGTTAAGTTCAACAATTCACATCTGGGGTTAATAAATCAAATCGAATAAAATATATTGAAACTAGGCTGAAAATCAGCACCTTTTGAACGTCAAAGTTACATAAGACAGTCCCCCAAAACGTCCGCCTTTCACCACTTCCAAGTGCTTTAGCTAGGCAGAAGAAGTGGCGCAACAAACTCCCCAACAGTACGGTTGTCTGTTTAGTGAAAAGAACTCGATTCTAACGGGTGTTAAAAGACACTTTAACGAAGCGGAGAGTCACTTTTACTCTCCGTCATTGTGATTATTTTTTCATACTGGACCATACCTGTGAACCTTCTGGTTAAGGAGATATTGAAGGTCAAAATTCCAACTTTTACTGAGGTTTTTTTTTTACGAAAATACGTCTTTAATGTCATAACACAACTTTAAATACCGCGACGACCCCTGAGCCGTTGCATGTACCCATAAGCACAATGTTTTGCGTGCGTTACGTTGCGCACTACCGTAAACAGCGATTCAACATACCAAAAAAAAATCGTTTCCCAGCAATTATTTTTGTGCAATGTTACTTAGTTCGATGTACAGAATTCGTAGTTGACGGGTCTGTGACGGGTCTTTTTACACCCTGTATACGTACGTAATTAACATTACGAACAATTATATTGCCATATTGCCATATGTCAGCTAGCACCCGCTAATATACCAACAAAAACATTGAAAACTATAGCAGAAATAAATAATAAGAATGTAAACAGAACTTAATACCTAAATAAAACCCACCAGGCATAGTGGGCATGCCCACTTATACAGGGTTATTGGTCGGCAGTCCATTAAAGGAAGGTAGGGGAGGTCATTTGCAACCAAATGACCCCTAATGACCTCTATGCAAACGTCAACCATTTTCAAGTAATTTGACATTTTATATTTTTTGGCGGTACACAACTTTGAAAATTTATAAAAAAGAAACGATGCATGATTTTTTTAATATATTATTATCTGCTTCTACTTCAATACATAATAATCAACCATAAACTGACAGTTAACTTTAATAGTTTTATAAATCAGAGCTACAATTTTCATCATTTTGAGCAGGATATTTAAGTAAAATAGTCCATTTCTGCAAAAAAACACGACAGACTTTATCGGCAGAATATTCCAATAACATGTACAACTTCTCAGCTACCCAATGAGATACAAATTCATACAATAAGATACCAGATATCATTAAAAAAAAAGTCAAATTAGTCGAAAATGGTTGACATTTGCATAGAGGTCATAAGGGAACATTTGATTGCAAATGACCTCCAACTACATCCCCTTAATTGATTGCTGACGTGTTACCAAGAACCCTGTATATGCAATGCTGCATTAGTTTCATATAGCTGTAAGTAGGTATGTACAACGCTCAACATATAACATAATACCACGTAATCCCAAAGGGTTATGCAGAGGTGTACCTATAATAGTCCACCCACATTTCGCGTTTATAGGAGGCGAGCCTATTTCCAGCAACCGGGGAGACATCCAGACTCAGGGCTGCTACTGAGAATTTTTTTTTGGAAAAACTCGATAACAATTTGCCCGACCTGGGAATCGAACCCAGGACCTCACGCTCAGCAGTAGTGCTTTTGACCAATATACCAACGGCAGTTACACAATGCTAAAGAAGTTTAGTATAATTTTTCAGTTAGTAAATTATTAGGTACCGTCAAACGGGATGAATACAGATGCAGGGGTGAATCGGGACGAAACTTTCAAAGGGATTTTAACATTGAAATAATATAGTTTGTTTCCAAAAAGGACTCTATTGTGTTTACTGTATTATAATTAACGATTAAGTGCCCTTGTTGGTAACAAAATATATTATTTCAATGTTAAAATCCCTATCAAAGTTTCGTCCCGCCCGATTCACCCCTGCATCCCTATTCACCCCGTTGGCGGTACTATTTTGATGCAATATTAGCTGAAATATCAGCAATGATTTCACACATGAGTTAAAATGTAAATATGCATCTTAAAAATGTACAACTTTTTTCGTATTTCAGAGTTGGTCCCAAAGTTGTTAATTTTTATATTTTAAGGGGGTGTTAAAATTAACAAGTTTGGGACCAACTCTGAACACCTTGTATACATGTGCTACAAATATGTCGGCAAAGACAGCGCAGTTACTTGACAATTTGCTTCTTCGCTACCACAGTTCTCTCACTATACCTACATTTATCACAGTTCAAGTTATGCGCAGACCAATTATTTTAAAGCCTATATTTTAAAACTACTTATTTCTGTTACCTACTATACGATAACAAGAAAAAATCTTATTTAGCAGTAACGTCTAATAAAATAAAATAGACAAAATGTAAATCACCGAACAATCTTCGACTATGCCTGCTGGAGAAATTCCACATGCGAGCTACGCGTCACACTGACGTCACGCAAAATCCTGCATCGCGCAAGCAGAGTTTACCTCGCAACTAGAATATATACAACGTCCCGACATCAATGGTCTGGTAGTTGCCCACCAGACACGAGGTATGAGTGAACTTTACACCCTGTTCCTCATACTTCTATATTAGCAAAAATAATATATACTGGTTTTTAATTAACTGCCCTTCTATCTCTCAACAAAATCCTTTTATAACGTCCTTTAACAAAAAGCGACCCACGATCACTATTTTCTCTTTCAGTATCTATCTACGAGCAGTTTCCAATGAGACCTTAAAAAGAGGATTACATTCGAAGCTCCAATATTAGAAAATAAACTACTGTTCCACTAGTGGGTTACAAGCTTACAAGCAATTTATAACTTGACTCCGACCAATTTATTACAGTCGCAAACTCTTCCAACATTTTTCGCTGTGCGAATGCCAACAACTGCAAATATCAACTGTAAATCTTTCGAGAACCAATCATAGACTAGTTAGGGGTCATATTTTCTGTATTTTTAGATGCTTAGATTGTAGAAATTTTGATATTTCTAATTTAATTAATTTAGCTTACAGCAGTCACACTCTATTCTCATTATTCTTTATTAATATTATATTTTTAATCCTACGCTAAATATCTTAAACCTACGCATAATCACGATGAAAATTACCTATAAATTCTTGTAATACATATTTAACAGCGAAATAAACGAATGATAATTCAGCATTAATAAAAAAAATACGTTATTTCGTTGCTGAAAAATAAAAATCTTAATGAAAAGAGGTCACCGGACAAAAAAATAAAAGGTTACAATGAAAAGCAATATCATCGAAGAAATCTAATAGCAGCAGTGAATTTTTCAAATATCTTTATTCATAGACAGCTAACACAAAAGCCTTCTAAGTACTGCCAAGTATTTGCAGACTAAGGGCTCCACCACACCATGATATTGCGATAACATTAGACGTCCGATAATAGGGACTCTTTGTATCAATAAATGAATCATCTATTGATATACTATTTTTATCTCATGCAGCAACTCGCGCTTTAGTTACGGTAACCAAGTGTACAATCAAAAATCAAAATCAAAATATTTTATTTCACATAAACCAACATGGGCACTTATGAAACGTCAGAAGCTAGGTGCACGGTTCCAATTGGTTGTTTCCTATGGAGAAGACCCGGCAAGAAACTCCACGGTTACTCTTTTAAAAATAAGGGGCTTTTACAATGATTCGAATTACATTGTTGATAGGTATGAGAGGACAGTGTGGCCTGTCAGTAAGTAACAGGCACTCAACAAAATATAAAAAGGTCTACAAATCTACAGTCTACAAGTTAGGCCTACAACGTTCTCACACTCACAAAATATAGAAGAATCTAAAAAAGACCTATTTAAACTAAATGACACGATTGCCATTACAACTGTAACAAATCTGAATTAAAATCCTGTTTACAAAAGCCATAAGTAAAGAGTAGAAATAAGAATTGGAGGTATATAATGTCAAATAATGAAAAAATTATGTCAAAGAAAGTAAAAAACAAAAAAAAACTTCTTTTTTTTTTAATGAACTTCGTAATTTGGAAGCAGTTAATAGACCCTTACATAGTGGTGCCGTTAATGAAGTACCAGGGAATCCACATGTGCAGAAGGAATTATTGCCAAACTTCCTGTGAATGTGTGCGTGAAGACGAATAGTGTCAGCAAATAACACACACACACACACACTTCCGACTTCGCCATTGTCTCGGACGGTACCAAGAGCTCCTGCGCTTACACATACATTCACACCGTGTTTGTACACTTGGTAACCATAAATAAAGCGCGTCGCTTCGTGAAATAAAAATACTGTACAAAAGTACAACTCAATGCGAAATTAGTCTAGCTCCTTGTGAAAGAAGTCGCCCATGAAAGCGATAGTGCATCCATACCGATGGAAATAAATTATAGGCTACGCCTATTGCGTAGTATTGGTGTATAGGTATTCACATCCGAGGTACAGGCGTTCATAGGCGGCCAGTGATAACCACTATTCAATTAATGGGGGTAATCCTGTTTGCCAACAGCTGTTTGTTTGTTTGCTGTTTGTCTGTTTTGTTTGTTTGTTTGTATAGGAGAAAAAAAACGTGTGGATTCAAGGAACCTTCGCCAGGAACGAAGTTACTTACGTTTTTTCTTCAATCCCGAATGTAATTGACTTCACGATCGGCTATAGCACCCTCGAAAATCCTGAAAATGACACCATTATGAAGAATTTGGACATTTTCGCAGCCGCCATCTTTGATGTTCATTTTGACCTCACTATTGGCTTCAGCACCCCGAAAACCATGAAAAATATGTCTCTCTCTTTGTCTCTTTCTATTATATGTAATAAAAAGTCGCATGGACGGGGCATAACGCTTTTCTGGTACCTACGTGACGATTTCTACAAGTTTACTCCTACCGCAAGCTGCGTTAAAGAACTTCGGTCCAAAAACACATGCGATATACATTTGAATGCATTGATTCGTAGTTTCACATTCACCGCCACACGTCTCCAAATAAAGTGTGCGAAAAATAGAAACCTAATTTCGTCCCGCACCGCGATTGTATGATGTGGCCTTAAGAACTGAATAGCGTTTAAATTCGGCTAACAAAGTCTCCCCAGATCGGATCGAGATAGACCCATAATGACGAGGGTACAATCAAATTACAATGTGCACAGAATTATATGCCTACGTTCTGATTTTTTTGCTACCCTTATAGTCTTGAATATAAATTGTAGTTTTGTGCAGTGTGGTCAATAATTTATTTCTCTCGTTGATTTATTGAGCTAGTACAAAAACGGCAAAATGTAAACTCAGCATTAGGCATTGAGTCAACTCATAGATCTTATTTTTTTCTTAAATATGGTCCCTCTATCATGATATTTCTTAGTCTTGATTATATTGAGTTTGATTCTTCAATAAACATTATGATACCTGCAGGGTTGAAGCTGCTTCATACACACAAATAGTTGGTGTACCTATAAGACAAATCTGAGTTCCTTCTAACATTTTCACGATATTTTCTTTTACCGAAAGTATCTAAAAGAAAACGTCGTTGACAATCAAGTCAAATATGAAAATAAGAATAATACTCCATTGGTATAGTCGTCCTCGTAATTAATTTAACACCCTTAGATTGAATGTCGCTTGTGCGTCATATAACGATAACTTCTATTTGTCTATGTGCCAAACGTACTAAGGTAGAAAGTTGAATCTTGAATCTATCTAAGATTCAACTTTCTTAGTACGTCACTATATTAATTACAATATTACAAGCTAACACTAAAATATTCAGGGTCAAATTAAATTAGCTAGCGAAACTGCGCAGACGTGATGGCTATCGATATCTTAACATGACAAAAAAAATATTAATTTGAAGAGTATTTTTTTTTGTGCATTGCAGTCACTTGAAATATATTATTTAAAAAAATGTGTTAACTTCACAGACGTGGTGGGTTTCGATATCTAAAAACGATAAAACAATAAAATACAGATCGAAAAACAAGCGGTTCGGGAGCCCAAAAAAATAACATCAAATCTTTTTATTTTTATTTTATCGTGTTTAGATATCGATAGCCATCACGTCTGCGGAGTTTCTCTAGCTAATTTAATTTCATCCTGTATATATTTTGAACAAAATTATATAATTTCTCCTTTCGCAGGTCTGTTGGAAGAAATTTCTTAAGAAATAAGCAGTACCTTTGTACTTAATACTAATATGCCGTATCTGTATCTATTTTACTGTGTGTACATAAATAATAAAATAAATAAAATAAATAAATAAATAATTTAAAAAAAAGAAAGAGCTCCTTGGGCATCCAAAAATTTGTCCGCATCGCTGTAAATGGGATACGTGACCATAGGCTGGCAGCATGGTCACGTTGGATTGCAATGGTGATTCTTTGGGCTAAAAATAGGCCAGCCCTCTGGTCACGTGAAGAGTCGACCAACCGCTTGGCGATGTCCCGAAATACTCGATGAGCACTCGAACTCCAAGGCCCTAGTGTTTCAATCCCAAACGACTCAAACATAATAGCTCCCAATAAGGTTGTTATATTTGCGTCGTTTGAGGTTTTCTGGTCCTAAAGCAGCCGCACTAGCACAGCCCGCCGTGCTAGGAAGATGGGATGACTCAAGGGTGTCGACACAGGTTGCATCCCACACCAAAAGCCTACCCAACTTCCAGGGCATTATGTTCATTCCATCTGGCCTCTTCCCATCGTCGTGTGAAGTGACTTTAGTAAAATTTCAATTTACTGGGAATTTTTGTCAAAAGTGTTGAACGAGTTCGACTAGACCCTACGTTTTGGCAATTGAATAATTAAAAAATATGCTTATTTCTAACACGATATTCACAAAAACAAAATTCTTAATGCAGTAGGTAGGTATTTCAGTTTTGCAGCCATTTCAAAATTAACCTAAAAAATGGGCATAATAAAATATACAGGGTAGCAGGGACATCGGAGAGCAGTGGTGGCCCAGTTGTAGGTCGCGAGTTCGAACCCAGGCAGGCACTTTACTTTGTGTATTTAATTTCAGCACTACTACTCTCAAAACGGTGAAGAAAAACACCGTGAGGAAACCGACATGTCCTAAAAACAAAAAAAAATCAAAGACATGTGACATCTATCAACCCGCACTGGACCCGCGTGGTAGATTACAGCCCACTCCCTCTCACAGAGAGGATGCCTGTGTCCCAGCAGTGGGAACGTTATAGGCTGATTATGTTATGTAAGGGACATCATTTGGCCTGAAACACAGGTTTGAATTAACCTAGTTCGGGCGGGTCTCTACCTTATATTGTAATTCCGAATCATCATTACTTGCACCTGTAATCAAATTTTAGTTTTAGTTTATTTTTAGGCAATAAAACTGTATGGAAAATATTGCTACTGTTGGCTAAATGTACACTTTTTGTAAAAATGTTTTATTCAATAAAAAATATTAAAAAAAAAAAAAAAAAAATCGATGCACGACCTGTTACCATGGATTCAGAACATGATTCTGAACCCCCTGCGTTGAAATTTTCAGTCGGTTATGTAAAAAAAAATTGTTCTGCCATACATTTTGACCGCGTAGGTATTGCACTTTTCTATGAAACAACAGATATTTTATTTGATAATCTATGAAAAATTTCTTCGCAAAGGGTCTAGAATAATGTGCTGAATTTATGGTGTCAGTTTGCACGTCGTTGTCCCTGCCACCCTGTAAACGACTAGACCCGCGGTTTCACCTGCATTACTCTCTATCCCGTGGGATCACGGGGATAAAAAATATTCATGTCCTAATCCAGGTAATGGTCTACCTATGTGCTAACTTTGATCCAAATCCGTTCAGACGTTTTAGCGTTAAAACCGTAACAAACAAAAATACAAAAAATCGAATCTTTTCTCTTTATAATATTAGTTTAGAAAACTGCTTATTGCAGCAAAATATTAAAAGCAGACAAGTTTAGTACACAACAGATTTAACACGGTACAGAACTATCGCTCTAAAGTTTAGGATAAGCATACATTTCTTAGAGCAACTGTCCAAACGGTTAGTTCGTGCTTTATAGAGGATGGGACTAATTAAATGTCACTTTGCCATTTTGTATACTTTAAGGGATCCTTAAAGTATACTATCATCAACTAGTATAACTATAGGTACCAACTAAGTGAAAACGTGTGGTGAAAACACAGACAAACGACTTTGTGCTTTTTAGAGATTATACCGAAACTTACATATTTTCCTCCAACCCAAAAGTTAGATCCCGTTTCTATTTAACCTGTGGGTTGAGTCCCCAACTGTTTCACCCCACTTTATAAAACTGTACCCTATTTATATTCCAACATATTGCGATACACCTCTATATGTCCACACCGTGTGTTTCACAAAAAATATTGTTTTATTTTACTGTTTTGTACCGCTTCAGGTTATGATTTTCGAGTTTGTTTTGTGTGCTCGGGTTTATTTATTTATTTGGTACACCAACAAAATTACTTACAAAACATTAAAACAGAACAATAACTTAACAAAAGTACTGTTATGTATGCTTAATAATACACTGCATTCACCACAAAACAACACCGCAATAAACTTAGAAAAAAAACACGTGTGGCACTCGGGGACTCCCGCGGTAAAGCTATTGCATAGCATTTTTTATCAACTTATGCAATTATAATTATTTATTTATTTTTTATTTATGCAGTTTTTTTTTCTTTGATATTAATTCAAGTACAATCGTACCATATACATACACGTTAAGCGAACGCTCGGCCAAGCTACATGGTAGGCGGAGTGGGGGGTGTTGGGTTTTATTTTCGTTACGGAATTTCTTGATTCGGTCGCCGCGCTCAAAGCCCGCGATAAAAGCTACGCAATATCTTAAAAAAACTTATGAAAACATAAATTACTATCAGAAACCAACATTCTAAATAAGTGGATACAAAATGTTACCACGAGAGGTGAAAGGTGAAAGGGTATGAGTGTGAGTGATATATAAGAATATTCAGTGTATGCAGTCTCGTACCTCAGAGACTAATCTTCTAAACTTGTTATGACACTTGATGAAAAACTTCCTCTCTCCTTAAACATCATCATTACATTTAGTTTCCTTGCTCTTGTTTCATGTTTATTATTGTATATATTATATATAGATAAGTATATGTTTTATGTATGTATGTATCTGTTGTATATGTAAATGGTACACCACTGACTACCTGCATTATTGTCTCTCCTTCTCCCTTGAATCCATCCAAAGGTTGTCTGTAAAAGATCGCTTTTAGCGATAAGATCGCCCATTGTGTCACCCTGTGTAAAATGTCTACATTTATATCTGTAATTTTTATGGTGTACATAATAAAGAGTATTCTATTCTATTCTATTCTATTATATGTGATACACCGTGTAAGTCGGTTACAGACGATTTACAAAAACTATTGAAATTTCTGCACATTCGGAGTAATGGGAGCGTTGAGACCAAGATTGGATTTAGCGAACACGCATATTATTTTGTACAGTAAATTAAAATTCTTGAGAATTAGAAGAATTTTTAGTCCTTGGAGCCACTATTCATTGAATTTTCTTCGAGTTGCAATTTTCTTTTTAAATTAACCACTGCTAAACAATTTTCTACTCAGAGGGCATTTTACCAAACTTACCTATATTTACTTTAAAATTTACCTACACATGAAATTCTAAAACCTAAAATAAATTTGAGCATTTCTATAATAATCTGACTAAGCGTTCTCCTAGACTTGTTGTCCATATATTACATAGAAACAAAATATCTAATTGTTTTAACTAAAAATACTGGCAGTAAAATGAGTGATAAATAAATCATATTTTACGCAAAATAACGGCTCTAGAGATTTTACTTTTTTTTTCGTTTGCGTCAGATGCAGCGTGGGCAATTTATACCCAGACTCCTTTTGGGGCCATGAAAACGATTTTTATTAGAAATTCTAGTTAGTAAAAATCTAGTTTTTTAATTATTAATTTAAAAAAATATAAATTAGACTAATTATACAGGATGATTGGAAGATGGGTGCAAAGCTTTAAGGCGAAGATAGTACAGACAATTTAGAACCATTTAAGCCATGATAAATGATAAATGATAAATGATTTTATTTCTGTAAGTAGGTTTGTACAAACACTTTTACACGTCAATCATATTTTAAAACTAGATGAGGTCGGCGTTTCCTATCTGACTACTCTGAGAAGAAAGGCCGAAACAAACTCAGAGGTCACAGTCTCTTTTAAAGTCCAGACATAATCTTGGTCAGATCATGTGAAGACCGTGTAGATTTGAGTCTGAAATGGTAATTTTGAGGAAAAAATACCAAACAGAATGAGTGGACCTGTCCAGTCAGTGCACGCATTTGTCAGTAATCGTGCAGCTCAACTCAAAACTTAAGGAGCTCATGGTTGTCTTAGACGAAGTCTTACCAAATATTTTTAACCAAATTTTTAAGTTTTTTTTCGGTAATTCTCAAAATTTAATGTAAACTGCATAATTATGGCCAAATTGAATGATACATGAATTAATTTTTTATTTATTTAATTAAAGTAATGTGTAAGCAATCAAGCAAAACATGTTTTAGGCTTCTGTGTCATTAGACATTTTTTTTACAGACATTTAAAGCTCAGAAAAAATAAAACATTTGTACAATACGTCTTTTAAACCTTATTAAAAAAAAAACGGAGGGTGCTTTTTTGTTCAAATCTTTTTGAAGACAAGCTTGATAATCGTTCTTTCTTTTGAGGTATCATTTATGCGGATATCTTACAAATTATTGAAATTAGGGCCTACAAACCAATTTGAGGGAGACATTTTTTATTTTAGGCAGACTAATTAAAACATTTGAATTAAAATTATTTATTTTTCAAGTTCAAAATGACGGCCGTGATTCCTAATACAAGCACGGCCCCGTCTTCTAACTTCTGTAGTCGTTATTTTCAACATCATCTCCTGCTTCATTGTCTCAAACGCTGAATTTATTCTTTGTATCAATTCTTCTCTAGTGTTTATTTCTATGTTGTTATACACCAGTTCCTTGGCCCGGCCCCACACGAAAAAGTCCAACGGGGTCAGATCTGGGGAGCGAGCGGGCCAAGGGATGGGTCCATCCCTGCCGATCCAGCTATCAGGAAAGCAATTGTTGAGGTGTTCCCTTACATTTAAAGTCCAATGCGCTGGACAGCCGTCTTGCTGAAAGATGACTGTTCGGTCTCTTTCGAAGATCGGGACACCTGATTCCTCTACCAGCAGTGGTAAATCAATTTGCAGAAATTGCAAATAATTTTCGCCATTCAATGGATCAGGCAAAAAGTGGGGCCCAATCAATGTTCTGCCAATTATTCCAGCCCATACATTCACAGAGAATTTCATCTGAAATGACACCTGCTTCTTAAAATGTGGATTGTTGTCTGCGTCGGCCCATTCATGGATGTTGTGAAAGTTTGTAATACCTTCCCTTGAAAATTTACTTTCATCCGTCCACAAGATTGATTTCAGAAACCACGCATCTTCGATGTCTCTGTTGAGGAGGAAACGGCAAAACTGAATTCTTCTTTGAGGATCTTGCTCTACTAGACCTTGCACACTCCTGCCATGGAACGGATACTTATCATTTTGGTGCATTGTATGCCACACCTTCCATTGAGAAATGTTTAAATTTCGAGCTACTGCTCTAGTACTGGTAGTAGGATCCGCTTGAAATGCTGCTAAAATGTCTTCGTCGATGGCAGTTTCGTGTCTGCCCGGGTTGACTCCAGGTTCCACGCGGTGAAACCCATCTTGGGCAAGACGACGAAACGTGTTGTAAAACACTCGGACATTCGGTATCCTGCAATTCGGATAGCGCTCTTGATACATCCGTCGCGCCAAAGATCCATTGCCGTCTGCTCTACCGTACATAAATACGATATCCGCATATTCTTGATTGGAAAAAGTAGCCATAGTCACTTAACAATTAAGAAAAACGGCGTAGGAGCGCACTAAATGTCAACTCAACACAATTAAGTCAAAAATCAACACGTGCAAGAGCGCGAGGCTACGACTGGACACGGTGAAACAAAAAAGTTCAAAACTAACGCAAACAACACGTGCAGGAACGCAAAGGGCTACAACTGAACACGGTAAATTGTGAATCAACACGACAACGTCCACTCACAAGGGCAGTAGTTTGACTAATAAGTAAAAGATGTAACGGCTTCATCACAGACCGACTGACCCTGACTAAAGAAAAACGACTTTGTTGCCTCAGTAACTAAGACCATTTTGCTGTAAAAACCAACTCTTATCGCTTTTTGCTATTCATTGGGCGTTCTACCTGGAAATGCCGTCGCACCGCGCTCGGTGGCCATTGTTTAGAGAATCCCCTCAATGGGTTCCCCTCAATTGGTTCCTGCATGTGCCAAAAATTCTTAGAATTGAACAATGTTATCATTTAGAGCACATAAAGTATTCTTTTAAGCAAAAAATTTGTGTTTTGTTAGACTGCCTAAAATTTAAAATTTCTCCCTCGAATTGGTTTGTAGGTCCTAATTTCAATAATTTGTAAGATATCCGCATAAATGATACCTCAAAAGAAAGAGCGATTATCAAGCATGTCTTCAAAAAGGTTTGAACAAAAAAAGCACCCTCCGTTTTTTTTTTAAATAAGGTTTAAAAGACGTATTGTAAATTTTTTTATTTTTTCTGAGCTTTAAATATCTGTAAAAAAAATGTCTAATGACACAGAAGCCTAAAACATGTTTTGCTTGGTTGCTTACACATTACTTTAATTAAATAAATAAAAAATTAATTCATTTATCATTCAATTTGGCCATAATTATGCAGTTTACATTAAATTTTGAGAATTTCCGAAAAAAAACTTAAAAATTTGGTTAAAAAAATTTGGTAAGACTTCGTCTAAGGCAACGATGGCTTAAATGGTTCTAAATTGTCTATACTATCTTCACCTTAAAGCTTTGCACCCATCTTCCAATCACCCTGTATAACTCCTATAGATACTTTTTAGTAAATTTTGTCGTTTGAAAAGGCAACAGTTTCTAAATTCGGTCAAAAGATGAAATCTTCTATCAAGGCGGAGGCCAAATCGGTAAAATTTCTGCTATACTTCTGAGTGGAATCATTACAAAAGAACGTTATTATGGAGAGAAGACGTCATTTGAACCGAAAAGAAATTATCACAAAACAAATACAGTAGATATTTGTTTTATCCTCCGAAACCTAAACAAACATTAAAAATAAGGCTCAAATGAAAATCTTATTATGTAGTGAAAGTCAAAGAAATGAGCCTGCTTTTTAACCGACGAAAAAAAAGGAGGAGGTTCTTAAGTAGACCTGTATTTTTTTTTTAATGGCGTAACATAATTATTTCAGCAGCTTATGTTAAATTTAACATAAGCTGGCTGCTGAAATAATCCCGCAAATATAGATGAGGCAAAGTAGCCTCATCTATATTTGCGGAGAAGTTTCTTTTTCAATTCTTTCGTTCTAACTTCACTGAATGTTTACTCAAATTATGTTTTAACTACTATATTAGAAACGCCTTTTTAATATTCCTCTTCCTCTTACTTAGTGGCCCCAGTATCCTCCACTTTCACGCCCCTCACCCTTGATTAATAGCCTGCATTTGCTAACCAACACATCTCTGTCGTTACCGCTCCTAATTCTCAGAAATCCTCGCGATGCAATATATTTTTCTTTTACTTACGTCTTATCTTTAAGTGGCCCGCGTCAGCGCCATTTTTCTTTACATACCTAATGACGTCATCGCTATAGTAATTGACTTCCTTATAAAAATGATAGATGAAAAAAATTATATTAGTTTTTCTTTAATAATTTTACAGAAAAACTAATATTATTTTCTTCTTCTATCATACATATTTATTAAAACATACCTACACACAAACTTAATATATTATTATATAGGAAATTATACATATTAAATATATATATATATATATATATATATATATATGTATAGGTATAGGTATGTTTTAATAAATATTTGGATGTATTAATTAGCTCTTAAGTAGGTAGGTACCGACCTATAAATATTTTATTAATCTTGTAAAGTCATAATATTATGCATATACTACGAAAAAATTGCAAATATCTGCTTGGGTAGAGGCGGCTGCTCTCCAAAAGTAAGAGAAATCCGATGATTTGAGTTTGTTCATGTTGAATAGAGTAAAATAAATAGTAGTACAAAAAGTTCATTACAGGCCTATAACTAAAAAACTATAGTTTATTTTCTGTGATTGTTAATATGTACCAAAAGTGCCAGAAGCGCTTAGAACAGTTATATCACTTTTCTTTAAAAAAAAATCAAGAAAACTTTTTGTTCAAAACATAAATCTTTATAATAAATCATTCACAGCAAATAAAAAGTATTCTTAAAATTAAAAATTTAGTTTTTAAAACTGGTGAACAAATTAAACTGTAATTACTCTTGAAAGTTTTGAGGACTAATGGCTTCTCAAAGAACATTATTAAAGATCTCCCCAGTATCTTCAATAACTTGTAAGGAATAATCCACCTTTGAATAAATATATTTTTCGTTACAGAAGTCTGTGAAAAACCGTCGTTGTATTAATAACTGATTGGTGACCGCAATTCTTACTAAAGCAAAAAATTCTACCACTGCGGGGTAATTGCCTAACACACTAACAGTAGGAATAGCTTTCATTTTGACAGTTCAACAACATTCATTGCGTTATTTACGTTGTTGAGCAGACAAATTGTTCGAACATATGAAGCAATGAATTAGCAATAGGCTTCAAAATTATTAAGATTGTGATAGATAGTGTGTCACGCAATTAGGGTGCAGGTCGTCCTTTGGATAAAATAGTAGATTGTTACACAAGGGTCTAATATTACACATTATATTATACGAAGTACTTTTATTTCCGAGATTTAGTGAGGGAGTAAATAGGAACCGAGTTATAATAGTTTTTTAGCGCCGTATGTTACACTCTACTTTTCACTATGATTGCGAGAACAACATTAAATAGTTTACTTTTATTTTAAATTTATTCTGCAGCCGCAACGCAATGCACGCATTCTACCGAAGAGATCGCCGATTATAATAATAATAATACTTTATTTCAGACCATGGTGTCCATTTTGTTAGTAACAATGTTCTAATAGACTAGTGTTAGTAATACTTAAAACTACCCACAACAAAAATATAAAAGCAAATAAACTCAACAATCATTACTGCGCCATTCCATAACAAATGGCGCAGCAATGACTGATGTAACCAGTCCAGCCGACTAGTGATCATGCTAAGGATGCTGTTGGCACTGCCACGTACTCTACGCACCAGTGAAGTGCACCTTTTACGCAACGTAGCAGTCTACGTGATGTTCAGCAAACATCCCTGATGCACTACAGAATCGCCGCAGCCCCATCAGCACCCTGAACGCATTATTAACACTTTCACAGCCGATCACGTGCAGAGTACGTCCCAGGTTGATTGTATTGTGACGCTGATCACATTCTCAGTACGTGATTGACTTTCTTAGTGTTTGTTTTAAAACGACGTCCGTAGTCCGTGTTTGGCGTGCATTGATATAATAGTGTAGTGCTTTAGCTACGCACACATGTAAGAATAAGCGTGGTGGGGCGCTTGGTGTGAGCGGAACAAGCTATCGAGTGTCGCGCTGCGCCAGTGTTCCCGCGCCGCTATTGCGAGTGCACGTACACGAATTTTGGCGCGAAATGGCGAGTTCACGGCGAAGTTATCGGCTCGATTCGAACGAAATTATTGACTTCTTGGTTGCTGATGATAAACCATATTTTACTGCCCAGACTGCAACGTGCCTTTATGCTACCATCCTTGCTTCAAAATGTTTCATACACGCAAAAATTACACGACTTGAACACGCAAAAGTCCATGTTCGACTTTTTTTTTTTTTCCATAAAACCTCTTTTTTATTCTACATTTTTAAATAAAAAAAACTAATTTACGTCTGTTTTTTATTTTTATCCTAGAAATAAACAAGTCAATAGTATAAATAAAAAAATAATTATAGATTTATCATTGATAGTTCTCATTTTATAAATGTTGCAATATCAGCGAAAATCGCCGGCGAACCATGGAATCCGCGTTTTAAAATCTTCGGCTGTCAAAGTGTTAAATTGGACAAATTAGATTAGATTTCCATTTTCAAAAATTAAATGTTTTTTTTTTATGAAACAGTAATAAGTCGAGTCTTTATTCATGATTATTCTACTTATGAACACAGACTTTTTCGTTTTTGTAGGCTCATTGTTACAGAAAAAATAAAGAAATAAAAAGATTTTCCCTTAGAGGAAAATATGCTATAGTGACGTACTTTTTGTGCAAGAGGAGTGAAAACTCACTTTAGAAAAGAGATAGCAAATAATTTGCAGTGTTTTATGGCTCTGATTAGACCTACTCAAACTCAAACTCAAAGTATTTATTTCAATTAAACCATTTACAGGCACTTTTGAATTGTTAAAGAGTCGGTCAGTTAGTCAGAAAGTTGAAGCTAGTTGCCCATTCCAAAACGAAGATCTCTATGGAGAAGAACGGGCAAGAAACTCCAAGGACACTCTTTTTAAATCAAGATATTACAAAATCCTGGGTATATTATTCTTGTTGCTTCTATATGCGAGAACAATGAAAAAAAGATATAAAGAAACAATTCAAAATATAAGATTAATAATAAAAATAAGCCGTGGCAGTTAAGAGATGACCAGTCTCAACTGACGGCGCCCGTTCACGAACATGACGCGTGGATCAGCACCATCCAGCTCAACCATTTTGTATGGAACCGAATACACTAGATACTCGTACTACAACAACTTATCCATACTAATAGGTATTATAAAGAGGTGAAATCGATTGTTTGTATGTTTGTAAGTAGGTATATACAAGGTTATCTTTTCTTTTTATATGCCTTCATTGACAGAAAGGTACACTAATGCAAACCTTTGCTAAATTAATGTCATATTTTGTGTTTACAAGAAACACGCCGCGCCGACGAAGTCGTGGGCAGAAGCTAGTACACTATTATATTATCTCCGAATAAGAGAAGACCTTTAAAAATGTATTTTTGAGCAAAATGACGCAGAAATACGTCCTTAAGGCGAAACCGTCAGGGTAGTCCGCGAAATTAAAATTTTCTTAGGTTTTTTGCAATTTGCAGGTTTGCTTTATCGGGTTGTATGTTGATCTAAGTATGATTCGCGGCTGTAGGTATCAAATATTTACTTAAAGAATTATAATCATAAAAATCATCAATACAACTATCTTAGTTCATATTACCTTATTGAATGACTATTTCATGAAATCATGACATTTGAACCTAATTCTAATTTAAGGAGTTTTATTGCTGATTCTAATGATTATAATTCCGTAAAGCCATATTTGTTACGGTCGAGAATCATATTTTAATCAACATGCAACCTGACACTAACCTGCAAATTGCAGAAAACGTAAGGAAATTTGAATTTCGCGGGCTACCTTATCGCATCCGCCTTAAATCAAATAATTACAAGAAAAATAAATCACAAGACTTCGTTCAACTAAGAACATTTCACTTTTCACTCATTAAAGTCTCAAAGAGAACCAATAATTAACTGAACGTCCTAATTGCCACCTTTGATAATTTTTCCACCTTATTATTTGTCCATTTTGTTGTAAAGCACTTATTTCACGTTAATAGGCACGGTCACCAAAAGTAATAAGTAACCAGGGTCGTCGGATATAGTGAAGTTTACTAAGAAACCGATGGATGTTTTCGAATAAAATTTCATTTAAATAATAGAAAACATACAGTTCATTTATCAAATTAAATTTCGTTCAAAAACATCCATGTGTTTCTTACTAAACTTCAACTATATCCGACGACCCTGGTTACTTATCTCTTTTGGTGACTGTACACAGGTATTTACAGGTACCAACAGTCAGCGACAAAGATTAATTAACAGTTTTTAAATCTTAATATCAACCTGAATATTTGATTAAATTCGGAACAAAGAAAAATTTACGAAATACTTACTATAAGCTATTTATCATCATCAACATCATGATCATCAGCCTACAGCAGCCCACTGCTGGACATAGGCCTCTCCAATTGCACGCCATTCAGCTCGATCCTCGGCAACTCTCATCCATCTGCTACCAGCCACCCTGCGAAGATCGTCGCTCCACCTAGCCTCAGGGCGTCCTACCTCACGTTTGCCGATTCGCGGTCTCCACTCAAGAACATGTCTACCCCAACGGTCATTGCTATTTATGAAAGTACTGAAATACAATGTCTCTAAATTTATAAAGAGATTTTTTTTTCTGTGTTCGTTTATTACGCTTTCACGCTAAAACGGCTGAACGGATTTGGATAAAATTTGGCACATGAGTAGATGATGATCTGGATTAGGACATAGGATACTTTTATTCCGATAATTCTACGGGAATGAGACTTATGCGGGTAAAACCGCGGGGCGCAGTTAGTATAGAATAATTTTGTTTCATATATTAAACTCGCGATCCGCTCCTGTTTCGCAGGGTTTGTACGACTTAACAAAACATCGAGATTACTTTAAATATGTGAGTTTAATATAAATTCATTTATTATACACATAAACCTTCCAGAATAAATTCTCTGTATGGTGAAAACTGTATCAAGATCCGTTGCGTAATTTAGAAGAACAATGACGCGGTCACACAGACAAACATGAAAAGCGACTTTAATTTATATGATGACAAAAAAAATATTTTATTTTATTTTTATTATTTGATAACATGTGTCAAAGAAGCTGTGGTAATCGACTTTTATCGCTGACCATACCTATAAGTATACAGGTATTAACAGGTACAGGTAATTAAAACAATGAAGTACGTGACTGATAACTTGATAAATTACCTGTACCTTGAACGACGAACGTGTTGAAATTATAAATAGCAGTTATTCTAGACACAATGTAATTGACAATGAATATGAAGGATATTCGTCTAACTTGTGCTCTATAAATAGTTTGGGGAAAATAGTTATAGGTACTTCATTTAAGTGTCTGTCTAAGGGCCAGCGCACACATTTTATTTTAATTTTTTTGGATGGGAAATCATCAAATGACCTCTCCCGCTCTGGGCGGAGCGGAAGGGCGTGTCAGACTCTTACTGACTAAAACCCTCCCGTGTTCCTTCAGTTGCCTGTGCGCCAGGGGCACGGTAACTCTTTCGAACAATCCGCGACCCCGGCAGACCGGTGTGCGATGCTGCGGTTTTTAACTTTGACTGTAGAATCTTGATTTGTATGCAAAAACCGCATGATATACTGACACCGCATCTAAAGTCAAAGTTAAAAACCGCAACGGTCTCGGTGCAGTGTGATAACCGCCTAAATGACAAATCTTAAACATTCGTAGATACATAGTCTGCCTCTTGAATACTTAAGAAATAGAGGAAAAATATAAAAGACATTAGTTTTATGTCTTGCCTTGATTTTACACAAGCGGGGCCCTGTTTTATTATTATTTTATTTTTATGCCCCCCCCCCCCCTCCCCTATTACATATCATGGGACTTATACATAACTGGTGAATATTAAAGTAACATACACCTCTGCCCAGCCCCTCGGGGAATACAGGCGTGATGTAATGTTGTAGGTATATTTAATTATATTTTTCTGTCCTTCTTTTCTTTCTGGAAAAGGTGCTGGCAATAATTTTTGGTTCAAAATGTTGATTCTAAACGAACTGGTACTAAAGCTCTGTAACTACTCTGATGATATTGATTTCTAAATCTTAAATAATCATTAGTGTACTGCCTATAAATACCTACTAGTCTATAACTTAAATAAGTATCGATAAAACACCTACTACGTAGTGATTACCACAAGTATCGAATACATTCTTAAAGGTGTCCACCAAGTATCCATACTCTTTGATCAGTAGCAGAGTGAATTGAAACCAGTTCGCGTCACCTAAGGCGGTAGACAATGATAAATAAAGTAAATTTATCACGTCCTCTCCCAAAATGGTTTAATCTGTAACTGTGGGTTACGGATTACGCCAATTCGAGAGCTCGGGGCGTATAATCTGTCACTTTTTGCAAGAAAAATCCTCTAAAAAGGTTTTTTCGGAGTTTTATTTAAATTCGTGGCTGTTATTTTTTGTAGAACATTTTAAGCTTTACAACTGAACTTAAACGAAGTAAAAGGAGTATGTAAGGGTCATAGGAGGTTGCGTTCTGTAGTTTCTACCCCCATGGGAAGAAGGCGTGAGTTTAAGTATATATTTTAAGTTTCTTTGTTTTTTAACCTACTTCAAAAAAAGGAGGAGGTTCTCAATTCGACTGTATTTTTTTTTATATGTATAAAAAAAAACTTGTATGTATGTTGCTGTATGTTTTTTGTGTTTTTGTGTATGTTGTGTGTTGTTTTGTGTGTAGAAAAAAATTCTGAGCTAATACAGCTCAGATTTTTTTTCTGGGTCAACCGATTTGGATGATTCTTTTTTTATTTGAAAGCTGGTGCTTCACATGTGGTCCCATTTAAATTTGATCAAGTACTGACCAGTAGTTTTTGAGTTATCCCTAATAATGCGTATTTTTTCCACTTTGTTTATATTGATGATGTTATAATAATTTCCTGTCAAGGTTATTTACATATCAAGTAGTGGTAAACGAATGTATGTGGGGTAGGTACCAAAACAAAAAAGTGAAAAATAAAAACTTTTTTCAAAAAAAGCAACCGACTTCCAAAAAAAGTTTTATTTTTCTGCGACTATAGCTATGGTATATCATATATCTGCGTGGTAATTACGTAACACACTAACAGTACGAATGGGTTTAATTTTGACAGTTCAACAACATTCATTGCGTTATTTACGTTGTTGAGCAGACAAATTTTTCGAACATAAGAAGCAACGGATTAGCAATACGCTTCAAAATGGTTCAGATTGTGTTACGTATTTACGGTGCTGGGAATCTTGGCACAGAAGGGAGGAGGCCCTTAGGTACTCAATAGTGGGTGGAGACAAAGCTGCTAATTATAATGATACGAGTAATAATGAATTTTGAATGGTCTTGTGCGGAATTGTTTTAATATTTCTATGATTTTGCACCGCTCTGGTAGCTATTCTTTTATAGTAAGCAATGAATCCTTTATCTCAGTTCAATTTAACCAAACACAACCCCTGGGGGTTGAATATAGACAACGTTTAGGGGTTCAACATGGTCGGGGGTAAAGACTGTGGTGGTTGAACATGGACTAAACCATTAATCCTTTATAAGCCGATAAGAAACATATTATATGCAAAAGATCCAAGTCTTAAACCAATAAATTATGTTCCATCACAGCTAAAGCCGGTTCTATCGATACTGATAACTTGGGGTAGGTACTTGATAACCTTTGTATTTATGTGTGTTTGCTTACATATTATTATCAAATGCTAAATAGCTGTGTCATTGTTTTTGCAAGGACTAACTAGAAAGTGATGTATTTCTTATTCTTTTGACGACAAAAGGAATAGAATTTTATCTCACGACGCGACGCGTACTTTGCTTGTGGTAACCAAGTGTACAAACACGCTGAGAATGCGTGAACACAAGTAGCGTCAGCACATAACACACACACACACACGCGCACACACACACTTCCGACTTCACCATTGTCTACGACGGTATTGAGAGCTCATGCGCACACACATTCACAGCGTGTTTGTACACTTGGTTACCACAAGTAAAGCACGCGTCGTTTCGTGAGATAAAAATACTGTATCTCATGATCCACGTGGGCTCCGAAAAAGGCTGTACTGACGATTTCTGTTCGAATTTATTTATATACCTAGCTAAGGCAGGAATAGGTCCGAAATATTTACAATGATGTACATGTCTTTGCAATAAAAAGCGAATTTGAGTATTTTTTCTGAAATCCAACCAACGAACGAAGATATTATTTACACAACATATAAATGAAAGAGTACCTATGTAAAGAACAAAATATACTTTAAGTAGGAACCCTCTATTTTATTACGACCCTCAAACCCATTTAAATCAGTGTTATCACATGTTGTGTCCCCCCGAGGGCGACCAGCGTGAAGATTAGGAAGCATACCAGACAGACGTCCCCCTGAGGACAGCTTACAAAACTGGGACAGTTGATAAGGTTGCCAAAGGCTATGCTATTTTATGAGTTAGTATACAAAGTATGAAACTTGGGGGTCATATGAATTTGCCTAAAGATAGTTTGTATAAAAGTAAAGTAAAATAGCATAAGCAGTCTATAATGTTCCCACTGCAGGGGCAGTGCCCTCTTCTCTGCTGTAAGAGGGAGTGGGCCGTTATCCACCACGCGGGCCCAGTGCGGGTTGGTGTAGATCACATAAATTACTATGTTTTTGATTTTTTTGGTTCAAGGAGGCGGCGGTTTCCTCACAATATGTTCTTTCACCGTTTGAAGAGCAGTGGTGATGAAATAAATTAAACAAAGTAAAGTGACTGCCCGAGCTCGAACCCACGACATACAAAACCTTTTTTTATTTTTGGGTGGGAAATCATCAAATGACCTCTCCTGCTCTGGGCGGAGCGGGAGGGCGTGTCAGACTCTTACTGACTAAAACCCTCCCGTGTTCCTTTAGTTGCCTGTGCGCCAGGGCCACGGAAAGTCTTTCGATCAATCCGCGACCCCGGCAGGCATCGGCCCTATCTGACACCGTCAATTGTTTTGACATCTCTTTGAGGCGCGCGTGCAATACGACGCGCCGTCGACTCGAGCCTGGGGGTCTACTCTCTAACTCCGTCAACGACAAGACGGGCCCGTCCGAAGGTAGTCCGATACGATGCAGTAAACCCTACTCCCTATTGATTTCGGACTATTAGGTTTCTAACGGAATCATAGACACTATTCGTGAACGAATGGCGCATGACGATAGAGTTGCGCTATTTTACCGGTCGATTACCGGTTTACTTACTTTGTGGTTTTCAAGCTTAATAAACAAAAAATAATATTGTTATCGTTATAAAATTACCACATTTTTAACAATAAACTGTTTATTATGTTTCCAAATATAGAACTGAACTATTTTAGCCATTTTTGTCCAGATTGTAGCTTTACCCTGTTAATACCTTTGCCTTTTTTCTTTTAGACGGCAATTTTCAAATGAAATGTCATGTCAGTGTTTATTATTATTTACAACTACACTAAATAAGTGCATCAATTCGCAATTTATTAACACGACGCGGGATGTTTTCGTTATTAAATATTAATTAATGTTGTAAAATGGCCCCAATTGCTCCAGCAGCAACTCACGCGCAAATAGAGGCCCTCCTTAATTTCATGAGTGAGAATAATGAGTTGGCACGCGGACTATTGAGGAGTGCCGACGAAAGAATTCGTTCAAAAGGCTGTGGGAAAACCTGTGCAACTCCCTTAATTCAATGGGAAGTTACACAAAGTCTGTGGAGCAGTGGCAAAGGGTGAGTATAATACATTACTCGTCAATATTAATTTGATTTTTAAGTCTTGTCATCAGTAAAGTGCATACAATGATAATCAGTCATCCTCCAAATGATTATCTGTAGGAGTATACTGGCTTGTATATCGTTTTTTATGTAATTAAAATAAACCAACTTTTAGGTGCGGGCTGATAAAAAACATTTAGCCAATAAAGCCGCTGAAGCTGCCAGACGTTCAGCATGTGCTACAGGTGAAGTCCCATCGGTAGCAACAACCCTCTCCCAAGTGGAATTGAGGATACTATTAATTATGGGAGAGGGTTTTGGACAGCCACAAGCCAAGGCAAGAGTGCCAGCTTTTTCCATCGGTAAGTAATAATTAAATTTATAATTTATGATAGTATGTTTGAATGGTAAAAACAACAGTATTAATGCTTTTATAATGCTGTTGCATGGAGTCTTTGCCATGACTTTAAAAAAATTCAATAACAATAAATAACAAACACATAATTATATATTTGTTGTACCCGTCAATGATATTTTGGTTTTTGTTGTAGGTCCACCTGTAAGACAAGACCCAGCAGCCGTCACACCCACCCAAATATCTGCTGCTACACCTGCCAACCCACTTTCCCAAGAGCAACCCTCAATATTCACTGATGCACTGGAGCGGGAGCTGCCAATGCAAAATTAGTGAAGTAAGTATTATTGTTTAGTAGAAAAGAGATTATGTAAGTCATGTTTCAGAAAATTACTTAAAACTGACTGAGATTTATTTTAATTTGTTTACAGCATTAAATTCTCGTCGTGCACATCCACGAGTTCGGCAACACCTCACTGCCGACTCAGCAAGAAGTTGAAGTATTGAGGTGGAAGAACAAAGACTACTAATTGAATCTGGGAGAAATGTGGTGCCTGATGAAATAAGGGTTTTCATTGTGGAACTTTGTAACTTAGTACATAACTAGAAACATTTAAATTGCTAGCTATACATATAACTCTTGAAAGTCACAGGGAGAGGCGTTTGCCCAGCAGTTGGATGATGCAGGCAGTAACATATATTTTTTTTCTCCGTTGCTCTATAATTGCAACATTGTTCACAATGTTGCAAAATTTATTTCCCGAGCTCCTCATCTCTTTTGTTGCTTGAGTCTGGTCTTCCAACTCAATAATTCACTGAATGAAAGCTTGTCTGTTACCAGCAATTATTTAAGATTAAATTATACAAGTAATAGAAAATGGTATGTGTTGATTGGTTAAAAAAAATCTTTTGATTGTATAATGTTGTTTCTTAATTTAAGATTAGTCTAGAATAAAAGAAAATCTATGTATTGTTGATTGTTAATTTTATTCAGATATTAGGTATTTGATATTGAAGTAGACTAGTAAGAGAAACTAAGTTCCTAGTAATCATTTAAGACTTCAATAGTTAAATAAAAGAAAACATATAGTGTATTGTTGATTGTTAATTTTATTCAGATATTAGGTATTTGATATTGAAGTAGACTAGTAAGAGAAACTAAGTTCCTAGGAATAATTTAAGACTACATAGATAAATAAAAGAAAATCTATGTTTTGATTGTTACATTGTGTTGTTGAATGTATTTTTTTTTAAATTGATTGGTGCTAAATAAAAAGAAAACATTTTGTTTATAAAAACAATACTTTTATTGTGGAAATCTTTTTCTTATGTCAGAATCGTCCCGCGCCAGTCCCAACACCCATTATGTCCTGAAAACAAAATAAACAGTTTGTAAAATAAATACTCAAATCAATATTATAAATACAAACATCCTATGTATTTATGTATTTATTGACATATTTTATTAGTAGAGTAGTTTTCTTGTGAGACTGCATAAGTACCTATTTCTGTCCAGCAATTCCGGTAATCTGTCTCTCGCTCTACCCTTGCTGAAGAGCTTGATGAGCGGGCATAGACTCATATCGCTATCCTCCCTGTCTACTGCACTCTAATTGTAGGTCTTCCTCAGAGAGTCAGAGAGGGAAGTTGCTTCTAAATCTGCCCGATTACACATATTGCGTAAGACAGCAGGCAATGACAATTTTACCTGCAAAAATAATATTTGCTCTGAAATTTATGAAAAAAATACTGTTCACCTGTTCAATGCATTATAAGGAAAAATATAGAATTGTGACAAATACCTGCTGTGATGGGTTTATAAAGCAGCTCTCTAGCTGCTAAGAGGCATCTCCATCAGCCTTTTAAAATTCCAAATGTAAGTCTGCTAAGGCCCACTGCACCTTGGTACCTCCCCCGAGCATAAAAGTTGAGTGCAGCAAGGATCTAAAAGTAAACAAAATCACCAGTAAATACAACTCAATTAATTGCAGAATCTTCAATAAATAAGTATAACCTTAGCTTTAGTCCTTCATTCTTATATCAAACAATTACCTTCATTATTGGATCCATACCATTTCTTCGTATTTGTTGAGGCAAAAGAGGTACTATATGCTCACACAAGTCTTCAAATAATTCCAGCCTTTAGTTCTTTAAGAACTTAACGTCGGGAATACTCGCCAACCGAAAGTTTTGCCGCAAATATAATCGGCGTCGCCTCCGCTCTTCGTGTAGAGCTTCTTCGAGCATTCAAAAATGCAGCCATAGATTCAAGTTTTTGGCAAATCTTAACTTTCGTAGGCAGCACGATAACTATTTTGATGTCGTATCAAATGACATAATGATTCGTCTACACAAGTGTCAAATTCAACTTTTCGGACGGGCAAAAACACATCGGGAGTAGGGTCAACAGTCAAATCGTGTTGTCATTCGTTCTTAGTTCGGGTTCGGGACTAATAGTAAGTCCGTAGGTGATACGGAGTAGGAAACGCCCGTAACGAAGGCCGAAGCTACGGACTTCGTGCTTAGAGAGTAGGCCCCCTGGTCCTTACCGGACGGCGGCGGCGAGCTCGACATACGACACCCTAAGTCCGAGTCATTACCACTTGGCTACCACTGCTCTCTAAAGTAAAATAACAAAACCAAAAGCGTAATGTTTGGAAATAACAATTAATTACACATTTGCGGTACATTTGCGTACGAAAATATTGTTGTTTTCGTGTAACAAAAACCACAAATGAATGTTGTTTGTTCGTGGTTAATTCGGTGTGCCGGCGTTTCCCGAAACTGACTATTTATCTCCACAATGAAAAGCTGAAAACACGTAATTTCAAACTGATAAATTTATCACAGTCATTTTTTTTTAATAGTTGTTACCTATTTATTCTGCATTTGATTTTTTTGGAATGAAGTTCTTGCCGCGGCTTGTGGGAAAAAAAGCATTAGCCCTCCATACGACTTTGTCTCTGTCTCTTTTTATTATGTACGAGTGTGTGTGCGTGCGAATATCGCATAAGGAACTTCGTTCCGGACTAGAACCCCGACCACACACGTTTTCGGAAAGAAGTTCCTTCTCGCACGGTATGGACTTGGTGGGTGGGGGCTAGGCGAAAAGAATTGTAAGAATTTTCCGTCACGAGTTTCCGTCACGACCCTTTCTTTATTGTAGACGGTTATCCATAGCGCGTATGCTATTGGCTGTGCCCAGTCATAGGTGCGCGCTTATTGGTTCAAGGCAGTCAGTAAGTTCGCACCGGCTGCGCAGGTATAGTTTAATTTATTTATATTGTCATGTTCGTGAACGGGCGCCGTCAGTTGAGACTGGTCATTTCTTAATTGCCATGGCTTATTTTTATTATTAATCTTATATTTTGAATTGTTTCTTTATATATTTTTTTCATTGTTCTCGCATATAGAAGCAACACGAATAATGTACCCAGGATTTTGTAATATCTTGATTTAAAAATAGTGTCCTTGAAGTTTCTTGCCCGTTCTTCTCCAATGAGATCTACGTTTTGGAATGGGCAACTAGCTTCAACTTTCTGACTAACTGACCGACTCTTTGACAATTCAAAAGTGCCTGTAAATGGTTTAATTGAAATAAATGCTTTGAGTTTAAGTTTGAGTTTATAATTTTTTTTTTTTAATTATGACCCTCTTATTTTTTACAGCCAATTAATTGACAAATTGACTAAAAAACTACGAAAGGATCTTCGTTCCAACCGAGTGTTCCACGACACTCACGCAGATTTTTCTCTCGGAACGAGCTATATGATACGATAAAATTGGCCCATTTCGCCATAAAGAGTTTTGTCAGTCAGCAAGTTCATGGCATGGCACCATGCGTTAGACGAACCTTTAATAACGTGTATTCGACATTATTGTAATTTTACCAAAAAAGATCTCCATCCAGAAAAAACATCACAGAAAATAAAGATTTTCTTTTAAAAAACAAACGAAGTTGGAAGCACTTATCAGCCAGTTGGGACTCGTAAAAACGTCAAAACCGATAAAGGTGGCGCAAAACTTATCAAGTCCGCCTCAGTGCATGCGTAATGGCCAAGCGACACGGAATAAAAAAATAGCACAGATATTCAGTTTCAAATTCAGGTATAGATATATTATATTCGTACCGACAATATTGTCTAACCTGGTAGTCTGCGGAATAATTTGATCATCCAAATACTAACGTATTATTTTAATTTATTCCAGCTCTATTTTCGCCACTACACATAATATGTGTAAAACTGCAGCTCGCCGTTCGGTAAGAACCAGGCCCGAGTCGAAGGCGCGTTGTGTTCCACGCGCTCCTAAAAGAGATGTCAGCGTAATTGACGGGGTCCGATAGGGCCGATGCCTGCCGGGGTCACGGATTGTTTGAAAGAGTTTCCGTGGCCCTGGTGCACAGGCAACTGAAGGAACACGGGAGGGTTTTAGTCAGTAAGAGTCTGACACGCCCTCCCGCTCCGCCCAGAGCGGGAGAGGTTATTCGATAATTTTCAACCAAAAAAAAAAAAACAGAGGTACAGTCGACCGTGCGTCTGCTACGGTGGGAACACAAAGCTCAAGGAGTGTTACCACCGATGTGTTTGTAGGAGCTAGTTATTTGCAGCGATATGCAGTATAGGTACTCGAAAACATATTTGCAATAAGTTCACTTAGTGCTTTCGTCAAATCTCTTTCCTACCGTTTTAGCAAGCTACAAATTCCTAATTGTATCACTTCTGCGCTAGCTACAGACTTGCTCTTTGTCTCCAAACCGCATAACTGCCGATATGCCGTCCTGCAACTCTGAGAACTGCTAATGAGAGCAAGTTCTCACCCCGCGATGCAGCATTCTGTTGATTTAGTTAGTTTAGTTACTACCTACCTGTGTTGTACGTAATTCTTGAACTAATGTTCTGTGTTAAAATATACTTTTCTTCTGTAGTGTTGGCACGACTTTTACGAGCAAAGCTCGTGCTGTGATAAAAAGACGGCCATCTTTTATGACCAATATAGAGAAATGGAAGAAAAGAAATAAAAAAATGTACAGATTGTAGAAAGATTTCCACGGAGTGGTGTCAAAAATTGATTTAAGTAATGTCATTTTGTATAGATATTATATTAGGTCGGGGAAAAAGTTATTTCGTATTTTATATACAAATTCAAGACTATGAGCTCGTGTGGTACCTACCCAAATATTGAGTCTTTTATAAACCCAAACTTTTTCAAATGGGTCAAAACTGTTTTGTGGTAAACCCCTAACTCTACAGCTATGTCGTAAATACTAATATATACTGACACTGCGTTAAGTCCATAAACGTCACTCCTTTTTTTTGGCGGCTTGATTCGCATTTTTCCCTTTTTTGTAATAAAACTTCAAAATGTATCGAATTACTTCGTTAGAATCACTCATTTTGGCGGAAAGAAAAACAATTGAAAAATGGCGGGAAATCGATTTAACTTCTTCTGTTTCTTTTTTAAAATCACATCTATTTAATGGTATCAAAACCAGCCAGATACAAATAGTATACAGCCAAAGAGATTTTACTAAAACTTTATTCCTACAAATACGAAAAAACTTTTTCGCCGACTTATTAATGGCCTGTCCATCAGGATGGACTAGAATATAATATCTTTATTTTGCATTAGAGTGTGTAGTTGTGGTCAAGCTAGGCATGCTGGTAACAGGGCTGGTTGGCATGCAGGATCCGTCGGACGCACCTACTTTTATTTAAGTATATCGACTCTCATGAAGGCTCTTTTATTCGGTAACTTACCTGCGTAAACTATATTGTGTAAGGCGAAAGGCTTTTATCTGAAGAAAGCAGTGCTTGCCCAGTGGTAACGACCACGCAGTGTTTGAAGAAAACATTGTGAGGAGACCGTCATGTCCTAGATCCAAAAAATCAAACATATATGGCATCAACCAACCCGCACTGGGCCTGCGTGGGGGATTATGGCTCCCTCCCTCTCACAGAGAGGAAGCCCGTGTCCCAACAAAAGGAACGTTATAGGCTGATTATGCATAAACTAACGATCTATTTCGTATGTAAAACTTTATTAATTTTAACATACAACGCCTACCATATTAATGTTGATTGCGGACAGCCGTGGCGCTTCGCAAGTTCCAAACTTTGAAACAAGTGAGCATCAGCTGTTCAAAACTCTTGAGAACGTTCTAATACTTGACAGGTACGTTCTTACGCACATTTACTTTCGAGGAAGCCCTATTTGCTGGGAGATGAAGGCAAAAGGTACCTGTTATAAGAAGGTAGATCTACTGGGATTAAAACGAGTCGCATTTTCTCTGCTTGCAAGGTAGAAAACGTATCAATCATCCTATTCGATTATATGACGGTGTACTAACGACCCACCCCTGCTTCGCACGGGTGCAATGACGGCATGACAAAACATTGAGATTTCTGTGAAATAACTCTGGGGCGTTGTAATTTTAAAAGAAAGATAGGGGGGCGTATTTTAAATGGTTTGGAACCCCTGTAATAAATGATGGCGAAAACTGCATCGAAATCCATAGTGTAATTTGAAAGAACCAAGCGGTCACACAGACAGGCACAAAAAGTGGCTTTAGTTTATAATATATATAGATATAAATAGATTACAAGTATGTATTGGTGCAATCAATGAGGGTTTTCATGAAAATTCACGCCACCAGTTAGCGCCACTTTGACAAGAGGTCTTCTATTTCGACACTAAAATATGATAGGTAAAATAAAAAAATCCCAGACACCAAATAAGCTGATGACCTTGAAACGGCTAAACCGATTTTGATAAAACATGACTTAAAACCACCGGTAGAAAACCTGCTTTTAAATATAAAAAAACCGCATCCAAATCGGTTCACCCGTTTAAGAGCTACGATGCCACAGACAGACACACACACATTAATAGCGGTCAAACTTATAACACCCCTCTTTTTGCGTCGGGGGTTAAAAATATATGATGACGTTCATCATTCGTTTCATTCACTCAGTCACGACTAAAGATAATATAGGAGCTTTGACACTTTTGACAGGTCGCCGGATCTGACGTCTCAGAGCTGCCACCTAGTGAACGTAATTTCAAAAAAACCCTCATTCCTGTGACACCTCCAAAAGAGTCAAGGTCGTTGACCTGTATGATTTTAGTGAGTAGAAGTCCCATATATTTACTCTTCCGCTTTTCTTAGATGGGGGAAAGAACACCCAAAAGGATTTTGCACGCGTTAAAGTTAGATTTACATCTTATGCTCTCTAGCGCTAATTTCTTGAATGATAAATGATTTTATTTCGGTAAGTAGGTTTGTACAAACACTTTTACACGTCAATCATATCTGAAAAACTAGATGAGGTCGGAGTTTCCTATCTGACTACTCTGAGAAGAAAGGCCGAAACAAACTCAGAGGTCACAGTCGCTTTTAAAGTAACCACATAATCTTGGTAAGATCATGTGAGGACCATGTAGATTGGCTTGTGGTTATGTTATCTCCATTCACTTAAGAATCGTTTCTAAACCTAAATTACCTAAAAAACCGAATTTACAAAGGTCTAAAAATAGACCTAAAGTAGATATTACGTGGCGCGCTTGTGCCATTTTACGCACGACTACATATCCAGCTATACATTTCCAATACAAGTTGACTTCTCATTGTACGAAAAGCCTATACAATGCGGGGTCAGCGAAAACTGGAAATGTATAGCTTGATATTATGTAGCCGTGTGTACCTATTCCTACATTTGACGCCATTGAAAATTCAGAACGTCGAAAAAGTTAGCGGTGCCAAATGAGCGAAACCGCAATTGTTTTTTTGCTTAAAATTTAGTGCAAATTTAGTGGTGTTTTAGTACTGCAATTGCAAATTTAATGCTTTTTTACAGTACAGAGAAAAGCGTAAATACGAAAATCGTCATTAATATTTATAAATAATAACACCTAATACACGATTGATTAGTGCTCCAAAAGTGCTGTCGAAATGGAGCAAAATAAAACTACAAGAAATAATTATACATCCAGAATTTAAAAAAAAGCGACATGTAACACTGCTAAATTGATATTCTAAGCAGTATGCTATGGAAAAAGTTACTGATATCATATTGAGCGCATAGCGGTATCTACATCGCCACATGCGAGCTACACGTCACACTGATGTCACGCAAAATCTTGCATCGCGCAAGCAGAGTTTACCGCGCAACTAGCATATATACAACGTCCCGACATCAAACGTCAGGCAGTTGCCCACCAGACACAACACCCGTCTGGTCGGAGGATCCTCCCTTTTCAATAGAGTATGAGTGAACTTTACACCCTGTTCCTCATACCTCTATAAGCGTTTTCTAAACGAGTTGGATAATTAAGTGCTCATTGAGTGCTACCCGAGTGATAGAAATCCCCTAGGTACTAGGGTAGGGTACTAGGTCTAAACGGACTTTGTGTCCTGGTAAACCTTAAACTTAATAGCACAATTTTATTACCCGGGTTGAAATTAACTGGATTAATAATACCAGCATATCAATGTCCCTCTGCTGGCAAAGGCCTCTTCTCATACGGAGAAGGACGAGCATTGATGCCCACGCTTGCTCAAGACAGGTTGGTGATTTCAAACATAAATTAGGTAACTATAAACCAAGCTTTCCTCACGATTTTTTCATTCATCGATGTCAATCAATAATGTCCAATATAAACTCAGATAGTAGGTACATATGAATTAAAAAAGTCACGTTGGTACTCGCCAGGATTTGAGAAGAAATAATCCCAATCGATTTTAAGCAATGATTTGTCGACAGGGATTAATATCTTCTGTAAATTGTCGCCATAAATAATTCGATAGCACAACCCTTTTCCTAACACATTGGACGCAAACGGTTCTCTGACGAACGATGTTTTCTACGTAACCAAATGGAAATAAAAACGTTCAATTTCCTAAGAAAAATGTTCCAGTTTATCTGATAGATGTAGATCGTCAGCTCGGGTTGTTGTACAATGTTTTAACGCCATCTGGGTACTGGCATTCGGACGGCCATCTTTGTAAAAATGTTACAATTTTCTATCTATTTAAAGGAGAGAAAGCGGGCTGACAGTACGTGTTTGAGATAGTTGACATTGATATGGTTCTTGACATAAAAGTGATAACTTGATAAGTCATAAACCACCGGCTCTGTCTCGCTTATATTCGTAGCATTATGCTGAGCGATTGCCGTTTTGCGTGGATGCGAAGCATATTTTCCCCCAACTTGTCCTTTTCTATGTTTGTGTGATTTTCTCTGCTTCATGTTTAACGCAAATAAACTTATTTTCTTTCACAAAAAACAACATTTACGGGTTTTCCAGTACTAAAAAGCAAAACCTAAGTGCCTTCCAAACACTATAAAATATTTTTAGTACTTTTGCTTGAATTCTTTTATTAACCCAATGATAATAAACACAATGAAATGTGCGTGTACTATAGATACACCTCTGCCCTAACCTTCAAGGATTGCAGACGTGATGTTATGGAATATTATTGATCAACATTACAGCGTCTCCTCAAACCATTTCGTTCATATTTCTAACAGCCTATGCACTTCCTAGTGTGGGGCAAAATTAAAAAAAAAAGTATATCTGTAAGTGCTGGTAGGGATCTTGACCATCTTCAGGGCTCTGGGATTGTTCTGATAGCCGTGGAATACCTCTCCACTCCTCAAGCACCTCAGGAAGTGTTGCCCCCTTGTCGCTACGTCACTACGTGCTAGCGACGGTTTCCGGGGGCCCACTATTGAGTGTGCAAGTCACCCCTTGCCATTTTATCCGTGTATACCTATATAAAACATTGATCCGGCAGGGGTCATAGTCCTTCCATAGTTCTAGGTAACTAGTCCACTCTAGGCACCCAAACCCATAGTGCATTTTTTTTTTTTTCTATATACTGCAATAGTCCAACATCAACCGGGGGTTGTCCTTGGGTGCACTTGCACAGTGCATACAGGGATAATCACCGGCTTGTGCTTCATTTCCTTTACTTATAGATTCTAACGGGCCTCTGTGAGTTGGCTTCGGCCCCTCGTATGCCTACCAAAGGTCCGGGACCTCATGGTCCCGAGATATGCGAAAAGCTTGAAAAGTATAATAATAATAAATAAATAAAGAGTATCAGCACCCTAATTACGTGACACACTATCTATAACAATCTGAATCACTTTGAAGCCTATTGCTAATCCATTGCTTCATATGTTCGAAAAAATTGTCTACTCAACAACGTAAATAACGCAATGAATGTTGTTGAACTGTCAAAATTAAACCCATTCCAACTGTTAGTGTGTTACGTAATTACCCCGCAGCTCAAGTTCAAAACAAGGAAAAATCTTCCCCACAAAATATAACAAATTTGTATGCTTAAAAGATTAGGAAACTCAATTTCTACTTTGTTCCTTCATAAAACTCATCATAACATTTTGAACAATAATGCAGTAGGCAGGTAGGTAAAGTTAACAGCACATCAGTGTTAACACTTACAATACGAAAAACGCTCTTATAGCTACGACATAAAGATGCTGTGAATGTCAAATTGTTAACCCTAATGTGCGGATGACTATACATACCTAAGCCGTCGGCCGCCATTTTTGCGACATCACTGTTTTAAATCGTCGTTAAAATGTTATTAGTCTATAAAAATATACATAATCAGATGTTTACAACGTCAAACGTAATGAAAAATTTAAAGCCTGTCTGTCTATTTTTGTAAAAGTTTTTTAAACTTTAGGCTGATTAAACATTAGCTGTGCCTATCAGTCTGTCAAAACATATTGATAAATGGATGTTAATGGCTTTAAAAGTTTCATTAGTTTAGAATATTTAGACATTCTAAAAGCGAATTAAAGGGTTTAAGCTTCTAATTTGCTAAGTAAAAATTCAATCGTTTGACAGGTTCAGTAACCAGCGGGGTAGTTACATAACACACTAACAATAGGAATGGGTTTCATTTTGACAGTTCAACAAAATTCATTGCGTTATTTATGTTGCTGAGCAGACAATTTTTTCGACATATGAAGCAATAGGCTTCAAAATGATTCAGATTGTGATCGATAGTGTGTTACGTAATAAGGGTGCTGTAAGTCAAATTTAAACAGACCCCGTCCCTCTGTTAAGTACCTCATAGACCAAGGAACTATTAAAAACCACAATTTATACCTACATGTAAAGTAATACAACATTAATATGTGGTCCATTCATTATTTGAAGCTCTTCAAGAACCATTGTGTCCGAGCCCATAGAAAAACCCAATTTTCATATTTAATTAATGAATAGACAGCCGAATCAAGATGTTTTATCTACATATACGAGTGAAATCAAGCACAGTATCTTTATCTCACGAAGCGACCCGCGCTTTACTAGTGGTAAACAAGTGTACAATTCTTGCTATTGCTAGATTCTTGCTATGTAAATGCTACTATACTGTTCAGGATTATTTAATGGAGGATGTAGGGATATATTGATATAACCAGTGCACCAATTTTAATAATTATTATTTAATACTTTGACATTTATTTACAGATATATCTTGACATTCTCATTCAATACATGACATTTCGAATTTTAAATAAACTATTGACATTGGTTCCCTATCCATTTGCATAAAATTTTAAGACCTAATATAACTTAGCATAATTTTGTTTGGCATAATTATATTTTCGCATAATATAATTACGCATAACAGCTTACGCAAAATTTTTTTAAGCATAATTTCTCTAACCATAATAATGATTAAGCATAATATTCTAAAGCATAAATTTATTAAGCATAAAGTTCTAAAGCATAACTTTTTTATGAACAATTTTGTGGGTTTTTTTTGCGCTGTAGGAAGCAGCAAGCATACAGCATGCAAGCAAGCATACAGCATGCAAGCAAGCATGCAAGCAAGCATGCAGCAAACAAGCAAGCATGCAGCAAAGAAACAAGCATGCAGCAAGCATGCAAGTGTGACTGTCCCCGTCGGACCCCAGACTGATAAAATTTTCGTTTTTCCTAATTATGCTAATATTTGTATTTAGGTCGGTTTCCCCCTTAGGGGAAAAGGCCGCACTCCACCTCCGTACGGCCCTGTAGAGCTCGTCTCCAGACTGGACATTCTCCCACCGATTGAGATTAAATGAATTCCCAAATAGAAAGAAGTCCGATGCCTTGTCCCATTAATAAGGCAAGGAAAGGATTGAAACTAATAGTAATCACAAGGCCCTTGTACTTGTACTGAAATATAAAAATAAACTTAAAATTTATATAATTTAATTATGGTAAATTTTTAAATTAAATTATACTTAAATCAAAGTGGCTAAGAAAGAGAAATTATTGAGTTCTTGTGGGCTTGAGACAACAGGAATAGCAGTAAAATAGAAAGACAGAAAATGATGGCAAACACCGATCAATCCAAAACCTATGCAACAGATTAACCGTGGTGGATGAAGGGAATCAAACAAAGTGAAGAACACTAATCGAAAAGCGAGCCAAAAGAGCAAAAGCTCCGATATTTTTATCCGATATTCCCCTTCCCGACTTCACACTATCATACATTGTAGCGAATTCTCCGATTTCTTCCTACCCTGTGTTTTTACTTTCGTAGTGACAGTTCAGTAACTTCCTAATGTACAACCGAGACACCAAGACACGGAGAGGTCTGGTTATGAAATGGATGGTCACCCATCCAAGTACTGGCCGCGGTCTGCGTCGAAATGCGTCGTCAGCGCGGCGCCCTAGGCCGCCAGCGCGACTGCGCCGCGCCGCTCCGGTCATCCTTGTCATCAGTGACTTTGTCAAATAGACTTTTCAGTGTTTTTTTTGATAATTTAGTTTAGTTTTAGTTATTATTTTTATTACGGTTAGGATAAGTTTAAATCGTTTTAAATAAATGTTCAGTGGCAGCAGCGATGTGGTGGATGATAGTGGTAGTGCTTGTCAACCTTCATCTTCGCTAAGCATCCTGGAGAGATGCCCGCTGTGTACCCAGGCACGTTTTTTTAAAGGTAAGCGGGGTCTGAATGTGCATATTGGTAAAGTACACAGACCAAAAAGTGAGTTCACTTCAGACCCTGTCTCAACATCTATACCTCCAACACCAGCTACATCCACTTTTGACCCGTTTTGGAAAACCCTTTCAAAATTAAAAAACTCTGTTCCTGTTTTGAAGCGAGTTCCCCGCGGTGCTAGACCTCTAGTGGCACAACACCTAGCAGGTTGCGTTCGTCTTGCCGTCCGGGAGAACTCGCAAAGTGCTTGGGAACAGCTGCTCACCTTCCCTTACAGAATCCTACATGTACAAAAGAATTTGGCAACTAAACAGACATTAACCGCGCAAATTAATGAAAACTGTCATATTTCGGCTCACAATTTAGATTCAAAATTACAGACACAGAGATATACCTCTTCAAGGGGTATATCCCATCTCGTAGAATCGAAGTTAGGGGACGGTGACATAAGCGGTGCAGCCAGGATTCTTTTTAGCAGTGATGTGGTGGCTCCTTGTTCTCCCGAAACGCTCGCAGCGCTGGAGAGCAAACACCCTGCCCCAGCGGTTGACCTTTCCTTCCCCGACCCCCCTAATCTGGATAACCACTCTCTCACCATTACAGGTCGGGAGTTAATCACAGCCGTTAACTCCTTCCGCAGCGGCTCCACTGGCGGCCTAGACGGCCTGAGTCCTCAGCACCTTAAGGACCTTATTTGTTTAGGCGCCGGGGCTGCTGGTGAGTTGCTTTTGAAGGAGCTTACGGCTCTGGTTAACCTAATGCTCTCCGGCAAGGTGAACGAGGCCGTCATCGACGTTCTTTACGGGGCCAATTTATGCGCCCTGCGTAAAAGGGATGGCGGCATTCGTCCCATTTCCGTGGGAACAACTTACCGTCGTATGGCAGCCAAGATTTGCTGTAAATTTTATGGTGAGTTTGTTTCGAAAAAATTTCAGCCCCTGCAGCTAGGTTATGGCTCCAAAGGGGGCTGCGAGGCTGCCGTACACGCCTTGTCGACCTATCTAAATTCTGGCAAAGGAAAGGTCATCTTGAAGGTTGACATAAAGAATGCATTCAATTCTGTTAATAGGGACACCTTGCTGGCAGAAACTAAAAAAGAAATACCCCAAATTTTTAGTTTCCTCTGGCAATGTTACAGACACCCGTCTAAATTACTGTATCGGGACAACCTTCTGGAATCTTCTGTTGGCTGTCAACAAGGTGATCCCCTCGGGCCAGTGATCTTTAGTTTAGCCATTCACCCTATTATTCGACAGCTAAATTCCAAATTTAACGTTTGGTATCTTGATGATGGAACCTTGGGAGGCGATGTAGAAACTGTTTTAAATGACCTTCAATTCTTAAAAAATGAACTTCATTCTATTGGCCTTGATCTCAACTTTTCGAAATGTGAACTATATTTAGCGGACAGTACTGACAGACATCTGACACTTCCCAAATTTAACGCGATAGCTCCAGAAATAAAAATTATTGAAAAAAGCTCTCTTCGTCTCCTTGGGTGTCCAATCTTTGATAATTCCTTTTCCTTTTTTATTGAGGAAAAAATAAAAAATTTCAATGACGTTTCGGAAAAATTGTTCCAAATTAACATGCATTCGGCCATAACCTTAATCCGTTACTGCTGTTTCGGCCCTAAATTAACATATTTCCTTCGCGCTTCCCATTTATGGAAGCACACTCACCTTTTAGACAAAATGGACCAAATTATCCGACATACATTAACTTCGATTTTAAATGTGGCCATGGACGACCGTGCTTGGACACAAGCTACTCTTCCCATTCGTATGGGAGGCCTCGGCGTCCGCAAAATTGCTAGTATTAGTTTACCGGCTTACATATCCTCGGTTTACGGCACTGAGAAATTAATCAGGAAAATCCTAGCATCCACACTGATTGATTTTGATGTGCCGTGTTTCACCGAGGCTATAGATGCCTGGCGTCTCGCTTGCCCGAATTCAGATCCACCCGACAATCCATCTTCCCAGAGACGGTGGGATGAGCCACTCTGCAGAGTAGTTCAGAATAATTTAATTGACACGTCTGCTACTACTGTGGAGCGTGCGCGCCTACTGGCTGTGGGTAAGTGGGAGTCGGGTCTTTGGCTTCATGCACTACCGTCGTCGAACATAGGAACTTTATTCGACGACACTACCTTCCGCCTCGCTGCTTCCCTGCGTCTAGGAGCTCCTTTTTGTTCTCCTCATCGCTGTCACTGTGGAGAAGTAGTCAACAGCCTCGGACACCACGGTCTGTCTTGCAGCCGTAGTGCGGGTCGCATACCGCGGCACGCGAACATTAATGACATTATCCGACGAGCTCTTGTCACCGTCGGCGTTCCAGCTGTATTAGAACCTAATGGCTTGGCACGCGACGATGGCAAGAGACCGGACGGCATGTCTTTATTTCCATGGAAGGTGGGTAGGCCTTTAGTGTGGGACGCAACATGTGTCGATACTCTTGCGCCATCCCATCTTCCTGTCTCGGCGTGCTGTGCTGGCGCCGCTGCTGCGGCTGCAGAAAACCTCAAGCGGCGTAAGTATAACAACCTTGTCGGTAATTATATTTTCGAGCCGTTTGGGGTTGAAACCCTCGGGCCGTGGGGTCCGAGTGCCCATATTTTATTTAAAGAAATCTCCAAACGCCTGTTTGACACTTCCCGTGACCCAAGGGCTGGCTTTTTCCTAGGCCAGAGGCTAAGCATTGCCATACAACGTGGCAATGCCGCCAGTCTCTTGGGTACATTACCAGTCGACAGCGATGCGGAGGAATTTTTTGACGCCATTTTTTAGTTTGTTAATAGTTTTAGTTAGGTTAGGTTAATTAATTAGATATAAGTTGTTATTCATTCATACTTAATCTATAAACAAGGCCCTAAATAAAATTTGGTTACATAGTAAATAAGACTTAGGAATTCATAATTATGAAAATACATTGAAAGTGGTTTTAGAACTGTAAATAATAGAGGGATGCTAAGTATATTGTTATTTAAATTTGTAAGTAACCCATACGCTAGCGTAACAGGTATTTGGTCAGTCGTAACTCACACGATACCTCACATCTACACTCGGTGTACTCAGAGCAACAATTCCATAAAGTGACGCAAGTAGCTTTTCAGCGACATTGCGTCAGCATCATGCTCTTATGGAGACATGGTCCCTAGCAGTTCTTTCGAACTGATAATCGTGACGAAGCGGCTTTCCCTGCGGTAACCGTGCGACCGTCCTTGTCTAGCAACGGGGCGGCCAGTTCCAGCGGCATTCGTCGGCATCATGCTCTTTTGGAGACATGGTCCCTAGCAGTCCTTAGACTGGATATGAAATAGATGTGGTCCCCCAATCCCCTGGAATGTCACTTTTTGCACAACAAGCATATCTGCAAGACACGGGTTCATGTCAGTCTGACCGAAATTATTGGTCTGAGATAAAGAATACAACATTCTAGAATTACTAGATAATAGAGTTGAGAATCGAAACTCAAGAATCATTTAATAGAGTTTTGGATAATCTCTTTTAAAGCCCTGATTATTGGTCGGAGCCAAAGAATACAAAATTCAAGAGTTAGGTACAAGATAAGGTTAGAGAATCAAAACTCAAGAATTGTTAATTAATAGAGTTGTAGATCAACTCTCTTGAAGGTCTACAGACAGTCCCAAGGCGCCCACCCTTCATCACTTCCTAGCAATTAACTACTAACTCCATCAGCCCAGGATAGTTATCACAATGAAAGACTCACCCAGTCGCACCAACAAACACACACACACACTGCTAAAATACTAGATTAGGTTAATCTGGGCTTCAATCCAACCATATTTAACTTATTTGATATTAATCGCTCTCACGAGAGCCCACTCAGACATCGCCTTTTCATATTCACCAAATCTCCTAACTGAACTAGCCCAGCCTATCGTGTCTATCACTTCTCGGGGTCCTAAGTCGACTGCCATACCATTCGTTTCTTTCCATCTTCTAACATCCCCATCACTACACCGGCCTCCTATTTTTTGTAACATAAACCCAAATTCTCGCAAGTTCGCAGAATAAGTTTCTGTAGAATTCCTCCTTTGTTTTAAGGGTTCGTTTGGTATCAAGTTTTGGCGGCCAGATGACAATAATCGCCTTCTTTCTTTAGAAATAGTTGAATTATTGCATCCTAACTGACGTCAAATATTGCCCTTCGACTAATGGCTGGCATAAGTGCCACCCATTATACAATTTCAAGGATATAAGTGTTTTGTTATTAATTAGGGTAACATGTCAAACTGACAGATCATAAAATAGAGATTTAATGTGTCTCTAAGAGTCCCGAAATCGTGGGAAAGTTTTAAAACAAATATAATATTTTGTTATTAATTAGGAATAGGTGACAGACAGTCACACAAGCAAGCATGCAGCATGCAGCAGGCAGGGTTTCTGTCACGGCTACGGCGCTGCGGGCCTCCGGCGGCCCCGCGCGTACTAATCGTCGCAGACGGCTTTCGCTCACCACCGCAGCTTCGGCTTGTTGGCCGGCAACGCCGGCCAGCCTCAGCCACGGCGGCTCGCTCGCAGCCGCCTGCTCCTCAGCCCGCGGGCCGCCTGGCCCCTACGTGCCTACGTGATTTTAAATTACACTCTAGGGGTAGGACAAACAAGACTACGTGGAGTCGGTTTTGCAGCAATTCGGTTCTGTCACTAACTTTTGTTGCACAGCATATTAAATTTTTAACCAACAATATTATGCTAATAGTCATTAGGCCTACTAACGTTATGCGAATCAAATTTATGCTAAAACAAATTAGTCTTTAAGATGATTATGCCAACATAAAATGTATGCCTAAAAAAATTATGCCGAAGTATTATTATGCCAAAAGAAATTGTGCCAAAATCGTTATGCCGAAGTATATTAGGACAAAGAACATTATGCGAAAAGAAGGGATCCCATTGACATTATTATTTTTCATAGTGAATTTACCAAATAATGCACGAAAAATATTTTTTTATATTGTTCTTACAGTGACATTTACCCACAATTGTATCTTGACAATATTATTTAACAAATTACATTTTACACTTCAATTCTCTATGGTACATTATTTTCTACTTCATTTAGTATGTTTTCTTTGTTATTTGCGACGGTGAAATGAATAAATTAAATTGGGCTATTATAAATATATATATATACATATAATATATAATTATAAAAAAAAATTGCAAGAAAATGTTTTAAAATAGTAAAGCTTGTAATTTGCATGCCTCAAGGTGTAATATGGTTGGACTGTGCTATATTTTCAATAACTTTATGTAATTACCCATATTAGCAAATAAATTATTATTATTATTATTAAAACAAACATGCTGTGAATGTGTGTGTAAGCGCAGGCGCTCTCGGTACCGTCCAAGACACGGGCAAAGTCAGAAGTGTGTGTGTCAATCAACTCAGCCTATCGCAGCCCAGTGCTGGACATAGGTCTCTCCCACGCTACGCCACAGCACCCTCTTCTCCGCCTTCCGCATCCAGTCTATCCCAGGCACCTCCATCTAGCTGGGGGGCATCCCACACTACGCTTGCCGATACGCGAACGCCACTCCAGAACTCGTCTGCTCCACCGGCCGTCGGTCCTCCGACAAACATGGCCAGCCCACTGCCACTTCAGCTTGCTTACTCTGCAAGCTATGTCGGTAACTCCGGTTCTTTTCCGGATAACTTCGTTTCTGATTTTATCCTTCAAAGAAACACCGAGCATAGCCCGCTCCATAGCGCGCTAAGCGACCTTAAATTTGTAGACCAGCCCGACTATAAGCGTCCACGTTTCGGCACCGTATGTTATAACGGGCAGGACGCACTGGTTGAAGACCTTAGTCCACAAACACTGCGGGATTGGCGACGAAGTGTGTGTGTGTGTGTGTGTGTATTATATGCTGACGCTACTCGTCTTCACGCACACATTCACAGCGTGTTAGTACACTTGTTTACCACAAGTAAAGCGCGCGACCCTTCGTGAAATAAAAATTCCCTAGCTGTGTTTATGTCAGCCACGTACATACCTATATGTATAGCAGTTAAACGTGAAGACTAACAGGTGAGACCATAACTTACCCATTGATGAAATTAGGGTCATACTATGACCATCATCTTTCTAAGTAGGTACCAGGATTTCTAATAACTACATTATATAGAAGTAAATAAATAATTCATATGAAGAAGAAAAAAGCAATGTGAAAGGTCAGCTGCATAGCCTACTGCCAACCAGCTTGCATGACCAGCATTTTTTCTTTTTTTTTTTTTTGTTTGAAATCATCAAATGACCTTTCCCGCTCTGGGTGGAGCGGAACGGCGTGTCAGACTCTTACTGACTAAAACCCACCCGTGTTCCTTCAGTTGCCTGTGCGCCAGGGCCACGGTAACTCTTTCGAACAATCCGCAGCCCCGGCAGGCATCGGTCCTACCGGACCTCGTCAATTTTGCTGACATCTCTTTGAGACGCACGTGGAACACGACGCGCCGTCGACCCGGGCCTGGTCCTTACCGGACGGCGAGCTGCCCATTGCTCGCCTAATTGCGGAACACACGATTACAATCTGAATCATTTTGAAGCCTATTGCTAATCCATTGCTTCATATGTTCGAAAAATGTATCTGCTCAACAACATAGATAACGCAATGAATGTTGTGGAACTGTCAAAATGAAAGCCATTACTAGTGTAAGTGTCTTACGCAATTACCCCGCAGATGTACGAAAGAACGTATACGACGCGAAAGGAATAAGTAAGGATTTGAATACCCCCATGGGAAGAAGGCGTGAGATTATGCGTGTATGTAAGAAAAAATACCCCTAATCTAAAAATAGCAAAATAGATACTATTTTGCTATTTTTAGATTAGGGGTATTTTTATTTATTTATTGAAGAAAATGTTAACACACATTCGTGTTTTAAACAAAAGAAAATTAAAACGACTACTTACTTAAAATGTTACGTTTTACAACCCTTATTTCTTTTCCAGACAATTTCCCATCAGTTCAAAAGTAATTAATCTCTACAAAGCAATCTAAACAAGTCTGATAATTATCAGAAAGAAAAAAAGTCAATTTATCTTTGCTGTGTTCTGTGATAATTAATTTGTCAGGCACGTAATTACTCGAGCCAACTTGAGCTCAGAATGACAGCTGTCAGTTTGGTTCAGGCGGCCATTCGGACGGATTTCGACCGATTCTGACAAACAGTGCTACCATCTTTATTAGCTTAGAGCAGATGTGTATTTTACATTATTGAATCAATTTGCTTTATATAAGTCTTCTTATAATAAAAATAGGAATTAAGGGGACTACAGGACCTAAACGTAAGTTTTATAATGCCTAAAAGTATATGATCCACTGCAATAAACAAAATGAGAAAAATATATGTTATTCTGCAGGATATTTGCTAATTAGATAGTGTGTTGAAAACATAATACAACTAATTTGATACGATAGAAAAAAATCACGAAGATACCTCTAAAAATTTCTTTTAACGATTAAAAACCATAGTACTATGCATTAAATCATTCTGATTTTTTGTCAGATTATTCTTCAAGCAACATACTAACGTAATAGTGTTTTAATTTTTTAATCCAATCAATAGATCTTTTGTAAATAGATAATTGCTTCATATTTTGCAATAAATTACCAGCGTTGTGTCATCGCGCATCTCTTTCTTTTCTATACAGTCCGACAGTGACCGCGCTTTATCTGTTGTAAGCCTCTTAAAAAAAAAACTTACCTTTAAGACAAAGTCTGGCAAATTAGGTACTTGTCCTTTTGCATCGAAAGTGAAAGTGGGACCTTGTCGTGAATACTTATAAGAAAAATAATACTTTTCGCATCTCTCTGTTCTATGGTCTCAAAGTATTTATTACATTTCGAAATAAGTACAAATACACATTTAGCAGTATCTTTTGGTTACAAATATTACTTTCTGAATATCGACTTTGCAACAAAATAGCAAGTCTAGGCTAATATCGAAACTTGCTAAAATCTAATGTTGTTTGAGTCTAGAATTCTAGATATTATTGTTTGGCTAAGTTCTAAACTGTGGAATGTACACGGTTTTGCACTATGATTTGTCTCAAATATGAGACAAACAGTATTTAATCACTTATGGAACATATCAAGGGTATGAACTTTTGAACGCAATATTAGTTTTATTGATTGACGTATTTTCTTTAATATTTATATTATCTTGCAATATTTTGGTAACAAATGCACGCGGCTTCACCCGCGTGGATGTCGGAAATTATCCCACGGGAACGTGCTACCAGGACAAAAATTTCAAATCAAAAATCTATCTCCTTGCCAAATTTTATCGAAATCCGTTCAGCGGTTTAGGCGTGAAAAGGTAACATACAGACAGAGTAAAGGATGATTTCCACCAAACGGCTCGCATCGTTCGTTACTTTCGAATTTTATACTATGAGTCTAGATACTTCCAATTTCAGAAATGCATGATTTAAGTAAAAATTTCTCAATTCGATTCAATCGAAATAGAGAAGATGGAGATCACTTTTCGTGGCGAAACATTTAAACAAAATGAGAAATTACACGTAGCGAAAACAAGGGTAAAAATTGTATATTTTTTTAATTATTAGTAACCTTAAGAATGCAGACTCACAACGTAACCATTCTGAAAACAAAGGCCACTAACAAAAACGCAAAAATGTAGGCATAAAAAAAGATATTCCAACCACCATGTTTTATAAATAAAATGGTTTAAATTGAATTTACTTATCAAAGAACCAACAAACTCGCTGTTATCGTATAATTCAGTTTAACATCGTGACAGATAGGGGCTCAGACGAGGGTCTTGGGGTCACGAAAAGCCCCTAAGGGCCCACCGAACCCCGAACCGTGGTAATTCTTAATTAACGAGTCTGTCCCTCAAAACACGACATTTTTCCTACCATCACTTACTAAAAGGACTTGGAGTGTCTTGAGCTGGATATGCAATGCAGGTATAATTTAAGATTTTAGAAATCGAATTGGTTGGATTATTATTTTTGATTTTAATGCACTTTGCTACTGTTGTTCAATGATAAGTTTAGAGATAAGCGGAGCGACTGCCTGACATTAATTAATAATTAGGTACCTATACTAGTGGATACTGAAGATGTTTAATCCACGTATATTTTCAAACTGACGCAGTCTTCCACCTTTCTTCCTTTCTTCAACGCCGTAATAATAGTGAACCTAGATTACTTCCACTTGAATCGATCGAAGTCAAAGTAGAATCATTTATATCAAATAGGCGCATAAAAGGCGTTTGTACGTCAAATTTTACAAGAATTCTAGATTTTATTTGATTTTGATTCTAGTTGTCTAAAATGTAGTTTCGTGTGGAGAAAAATGGGCAAGAAACTTCCCCGTTGTACCTACTCTTTTAAAATCTTTTACAATATTTTGTATACTGCACCCTAATTACGTAACACACTATCTATCACAATCTGAATCATTTTGAAGCTTATTGCTAATCCATTGCTTCATATGTTCGAAAAAATGTGTCTGCTCAACAACGCAAATAACGCAATGAATGTTGTTGAACTGTCAAAATGAAACCAATTCCTACTGTTAATATGTTACGCAGTTACCCCGCAGGTCCTAAAGGCAATGACCATTCCTCTTTAACGTATTCTAACACCACGAATAAAATTTTGCAATAAAAACTGCGGGCATCTGCAGACTAAGAATAATCGATTGTAGTCGCCATCTTTACTTCTGTTACGAGCATAACGCTATACCCTAGCTTGCTGCCTACCCGTTTTATAGCCAGCCGTAATAATAAAGCAGTACTTACACTCTTCACTTCTATCTTTATCTTTATATATATAAAAATTACGTGTCACGTTGTTTGTCCGCGATGGACTCCTAAACTACTGAACTGATTTTAAATTTGATTTGGACACCGTGTGCAATTTGATCCAACTTGAAAGATAGGATAGCTTTATAAAGAGAAAAGATTCGATTGTTTGTTTGTATTGAATAGGCTCCGAAACTACTGAACCGATTTAAATAATTATTTGACTGTTGGGAAGCTGCACTATCTCCAGGTGACATAGGCTATATTATATTATGCTTTGCTACCCGGGCGAAGCGGGGGTGGGTCGCTAGTATCTATATATATTACAAATTCAATTCGCATTTCGTGTCTGTCGGTGTGAACGCGTTGTTCTAATAAACTCCGCAAAGGATTTTAATGCGGTTTTCACTACCATTTAGAGAGTTTATTTCGGAAGATTTATGTGTATAATACATTACTATGAAACTTACATCCCTCTGTATGTAAGCCACCCTTGGCAGGGACATCGTCGCGCGTACTGTAACCATGGATTCAGTACATGATTCTAAAACCCCTGCGTTAAAAAATTCATCGGTTATTAAGAGGGCCCTTCCCGGTCCGTTTATCGTCAACGCGAGCATGATTGAAAAGCTTGTTGTTTCATCCAACGCAATGTTTGAAATAGACGCTAGAGTGAGAACGCGATATCATCGAACGAAAACGGCGGGCAAAAATTTCACAAAACTTGCTCCAGGAAATACGTGGTTTTGAAAAAGCCTTACAAGTTTTTGGAAAAAATGTTTGTTATTTAGAATCTTCATTACATGTGCAAAGTTTCTATGAAGATGTTTTCTTTACTTTTACAATTTATGAGTAGGTACATTATGAACGACCAAAAACATTTGTGCAAAAAAACAGATTTTTGGAAGCATATACTGAATTTGTTTCTCCAAATTGTGATTTTTTGCTTGCATATAAACCTAGATAAAGCGCACAAGATATCTATTAGTTCAAAATTTTTAATGAAAGATGTGTGACAACGCCAAAATCACGTACGAGCGTTTGTATGAAAAGTATGACGGGTTGGCCGCTCTTAAATAAAATATATGCTGTTCCATACATTTTGACCGCGTAGGTATTGCACTTTTCTATGAAACAGCGGTTTTTTTTTTTTTGATAATCGTCGATAGCGGGTCTATAATCATGTGCTAAATTCATGGTTAAAGTTTGCACGTCGATGTCCCAGCCTCCCTGTATTAAAAAGAGTTCTCCATGTTTCGTCAAGTCGAAAAACCGTGCAGGACAGGGGCGGGACACTAGTTACTTGAATTTTAAGGTTGAGAGGCAGTTATAATCTTTATTTCTAAAGTTGATGGGATCGTTGGAATGATCTCTTAATCTTATTATTTCTTTTCCGTCTGTTTTGACAGTAACGACCTTATTCACTTCGCTTCCTTCTTGAAAAATTACTAAATATAGTAGGTATACCATAATTATAATGTATCATATTCTGATAAATAAGTTCATAAGATTAATAAATCATACCAAGTAAGCTTATACTGTCTAATGGAGCCGGTTTAAGTTATGAACCATTAAGGGTGGATTTCACCAATGAAACTAAACGCAATCAGTACATCTAAGCCGCGTTCAAGAGCTGTCAGTGTCATCGTTGCTATGGAATATTGACACTGACAGCTCTTGAATGCAGTTTATTTAAACCGCGTTCGCGATAAACGCGATCAGCACATTTGTGCTGATCGCGTTCGGTTTCGTTGGTGAAATTGGCACTATGAAATCGCCTAGAAGATGACAAAGCCGCAAAACAGTGTTGTGGTTTGTCCCTTCTAAATAATTCCAAAACATCTAGCTACATTAGGTAGCTTTTTTTTTAATTTAACTCGCTTTCATTTTTCACCTCCGCCTCTACCTCCGCTAAATGGACTCCGTTACATCCCTAGAACAAACCATCCACTTGATAGAACATGTTAGAGTCACCTATGGATATCAATTCTGTAACATCTAAGCCATTCAAAGGTATTCGATTTAACACATTGTAGAAGCGTCGTCTGTACTTTTAAACCGCAAGAGTGAAGGTGGCAGAAATAAGTATAGTAGTAACGTGTCCGTCCTACAGGGAGCTTCGGTAAAGTCAGGCAAATTTAATGCTAAGCAAATTGTTCACCAACTTAAATTGTCCGCATCATAATAATAGTTCTCCAGACCAAATTTCGGCCATGGCAGTCAATCTCAGCGGAGACTCGCTATCTACGCGGGAGATATTATAGTGCACAAGTGTGTGCGCAGACACAGGTGCACTCTCTCTTCCCTCACTCTCATAGTCCGATGGGACGGCAATCAGACACGACCGGAGATAGGTCAGGGGGTCTACTCTCTACGCAAGAAATCCGTAGTTTCGGCCGAAGTATTGCGGGCGTGTGCTACTCCGTATCACCTACGGACATAAAATTACTTCGAGGCCCGAACAAAGAATTATTGACAACACTGTAGCGGTATCTACATCGCCATATGCGAGCTACACGTCACACTGACGTCAAGCAAAATCCTGCATCGCGCAAGCAGAGTTTACCGCGCAACTAGCATATATACAACGTCTCGACATCAATCGTTGGGCAGTTGCCCACTGGTCGGAGCATCCTCCCTTTTTTATGGAGGTATGAGCAAACTTTACTCCCTGTTCCTCATACCTCTATAACACCATTTGACAGTTGTCCTTACTCCCGAAGTGTTTTTGCTCATCCAAAAAGGTTAATTAATCGGGATTAAGATTCATTCTGCAAATCGAACTACTTTCGGATGGGCCTGTGTCTTCGTTGACGCACTTAAAGAATAGGACCCCAGGCCCGGAGTTTGGAAGTTAGTCGTGTGATTCCACCTTGCCTCGGAAAGCACGTTAAGACGTTGGTCCTCCGCCTGAAATTGTTAATATATCCAAATCACAAGTGTTATTCTCAAACTCAAAGCATTTAATTCAATTAAACCAGTTACAGGCACTTTTGAATTGTCAAAGAGTCGGCCAGTTAGTCAGAAAGTTGAAGCTAGTTGCCCATTCCAAAACGTAGATCTCTATGGAGAAGAACGGCAAGGAACTCCATTTTTTTACGGTATGGAATAGCTATAACACGATTTGATAATTAAGCAGTACATACATGAATAAAAGGCAGATGAGGAAAGACTGGTTTGGGAGAGCACACGTAGGAAGTATTTGAGAAATAAGATACGTAAGTCCCCACTTGCAGCAGTGGTGGCCCAGTTGGCCAGGTGGCCCGACTTACGAGTTTTAGGTCGTGGGTTCGAACTCATGCAGACGCTTTACTTTATGTAAAAAAATTCATCAACACTGCTCTCATAACATTGAAGGAACATATCGTGAGGAAACCGGCATGTCCTAGAACCAAAAATTCGAATACTTGTAACATCTACCAACCCGCACTGGGCCCGCATGGTGGATTACGGCCCACTCCCTCTCGAAGAGAGGAAGCCTGTGTCCCAGGAGTGAGCCGCCCCTACGAAAAGCTCCAGCGTCCACTAGGGGGCGGTACCGCCCCCGTAGAGAACCTATGGTCTACATGATGAGTTTATTTACAATTTTCCTGTGCTAAAGAATTGCTTACTGGGTGCCTGCAACACAACCTAAATTCTTCCCTTACACTACATTTTTTCCCAGGACAACCTGGATACATCCCTAACTCACCCCCTGGATACATGCCTAACACACCCTGGATATATCTCGAAACAATCTCAAAACACATAGTATAAATTATACATAGAGAAAATATATATTTTCCAAAATAAGGGTAATTTTAACTAGGTACTGATTTTATTTTATTCTAACACTTTTGGGGACGTCAGTACGTGGAATGGTCAAGTGTGAACTTTACAGATAAATTAATTTTACATTTTGGGGACGTTGGGACTGAATGTATGTAAAAAAAAATTTTTGGAAATTGGAACTGGGGGCGATCGGGCATCACCCTTTAATTTCATCACCACTGCTTTCAAAACGGTGAAGGAAAACATCATGAGGAAACCAGCATCACCACACGCATACATGCGACATGTCCTAGAACCAAAAAAAATCGAAAACATGTGACATCTACCAACCCGCACTGGGCCCGCGTAGTGGATTACGGCCCACTCCCTCTCACAGAGAGGAGGCCTGTGTCCCAGGAGTGGGAACGTTATAGGTTGTATATATATAAAGAGTTTTTATGTATAAAAACAATGAATATTTTTGTGAATAAATAAACTATTTAGGTTACTTGCATATAATAAATCAATCATCAAATTTATCATCATTTCATCCAATTATATATTTTTCACTACATATTAAGCTCAATTTGCGTATTTAAAACATTATTTTGTGTTTATTATATTTTTAATATAGGCTGTTTAGCGGTTTTACCAGTGCCTTTATTTACGCCAGCACGCGCATCGCTAGCGCGGCGCGCGGAAAAAACAAAACTAGCGCGCCATTTTCCATAAAAATATTTGGTAACGTTGTCGTTGTGTGGTTAATTACTATCAAAAATGTCGAAGAGCAATACGTAGATTTGACCCCGCCGGAAATACTAATCGAGGCAAGGCCACGGTTCGTTTACAACATTCATCCAACTCCTATGAAAATATTTCATCATCGACATGGTACCCAAGAAAATTAAAATAACGAAATTATTAATAATACCAATAACACAAACTGTAACAATGCCAACAGAAATTGTTTGGTATCATTTTGAGAATTGTTTCAATAATTAAAAGTTAATAACAGTACAAGTCTTTCCTCGCAAGTTTGTTGCAAAACGTCATATGAAACGCGTGTGCATTGATAATTACACTATAGAGGTATGAGGAACAGGGAGTAAAGTTCACTCATAATCTATGGAAAAGAGAGGATCCTCCGACCAGACGGGTGTCGTGTCTGGTCGGCAATTGTCCGACGATTGATGTCGGTATGTTGTATATATGCTGGTTGCGCGGTAAACTCTGCTTGCGCGATGCAAAATTTTGCGTGACGTCAGTCTGACGCGTAGCTCGCATGTGGCGTTGTAGATGCCGCTACAACACTCTCGGAATAATACCGCCTCGTGTGACCAACATAGCACACTTGTATCATTATGTACTAAAATTCACCAAAGCGTTAAGTGTACTATTTTATTTTAATTTGTTACATATACTACCAATCATTCAACCTGACTTGGTATCCGTACGTCCTTTTTGGGTAACCACTGAAAATCAGCGCTGTGCTGTAGGTCCCCCATAGCACAGCATCATGCTGAGTGGAAGCCTTCTTGTCACTGTCATGACGTGCAGCTGTCGACTGTTTCTGTTTTGTGCTCGTGATTATAGATCTATTTTGTTTTTTTTTTTGGATGCACGTGTTTCTGTGACAAATAAACCTATTTTTCTTTCTTTCTTATTTCTTACTATGAGTGTTTATATTTAATTTTTATTATATAGAATTATTTCAAACACTAAGGGGTTTATTTATAAACGTTGCTTAAAGTTCAGTAATGATTAGCGACTGTTTAACCATACATTTTTAACGTTTAAACGTCCATTAACTTTCAGCAAACTTTATGATTATAGGGGAATGTAAATTGTTAATTAGTAAATTGAATTGAACTGGCCATTTTATAGTACGTATTAAGTATGAAATGGCAAAGACAAGACAAGAAACGACAAATTGACGTAGAGGTACTTCATTTTCATTTGCTTAAATATATATTTCCCTGATTTTACTTGCTTAACAAATAGGTATTTATTTACAACACGGCTGACTGAATTTTTTCTCCACAATTCGATTGTCAAGAAATTCAATACAGTGAGTTAGGGCTAGGCCATGAAAAACGGTTTTCAATAATGTCAGCACACCTGCGGGGTAATTACGTAACACACTAACAGTAGGAATGGGTTTCATTTTGACGGTTCAACGACATTCATTACGTTATTTACGTTGTTGAGCAGACAAATTTTTCGAACATATGAAGCAATGGATTAGCGATAGGCTTCAAAATGATTCAGATTGTGATAGATAGTGTGTTACATAATTAGGGTGCTGGTCCTTACCGGACGGCAAAATGCCCATTGCTCGCCGTCCGCAAGCCCGCGCCTAATATTACATCGTCTAAGGAGAACATTAAATTTAACACAATTATGGCAATATTATAGTAGATAGGTAGGTACAAAACCATTCGCAAATGAGCCTAACACCCACAGCCTCACATTAATCATTCAATCAATCGAGATATCAGTTGAACAATCGCGCCTTATCTAAATCTTCGAGCCCATTAGTCACTCACTGTCGGATACACTCATTAAGTTAATCCGATTCACTGGTAAAGCTCATTTACACAAGGACTGTTTCTCGTCCGGAGAGAGGTGAGAATGAACAGTCGCCAGCATATCATGTTACCACAAACTGTCAGATTTTCTCATTCGATTTTGAACTTAACTTTCAACATTTTAAGGTTTAAACTCGTTTGGAGAAATTTGACAGTATCGTGTAGCTTGACCTGCCGGCGAGTCTTGTAAGCGAGACTTGCCAGGCATTCGTCGCAATCATGTGTAATTTACACTTAAGCGAACGCCTGTCTACAGGCAAGAATCTTGTATACTTGGACTGAACTCGCCAGACGATTAGCGCACACATAGGTTTACTCTCAAATGAAAAAAAAAACTCGTCAGCGATGATGTGCGATTTTCTCGAACTGTGATTTGACAAGTCTCAAATTAATAAGATCTTAAATGCTCCTGCAAACAGGCGCGACAGGAGACGCGAATCGCACGCGACACAAAGGCACCGCGTATCGCGTGACGACCGGTTCTTTGTCGCGCGATTGGCGTCACGTGTCGCTCTTGTTTAAAGGAGCCTTTACTTACACGAATTGACGCTTTTAATTTTCCTTTCGATGCAATGATCGTATGTACTGTTTACACACGTCAACTCTTTGTTACCCTTTCGACAATCGCTTAATTCAAAGCGAGAATCTTTCCTCGTATAAATGAGCCATTCAGTTAATCAGACTGACTCTTATCTACAGTAATTACATTAATTGCCCCCTGCTTACAATGTAATCCCTGAGCGTTATGTGAAGAATTGTTAAGTAAGTAGGTAATTGTTAATTGGTATAATTATTCAATTAATTAAATATTGAAAAAATAATTAGGAATGCTCGTTTTAGGGATGTTCTTCGTTTTCATAAATATAGGTAGGGTTATATGAGTTGACATTTTTTTTTTTTTTTTTTGGGTGGGAAATCTTCAAATGACCTCTCCTGTTCTGGGCGGAGCGGTAGGGCGTGTCAGACTCCTACTGACTAAAATCCACCCGTGTTCCTTCAGTTGCCTGTGCGCCAGGGCCACGGTAACTCTTCCGAAAAATTCGCGACCCCAGCAGGCATCGGTCCTATCGGACCACGTCAATGGTGCTGTCATATCTTTGAGGCGCGCGTGGAACACGACGCGCCGTCGACCCGGGCCTGGTCCTTACCGGATGGCGAGCTGCCCATTGCTCGTCGTCCGCAAGCTCGCGCCTACGATGGCCGGGAGTCGGCAATCGACTCCCGACGCCCAGGGTGTCTCCTCCTCCTGCAGCGGCTAGGGGCGCGAGGGCGCAGAGATTGCCTCTCCCTTTCGCGCTCCGCTTCCTCCTTCGCGAGCATTACTGCTTCGCAGAAGGAGGTGACGGCTTCCCATTCCCTCTCACTCCGTACCATGGCCTGAACCAGGGCCGGACGCGAGAGGTAGCCGCCGCCGATCGCCGCCACAAGGACACTGCGGTGCTCCACCCAAGCCGGGCAGACCTCCACCGTATGCTCCACCGTGTCCTCCGGTCGATCCACGCAATAGTAACACCCGGGCGTTTCCTCCCGCCTTATTCGAAACAGGAACCTCCCGAAACAGCCATGTCCGGTGAGGACCTGCGTTAGGCGGAAGGTGAGGACGCCGTGGCGCCTCTCAAACCACTCCTCAAAGAGGGGACTTACCGCCGCAATTGTGGCGTGACCTGCGCTGGGTTGCGACAGTCGCACTCTCCATGCCGCCATGAGATCCCGCCGGAGCTCTGTCCGCTGCGCCGCGATTTCTCGCGGCAGCGGAGTTACGCCCCGGCGTTTCGCCTCCTCGCGGCACTCTCAAACGTGCGTGAGGACTTTAGCCTCCAGATCCCACGGCGGCAATCCAGCAAGGAGGCTCGCCTTCTCGCAGGAGACCGTGCGGTATCCCCGGACCATCCGGATGGCCATGACCCTTTGGGTCCCGGCGGGCTGGCCGGAGCCTCAATGAACGCGCCCACACCGGTGCCCCGTAAAGGGCCATGGACCGCATGACCCCCGCGTAGAGCCTCCGGCATGAGGCGTTTGGCCCCCCCAGATTAGGCAAGAGCCGCTTTAAGGCAGCCCCGGCCCGCTGCAGTCTGAAAGCCAAACGTCAGATGCTCCACGAAGTTCCACCGGCTGTCGAGGACGAGTCCCAGGTACTTCATCGTCGACTCGACGCCAATGTGAACCCCTCCTACCGTTATTTGGGAACCCGATAGTGGCACGTTCCGAGGACCATGAAAACACATGGCCTCGGACTTGTGCAAGGCCACCTCGAGTCCAAATTGCCGGATTCTCTCAACGACTGTCGCAACCCCGCGTGTCATTAGTTCGGCCGCCACCTGGTGCGACCTCCCTTGCGCCAGGACTAGCGTGTCGTCATCGTAGTACACTACGCTGACGACACGCTAGTAACTACACTACATTCTGAAATTTTACAACATGTTCATCGCATTAAATCTATATTATTACTCGTGGAATAAGCCGCGGGCGCAGCTAGCATCACCTAAAATAAGTAGATAAATTGCGTAGACAATTTTGCTGTTGCCCTTAATCCAACCTTAAGGCAACACCGAGGAAAAGTAAATTAGATGAAAACTGTAGCCGTGACTTACCTACTTGTGGTTGAACATAAGTTGATCCAGCGATTGTTAAGAGGGCGTACAACGGTACACTAACGCCACTCCTTTAAAAAAATATTATCTCGTGACTGAGAAGGAATTATGAATAACGGCTCAATAAGGACCCTCGGTAAGTGTGTCTAGAATTTTTTAATACCTTTTATAAAGTTTCATATTGACACACGAAGCAACAAAATACGATCTAAAGAAAAGCGGCCACATTCTTCTAGATCTATGTGTTTATCTAGGTTATAAACTATCTATGTGCCAAATTTCATCCAAATCCGTTCAGCCGTTTTTATGTGATTGAGTAACAAACATCCAAACTCACATTTACATTAATATTAGTGGGATTGAAATGTCATATCTAATTGAAAAGCATTGGGGTAATTGCGTAACACACTAACAGTAGGAATGGCATTCATTTTAACAGTTCAACAACAGTCATTGCTTTATTTACCTTGTTGAGCAGACAAATTTTTCGAACATAAGAAGCAATGGATTAGCAATATCCTTCAAAATGATTCAGATTTTGATTAATAGTGTGTTACGCAATTAAGGTACAGTAATAAATCCAAGATTTTCATCAGCTAATAATTTCTTTTTTCATTTCACAAACATATCAATCTCAATATCAATATCAATTTTGAATATCAACCTTCTATATAATCTCATGATTGTAGAGAAAATTGATATTCTAAATTATTGTGGTGGATATTTCACTTAGCATCACGCTTGTATCCTTCATAGGGGGAGACATATAACGTGGCACGTATCTTTATAAGTAGTTGAATTAATTGATACCTACATTGATTTATTAAAAATAAAACATGTGTTTACGACTGCCTCTTTAGTTAAGGCGGCTCCCTGACCAAACGACCTTGAGCATTCGGTCCTGTCGCTGAGTCTCGCTCTGTCCCGCTCCCTGCGCACGCCCATTTATCATAAAATTCACAAAAATTGTGTAATTATTTAATAAAAAAAGACTAGTGATCTTTTGAAATAAAATAAAACGTGAATTATTTAGATTTTTAAATTATCTATTCATTAGTGTAATCCTCAAATTATTAGAACGTCACCTTTAGCAAAAGATGCATGCAATCAATAATTTTAGTTACTTTTTTATAAGGAGTTTTTAAATCTATTTATAACACATAAAAACAAATAAGAACGTGCAATTTGATGATGGAATAACGAACATGAACAATGTGCTTTTAGATGTAGTTTATTAGTCTTAATTAATAAGTTATTAGCCTCTGAATAACGCACTATCGCAAGGTTTTGCTCGGGGTAGCGTCTTAATGGCAACAGGCCCCCTATGGCGAAATATGGGTGTGGCGATCTATAGGTTTACCTCTCCCTAACCCTTCGGGAATTACAGGTGTGACTTTATGTTAAATTGACCCACTCCCTTCACAAATAGTACCTAGTAAACGACGCCGACGGCTTGGTTTTACTATTTTTCAAGGTTTTCCAGAAAAATCAATATATCGTTCTTTTTTTTTAAGCTATTGCATAGCTTTTATCGCAGGCTTTGAGCGCGGCGTCCGAATCAAGAAATTCCGTAACGAAAATAAAACCTAACACCCCCCACTCCGCCTATCATGTAGCTCGGCCGAGCGTTCGCTTAACTTGTATGTATATGGTACGACTGTACTTGAATTAATATCAAAGAAAAAAAAATACTGCATAAATAAAAAAATAAAAAATAATTTTAATTGCATAAGTTGATAAAAAATGATATGCAATAGCTTTACCGCGGCAGTACCCGAGTGCCACACGTGTTTTTTTTTTTAAGCTTTGCACTGCACTAGGAATTACGTACGTTACGTACGTTTATATCGGAAGTACGTTAAATCAATCGTTTGACTTTGACAAATCGGGACGCTAACGCCACCAGGCGGCGCTGGACAGAGTCTACAACATAACGCTCGACCAGAGTTAAAGCAGAGTAGATCGGTGGCGGTCAAGCAGTGAACACGTTTAGAAACTGTCGCGTGTTCTGTATGGTTGTGTCGAGTACCTACAGTGTGTGATTCGCTAGCGTGATTAATTTGTTCGTAAATGATAATTTGATTTGAACTGCACGCGTAGCATGTCCATTATAGAAACGGGTTTTGTCGACGGAGGAATAGACAAAAATGGCGTTCCATGAAGACAGTACGACGGCAGCAAAGTATAAAGAGTCAACTGCACTTTTTACGAAATTCAGTAGTTTTATTCACGTTTTTCTTTTATTTTGCTTATATCTCAAAAATGGTGTGTCCTATCGCAAAAATAATGAAAATTTAGATCCCCATTAGGGACCCTTAAAACCCCTAAAACTAAACATGTAGGTAATAATTTTTCACATTTTCCATACAAAAAGTGAAAAAAAACATTTTTCCATTCCATTTTTATACTTTGTGGCCGTCGAGTAAAAAGTTTTCTACTGTCTTTAGAATGGCGATTACAAAATCAAATTGTCTTCACTACCTTAGACAACTGTCAGTTGTCAGTGTGATTTTGATGTTTGGGATAGAAAACTTTCTTCTGAAATATAAAAGGACCTAGACAACGATCCGTAGAAACGAAAGACAAAATGACGGATTGTAGAAGGATTTTTACGGTGCGATGTCAAAAATGGAAAAACGAAATGTCACTTTGTATGGAAATAGCTATGTCTTGTCTTCCAAGAAACAGAAAGCGTCATGCTACGCCTACTGCAAACGGTTTTTCTAATGCGCAATATCCAACACTTCCCATAGTACGCCCACAGTAGTTAAAATATGGCTGATAATAACGAGACAGACGTACCTTCTCGTCATATAAAATCGCAACTGTGACACAAAGGGATAAACTTATATGGATGATGGATGACGAACAGTTTAGTTCATTATCGCTTTATAACGCGAAACCGTCATTTGTTTTAGAGTTGGATGTTATAAAAGATTTTAACTACTCTCATAAAGTAAAATACAATTATAAACTTCAAAATGAGTTTATATTGAACATACTTTATAAACACAATGCCGATATTTAAAAATAGAATCTTATGAACGCTTTTTCTCTAAACAAAATAATGTTATAAAACAAAATAAGTGCGCTGAGTTTAACGTGCTACGGAACTTCGTTCCAAAAAGCCAGTACAATCCGCCTCAATAAAAAATCTAAGCACGACACAAACGTATGAAAAAGCGAATATCTCGAAGACGCACATTCCTCAAGGAATAATGTATGAACGCAAAAACATAAGATTGGAATAAATTAGGTATTTTAACTTTCAACGCTTTCTTATTTTTGTCGAGACATGTCGGAATATTATAATAATGTTGTGATATATACGCTTCAGGCGGGATGCTGAGAAAAGAATGACGTCTTAAAAAAAGGAAAAATGTAGGCCTAAAATGTTTATGGTGCTGTATTCTGCGCAGTGAAGACATGTCTGTTGGTTTATAACTTCTAAATAGCTGTAACATTTTCGTTATCGGTGGTGTACAGACTTACCTAAGTTTTCTAGAGACTTTTTATGCATTCTTAATTTTTTTTTTTTTTATGTTTACTCCTTCATTGGTCTAGTGGTCGCAAGCACTTCTGCTGAACATGAGGTCCTGGGTTCGATTCCCGGGTCGAGCAAAGTGATATTGGGTTTTTCCATCTGGAATTACTTAGTAGCAGTCCTGAGCCTGGATTATTGCCCGGTTGATAGCAATCGATTCGCCCCCTACTACATTGGTGGGACTTAAATATAATTGGAAAAATGTGGGAGTACTATAGGTACCCCTCTGCCTAACCCTCCGAGGATTACAAGCGTGATGTTATGTTAAGTATATTTTAGTATGCTATGAAAAGCTGTGACTTCTAAAAAGCCATATTCACGATAGAATATTTAGCTTACACACGAAATCTCGTCGATAAAAACTTATGGGTTTATACTCGTACCAGTTATCTAGATGTATATATATTGTTTTATTGTGGATAACCATGGACGACAAAAAACTCGGGCAGATTCCCGCCAAGTCGGTCAGTGGGTCATCTAAGGGGCGGCGTGGTATTAGTTGCAGTATACGCTTAGGGACACTATGAGCAGCAAAAAACACAAAAAAAAAACAATTGTGACAGTTTTTTTTTTGGGTTTTTTTTTGTTTTCGGAAGTCCACCAATTTTATTGCAATATCGGGTTAACCTTGACCATAGAAACCATTTACGTTCTGAGAAACATGGCCCTACGAGGACGCCATTCGTGGTAATTAGCTGGGTCCACACCGAACGATCCAGTGCGCTCCGATCGGGCGCGGCAGGAACAATGCGCGGTCGGTCTGGAGGTGCCGCGCGCGATCGGAGCGCACTGGATCGTCCAGTGTGGACCGAGCTATTGACAGTTGACATTAGTGACAGCTACCTCTCTACCTCACTACTGATGTGCATGAGATAGTGTTTCAACATCTATTAAATAGATATACTTCACCACCAATGAACAATTTTGTTTTAAATTGTAACGTTTAAAACTTCAAATGTTCTTCGTCTAACAAAAAATAAAAAGACAATCAAAGGTCTCACACTGAAAGCTGAATACAATCTTTGAAGGTCGACGCTTGAGACAGCGCCAAGGAAACTGCCAACTTCCTCCCCGAGGGCGCGGGAAATAGAAATGGCGATACTATAGAACGTATAGGGTGAACAGTGAAGGACATGCGTAGGATTATCATTTACAGGATAGACATGTTTGTATCGTAGATACTGTCTTGCTTTCACATATAACATAAAATCACACCTGTATTTCTGGAAGGATTAGGCAGAGGTGTACCTATAGTACACCCAAATTTCCCCAAGTCCCATGTAACAGGGGCGAGCCTATTGCCATAAACCGGCCACAAATCCAGACTGCTCCGGGCTGCTACTGAGAAATTCCAGATTGAAAAACCCAATATAACTTTGTCCGACCCAAGAATCGAACCCAGAACCTCATGCTCCGCAGTTGCGACCACCAGACCAACGAGGCTAAAAATATTATTTAAAATCCATAAGTAATTAGAGAGGATAGTAATTTGCTCTTCAGTTCATTTCGAGTTGGTGTCATTATTTTAACTGAGAGTCTTGGAACCAATCTATAACCGTTAGTAACTACATAAGTACCTTATTTCTAGGAAACTTGAACCGCAAGCTTCCGTCTGCCAATATACCAAGTAATGCTCTGACCGTGGCTTTAAATATTTATTTGAAAGAAGAACTAAATGAATACGTACGGTCACCAAAGGTGTTAAGTAACCAGGGTCGTCGGATATAGGTGAAGTTTAGTAAGAAACCGATGAATGTTTTCGAATAAAATGTTATTCAATTAATAGAAAACAAACTGGTGATTTATCAAATTAAATATCTTTCGAAAAAATCCATCGGTTTCTTATTAAACTTCAACTATAACCAACGACCCTGGTTACTTATCTCTTTTGGTGACTGTACAGTGATCCTTCGTAGGTTTAGTTGCGAGTTATATTTAACTCTATATCTATTATCTGTAAGTAGGAATACAGGATGTTAGGGAAGCCATCCGCAAACATACAGGGTGCATTCAGCTCCTTATTTTAAATCATACTCCACCGGAAAATTTTAATTTTTTTCATAGTTTTTCAAACTCAAACTCAAAGCATTTATTTCAAATAAACCAATTACAGGCACTTTTGAATTGTCAAGGGGTTGGTCAGTCAGAAAGATGAAGCTAGTTGCCCATTCCAAAGCGTAGTAGGTACCTATGGAGAAGAACGGGTAAGAAACTCTATGGACACTCTTTTAAATCAAAATATGGTTACAAAATATTCGTTACATCATTCATGTTGAAATTATGCATGTGAGAACGATGCAGAACGTTAAAAGCGTCCGTAATAAAGAGGCAAAAACAGTTTTTCAGTTACTATTCCTTTATTTCAATGTAAAATTACATTATCTGTACGCGACACTCCATTTATGTAAATAATACAGCTAAAATTAAAAAAAAATAGCAATGGATGTTGAAATAAATCACGTGGCGCGAGCGCGCTTCCGGGCGTTCGCGCTACGTGCGTTTTGCCTCGGTAACGATACATTGCGTGTGAGGTAATAAAACAAATCAGGTTTTTGGATTCCCATAACGTTCCTGAAATTATTTCATGTACTGTGGCCAGGATTTATATCATACTAAAATTACTCTTCGTATGACATACTGAATTCATCCCATCCGTCGGTGGAGAGCTGTCCCTTACACCCTGTATATAAAAAATTAAGGGGACTACAGCACCCTAAATGCGTAACACACTATCAATTACAGTCGAAATCATTTCGAAGCAATTGCTAGTCCGTTGCTTCATATGTTCGAAAATTTGTCTGCTCAACAACGTAGATAACGCAATGAATGTTGTTGAACTGTCAAAATGAAAGCCATTCCTACTGTTAGTGTGTTACGCAATTGCCTCGCAGGACCTAAACGCAAGTTTTATAATGCCTAAAAGTATATGATCCACTGCAGTAAACAAAATCAGAAAAATATATGATGTTCTTTAGGATATATGCTAGTTAGATAGTGTGTTGAAAACATAATACGACTAATTTGTACAATAGAAAAAATTCACGAAAATACCTCAAAAAAATATTATAACGATTAAAAACCATACAATTTTTATGTCAGATTATTCTACAAGCAATATATTAACGTAATAGTGTTTTAATTTTTAATGCAATCAATAGATTTTTTGTAAATAGATGATTGCTTCATATTTTGCAATACATTACCAGCACAGCGTTGTGTCATCGCGCTTCTCTTTCTTCTATGGAGTCCGACAGTGACCGCACTTTAGCTGTTGTCAGCCTCTTTAAGTCACTTTTGTTCTTCTAAACTACGCAACCGATATTCTTAACAAAATGATCTTGATGGTTCGTCAAGTTAAAAATAAATGTGCGTAGTGGGGGTTGAACACTGATTTCTCACTACCCCTCTTCCAAAGGACACCGGTGAAATTTGGCTCAGCATTGACATGACAATGTGCTGCTAAATAGTAATAAAAACTCAAATAAACACAAATTATTTTTCGGGATATGCTGGCAGAAAATTCTATTGAACATTTGGTCTGCATCAAAACTATATATCTATTACTAGCTGCGCCTCGCTGTTTCACTCGCATTAAGTCTCGATCCCGTAAGAATATTTGGATAAAATGAATCCTATAGATGTCCTAATCCAAGTCATGGTCTACCCATGTGCCAAATTACATCCAAATCCCTTCAGCCGTTATAGCGTGAAAGCGTAACAAATAAACATACAACAAATCAAATCTTTTCTCTTATAATATTAGTACAATGCGAACAAAATAAATATGTACAAAATTATGATTTTTCCACATCATTGTAAAGCTTTTTCCACAATCCCTACAGACCGCAGCTCCACAAATAAAAATATTTGTTTTTGTCCTCATATTTGCAGTGTTGATTGGCTCGTGAAAAGAATATACATACAGTTTTACATGTACCTACGTGAAAACATAAAAGAAAAGTTCGTATCTCTATATCTTTTTGGTAAATATTTGTTCAGATGAACACTGGCATGTTAGGCTCTTTAGGGAATAGATAAAAAAGATGAAGTCAACCACAATTTGAACCTCGAACTCAATTTTCTCGAACTTATTCGGCAGGTCTAAAAACAAAAGTCGCCAGCAGTATTTAGTGTGAGAGACAGAGAGGATGAGAGTTATATCTTTTTTCTCTCTCATGTAACGAAAATTATGTGCCTAAACGTGATCGCGTCCTTGAAATTTAATTCTCGTTCAATTTATCGAATCGCCGCCTAAGAAATTTCACTTTAAAAATATACGCGTCGACTTGAGAACCGCTTCCTTTTTTTCATCGATTAATAATGTAATTAACCCTGTTTTATCAAAAGTTTAGGCAGAATGCGGCACGCCCTTTTTTCCCATATCCAAAGCGTTATTGAATGCACCATGAATGTTTGAAAAACGATGAAGTTCAAAATGCAAAAGTTAAGTTTTACAGTCCAATGCTTTAAGGCGATACCAAAATAAATTGGGGGCTTTTTCGTAACAATTTATTTCACTATTACAGCATGTATGGATTAAATTTTTGGATATATGTTTATTGACTATTTGATTAATACTCTGACTGAAGGAAAACGCAATTTCCTCGACAGAATTTAATTCCGAAAAGACACCTCTACTTTTTCATATATTTTTCTGTAATTCGAAAATCCAATCAATGTCCAACTAATTTACTTACGCGTCCCCTTGGTCTAGTGGTCGCTAACGCTACAGCTGAGCATGAGGTCCTGGGTTCGATTCCCAGGTCGGACAAAGTGTTATTGGGTTTCTATCAGGATTTTTTCAGTAGCAGCCCGGAGTCTGGATTTGCCTCGGCAATAGGCTCGCCCCCTATTACATGGCACTTAAACATAACTGGCGAAATTTGGGTGTTACTAAAGGAACACCTTTGCTTAACCCTTTGGGTATTGCAGGCGTGATGTAATGTATGTATTTACTTATGCAAAATTGCTTCAACTCCAAATCTACACAAAAAATCCAAAACAGATATTATTACTTCAGGTAAATCCTCAGCTGTAGCCCGCCAAATTCAAATTTTCTTTGGTTTTTTTGCAAATTGCAGCTCTGTTTTACATCGTATGTTGATCTAAATGCTATTCGCGACTGAAGGAATGGTATATTTACTGAATAATAATCACAAATTTCATATCAATCGTCACGCTTTGGAAATTAGTACTCTCAGTTGCGAATAGCATTTTGATCAACATACGACGTAAAACACAGCTGCAATTTGCAAAAAACCAAAGAAAATTTGAATTTGGCGGGCTACAGCTGAGGATCCCCCTTAAGATTAATATAACCCATAAATACGTCTTAGACCGCCAAAAATACGAGTCAGACTGATCGAAAGAGATAAGAATCGAGTGAATGGAGGAGCAGTTAGCTTAAAGAGATTGGCTTCGGTTTATTTTAAGCTGGAGTTGGATGAAGTGAAAGTAATCATGAAAGCTTTGTCGTGTCGCAATGAATTCATCTGAAAGCCTTATTACAAGTGGTTCGAGATTGGCGTTTAATAGGACGATACTTTTTAACCGACTCCAAAAAGGAGGAGGTTCTCAATTCGTCTGTATGTTTGTTACACGATATCTCCGGAAATTAATTGTGGATCGATTTCGAAAATTATTTACTTTTACTAGATCGGGTATGCCTCAGGTGTGGTCCCATATAAATTTTATTAACTTTGCTTGGGTAGTTTTTCAGTTAGCTTCAATAATAGGACCTACGTATTATTTCCACTTAGTGTATATTGATGATATTATAATAACTTCCTGTCACTGTTATTTACATAGCAAGTAGTGGTATATGAACTTGTGTGGCATAGGTAACAAAACTAAAAAATTAAAAATAAAAGCTATTTACAAAAAAAACAACCGACGTCCAAAAAAATCCCTACAAAGTGAAAAATTACTTTAACTAATTTCGGAAGTCGATGGAAAAAACAGAAAATACAAAACCAAAGACACCGACTTCCGATATTACTTAAAGTAATTTTTCACTTTGTAGGATTTTGTTTGGAAGTCGGTTGTTATGAGTACACAATGGCATACTATTTATCGAGGGGCTCATGGCTAAATAATAACGGCCGTTCAGATCGATCTTCAAGGTCAAGCAACGCTTACAGAGGTCTGTAATGGATGGGTGACCATCTAGACACACGTACATATCAAGACCCCTCCGTGCCTCGGAAAGCACGGAACTTTGACAGGCGTTGCGGGTATTCAGAAGCTTGAAAGTCTGATAACCAGTCTTACCAAAGGGTATCGTGTTACCCAGTAACTGATTTGTGGAGGTCAAATAGGCTGTCGCTCCATGTTAAATACTGGTATTCAGCTGCATCCGGTTAGACTGGAAGCTGACCACTACATAGTTGGGAAAAGGCTAGGCAGATTGATGGTGCTCCATGAGTGTGCGAGAGCATGGATAACGTAAGAGGTCATCGATAGAATGTCGAACGCCAAACGGCAATCGCTCAGCATAATGCTTTGATCCTATGCGAGACAGAGCCCCAGCGCTGGTTTTCAGCGACAGCCGGCGTTGTCATGATGACGTCAACCAGTGCAGCATAGAAAAATATAAAAATAACAAAAAACTAAGAAATAAAATAAATACACAACTGCACACAGCACACAGCTCACTTAATCACCTAAGTTGTCACGGTGAGATTTTTACATCGCCATCAGAATTTTTACATCGTCATCAGAATTTTTACATCGTCATCAGAACTTTTACATCGTCATCAGAATGTTTACATCGTCATCAGAATTTTTACATCATCATCAGAATTTTTACATCGTCATCAGAATAGGTCGGCTGGTTCATCCTGTATATTACTTGGGGACTGAATAAAACCTTAGGAGACCAAAGCCGTGGATTTGTTATCAACAAAATAAATAACATTTCATATTTCAAAGGAGAAAACCTTTTACATTGAGATGAGATTCAGATACATATCGAGACAAACATCTAAAAATAAGCTGTTCAACCAATTTTGATGTGGAAGCCTAAAAAAGGCCCGAAGGGTAATCCGATCAAATCAAAAATGTGGGCGAATTCTATCGATGCGATGTTCATTTATATTTTGTCTTTGCATCTCTACATGAAACATGTCTAAAGCCTCGACTATTTTACAAAGATAATCTTATTATAATTTTGGTCCTAGATAGCTAAATCTATACATAATAATCTATATACGTACATAATATAAATTGAAGTCGCTTTTTGTGCCTGTCTGTGAACGACGAGAAGAACAAAACGGTCATTCTTCTAAACTATGAGCTGAATGGTGCTGATCCATATGTCATGTTCGTGAACGGGCGCCATCAGTAGGGACTGGTCATCTCTTAGCTGCCGCGGCTTATTTTAATTTAAATAGTTTTTTTTTGTTTTTAGCGTTTTTATTACGGACGCTTTTAACGTGCACGTCTTTTTACATCGTTCTCACATGTATAATTTCAACATGAATAATGTAACCAATTTTTTTTTGTAACATTATGTTGATTTAAAAGAGTGTCCATGGAGTTTCTTGCCCGTTCTTCTCCATAGGCTCCTACTACGCTTTAGAATGGGCAACTAGCTTCATTTTTCTGACTGACCGACCCCTTGACAATTCAAAAGTGTCCGTAATTGGTTTATTTGAAATAAATGCTTTGAGTTGGAGTTTTGAGTTTCGAGTTTATGCAACGGATTTTGAAGTGGTTTTCACCATAATTTAGAGAATTTATTCCGGAAGGATTATATTTATTGTTGTTATGTTTATTTCATTATTATTTAACTTACGTATTATTATAAAAAATCTGGATGTTTTGTCATGTTTTAAAAACCGTGCGAAGCTGGGGCGGGTCGCTAATTAAATTATAAGTCAGGTGGACTTTTATCAGTAGATACAAGTCAGTTTCTTGTAACTTTTGACACTGGGGTCTGGTGAGTCAATACTACTTTTACTAGCGGAGCTGTTCTATTAAAATTTCATCGTGAACACTTACGTGAAATGAGCTTGAGAAGAGATGTTATTCCACTCTACCCCACTCTAGGAATTTCTCCTGTATTGTGGGTGCGTTTATAAACATTTAAAACTCACATACATAAACAGCCAGACCCGGAACAACTAATTGTAGGTCATACAAATATTTGTTCCGTGCGGGAATCGAACACGCGACACGCAGCGCAGCAGTCAATCGCTTAACCACTGCGCCAACCGTGCTGCCCAGATATTGACAACTCACTTCACCTTAGGTTCACGGTGATTTTTTTACAGAATAGACCGACTGAACCCTTGACCCCCTTGAATCCCTTGACCCATGACCGGTTGAAACACTGCACTAGCGGGTGCGGGGGCGGGCGCGGGCGCACGGGTCTTAGCGTCTGCGTGTTCACAGTACCGAACGAGCTCATTGCGCATGTGTTTGTTCGTTCTGAAACTTTAAAAAGAAAAGAAAGAAAGAAAATACATTAATTTGCGGTAAACATGACGCAAAGAAAAAACACACAAACACAAAAAAGAACGAGTTGGGGGAAAATATGCGTCACATTCACGCAAAACGGCAATCGCACAGCATAATGCTATGACCCTATGCGAGACAGAGAAAGACATGGATGACAAAATTCGTACTTGAAATGGAAATTGCAATATATGAAGTTTAAATATTGCAGATGTTTGCTTTGCCAAATAGCAGTGCGATGTTGTACTGCAGATATAAATTCTTCCGTATTGATATCCATGACGACGCTCCGGCGGGTGAATAAAAATGGTTTATAACCACACGCGCAGTCCCCTAACAGACGCTATATCACTGTGAACGATACGAGAGAACTGAGCCATGGTATAATGATATACTTCGCCAGCTACAGCATTCCGAGACACAGTGGTCACGTGGGAAACACAAGCCTACGTCATCACCGCTGTGTTACCAGTAGTGTGTAATAATAACTCCCCAACCGCCCTTATTGCCTGCAAATTCGATAAAACAATGAGGTTTTAACAAAAAATTACGTTGGTATATGTTTAAATTGAATTGTCTGAAAAACGAAACGACAATTTAAATGCTTTATATATATTTTTAACACAATGGTGACTAAAAATGTTTTCATAATTCGTGTTTTGTTGCAATAAAGTGGCAACTGGATAGTGACGTAAGCATGTGTCACTCGCGGAATGCCAGACCTTGTTTTTTTAGATCATAGACTGAGCCATTAAAAACACCCGCGCCCGCCTCATGCAGACGCGCGTCTCGCGGGAGCATTGTGAACGCAACTGGCGTCTACCATGGTCTAAAAAAACAAGGTCTGGCACTCCGAGAGTGACACAAGCTTACGTCACTATCCAGTTGCCACTTTATTGCAACAAAACACGAATTATGGAAACATTTTCAGTCACCATTCTGTTAAAAAAATATATCAAGCATTTAAATTGTCGTTTTGTTTTTCTAATCAAACGAAACAATTCAAGTCAAACTTATACCGACGTAATTGTTAGTTAAAACTTCATTGATTTATCGTATTCGCACAGGTAATAAAAGCGGTTGGGGAGTTATTATGACGCACTACTGGTAACACAGCGGTGATGACGTAGGCTTGTGTCACCCACGTGACCACTGTGTCTCGGAATGCTATACCTGGCGAAGTATATTATTATACCATGGCGTCTACATACATTTTAATTTAAAGAGTACTTAAAATCTATGTTCAGACCTTACTCGCCCATTGCTAAAATATAGTTCACTATACTGGCTGCTATAAACGAAGATGGATTATTAACTATTTACAATGGATTACTTCAACAAAGTTAACACTTAAATCTATCTAACTTGAAGTTCAAGAAAGCGCACTTAAGAGCAAGGTTCTCAATAACTTAGAACCTAATACGAAGACTTGGAGCCACCTCAAACAATGTACAGTCACGAGCATAAATACCTTACAGTAATACAAAATTCAAAAGCGTTTTTCTCGTGAAATAAAAATTACAACTTTGAGTAAAGACCTATTTTAATAAATGATAAATGATTTTATTTCTGTAAGTAGGTTTGTACAAACACTTTTACACGTCAATTATATTTTAAAACTAGATGAGGCCGGCGTTTCCTATCTGACTACTCTGAGAAGAAAGGCCGAAACAAACTCAGAGGTCACAGTCTCTTTTAAAGTCCAGACATAATCTTGGTCAGATCATGTGAAGACCATGTAGATTTGAGTCTGAAATGGTCTTTTGAGGAAAAAACCACACAGAATGAGTGGACCTGTCCAGTCAGTGCACGCATTTGTCAGTAATCGTGAAGCTCAACTTAATATAGTATGGTCTTGATATGTTCGTAACACCATCAAATATCTATAAATACTTTTAAAACGCTTTTGAATCTTGCGTAAGTGTTTTACCGAGCGGTCCACACTGCAGAAGACCGCATAACTTGGAGATGCGTCGAATGTGGTTGCAATTCTAAGCACTGACGGGTCCACGAAGAAGAAGAAAGTGTCAGGTATTTACGCTCATGTTTGTACCTTCAAACTTGCACGAAATAACACGCAGCTCATTCAATATCGCTTAGGACTCAGTTATAAATTAATATTAAGAGGCTGACAACAGCTAAAGGGCGGTCACTGTCGGACTGCATAAAAAAGAAAGAGAAGCGCGATGACACAACGCTGGTAATTTATTGCAAAATATGAAGAAATTATCTATTTATAAAAAATCTGTTGATTCGACAAAAAAATTAAAACACTATTACGTTAGTATGTTACTTGTAGACTAATCTGACAAATAATCAGAATGATAGCATGTAGTATCGTTTTTAATCGTTAAAATAAATCTTCGTGATTTTTTTCTATCATATCAAATTAATTGTATTAAGTTTCCAACACACTAGCTAACTAGCATATATCCAAAAGATTATCATATATATATATTTTTTTTTTTTACTGTATTGTATCATATACTTTTAGGCATTATAAAACTTGCATTTAGGTCCTGTAGGCCCCTTAATTGTGGCTGTATTTAAATATTTAACCGCTCGTAATGTGTTCTTGTTATGTGATTCTAGATTATTATTAAGTTGTAAAGTTAGTATAAATATGAATCAGCCTGTAATTGTTTCTGCAGTGAAAAAGTCTCATTTATTTATTAATTATTTATATTTCTGTCGCAAACACGTTCAATCAATCGTTTGACTTTGACAAATCGGGACGCCAGTGCCACCAGTGCCACCAGGTGGCGCTCGACAGAGTCTATAACATAACGCTTGACCAGAGTTAGAGGAGAATTTGTTGTTGGCGGTTAAGCAGTGACCACGTTTAAAAACTGTCGCGTGTTCCGTATAGTCGTGTCGTATACCTACAGTATGTGATAAGCTAGTGTGATTAATTTGTTCGTAAATTGTAAATTATAATTCGGTTTGAATCACAAACGGTTTTGATATTGCGCACATAGTACGCCCACAGTAGTTAAAATATGGCCGACGATAACAAGAGACACGTACCTTCTCCGTCATATTTATTTAATACTTCAAGCATAGAAATGTACAGAGGCGGACTTAATACCATATGCATTTTCTGCCTTTGGGTGCTGCAGAGACAAACAGCGGGAGGTGCAATTACGAAAAATTTTGGATTAAGGTTTCATTTAAAGTTTCAAAGGACTTTCAGAGCAAGCATTGTAATTAAAATTGGTGCAGCAAAGAGAAGTAAGCATGGTGATGTATACTGTAGAATCCAGTTGATTCCGTATTTAACTTGAATATATCCCTTCACTGGCTCATTCCGATCCAGCCTGTACCTTGCTGCCGTCTCCCAGCGACGCCCTAAGCCGAGGCTCGTACCCTGGTGCCCTTACCGTGTTGTCGCCTAGTTTGTAAGTCTTTTAAGCCATGGCTGGGGGCCTTAATTTATTAGGGCAACCACAGGCATATCCGGTTAAGCAGCCGACAACCTCCTAGGTTGACCTGCGAGAAGCCAAACACAAAAAAAAATTAAAACAAAAATTTAAAAAACAAATCACTGGCTCACTAACACACCAAGCTCTCTCGTGTAGACACTCACTTTTGTCTGTTTCCCGCCATTCCTCATGACTGACAGATGACATTAGTGACAGCAGCGACCCCGCTTGTGTAAATGGGACAGTGTTTACATATCTATTAAATAGATACACTACACTTACTACTACTCCTTACAGCTTCAGGCCATTTAAGTCAAGGATTTCTCACGGTCTTTCCATTCGCCGAAGGTATACAGGGTGGCACGGACATCGACTCGCAAACTGAAACCATGAATTCAGCACATGGTTCTAGACCCCTAGAGTAAAAATGTTACATCGATTATAAAAAAAAAACAGCAATTTCATAGAAAAGTGCAATACCTACCTACGCGGTCAAAATGTATGGCAGACCATTTTTTTTTTTTTGTTTGTATAACTGACAAAAAATTTCAACGCTGGAGGGTTCAGAATCATGTACGGAATCCATAGTATCAGGTTGTTCGTCGATGTCCCTGCCACCCTGCATAGCTTGGGGCCAAGGAGTACAATATCCCATTGACTGTATGCCACACGATAAATATAGTGTAGTAGTTCCTTCATTTCCTTGGATTCGTATAGCGTCACACCTCTCAGCATCGTTTTTGTGGTCGAAAGTAAGATGTGTGTGCAGTGTGACACCGTAGGGTTACGATACGGTTGTGTGCTTCTAACCGTAGCTTCTTTTCAGACTCTGTAGTTCCCGGATATTCGAATACGAACAATTCACGCAGCTTCAAACACTCGCCACCCCATGAAACTGGTACCAACTATCCGGCAGCCGCAACGTGTGAAAAGGGGTTTAAGGTTCTTTGCCCCCATTCATTATAACGGCGTAGGATAGCCTTAACCAGAAGTAGTCATCGTATTAGTGGTTCAGCAACTTTAATATCATCAGGATTGTGCCGGAATATAGTACTTCCTCGTGGACGTGGTACGCCAGCGGCTTCCATGACCTCCCATTTTATTAATATTATACTCTTTGCCCCTAACCTCATCTCTGTCGTCAGAAGACAGCCGCCATCAACACAATACTCTGCTAATGTGACTGTCGCCAGAAAGTATCACTATTATCCGACCTCTTTGGTGATTCTAGTAACTTCGTTACAAACTAGATGGCGCCACTTGCTGCGCCATCAAAGAATACAACTTTACTTAGGTACTAAAGCCGATCTCATGTAATTTAAAAATATTATTGACGTGTAAAAGTGTTTGTACAAACCTACTTACAGAAATAAAATCATTTATCATTAAAAAACCACTAACAGAGCCACTGTTAAATATTCAACTACTAAGTCGTTGTCCCAACATCCATACGTATTTATAAACTAATTGTTTAAACTCAACAAAGGCAGGTTGAAGGTTTTGACTACAACACAATAACTTAGAACACGCTGCCCTTGAGATTCATTACTTATTTAACATCTCTGTTAGTAGGGAGATGACCTTACACGATCCAAGGTATAAGACCTAACGATTATCAGAAAATCCTTGTATTTTTTAACTTGATGCTTCAAATAAGTCTTTCCCAAACAGAATGAATAGGCGGACAATCAAAGGATGGCCAATTATTCTACAAAATGGAAGGTAAGATCAAGCTGGTATTTTTAGTCAAAAACAAAAAGATTTCTTCTGTCCATCGCAAGTTCGAAAACCGGAAATACTTATTCGTGAATGATTATGAAAAATAATAAATTATGTACAAGTACCTATATCAAAAAGGGAAACAAACCATTGGGCATCAAAAAAATCGTCCGCATCGCTGTCAATGGGAAAAGTGCCAAAACGCTGGCAGCATTGCCACGTTATATGGCAATACTGATTCGTTGGCCTAAAAATAGGCCAGCCCTACTTACAAAATAAATTATTTGATGAAGACTGGTTACTACGGTTTATAATGATTATTACACCAAAAAGACTCCTTTTTGAATCGGACCAAAGGACCAACGACCGCAAACGCCTAGAACATCGCCCGCACCTCTAATAAATTAATCTCGAATTCTCTCAAGCGTTTACATTGTGACGATAACAGGGGATAGAGCCTGTATCACAGGCCTTTGCAGGACAATACCGTTTGTTTGCTTCGCTTTGATAAATCCTGCTCTTAGAGTATTCATGAGACAAGTCATAGACCGTGCCTAACTACGTTAGTATGAAGTCTGCCCACAAAGTATTGTCAACCCTCTTTCTGCTCGTAGTTATCCAGCGGGGTAATTGAGTATCACACTAACAGTAGGAATGGCTTTCATTTTGACAATTCAACAACATTCATTGCGTTATTTACGTTGTTGAGCAGACAAATTTTTCGAACATAAATATGAAGCAATGGATTAGCAATAGGCTTCAAAATGATTCAGATTGTGATTGATAGTGTGTTACGCAATTAGGGAGCAGTTCTTTCTATGTGCTTAGGGTTTAGAATTGAAAAACATTAAGTTTGTAATGTCAAAAAGAAAACATTGTTACAGGGAATTGAACCTCTAATCATATCCGCTTCAACCCATCTTAAAATTTCCTAGCTAACTAAACGGATGCTAATGTTATTTTAAATGTTTTTCTGCTTCGTTGTTTGAAAATATTTTTATATAAATACAAAAAGCGTTTATGCAGCTATACAGGGTGACTTGTAATTTGACGTATTCCTTCCAAGACGTGACAGTGTGACAATTAAGCACCACATAAAGCCTAGGCGAAAATTCATGGTATCCGTTTTTTTTTTTTTTAAATGTATTTTTGAAAAATTCCCAGAATTCGTCACTAAATATCACTTTCCTCTAAACTCTCAAATTGGATCGCCTTCATTGCTATGCCATAGGGTACCTTATACTTTAACAAACCTTTTTATGTAATCAAATTTTCTAAAACACCAATCAGTCAAAGTTAAAGGGAGAAGATTAATAATCATTTTCAAAAATCATCTACGTACATGTACTGACACCAGTTAGCTCAAAATTTTACTATGGCTTGAAGCGTACAAATTACGTTAAAGACATCTTCATTTAATCAGCTATCTAACGAGCTACAAAACTTAGAGGTACCGTTGAAACAAACAATAATATTGACAAAGGTCTAAATTGCAAATAGTAAAATATAAAAAAAAATGATAACCAATATAATTAACTGGTTTAGGCCATATCACTACTTTCTAACCTTCCCAGCAATCCATCATACGTCAGAGACCCAGTTAATCATGGTACTTATTTTTTGGAAATGGGTGACGTCCCGGAAGGAATACGTCAAATTACAAGTCACCCTGTATAATTACGATTCCTTTTGCTATTAGCTTCCAATGATTTATATTGATACTAGTAATTTTCCTTACATTAAAATTAGGCTTGTTTGATTCATAACCTCAATCTCATCTCACTAGGGATTATACAGGCAGTGTTACGGATATTTTCGCACTAAATTCTTTTATCAAAAGCTCTAGGTATGTTTAATCCCTTGATACAACCCTTTTTTTGATACCGAATAAAGTACTAAATAAAGGAGGCAGGTAGGTATTGTACGGAAGAAAGAGAGGATTACGTTGATCGAGGTTTATAGAATATCTACGAGTGTATCTATCTAAAAAGCTAAAAAGTTTGTTTGTTTGAACGTGCTAATCTCTGGAACTACCGGTCGGATTTGATAAAATCTTTTTTGTAATTGATAGCCCCATTCTTGAGGCAGGTTATAGGTTTAACATCACGCTACAACCCTTGGGAGTCGTTCAAAGAAAAAAGTCAGAAATAACGCTAAGCGAAGCGCGGGCGGACGATGCGGTGAGACGCGATGGGTCGGGGGAGCAAGATATTTTACGCGGACGAAGTCGCGGGCAGAAGCTAGTTGCTCTTCGTGCGAGAGGTCATTCGGGTAAGAACCATGCTGTATTACATTATAAAAGGTTTTACAGGGATACAGGGTGGCAGGGCCACCGACGCAAACCGAAATCATAATTTCAGCACATGCTTCTAGACCCCCTAGCGTAATTTTTTTTTCGATTGTTATCAGTAACAAAATCGGCTTATTCATAGAAAAGTGTTATATCTACGCGGTCAAAATAAATGGAACAGTATTTTTTTTTTAAGACCTTCAAATATTTCAACGCCCCCTGCGTTGGTTGGTTCAGAATCATGTACTGAATCCATGGTAACAGGTTGCCCGTCGATGTTCCTGCCAGCCTGTATGTATAGGGGTGCCTTTTTTTTTGGGTGGGAAATCATCAAATAACCTCTCCCGCTCTGGGCGGAGCGGAAGGGCGTGTCAGACTCTTACTGACTAAAACCCACCCGTGTTCCTTCAGTTGCCTGTGCGCCAGGGCCACGGTAACTCTTTCGAACAATCCGCAGCCCCGGCAGGCATCGGTCCTATCGGACCCCGTCAATTTTGCTTACATCTCTTTGAGGCGCGCGTGGAACACGACGCGCCGTCGACCCGGGCCTGGTCCTTACCGGACGGCGAGCTGCCCATTGCTCGCCGTCCGCAAGCCCGCGCCTACGGTGGCCGGGAGTCGGCAATCGACTCCCGACGCCCAGGGTGTCTCCTCCTCCTGCGGCGGCTAGGGGCGCGCGGGCGCAGAGATTGATGTATAGGGGTGCCTTGTTCTTCTCTCGTATATCGGCACAAACTAAGTGAGAATAGTGTATATTATGCCTACAATGAACCAGCAGGGTAGTTGCGTAACACACTAACAGTAGGAATGGCTTTCATTTTGACAATTCAACAACATTTATTGCGTTATTTACGTTGTTGAGCAGACAATTATTTCGAACATATGAAGCAATGGATCAGCAATAGGCTTCAAAATTATTCAGATTGTGATTGATAGCGTGTTACGCTATTAGGGTGCAGCTATAGTTTGCTTCAAAGAATAATATAAGGTTCACTTTTTAAATATAGTAGTTTGACATTTCAAATCTATTCTATTCTTTCTATTTTTATTAATTGGCAAGCAAAGACGATGTCGACTATCCTGCCAATTTCTAAAGTGAATTGGAAAAACAAGTGTGCATAAAAAAACAAATTAAATTTAAAAAAAACTAAAAGAAGAAACAACAACTGAAGACACAAGTGACATTTCAAGTCTTTTTATGTTTACATTTTAGTTTATGTATGAGTTTTTACATTACACCTGTCAAATTACTATCTGGGTTTAAAAAATGAACTTTACAATAATTATTATCTAGAATTCTAAACACAGTTACTCTAGTTTGTCCGACCCGTAGCTCGCTCCAAAACCAAGTGAACGAATCGATCGCGATCGCGCCTTTTTGAGCACTTGTCAACCGTCACTGCTTGGTGTTGCCACCTAAATAATCGTTCTGAATGTAAACTTAATAATATAAAGAGAAAAGATTAGATGTTATGTATTTAAGTTTGTTTGTTACGCTTTCACGCTAAAACGAGTGAACGGATTTGAATGAAATTTGGCACACGGGTAGAACATGACCTGGATTAGGACATAGGGTACTTTTTATCCCGATTTTCTCATGGGGTCAAGACTTATACGGCTGAAACCGGCGCGTAGCTAGTAATTGATAAGTCAGTTTAGTTGATTTTAAAATACAGATAAATGAACCTAACAATAGTTAGCTCAGGCTGTACTGGTAAACGTATTAAGGCTCCCACAGACAGGCGCGACGCGACAGCGCGACACAAAGGCGTCGCTCGTCGCGCGAGAAGTGGTGCCTTTATGTCGCGTTGTCGCGTCGCAACTTTCTCTGGGAGCCTTTAGTCGGTTAGTCGGTGGGTAAATGATAAATGATTTATTTCTGTAAGTAGGTTTGTACAAACACTTTTTTTTTTTTTTTTGGGTTGGAAATCATCAAATGACGTCTCCCGCTCTGGGCGGAGCGGAAGGGCGTGTCAGACTCTTACTGACTAAAACCCACCCGTGTTCCTTCAGTTGCCTGTGCGCCAGGGCCACGGTAACTCTTTCGAACAATCCGCGACCCCGGCAGGCATCGGTCCTATCGGACCCCGTCAAGTACAAACACTTTTACACGATGGATAGACTGTGTGAAAATTGATATGAGTAGAAAGGGGGGGACTACCGAAGAAAAGGACGTGTTGCGCTGACCCCAAATAAATTGGTATAAGGGCAGGAAAATGATGATGAAGATGATGACGAATGATGATGAAGTACGATGAGTATTAGCAACGTAGCTAACATTTTGTGCCAGTCCCCTAATTGCGTAACACATTATCTATCACAATCTGAATCATTTTGAAGCCTATTGCTTAATGCTTCATATGTTCGATAAATTTGTCTGCTCAACAACGTAGGTAACGCAATGAATGATAAATGATAAATGATTTTATTTCTGTAAGTAGGTTTGTACAAACACTTTTACACGTCAATCATATTTGTTTAAACTAGATGAGGCCGGCGTTTCCTATCTGACTACTCTGAGAAGAAAGGCCGAAACAAACTCAGAGGTCACAGTCTCTTTCAAAGTCCAGACATAATCTTGGTCAGATCATGTAAAGACCATGTAGATTGGTGTCTGAAATGGTCTTTTGAGGAAATAACCACACAGATTGAGTGGACCTGTCCAGTCAGTGCACGCATTTGTCAGTAATCGTGCAGCTCAATTCAGAAGTAATTTACTTAGGAGCCCATGAAGTTACAAACCAAAAAATTGTCATTAAGCTAATGACAATTTTTTGGTTTGTAACTTCATGGGCTTGGGTTTGTAACTTCATTGTAACTTTGTTTTAAGTCAGTCAATCTGCCTAGCCCATAGATATAAGTATATTTCTATGGCCTAGCCTTTTCTCAACTATGTTGGGGTCGGCTTCCAGTCTAACCGGATGCAGCTGAATACCAATGTTTTACATGAAGCGACTGCCTATCTGACCTCCACAACCCAGTAACTGGGTAATACGATACCCCTTGGTAAGACTGGTTGTCAGACTTTCGGGCTTCTAACAACCCGTAACGACTGTCAAAGATCCAAGAATGACAGTCGGGACCAACGGCTTAACGTACTTTCCAAAGCACGGAGGGGTCTTGGTATGTAAAGATCCACACACGGACCGACAGAGCAGAACGTTGGCTGTCCGCTGCAATATGTTGGCTCGCAGATTTGCGAAATGCACGACTGCGGTTAAGGCTACGCTATTTACCATTGTACTATATAGGTATGAGGAATAGGGTGTAAATCTCACTCATACTCTATTGAAAAGTGAGGATCCTCCGACCAGACGGGTGTCGTATCTGGTGGGCAACTGCCCGACGATTGATGTCGGGACGTTGTGTATATGCTAGTTGCGCGGTAAACTCTGCTTGCGCGATGCAGGATTTTGCGTGACGTCAGTGTGACGTGTAGCTCGCATGTGGCGATGTAGATACCGCTACAGTACTGCCAGTCGTTTTAGTGGAGTATGTGTATGTGGGTTAACTACACGCAGAGGGCATACAACGCTCTGCGCGTACAGTATAATAATGGGTAGTATTTAAACGCAAATCAAAAAATATCCTTTTTCTATGCAATAAGATTCCGAATTCCCATCAAAATTACTGATTGCACAGCAAAATATTCAACTCAAAATATCACTAAACACACTACAATTTATTTTCGCAGCGTACAGCGGGTCTTCCTAAAGCTTTTTCATCAATTTATTTTCTATTCCCAACGAGTACCACATTTTTTTAAATAAAAAATCTATTACTAACGAATACCAAAGCGTGACTTTTTGTACACTCAGCTACACAAAGTTTTATTTAAATTGCGTTTTACCGAAATCTAGGGTAATCTAAATATAGGGTTAGGGTTAATAAGCTGGTCGACGGAGCCCCGCTTTGCGGGGCTCCTATTTCTGTCTAGAGGGTTTAAAGGAACCTAACCAACCGAACCTCGGGATGCCACTGACGTCGACCATCTAGGGTTAGTATTTTCGGGAACATTTAGGTATTGGATGGGAATAGAGCATTTTTACGACAAACGGCTGATCGGAGACAAATACATAATACTCACACGCTATGAATGTGAGTATTATGTATGTACGGTCTGGTTGATTTGCTGTGCAGTCAGTATTTAAATGATGGAAATAAATTGATAGGTGATTATTTATTTGATGTGCAATTAATAATATCCCTATAATAATGCATTCAGGGTGCTGATAGGGTTGCCGCGCTACTGCAGTGCTTCGGGCATGTTTGCAGAGGTGGGAGTAGATGGATTTCCAGGACTCATGCGTAATCGTTACGCATCCATCATGCGCCGGATTCGCGCCAGCCCTAACAGCATTCTAAATGTTATAGCAGACAGGTGGGACAGCCCGATGCTGAGACATTGGATACGCCTACACGCCACTGAGTGCATGTAGTGTGTTATTATTATTACACAAAAGTTTATAATTATCTTCTGGTAGAATTTCAGTAGGTACTAACATTAGTTTAAAAGTTGTTTGTATACTAACCCAAATGGACTAATGGTCGGAATTAAATGATTTTATTATTATCTCCTTTATTTCATATATACATACATATAAATTATATTTTTAAATATTAGAATATAAAAACATTAAAAAATATAAAAAATAGTGGCCCACCGGTATCGGGAAAAGGTCCAAGCTACCGGCGGTCAGGGCTCCAGAGAGAGAAACCTCCTAACAATGCGGGCCGTGTCCAAAAGTACCGCCTTCTGAATCAAGCCATTGATCCAGCTGCCCAACGAGAGCCTCCTCAAGTGTTGGTCGAGGCTCTTGGCTATTAATCCATTGGCTGTCACGACTATCTGTACAATGATCGCTGAGTCCACATCCCACATGTCGACAACCTTGCGAGCCAAGTCAAGATACTTGATTTGTTTATCTTTCTCGGCTTTCACGAGGTTCCCGTCATGTGCGACCGTTATGTCAACAATCATTGCACGCCGCTCTAATCGATAGACCACCACTATATCAGGCTTATTGGCAACAATAGTCCTGTCAGTGATGATGGATCGATCCCAGCACAATGTGATATTTCTATTTTCGAGAACTGGGTCGGGCACATACCTGTAGTATGGCACTTCCGATTCTACAAGGCTGTATTTGAGAGCAAGTTGCTGATGGATAATCCTGGCTACAAGATTGTTTCTATGCAAGTATTCTTCGTTAGCTAGACTAGAACATCCGGAGATAATGTGTCTGATTGATTCACCCGGACGGTGGCATGCCCGACAAATGTCAACCGTGCCGTCTTTCACAATAAATCTCCGGTAGTTGTTTGTCATCATAACTTCGTCCATAATTGCACAAACAAAACCTTCGGTTTCTCCAAAGAGATCACCGAAACGCAGCCAGGGTACGGACGCTAGTTGATCTATATCGGGTCCATGTAGGGCCCGAAAAAAGCGTCCGTGAAGCTCCTTACTCTGCCATACTTCCATGCGATCATTAGTGTCAAGCACTACTGGCTTGCGCCAGTTCTCTTTAGCCAAGGAGAGCGGGGTGTAGCCCTTGTCCACTTTGACCACATCTCGATGCATCCACACGTCGGCCTCTAAGAAATATTCCCTGAGACTGCATATCTCGCGATTGTGGAGGGTCTTAGCATTTAAAAAGACTCGACCTCCACATTTTCGCGGGATATACAGCCTCATTACCGATGACCGTGGGTGATGCATTCGATTTGCAGTCAGCAGTGTACGGACCTTCCTATCCAGGGCATCGAGTTCGGTCTGAGTCCATTTGAGTATGCCAAAAGAGTACATCAAAACCGGCATGACCCAACCGTTAAAGGCGCGTACCTTGTTTCCGCCTGATAGAAGACTATTAAATACTTTTTTCAGGCGGCCAAAGAAGCGTTCCCTTAACGATTGCTTCATGTCAGTACCATTGATGCCCAATGCTTCCGACATACCCAAATACTTATAGGTTTCGGATGCAGAGAAGGTTCTAAGGTTTATGGAATCCGAGAGTTGGGTTCCGACAGATTCCACAATCTTCCCTCGCTTTACATACATGACCGCACATTTGTCCACACCAAATTCCATTCTGATGGCACTACTGAACATTTCAGTTACTTTTAGTAGCTCCATCAGTTGCAAATTGTTGGGGGCAAAGAGTTTTAGGTCATCCATGTAAAGGAGGTGAGATATAACCTGACCACCTCTCCTCAGCCGATAGCCTAGACCTGAATCTTCCAGCAGTGTGCTTAGAGGATTCAAGGCTAAGCAGAACCAAAGCGGACTCAAACTATCACCCTGAAATATGCCTCGCTCGATCCTTATCGGTTCGCTATTCCTCTGGACATTTCGACATCCTGGATTGTGAAGGACCGTTCTCCACTGCCCCATACATGACATCAGGAAGGTGCGCAGAGTTGCATCTACTTTCTACAACTCCAGCACCCTCATAAGCCATGTATGTGGCACCGAGTCATAGGCCTTCTTGTAATCTATCCAACATGTCGAGAGATCCTTTCGGGAACGACGAACTTGTTGGCTAATGGTCATATCAATGAGGAGTAGCTCCTTAGTACCACGGGACCCGTTCCTACATCCATTTTGAGAAGGAGACATGATAGAGTTGGTGTCTATATGTTTGTTAATTTTAGCCCTCAAAATGGATGTAAGAACTTTATAGACCGTCGGTAAACACGTGACCGGTCAATAATTTTTGGGTTCCGCAGTGCTACCTGATTTATGGAGCAGGTGGGTAACTCCTGTGGTTAGGAACTGGGGTAGCGAACCAGACTCCAAAGCAGTCTGGTACTGAGCCGCCAAGCGAGCGTGCGACCCAACGAACCATTTAATCCAAAGTTTTGCAGTCCGTCCGGCCCTAGAGACTTCCAGTTCGGCAGCGGACGGACTGCACGAGTTACATCTTGGGGGCAGATGGTAATAGCCCCCATTTCTGGTATTGGATCGCAGGCTCGCTCGACTTTCCGAGCCCAATCGCCTTCGGTATGACTGACAGGCACCGACCAGATATTGCGCCAGAAAGAAGACATGGCATCATCATCTGGTAGGCACGTGTCAGCCACATCTTGAACCGGTCGCTCCCAACCCCTATAAACCCACCTTTGATCGCATTGGAAGGTGCGATTCTGAGTGTATCGCTTCACTCGCCGCTTATACCTACGAATACGGTTCGCCCATGCATACACTTTCTGCTTCAGGAAGTCGATGCGCTCTGTGACACAGGACATATAGTCCTGAGGGCTGATATTAGTCCCTGCGAACGCGCGTCTCACAAAGCGCATCACTCTAGGGCGAGTATTGCCCTCCCTGAAGCAGATTAGTTTGCCGATGAGCGCTCTGGCCCCACCAATACGGCGTTCAATTCTGCACTGCCAAGCTGGTACGGCTGGTTTCGGTCGTGTAGCTCTAGAATCAATAGCAAATTTAACGTGAGCTACACGGCATGCCGCTACAGCCCCGCAGTACAGGATCGAATGAGTATCGGCGAGGTCTACGCAGTCATCAAAATAATTTGACAACTGCGCATCCAGGACCGCCACCAGTGCCCTATTTTTGTTATGCATGGGCAAACGAGGTAAGCGTGGTCTAAGTTCGGGCGATATGAACCGATATTCTCGAATCGCATCCTCCAAAGCTCTCCTCAATTCCTCATTGCACTGGGTACTTACGTTTGTAGTCCTGTCATCACTCTCCTCGTCTTCTTGACTTATGTTAGACTGTGGTAGTACTACAACGGTCTGAGACGGGGGGGCGATGACATGACTACTCTGCATTTCACTTCGCAGGCGATCAAGTACAGTGTCATCCAACATATGATTACGTTGGATGACCCGCACCTGATCCGACAGTCGTTGTGCCGAAACGTTGACAGCTGGCTCAAGCACCTGAAAAAGAGAGAGCATCCGGACACGGTACGCGGTCAGATTTTTTCCCCCCTCTGTAGCCCCATAGTATGAGCGCATGACGTTTTCATTGATGGATCGTGTCCATCTCATGCGCTACACACTTCCGCCGGGAGCTGGGACCCTATCAGAGGCCAGTGGGCCTCGAGGTCCTAAGCCGTCCGGCGGCCGGTGTCCTCCACGTCGACGAACAGGTGGTGGCGTCGTGGGCGGGGAGAAATACTCGTCGCTCGAGCTCGACGCAACTACCGCAGCCGGTGTCGTCACAGCGCTCACAGTGAAGCTGGGTACCGGCGGCGGCGAGGCGGAGCTGAGCGAAGAGTCCGGAGGTGGTGGGCGTGCTCGTAGTGTGGCCGATCTTGTCAACATTGTATCATTTTCATACTATTTTTTCATTGTTGCCTTTTGAAAGTGACAACTGTCCTGTCACCTCCGAATCTGTACTTTTTCATCTATTTTATTTCATTATTGTATAATATGGCTTTGATTTTACAGGAAGAAATATGGTAAAAATGGGTCAAAATTGCGTTCACTGTTATAATTAAATTTAAAAAAATTGAAAATGCGACGTTTTGTTGACACGGTGGTGTTGCCATTATAGGGGTATGATGAACAGGGTGTAAAGCTCACTCATACTCTATAGAAAAGGGAGGATCCTCCGACCAGACGGGTGTTGTGTCTGGTGGGCAACTGCCCGACGGTTGATGTCGGGATGTTGTATATATGCTAGTTGCGCGGTAAACTCTGATTGCGCGATGCAGGATTTTGCGTGACGTCAGTTTGACGCGTAGCTCGCATGTGGCGTTGTAGATGCCGCTACATCACTCCCCCCCGGAGACCGGAGGTCGATAGTGGGCTGAGTCGTGTATCTTGCGATGCTTGCCAGGGCCAGGTGAGGTTCCAGTGAGTCGGAACCGGGTGCCGCATAGTTCACGGTGAGTCGGAACTGTCTGCGGTGGTACCCCAGTGAGTCGGGGTGGCGCTGCGTTATGCTCCAGTGCGTCGGATGTGGTACAGCGCCGAGTTGAGGCTGACTGCTGGCGTCGACCAGGAGAGGATTTGAAGGCTCTGCTTGTAGAGCGGCCGAGAGTGCAGTGTGCTGTGCCAAGGTTGCTGATGAGGCTGAGGGTGATGACCAGGTATGCGCGGTCGCTGCATGCTGGTGGTCAGGATACCCGTTGAAGCCGTGGGTGCTGGCTGGCTGTGTGACTCGCCGCTCGAAAGCTTGAAGGAAGTGATGATGACGTCACGCTGATGTACTTGCACGAAGGCTGCGCTGACGTTCATTTTCGGGGTCACCAGTATAGGGGTATGATGAACAGGGTGTAAAGCTCACTCATACTCTATAGAAAAGGGAGGATCCTCCGACCAGACGGGTGTTGTGTCTGGTGGGCAACTGCCCGACGGTTGATGTCGGGATGTTGTATATATGCTAGTTGCGCGGTAAACTCTGATTGCGCGATGCAGGATTTTGCGTGACGTCAGTTTGACGCGTAGCTCGCATGTGGCGTTGTAGATGCCGCTACACCATTATTATTATTTTCTTTTATTTCATATATATACATATAAATTATAATTTTTAAATATTAGAATATAAAAATATAAAAACATTTAAAAATATAAAACATAGTGGCCCACCGGTATCGGGAACAGGGTCCAAGCTACCGGCGGTCAGGGCTCCAGAGAGAGAAACCTCCTAACAATGCGGGCCGTGTCCAAAAGTACCGCCTTCTGAATCAAGCCCTTGATCCAGCTACCCAACGAGAGCCTCCTCAGGTGTTGGTCGAGGCTCTTGGCTATTAATCCATTGGCTGTAACGACTATCGGTACAATGATCGCTGAGTCCACATCCCACATGTCGACAACCTCGCGAGCCAAGTCAAGATATTTGATTTGTTTATCTTTCTCGGCTTTCACGAGGTTCCCGTCGTGTGGGACCGTTATGTCAACAATCATTGCACGCCGCTCTAATCGATCCACCACCACTATATCAGGCTTATTGGCAACAATAGTCCTGTCAGTGATGATGGATCGATCCCAGTACAATGTGATATTTCCATTTTCGAGAACTGGGTCGGGCACATACCTGTAGTATGGCACTTCCGATTCTACAAGGCTGTATTTGAGAGCAAGTTGCTGATGGATAATCCTGGCTACAAGGTTGTGTCTATGCAAGTATTCTCCGTTAGCTAGACTAGAACATCCGGAGATAATGTGTCTGATTGATTCACCTGGACGGTGGCATGCCCGACAAATGTCAACCGTGCCGTCTTTCACAATAAATCTCCGGTAGTTGTTTGTCATCATAACTTCGTCCATAATTGCACAGACAAAACCTTCGGTTTCTTCAAAGAGATCACCGAAACGCAGCTAGGCTACGGACGCTAGTTGATCTATATCAGGTCCATGTAGGGCCCGAAAAAAGCGTCCGTGAAGCTCCTTACTCTGCCATACTTCCATGCGATCATTAGTGTCAAGCACTACTGGCTTGCGCCAGTTCTCTTTAGCCAAGGAGAGCGGGGTGAGGCCCTTGTCCACTTTGACCACATCTCGATGCATCCCCACGTCGGCCTCTAAGAAATATTCCCTGAGACTGCATATCTCGCGATTGTGGAGGTTTTTAGCATTTAAAAAGCCTCGACCTCCACATTTTCGCGGGATATACAGCCTCATTACCGATGACCGTGGATGATGCATTCGATTTGCAGTCAGCAGTGTACGGACCTTCCTATCCAGGGCGTCGAGTTCGGTCTGAGTCCATTTGAGTATGCCAAAAGAGTACATCAAAACCGGCATGACCCAACCGTTAAAGGCGCGTACCTTGTTTCCGCCTGATAGAAGACTATTAAATACTTTTTTCAGGCGGCCAAAGAAGCGTTCCTTTAACGATTGCTTCATGTCAGTATCATTGATGCCCAATGCTTCCGACATACCCAAATACTTATAGGTTTCGGATGCAGAGAGGGTTCTAAGGTTTATAGAATCCGAGAGTTGGGTTCCGACGGATTCCACAATCTCCCCTCGCTTTACATGCATGACCGCACATTTGTCTACACCAAATTCCATTCTGATGGCGCTACTGAAAATTTCAGTTACTTTCAGTAGCTCCATCAGTTGCAAATTGTTGGAGGCAAAGAGTTTTAGGTCATCCATGTAAAGGAGGTGAGATATAACCTGACCACCTCTCCTCAGCCGATAGCCTAGACCTGAATCTTCCAGCAGTGTGCTAAGAGGATTCAAGGCTAAGCAGAACCAAAGCGGACTCAAACTATCACCCTGAAATATGCCGCGCTCGATCCTTATTGGTTCGCTATTCCTCTGGATATTTCGACATCCTGGATAGTGAAGGACCGTTCTCCATTGCCCCATACATGACATCAGGAAGGTGCGCAGAGTTGCATCTACTTTATACAACTCCAGCACCCTCATAAGCCATGTATGTGGCACCGAGTCATAGGCCTTCTTGTAATCTATCCAACATGTCGAGAGATCCTTTCGGGAACGACGAACTTGTTGGCTAATGGCCATATCAATGAGGAGTAGCTCCTTAGTACCACGGGACCCGTTCCTACATCCATTTTGAGAAGGAGACATGATAGAGTTGGTGTCTATATGTTTGTTGATTTTAGCTCTCAAAATGGATGTAAGAACTTTATAGACCGTCGGTAAACACGTGATCGGTCTATAATTTTTGGGTTCCGCAGTGCTACCTGATTTATGGAGCAGGTGGGTAACTCCTGTTGTTAGGAACTGGGGTAGCGAACCAGACTCCAAAGCAGTCTGGTACTGAGCCGCCAAGCGAGCGTGCGACCCAACGAACCATTTGATCCAAAAGTTTTGCAGTCCGTCCGGCCCTGGAGACTTCCAGTTAGGCAGCGGACGGACTGCACGAGTTACATCTTGGGGGCAGATGGTAATAGCCCCCATTTCTGGTATTGGATCGCAAGCTCGCTCAACTCTCCGAGCCCAATCGCCTTCGGTGTGACTGACAGGCACCGACCAGATATTGCGCCAGAAAGAACACATGGCATCATCATCTGGTAGGCACGTGTCAGCCACATCTTGATCCGGTCTTTCCCAACCCCTATAAACCTACCTTTGATCGCGTTGCAAAGTACGATTCTGAGTGTATCGCTCCACTCGCCGCTTATACCTACGAATACGGTTTGCCCATGCATACACTTTCTGCTTCAGGAAGTCGATGCGCTCTGTGACACATGACATATAATCCTGAGGGCTGATATCAGTCCCTGCGAACGCGCGTCTCACAAAGCGCATCACTCTAGGGCGAGTATTGCCCTCCCTGAAGCAGATTAGTTTGCCGATGAGCGCTCTGGCCCCACCAATACGGCGTTCAATTCTGCACTGCCAAGCTGGTACGGCTGGTTTCGGTCGTGTAGCTCTAGAATCAGTAGAAAATTTGACGTGAGCTACACGACATGCCGCTACAGCCGCGCATTACAGAATCGAATGAGTATCGGTGAGGTCTACGCAGTCATCAAAATAATTTGATAATTGCGCATCCAGGACCGCCACCAGCGCCCTATTTTTATTATGCATGGGCAAACGAGGTAAGCGTTATTATTATTATCCTTTATTTCATATATATACATATAAATTATATTTTTAAATATTAGAATATAAAAATATAAAAACATTTAAAAATATAAAAAATAGTGGCCCACCGGTATCGGGAACAGGGTCCAAGCTACCGGCGGTCAGGGCTCCAGAGAGAGAAACCTCCTAACAATGCGGGCCGTGTCCAAAAGTACCGCCTTCTGAATCAAGCCTTTGATCCAGCTACCCAACGAGAGCCTCCTCAGGTGTTGGTCGAGGCTCTTGGCTATTAGTCCATTGGCTGTAACGACTATCGGTACAATGATCGCTGAGTCCACATCCCACATGTCGACAACCTCGCGAGCCAAGTCAAGATATTTGATTTGTTTATCTTTCTCGGCTTTCACGAGGTTCCCGTCGTGTGGGACCGTTATGTCAACAATCATTGCACGCCGCTCTAATCGATCCACCACCACTATATCAGGCTTATTGGCAACAATAGTCCTGTCAGTGATGATGGATCGATCCCAGTACAATGTGATATTTCCATTTTCGAGAACTGGGTCGGGCACATACCTGTAGTACGGCACTTCCGGTTCTACAAGGCTGTATTTGAGAGCAAGTTGCTGATGGATAATCCTGGCTACAAGGTTGTGTCTATGCAAGTATTCTCCGTTAGCTAGACTAGAACATCCGGAGATAATGTGTCTGATTGTTTCACCTGGACGGTGGCATGCCCGACAAATGTCAACCGTGCCGTCTTTCACAAAAAATCTCCGGTAGTTGTTTGTCATCATAACTTCGTCCATAATTGCACAGACAAAACCTTCGGTTTCTCCAAAGAGATCACCGAAACGCAGCCAGGCTACGGACGCTAGTTGATCTATATCGGGTCCATGTAGGGCCCGAAAAAAGCGTCCGTGAAGCTCCTTACTCTGCCATACTTCCATGCGATCATTAGTGTCAAGCACTACTGGCTTGTGCCAGTTCTCTTTAGCCAAGGAGAGCGGGGTGAGGCCCTTGTCCACTTTGACCACATCTCGATGCATCCCCACGTCGGCCTCTAAGAAATATTCCCTGAGACTGCATATCTCGCGATTGTGGAGGTTTTTAGCATTTAAAAAGCCTCGACCTCCACATTTTCGCGGGATATACAGCCTCATTACCGATGACCGTGGATGATGCATTCGATTTGCAGTCAGCAGTGTACGGACCTTCCTATCCAGGGCGTCGAGTTCGGTCTGAGTCCATTTGAGTATGCCAAAAGAGTACATCAAAACCGGCATGACCCAACCGTTAAAGGCGCGTACCTTGTTTCCGCCTGATAGAAGACTATTAAATACTTTTTTCAGGCGGCCAAAGAAGCGTTCCTTTAACGATTGCTTCATGTCAGTATCATTGATGCCCAATGCTTCCGACATACCCAAATACTTATAGGTTTCGGATGCAGAGAGGGTTCTAAGGTTTATAGAATCCGAGAGTTGGGTTCCGACGGATTCCACAATCTCCCCTCGCTTTACATGCATGACCGCACATTTGTCTACACCAAATTCCATTCTGATGGCGCTACTGAAAATTTCAGTTACTTTCAGTAGCTCCATCAGTTGCAAATTGTTGGAGGCAAAGAGTTTTAGGTCATCCATGTAAAGGAGGTGAGATATAACCTGACCACCTCTCCTCAGCCGATAGCCTAGACCTGAATCTTCCAGCAGTGTGCTAAGAGGATTCAAGGCTAAGCAGAACCAAAGCGGACTCAAACTATCACCCTGAAATATGCCGCGCTCGATCCTTATTGGTTCGCTATTCCTCTGGATATTTCGACATCCTGGATAGTGAAGGACCGTTCTCCAGCGCCCCATACATGACATCAGGAAGGTGCGCAGAGTTGCATCTACTTTATACAACTCCAGCACCCTCATAAGCCATGTATGTGGCACCGAGTCATAGGCCTTCTTGTAATCTATCCAACATGTCGAGAGATCCTTTCGGGAACGACGAACTTGTTGGCTAATGGCCATATCAATGAGGAGTAGCTCCTTAGTACCACGGGACCCGTTCCTACATCCATTTTGAGAAGGAGACATGATAGAGTTGGTGTCTATATGTTTGTTGATTTTAGCTCTCAAAATGGATGTAAGAACTTTATAGACCGTCGGTAAACACGTGATCGGTCTATAATTTTTGGGTTCCGCAGTGCTACCTGATTTATGGAGCAGGTGGGTAACTCCTGTTGTTAGGAACTGGGGTAGCGAACCAGACTCCAAAGCAGTCTGGTACTGAGCCGCCAAGCGAGCGTGCGACCCAACGAACCATTTGATCCAAAAGTTTTGCAGTCCGTCCGGCCCTGGAGACTTCCAGTTAGGCAGCGGACGGACTGCACGAGTTACATCTTGGGGGCAGATGGTAATAGCCCCCATTTCTGGTATTGGATCGCAAGCTCGCTCAACTCTCCGAGCCCAATCGCCTTCGGTGTGACTGACAGGCACCGACCAGATATTGCGCCAGAAAGAACACATGGCATCATCATCTGGCAGGCACGTGTCAGCCTCATCTTGATCCGGTCGCTCCCAACCCCTATAAACCCACCTTTGATCGCGTTGGAAAGTACGATTCTGAGTGTATCGCTCCACTCGCCGCTTATACCTACGAATACGGTTTGCCCATGCATACACTTTCTGCTTCAGGAAGTCGATGCGCTCTGTGACACAGGACATATAATCCTGAGGGCTGATATCAGTCCCTGCGAACGCGCGTCTCACAAAGCGCATCACTCTAGGGCGAGTATTGCCCTCCCTGAAGCAGATTAGTTTGCCGATGAGCGCTCTGGCCCCACCAATACGGCGTTCAATTCTGCACTGCCAAGCTGGTACGGCTGGTTTCGGTCGTGTAGCTCTAGAATCAATAGCAAATTTAACGTGAGCTACACGGCATGCCGCTACAGCCCCGCAGTACAGAATCGAATGAGTATCGGTGAGGTCTACGCAGTCATCAAAATAATTTGATAACTGCGCATCCAGGACCGCCACCAGCGCCCTATTTTTATTATGCATGGGCAAACGAGGTAAGCGTGGTCTAAGTTCGGGCGATATGAACCGATATTCTCGAATCGCATCCTCCAAAGCACTCCTCAATTCCTCATTGCACTGGGTACTTACGTTTGTAGCCCTGTCATCACTCTCCTCGTCTACTTGACTCGTGTTAGACTGTGGTAGTATTACAACAGTCTGAGACGAGGGGGCGATGACATGACTACTCTGCATTTCATTTCGCAGGCGATCAAGTACAGTGTCATCCAACATATGATTACGTTGGATGACCCGCACCTGATCCGACAGTCGTTGTGCCGAAACGTTGATAGCTGGCTCAAGCACCTGAAAAAGAGAGAGCATCCGGACACGGTACGCGGTCAGATTGTTTCCCCCCTCTGTAGCCCCATAGTATGAGCGCATGACGTTTTCATTGATGGATCGTGTCCATCTCATGCGCTGCACACTTCCGCCGGGAGCTGGGACCCTGTCAGAGGCCAGTGGGCCTCGAGGTCCTAAGCCGTCCGGCGGCCGGTGTCCTCCACGTCGACGAACAGGTGGTGGCGTCGTGGGCGGGGAGAAATACTCGTCGCTCGAGCTCGACGCAACTACCGCAGCCGGTGTCGTCACAGCGCTCACAGTGAGGCTGGGTACCGGCGGCGGCGAGGCGGAGCTGAGCGAAGAGTCCGGAGGTGGTGGGCGTGCTCGTAGTGCGGCCGATCTTGTCAACATTTTATCTTCATTTTCCTATCTCGTTTTCATGATTGTTTTATCGGAGGTGACAACTGTCATATTAAATACTCATATTACTGTCAATTATCATTTATTATTATTATTATTATTATTAACCTGATCGATCGACCCATGCGGCTGTTATTACTTTGCCACGAGCTCCTCTGTTTAAAGTGTTATTGGGGTTTTCAATCAGGAATGTCTCAGTAGCAACCCGGAGTCTGGATATGTGACCGGTTGATGGCAATAGGCTCGCCCCCTGTTACATCCTACTAATATTACAATGTGAAACTTTGTGACCATGGATGGATGGATGGATGTTTGTTACTCTTTCACGCAAAAACTGCTGAACGGATTTGGATGGAATTTGTAACACTGGTAGTTTATAAACTGGAATAACACGTAGGATACTTTTTATGAAATATTTTCGTATTTTCGTGAAATATTTTCCGACACCCACGCGGGCGAAGCCGCGAGCAAAAGCTAGTGGGACATAAAACATATTATAACTGGCAACATGTGGGTGTACTATAGGTACACTTCTGCTCAACCCTTCGGCAAAACAAGGCGTGATGTTGTTACAGTCCGGCCGTCGAGAGAATGCGTACATACCTGACACCTGTCAGTGCGACAATTCTAGTAACTAATAAAGATCAAATTCGCAAAACACGTATTCGTTTGTATCATGGTCTAAAAAACAAGCTCTGGCATTCCGGGAGTGTCACATGCTTACGTCACTATCCAGTTGCCACTTTATTGCAACAAAACACGAATTATGGAAACATTTTCAGTCAACATTCTGTTAAAAAATATATTTATAGCATTTAAATTGTCGTTTCGTTTTTCTAACCAAATGAAATAATTCAATTTAAACAAATACCAACGTAATTGTTAGTTAAAGCCTCATTGTTATATCGGATTCGCACAGGTAATAAAGGCGGTTGGGGAGTTATTATTACACACTACTGGTAACACAGCGGTGATGACGTAGGCTTGTGTCTCCCACGTGACCACTGTGTCTCGGAATGCCATACCTGGCGAAGTATATTATTATAACATGGTTTGTATGACACTAGCAAGTGTCAGGAACTCGTTCTTTCAACGGGCGAACGTTTAATTTTGAAGATTTTTAAGATTGACAGCCATTGGATAAACTCCTCTCGAAACTAAAGGATTAAGTACGTAAATAGCGTCTCTATTTACGTACTTAATCCTTTAGTTTCGAGATAGACAGCAATGCCCGCCGTCTGCTAATAACAATTGCGAAGCAGGAATCCAACTATCGAACGTAGTGATTAATCCCTGCTGACCATACTTTGTTTATGACTACTATGAACATTTAGCGCTTAAGATGATGCACTTATGATCTATTGTTTAAGTATTAATTGGTGTCCTACTTATCTCGAAATGAAGCACGACAATGCCGCATGTCCACCACATGATAATAACCCCTTTATTACTAAACGTTGGTGAAAGCACACATGGAGTGTGCGCAAGATAAGTCTCCGCGCGTGTTAGACTTTCAAGACTATATTTCTGCCAGCAGTTTTAATCACTTCCGGCATAATGATGGAGATTATTTACTTTGGAAAACACGGAACACAGCACACTCCCTTGACACTTGATATAAACGTCGAGATGGCAACAAATGATTATTTCCAATTTCGGTCACGCGCAGACTTATTTTGCGCGCCCCTCCGACCCTTGCTCGACGAGGCGCCATCAGCCCGCGCCGTAGGTGTTCCTGTAGCTTTAAATTCCCCTAATAATAATAATTCTATAAACATTTCGATCCAGCCTGTCCCACCTTGCTGCCCTCCCTTCAGTGACGCCCTAAGCCGAGGTCCGTACCCCACAGGGGGTGCCCTTAGCGTGCGGTCACCTAAATAATGTTTGTGTAAATTTCGCCCCTGGCTGGAGGCTTTGAGTAAATCTTAAGGCACCCACAGGATAGTTCGGTTAAGTAGCCAGGACCTCATAGGTCACAACTACGAGTTGCAAATTAATATAAAAATATTTTGCACGCACTCTACCACGCGCCACGCTCCGGTGCACAAGACCCGCGACCCCACGCGTGATTTCTACATACAAATACAATAAGCCGCGTTTCCGCGCGGGGCATTTGGCCTGTCTCCCGCGCCCCGTCTCGTGGCGCGTTGTAGTGTAAGATCCGCCTGAAGTTATGTAGTGATTAGCGACCGTTTAACCATACATTCGTCTCTCACAAAGCAAAGTTTATAAATAAACCCCTTTTTTTTTGGTTGGGACATCATCAAATGACCTCTCCTGCTCTGGGCGGAGCGGAAGGGCGTGTCAGACTCTTACTGACTAAAACCCACCCGTGTTCCTTCAGTTTCCTGTGCTCCAGGGTAACTCTTTCAAACAATCCGCGATCCCGGCAGGATAAATAAACGCCTAAATGGTTAGTTGGTTGTTACTTACTTATATTTTCTTTATTTTGCTGTGTTTTGTTTACGATAGAAATAATTAATATGAAAAATCTGGGATTTTAAAAGGAAAAGAACTTGTAAGAATATTCGTTTACTACTCCTGTCGTAATTTTTAATAACTGGCATTGTCATTATTTTGTTACGCGAATGAATGATCATCAAACATAGTTGCAGTCTTTACGCAGGCGCGACGCGCCAGCGCGACACAAAGGCACCGCTCGTCGCGCGACGAACGGTGCCTTTGTGTCGCACGCGATTCGCGTCGCGTGTCGCGCCTGTATGTAGGAGCCTTAAAAATGACGACCATAAATGTTTACCAAGTTGCAGTTTAAAGACAAAGCCTTTTTTATGCATTTATTAATCATTGAAATAGTATTATAGTAAAATAAATATAAATAAAAGCAACAGCTGTAAGTATTGTATTTCGGTGCATAAAGACAATGAAGCAATAGGACACAAGGTAGAGGTTACTGCAGAACGTGGTACTACGTGGTGATACCTCACGTACGCATGTTAATGCATTGGCGGGAGCCTTGCAGGGCCAATGAAACGACTGATATCACATGACATAGTATCACGCCTGTAATTCCCGAAGGGTCAGGCAGAGACACCTCTGCCTAACCGACTGATATCTGTATCGAATACTAGAAGTAACATCTGTGTTGTTTCTATTCAATAAGTCGGTCATACTGAGAATGTTGTTCGAAAATTCAAATCTGGAATTTTTGTCAATTGTTTGAGTCACGCTTTTTTTTCATGCCCGCCATTATAATAATGAGAATTCGAAATTTGAAAAATTTATTGTTGTAATAGGTACGTTCATTTATTAGAATAAGAATATCGATGTTCGGATAGAAAATTATTAGAATAAAATAAAAATGAGCCTGCATTGAAGTATAAGCATGATTGAACATTTTAATGTAAGGTAAAACTTTCTTTGGTATGATTGATTATTTTCTAAGACGTCGAAGAAGATCGCTTCGGCTTCAATATAATGTGCAACTTTCTTACATTTTACAAGTCATTAATTTCAATATTTAATATGCAAAATTTAACGCATCATTCATATCATAAAACTTCATAAAAGTTTTTAATAATGAAAAAATAACCGTATTCTCAATTAAATCTTAAAAAAGATATTTAACAGTTATATCTATACATCATCAAATTAATCATAAGAACTGTTACTTTCACTTGTGCAAGTACATATTCAGCTATACGTTCAACATCTCACGTACGCACTCGGTTCCAAAAATTCTTCTACCGACGAACGCGATCTGCCCCACATACACACCTCATGTTTCTAGAACCAAAGATACTGCGTTACTGACGGTGATCACATACCTAGTGCATTCTGCGAATATGAGGTCAATTATTACGAGTTACTTATAGGTATACTTAGGTATAATACTGTTAACTTTAAATAAGGTGATTGGTTAAAAGGAACTTTTTTACATATTTTTTTTATTTTTATTCTGAGCACTCTAAATACAATTTTTTTTTTATTGTACTTAAATGCAAATTCCTGCAGAGTAAGTAGATTAGGTTAGCTGTTACCTAATGAAATTGACTCAAGGCAATGAAATGTGAAAATTAAAGAAAAAAGCATTAAAACAATAGTTAACTCTTGGAGAAACTGATGTTTATTACCTATTTGTTTCTTTCAATAAACCGTGTCTTTTATTCCCCACAAAAATGCGACGCCCACAACAATAAAAAACGAGGTTAAGGAATATTTGCTGGAGAGTAGATAGATATAAGTAGGCAAGTACCTACAAGTTGGTACGAAAAGACATTGATTATGATCCGTCCTAATCCAGTTCTAATTACTTCTCATAACGTTATCAAAGAAATGATCAACAATGTTGATGATACAGATTCTATACAATTCACAAATTGATTTCATCCTTGAATTCAATTGTTCAATCAATGGCCGAGTTGGAAGTAAACAAGAATGGAGAGCAGAGTTCGTACCGTAGGTAGCTGCGTAGTGATGTGAATATCTTGCACGTTTGTTTACATATCGATATTTTATAAGCACGTGCGTTTACGGAACACTGCATATCGCAGAGAATGTATACTTACGTGGTATTCATTTTATTGTTTATAGAGAATATGGGGCAGGCTCATCGGCTACATAACAGCTGATTAGAGGTTAAGGTTTCATTCAACAAATGGATGAATTAATTCCCCAGTAAGTTACTTTCATTTGGTTGTACCGTTCTTCCTTTCTCGTATCGGAACGAACTGTTTTAAAATAGCTTGTGAAGTGGTAAAAATATGTATAAAGCTAGCCAACAAGAGGGTAGCAGAGGACTGTCTGATTTTCAACACGCTAATGTCAAGTCCTTAATGTAGAAACACAGTGGAGGAGGCGCGGGTGGCGAGAGCGGATGTGGATGTTCTTCCTATGGTGGATTACGCTGCCCGCTCCACTGACACTTTGTTCATAGACAAAAGGAATTATGTGTTTACGACACCCGCTTGCAGATTCCGCTACCAACGCCGCTCCCACTGTGTTTGTACACTTAGTGTGAACGGAAAACGATCTAATTTTATCTAGGCCCCCAGGTTGCGCCAGACGCACATTCAAGTATCACATGCTACCGTTATAAACCTTATGTAAATGTTGGCGTCACGTGAGTACCGGTGATTTGTCACGCAATTTTTCTATTTGATATTCTAAGGCTGAATGAATCGTTAACAAAATTCAACGTAAAGGTCAGACGTTAGTGATGAGTTTATCAACCTGCGGGGTAATTACGTAACACACTAACAGTAGGAATGGGTTTCATTTTGACAGTTCAGCAACATTCATTGCGTTATTTACGTTGTTGAGCAGACAAATTTTTCGAACACATGAAGCAATGGATTAGCAATAGGCTTCAAAATGATTCAGATTGTGATAGATAGTGTGTTACGTAATTAGGGTGCTGGTGTTATTTACATTATCGATATCGCCCGTACATCAGTTGAGTCATGCAATAATAGCATTGATTCTGTACTGAAACTTGGTTAACTGTCACATCAGTTTACTGAACTTATAACTTCGATTGATTGATTTATTTATCTGAAAAAGTATATAATGAGACTTCGTTCTTAAATTTTTATTTTTATTATAAATACTTACTAGGAGAATTTGATAACATTAAGCTACTACGGATTTATCATCATACTTACTCTTAAACAAATAACTGATAAGTAAATCACCTCAACATTATTTTGACACAAAACAACATACTTAGCGAAATAACATATCTTATACGAGACACAATATAATTAAGTAGATACACTTCATGAACTGATAGAGACAGCAGCTGAGTCAAAAGTAAACAAAGCTGACCCACAGAATTCGTCGTACCTACAGTGCTGTGCTAACAATATTCTTCTACTATAATATATATATTGTATGTGTAAATATATAAATGTATGTATAAATATGTTGTTTGTATAAATATGTATATTGTGTCGATGTTAACAAACGACTATCATTGTCATCGTTTCTGTAGTATTTCATTTCCAATGACACTTGTGAAAACGATCAACTTTAAGACAATGGTAAATTAGCTAGAATGATAACAAAACTAATACAAGATGTCACTTTCAGTTATTTATAAGATAAATCAGACAGATAAGGAATCATGTAATGATTCATCAAATTGACAATTTACGATAAAATGAAGGTACGGTTGATGCACTGATAAGCACATGGTTTTGCATTATCTAGCATCAGTATAATAAAGTCTTAATTTTTTCACTTAAACAATAGTTCAATACTTCCGGAAAACATTATTGCTGAAATAAACTTCCATTTCTGAATAAATTATGAATCTTTATTATAAGTATCAAAATTTCTTTGTAAAATAATTGAAAGCCACTTAATCTCTAACTTTAATTATTAATAAACCACAAAACAATAGGTTTTTAAATGATTAATTACATTACAACAACTTCAAACGTTAGAACAACACTCACGTTAGAACAACATGCAAGTACAATGACTCCATAAAAATATACAGTTTATCGACATTGCGGAACATCACTACGCAAACCAGTATCGTATAGACGCCGGCTGTACGATCTCTGAATGCATTATCGACTAGCTCGGGCATACGACAACACTGTCCTTCGTAAATAAAAGTTTTAAAAATAAAATTGCGTTTTTTATGTGTAAACAAAATGATTGCGAACGTGTGAAGTGACTTTGGGTTTTTTTTTTTTTGTTTTTGTTTTTACTGTGTGAAAGTGTTTTGTTTCAAAATGTCTAAATCAACTATTTTGATTCGTCAATCTCTGTGAGTATTTTTGTGTATTTTTTTTTGCGTGATATCGTTATTTCATTTCTACCGCCATTATTATTTTTATTTCAATTTGTCAATACGTTACGAAAAGTTTGTTGTCATTTTGGACCTTTATATAGGTACAATAGTTATCATAAAAGTGGGCAAGTATTAAATTTTTCTAAATAATAATTAATTTTCATTCATAAAACTTAAATAAACTTTCATTATAGTCTTAAAAGTAAATTAATTTAAATGCCGTCTGTAATACTTCATGCAATTTATGCCAACTTACCGTCTTGCGCTTAATTAGGTACGCGCTGTTAGTTCAGTTCAGTTTTATTACTGAATGCAGTTTTTAATTAATGCAGATTCAGTCTCGAACAATCGTAGAATATGTACCTAACTAATTAAGATGCATAATATAATGCCTACCTTTGATATTGGTTCCTAACAGTAACTTGGAATTGAACTGGTGAGTTGCATTAAGTGAGGTAGAAATGTACATGTATGCACTGCCATAATTAAAGGTACTTATAAATAAAAAATCCAAGCAAATCCTAACTAAAGGTACAAGTTCGTAGCCGACTGCAGGCAGCAGCAGCAGACGACGTGTCTTGTTTGCCGTGACGTATTTGTATGAAATTTCTTTCGTAGCTAGCGACACGTCGTTTTCATAGAAATAGATAGAAATCGGCAGTGTCGCGGCGACACGTCGTCTGCTGTTGCCGCCTGCAGTCGGCTACGAACTTGTACCTTAAGTCAAACTCATAAAAATCCTGCAAATAAAAGCGCAAGTTAAATGCAGAACCTTTGATTATTTTTGCGAAAAATAAAAGATTTTGCAGAAATAAAATTAATGACATAATTTGTATATTTTCTTATAAGACTATTATAATAAAAAAATCGTCATTTTTTACCAAAAACTGTGGATGAACGCAGTTTTACGAAAATTTTACCATTTCGTAACGATGTTTTTTTTAATTAACCGCATCTATAAATAATGTTCAAATGTCCGCTATCCGCTTGCATAGGAAGTTGTTACCCATTGCATAAGGAAGTATTTTGTAACAGGGTAAATAAACAATCATTATGAAATGAAATTAAATTGTTGATTCTGTTAATAGGATACCGGAATCACTTTAAGGCTCCTTCAAACAGGCGCGACACGCGACGCGAATCGCGCGCAACTCAAAGGCACCGGTCGTCGCGCGATGATTGGCGCCTTTGTGTCGCGCTGTCGTGTCGCGCCTGTCTCTGGGAGCCTTTACACGTAATATAAAAAATAAGCAAGACGGAGTCGACATTTTCTTATTTGGCTACCCTTAACAAGCAATGGCGAACCATACTGGAGTTGGAGTTCGATTCCTACCTGTTGCTGTATTCAAATGAAGCCTCTCTTAGGAAACAAATTTCACATTTGTAAGAATCCTTAAAAACAGCCTTTGTGTCGCGTACGATTCGTGTCGCGTGTCGCGCCTGTTTGTAGGAGCCTTAATACTTACTTACGTTTGAAGGTCTCTAAGATATCAAAATAACCAACCCTACAATAATAACTTAAACATGACAATAACTCAGATGACCTTTGTAAGATTACAGTAAGATTTAAGATTATTCGCGACGTTTCTAGGTCAATCGTTATCGTCACCAGTTATGTTTAAGTCCCATGTAATAGGGGGCGAGCCTATTGCCATCAGCCGGGCACATATCCAGATTCCGGACTGCTACTCAGAAATTCCAGATAGAAATACCCAATAATACTTTGCCCGACCCGGGAATCGGACCCAGGACCTCATGCTTGCCTCATGCAGTAGTGATGCGACCACTAGACATTGAGGCAGTCAAGTATATTTTTTTACAAAAAAATACTATTGCAGTAACACTTCGGAATTTTTCATTTTGCGTAAAACGAACAGAGACTTTTTGAGCCTACCTTTCTATTTTACTTTTCTTATCACTCATCACTATTTTTTAACTGACTTAAAAAAGGTGGAGGTTCTCAATTCGACTGTATGTTTTTTTTTAATGTGTTTTAGCTCAGAACTTTTTTCTGGGTGAACCGATTTAGATGATTCTGTTTTTATTTGAAAGCTGGTGCGTCTCATGTGGTTCCATATAAATTAAATCAAGTTCTAACTCAGAGTTTTGGAGTTGTTATCCTTAATACAGCGTATTTTTTTCACTTAGTTTATATTGATGATGTTATAATAATTTCCTGTCACTGTTATTTACATATCAAGTAGTGATATACGAATTTGTGTGGGGTAGGTACCACAACTAAAAAGTTAAAAATTTAAACATTTTTACAAAAAAATCAACCGACTACCGAAAAAAGGGGAAAATAACTAAAATTTCGAAAGTCTGTAGCAAAAAACTAAAATACAAAACCAAAAACACCGACTTCCGAAATTAAAGTTATTTTTTACATTTTAGTGTTTTTTTGAAAGTGTCGATTTTTTTGAAAAAAGTTTTTTATTTTACTTTCCATAACACTATGTTTTATAACAGTTATAACTTTTGAAGTAATATCACGTGTAATATTATTCACATCTAAGCGATTTCATGGCTACTCTCTATGATTTAGAATTTTAGATACGGCTCAAATTATGATAGATTCGTCACCCACATTCAACATAACGTTCCAAATGAATTGGCTTATTTGAATGGGAAATAGGTCTGTCTGACTAACGTGCATCGCATCTTACCGGTCCCAATCTGCAGACTCCTACTAGCGATATTGAATGGGCTATGATTAAGAGCGTCCGCAGACGGCATAGAATCGGAGGCTGATTTTTTTAGGAGCAAAATTAAACAGTAGATATCAATTAATGTATACACATATACACACAACATAGATCATTGTTTTTTTTTTCTTTATTAATAAGTTTTAATCATAGTCTGGCAGTTTGAGTAATTTATGCGGCCTACCCAAATGTCCTTTCTTTGGTATTGTTCGTCGTATCGTTGAGCTCCTTAAGTTCTGAGTTGAGCTGACAAATGCGTGCATTGACTGGACAGGTCCACTCATTCTGTGTGGTTTTTCCTCAAAATACCATTTCAGACTCAAATCTACATGGTCTTCACATGATCTGACCAAGATTATGTCTGGACTTTAAAAAAGGCTGTGACTTCTGAGTTTGTTTCGGCCTTACTTCTCAGAGTAGTCAGATAGGAAACGCCGACCTCAACTAATTTTAAAATATGATTGACGTGTAAAAGTGTTTGTACAAACCTATTTATAGGAATAAAATCATTTATCATTTATCATTTACACGTCCTACAAAAGGTAGGGCATACAAAAAAAAACATGTGTGCAGTTTATTCTGGAAATGTACAGCTTGATACGTAGTCGTGCGTTCCAGAGCTCGTTAAGATCCTATACGGTACTTAGTTATGAGCGATTAAGTAAAAGTCTACTAAGTTTAGTGATGGTTTGGTAGCTCACACTTAACAGTTAAACCTAGGTTGGCACGTTAATAATAAGTGTTACCACATCTGGCTCAAGTCCAAAGTTATGGACGCTATGGTCTCATACTTCTTGAACAATATTCCGATCAAATCGTCACATAAATAGGTAACTTATAGTTCTGCCTGGGTTGCTTGTTAACGCGAAGTTATTGTGTCTGGCTAAAGTCCAAAGTGGGTATATGTTCCACTCTATTGATTTGAATACATTGTGTGGTCCTAACTATGGTACCTATACTAATTATTGGAACAAAGTTCCTGCGGTAGGAGTTGACTGGTAGAAATCGTCACGTAAGGAAAAAACGTTATGCCCCTCCATGCGGCTTTCTCTCTCTCTCTCTCTCTCTCTCTCTCTCTCTCTCTCTCTCTCTCTCTCTTTCTATTATATACGAGTGTGTGTGCGTGCGAGTATCGCGTAAGGATCTTCATTCCTGGGGTCTACTCCCTAAGCACGCAGTCCGTTGTTTCGGCTGTAGTAACCGGGCGCTTCCTAAACCTTATCACTAACGGACATAAGATTAGTTCGGTTTCCAATGGAATAAATGACAGCACAATTTGACAGTTGTGTCCTACGCCTGATGTGTTTTTGCCCGTCTGAAAAATTGAATTTGACACTTGTTTCGAAATTTCAACTGCTTTCAGACGGGCCCATATCTTCGTTGAAGGACTTAGAGGGTAGACCCCCTGACGGGGGTCCCATTTTATTTTTTAGCCGACTTCAAAAAGGAGGAGGTTCTCAATTCGACTGTATTTTATTAAAATGTTTGTTAGTTCAGAACTTTTTCTGGGTGAACCGATTTGGATGTTCCTTATTTGAAAGTTGGTACTTCACATGTGGTCCCATTTAAATTTGATCAAGTTCTGACTAGTGGTTTTTGAGTTATCCTGAATACTGCGTATTTTTTCCACTTAGTTTATATTGATGATGCTTTAATAATTTCCTTGCACAGTTATTTACATATCAAGTAGTGGTATACGAATGTGTGTGGAGTAGGTACCACAACTGAAAAGTGAAAAATAAAAACTTTTTACAAAAAAATAAACTGACTTCCAAAACAAACACAAAAATGTGGAAAGTATATTTAATTCCAGAAGTCGGAGGCAAAAAAAACGAAAATAGACGGAAGTCGGTTGTTTTTTTTTTTTTTTTTTTGTAAAAAAGTTTTTTATTTGAACGCTCCTAGTACTACTCGTACTCGTAGTTCTACAACTTGTATATAGTGCACATTACACAATATTCCTATGATTGATTATTCTCCTACACTTAAAGGTTCCACCTGGGTACACTTATTTGGTTCGGAATAAAATTGCTATGCTTGACTAAAGTCCAAAGTGCATGTATTGTGTCTTGTGGCCTACTCTATAGGGATCAAATACATTGTGCACTCGAGAGTTGTTGGTTGATTCGTCACACATACCTAACTAACTGATATTTCCGACTTTATTTATATGTGACTGAGAAGGAAATATGAATAACGGCTTGGAAGGACCCTCGGTAAGTGTGTCTAGAAGTCTAATTAATACCTTTTATAAAATTTCATATTGAGACACGAAGCAACAAAATTCAATCTAAAGAAAAGCGGCCACATTCCTCTAGCTAGATCGTATTTTATTGCTTCGTGTCTCAATATGAAACTTTATAAAAGGTATTAGAAAATTCTAGACACACTTACCCAGGGTCCTTACAGCCCGTTATTCATAATTCCTTCTCAGTCACGAGATAATATTTTTTTAAGAGTGGCGCTAGTGTACCGTTGTACGCCCTCTTAATAAGTTGGACTAAAGTCCGATGTTAAGTATTATGTCTTACTCATGTCAGTATTGCATCGTACGTAGCTATAGTATTTGAAAATCTGATCATCCACCATCAGAACGAGAACCTACTCACCACAAAACAAAAGGTCAAAAGCGCAAAAACGCACAAAAACCATCAAACAAAACAAAACCACTAAAAGCAAAACAAAATCACAAAACAAAGAAAAATAAATGATAACTTGAAAGGAAGTTGGCAACATGCAAGATTCTGTCTTCACGTACTCAATGGGGGCTATCGTTTTTGTGCTCACCAGTTGGCGCCACTGGCGAGTAAGGTCCCATCAGTACTTTTATTTAATGTTTTGGATACGTTTAAAGTTCCCATAAATTCATAATATGTTTATTTTATTACATTTTAAAACTTCAAATGAATATTTACATTAAGTGTAAAGTTCCTACTATTGGCAAGCATGAAGACGACAAATATTATTCTTCCTTATGTGCTACCAAATTAGATCCTAACTTTTAACTTAAAGTGTTAAGCCATAATTAATCAAGAATGGCACAACAATTATTAATGATTTGTTAAAATCTGTGATAAAAATCCCGCAAACAGTGAACGTTCAGTACATTTGACATAAATAGAGACCTTACTCTACACTAGCGCCTCTAGCGGCGAACTCAAGCGCGGTTGCCCTCATTAGTGAAGCTAAAAAAATCTTGTAAAATTTACAGAATTCGTCACTTGTTTTCATCGTCAACTTACCTTGTTTTTAGCAAACGAATTTAGTATCTTTGATTAAAGTCCAAAGGGCATGTTATTGCGTCCTACGCTTATAGCACAATAAATAAACAGCATGTATCTTTGACACATCGCTCTATTCCCATCCAATACCAAGAGCTAATACCATTTGGTATTAGTTTATTTCCGAATTTATTTTCTATTCCCAACGAGTACCACATTTTAAAACCAATACCAAAACAAGTTTGAAGAAATCAGATACAGTCAGGTTCTGTAAAATTAAAATGCTTTGAGTGACGAACTAAGTTTCCGAAAACATAATAAATGTTCCCGAAAATACTAACCCTAGACGGTCGACATCAGTGGCATCCCGAGGTTCGGTTGGTTGGTTCCTTTAAACCCTTTAGACAGAAATAGGAGCCCCGCGAAGCGGGGCTCCGTCGACCAGCTTATTAACCCTAACCCTATATTTAGATTACCCTAGATTTCGGTAAAACGCAATTTAAATAAAACTTTGTGTAGCTGAGTGTACAAAAAGTCACGCTTTGGTATTCGTTAGTAATAGATTTTTTATTTAAAAAAATGTGGTACACGTTGGGAATAGAAAATAAATTCGGAAATAAACTAATACCAAATGGTATTAGCTCTTGGTATTGGATGGGAATAGATCGACACATCAGTGTTTTGCGTGTACGCACGGCTACATATCATGCTATACATTTCCAGTTTTAGCTGACCACGCAATGTATAGGCTTTTCGTACAATGAGAAGTAAACTTATACTGGAAATGTATAGCTTGATATGTAGTCGTGCGTACATAAACAGTGGAGAGCCTAACTTACCTACATAGAAATAAGTAGCTTCATTGGTTCTACAAGGGCAATTGACACAGCTGTGAACTTGAGATATTTAATGGTTTCCATTTTTAGGTCAGGCATGTTTTGTTTATAGTATCAACCTTAACAAAAAAAAAACAACAAAGTTATAAGTTATCTGTTGTTAGTCTGGATTTCTGGAATAGTTAATCTTTTTTAATATCCTTTTAAACTTGTCTTGGGAGGCGAACTGTGGGCGTAGCCTTAAATCTTTATTGAGCCCTTTATAACTAAGTAGGTACTTGTTTAAAATTCGCGAATAAAGCCTCCTTCAAACGTGCCTTTGTGTCACGTCACAAATCGTAGTGTGTGTCGGTGCGATTCGCGTCGCGTGTCGCGCCTGTTTGGAGGAGCCTTAATTTACTTATTTAGATAGATTTATTTATTTATTTGCATAGAATGTAGGTAATTAAAACAATTAGTTGTTACACTTAGACATTCTGCCTCATGACATGCAAAAATGTTATTAACATATCCTAAAATTTTACTATTCTATTTACTTAAAGCTATTTAATTACTTAATATATGAACATTGTAAATTAAATAGTATTGTCATTTAAAAAATCTGTTATAGAGTAATAGCATTATTGAATTAGTAATTTTTTAAGTTACCTTTTAAATCATTTTTGGTGCATGGCTATAAATTAGAGGAGCCATGCACATAACACTCTTTTTCAATAACGCAGTTTTATCTCCATCTATGCATAACTAGTATTCGTTCTTGTTATGTGTTTACTTTGTTTTATTGCGTCTAAATAGGTACCAGAAACCGATTTGATAAACAAGTTTTTTCGCACTTATGTAGTAGGTGTATCGCATGATAAATAGGTAGGCATATAATGTACCTAATGTTATGTCGCCTGAGCAAAAAATACTACAATAAAAAAGTAATCGTAGGTACCTTAGTTTTTTTTTTGGTTGGGAAATCATCAAATGACCTCTCCCGCTTTGGGCGGAGCGGAAGGGCGTGTCAGAGTCTTACTGACTAAAACCCACCCGTGTTCCTTCAGTTGCCTGTGCGCCAGGGCCACGGTAACTCTTTCGAACAATCCGCAAGCCCGGCAGGCATCCTTTCGGACCCCGTCAATGATGCTGTCATCTCTTTGAGGCGCGCGTGGAACACGACGCGCCGTCGACCCGGGAATCGTAGGTACCTTCTGTGATTTAATTTTGGGACAACTTGTATGTTAGCAGGTACAGCAACTATATGCATCTGTTTCGTTTCGCTAAAACTCTGCCACAGTCACCAAACTGAAATTTAATTAAAACCCAGCTCAACTTAGAAAGACAAAGGAAGTCATTGCTGCTTTGTCATTAACTTAAACAATAACTTTGTTCCTTCTTAAACTACTTAAGTATAATCCGATGCACCGAGGTTTGCATTTTCTGCATGAGAACCTCCTTAAAGATTTTAAATAAAGAATAGTGAAGAACCTTGGCATACTGGCCGAAAAATAAAGTTCCATTGTTAATTTAAAAATATTTAAAAAAAAATACAGTTTGACTAAGAACAAAGCGATGCAATATATAGGTAGTCACTTAAACACTTTTTCAAATGATGTTATTCATTTTATTAGGAATTGTTTGACTATGGAATTAAAATTATTCATTATTTATCTTTTCAATTGATTATGTCATAAATAGCCTGCTATATTGCAATTTAGTATTGAAGCAATCACTTCCTTCCTACTTCACCATCCATGTAGATAATTTGTTTTGATTTTTCATTTTAGTTTATTTAAAAATTGCAACCGCATAGCTATAGCTGAAGTGCAAAGCCAAGTTAATACTTTCTCATAATTATCCATGTTTGCTTTCTAATTCTCGGAAATTAAACGCGATCTAGACATAAGCCATACAAGACTGCTGAGTTATTAATTATTATTCTTACATTTTATGAAACAAACAATAAAAGTACGATTAGCAATGCAAATTAAAACCTTTGACGTAATAATATATGACGCAACAACCTGCTTTTTAAAAGCAATCAATCTTCAAACAAAATAAAGAAAAGAATCCTTCCTTATTCAAAATCCGTAATGCAATCTTACATTATAAAGCAGTTATATCGCTGTATACGTTATACATTGCTGATTTTATCCCAGACTTATTCAAATTCCTTCTATAATGAGAGTGACCAACATAAAGCTATTTGATACCTACTAACGTATTGCGATGCACGGTACTTTACTGCCCTTGAACTTGGCGGTTTGTATCAAGTTCAATTTAATACTCCAGCCGCATTCTCGCAAGTTCCACAATAAACCAAAAGGGCTTATGTCACACAACACTGCGAACAAAAACAAATTTTAAGTCTAGGGAATAAAGGTCAATATCGTTATAAAGTAAACACGAACTGAATGATGTTACGAAATAAAACTGGTTGCCGAAAAATAAAACAAAACAGAAAGGCGTCGTAAATGGAGCCGACGATAAAAAAAAATGCGCGTACACAAAAGTTCTGTTATTAAATGTTCATTAAGGAAGTTGTCAAAAGAAAAAAATACTTTTTCTGTAAATCTAAAGAGGTTGTCAGATTGCAGAAAGACAAATTTTGCCATTATATTTTTTTAAAGTCCTCATGGTGACAAATTCTTCTCCTGAAGCCCAGAATGCCAGAATCTTAAATTCACTTACAAAAAATGCTCAGCCTAAACCACTATCTAGAAGCATGACATTATGCACAAAAGTTCCTTAAATATAACGAAGGTGAGCACGAAGGAAGAATTAATGAAAATTTTACTCCTACAGGGGTTCAACGGGATGAAACTTTGTAAGGATGCTTCTCATTTTTGCCGGGCACAAAGCATCTAATAGATAGAATTATCAACATTAATGTGTATTTTGCATGAATTATTACGCTTACCATCCAGTGACCCTGAATCTTTAGTTCTTGTAACACCTTTTGTGTCTAGCGCGAAGATTTCGGACGTTAGTTTTTTTGTAGGTCATTGACTAGCTACGGCAGTTTTGAAAAGTGGATCTAAACTTATTAACAGAAAAAATAAAATAGCTTCATGATTGACTAATCTAGCAATTTTTTTTTTTTGCCTTTATTAGATCATTAATATCTACTTACTTCGTCTATTTGTCTTCGGCTTTTACATAGATATTTAATCTACTGCCTATACAATCTACAGCACCTTAATTGCGTAACACACTATCAATCACAATCTGAATCATTTTGAAGCCTGTTGCTAATCCATTGCTTCATATGTTCGAAAACATTTGTCTGCTTAACAACGTAAATAACGCAATGAAGGTTGTTGAACTGTCAAAATGAAAGCTATTCCTACTGTTAGTGTGTTACGCAATTACCCCGCAGGTTAATAGATTCTTATATAGATACATTAGTTTCCACCGAATTCTACCTACTTCCGAAATTTGGAGGTATGCTAAAATAGAATACACTTATATACTTTATTATGACCGCCATAAAAATTACAGGTATAAATGTAGAAATTTTACACAGGGTGACACAATGGGCGGTCTTATCGCTAAAAGCGATCTTTTACAGACAACCTTTGGATGGATTCAAGGACAACTAGACTTGAATTAAATCTACTTAGCTAGTTATGAAATACTCCCAAAATCAGGTCTAAATATTGTAAAATAGTTTATAGTTATTTTAAAACATAACGGAGTTTATTTATAAATGTTTCTTAAAGTTAAGTAATGATGACATTTAAACATCTCTTTAAGCAACGTTTATAAATAAAGGGGTAAATGACTATACTTAGCTTAAATAAATGCATAAAAATACTAACAAAATAAAAATGCAATTGCAACAAGACATAATATTTACAGATGTGACTAAGTGCACAATACTGAATTTATTTTTAGCCCTGATTAAACCCGGTTATTTTAATTCAATCGAGTGCAGACTTGCAGACCGCTTTTCGTGACATATTATGAACACTGACCCAATTCTTTTTACCCGGTTATTTGCAATTTGGCTGCTTTATTAAAAGTTGCATTTACATAATGTAAATGAGGTTTTGTTTTACATTTTCGCAATCTGTGTTAATACAGACGTTCTTTTTGGTTTGAATATTCATTGATACAGTATGAACGGTGATATCTAGTCACTGTTTCATCGTGATAACGACTTTTGACGTCTACACACTTGTGCACATATTAATTTCCATTAAATGTAACAAAAAAATAAAACTGTTTGTGCATTTGGGATCCATCGTTTTTCCAAAGTTCGTGATGCCAGCCTTAAAAATGAGCGAGTCATGATGTTCCTATTGGGAAAAATCCCGTTAATAGCCTATTTTTATTAAAAGTTCAGTGTTTCAGCCAGAACCCACAGGCTGCTTTATTAATTAAGTAGTGTAAATGTAAATGATCTAGGTACGACTACCTGCGTCTAATAAGGGTCTAATTAACAACATGAAATGTAAATGAAGTCATATAATTAGACCAATGAAAGGCATAAAAAAATAAACAAAAGGGAGCAACTGCTTTAAATTGAAATATTATAATAGGTCGATTTTTTTTTCGTATTTTATATGTAAAAAGTTGTAGTAAAATCTCTTTGGCTCTTCTGTTTGTATCTGGCTAGTTTTGATACCATTCAATAAATGACATTTAAAAAAAGAAAAATAAAAAGTAAAAACAATGTCCCGCCATTTTTTTTTTTTTGTCATCTTAACGAAGACATTCGACACATTTAGAAGTTTTATTACAAGAAAAGGAAAAATGCGACTAAAGCCCCAACAAGCCCTGGAAAAAATACGTTACGTTTATGGACTTAACGCAGTGTCAGTAAGAGTAGCACACAGTTGGTTCAAGCGTTTTCAGTCCGGAAATTTGGATTTCAAAGATGCAGGTCGCTCTGGTCGACCCGTTACGGATAAAGTCGATGCCATTTTTGAAAAAGTGGAGCATATTAGTAGTTACGACATAGCTGAATAGTTAAGGGTTGACCACAAAACAGTTTGGACCCATTTGAAAAAGTCTGGGTACACAAAAAAGGATCGATATTTGAGTATTGTGTTACCCTATGTAAAATTTCTGTTATTTTTATGGTGTACATAATAAAGAGTAGGTATTCTATTGTTCCACATGAGGTCTTAGTCTTGAAATTGTACTTAAAATACGAAAGAACTTTTTCCCCGACCTAATATTCTTTTTTTTTTTGTAACTATTGTCTTGAAGGTGGCCTCGTAATAATTAAATCCGTAATCGTCTTCAGCTGTCACGAACAATTTTGACTTGATAAAACTTAGAAAAGTATTTGTTAATTCTCTACAGATGATGAAGAAACTGTAGTATACTTTTAATGGACACCCAAGTTTCTTACAAGCAGCAAGCTAAATTATTTTATCCTCATTAGTATCGCTTTGTCATAGCTCTTGCCTAGGACTTTGTATAAATACTTCGTCTTTCCTTGGAATAGCTTGGGTGTTGAAAAACGAACATAAATCTTCCATAATTATTTTATTCATATTCTTTTCTTCTGTGGTTTTGAGTTTGTCGCACTCAGTTACGGGTTTGCTCGACTGATGTAGTTACAAAGAAAGATGATCATAACCAATTAGGCGAAAATTAATTTCCAAAGAGTCAAAGAGGTCAAACACACAAGACACTATACGGAAAATCGGAATCCTCTGATTACAAAATGTATGCTTTCTTATAAGTGCATGTGCAACCAACACCCTAATTGCGTAACACACTATCAATCACAATCGGAATCATTTTGAAGGTTATTGCTAGTCCATTGCTTTTTATGTTCGAAAAATTAGTCTACTCAACAACGCAAATAACGCAATGAAGGTTGTTGAACTGTCAAAATGAAAACCATTGCCACTGATAGTGTGTTACGCAAATTTTACCCAACTAATCTAACAATGAGCGGAAATAACATTATTAATTTGAATAAATAAAGACGTCTAGTCTCCATTTACGGGAACCATAACCGTGACAAATCCCGAACTTGTGATTCAACATTATAATTCAAGTCACAGCAAATTCATAGTAAGTGAAAGTGGCCCAAGATGGTTAGGTACTTAGATTAGCTTAGATAAGCCATGTGTTCGCCATGTAGCGGAACCATAGTGGGTTTGTGGAACACCACGGCAAATATAAATTTGTGGGGTTGGACCTGTGAGATGATGCAGGCTGTAATTACCAGTCACTTGTACGGGCAAACCTGCCTGTTAGATAAAAATTTTGTAAATTACTTCACTGGCACAGCTCGGAGAGGATTGGCATTTGACACTAGAAGCTATACGCACAGCTCACACCACTTCTCGCTTTCTTTCAGCGTATCGGGCACTACGCGTCTGGTTTTACCATAATTATTTGAAAAATCCACTTTACCACTTTAAAAATTTTGGTAAAACAAACACTTCCGCTCTCCTTAAACATCATCATTACATTTAGTTTCCTCGCTCTTGTTTCATGTTTATTATTGTATATATTTTTGTAGATATGTATATATTTTATGTATTTATGTATTTATTTTATATTTAAAAGGTACACCACGGACTACCAGCAGTATTGTCTGTCCTTCTCCCTTTAATCCATCCAAAGGTTGTCTGTAAAAAATCGCTTTTAGCGAAAAGACCGCCCATTATGTCACCCTATGTAAAATTTATAAATTTATATCTGTAATTTTTATGGTGTAAGTAGGTACATAATAATGAGTATTCTATTATATTGTCTTGACATTCCACAAGCTCCTCAAAAGCCTGCATAGATACAGATAGACACTCTGGACTACAACAACCATATTTTGTCACCAGATTCAACCGCCAACGACGGCACATCGCCGGCTCCTCATCGCAGCAGACGTCGACGTCACCACAGCGACGAAATGTCGCTGCCCCTAAAGTAGCCACGGCTGCTGCCAAGCCTTTCAACGAGATCCCGGGGCCAATCGCCTTGCCTATGCTGAGGCATTCTGCGCATGTGCTGCCTAGGATTGGTGAGTGAATTGAATTTTAATAATGTGTTGTAGTTTATATTTATAAGAATGTATATTCTGTTCCAAAAGTAGCTGAGTAAATTGTTAACAAATTAATCAGAAAATGTATCTATGGAAGTATGGACCAATTTGTAGTGCCACTTACAAATTGTGTGCTTTAATTTAATTATTTAAATACATAAACCTTCGGGTTTATGTATTCAAATAATTAAAAATTTAAATTAGAATTTCGATTCTAATTTTAAATTATTCTAAATATGTTTTTCATTTGAGGTTAATTTTATTACCTCAATTTTCGTCGATGATTTTCCAATTACAATTTAATAATGTTAGTATGTAAGCAATAATTGTTGGATAAAATTGTAAGATATAAATTCAGATGAATATGTTACTAATTCCATTTAATAAGTAATTGCGTAAGAATTTAATTTAAATAGGGTTTATAGACTTACATGAAATACTTTTGAAACAGACCGTAGTTTTTCTATTTCTAACTGAACATCCGGTTATTGCTAAAACAGGAATTTTGTGGGAATCCAACATCATATCGACGATGAACTACCAATACCTCCTAACTACTTGTTTTTCCGATTTTTTATTTTTAATGCCAATCGACGTAAAATGCTATTTTGCGTGTACTAGCAAAACTTCCTAACACGATATTTTGACTATTTATCCCATTAAACACCTAAGGAAATAACTTCTAAATTATGAGACGCAAATTTTGCTGCGTAAATTTTCTAAAAATAGATAGAAAATATTGATAGTTCGTCGTCGATATGAGGCCACATGTAACCACGTAGTATTGCATAAGTGTAAAATTGCAAGCAAGCTAAAACTACATCGTAGATTCGCAGAATAAGTATGTTCACATTCTGAGCAAATAAAAAGCCTTGACTGGAATGCCCCCTATCTTGATTGCAGCATTAAACATAACTGACATATAAACCCCATAAATATACCAGAAGATTATTAAAAACTATGTAGCAAAATCACGAACACGTGTACCTAGGTATTTTTTCATTGTCAAATAAAAATGCAAGTTTGAAATGAAAAGGTTTTATTAAATGGAAAATGTTGCTGGCTGGATTAGCCAATAAGTCTGGCATATAAGATAGGGTATTTAAAATTCAGCTCCATCTTTTTGCAAACACATTGTCTATAAGTTAGAGTAGGTACCTACAGTTGAGGTGAATCCTCAGTTGTAGCCCGCCAAATTCAAATTTCCTTGTGTTTAAAAAAAATACCAAAGAAAATTTGATTTTGGCGGGCTCCAACTAAGGATCCCCCTTAAGCCCCCAGCAAACTCGCTCAGAGAGTTCTTATCACTTAACCACGTGTACTAGAACACAAGTTCAAAGTTCACAACTATGAACTAGTATAAACTAGTTCAACAGATAACTCTGCCCCTACGACACCGTAATGACCCATATCCGTGTTCCATTTGTGGGGAATTACTAATACCATGGATCGTGTATTGTTTTTCTTGCAATAATTGAATTGTTTACATGAAAATGATATCATAACACAGGAAAATGTTGTTTATATTTCATTTTAATTAAACTTCTAGTATGCAATTATGCAAGTACCATACCTATACGTAAAGTCGATGCAGAAGATAAGGATACAAGCAGTTTGTTTGGATAATTTTGCATGTACTGAGGTTTTTTTAACTTGAAAAATGTACTAAAATACCCCCTATTGCAAGTTACGTTATTAAAAAAAAACACTTAGCAATTGTACCTAATATTTAATCATTTAACTTCGAATATAACTTAAATAAAATCCTGTCCAAAAATAATTTATGAACCAAACATTTGGTAAAGGACTAGAATTTTAAAGGTACGATCATTTCTGTTTAAAAAGAAGTCTCAATTATTATCATAACGTTACTTATCCTTGTGTTTATTCCATTCTATATAATCATGTCTTTATTTACGCGTAATTTGGAGTCAACAAACCGCAGCTATGTAATAATAACATAATTACTTACGATACGGTTACGTCCTTGTTAGTATAATCACTTTATAATTGACAAATGGCTACCACAGTATGACTGAAACATATATGCTGCCATACAAGTATTATGTGCATTAAAATCAATTAGGCTATTAATAAATATCAGGCCCTTAAAAAAAAAACCGTATAAACAAAAAGGATGAAACAAAATGGAGCTATTGTTTCGTACACAGCCTTTACCTATTAATAGGTATCTTTGCTCTAAAAATAACACACTAACAAGGCCAATACTTAAAACGGGACGTATTAAGGGGACTACAGGACCTAAACGCAAGTTTTATAATGCCTAAAAGTATATGATCCACTGCAGTAAACAAAATTAAAAAAATATATGATATTCTTCAGGATATATCCTAGTTAGATAGTGTTTTGAAAACATAATACAACTAATTCGATACGACGGAAAAAAATCACGAAGATACCTCTAAAAATTTATTTTAAGGATTAAAATCCATACTAATAGGTATACATGCAATCATTCTGATTTTTTTGTCAGATTATTCTACAAGCAACATATTAACGTAATAGTGTCTTAATTTTTGAATCCAATCCATAGATTTTTTGTAAATAGATAATTGCTTCATATTTTGCATTAAATTACCAGCGTTGTGTCATCGCCCTTCTCTTTCTTTTATATGCAGTCCGACAGTGACCGCGCTTTAGCTGTTGTCAGCCTCTCAAAAAAGAAAAATAAAAGCGATAATTACCATGAGAAAGAGAAGTAGTCAGTCTTTTTGCAGGGCCAGCTGTAGAATTCCAGCCTTTGCCCTGGAATTCGGTATTCGAATTAGAGCCAAATTATTTAATGTGGCCTACCAGGGCCCCACTTAATATAACTTACGATGTGACATTTCACAGAAAAATACATAATTACTCAAACTCAAACTCAAAGCATTTATTTCAATTAAACCATTTACAGGCACTTTGGAATTATCAAAGAGTCGGTCAGTTAGTCAGAAAGTTGAAGCTAGTCGCCCATTCCAAAACGTAGATCTCTATGGAGAAGATCTCTCATCTCTCTCAACTCATTTTAACGACAGGTGCTGTTTAATAAAGCATATGACAAAATTGTCAGATTGTCGTCTGTCGGTTTTATTAAAAAAGCTCCGTCTTGTAGGCCTAGAGTAGTCTAAACGATTTTTTTTAAAGTATACATAGCCAGGCAGATAGTTCTCAAGCAAAAATGCCAACTGACTCCCAACGACATCCAGAATACACTTAATGCGAAGCAGTAACAATTAACGTTCCATAGCAACCACTTTATGGCTAAAAATAAAACCAAGTCCCAATACCCGTTTTATGGGAACCCGACTGCGTATTCGCATCCTTTTACGGTGCCTGGCGCGGGCGCAGGCGCCACAAACGACCGTCGCGTCGCCAGGCACGCCAGCTTCCGCTATACTTGCAAATTAGGACGACTTTCGATGTATCATTCATTTGCATACGTGCATAATTAAACAACTACTTAGTATTAAGGCATTTTCACTAGGGCCATACTAGGCAGCTCTTAAATAATGCTCTATTAAGGCAACAATTCATTTGCAGGAAATAGGCGGTGCCTTAAGTTATATTATAAAACTTTTCAGTGTCAATTCAGGAGGTGCTACCCAAAAAATAAAGAAAAATTTCAAAACAATTTTCAGGAAAAATTATTTTACTGATAGAATTTCATATTCGTGTTTCTTCAAAAAGCTTTTATAAAACAATTCAACGCGCAATTTAGACCAATAATCAGAAAAGCGACTGACGACCTCCTCATTGTATTGTATCAAATCAAATAACGTTCGGGTGAATGACTTCGAAATGGTGTTACATACAGAGGGAAGCAATGACAAAACAAAACATAAAATAATTTTGAAAGAAAGAAAGAAAGAAATCATTTATTTGCTGATAATGTAGGTATACATATTAGTTGGAGTATTTATTAAGTGTCCCGATACATTTTACCTTACGGCATGCAAAATATTAGTTTGAATTAAATAGTACTATAGATACAGCCATTACGATCCTTATTAGCCATAGTCGAGTTTAATAGATTGTTACAGATCAGACAACATAAAAAAAAGGAAAAAAACATCAAAACAAAATAATTAATGAATTACCTATAAATCTCTCGCAAATCATACATACATAATAAGAATATAAATGTCGTAATGTGTAATGTCAAAAAGCTTAATGTAACAATATTCAAAAACATTAACAACAATCACAATTAATAATAGATAAAGAATGTATGTATATAATCTGTAATGTCAAGATCTGTTATGTCTAATTACAATCTAACAACAACCATAAAAAAAGAAAAAAAAATCGCTAATAAATAAATAACATGTCAATATGTCAATATCATCTAAAACATTCGAAATTGCAAGGCAACGTACATATACCAAAACCATTTTCCTATAATATAGTTTTGTCATTTAAAAAGTCTTTAACTGTATAATAACATTTTTCCAGCAATAGTTTTGTTAATTGTTTTTTGTCATCAGGTTTATTTTGTTTCAATACTGGCATTTCAGAAAAGAAGAAGACCAAAGAGAAGATGGATGTATTGCGTGAAAGATTATAAAAGGCTAAGAACGAAGTTAATAAATTCTGAGATGAATGACGGCTAATAAAAATGTAAGAAAGAAAGAAATGGTGTGGAAACCCTAAATAAATTAGGAGGAAGGAGCATGATGATGTGCAAGCTTTTTAGCGAAAAACCGAACTAACTATTTAGTTCAGTTTTTCGTTAAAAAGCTTGCACATCCAAATATACTATGAAAATCGAAAAATAAAATTATAAAGGAGTAGCTGTCTCTGTACCTACGTATAAAAAATTACAAGTTAAAATACCAAAGAAAAACTCAATTAAGGGCTCGTTGACACAGGCGCGACGCGACAGCGCGTCCTAAAAGCACCGCGTGTCGCACGACGAGCGGTGCCTTTGTGCCGTGCTGTCGCGTCGGACCTGTTTGCGGGAGCCGTAATTCCAAACATGAAGCTGACTTAAGGGGACTACAGGACCTAAACGTAAATTTTATAATGCCTAAAAGTATATGATCCACGGCACTAAACAAAATCAAAAAATATATGTTATTCTTCAGGATATTTGCTAATTAAATAGTGCGTTGAAAACATAATACAACTAATTTGATACTATAGAAAAAAATCACGAAGATACCTCTAAAAATTTCTTTTAACGATTAAAAACCATATTACTGTGCATTCAATCATTCTGATTTTTTGTCACATTATTCTACAAGCAACATACTAACGTAATAGTGTTTTAATTTTTGAATCCAATCAATAGATTTTTGTAAATAGATAATTGCTTCATATTTGCAATAAATTACCAGTATTGTGTCATCGCGCTTCTCTTTCTTTTCTATGCAGTCCGACAGTGACCGCGCTTTAGCTGTTGTAAGCCTCTTAAACTAAAGGCCGCGATAAATCGCGTGCACACGTCCGGTGAGTTTCTGGGCAGACAAAGAATTACTCACCAGACTCACATTAAGTTTCATTACCGAGCTAAACCGCGACTAATGTTTGTAGGTAAAACGGTATAACAGTCAGACACTTTGCTTGAGTGGTTTTGTTGCATTGCTCGCCTATTGAAAGCTGGAATCTTCTTCCCAGAGAAGTAGGAAGTAACATTGGAACCGTTCCGTCCGATGAAAAATCATTGCGTAAAATATTTCGTTGCCTCTATTCTTGGACGCAACGAAGTTTTTTTTTATTCTTTTTTTTTTCTTTTCTATATTGCCTCTATTCTTAGAGCAACGAAATATTTTATTTTGTTTTTTTTTTATCTATTTTTCTGCCGTCTCAAAAATAATTACATGTAGTCAATAATTATTATGCACCATCCATCACAGCATCATTACGAGTATGTCTTTTGACTAATTAATTTTGAATTATTTTAAGGCGCGGTAACAGGCAATTTTCTTGGTTATTGACAATATCACAACGCGGCAACAAATAAGGTTCAAAACGGCGATCCGTTTGATGTTAATACGTTAATATGTTGTGTTAATGTTTTAAATCGAATTACAACCTTTGCAGGTTTAATTAAATTAAACAATAAATGCACGGCTCAGTGGAATAATTTTTAAGTATTTCTTAGTTGATTGAAATCTCTTTATTATTGTTACATAAAATCTGATAGTTTACGCTCAGCATTTTGAGAATTATGCGACGAAAAATATTTTATTTGAGTTTGGCAGGGTAATTACGTAACACACTAACAGTAGGAATGGGTTTCATTTTGACAGTTCAACAACATTCATTGCGTTATTTACGTTGTTGGGCGGACAAATTTTTCGAACATATGAAGTTTGGATTAGCAATAGGCTTCAAATTGATTCAGATTGTGGTAGTTAGTGAGTTACGTAGTTAGGGTGCTGTTTTAAGAGTTTATTTATATTTTTTATCATGATACTATTTTATTTTTAGTAAGTCTTTTCTTTGAACAGTTGACAATACACTCAATTTTTTTCTGGCTCGTGATATGTACCAATACGCCTAACGTCTTACTGTGCGACAAAAACTAAGAGTTTTACGGTGAGGTACGTTTGGGCAGCGCCCTATGAATCACGAAATTTAAGAACACAAAAACTACAGCCGGTTTCTTTGTCTCACTCCTATTATAATGATCATAATTATATTTTTTGTGAAGACAAAGCTAATTCTATATGGGTACCTACTATTTTTATTTTATATCCTACTTCATACTGAATTGGATGTGCAATGTGTCTAACATTTATATAACTTTATAGACCCAAATAGCAATAAATCTAAGTACCGATCCCAGACGTACTTTCGCTCCGTCCAAATATAGACTTGGACCTACTTTCATTCGAGTTTATAGCGTTTACGCCACTTGATAGATTCCTATATCTATACAATACTTATACCTACTAGTAGATAGGCGTAAACGTTACCAGATGTGAACTGGTGACTGGTACTATGATAAGGAACTTACAAGCACCTAATCTTGAGAGTTCCGTAGGTATAATAGGACCAATCACAACTTGCGTAGGTACAAGACTTTCGCACCTTATTTTTAGGTAGGTCCTCTTGCAAGTCAACCTAGGAGGTGGTCGGCTGCTTAACCGGGCTATCCTGTAGTGCGTTCTAAAATTAAAGGGTCCTTAAAACAGCCGCGACACAAAGGCACCGCCTGTGACGAGAGGTGCCTTTGTATCGCGTCGCGTGTCGCGCCTGTTTGTAGGAGCCTTACGGCAGGGAATAACACTTATCAACTCAGCGAGACAGCGACTACATGCTGAGCAGGCACCCTGTGTAGGGTAACTTTCGCACCTCAGGACCACATGATTAAACATGTTTCTCACTAGCTGCTGAGCTTCTGTGTTCAAGCTACAATGGTTTAGAGTCGCTAAATCAGACCGAGGTTGAAGGAGCAGATGATTTTTACTTAAAATCACATGGACATGTTGGTTCCAAAAACCACACATTAGTCCCCGTGGACTGAATTAGAGTGAATATTCTTTTACGAATTTCAGTAGTTCCTATTTAAGTATTTTATTGTTATTCTGAACTACGTTCTTAGTAGTCTTAAATAAACATAATAAAGCAAATTATGTCTTTTTTAATAAATCCAACGCAATAAAACATCGATTGACGTATTTACACAAAAAATATGTATTTCGAAAAATCGCACGTGAAGTATTCACGCACGGGGGGTATTCAAGTCAAATCTCACGACAACTCACCACGTGGGGAGGGGAGGTCAAAGAATCGCCAAAATCGCCTCAATCGCCTCACAAAATTAATGGACGCCCCCTTAGAGATTATTACAGAAGACGTAAGTAGTTTTACTTACTTAAAACAGTTTTTGCAATCTTCGGACATAACAAGGTCTTAGAAATTATCACTTCAGTGAGGTTTGAGTTTCAGGTTGAGAAACGTTTTCGGGGTCTTAACAAAATAAAGGCAACAGCTGAAATATTTCATGACCAGTATTTAATATTAAAGTGTTGAAGCAACGAACGAAAGAGCAACAACCTCTATCAAGGTCAAACCAATTCTGAAGCCTGAACAACGTTTGATAGTTTCCTAATAAAAAAACAAAATGCAAGACCTGACAGAGATAGCACTACAATATTTTTAAGCTATTGCATAGCTTTTATTGCGGGCTTTGAGCGCGGCGCCCGAATCAAGAAATTCCGTAACGAAAATAAAACCTAACACTCCCCACTCCGCCTACCATGTAGCTCGGCCGAGCGTTCGCTTAACGTGTATGTATATGGTACGACTGTACTTGAATGAATATCAAATAAAAAAAAAATACTGCATAAATAAAAAATAAATAAATAATTATAATTGCTAAGTTGATAAAAAATGCTATGCAATAGCTTTACCGCGGCAATCCCCGAGTGCCACACGTGTTTTTTTTTATTTTTAAGTTTATCCAATGTATTGTAGTTCTTATTAATAACCTATTAAGACCAAAGAAATGACGGATGCTCTGTGTGAAAGATGATATAGCTGGAAAGGGAGTGACTACCGCATAAGCTAGATCAGCCGATAATGTTCCCACTGCTGGGACACAGGCCTCCTCTCTGTGAGAGGGGGCGGGCTGTAATATACCACGTGGGCCCAGTGCGGGTTGGTAGATGTCACATGTCTTCGGATTTTTGGTTCACGGACATGCCGGTTTCCTCACGATGTTTTCCTTCACCGTTTTAAGAGCAGTGGTGATGAAATTATTTACACAAAGTAAAGCGCCTGCCTGGGTTCGAACTGGGTGACTACCGAGATGATGACTAAAGGCTCCTTCAAACAGGCGCGACACGCGACGCGACACAAAGGCACCGCCTGTCGCGCGATAAGCGCTGTCTTTGTGTCACGTGCAATTCACGTCGCGTGTCGCATCTGTTTGAAGGAGCCTTAATAGAGAAATATGGAAGATGAAGACAATATTTTACGCTGGCCCATAAATAAATTGGGATAAAAGCAAAAAAAATATGATGATTAAGAAACTAGTTACTTTTTTCTTCCTTTTTTTTTGGGTGTGAAATCATCAAATGACCTCTCCCGCTCTGGGCGGAGCTGAAGGGCGTGTCAGACTCTTACTGACTAAAACCCACCCGTGTTCCTTCAGTTGCCCGTGTGCCAGGGCCACGGTAACTCTTTCGAACAATCCGCGACCCCGGCAGGCATTTTATTTTTTATTTTTAACATCTCAACCAAATCCTTTTCTCTTCAACAGGCAGCTACCACCACACTGTAGGTCTTGGCCTGCTGGAAGGTCTTCACGAGAAGTATGGCGACCTTGTTCGACTGGCAAAGGCGTCCAGGACACGGCCGGTGCTTTACGTCTTTGATCCTGAGATGATGAGAGAGGTAAGTTTCTTCTTCTAAGAATTCTTGAAAATCTACAAGAAACTTAAATTATTATGTAAGTAGGTATATCACTTGAAGTGACTTGGGCATACACTGGGAGTTTTTGAATCGGGATGTAACCAATGTGAATTCAGGAAGGCCTTTTTAGGTTTATTTTTATTTTTTAAAGGCATTAAAATGAAATTGCACTCTAGAAAAAGTATGAAGGTATGTTACTTGAAGAGACTTGAGCATACACTGGGAAACGTGGATTTTGGAATCGCGATGTATTTATTTATTTATTCATTTGGTACACCAACAGCAGTACATACAAAAAATTAAAACAGAACAATAACATGATAAAAGTACTGATGTATGCCTATTATAGGTATACACAGCATTCACCACAGAACAATATCGTAATTATCAAAAAAAAACTTATAAAAACATAAATTGCAATTAGAAATTAAAATTAAAAATAAGTGACACATAAAATGTTACCACAAGAGGTGGAAAGTCAAAGAGTATGAGTGTGGGATATCTAAGAATATTCATCGTATGCACTCCCGTACCTCACAGACTGATCTTCTAAACTTATTAAGTGACACACCGTGTAAGTCGGTTTCTGATGATTTACAAAAACGAATGAAATTTGTGCACCTTCGAAGCAAGGGAGCGTTGAGACCAAGATTGGATTTGCGGAAAGGTAACCAATACAGGACAAATTTTTAACCAGTACGCAAACTGTAACCATGAATTCAGCATATGATTCTATACCCCCAAGCGTAGACATTTTTCGTCAGTTATAATTTTTTTTATTCGTTGTTCCATACTTTTTGACCGCGTAGGTGTTGCACTTTTCTATGAAACAGCAGAGTTTTTTTTTTTTTGATAACCGATGCGAAACTGCGCTAGAGGGTCTAGAATCATGTGCTGAATTCATGGTTACCAGTTTGCGTATTGGTCAAAAAATTATCCTGTATGGATTCATTAAGCACTTTTTTTATGCCTTCGGATTGGAAGTGCACCCTAGAAAAAAGTCTTAAGTTTTCTGAATGCTTCGTTTAAATATAGGTAGTTAATTGTTGCGGAACTTTGCACATGGTAAAAGTCACGTAAGGTAAGAGATGAGGAAATGAATTGATTAAACTCTTGGAGATGGATCACCTGTAATTGTAGTGTATATACAATAGCATACTAAATAAAATAAAACTTAATGGAGATAAGAGATAGGCAATGACACAGTGTGTTAAAGCCACCGCCTGTCGCGCGATGAGCGATACCTTTGTGTCGCGCGCGATTCACGTCGCTTGTGGCGCCTGTTTGAAGGAGCCTTTAGGATAAATAAGTTCTAATTAATTCCAAACACATGCATTCTGAGAGCGCCGTAGATCACAATAACGTTTATTGCACTTTTAATTTATACGTAGTCTGAGTCACCGAGTGCACACAATCTGCGCAGTCAGTGTTGTTTTCTAGACTTTGTACGCCATCCAGAGTATATTTTTCAATCCATTATTATAAAAACAATGTTGTTGTTTTTTGTTTTTGTTAATTTCTAAGTACAGTCAGCAAAAGAGATAAGTATCCAGGGTCACCGGATATAGTTGAAGGTTATTAAGAAACCGATGAACGTTTTCGAATAAAATAAAATGAAATTAATAGGAAACAAACTGGCAATTTATCAAATTAAATTTCATTCGAAAAAATTCATCGGTTTCTTACTAAACTTCAACTATATCCGGCGACTCTGGATACTTATCTCTTTTGTTGACTGTACATTTATATTTATATTTGTAATTTTTATGGTGTACATAATAAAGGTTCGTTCACACTGGCGCGACGCGACTCCCGACACAAAGGCACCGCGTGTCGCGCGACGAGCGGCGCCTTTGTGTAGCGCAGTCGCGTCGCGCCTGTCTGTGGGAGTCTTAAAGAGTATTCTGTCAAACGGGGTGAATAGGGATGCAGGGGTGAATCGAGACGAAATATAAAAGGGATTTTAACATTGGATTAATATATAGTTTGTTGCCAAAAAGGACTCTAATGTGTTAACTGTATTATATTTAACGAATAAGTGCCCTTATTGGCAACGAACTATATTATTTCAATGTTAAAATCCCTTTTAAAGTTTTGTTCCGATTCACCCCTGCATCCCTGTTTATCCCGTTGACGGTTCTATTCTATTCTATACTTGGCAACGTTGGTTCTCAAAAACTAGATGACTCGTTGTAGCCTTTTGCTGCCAGGGAGTTGCCTAGAACATTCTTCATCGGCTAACAAGTTAGGTTAAGTTGGATGGTATAGGGTAACTTCACTTCTAATACTTAATCCACAGAAGCTCTTAACATGTCAGATAAGTAACTTAAAAGGTTAGTGTGCCCTTAGTTAATATTTTTGGTAAATAAGTAGTGTTATTTTTGTGAAAATTACCTAGGTCCTAGAGAGTAAGAAAAAAATTCAACTCAAGCAGTGGATTTATCTGAAGTGAGAAACGGTTTACCGGCGGATTGCCGAGCCATTATAATTCGCACTACATTGTAATATGGGCAGGAAAACATGAGACATAAACATGACCCAAAAATAAAGGTAGGTACCTTTAATTAATTGATATTACTTAATATACAGTTGGACTCGCCAAGTTGTTATGTAGGTATGTCTGCACGAACTGCGCAGTTCAGGACTGCATGCGTTGATCACGTGAATCGTTTTTATCAACAACTGGGGCTTGCAAATGTAAATTTATGCGCGACAAAAATAGCATGAAAGTTGTTATTCTAGTTCTCAGACCAAATAAAAAAGGGTTTGTTTTAGATATTACGATATTTCCAATTTGACTGACCTTTTCTTTACCTAGGACGTGTGTCCTAGGTTAAGAAACGATGTATAAAATGTGTATGTAAAATATCCTTAAAGTAATGTTACATTTTGGATATTTTAAAAATAGTTACAGGATCTGGGGACCTAGACAAAATCCCTTTTCTGTAAGCGTTAACGCCAACGGAAATTCAAATTGTATGGAGTTGACATTTGCTTACCACGTGACATTACGTATCTGTTCCGCAGGTAATGTCATTGCCATACATTTTGACGTTAGCGTCTGACGTTAACGCTATCAGAAAAGTTTTTGTCTAGGCCTACAGGTTCTGATTTCATTTTTGCCGTCAGATCTAATGTTATCTCTTTTGACTGGTCGTTGATTATTTTGTAGTACCGTGTGTCTTGTAGCGCGTCGCGGCGGGCGGGTTCTGGTCGGCCGGTGCGAGGGCTTAAACAGCTAGATTTAAAAAATAATAACGAAATTATAAAATGTGGTACATGCCCTAAAAAACAATAAGCCTTATCTTTTGATATAACTTTTACATGGTTTCATGATGGAATCTCTTCAAGGTACACGTTTTAAATAACGATTTAATATCATCTTCAAGTTTTTTTTTTTCTTTATCGAACCAATTATTATAACTCACGTTTCTGTTATCACACAGCGCTTGACCACATGTTAAATTTTCCAAAAATATTTGTTTTGCACAACATTTATATTTGTCTAGATTAAAAGAGGCTTAAGTAAGTTAAAAAGTAATGCAACCTCGCCTGAAAGCAACTTTAAGTACCGCCGTGTGAACCCGAAACAATAACAAAATCCTCACAAAACCAGCTTACTTTCTCTATTACGTTAGACATGAAACCTTTTAAAACTAGACTAATTAGTTTCACTTCGTCTGCGCTGCGCGTGACTATAACGTTGACAGATTTTTTGCTCTCAACATTTTGACCTCATTTCAAGTCGTCTTGTCTACATTACGTCTCATATCTTAGCGCTTTAGACTTTAATTTCCTGAGTCATGTCTGAATAATCATATTTAATATATTTACACAAATATTTAACTTAGGCACCTGTTCCACTGCCGACGTTTAGCGAGTAACGAGTTGAGCTAGCATCTAGAAACGAGTTGGCGAGTAACGAGTAGAGCTAGCATCTAGAAACGAGTTGGCGAGTAACGAACAGTGAGTGTGTAGTTCGGATAATTTTATCGCTGGGCTATAAGCTTTTTTTTTTTTTGTTTTCGGGGGGAAACCTTCAAAAGGCACCCGACCTCTGGGGATGGAGGTCGAGGAGTGTGGGATTTTTACCTCACTAAAACCACCCCGGTGATCACCATCAGCACATAGAGGGGGTCCCGGTTCCTCTTAAAATACCATTTCCGGAACCCCCCCCTGTGCAACGCCTGTAAAGCACATCCCTGGGGAGACTGTAAAGGGGCCTCCCCTGAGCCTCGCTATGGGCGGCAGCACGTGACCACTGTGCCGCCGTCTTCCCTGGGGTCACTCAGTGGGTGGACAGAGTCCCCACTCTGTGCGCCTGCGACCCCAAGGTCCACCTACCTTGATTGGTAAGCCGGTTTCGGGCTATAAGCTAGTGCGCGAGTGCAAAGTGTAGAATGGCTGCCCACTCACTTGCTGGTATACGTACGTACCAAGCGAGTGTTCTGCCCGCCGAACGAGCATCGCTGAGCGAGTATTTTCTTTGATAACTCTTACCGCTGCGACAAACTAGCGGAGAGAGAATTCTCGCCGGCATCGGCAGAGTGAATAGTCGGCGATCAACAAGTAATTATGAACCGTTTTTACTTTCATGAGACATATATCTATTGTACGTTTCTTGACCCAGAAAATATATATAATAGATAGCTAGAGGTTTCCTCGTCAGCAATGGGACCAGTGCCTTAGGTACGCGAACAATTGCGATGATTATTTATCATGATATATATGATGATATGATGATATGATATGATGATGATATTATGTTTTTTGTTTTTTTGTTGATTTTTTTTACGTGTTGTTTTCTGCATATTTTTAAAGTTTAGTTTTTTAAGTATTAGCCGTAAGTTATTTTTCAATTTATCTGGTGTGTGTTTGCAATACACTATTGTATTGGGGTCATCCTATAAAGATAGTGTGTGTAAGTTTAATAAATAAATAATAATAAATAATTTACTTGTCCAGGTGATAGAGGCTATGTGCGACGTACGAAGAAAATGCAAAAAATTGTACAGTTTCTAAACCACATCGAACAGTTATCTTTATCAATTTCGAACAAACGGGAAATTGAAAACAGATTATATTTCCATATAACTCGTTTTCAATTTCAATGTTTCTGTGTTGTAACTGTTATTAAACCATTACATAAGATCATGACTGTATTTCCAGATAGTGTAGGTGTATAATCAATCAAAAGTCATTTAAAATTATTTAATTTTCACGTTTAATAAAACGTATCTTAACTTTAATCGTCCATCTCAATAATCCAAAATTGTATCAGTAACATCAGAAGCACTATGTAACCTTTACGTCATTATACCAGGCCCTGCAGTCTCGACATGAATAGCGACAAAAATCTGTTGCTAAGTCGTATCGATGTCAAATTTCTATAATAGATTTTCAACTTTATTTCCAAAGTATAAGGTTGAAAATCTATTAAAGGAATTTGACATCGATACGACTTAGCGACACATTTTTGTCGCTATCTAATGTCGAGACTGCAGGCCCTGTTCGCTACAATATTTGCGACCGAACAGCTCAACACTTTTGCCTGCATACATTTCCATAAATGCGTGTATCGCAACTATGACCAGTTAGTTCGTGTCCGACTACCGATCGCGTAACTCAAACCATCTTAGTGCTAATTTAGCTTAAGTTTACCATTTAATGTTATCATAATTTGTAGTATCTAATATACCCTTTTAAACCATATTAATTTCGTATCATTAAGTCAGTGATCGTAAACCAACACCCAAATCGTAACCATTCTAGTACATTACTGCATCCACCAAATTAACCAAATATCAACCAACCCAGAAGTTAGTGCTAAACCACGTAGGTGCTAACTTCTACAATACCTTAGGGGACCGGACTGCTTCTCCTTAACACAGGTTTTCATAACCTAGCTAGGAGCGCAGCTTCAGCGCATAACGCCTGCCGGGGTCCCGGATTGTTTGAAAGAGTTACCGTGGCCCTGGCGCACAGGCAACTGAAGGAACACGGGTGGGTTTTAGTCAGTAAGAGTCTGACACGCCCTTCCGCTCCGCCCAGAGCAGGAGAGGTCATTTGATGATTTCTCAAAAACAAAAAGGTAGGAGCGCAGTGCTCACCCACACGTTTTTAGATACAGTACTTATTTTGTAAAACTGTATTTTTTAACGTATACAACAATGCTTTGTTTTTGAGTAAATAAACATTATTATTATTATTTATTCAAACTAAGCTTAGTGTGTTGTCTCGGCGTGCTGTGCTGGCGCCGCTGCTGCGGCTGCAGAAAACCTCAAGCGGCGTAAGTATAACAACCTTGTCGGTAATTATATTTTCGAGCCGTTTGGGGTTGAAACCCTCGGGCCGTGGGGTCCGAGTGCCCATGTTTTATTCAAGGAAATCTCCAAACGCCTGTTTGACACTTCCCGTGACCCAAGGGCTGGCTTTTTCCTAGGCCAGAGGCTAAGCATTGCCATACAACGTGGCAATGCCGCCAGTCTCTTGGGTACATTACCAGTCGACAGCGATGCGGAGGAATTTTTTGACGCCATTTTTTAGTTTGTTAATAGTTTAATTAGGTTAGGTTAATTAATTAGATATAAGTTGTTATTCATGTACTTAATTAAATTTAACTATTTTAATTCAATAAATACATTAACATTACGAAAAACAAAACATTAAATTAAGTAAATTATTTTACATAAATCAGCACACGCCAATATACCAAAAAAAACAATAGGTACCTAGTACCTACACTCATATTGTCACCGTTGGGAATGTCCATTGCCATCATTTAATAGCTGTTACGTAGATATTATTAGATAAGAAACAAAACTTCTACATCACGTGGTTTGGTAGCTTCTGACTGCTCCCCGCCTGATACTTTCTATAATACAAAGTTAGAAAGTAAACAGACAGACAAATCTCATAATGCGCAAAAATTTAGCAGGATTCGAGGTCACTTGCCAAACGGTACATATTCACTTTCAAACCTACCTACGTCGCAAGTAAGCATGTGATGTATTAAGGCTCCTACAAACAGGCGCGACACGCAACGCGATTCGCACGCGACACAAAGGTACCGCTCGTCGCGCGACAGGTAGGCGGTGCTTTTGAGTCGCATGGCGTGTCGCGCCTGTTTATAGGAGCCTTTATTGCGAGATCTATAAACGTTACTAGACACCTAATTTGTCTAAGCGTTAATCATTCTTGTCACTGTCGCACAACTGTCAAACTACAAGTCCAAGAAAGAGACGGGAACATGTCTAAAGGCTCGGACATACTGGCGCGATGCGACGCCCGATACAAAAGCACCGCGTGTCGCGCGACGAGCGGTGCCTTTGTGTAGCGCTGTCGCGTCCCGCCTGTCTGTGGGAGCCTTAAGCCGTGCTAAGTAACGTTTATAGGACTCGGGTCTTAGATGCAACTACATCAAAATACATATACCTATCGAATAGATTAAAGGCTCCTACAAACAGGCGCGACACGCAACGCGAATCGCACGTAACACAAAGGCGCCTCTGAGTCATGCCGTCGCGTCGCGCCTGTCTGTGGGAGCCTTAATTTGAATCAATTAATTAAGTAAGCTTATCATTATTATCATCCCTAAATTAATATGGGTTTATGATTGATTTAATTAAATGCTTCATCTCTTCTTCCGTGTAAGTAATGCGAGATCTGCGAGAATTGCTTTTAAGATAAGCCAATTAAAAATACCAAAGGCCACCAGACTTCCTAGGGTGCTCCGGATATTGTCACTTGCAGATGTTAATTTGTTCAATTGACAATTTTTTCAACTCTTTGCTCCCCAGCTTTTTATTTCAACTACAATCAAAATTTAATCAGCTCCCATTCCTTACAAAAGCGGCTACAAGTCAGTAGGTGCCTTATTTTTTGGGTGTGAAATCATAAAATGACCTCTCCCGCTCTAGGCGGAGCGTAAGGGCGTGTCAGACTCTTACTGACTAAAACCCACCCGTGTTCCTTCAGTTGCCTGTGCGCCAGGGCCACGGTAACTCTTTCGAACAATCCGCGACCCCGGCAGGCATCAGCCCTATCGAACCCCGTCAGTGGTGCTGACATCTCTTTGAGGCGCGCGTGGAACACGACGCGCCCTCGACCCGGGCCTGGTCCTTACTGGACGGCGAGCTAAGTCAGTAGGTGCCTAAGTATCACGGAGGCACGTACTACCTTCACGATCTTTTAAAGGCTCCCCCCAAACAGACGTGACGAGACAGCGCAACGCCACTCTAGTAGAACAATTTCTATGAAAACTTCATGGATATTGTTTTAGAAGAGTCGCGTCGCGCTGTCGCGTCGCGCCTGTCTGTGGGAGCCTTAAACCATCCATTGGTTCCATACGTTGGCTTTTTAAATCCTGCTTCCAATTTTCGATTGGTCGGACCTCTAACCGATTCAAAGTAAACATTTATTTTAGAAGCTCTCAGGTTGTATTAAAGTTTCAGAAACTAGAAAGTACTACTGACACTTTAACTAATACGTCGTTGGGAGTACTTCAGAGCAACCTCCTCCTTTTTTTGAAACCTGTTAAAAAATTTAACTTTGAAATAAGAGAGAGATTTTACAGAATGCAATGAAAAATTTGATGAATGAATGAATGATTTAAATGTTTGTAAACGCACCCACAATACAGGAGAAATTCCTAGTGTGGGGCAAAGTTTAAAAAAATAAATATATATATATATTAGGTCTTTACCTATGAAATTGCCGTTCTGCAGTACTGGCCATTTCAAATCAAAATAATTTTTGTTTGGCTATGAATTCTAATTTCAAATTAATTTTATTTTAAAAACATGGATTTTTTTTTCTAAAAGTAGTCATTTCTTTATTGATTAGTGTTACATTTTCATCGCATTTCAATCTTTTTCGTCATCATGGATACGTTAAAAATTCGAGTAATTATGGAATATGAGTACCGTCGTGGCAGCAACGCGGCACAAGCGGCACGCAACATCAACGACGTTTACGGAGCTAACTCTACAAACCAACGCACCACCTGTTATTGGTTTGCTCGCTTCCGTTCTGGAAATTTCGACCTGAAAAATGAACCTCGCGGTCGTCCGAAGACTTTGGTCGACAATGACGAATTAAAGGCGATTGTGGAAGCTGATGATACACAATCTACGGCTGAATTAGCAGCAGCTTTCGACGTTAGCGTCAAAACAATATTGGTCCATTTGCGTCAAATTGGCAAGGTAAAAAAGCTTGACAAATGGGTGCCCCACGAACTCAATGATCGCCAGCGCGAAGTACGCGTCGAGACGTGCCTTGCACTGCTCAACAGACACACAAATGAAGGAATTTTGAACCGCATTGTTACCTGCGATGAAAAATGGATTCTGTTTGATAACCGTAAGCGCTCAGCAAGTTGGTTGGATCCTGGTTCAGCACCTAAACAATGCCCTAAACGAAAACTTACCCCTAGAAAAGTGATGGTCACTGTTTGGTGGTCTAGCGCCGGTGTGATTCATCACAGCTTCTTACCAAACGGGGTGAGCATTACTGCAGATGTGTACTGTGAAGAACTGAACACAATGATGGAGAAGCTGGCGCATCTCCAACCAGCATTGGTCAATCGCTCGTCTCCGCTGCTCCTGCACGACAACGCGCGACCTCATACTGCACAGCAGACGGTCTCCAAGTTGCAAGAACTGGGGTTGGAAGCTCTCCGTCATCCGCCCTACTCACCAGACCTTGCGCCTACAGACTACTACTTTTTCCAGAATTTGGATAACTTCTTGGCGGGAAAAAAATTTAATACCCGAGAGGCAGTACAAAATGCCTTTGAAGAATTTGTTGCCTCCCGTCCAGCTGATTTCTTTAAGAAGGGCATCAATAAACTGCCACTGCGATGGCAAAGATGCATTGATTGCATGGGTGATTACTTCGATTAATACAAATAAAAAATTCATGAAAAAAATTCGTTTAAATTTTTTCATACAAAACGGCAATTTCATAGGTAAAGACCTATTATAAGAAACAAATTTTTCGTTGATACATCATAATCATAAATTATAATACAAACTTATAGTTATTTTCAAGCCGTGCGCCTGATTGGATTTCCCATCGCCAAAAATTACAAACTTCCATACAAACTTTCATCCCCCTATTAAACCCTTTAGGGAATAATTTTCTCACTTTCGTTACCTAAGTATATAAGGATATCCGATGGGACGGCAATCCGACACGACCGGAGAAAGATCAGGCGCTGGACCAACGGCTTAACGTGCTTTCCGAGGCACGGAGGTATCACCTTGCCAACTCCCAAACTCCGGGAGGGAACAGAGAGTGCACCTGTGTCTGCGAACACACTTGTGCACTGTAATATCTCCCGCACCGAAGGCCAGTTGCCGTTGTGATTGCACGCCATGGCCGAAATACGGTCTGGATGACTACATACAAAGGATATAGTCCTCCAGAGTCCTCTGAGTTTTTTTCGGCCTTTCTTCTCAGAGTAGTCAGATAGTAAACGCCGACCTCATCTAGTTTTAAAATATGATTCACGTGTAAAAGTCTTTGTACAAACCTACTTACAGAAGTAAAATCATTTATCATTATTTTGTGCAAAATTTCATACTTCTAGACCAAACAGTTTAGACTGTACATTTGATTGTCAGTCAGCGAGTGAATTAATTAATTTAAGATTTGCATTAATTAGATTCTAGTTTGAAAAACAAAAGATTGTGATCATCAGACAGAACCTAGGTATTCTTAAACCATTTCAAAGGAAATTCAGCGGACAACCATTGTAATAAATGTGACATCTTACCAGAATGCCAGTACATATTTTTTCCATTATCACCGAACTATTAATACAAAACCGTAATATCTATGACGCACGCAAAGGTCATTACAATTATACTCACTACGATACCGAAACGAGTATTATCGACTATCGTACCAAATGTAGGAAACAAAATTATTACCGAAAATGTGGCTACCAAAACACTCTTCCCTATATTTTGACGAGTTAAGGCTCGTACACACAGGCGCGACGCGACGCCCGGCACAAAGGCACCGCGTGTCGCGCGACGAGCGGTGCCTTTGTGTAGCGCTGTCGCGTCGCGCCTGTCTGTGGGAGCCTTTATGCGAACATCAATGTAGGAAACAGCAGATTTTTTTTCACGATTTCAAGTTTGGTCCCATAGTAAAAGTTGTTCATAATGATGAGTACAATGACCCCTTAAAAGGATGCCCATGAATTCAATTTCGTAGACAACCATTATCACTGATAACATTGTTCGTCGAATCGTTGAGCTCCTTAAATTCTGAATTGAGCTGCACGATTACTAACAAATGCATGCACTGACTGGACAGGTCCACTCAATCTGTATGGTTTTTCCTCAAAAGACCATTTCACACACTACATGGTCTTCACATGATCTGACCAAGATTATGTCTGGACTTTAAAAGAGACTGTGACCTCTTGAGTTTGTTTCGGCCTTTCTTCTCAGAGTAGTCAGATAGGAAACGCCGACCACATCTAGTTTTTAAAATATGATTGACGTGTAAAAGTGTTTGTTCAAACCTACTTACAGAAATAAAAACATTTAACAAACCTGTAGACTTGATAATAATAGTAGATCCTACTAGGCATGTGACATTTATCACAGGCAAGGGTGACAAAACTATCTTATCACATATTATATCACTTGTCAATCAATGGTGGCTAAAAACGTACGATAGCTGGTTAAAGCCATGTAAAAGCTATTTAATACCTACCATTGTTATTAAGGTATAAGATATGAGATAAACTAGTGATATGCCATAACATTTAAACTAAAAGCCGACCTTACCTGTTGAAAGATAAACTGCAACTCGGCTATCGCAATCCACGTCTGAAAATACGGCACTCCAAAGTAGAAAACTTAAACGATTATAATAATATACAAGGCTTCATAATATAAAGACTAAAACTTTCGAGTCATAGCTCCATAATAGACATTCTATTTGGAAAAACAAAACGATAAAAAAATTTAAAAAAAAACCGACCGCAATTAAAAAGTTCAAAACAAGCTCTTTTTTCAAGCTGTCAGAGTCAAGTTTTTTTACCACCAACTGCATCAGACTGCTTGAAAAGTGAACTTTTCAGTTGCAGTCGGGTTTTTTTTCCAACGTTTTTTGTAATATTTTTGGAATCGTCTTTTAAAGCACTTTTTTATTGTGATGTCTCACATGGTCAAGGGGCCTAGACAAAATCCCTTTTCTGTAATCGTTAACGCCAACGGACCAATCAATTGACAGTTGACATTTGCTTACCACGTGACATTACGTATCTTTTCCGCAGGTAATGTCATTGCCATACATTTTGACGTTAGCGTCTGGCGTTAACGCTATCAGAAAAGTTTTTGTCTAGGCCTACTGGTCAGTTTCTTTTTCCATTATATTACATAATTGACGTCTAAAATCCGCAATTTGGATTTATAACAACAAAACCTAGTCTGTAACCTTCACGCGACCAAACGAATCGCTAGACAACTCGTGTATTAAAATTCATACGGCCAGCCAATTAGGATGCTTGGAGGGTAAAATAATCCCAACAAAGATACATAGATACTTTGCTGTACCGCAGTCGGGTAAAAGGAAATGGTAATCCTTTCATAATAACTTTAAAGATCATGCATGAAATTAGTGCTGCTTTAAACAATGAAGCTATAAAGTATAATACATGTGTATCACATTAGCTTAAAAGATTTCCGATAAAATATAAGACTTCTTAACAATGGGATATAAATCAAGTGACGATAATTATTTACCAAGAAACACGTTATAAGTAAGTATAGACAGTAAAGTAGATATTTAATTTCATTGCACAGATTTAAGTTGAACTTTTTTTTTTTTTGTTATTGTGCAAGTTTCCGTTTTTTTTTTATGTCCTCGATAATTTACATAATTTAAAAAGCTAACAGTCTTAAAATAATAATACGTACAAGTATAGTTATTTGTAGATATATTATTATTTGAACAATTGAAATCCGTTGATATAATCATGACTATATATTTTTTTTAATATAATATATTTAAAAAATATTATACATATTATTTCACTTTTTTTTCTATTATATTTATACTATACCTAATAATCCCGTGTTTAAAGATAAAAATGTATTAAATGTCTATTTTGGTATGTTATCTATCTTAAAACTCATTGTTAGATAAAAAAAGACGAGTTTGGTGACCTATTGTTAATTAATAATCCTATGTAATGGTATTGTGACTCATCTTCGTAGTCTTTGACGCGGAGTTTCCCAGTCCATTTTTGATCTAAGATATAATAAACTCTAACGGAAAGTACCAACTGTCTTCTCTTATACAAACTGAGTTTTCGACAAGGTATTAAAAAATACCTACAGCTGAAACTTGTAAAATAGTAATATTAAAAGCATTTAACGTTTATGTATTGTGACGTCATAAAATCATACAAACTCATGTGAGTTCGTCAATATTAAAAATGTATGATGCTCACTGCATTTTCAGCAATTTCCTAAGACAGAGTTTTTTCCATAATGTTATTGTAAAAGGCCCTTGATCAATATAAAAACCTCTGCCCATTCTGCCTACCCCCCATGGGAAAACATGCCACGATGTAGGTAAGTTTGTAATAATCAAGAGATAAACAGTTTCATTGTCTTTAGTATTGTATGCAACGCGACACTCCGGATGCGGTGTTGTTATTGTCACTCCGATAACATATTACCTCTACCGTCTTACCTAATTGCACGCCTCATAAGCGAAGCGCGTGAGGGAGTACTCTACTCTCGCCTTACAAAGAACAAGTAATTCCTGGAGCTAAAAATGTCTCTATTTACTTCATATCGCACTTGTAGAATAATATTCACACACAAACGTCAAGAAAAAGGACTAGTTTCAACACTCGTGTTATTTTCAAAAGACATTTTGCTATTTAAAATATTGAAAAAACTGTTTAAAAAATATATATTCTGTGGACGTCCGTGTGTCTGTATGAATGGATCCTGGCGTGGTCACGATAACTCCCGAAGAACTTAACTAATCGAGTCCATATTTTTTTAAACGCTTCTGTAGTATCGAAAATCACGGTCTAATTCAATGTAATTTAATTGGACGCCTCATAAGCGAAGCGCGTGAGGTAGTGTTCTACTCTCGCCTTACAGAGAATTGTAATTATTTATACAATTGAATGACATTATTATTATTATTATGAGGCGTGCAATTACACAACTTTTGGATTTTCCAAATTTTTTACTTTCACCTAACTTGCTCCGGAGACATGGACTACATAATACTGTGAGAATCACTTCGAACTTCACCCTAATTGCGTAATACACTATCTATCACAATCTGAATCATTTTGAAGCCTATTGCTAATCCATGGCTGCATAATGTTCGAAAAATTTGTCTGCTCAACAACGTAAATAATGCAATTAATGTTGTTCAACTGTCAAAATGAAAGGTATTTCTACTTTTAGTGTGTTACGTAATTACCCCGCCAATTGTTATCGCTTAGTGAAAATGTCATTTTCGTATTTAGAAGAAAATCTATGAAAAATTTTATGGATTGTGTGAAAGAGGATGTGGCAAGAAAGGGGTAATACGGTAATGCTATAGAGATGTGTAGAAGTAGGAAAAATGGGATGCCGACTATGAGAGCAGGAGAATAATAGTGTTATAACCGATGTGTAATGATATCCTTCCCTGAAAAAGGCTTTCCCGTTAGGTATTCGTCTATTTTCGTATGTGAAAAACTGAATTCTATCAGCAAGTCTACCTGATTTTACCACATTCGTGCAATAATCAAAATAAATTAAAATTCCGCTACTACATACGGCACGACACGGCATTTTTACAATAAATAAACTCCTTTTTTGGTAAATTAAATATTTAATTAGGTCAAGTATCATATCACTGTATAAACGTTTAAATTTTAAATTATGTAACAGCGGCAAACATATAATGTCATATTTTGGCGAATCTAAATAAAGCAAAGCCCATTACCGGTTTGTTGACATTTGCACAGAATCACTCTCTCACACCGTGTTATCTATTTACAAATATAATTTTACGACTATAATATGCTCGTGCCCGATAATGTGGGTCAAATTTTATTGGTAGTGTAACCTCAATTGACTTTCAAATTGTATGCACGGATAAGATTTTTGTGTTTATGACATTTTTTTAAGCAGATTGTGAAACACGTTACTTATACTCGTAGTATTTTATTTTAAAGTTCTATGATGTGTTTTGAGTGCGCAGATCTAGTCAAAACAGTTTCAAAAGTTTGAGTTTCAAGTTTTTTTTTTTTTTGTTATCTATTTAGTCAGTTCAACGGACTGCAGAGATAGTCTGACTGATGACAATCTTGTCTCAGGTCTGCCCACAACCTTAAACATTTTGCTGTAAGCACCAAAAACCTGACTTGTTAGCGAGTCACTTATAAAAACAAAATTAATTAGTTTAGTTCCAGATAAAAATTAATACTTTTCAACAAATTATCATCCACCACGTACGAATAATAAAAACCACAACAAAGTTGCGTAACGGTGTGACAGGCGACCGTTACACGCCGCGACCACGTGCGGTTATGTGTTGACTTATCTCGATTTATGTGTCATTGTTCCGCATGTAACGTTTGCTTTACCGTATACACAACAGTCCCACTTCCCCGGGTGAACAGATGTTCGTGAAACAATGTTACACCAAGAATATGGTGAGGTAAGCAGATCGGATATGTTTTTAGCACCTACAACGTCTGAGAATCGTTTGGAGACTAAGTATCTGTATAAAACTAGAAAAATACTTACAGAAGAAAAAGGGCTGCCAAATTATGTGAAACGAAATCCTCTGAGATAACAGACGTGACTTTATGTTGCCACGTAAAACATGTTGAAGTTCAATATGTAAAAATATATCAGCAAGCTCTTGGCGCCACAGAATCAGCGCCGGCGACGCGACGCAACGGTATCAAATTGCATGTGATAGGACTACTAAACTACTACTCTTCTGTCTGCCGGACTGCACTTCAGACCACACTCAAGGTCAAAGACTAACCTCGTGCTACTCACATGAGTCAATTAATATTTAATTGTTTCACAAACAATGTTAACCTTACTTACCTACTTTACGAATTACGGTAGACTACCTACACAATGAGCCACCTCGCCAGAACAGATGGCAAGTGTAGCACCCATAGAAATATTTCTTATATCTATGGTAGCACCAATATTTGATAGCTTCCCGTACAAGCAAGATGTACTAAGGTTTCATGTAATAATAAGTTGATTAAATTACAAAGACAAAAATAAAGGGTCCCGCCCTCAGCTTTGAAAGCAATTCCAGGAATCTACAGATTGAAAATCATCATATTTATAAGGATTCTAGGCGTTGCAAAGATCCGCCGTAACTACACTATTTTAGTATCCGGCTCGAAGGACCATTTGCACGCTTCGATTGCTTCGTTAAATAAAATAGAGCCCGTAGATGGGATTGAAGTTACATTATGTACCTAAGTAGGTACAGGCTCTGAATTTTGAGTGTGTTCTGCATCATTACTTTTTACTGGAGATCCTAGGGCCCCAGTTTCTACATTTTGATATGCTGAGTTTGTAGACGACCGTCGTGTGGTTTCCGTCAGTAGCAATAGATAGTCCTCATCGTTCTTAAACGCTTCTAAGTTATAGTACGCACCATAAACAGTTTAAATCCTGAAATTAACCCATATCACTTGAATTTCTACTCTAAAGTAGTTTTAGGGTCGGCGACATACATAGAGCGAATTTCACCAATGAAACTGAACGCGATCAGCGCATCTAAGCCGCGTTCAGGAGCTGTGAGTCTCATTATTGTTGTGGAATATTGACACTGACAGCTCCTGAACGAGGTTTAGATATTGTGCGGACCACGTTCAGATTCATTGGTGAAATTCGCCCTTAGGTGGTCTTTCAAGCACCATACATGCACCAAATTTACTACCAAAACCTTACTGTGGCAGTCTGTCAATTACATATACTGCCAGACCAGAACCCTTCAAAGTGAAATACCATTAAAGTGACGTCATTCACCAGTCAGTATTATCTGCTACATTGGTTTGTCAATTGCAGATATTGTGGGCACAAAGAGTGGGTGCGATTGTAATAAATATGTACCAGGAAAGAGAATCCATTATATTAATATATGTACCTAAATCTTGTCATGACTTCAGATGAAGTCAGATAATACATAATATTTTAAGCCAAAAGGGCCTTTCTTGATCAATGACTAAACTTAAGTTTGACATAGCTCTCGAAACAAAAACAAAAAAATATAGATAGCACACTTTTTTTACTTAAGTTTGACAGCTCACGAAACAAAAAAGAAACTATAGATATCACATTTTTTTTTTTTTTGATTTCGTATGTAATTTCTAAGCTTCCGAAAACCTGTACCACAACTTCCATATTCAAAAACATCACCCAGAAGAAAAACAAAAGAGAGTTCGATGGCCAGTATCAACCCAAAGATTGTATCCGAACCTTCAAATTATTAGCATAGTTTTAAACATAAACTTTTTTGTTGTTACAGGTATATGAAAGTTACTCAACGGAACCGCCTCGCTTCGAAAAATCGCCGCTATATCAACATAGGAAGGGAGTGGGGCAATGCCCGGTGCACGGGTATGTTTACAATGCTTTTATATTTTCATTTTATACAGACTACATGATAGGACCGATTTAACCGTGTGGAAAATCTCTTGGATTTTTCACGCTGTGAAAACTTACAGAACGAGTTTTAAAAAAAGGATGTGTGGAATAATGTGTAGTTACGAGTATATAATTATTATGGGTCATTTACGGTTTGTTTTTGGTCATCTCGGTTAGAAAACAAGATACTTAGGTACCTAATAAATAAATAAATTATAACACCGAAGTTAGACGAAACTACCAATTTTAATTAAGTTCCATGTAGATGATTGATGCCGTTCCTCTCTAAACAAAATTCAATCGTAGAAACCGGTCGATTAATTAAGAAGCAACATGTTTTCCTGTTGCAAACTGATTTGCATATTTTTAAAGTCACGGTTAACATTCACACGTGTCTCACAAATAAAAAAAAAACACGTGTGGCATTCGGGGACTACCGCGGTATAGCTATTGCATAGCATTTTTTATCAACTTATGTAATTATAATTATTTATTTATTTTTTATTTATGCAGTATTTTTTTTTCTTTGATATTGATTCAAGTACAGTCGTACCATATACATACACGTTAAGCGAACGCTCGGCCGAGCTACATGGTAGGCGGAGTGGGGGGTGTTGTTAGGTTTTATTTTCGTTACGGAATTTCTTGATTCGGTCGCCGCGTTCAAAGCCCGCGATAAAAGCTATGCAATAGCTTAAAAACGTGACGCGTACACTAAAAACAGAATCAGTCAATAAAGAAAAAACATTTACCTACAATAAACATTTGTACCTGAGTACAATGACACAATTTTTTTGCATATCAGACATGCATTCTTTGAACGACCACTGCGTTCAGACGGCGTGAGAACCACTCTAATCAAACGTGTTTCCTATCGATAAAATGTAATACCCATTTATCACAAGCATTGTTGTTCAAAGTGTCAATTTACTTATCACTAGATTAGAGGTGCATTAAACTACCGAATTGTTTTCGATAAGTGGGATTTCCGCTTGATATCGCAGGATGTATGTTTTGACAATAAATCGATAAACACTAAATGTCATGTTCTGAAACCAGAGAATGAATATTTAACCTTTTTCTGAATGAAAAAAATAATACATCATTTATCAAAGGCATTGTTGTTCAAAGTGTCAATTTACTTATCACTAGATAAGAGGTGCATTAAACTACCAAATTGCTATCGATAAGGGAGATTTGCGCCTGATATTGCAGGATGTATTTTTTGACAAGAAATCTATAATAACTAAATGTCATGTTCTGAAACCAGACAATGAATATTTAACCCTTTTATTTAATTTAAAAAAAAATAACATGTCACGCCTCTTCCAGTTTGAAACCTGCACCCTAATTACGTAACACACTATCGATCACAATCTGAATCATTTTGAAGCCTATTGCTAATCCATTGCTTCATATGTTCGAAAAATGTATCTGCTCAACAATGTAAATAACGCAATGAATGTTGTTGAACTGTCAAAATTAAACCTATTCCTACTGTTAGTGTGTTACGTAGTTACCCCACTGGATAATTTTTTCTAGCCTCTAACGGTTAATAGAACTCAATAGCGTACCGTGTAAGTACCGTGCTGAAGTGAAGAAAAAGAGTGTTGCTTTGCAGGCCTATTTACAAGAATTTTCTTTACAGTGACGAACCCAAAGCGATATGGGCTGCGATCCGCGCACTTCTGCAAGACGGGACTCTTTTAAAATGCTACGACAAGGCTTTCGACGATATTGCTGCTGACACGACGAGAAGGTAACATTTCAAATTAATGTATTAAAAAAAATGCGTGAGTGTCGTGGAACACTCGATTGGAACGAAGTTCCTTTGGATATTTAGAACATCCATAAAACAAATTTGATTACCATAAAAAGGGTTATATTGAATCAACCTTAAAAAATAGGTATATGTTGTTACGGATTTTTTTAGAACTTTTAAAGGAGAAAAATTCCGTCATACATGATTTTTGCCTAACTTTAACCGTTTACGCAGCGCACGCAACGGAAGCTCTCAAAAGGAAACATATTTTCCCGTTTTTGCAACATTTTTCCTGTACGCTCCGCTCCTATTAATCCTAGCGTGATGTTATGTAGCCTAAAGCCTTCCTCGATAAATGGACTATCCAACACAACAGGATTAAAAAAAAAATTACAACCGTTCCTGAGATTAGCGCGTTCAACCAAACAAATATAAAACCAACAAAAAACTTCGTTCCAAAAAATTGTTTACTGACACTTATAATGGTTTTATTGGGCTTAGGACACTTGATTTCTGAAATATCACATTGTTGAACAAACAAATGATAGACTAAAATATGTAGTAACTTAACTATAGCTGAAAGTACCTGTCACATCCATACTAACATTATAAATTCGAAAGTAACTGTCTGTATGTTACCTTTTCACGCCTAAACCGCTGAACGGATTTCGATGAAATTTGGCAAGGACATAGATGGCATCCTGGCGTATCCTGTACCAAACCAATCTGTTCCTCCATGCACGCACTTCACTTTTTTAATGGTTATTATCAATTATAGACGGTTCTGTCGATACCCTTGTTTGATCCACGCAAATCCATGATCACACAAAATGATCAATGGTTTAGCTATACTAGATGATAATCAAAATTACCTTGATCTTAGGTACACAAAAAAGACACAGAGTGGGGACTCTGTCCGCCCACTGAGTGACCCCAGGGAAGACGGCGGCACAGTGGTCACGTGCTCCCGCGCATAGCGAGGCTCAGGGGAGGCCCCTTTACAGTCTCCCCAGGGATGTGCTTTTCAGGCGTTGCACAGGGGGGGTTCCGGAATTGGTATTTTAAGAGGAACCGGGACCCCCTCTATGTGCTGATGGTGATCACCGGGGTGGTTTTAGTGAGGTAAAAATCCCACACTCCCCGACCTCCATCCCCAGAGGTCGGGTGCCTTTTGAAGGTTTCCCCTCGAAAACAAAAAATATAAAAAAATAGGTACACAAAAAAAAGCAACCAAACACGTATCTCAGATAACAATGATCTTCATCAAATATTTCAAACAAAAGATCAAAAATATAACATACATAACATCACGCCTTGTTTCCCTGAAGGGTTGGGCAGAGGTGTAGAGGTGTGGGGAGGGGTGTACTCGTAGAGGGCGAGCCTATTGCCATCAACCGGGCACAAATTCAGACTCCGGGCTGCTACTGAGAAATTCCAGATAGAAAAACCCAATAACATTTTCCCAGACCTGGGACTTGAAATCAGTACCTCATGCTCAGAAGTAGCGCTAGCGACCACATAGGCAGGCGAGTAAATATTCAACCTAAAAATGGTAAATAATAAAATAAAACAAAACAAAATATATGTCATTGCTAGGTCATTGATCGCACTAAAAGTAGTTGTTTTTCATATTTATGTTAGTCACCTGACTCCTCAGATGAATGAACTGTGCAAATAAATGAATGACCTAGACAAAACAGGACGTGGTATTCACCACGTTATAGGAAGTATTCGACTATGTAAATTAAACAACAATTCGCTGTACAACAGCAGAGGTCACACGTCCGCATCGTTCGGGCGCCAGCTAGCAAGTGACTACTCTGGGAGTCTGGGCACTCTGCGGGCGTGCGCCGCTGCACTAGTTTATTATGTCGATACCCTACACAGGACAAACCAGACAAATCAGTAAACAATTTTTTTCGTGTTTATTATTGTTTATTCACGTGTTCATTGTTGAATAGAGATTTAGCATAATGGCATATAGGTAGAATGTATTTCAGTTTGAGTCCGAGAATTAGAATAGAATACTTACTCTTTATTATATACACCATCAAAATTACAGATATAAATATAGACCATCTAGGGAGACCCTATTGTTGAATTTCGGGATTGAAGTGGCATTGTCAATTCATGTATATCATGAAGTCAAATATGAATACCTATTATAGTATTTCAATTAGATATAGATCAGTTACTTGAAACCATTGCGATCGTGACGAAATATGTACATAATCCTACTAATATTACAAATGAGAAAGTTTGTGAGGATGGATGGATGAACTCAAACTCAAAGCATTTATTACAAATAAACCAATTACAGGCACTTTTGAATTGTCAAGGGGTCGGTCAGTCAGAAAGATGAAGCTAGTTGCCCATTCCAAAGCGTAGTAGGGTACCTATGGAGAAGAACCGGCAAGAAACTCCATAAACGGGCAAGAAACTCCGATGGATGGATGGATGGATGTTTGTTACTCTTTCACGCAAAAACTACTGGACGGATTTGGATGAAATTTGAAACACAGATAGTTTAAAACCTGGATTAACATGTAGGATACTTTTTATCTCAATAGTACCTTCCTATGGTATAATTTACGACCTCCACGCGGGCGAAGCTGGGGGCAAAAGCTAGTATATCAAAAACAATGAATGTATCCGAAATCTCTTTTTAGTTTGTATCACAAATTAATAATGGTATTTAATCCGTCCTCGTAGATTGGGAGACCTACGCCACGCCGAGAACGCCTTAAACGATGAGTTGGAGACAGAGATCTACCGGTGGGCCATCGAGACTATGGGCATGATGATCTTCGGCATACGATTGGGCTGCCTCGACGGCCCTGTGCATATACCTACCGCTGATAACCAGTAAGTTGCTCAGATAAATAATACTATCATAATGAATATGGAGATTTTGTACTACCTATTCTAAAGTATTGGACGAGTTAGTGTGACTAACCTTGCTTTTAAGACCTTAGTCGATCTTGGCTGTTAATTGGTTCTAGCCTTGACATTTTCGACATTTTACACAACTACTGTTTGTATTTCCACCATTTTAAAATTCCTCTGCAAAAAGCTTTCACCCAATAGGTTTTCATTGCTATAGCAGAACTGCGGGGTAATTACGTAACACACTAGCAGTAGGACTGGGTTTCATTTTGACAGTTCAACAACAATCATTGCGTTATTTAAGTTGTTGATTCGACAAATTTTTTGAGCACATGAAGCAATGCATTAGCAATAGGCTTCAAAATGATTCAGATTGTAATAGATAGTGGGTTTCGTAATTAGGGTGCTGATGTGCGATTCTCTTTTTACTCAAAAAATAAAACACCTCAAAGTGCCGTTCAAATATTTGGATTAAGTTCATTGAGGCTCATTGTTTATTTATTTAACAGTTTATGTAGACACATAATTATAAACAGATCAGTAAAAAGGAACATAATAATACGTACAAAGGTGATGTTCATTGCTTTGTTCATTCTGATTCATCTAGCAAAATCAACTGATAAAAACCTTAATAATAGAAAAGTAATCCTAATTATCTTTCTCTTCTTACGCAGAAAACCAGAAAAAACTTCGCTTGACGATGAGATCCACGACCTCTGCTCCCTCTCCAAGCGTTCCCTCGCGGAGCTGACTCCTGCAGAACGTCTGGTCCGTGTCAGCCGAGACATTGCTGATGGAAGCTACCTGGTGCGGAGTGAGGGCACTCTCACCCCTGAGAGCCCGACCTTCAACAGTGCCCTAAAGGCCTTTGACAGACATTTTAGGTAAGTTTTTAACTTCATTTCTAAATGAATTTGTTCTAGAACCATACTTTGTAGGTACACACCCACATATCAAGCTATACATTTCCAGTATAAGCTGAACTCTCACTGTAAGTACGGAAATCCTATACAATGCGAGATCAGCTGATACTGGAAATGTATAGCTTGATATGTAGCCGTGTATACATTGCTTCGAGGTTCATTCATTCGAGCAGTTTTTTTTTTGTACCCTACTTAGTACCTTTTCACTTTGAAATCCTTCTCTAAAGGACCAAGAATCACACATTGATTTGTTCGTTTCGACAATACCGTCAAACGGGGTGAACAGGGATGCAGGGGTGAATCGGGACGAAACTTTAAAAGGGATGTTATCATTGAAATAATATAGTTTGTTACCAAAAAGGAATCTAATGCGTTTACTGTATTATAATTAAGTTGTTGGCAACAAACTATATTATTTCAATGTTAAAATCTCCTTTAAAGTTTTGTCCCGATTCACCCCTGCATCCCTATTCACCCCGTTTGTACAGTATTAAAAGTTCTGTACAGTATTTTAACAAGAGCATGATGAACGACTGAGTACTCAAAATTCAAGAAGATAGGTAGACATTGGGCACGGGCACTGTAGCCTTTCTGTGTGTTACTCTGATCATTAAACAATTATATCAATCAATCTGCCTAGTCTTTTTCCAATTGTATTGGGGTCAGCTTCCAATCTAACCGGATGCAGCTGAATACCAGTATTTTACATGGATCGACAGCCTGTCTGACCTCCACAACCCAGTTACTGAGTAACACAATAAATACCCCTTGGTAAGACTGGTTGTAGACTTTTGGGCTTCTGACTACGCGTAACGACTGTCAAAGATCTACGAATGACAGCCGGGACCAACGGCTTATCATTAAACAATTGTTATCATGATATTGCAAACTTCTGCGGGACCAATACAATATAACTTGCTTGCAAAGAGTTCCAAGTTAATACATACATACATAAACTCACACCTAGGGGCTTCTTCTTCCCTGGGGGTAGGCAGAAACTACAGAACGCCACCTGCTACGATCCTTACATACTCCTTTTGCCTCGTTTACGTTCATACATCTGGTCATACACGCACGCCGGTTGCGAGTACTACGCACGTGACCTTTCTGAAGAACATCACCAATAAAGTCACATATGTCCTCCTAGAGCGAGTGATATATTGCCTTTGTAAACGTTACCTATAGAGTACTTTTTGTCAGTATCACCCATCAGGACCGTGATCACATTCCCTGTAGGCGTCATGATTCAAGGTCAGCAGATTAGCATAACGTGTTTACGTGAGACGTTTGCATAGCATACACGTGCACATAGTAACGAATTCTGTTTATTTCGGAAACCTTGATATAATATCTATAATAATTTACAATCGTGTTTTTGCACACTATGGCATGTTTTTGAGACACGCAGTTAAGACTCCCACAGACAGGCGCGATGCGACAGCGCTAGACAAAGGCGCCACTCGTCGCGCGACACGCGGTGCCTTTGTGTCAGGCGTCGCGTCGCGCCAGTGTGCACGAGCCTTTAATCAATTAATACAAATCAAAATCTTGTTTGGAATATCGTATCTGCCTGCTTAGTGAGGTATATAATCAAATAGAGGTACTGATCAGGGATCGAAAATCGGTACAAATTTAGGTTCCGGTTCTTCTTTTTGGTATGATTCCGGTTTGGTTCTGGTTCCAAAGTACCGGTTCCAAATAAAGGTTCCAATATACCGGTTCCGTAACATCCGATTTAAAGGTTCTTTAAGAAAAGCCTACCACATGATCTACCAAAGCAAAAGTGCCCCTCTCGCTCACAAAAGCTCCCACCTCTTCATCCGACGGCGACCGCCCGTACCTCACCGCTATCGTACAAAGCTTCGTCCTGCGCTGAGCGGCATCGTTTGAACTCGTTCGGATTCGCTTTGAAGACGAACCGGTAAAATAAAGGTTCTTAAAGATTCCAATTTTGGTTCCTGTTCCGGTTCGGATTCTAGTAACGGAGCCACTAAATACCGGTTCTTTACCGGTATTTTAGAAACCTTTTCAATCCCTGGTACTGATACCATGAAATGAGTAGGTTTTGCTGAATGGACTCAGCAATCCTTATGACGATAGAGCCTAGAGGCTTGAGCATCAACAATCATCTGAGAAACCAATGTTCTGTACTGAATAACACTTAAAAAAATACAACAGCATCTTTCTTTCTTAGCAAACACTGCAGAAACGAGTCCTTTTGACAAGCCTAAAAGGTTTAAAAAAGGCTTCTGTTCCGCGATTTTATCCTGCCTGTAATAAAAAGAAACAACCTAATCATGATTTAAATGCAAATAAAAATACACCGTTATGATAAGCCAAACTGAAACCAGATGTTTTTGAGGGCGGCGCCGGCGCCGTAATGAAATTAGCATAGGTACCTTACCATATTTTTATTTAACTACCCAGTACAAGGTTATAGGAAGATATTAAGGATAAAACATAACCTAAATGAGACGAATCTTAATATTTCTTGTTGTTGATACTAAAATTATAATAATGTAAAAGGAGCTTTAGTAAAGTTTTGCCTAAGTCCTACGTTTCGGCTACCAAGTGTGATAGGTACTGCTTTGTGCATTTAGTACCTATACGGATCTTTTCAGCATTCCGGACCTCAAAAGGAAAAAACGCAAACCTTATGGGATCACTTCTTTGTCCGTCTGTCAGTCTGTCAGAAACTTTTTCTCAGAAACGCGTGGAGGTATCAAGTTGAAATTACTATCAAATACGTAGGTCTACACCGGAGACATACGTTTTTTTAATAAAAAAATACGGGCAGTTAAGGCTCGTACAGACTGGCGCAACGCGACGCCTGACGCAAAGGCACCGCGTGTCGCGCGACGAGCGGCGCCTTTGTGTAGCGCTGTCGCGTCGCGCGTGTCTGTGGGAGCCTTTATGCGACATATTTTGATACTCGCAAATAAATCAAAACCTCTAAAGTACTTCCTGTTGACCTAGAATCATATAATTTGGCAAGAAGCAAGGTTTCACAGCACAAGTGTTTTATCACATTTTTTGTTTGTGATTACACACTTATATTTGTAATTGGAGAATTGACCGTGACGTATTTCGATGTATGGAAGAGCATGTTTTTCAACTACAATGTTAAGTTTGTTTTTGGGATAAATTCATCCTAACTACGGAACCCTTCATTGTGCGTGGTCCAACTAGGGTTGCCAACCCTACTATATAATATAGTATCCTACTATATTAGAGCTCTAAATACCATATTTCTAAAACAAAAATATAGTAGACGAAACTACTATATTTTCGATGAAAAATGTAATTAACTGTACAGTTTATATTCTGAAATAAATCAGGTAAATAAAATTCTGGATATTGCTCTTTCTGACCAAAAATATACTACAAAAATTACTACCGAAAAATTGCAACAAGTGTTACTCAGTGATTCTGACTTCAAAAATTGTAAAAATACAATAATTTATTTTTTCTATACCAGCAATTTCAGCTTTTACTGAGCGCATATTTTCAGTGATGAATACAAATTGACGAGATGAGCGCAATAGGGCCAGAATTAATCTCATAAACGCTGAATTAATGGTATTTTTTAACCTAAATTTAGAGTCATAATAATAATAATTTATTTGTCAGAATATGGTACATTATAATAGTCTTAAGATTAATCAGTGGTATCATCACATTCTGCCAAGTATGGCGTGCAAATATTAAGTACATACATTTAGAGTGTAATACTAGTTATGAGACATTTAAAAAAATCCTTTTAATAAGGCTTAAAGTAGCAAAAATAAAAACATTTCTAAAATAAATACATTTTAAACATACCTACAATTTTATTTTCGCCATCTATGTTTTTACAAATAATGGCTTTGAAAATACTATAAATGATATAAAAAAGTTGGCAACCCTAGGTCCGATACACACTTGGCTGGTTCTTTTAACGTGCGTCAGCACTTTAGCAGTTTTGAGTTAGTATCCATGTAGGTACGAGGTGTACCTCCTGTACATAGTCCACTTCAAAACTACCTTCAATTTCATTTAAACCAGCTTGCATTTAAATGATTTTACTAACATCAGTTACTTGAACAACAAAATTAATAAAACTGTCTGAAATGATAAACATAATGCCAAGGACATGTATTTATAGAATTACCAGATAAGTTAAGTAAACTTTGACTACTTAAATACAGAGTTAAAATAATTTGATAACAGAAGGTACCAAACGATTGAGCCACTAATGCACCGGAAATCTTTAATCATGTTAGGTGAAACAATAACTTAGGTACCTATCAAGTACCTACGTATTTACATGCTTGCGATAATCATCTACTTATGGTAATTAGAAGCAAATTTTTATGTAAATGATAATATCGCATCGCGGCAACAAATAAAGTTCAAAACAGCGATATGTTTGATGTTAGCTGAATCGAATGACTACCAAAATAAAGGTAATTATGCAGTTGTAATTAAATTAAAAATAAATGGACGGCTCAGTGTAATACATTTTAGGGATTTCTTTAGTTGATTGAACTCCCTTTATAATTTTATTATTACATAAAATATGATAGTTTACGCTCAAAATGTTGAGAAGGATACGACGAAAAAAAATAAATTGAACTCTGTTTTACGATTGTTTTATCATGATACCATTTTATTTTTATGAAATATTTTTGATTAAAGTCATTTGACAATACACAAAAAAAAATCTGGCTTGTAATTATGTACCAATACAGAACCGTGGCGAAGGAGCCTCTACGGTGTCCTACGTTTGGGCAGCGGGTGATTCTACTCGTCATAATAAACAACATTCCCTGTGCAAGCCATATAGTTAGGATTCGTGAAAAAAAAAACAACTTTTCACACATACATTGAAACATTTAGTCTATAATAGGTAGGTAGATATAATTATGGAGTTGAGTTTTTTACTTACTTTTGTTTATTGACTAGTCACTACTTCTAAAATTAATAGAAATGCTATTGGTTATTTTACGTCATCCTCATTTGTGCCTAACCATGGGGAATCGTATTTAAGTAATAGAGTTACATGGTTGTGGAGGTCAGATAGGCAGTTGCTCCATGTAAAATACTGATATTCAGGTCCATCTGGTTAGACTGGAAGCCGACCGCAGTAAATAAAATAAATAAAAATATTTTATTGTGAGGCATCAAGGCCCATAGGGTGTTAGTATTACATCTTACTTAAAAAACTATATTAGTAACATACAGGAACACTAAAATTAAAAAAAATTCAAAATCACAATCACAGGAAGGTTTAACAAGCTTTGTTGCCAACATGTAGCTTGGTAAACCTCCCCATTGTAAGCCCATCCAGCCTCTCAGCAAACACCCTCACAATGCGGTTGCTGCTTCCCCTCACTCGGGATATTACTGAGGCAACTTTCTTTCGCATTATCGCAAAGTTGTCGTCAGTGTGCGCATCAGCACCACATTCCACCGTAGGCGCGGGCTTGCGGACGGCGAGCAATGGGCAGCTCGCCGTCCGGTAAGGACCAGGCCCGAGTCGACGGCGCGTCGTGTTCCACGCGCGCCTCAAAGAGATGTCAGCACAATTGTCGGGGTCCGATAGGGCCGATGCCTGCTGGGGTCGCGGATTGTTCGAAAGAGTTACCGTGGCCCTGGCACACAGGCAACTGAAGGAACACGGGTGGGTTTTAGTCAGTAAGAGTCTGACACGCCCTTCCGCTCCGCCCAGAGCGGGAGAGGTCATTTGATGACTTCCCACGCAAAAAAAAAAAAAGTGTGCGCATCAGCGAACACACCTGACGCACTACAGTAATGTGGAAGCCTCAACAGCACCCTGAAGGCATTGTTGTATTGAATGCGCAGGGCATTGTCTGCTTTTAAGGTATGGGAATTTGGAAAAAGGCTGAGCAGATCATGATGACCATGACTCATTTGTATTTCCTTTACAGTCTCACGGAACATTTCCTCTTGAAAGCACTGGACTCGCTCAATTCTGGTGAACTGAGGCCGGAACAGGCGTTGTTGGACAAACTGAGGCCGCTACAGACGCGGATCTTACCACTTGCTGTCGACATCCTACTGGCTGGGGTTCATCCTGTAAGTTATTTTAAATTCAGATGTAATTCCATTACTCCATAGATTCACTATCTTACAATTTAAGTTTTTACCGTGGTAGATATATACATATATATATATATATTTGCATCTTATTTTCGGCATTTTCAAACTAATGATAGAGATGAAGGATAAAGATGAAGGATTCTTATATTTTTTTTTCTTTTCTTCAAATCACCTTGCTTTTAGAAAATGTTTGTTTCTATGGTCTTACTAACAAGTTGTAGGTTAACTGCGGGTTTTTTTATATTCACTTTTATAATTAAGTATCAGGAAGATTGTGCAAAAAAATCATGTGCAAAAATGATGCATGAATGATGATCACGAACGTAATCACGTTACTTTACCGTTTTTTTTCCATTCTTAGATCGCGATCTAGGAATGGAAAAAAACTCAAGGGGAAGGCATTCTAAGAAATACCATTTAATTATCCTTTGGTTACATCATTAGGTACCTACGTACAGACACGAGCACTAATATGTATACACTTAGCTTTTATTACAGCTGATTTTCGCCTACTGTAAATCACTCAATTTGCTTAATCTTTTACCAACTGTATGATGGGCTCGGCTTACAGTCTAACCGGATGCAAATGATTTACTCCTACTGTATTGATTGAAATAAAATACTGTTGCGAATATAGTATTTTGAAACACTTAAAGTTATGAAACGGCGCGGCGGCGGGGTAATTGCGTAACACACTAATATTAGGAATAGCTTTCATTTTGACAGTTCAAGAACAATCACTGCGTTATTTAAGGCTCCCGCAGACAGGCGCGATGCGACAGCGCGACACAAAGCCGCCACTCGTAGCGCGACGAGCGGCGCCTTTGTGTCGCGTGCGATCCGTTTCGCGTGTCGTGTCTCTTTTCAGGAGCCTTTACGTTGTTGAGCAGACAAATTTTTCAAATATATGAAGCAATGGATTAGCAATAGGCTTCAAAATGATTCAGATTGTGATAGATATTGTGTTATGCAATTAGGGTGCTCTATAGAGGTATGAGGAACAGGGTGTAAAGTTCACTCATACTCTATGGAAAAGGGAGGATCCTCCGACCAGACGGGTGTCGTGTCTGGTGGGCAACTGCCCGACGATCGATGTCGGGATGTTGTATATATGCTAGTTGCGCGGTAAACTCTGCTTGCGCGATGCAGGATTTTGCGTGACGTCAGTCTGACGCGTAGCTCGCATGTAGCGTTGTAGATGCCGCTACAGTTCTTCATGTTAATATCTCAAAGTTGCAATCGTTATTCCACGACAAAACCGCTTTCGAATTCTGCTAAAAGTATACATATTAGTGCTCGTGACTGTACATAAATAAGGGAAAAGAAACAGCGTTTACGTACATTAACAATATACCTACTTAGCTGTATTTCCTCCTGTCTTACGTCTTCCATCATCAGATCTTCAAACAACCCACTTCTTCTCCAACAGCTTGCACAAACAGCCATCAACATGTTCTACCAGCTCTCCCTCCACGCGGCTCGACAACAACGAGCTCACGACGAAGTCCACTGGTCCATAGCGTCCAGGGAGGCCGGGGCTGATTGCCCAGAACTGCCCTATGTGGCTGCCTGTGCGAGGGAAGCTATGAGGCTACATCCGGCGACTGGAGGAGTGGTCAGACGGAATAGAGAAGATATCGTTGTTGGTGGTTATGAAATACCGGCTGGGGTAAGTTTAATTATTTTTCTACAATAGTAGATTGTTATACAAGGGCCTAAAATGACTCATTATATACGAGGTAGTATTACTCCCGAAATTCAGCGAGGGAGTAAATAGAAACCAAGTTATAATGGGGTTTTAGCGCCGTGTGTTACACTCTACTTTTCACTATGATTACGAGAAAATAAAATAATCCAATACATACTACATATATTTATTATTCATTATACATACAATACTTTTATTTATTTATTCTGTAGCTGCAACGCAATGCACGCATTCTACCGAAGAAATCACTGCTTTTAATTCCATTTTCAAAAATAAAATTATCTTCTTTTTTATGAAATGGTAATAAGTCGAGTCTTTATTCATGATTATTCTACTTATGAATAAAAAACTCTTTCGTTTTGTAGGCTCGTTGGAATCAGACGAAAAGAAAAAGAAAAAATACCCCTAGAGGAAAATATGCTATTTTATCACCCCTCGGGTACGCTAAAAAGACGGACTTTTTGAGCAAGAGGAGTGAAAAATCAGTTTTGCAGTTTCCATTTTTTTTTTAAATTTGCAGTCTTGTTCAGCACTCAGTCTAAGTAGGGCTCTTCACTAAATTGCTACCGAATCGATGAAAATGAAATCACTGTTTCTATAATTGTTCATGGTGTGTGTGTTTGAGTGGTGTACGTTACGTTCTGCATCGTTCTCACATGCATAATTTCAACATGAATAATGTAACCAATATTTTGTAACCATATTTTGATTTAAAAGAGTGTCCGTAGAGTTTCTTGCCCGTACTTCTCCATAGGTACCTACTACGCTTTGGAATGGGCAACTAGCTTCATCTTTCTGTCTGACTTTTGAATTGTCAAGGGGTCGGTCCCCTTGACAATTCAAAAGTGCCTGTAATTGGTTTATTTAAAATAAATGCTTTGAGTTTGAGTTGTTTTATCGACTAATAGTAGTAGTAGAAGTAGTGGTGGCGTTACTTTGAAGAAGTTATTTTCAATAACTCCCTTGTTTAGTAGGTAACATTCTGAAGGTCGTTTTTTTTTTTGGTTTTTATGATTATTTCTCTTTGTCCTAGGTAAATAGTGGAAGTTTGAATATCCTAGAAAGTGTCACAAGTGATTTCATTTACCAGGGTTTTTAAGTTATCCACGACAAAGGAAGATTTTCATGCATTTCAGCATAAAATAACATATTTTTTTCAAGCTCTGTATTTCGTCTCCGTGCATAAAGGCTCTTTCAAACAGAGGCGAGACGCGACGCGAATCGCACGCGACACAAAGGCACCGCTCGTCGCGCGACACGCGGTGCCTTTATGCCGCGTGCGATTCGCATCGCGTGTCGCGCCTGTTTGAGTGTGCCTTAGCGAACAACGATGCAATTTCACTAGCTATACCAACCAAACAGAGCGACCGTCATTCGAACAATCTTCCTTCAATTACGGTTTTCATGCTTTCTCTTTATTATGAAAGATAACAGAGCTTCTAAGAATATTTCATTTTAGATTTCGCAATGAGGTTGTACTGTGTTTTTAACAGAAATTCAGAATTGGAAAAGCAATTTGATTGAGCAATTAAGTATTAATTGATTCTGTGACAGAGCAGGCTAGAAAAAAAATGATACTGCGGGAACCACCCAAAACATCAGTGAGTAGCTTAATTCATGTCATGCATCTGCTTAGTTTGAAGGACAATATGTTCGCAAAGTTGCTAAAAAAGCTAGGCTAATAATATTAATCCTATCCTTCTTTGGTTTGTGGCCCATTCCTATAATTTACGGGCCGTTATTGGTTAAAATCAAGACTCTTGTATCTTTACCAATAATGAAGCAATGCCCTCATAGTTTTGGATAGTAGAACCTCCCATATGGAAGTAGCTATCACAGGTAAAATTAGGTTACGAATCTATTTATGTGTCCAGTTTGGCTATAAAAAATGCTACCACTAAAATAGGTTTGTGTGTTTGTTCTTATGCTCGGTTGAGCATAAAGTCATCTCAGAGGGACTACTGGGTCGGCAGTCTCGACATTAGATAGCGACAAAAATCTGTCGCTAAGTCGTATCGATAACAAATTCCTTTAATAGATTTTCAACTTTATTTCGAAAGTATAAGGTTGAAAATCTATTAAAGGAATTTGTTATCGATACGACTTAGCGACCGATTTTTGTCGCTGTCTAATGTCGAGACTGCAGGAGCTGGGCCCTAATTCACTATGACCACTTAACGATTCCTTACTTCAAAACCACGTCAACTCCTTATCTAACCACGACATCTGCTAATAACGTATTCTCTATGATACAATAAGCGAAACCGTTTCTACAAGACACGATATTGACGTGGTAAGATTATGCGGGAGCAATAATTACGATACAGAATTGGAGCCTTGAGCGTATTATTTTATGTTTAATGCTCTTGTTGAGCAGTGTTGTTAGGAAATTTTCAGTACAAGCCCAGAGACTGGTAAACTACTGAACCCTGATTTACACGGTGCTCTTTATTTGCCCGTGGCATACCATAAACCATTGAGTGCAGTGCGATGCGCGTTCGAACACGGACGTGTTTCCACTGTGCACGGCACGAATTTTATTCGCGTGTTGCGCGGCCGTAGCCGCTGCCCGAAATCACAATGAGTTCAAAAAAACTTATAGTGAATGAATTGCTGGCATTCCTAGTCCATGCCATCGACTACATGGACGAGGTGAGCATCCTGCAGATATGCAGGTCCAACTTCAAGGAGGACGACATCAGCAGCGGGAAGCTGTTACTGTTCCAGTCTCTTGGAAAATTGGACCAGATGCCCTCTCGGCGCAGAGATGGAACCGAGAAGAGTCTTCAGGATATCCTCGATATGTTGAAGAAGACTGACCCGGACGACGTGCCAGATTTCGTGGCGAAGGAGCTAAGTAAACTGCCTCCCGTCACTTTCGATCACGTCGACGTTACACGGCTGCTAAAGGACATCACTACCTTGAAAGCGGAGATGACCAAGATGCAGTCCAGAATGGAGATATCAGAAAAAACCAATACCGAATACGTGCAGAAATAGCGTTATTGCGCGACGTTGGTTTGGTATTTGGGTCACCTGAGGCCTCAAAGGTGAATACACGTCGAGGGGCGCAAAATGCAACCATCGGCAGTTTTGAATCGGCGAACACAAGTGCGTCATCAGCTGCCGTTAACGCTGAGCAAGCGCCGCCCGCCGCCGTCGTCACCCGCGCCGCAACACCGGCTGCGGATACGTCACGCGTAGGTACGTCGACCCCAAAACGTGCCTATGCTGCTATCGTCACCAGCGGAAAGTCTGATGCGTCGCAGCCTAAGCGACAAACCAGAAAAGGGGAAATACGGAAAGAGGGTGGTCAACCTGCCCTGACTGCGGTCCTTAGCTCCGTGCCAAAAACGACACAAGTTGATGAGGAGGGCTTCACTAAAGTAGAAAGGAAGAAGAAGAAGCCCTGTTCTCGTAACTTGTGCGGTACCGCACCGAGTGGACCCAACATGCTGCTGCGTCCTGCTGTGCCTACGACGCAGCTGTACATTTCACGTCTGCATCACTCCACTACAACTGAAGAAGCGGTGCAGTATTTGAAAGTGAAGACCAACTGGACTCTGAGGGTCGAAAGGTTGGAATCGCGCCATAACATCAACTTTAAATCTTTTGTGGTACGAGTTCCAACCCAACATCTGCAGACCTGCATGAAGGAGGACTTTTGGCCGAAGGGTGTCGTATATCGACGTTTCCGAGGACGGTTACGCGACACCTCGCAGCGAAACACGACGCCGACAACATTACGTGTATAGTTTTAGTTTTAAATGGTTTTAAATTATGTATTAGTTTATTGTTATTTGATGTTATTTTGTGTATTTTATCTATGGGCCTTAGTAGCCTGATAATAAAATTATTATTATTATTATTATAAACGCTCGTACATACTGGCGCGACGCGACGCCCGACACAAACGCACCGTGTGTCGCGCGACGAGCGGCGCCTTTGTGTAGCGCTGTCGCGTCGCGCCTGTCTGTGGGATCCTTAACTTGAAGCAATAAAAGATGCACCGTCTAAACAGTGTTTAGACGCTGCGAGTAATTTTTTGCTTAAATTATATTGTAAGCCACAGTCAAATAAATTGCATCAGTTAAGAAGCTTCAAGGAGAGCTTAATTGCCTCCTATTACTTCGACCTTAAAAACAATGCCGGGGAGAGGTTTTACTATAGATACACCTAACCTACCCACCCCTTCAGAAACTATAGGCGTGACAATAAAAGCAAAGAAGACTTTCAAATCATACAATTTTTTATTTTTTTTTGCCAACATGCGTTGGGTGTAGATGTTATACATGCTTTGATAATGTTCTCCATGCTCTGCCGTCACTTGGGCATGCAAAATGTTACACATAAATTAACAATCTACCATCAAAATAACAATAAATATTACAAAATTATTAAATTGGTAAATCATTTTCATTTCACTCCAACACTTACACTTCATTCCAAAAATCACTATCACATTTACCACCAAACTTACAACCAATTTCCTTTCACAGGTGGACATAGTCCTGGCCCACGGCATCACCAGTAAATCAGAAAAGCAATGGGGTCGAGCGGAAGCCTTCGTGCCTGAACGATGGTGCAGCGAAGGTTGGGAGCCCCTGAAAGCCTCGAGAGCCCATCCATTAGCTTCCCTGCCTTTTGGAGAAGCCTGCCCAGGTATTTTATTAGCTTCACTTTGAAAACATACTATTGAACCTACAAAATGTTTGAGCTGGATGGTGCTGATCCACGCGTCATGTTCGTGAACGGGCGCCGTCAGTTGAGACTGGTCATCTCTTAACTGCCACGGCTTATTTTTATTATTAATCTTATATTTTGAATTGTTTCTTTATATATTTTTTTCATTGTTCTTGCATATAGAAGCAACAAGAATAATGTACCCAGGATTTTGTAATATCTTGATTTAAAAAGAGCGTCCTTGGAGTTTTTGCCCGTTCTTCTCCATAGAGATCTACGTTTTGGAATGGGCAACTAGCTTCAAATTTCTGACTAACTTACCGACTCTTTGACAATTCAAAAGTTCCTATAAATGGTTTAATTGAAATAAATGCTTTGAGTTTGTGTTTAAGTTTGAGTTTGAAATACTGGCATAATTGTTTAGTGAATTGTTTTATACGTGGTAAGGTGGAAATCGCGGTATTGGCCTTTCCCTAATATCTCTTTGTAAGAAACCAAACGCTTCCTCGTTAAAAATGTTGACGAAAGTGAGTTAACGACTGCCTCAACTTCTAGTGATCACAAGCACGAGGAGCGAATTATTCCGATCTGACACCCTGCTTTGTCCCCCTACGGGGACAGATCGGAAAAAAAAGTTTGATCTGTCCCCCTGTTAACAACAACACAGTTTGAACTTTATTCACTCCTATCTGTCCCCCTATCATTGATAGTAGATCAAACTGGTAGGTGGCTGGTGGTGGTGGTGAAGGTGATTGATAGTAGATTAAACTTTTTAATCCTGTTTGTCCCTCATAGAATTGATATACATATATTAATTCTTAAAAGTAATAAAAAAACAAAACAAAACAAAATTGTAATACAGATAAACCCACTAGTCTTTTATTTAATGTGTAATGTTGCTGATAATGTGTGGCATTACTTTTAAGAATTAATATGTTAAATTCTATGGGGACAAACAGGAATAAAAAGTTGAATCTGTCCCCCTATCACTGATAGGGGGACAGACAAGAGTAAATGAGGTTCCAACTATGAACCGTTGCTAACAGGGGGACAAATCAAACTTTTTGTTCCGATCTGTCCTCCTAAGGGGACAAAGCAGGGTGACAGATCAGAATAATTCGTCTACATTGTGCCCAGGTGGTGACGATAGACTCGTCCCCTTTTACTCTATACATTTGCCTATCCGTATCAAAAAATACAGGCGTGATGTTATTATGTTACTTATTCTCTTTATTTTTAACCCCTGACGGAAAAAGAGGGGTGTAAGTTTAATGTGTGTTTCTGTGTGTCTGTCTGCGGCATCGTAGCTCCCAAACGACTGAACCGATTTTGTTTATTTCGAAAGGCGACTTGATCGAGAGTATTCCTAGCTAACAAAAAAAGGAAAATAAATTATAAAATCTCTTCAGCCGTTTTTAAAGGTTTTAGTTTATGTCGGGGGTAGTTTTAATTTTTAATTTTACTTGCATGTAAAATTTCAAATTAAAAAAAACCCCAACGAATTGTTTTACAGTTGGTGTCAAAACAAAGGCTCCTACAAACAGGCGCGACACGCGACACAAATCTCACGCGACACCAAGGCACCGCTCGTCGCGCGATAGGCGGTGCCTTTGTGTCACGTCGCGTGTCGCGCCTGTTTTCATGGAGCCTTAAGGTGGAAATACCGGTACACTTCATGCAAATATAACTCAAACTCATACTCAAAGCATTTATTTCAATTAAACCATTTACAGGCACTTTTGAATGGTCAAAGAATCGGTCAGTTAGTCAGAAAGTTGAAGCTAGTTGCCCATTCCAAAACGTAGATCTCTATGGAGAAGAATATATTAAGATTATATTATTAGATATAATTATTATGTCAATTCAATTTTCATTTTCTTTTCAGGTACTGGCGTAGTCGGACATATGCTTGGTTCATTAACTACCAGGGTCTTAGACAAGTACAGACTGGAGTGGCACGGACCGATGCCTACTATGGCCACAGTAGGAGTTAACAGACTGCATCCGCCTTATTATTTCGTACTGCAGAACGCTGCTTGAATTTGAATGTGATATTTTAGGGTTAAGTTAGGTTTAAGTTTTTGTCTGTTGAGAAATTATAACCAGTGATGCTGAATTTTTATTATTTAGTAAGTAATCCCATTAAAAAAACTTGACTTATGCAGGCGCATATTACAAAACAAGCGTCATCTTAAGACCCAGCACCCTAATTGTTTAACACTATCTATCACAATCTGAATCATTTTGAAGCCTGGATTAGCACGTAACACACTAACAGTAGGAATGGGTTTCATTTTGACAGTTCAACAACATTCATTGCGTTATTTACGTTGTTGATCAGACAATTTGTTTAAACATAAGAAGCAATGGATTAGCAATAGGCTTCAAAATGATTCAGATTGTGATACATAGTGTGTTACGCAATTAGGGTGCTGGTCTCATTTAGCTTAGTCACCCCTAATCATCTTTTGTCTACAATCGACTCGATTTTGGGAGTCAATCAATCATGATACACCTCAATGGAAGCCGACCCTTATTTAGTTCAGCAACGTCCTGATTAAGACAGATTTGAAACAAGAAACAAAAGATTAATTACTCCAGTAAAGAACTTAAAGTTTTCTAGGTTATTCAGTCAAGAAATTCTTGGCTTTGAAAGGGTGAAAGATTAATTATTTCGTTAATTTTATCTTTTTCAGTATCTTTTGTGCTCGTATTGTAATTTAAGATAAGATTATTGTTTTTAAAATTATGTTATTGTTTAATTAATAAAAGTTCCTTTTTAAGAATGTTTTTTTTATTTTTATTTAGTGAGATTTATAATTAAGTTTCTTGTTTAGTATTTAATTACTATTGATATGAAAAGTCAATATCCTCAGGATACAATGAAGTGCTAAGAGTAGGTACAGACATGAAAAACGTGTTTAATTTAGTGCTATCAACTTAAGAGGTAGATACGGTACGCTCTAACATCGCAATAACTAAACCTGGGATCGGTGCACAACTACATGCAACGAAACTCACACATCTGTGATCACAGTTGCATACTTACAGTTACCGATAGACAAGATATAATAGGATAGGATAGGATAGGATATATAGATAGATAGATAGACATATATAGATCCGACACAGTCGTGCGAGCACAACCGCGTTAAGGCTCGTACACACTGGCGCGACGCGACGCCCGACACAAAGGCACCACGTGTCGCGTGACGAGCGGCGCCTTTGTGTAGCGCTGTCGCGTTGCGACGGTCTGTGGGAGCCTTTAGCCGCCGAAAAACAACCACACACATACATACACACACCATCACACACACACACTACACACACACCCACACACCACACACCACACACCACACACACACACACACATACACCAACAGACTAATGATAATAAATTAAAAAATATTAATTATAAACTTTAACTTTTGTTTAGTAGCATGTTTAATTAATTGCGAGTTATAAAAAGCCGTGTCCCCTGGCACAGGCATCTATATGCTTAAAAGGAGACGCCTCCAACTGTATCATTTACACCGTGTAATAATGAAAATAAATCTCTTTTTTTTCATGTTTACGATTACGAATGACATTGACGTATCAGTTACGTGATGCCGCGCATCGTGTCTCTCACGCTGCTTTGTATTATCTATCTCGCTCTCTCAAAAATGGTGAAGCAAACAATAAATAAAATTATAATTTTCAACAAATTAACATTTTTCGATGTACCTACGCGTGAAAAATAATCACACGTGTCTTGTTTTTATTTCTTGAGTGATTAGAACATTAAAAAAATACAAATGAAGGCATTGTTGTTCTTCTTCTTCGTGTCGCTGGCACGACTTTTCTCATATTTTGTTGGCCCAAAACTCGCCACTTCCACGGCATCATCGGTGGCAGCGCAGAGGTCACTTTGACTGCAAGTTTTAGGACACAGAGGGCAAGATAGAAGGTGGAGCATAGTTTGCGACATAGCTCCACATCCACATCCAGCTGCCATTCCATCGAGGTAGCCCCACTTTACTAGGTTGGAATTACATCTTCCCACTTGTGTCCGAAGACGGTTCAGGGACTTCCAAGTGGACCACGAAAGGTTACACCCTGCAGGAAGTTGCTCCTTTGGTGGTTGATAGTAAGTGGGAGGGCAAATAGTGTCTTGCCACAGTTTGCAACGGGAGTCGGCCGGGTTTCCTGGTAGAGACACTGTCGATTTCAGGAAGCTGTGCCTGCTTTTAAGCCGTTGCATTGGTAGTTGTGCGCCAGATAGTGGGTGTCTAGTATCAGATTCCTATTTGTGTTTCTCCACTGCGCTTGCAACTTCTCTTCGTACTTGTGGTGGTGCTATGCCAGCTGTGGGATATAGTGCGCTAACTGGGGTCGGTTTCAGGCAGCCGGTAATCGTTCGGCAAGTTTCATTTAGAGCAACATCTACTTCCTTGGCGTGTGCAGAACGATGCCACACTGGGCACGCATATTCTCCCGCAGAGAAGCAATGTGCTAGGCCAGTAGTCCGGAGTACCTGAGCTGAAACACCCCAGGCAGTTGAGGTTAGGCGCCTGAGCAAGTTGTTACGGGAGCAGACTTTTTTCTTAATTTTGAGGCAATGGTTCTTAAATGTCAGCGCTCTATCAAGGGTGACACCCAAGTAGGCAGGGTTACTGCAGTGTTCGATGGTGACACCTTGCCAATTCAGGGTGCGTCTTGCCGAATGGTTGCGGAGGTGGAAAGCGCATGCCTGCGTTTTTGAGGGGTTCGGTCTGAGAGCGTTATCAGTATAATACTTTCCAAGAACTTCTAGGCCTGCCTCGAAGATGTTTTCAGCGTCCCCAAATGTATTTGTTTGGGTAGCCAGGGCAAGGTCATCTGCGTATAGGAACCTCTCGCAATGTTCAACAGTAGGTTGGTCGTTGGTATAGATGTTGAAGAGAATGGGCGCCAAAACACTTCCCTGGGGCAGGCCATTCTTCTGTGATCTCCATCTATATCTTTCTGAGTTTAAAAGGACTTGGTAACGTCGATTACGTAGCATCTCACCCAGTATCCGGATAAAACCCTGGTCGTCGATCATACCAGACAGTTTTGCCAATGTTTGGCATTGTTGTTAAGCTGTATAGACGTGCTGTTTAGACGATGGTCCGCGTGTGACTGAGTTCAACTGTGTCTATGGCTGGACTTAGTTCAGACGGACCGCGCGCTGTGTTCAAGTGCCGTATCTACCGCTTTAAGTTTATCTAAGACTCTAACTACCTAAGTGCCTGATTAAATTAAATAATAAATTGATAATTTTATATTATTACGCATTGAATGATACACATGCATAGGCATACGACGTGGAGACGACAATATGAAAATAAATGAAAATATTGACAATACTAATGTATAGGACTATTTTGAAACTAAGTAACAAATAAATCCTAACATTTATATTAAAAACGAGATTTTTTCAAAGTAAATATTAGTGATGGACCTTATGGACTATGTTAATACTTACTAATTTTGCCATTCAGCCGATTAGCTATAAGTAGTGACAAAACTATTGGATATATTTGATTGAATTATCGTATGCAGTCTGGAAACGACATTAGATATACGCAGTTAAATTTTTGGTCGTATTGTCGTCTCTCACGCATAATAGAAACCAATCAATTCAAAAACGATTGTCTCATAAAACCATGTCTCATGTATCAAACAAAAGCAGTGAACATGTTCACTAAACCGTGAATAACTTGAAACAAAGCCTTGTTTCCTCTGCGTCAAGTTAAAAGCAGAGTCCAATTGAAACTTTTGGGTTCACTGGTTAACGGGAAAACTAAAACTATGTAACTGATGTGTTTTGAGCCTTTTCGGGTAGGTATGTCAAAGAGGTTTAAAATGATAGAAGTTCGTAATTTACTGGCCATTAATAATGCTAATAGCTTTTGTCTAGGGTAATTTTCCTAACGTAGTGTCACAAAAATGTTCAAGGGCGGATGCAGGGGGGGTTACAGGGGCACGTGAACCCCCCAACGGTTTAAGTGAAATATAATCGAATCGTTTGGATGGACTGGCCTGAATGCATATCCATCATGACATTGCTTCAATGATGAACGCTGAAGAAGTACCTACTATATCTTCAGCAGCTTTGGCGTAAGTACTATGGTTCAAAGTAGTGCAGTCAGTTCGTACTCAGGCACAGAAGTCTGCTGAGCCAACAATGCACCGGCCTAGAGTCGGCGAGAGGATTTTAGGATAACATATAATACTAAAAAGATGTGCGATCTGAGGGGCCTCGCGCGGCCAAAGATTATACAGCTTTCCTCAAGTCACGAAATATAATTAGCTAATACCTACTGTGAATTGTCAAAAGAAAAACTAACCAAACCAAGTCGAGGTGGGGTGCTAAAATAATTAAGCTCGCTTCGCTCGCTCTTGCACCCCAGGGTCTCTTAATTCTTAAACTTTACTACCTATGTCCACAAAAATACTCTTATTTCTGTATCTATGGTCAAAAGAAAATCAATCCTATCCGAGACGGGGTGCTAAAATAGCATTTTTTTTTTTTTGTAGTTATTCTTAAATGTTATTGATAAAGGATGAATCCCAAAAACAACATAGTGCAATACTAGATGTCGGAGACACTGGGCACGCCACAATTGCGGCGGTAAGTCCCCTCTTTGAGGAGTGGCTTGAGAGGCGCCACGACGTCCTCACCTTCCGCCTGACGCAGGTCCTCACCGGACATGGTTGTTTTGGGAGGTTCCTGTTTCGTATAAGGCGAGAGGAAGCGCTCGGGTGTTACCACTCTGTGTGGATCAAACGGAAGACACAGTGGAGCATACGTTGTAGGTCTGCCCGGCTCGGAAGACACGGTGGAGCATACGTTGTAGGTCTGCCCGGCTTGGGCGGAGCACCGCCGTGACCTCGCGACAGCGTTTTCTCGCATCCGGCCCTGGTCCAAGCCATGGTACGGAGCGAGAGGTCATGGGAAGCCCTCACCTTCTTCTGCGAAGCAGTAATGCTCGCGAAGGAGGAGGCGGAGCACGTGAGAGTGAGACAATCGTTGCGCCCTTACGCCCCTTGTCGCCGCAGAAGGAGACACCCTTGGTGCGGGAGTCGATAGCCGATTCCCAGCCACCGTAGGCGCGGGCTTGCGGACGGCGAACAATGGGTAGGTCGCCGTCCGGTAAGGACCAGGCCCAGGTCGACGGCGCGTTGTGTTTCACGCGCGCGTGAATGAGATCTCAGCAATAATTGACGGGGTCCGATAGGGCCGATGCCTGCCGGGTACGCGGATTTTTCGAAAGAGTTATCGTGGCCCTGGCGCACAGGCAAAGTCAAAGTAGTCAGTAAAAGTCTAACACCTCTCGCTCCGCCCAGAACGAGAGAAGTTATTTGATGATTTCCCAAGCACACAAAAAGTTTGGGAGACACTTCTTAACTGTCTGGCCCATTTGCCTCTCCCAGAATTAAATCCTGGATCCGCCCTAGAATGTGTTCTAAATTTAAGATTTAAAATAGGTATCGGTGGTGATTAATTTGAACTTTTATCTAAATATACTTAGAATGCAAAGTAAACCCCCGTATAAAGACAGATTACCTTGTCTTCTATCATTCAAGATTTTCCTATCTTCACCCCAGCGACTGTACATTATTAGCGGCGACATTAATTCCAGAAGGCGTCTCTTATGTCACTGCATGAGTTATTACTAGAATTTTGTTTGTGAAAACGTATGAGATAATATTCTGAGAGTGGATTAATTAAGATTAATTATAATGAGACTTTTCTTGGTAATGAGCTAAATTGTAGGTACGTATTACAATCGTAGTAGATACTTAAGGGGGGTGTATGGTCTGTTCGAAATGTATCTGATGAAAATGTAAACAAATGGATCAGAAAACGTAGTCGTGGATGCGCTAGATGCGAATTTGTAGTGCCAGTTACAAATAAAGTGCTTGATTTTTGAAAAATTCTAATTTAAATCACCTTAAAGTTGTTTTTCATATGACAATTTAATTGAGTTCATTTCGGCGGCTGCCGTCGACGTGTGTCGACGGCTGCAGTTGCCTCTGCCGTTGACGAGTGCCGCTCGTGTGTATGAACACCAATGCATTTGCTGCTACGGGCGCCGACTTTTAGAAAACTTCGTGAGTGCTCTATTAATGTATACTCATGCCCATATTGGTTACCAAAATAAATAATGAGATAAATCTAATTATACTACCCCAAAAACATAAAGCAGTTTTTTTTACATTAAAGTAGTTTTATTGTTGCACATTGTTTTAACGTGCATCACCAACCAACAAACATGTTATTAGTGCCTGACGAAAAGTAGTGTGTGCTGGCGAATCAGAAAACTGAACTGTGAGCGAAGCGAGCTCGAAAATCTTAACACCTACGATGGGATAGGTTAAGTTTTCTTTTGACCATTTGTACAGATATAGGAGTTACCTACTTTGCTGACTTATGCAGAAAATCTTTAAAACTAAGAAAACTTACGAAGCAAGAGCGAGCGGAACGAGCTCGATAATTTTAGCGCCCGCTTAAATAGGTTATAACGCAATCGACGTAATAATAATAACGTAAGTAGTGAGACCTCTTGCCACACGACAAAATGATGTCTATGCTCACCTCTCGTAGGTGCTGGAGCCCACGAGCACCCACGGAGTCTGCACTGTTTGCTGCAGTATCCAGTATCGTACCATCTATCTTGCGTAGAATGTTCCACCATCCATGTATCTAGAGGTACATACACCTAAATTACTATTGATGACAATGCTTTCTAGATAAACCGATCCGTCTGAACCTAATCATTCCCGGCCTTATTACAAAACAAGTGCTACAGCTACATTGTCGCGATAACGCGAGCTATACTTCGCGCGCTCTCTCTCGCCCACCGCTCGACGACTCGCGACGTCTCGCTGTACAACAGAGAGCTCGCTATGTGTAGTTCGCGTTATCGCGACAATGTAGCCGTAGCATATGTTCTAACCTGCAACAAAAACTGGTTATAAACCATTCTTGGTCGTAATTTTTTAACCGATTCCAAAAAAGGAGGAGGTTCTAAATTCTTTTGTTATTATGTCTGTTTAACTCCGTCACTTAAAAACCGATTTGAAAAAATCTTCATTTGTTTGAGAGGGTATACTTATGTTTGAAGAACTTTACTGTGGTCAGAATAAGGTTCGAAACACAGAATCTGGCTCGGAGGTTTAACTTAGCTTGAAGAAAAAGTTAGCTTGGACAAAAGTTAGAATTCATTTTGTAATGAGACGGCTAGAGTCCGCTATCGATGACGGAAATGAAAATAATTCTGAATGAAAATGAAAGAACTTTAAAATGGATCTTTAACTTCAGGGACACTCTTATACTTAAGAAAGTAGATATAATTATGTAATCCTTCGAAAAATAAATGACCCGAGCATCCTCCCCAGGCTCCAAGCAAATCGCACGCTCACTCACATCACAACGCATTCAACGAGGGACTCCCTAATGTGTCCTTTCTTCGTGAATAAAAGGATCATACAACAATAGGCGGATGAGGGCGGCATCTGCTACTCCAGCATATTCTGTGACGTCATTAATCACAAAAACTGCGCTTTACCTAATGGATGACAGGCAAAATGTGAGCTGCTGGAGACGCAATCAGTTTGAAGTAAATTGGATAAGACCGCTGAGTTGAAGCGTTGACAGTTAAGCCTGTAGCACCTAACTAGATCGAATTAGTAAAGATATCTTCGGAATATGGTGACAATAAATACATGACATAGTAATCAGCTATAACGTTCCCACTGCTGGGACACAGGCTCGTCTCTGTGAGAGGGAGTGGGCCGTAATTTACCACGCGGGCCCAGTGCGGGTTGGTAGATGTCACATGTCTTTCGAATTTTTGGTACTAGGATATGCCGGTTTCCTTCACCGTTTTGAGAGCAGTGGTAATGAAATAAATTACACAAAGTAAAGCACCTGTCTGGGTTCAAACCCACGACCTACAACCCGTAAAGGCTCGTACACACTGGCGCGACGCGACAGCGCAGCGTGACACAAAGGCACCGCGTGTCACGCGACGAGCGATGCCTTTGTGTCGCGCTGTCGCGTCGCGCTTTAAAGGCTCCCAGAGACAGGCGCGACGTGACAGCGCTACACAAAGGCGCCGCTCGTCGTGCGGCACGCGGTGCCTTTGTGTCGGGCGTCGCGTGGCGCCTGTGTCGACGAGCTTTAATTCGGGGCTACTACTACTGGGCCACCACTGCTCGAAACGATAAATAATAAATCAAAACGTACTTAACTAATGTGTGTACCTATGTATGTTTTGCAGGTATCATTTAGATAGGTATATAGATATAATCCAATACCGCCTAGTCATCACTTGTAGGAAGGTAAACTTGTAGGTACCTAGACCTTTTTTTTTTTTTTTTTTTTGTTTGGGAAATCATCAAATGACGTCTCCCGCTCTGGGCGGAGCGGAAGGGCGTGTCAGACTCTTACTGACTAAAACCCACCCGTGTTCCTTCAGTTGCCTGTGCGCCAGGGCCACGGTAACTCTTTCGAACAATCCGCGACCCCGGCAGGCATCGGTCCTATCGGACCCCGTCAAGGTACCTAGACCTAAATACCCTTTAACAAATTAAATTATAACGAGTATAAAAATACACGTAACGAAGCCGGGAATAACTTGTACCCCCCGTCATTGTTATCGTATTTTGTTTTGTACTGGACCATACCTGGGAACCTTCTGGTTACGGAGATATTGAAAGTCAAAACTCTAACATTTACTGACGTTTTTGACGAAAACAAGTTTTTAATATTACTTAACATAACTTGAAATACCCCACGACACCTGTACCGTTGCATGCACCCATAAGCATAATGTTTTACATGCGTTACGTTGCGCACCACCACAAACAGCAAATTTTCACACCAAAAATAAAATTCGTTTCCCAGCAATTATTTTTGTGCAATGTTACTTAGTTTGATGTACAGAATACGTAGTTGAGGGCTATGTGACATGTGACGGATCTTTGTGGACATCATCATTACATTTAGTTTCCTTGCTCTTGTTTCATGTTTATTATTGCATATATTATTTGTAGATAAGTATATGTTTTATGTATGTATGTATTTGTTGTATATGTAAATGTTACACCACTGACTACCTGCATTATGGTCTCTCCTTCTCCCTTGAATCCATCCAAAGTTTGTCTGTAAAAGATCGCTTTTAGCGATAAGACTGCTAGCTGTTGCTGTTGCCACGACTTCATCTGCGTGAGACCGCCTATATTTTGTATATCACCAGTTTTAATACAAATATCCAGGATGAAAAGCCTGTGTCCTTGTTCAGGTCCCAGGTTACCTATCTATTAATTTTCATAACGATTGGTTCAGTTGTTTTGGCGTGAAAAAGTCACAGACACACAGGTTACATTTCGTATTTACAATATTGGTATGGAAGTATGGATTAAGAACAATTTTAGTGTACACAGCTGAAGGAGCTGAATTTCAGAAAATATTTTAGTAAAAGGGACTGTAGGTAAAGAAATACCTACATAGGTTCTGCATTTACAACATAAATCTTTCCTTCTGATTACGCTATCGCTAGCCGAAACTCATTGCGATTGTCCTCGACGCGTACATCAAGACAAAACCAACCCGTCTTCCTTTTGTCTTTATTTCTCGAACATTCTACAGCAAAACTTTTTGTCCTTCATATTCCTTTGTTCTAACTCCATTATTCCGTGACATTTTAAATAAGTCGCCTAATATTTTATGGACTTTGGACACCGATAATGTCGGGAAAATAAATCGCATTTTTAGGCTTTATAATAATGCTGAATTAAAAAGGGTAGTAATTCTGTTAGTAAAGAGATACCATAGTGTACCTACTTAGCTGTTAATCTTTGGGGCTAATTATATCAGTCTTAAAGATCAGTTTAAAGGTTAGTGGCTAATGTCAGAGGTAGGTCTAGGTAGGATATGTGTAAATTTTATTTCAGTATTTCAACTTCAATTCCGATGTTGATTAAATATTTTACACAAAAATTACGATAAAAAAAACTGAAGTGTTAATCGACTTTTGTCGCTGATTGGGCCTACCCCTTTTTTTTTTTGGGAAATCATCAAATGACCTCTCCCGCTCTGGGCGGAGCGGAAGGGCGTGTCAGACTCTTACTGACTAAAACCCACCCGTGTTCCTTCAGTTGCCTGTGCGCCAGGGCCACGGTAACTCTTTCGAACAATCCGCGACCCCGGCAGGCATCGGTCCTATCGGACCCCGTCAATGGTGCTGACATCTCTTTGAGGCGCGCGTGGAACACGACGCGCCGTCGACCCGGGCCTGGTCCTTACCGGACGGCGAGCTGATTGGGCCTACCCCTGCCTTACTTTTTGGGGGTTACAGGCGTGATATTATGTTATAATAAACCAAAGATTAGGAGTAAAACATGCAGCCTGCATCATCATTTGAAAAGCCTCTGATAGCCTTATTCTTCCTGAATTGAAATTGAAAATTTATTTATTAGGCAACTAGCTTCTGCCCGCGACTTCGTCTGCGTGAAATTTCATGTTCTCCCAACCCGCCCCGTCGCATCGCAATTTTCTTTTTTTTTTCGTAAGAACCTTGTACAAAGTATTAGAAAACTTTTAAAAACAGATGGATGAAATCGGTAAAGTCGTTCTCATGTTATAGCGTGACCAAGGGAAATAGGGATTCATTTTTATATATACAGGGTGTTTGGCAGAACGTTGAACATACGAAAATGGTGGATAAGTGAGGTCATCTGCTACTTACTCAGCCTTAATTTATTTGGCTCCTCAATCATTTTTTGTTTTATTTTATTGCAAGTTGAAATTAAGATTTAAGTACTTTTTACATCTTTCTGTAAGTTTGAGGACACATAACTTTTTTTCTAGCTAAGATCTGAATAAAGCAATAATTTTATAAGAATCTGCCAAGATTTAAAAAAAAAAATATATATATTGTCTGTTTTACCCATTTTTAACAAAAATTACACTTTAAAGTTAAGAAAGTGGTGAAACTAGAAGATTTTTTTTTTTTTAAATATCTAGGTTCCAGGGCCAAATAAATTAGCTGAGTAAGTAGCAGATGACCCCACCTATCCACCATTTTCGTATGTTCAACGTTCTGCCAAACACCCTGTTTATAGATATAGGAGAAAGGAAGGTATGACGGATCCTGCAGGTACTAAGGTCCACCTAAATAATTTTAAAAGGAATAGATAACGCCATTTCTAAATGAGTTGTGTCATAAGGAAGCTCTTCATGCTCACTTTCTTGGTCAGCGTATTCTACGCCGCCGTCCACGTGATCACTGTTTTAGCAAGGATCACCTCATACCGGTGCATTTTTTATAGTTTCCATCAAAATTCTTCTGCATCCCACATGAAACTAGCGTCCAACAAAACTGCGCTCTCCAGAACCATAACGACTTCTATCACGATCGGGATCCTTAACATTCGTCCCAGCAAATAGTCCCACATAAAACGTCCTCGCCCATAAACAAGGTTTCTTTTTATTTTGACCCTTTACGACTCCCACTTGTGAATCGTCTATCGGACGGATAACTTTATTTTTGGACGATTCTTTGACGAGTGTCTTTGGTTAAGTACCTACCTAACTTTTATTTAGGTTGGTCAGGTTACTTCGATCCTGTGGCTGACCGGACTGCTGTAGATCTATTTACATAAGTACATTGAATCAACAGACCCTGTATTCCTCAAAGCGTTAGGCAGTGTAGATACACCCACATTTCGCTAGTCGTGTTTAAATCTCATGTATGTAATAAAGGCCATGTCTATCGTATTGCCATTACCCGAGCACAAATCAAGACTCCGCCTAATGACACTTCGCCCGACCCGGGAATCGAACCCAAGCTCAGCAGTCTGCCACCATTGCGACCGCTAGACCAACCAAGGCAGTCAGATCTATTTATTTTAAAGAATCCTACATCTTATTGCGTACCTAGTAGGTACGTACATTTTATTGTATGTAGATAATTCGTTTTTTTTTTTATTGAACCCTTTCGCTAGGCTGTCTTTAGGTGTAGGTACTGTGGTTGATTCAGATCCGATAGGGGTAAGTATCATATATTCCTTCGCCCTCCTGAGATGAACAGGTGCTTCTTTCAGCAGCATTCTCACGCGGAAAAATAGTTGTTTTCCTTAAGGCGCTTCCCCGAGCAAACGACCTTGAGCGTTCGGTCCTTCTCTGTCCCGTCGCTGAGTCTCGCTCTGTCCCGCTCCCTGCGCACGCCCATTTATCATAAAATTCACAAAAAAAAATGGAATTATTTTAATAAAAAAAGACAAGCGATCTTTTAAAATAAAATAAAATGTGAATTATAGAGGTTTTTATATGACCTATCCTTTAGTGTAATCTTCAAGTGCGTCACCTTTAGCAAAAGATGCATGCAAACAAGAATTTTAGTCACTTTTTTACAAGGAGATTTTAAATGTATTTATAATACATAAAAGCAAATAAGAACGTGCAGTGTGGTGATAGGATATCGAACATTAATAATGTGCTTTTAGATGTAGTTTATTACTGATAATTCATGAGTTAATAGCCTCTAAATAACGCACTATTGCAAGGTTTTGCTCGGGGTAGCGCCTTAAATCAAAATAAAAAATGAGCATGCCAAAATCGAACGAGTCCCACAACGAAATCAATCGCATTTATACAATCTACGTTATATCGACGTATGTGAGGTAAAAGTTACAATTCTCTACAGACATTCACTGCGCGCCAATTTACCATCCTTCATAAAACGCTGGCAATCTCGCGAAACGTACTAAAGGGACGAAACAATTTGGACAACTGAATATACTCCAACCTTATAGGACCCTAGTGGATAGAACGTGGACGAGTCGAAGTTTTTGAAAGATGTCTGTTTCTCAAGCGTCCCTAGAATGTGGGACACTTCAGAAACTTATTTCGTCGGTAAAAAGACCTCTTTTTGAGCCCCCTGGGATCTCGAAGGATACTTGAAAGTGTTCAACCCTCAGCTTAATAGCGTAAAGGTCAAGACCAAGTCATTCTATTGACTACGTGAGAGGTAGGCTTTATATTTTTAGATTTCAACTCGGAAACATTTCCCAATATGGCATAGGTCATAAAAGAAAACGAATTACTTTAATACATATAGGTATTATGTGTGTGTGTAACAACTCGGCCTATCGCAGTCCACTGCCGGACAGAGGCGTCTTCCAGGCTGCGCCACAGCACCCTGTTCTCCGCCTTCCGCATCCAGTCTGTCCTGGCCACCTTCTTAAGGTCGTCGGTCCATCTAGTTGAGGGGCGTCCGCCACAACGTTTACCGATATGTGGTCTCCACTCCAGGACTCGTCTGCTCCACTGGCTAACAGTTTTTCGACAGACCCAGCCCACTGCCACTTCAGCTTGCTTATTCTACAAGCTATGTCGGTAACTCCGATTCTTCTTTGTGTGTGTAAATAATAGTAGATTATGCACCAAGGGGATAAAGCAGTGTCTTAAGTTGCGGGCGGAAGGATCCTAGTGTCAGCTTCCGAGCCGAGCGAGGGAGTTTTGAGTTAACTTCCGAGCAAAGCGAGGGATTCAAGCTCGCCCAAGACGAAGGCACGTTTATTCCCAAGGAGGATACTCTACTTTTCACACCATCTACGAGACTATAAATAATAGTTAAATAAAACCAAACTAAAAAGTAGAAAATAACTTTCAATAAATTTAAATTAAGAATAGTGTGATTAACAAAATTATAAAGATTTTATAGTAAAAAAGCTTGGGATGCTTGATGTCAATTGTTATATTTTATTAACAGATATTGGTAAAAGTAGAGTAATTATGAAAATATCGTAAAAAGCAACAGACGCTTTTTTACTTTTTTTTTTAATCATGCTATTCTTAATTTAAATGTATACTTACTACTTATTTGTACTTTCTACTTTTTAGCTTGGTTTTCTATTAAAGCGTGCTTTTAGTTTTTTTCAACCAAAAATCGCTAATCCTGAAGATCCTGGTCAGGATAATGGGACAAACTTATTAAATTATGCTATTGTCATCGGTCCTTGATCCTTGATAAGTGTGCAAAGTTTCAATTTAATTCAACGTTTTGAAGTGGGTGAAAATCACGTTCAAGGATTCAGTTACAAACAAACATACATACCAAGCTAATAGAAGGGTGTTAATAAAAAGCAACAGTAGCTAGAATCGAAGTATTTACTAAAATTACAACTACGGTTAATAGTCCTATTTAAAACACTTAAAAGTTAAAGGTAATGTTTGATACATTAGACCATGATCTAAAAAAACAAGGTCTGGCACTCCGAGAGTGACACAAGCTTACGTCACTATCCAGTTGCCACTTTATTGCAACAAAACACGAATTATGAAAACATTTTCAGTCACCATTCTGTTAAAAAATATATATCAAGCATTTAAATTGTCGTTTTGTTTTTCTAATCAAACGAAACAATTCAAGTTAAACTTATACCGACGTAATTATTAGTTAAAACTTCATTGATTTATCGGATTCGCACAGGTAATAAAGGCGATTTGGGAGTTATTAAGACACACTACTGGTAACACAGCGGTTATGACATAGGCTTGTGTCACTCACGTGACCACTGTCTCGGAATGCTATACCTGGCGAAGTATATTATTATACCATGCATTAGACCAAAGGAGAAAGTTATGTTTTTATTCGGTACGTTTATTGAAGTGGAGGTAGAATTTATTTGCGTATTGCTGTTGAGTAAAGTTCTACTGAGGATCATTTTGGATCGTGAAAGTTGGTGAAGTGGTGCTTGAGGCGGTAGGCTAGATGAATAGTGTTTTGATGTGGGTGGTTGCGGTGACAAAGGTGTCCAAGGATCAGTTATCGACGGTATGTTTAGATTGATGTTGTCACCAACGTGCCAACTTATTTTATCATCAGAGAAATATATTTTCGGCGTTAAAATCCTTCCCAAAGCTCGCAAAAATTACTTTAGAAAAAAACTCATGTACAGTTTTAACTTACGACACGATTTTATTATATTATGTATAGATGTTTTTTATGTGGTCATCAATATTTTCGTCAATTGTATATAGGTACACCAATTTTGAAAATTCTTTTTTTATTTGGTAAAGGAAGCTTGCGCGCTGTTCCCACATTAATTTTATTATCTTTGGATAGTTTTTGAATTAGCTTCAATAATACCTACGTATTTTTTTCCACTCAGTGTATTTTGTCTCCGTTCCATTGAAGAACAAGGTGGTATAATAATTTAGCTCAACTACTTGGTGTAAGTGTAAAGGGAGAGTTGGGAGAAATGTATTATAATTTCAGCGTAGCATGATCGAAAGTAGGGTTGTACCGGAACTTCGCTTCCGGCTCCACAAACGCGCAACTTCCGCAAGAAATCATACCTCCACATCCGAAAGTCGGCTCCAAAACTAAGCGGTTTAATGGGGTGGAGATATAACTCGGAAGTTTCAAATGTTTGCACACCTGTCACCGCCACCGCCAGATTTAGTACCAAGTGTGATAATGGTGCCGATTCTCTTGTCACAAAATTCACTAAACTAGATTAAAAATCACTAAAATTTTGTTTATTCCTATCAGACGACGATTTCCCATTCTGAAATAGACTAAAGTGACACAACTTAACTATATTTTAGTTTGAAAGCACTAAGATGGCACTGAGATAGTAATTTAGTGAAATTGGTTATTTTGCTATTCTGAGTTTGGCGTTTTTTACATAAAATTTTGGTTGTCTAATTAAATTTGGCCATTTTTTATCGCGATTAAAAACGTGTGGAATAAAATTAGTTGTCATTAACTAAAATTTACCACAACATCTCGACTTCAGGTGCAAAAACTGTACTGTATCTTTTTTTATTTTATTTTGCTTACCTATATCTCGAAAATGGTGTGTCCTATCGCAAAAATAATGAAAATTTCGACCCTCTTTACAAAACCCTTAAACACCTAAATCTCTACATGTAGGTAATAATTTTTCATATTTTCCATACAAAAAGTAATAAATTCCATATAAAACACGTCGATGCTGCCCAACATGCGCGCCTTCGGCTCTAAAAAAATTTCACGGGGTACGGCAAAAAGTACCTACCAAGTGGATTCGCGAATCGTCGCGATTATCAAATTAAATTTTAGTTGCGTCAAAATTATTTTTAAATTTAGTTTTTTTTTTTTGCAGAATAGCTTTAAGATTCTCATAGCCAAAAGTAAGGAATTTTAGTGATAGTTTAGTTCAGTGTACAAGAGAATCGGCACCAAAGTGTAGTGAAGCTGGTTTAATTTATTAACTACTAAGAAATCCGTTAGTTGACAAAGCCGCAGCTTTTTTCTGTGAAATAGTTTGCCCCTTCTAAATTTTGATTAGCATAAACAGCTTATAATGTTCCCACTGCTGGGACACAGGCCTCCTCTCATTGAGAGGGAGTGGGCCGTAATCCACTACACGGGCCGTGCGGGCTGGTAAATGTTAGGTCTTAGAATTTTTGGTTCTAGGACATACCGGTTTCCTCACGATGTTTTCGTTCGCCGTTTTGAGAGCAGTGGTGATGATATTATTTACACAAAAAGCGTCAGTCTGGGTTTGAACCTACGACCTACAACTCGTAAGCCGCGGCCTTTACCACTGGGCCACCACTGCGCAAAATTATGATTATCAAAAGATTTTTTTTATTTTTTCACATCCGCCTACGCTCCCGCTGACATTACCTCCGTAACATCTCTATTCGAAAGAAGAGGAGCAGGGCAACCAACCATGCTGGTCATCTGATAGTAACCACAAACCGCTGCCTAACACCCGTCTATGTATCCTAATCCTAATTTCCTAACTTTATATTATATTAGGTCTTTACCTATGAAATTGCCGTTCTGCAGTACTGGCCATTTCAAATCAAAATAATTTTTGTTTGGCTATGAATTCTAATTTCAAATTAATTTTATTTTAAAAACATGGATTTTTTTTTCTAAAAGTAGTCATTTCTTTATTGATTAGTGTTACATTTTCATCGCATTTCAATCTTTTTCGTCATCATGGATACGTTAAAAATTCGAGTAATTATGGAATATGAGTACCGTCGTGGCAGCAACGCGGCACAAGCGGCACGCAACATCAACGACGTTTACGGAGCTAACTCTACAAACCAACGCACCACCTGTTATTGGTTTGCTCGCTTCCGTTCTGGAAATTTCGACCTGAAAAATGAACCTCGCGGTCGTTCGAAGACTTTGGTCGACAATGACGAATTAAAGGCGATTGTGGAAGCTGATGATACACAATCTACGGCTGAATTAGCAGCAGCTTTCGACGTTAGCGTCAAAACAATATTGGTCCATTTGCGTCAAATTGGCAAGGTAAAAAAGCTTGACAAATGGGTGCCCCACGAACTCAATGATCGCCAGCGCGAAGTACGCGTCGAGACGTGCCTTGCACTGCTCAACAGACACACAAATGAAGGAATTTTGAACCGCATTGTTACCTGCGATGAAAAATGGATTCTGTTTGATAACCGTAAGCGCTCAGCAAGTTGGTTGGATCCTGGTTCAGCACCTAAACAATGCCCTAAACGAAAACTTACCCCTAGAAAAGTGATGGTCACTGTTTGGTGGTCTAGCGCCGGTGTGATTCATCACAGCTTCTTACCAAACGGGGTGAGCATTACTGCAGATGTGTACTGTGAAGAACTGAAAACAATGATGGAGAAGCTGGCGCATCTCCAACCAGCATTGGTCAATCGCTCGTCTCCGCTGCTCCTGCACGACAACGCGCGACCTCATACTGCACAGCAGACGGTCTCCAAGTTGCAAGAACTGGGGTTGGAAGCTCTCCGTCATCCGCCCTACTCACCAGACCTTGCGCCTACAGACTACTACTTTTTCCAGAATTTGGATAACTTCTTGGCGGGAAAAAAATTTAATACCCGAGAGGCAGTACAAAATGCCTTTGAAGAATTTGTTGCCTCCCGTCCAGCTGATTTCTTTAAGAAGGGCATCAATAAACTGCCACTGCGATGGCAAAGATGCATTGATTGCATGGGTGATTACTTCGATTAATACAAATAAAAAATTCATGAAAAAAATTCGTTTAAATTTTTTCATACAAAACGGCAATTTCATAGGTAAAGACCTATTATTATCCTAACTTCCTAACTAATATTATAAATGCGAAAGTAAGTTTGTTTGTTACCTTTTCACGCCTAAACCACTGAACTGATCATCCTGAAATTTTGCATATACGTTGTCAGGTCTACAGAAACGGACATAGGCTACCTTTCATCCCGCATAAAAGTACTGTTCCCTAGGAAAACAACAATTACGTTCCAAAGATAATAGATGGCGCCACGTGTCTTTCGAATCGTGATTGAATTATAACCCGAATTGATAGTCAGTCTAAATTAACGCGGGCGAAGCCGCGGGCAAAAGCTAGTAATATTATAAATGCGAAAGTAAGTTTGTTTGTTTGTTTGTTACCTTTTCACGCCTAAACCACTGAACCGATCATCCTGAAATTTTGCATATACGTTGTCAGATGTACAGAAACGTACCTTTTATCCAGAAAAAAGTACTGTTCCCGAGAACAACAACAATAACGTTCTTATGATAATAGATGGCGCCACGTGTTTTCCGATCATGATTGAATTATAACCCGTAAGTCAAATTAACGCGAGCGAAGCCGCGGGCAAAAGCTAGTTGCCTATAAAGGGAGATGTAAGGTAAGGTACTCATTTCTATAATAAAAATAATACAAAAACATGATTACGGTATGTATATTCTCATTTAATATAAAAATTATAGATATCCACTATAATATTTACATGTAAGTTAATGGCAAACAACTTGTCAAGATTTAAAATATTTAAAAAAAAACATACATTATGTGGAAGTAGTCACTCTGGGTTGCCAGATTTTTTCATGTTTTAATGTGTTTTCTATACATAATACTGTGTACATAAAGACTTTAAGCAGACTTCAACATAATTCTGTCCGTAATATGTCGGATTTATTTGTTTATATCATGATTTTGGAAGGTAAATAGGTGTATTATTTACTTAAATGGAAATCATGTAATAATGGAAGATTTTTTGATGAAAATAGTTAACAACAAGTACCATAATGCTATGCATGGTCTTGATTTTAGTTTGACTTGTTCAATAATTTTAAACACGCTTTAATGCACGCTGTTTAGGACTAGTTTTGCTCGTAGTGTCTATGAATAACGTCCGACAAGATATCGTTTCGAATCGATATCGATATCGTATAAAATAAAATAAAAGCATTTGTGTAAATATATAAAGTATATGTCAGTAAAGATTAATCGAACTTCATAATTTTTGCATTTGTCAAGTTAAAAATATAACGATATATTTTACAATGTAACCACTATCTACTAGATTTGAACATATCTGCCAGATATAATGTTACCGGTATTTATGCGGCGTAAGACATTTTACGGACAGAAATAGACATTCCTATCACAGACTAGATACTCAATTAAGATACCAATAATAATAGACATTTCAATTTTAGTTTTCTGGTAAGAATTGCAATGTTGTTTACAGTTCCAACTGTTATGGAAGACTTTGCATCACTTGCACCCATTTTTTATTGGAAAGCACCAGAAAACGCCATTATTTCAGACTAAAGACCTCCAAGCCATTAAGTACAGTTTTCAGCATCTTGAATTTGACTAAATTAAGTTTACAAACAAAAAACATTGAAACAATATCCTCATTACAAAAGTATAAAAATAGAATTCATGACTATCCTCCTGAAAGATTTTCCGATAAAACTTGGGTTATCTTTAGCTCTGTGATACATCAAATAAAATTGGAACCTTAAACAGCACTGCTTACATTCTATTTTCATTTGACGACTCATGATGCAACTTGGCCAACTGAGTTCTTAGTAAATTAGCAATCAACACTAATATTCTCCAACACCCGTGTAGGCAGAACTGTAAATTACATCAAGTCTCCGTTTGATATTTAAAAAAATATAAACTCAGATCTATAACACCATCTAATCTTGAATTTTGATTGCACATTACACGCCTCCCTTACTGCCATAACTTTACAAAAAAAAGGAAAATAAACTGATTATTTATATGTACTTAAAGAAAGCTTATTCGACATGACGCCTAAAATATAATAACAGTTGGATCGTATGTATCAGTAATGTTATCGGGCACTAAAGAGCTTCAGTGTATTTAATTGAAAATGAATGGAATACTTAAAAATACTAGCACTTTTGACTACTTACCAATATTTTTGTTAATCCCTAAGGTTTGTGCGCTATACAACAATAGTTCAATTAGTCGGACTTGGCTTTATTAATTAATTATTATCAGCCTTTCATGTCCTACTGCAGGGTAAAGGCGTTGGACACAAAAGGCTTGGCAAACGTCTGGGCTTACAAAAACAAGAAAAAACTATAATATTCAACAAAACTTTCTTCAATAACCAGTAACACAACTGATAAACATGAAACAAACTTTAAACAAAAACTTAAATGCTGGAACCTACAAAGAGATTGTACATTGTGTTACAAAATCCGCCGCTCAGTGTCGTAAAAACGTTGATATGTACAAGAAATTACTAACTATAATAAGTTGCCCTTACACCTAGAATATTATACACAAAAACATGGCTCCTATACCTTGTCTTTTTACACACCAATGTCCTAAATTTTAGAACATTCACTATAACTATTTATACACAAGTGAATCAATCAGTTTTCATTATTGCCATCGAAATTAAGTAGTTCCCGTGTTCTCTATATCTATGACAAAGAACGATAAAATTAAGGCTCTATTTGTAAGGCAGACATCTAAACATTAAATAAAGCTTTCCAATCTATTGGCATTATATTTTTTTAGTTTAGGCTTAATTTTTAGTCCAATATGTTGGCGAAGGATATTTTAGCTTTGGTACGTGTGAACTTTAAAAGTTAAAAATGTTTGAGCGATTCTATGACAGGACATCTAGATTTGTATAAGCAAATCCTGGAAGGCTTTTATGTCTGTCAAATCTTGTGTCAGTTAATGATTGGTCGAGTTGACTTTGGCCAATCAAACAAAAATAAAATGCTATTTGGCAGCAGATTTACTGATAAAATGCTTGACCAGGCTTTAAGAATTGCATTTGTACTTAAATATTGGTGATATTGCAATAAACTATTTCAATAGCCCAAACAATACATTCTACACAGGTAGAGAAACCAAAAAATTCTCTAAAGTTCACACACGTCAAGACCACGAATATCCAACCTGTTCTTCAACCGAAATGATCCAATAACAACCCAGCACTGTCCATTGCACATTCACTGTATTTACACTCGCGATTAGTCGCACCGTTTTCTTTCACTATACAAAATGTACCAATATTTTTTATGTGTATCAAGTATGCTTGTACGAAATTATTTGTTGGAACTCTTGTGCTCTATACATGTTTGTACCCCATAAATTTAGTGGCCAAAAAATGGTTTACACCACTTGAAAAATAAAACAGCTAGTAACATATACTTGTTAGTTTGCTCCTTCATTTATTTTGTAGTCTACCCACGGTGCGCGGTTTCAGGAAAGCGAATTCCCATTTCTCAAGCGAATTTATACTTTATTGCAAACTACATAAGGATCGAAATAGCAGGACTTTGGTCTCAAAACTGCCGACGGACCTTACTGTTGATCTTTATGTAGTTAGCGATACGGTGTAAAATCGCTTGAGAAATGTGCATACTCGTCTATATAATCACCACCATGGCAGGTCACCTACATTCAAGGTTAATTTTATTTTACTCTCCAATATTATCTACAAGTGATGCAATAATTTTCTTCTCTGCTTTTTTATTTCAAACCAATTATGTAGTTAAATGAAACTAACTGCCGAATTGTACTTATAATTTAGCCATTCAACTTACCTTCAATGACAGTTTAAGACTAGCGTTTCTCATTTTTGAAGGCAACATGAATTATTTACAACATTTATTTTACAATTCCTGTATCACGTTAATACGGCAGTGATTTTTTTAAATACTTTTCAAGAGAGTTTGCGCACTGCATCCGATTCGAATCCGAGGAATTACGGTCCCGGCCCGTAGTGCCATTTGTATCGAACGTTGCGCACTAGGAGGGCGTACTCTCTAAGACCGTCAACGAAGATAAGGGCACGTCTCAAAGTAGTTTGAAAGTTTGGAGTGAACCCTACACCCGATTAATTAACTTTTTCGGACAGGGAAAAACACATCGGGAGTAGGGACAACTGTCACATCGTGGTGTCATTCATTCTTAGGCCGAACTAATCTTATGTCCGTAAGTGCGGAGTAGGAAAAGACCGTAACGAAGCGCGTCGGCCGAAACTACGGATTTCGTGCTTAGAGAGTAGACCCCCAAATCCGCATTCCGTCCGTTCGAATTTCCAAATCAGATGGAACTCGAATCTCGAATTCGTATTCGGACGCAGAAACGCTCTAACTGAGGCCTACATTGGTAAAGCTACAGCGATTCTGGATTAAAACAAATTGGTTTATAAACTTATGGCAGTGAACGATTTACAAATGCCTTAGACAATGTTTTTACTTACATATCGTTGTAGCTTTACCAAAATATTCATATCCTTTAGTGTAAGATCCATAATTGAATACACATTACAATAATTATGATTTCAAATAATTAGAATAGGGTACATCAATGTATGTATCCATATTTGTTGAAACATTAACCAACCGAGTCATACCGTTTATTCTCCCTAAAAATCCCCCCTGGCTTTGGGTGTATTCTCGGATATACAACAGGGGGAATTTTTAGAGTGATAAACGGAATAACTCAACCAACCCACGTTGACCAATTAAAGTAGTTTTAAAACACAATAAAAATGCATTCAAGTATACACCTCACACCTGACACACCTGTTTAGGTGACAGGTGCGACCACATTGCAACTATCAATTTTCCTACCCACAATTTCACTCCTACCCCGTACAAGCATAATCTCCACACATATCACTAGAGTGTCACACTATCACTTCTTGAGCCAGGCGACCATAGAATCGTCTGGTTCTCACTTCACTCAGTCCAGCTGTTGCACTTGGACCACGGAAGTGGGGGGAGGGAGGGAGATCTCGTACTTTATGAGGCCTGTTCGACCCGCTGACAGGACGAGACCGCCGACTTCTTTTGCGTCTCCGCTGTGGAAGATAAAATGTTTTGTTAATAATATTTGACAGCACATATTTTTTTTGTTGCATGATGCGAATTATATTTATTTAGTTTTATTTATTTGGATTATTAACCTAACTACTGATATCACTTGGGTGCATGAAGTGGAACGAATCGTTTTCACATATGATTACATAATTAATGTGAACTTACATAATATTGTAAAAAAAAATAAAAGAGTAACGGTGGAGTTTCTTGCCCATTCTTCTCCATACGAAACTACCTTTTGGAAGGGGCAACTAGAATCAATTCTATTTTTTTGTAAATTTTGACGTTCAAAAGTGCCTTTTATGTGCCTATTTGAAATAAATGATTTGACTTTGACTTTGAACAACAATGCATTAGTTCTACCTTGGATAAAAAATATTCACAATCCAAACGGCACGGTTGGCGCAGTGGTTAAGCGATTGACTGCTGCGCTGCGGGTCGCGGGTTCGATTCCCGCACGGAACAAATATTTGTATGATCTAGAAGTAGTTATTCCGGGTCTGGCTGTTTGTGTATGTGAGATTAAATGTTTGAAAACACACCCACAATACAGGAGAAATTCCTAGTGTGGGGCAACATTAAAAAAAAAAGAAAACAGTATTTTATTTGCCAATATTTGTTTTGTTTTACAGATGATACGTGACCTGTCTTTTTATGGCGCGTTTTCTGTTTAAAAAGAAACGCTGACTCAAATCCTGAGCATTCTGCTTAGTTCCGATATTGTGGTAGATCGTACAGTTTGAAATTGCAAGCCTCTCCACTGTTTGTTGCATAGACATTTCAAATGCTTGTATAGAAATTTTTGTGGAGGAGCGTACAGTTTGAAATTAGACGATCTCTACAGAATTATGTGAGTACAAGCCATGCGCACTATGGTGTTTCCCATCAGCCAATATGAATGAATGAAATTAATTCCATACAAACCTCCCGTATTTAACCGTTTTAGGTGATTAATTTTCAAAATAACTTACCTGAATCGTGAAAAAAAATATCTGCTGATCCATATATTTATGTTCGCATAACTAGGCATAATGTAAATAAATGATAAATGATTTTATTTCCGTAAGTAGTTTTTTAAAAACACTTTTACACGTCAATCATATTTTTTGATGGATATGGATAAGCTGTATGTTTTTGTCACGATTTTGCTGTTGTTCCCATAGTAAAAGATGTTCATAATGATAAGTACAATTCACCCCTTTTAAGGATTAAAATGATCAAAATGTAATGGTGTATCAGGAATTCTTATGCAAAATTTCAATTTATGCGCGTTGTCTGTCAATGCATTTAAGACTTTTATTAAGTTGATTAATAATAATAATAATACTTTATTTCAGACCATGGTGTCCATTTTGTTAGTAACAATGTTCTAATAGACTAGTGTTAGTAATACTTAAAAATACCCACAACAAAAATATAAAACAAATAAACTCAACAATCATTACTGCGCCATTCCATGACAAATGGCGCAGCAATGACTGATGTAACCACAGTCCAGCCGACTAGTGATCATGCTAAGGATGCTGTTGGCACTGCCACGTACTCTACGCACCAGTGATGCGCACACACATTAGACACACATCATGTAGGATCATCAGTTGCTCTGTCTCAATAGACGGAAAGCATAAGTGTTGTGTATGGAGGCAATATGTTGTGTGTATGTTGCCATGTTACTAAAATACTGTTGTTTATTTTATGTTATAGTGTAGATTAGAGTTGGCTTTATGTTGTTGTTTTTTATATTTTAAATATTGTGTTTTTTACGTTTATCATAGTTTTAAATTGTAAGTTAATTTTAAGACCACGCTATCGCATTAGGTATACACCTGTAATGATTGTTGTAAGGGAGATTTTAATAAATAATAATAATAAATTAAAAATAATAATAAATTAAAAATAATAATAAATTAAAAATAATAATAAATAAATGTTGTCACCTGGTAGTATGTTGCCTCGCATGGTGTTTGTGCGTGAGATGCGCGATGTTCGGCTTGATATCCCTCCCCACTATATGCAGCGGCGTCACCAGCCGCCTCGTCCCGCCCAGCGAGCCCACGACGATCTGATTGCCGATTACTTGACCTGATCTGTTTGTTACCTAAAACGTACGTTTTATGTTAATGGGTGGCGGAGAAGTAGGTGGCCTATTTTTGGTAAGTGGTTGCAGCAGCAGTCTCCGGGACGGCAACGCACCTTTGATGCGTCTGCCACAAGATGCGCTGCCAGCCGAGAGATCAAGCTGAAAGACTTCCCATAGGATGTTCACAGATACCGTATGGTTGACTGATGCCTTCAAATGGGAACACAGCAATGCTGTTTGTCGGCAGAAATAGGTAGCACTTTCCCGGACGAGCTCCATTATTACTAAAAGTAAGTACTTTTAAGTCAAATCTGCAATCTGCCTAGCCTTTTGGGGTCGGCTTCCAGTCTAACCGGATGCAGCTGAATACCAGTATTTTACATGGAGTGTCTGCAAATCTGACCTCCACAACCCAGTTACTGGGTAATAAGATACCTATTGGTAAGATTGGTTGTCATACTTTCAGGCTTCAGCTTTCAGGCTTTTTAAGTTACCACCTAAGTACATGTTGAAGCCATTCCTGAACGAGATTAATAGTGTCAACGACGAACACGGGCGCGCGGGGTGGCGCGTTCGCTGTCATTGCATTGACAGCCACTGCACGAGATTTGGACCTTTTTCTTCTCTTTCGTCAGTTTCTATATTGTAATCATTTTAATACATATATTAAACCAAATTGTCCAAGCAAACGATGCATTTTATTAAGTGGAGTGGCCTACTATAAATCAATCAATCATTTGGTGACCCCGACGTGATCCGACCCAAGAAAAGTACGAAAGTTTCGTCGCAACGGTTGGTCATTCGAACTTCGAATTACAAAGGAACGAACAAACCTCGAGAAACTAGCCAGCCAGCAGCTGCAGCCATCATTTCCGAGGGAAGTGCATCCTATCTTTCTATTTTTATCCTTCCTATATGTGCTTTAATTTGCGTAGACATCGTTGGTAACTCCGATGACTATCAAAAGTACGTTACCGCAATTTGAAATAGGTATCCATTCATGTGTAAAACTTTGTAAATTGCGGCTTAAACCACATACATTCTACAAAACAGTGTTAATTTTGCTGTTCTTAATTGTGTTATTCAATTTATAACCCATTTTTAACGATTTTCATAAGATTTGTGTTTTTAACAATCTACCCACTAGCACTCGAAACATAAGTGTTTATAGTGTCGAGTTCTTGCTCACACCTTATTAATCCCAATTCAAGGTATTTCCCTTTCACGTACTATTTATTATACAACAACACATTCTTACACAAGTTACTGATGATTTCAGATGCACTCTGGGAGTAGGCTTGCGAGATATTTAGCAATAAAGCCGCTGTGTGTCGATCCGTGCATTCCAACTAGCACCGTGTCGATCACCGTGCGACCGTGCGCGATCGCATCGCGCCGACGTGACGTCGGCCGCCAAACCGGTTTGTTATCTTCGCAAGGAGAATCGTAACGTACTTATTCATTGTTTATTTCTATTATTATAGTAACAGTAAATTTGTAATAGTTGTGTTTACGTGTTTGCACCAGCATCATGTTGGATTTAAAAGATTTAATTAAACAGAGAGGCAACATCAGAGCTCGTCTAACATTATTTGAAAAATATATAGAATCAAGCAAGTTAGATATTAAAGAATTACCTCTAAGACTAAATAAGTTACGAGATCTGTCTTGCACCTTTGATGATATTCAATCGCAAATTGAAATGTTGGATGAAGACTCGGATAAACAAATTAGTGAGCGTGAAATTACAGAAAATATATTCTTCAAGTGGATTGCTAAAGCACAGTCTATATTGGACAACTTTGAGAAAGATCATGGCAAAATTGAGTCCTCGTCCAATTCAATATCCAAAATATCACATGGTTTAAAACTACCACCAATTAAGATTGCAACATTTAATGGTGATTCAACTAAGTGGCTTTCCTTTAGGGATATATACTTATCGCTAATTCATAACAATGAAAATATTGACGATGTAAATAAGTTTCACTATTTAAAATCTTACCTAGAGGGCGCTGCCTCTACAGTCATTAGCTCTGTGTCTATGTCATCAAACAACTATTCAATCGCTTGGGATTTACTTTGCCAGCGATATGATAACAAACGTCTTTTAATTAATGAACACATTAAGTGTTTGTTCTCAATTGAATCCTTACATAAGGAATCCGATGTCGGTATACACAATTTAATTGATTCCTTATCTAAAAATCTAAGTGCGTTGAATTTACTAGGGGAACCCACTGATCAGTGGGACACACTTATTATTTATCTGGCTTCAACAAAATTAGACTATATAACTGCCAGAAAATGGGAGGAATTTAGGAGTGACAGGGAGTCTCCAACTCTGGAACAATTTTATTATTTTCTTCGTAAACGAGCTACAGTTATGGAAACAGTTAATGTTGGTAGGGTTGTTAAAAATGAAAAACGTCACAGTTTGCCCAAAACAAAATCATTTATTTCATCTGCTGTTGATTTCTCTTCCAGTAAAAAACAGTGTGTTTTCTGTAAACAAGATCATAAGTTGTATGAGTGTACTAAACTTAAATCTCTTCCTGTTGAGGAACGAATTTCACAAATTGCATTGTTAAAGGTATGCAGCAACTGTTTACAGGGAGGTCATAAGGCATTCCAGTGTGGGCTAAGTGGCTGTAGAATATGCCGGAGAAGGCACAACACTCTCCTACACAAACAACCTCCTGTACAAAATACACAACAGAATGAACAGCCATCATCTACTTCTACATCTAGTACTACATCTACTGGTGATAATAATTCCAAAAAAATTGAAACTAACTTACCTGTAGTTGCTTCCGCTGCAGCATCTGGTCCCTCCACTTCCATTTCGATGTCTGCTGTCTCCACCAATCAAGCTCTTCTGTCCACTGCATTGGTCAAGGTGACGGTCGATGGCAAAGCATATATTTTGAGGGCTTTACTGGACTGTGGCAGTCAAACATCTTTCATCAGTGAGAAAGCTCAGAAAATGATTGGTACCTGTAAAGAAAAAGACTATTGTCATTGTGTTTCTGGTTTGGGCAATACAGTAATAAATGTTACAGAGCATTGCCACATAGAAGTACATTCTATGCACAAATCGTTCAGCAGGCCTGTCAAATGTTTTGTTTTACCTCAAATTACTGATAGTTTACCCCATACTGCAGTTTGTGTACAAGAATTAAACATTCCTAGTAACATCCAACTTGCTGACCCTAAGTTTTATTTACCAGCCGAAATCGATTTATTGCTAGGCGCCGATGTATTTTGGGGCCTGATTCAAACGGCTAGAGTTAGTTTGGGTTCACAACGACCAATACTACAAAAAACTCACCTAGGGTGGATAGTGGCTGGTCCCACGGGGGGAAGCTACTACAATAGTAATAAGAAAAAATTACATTGTCATTTTTCGCAAGGAATTAAAGATCAATTAGCTAAGTTCTGGGAACTCGAAGATATTCCTTCAAACATTGACCACGATGGTAACGATTGCGAGAAGTTATTTAACGACACTACATTTCGCCTTAGTGATGGCAGATTTTGTGTTAAAATTCCGCTTAAGGGTTCTATAGACATGTTAGGTGATTCGTACAGCATGGCTGAAAAAAGATTGTTTCAACTTGAGAGAAAATTTAAAAACAAACCAACTTTGAAACAACATTATTGTGATTTTATTCGCGAGTATGAAAGTTTAGGTCATATGACTCAATTAAGCAGTAAACCTGTATTTGGTTGTTATTTCCCACATCATGCAGTAATACGAGAAACTAGTGAGACTACTAAACTACGTGTTGTTTTCGACGCCTCAGCAAATACATCTACCGGTGTATCGTTCAACGACATACAACATGTCGGACCAGTAGTGCAGGATGACCTCTTTTCAATTCTGTTGAGGTACAGACAATATCGGTATGTGGTTTCTGCAGATGTGGAAAAAATGTACCGCCAAATATTGGTGGATCCAAGTCAGCGAATGTTGCAACAGATTTTATGGCGCGAAGATCCGTCAGAACCGATTAAGATTTTTCAATTAAAGACCGTGACATACGGAACGGCTTCGGCTCCATTCTTAAGTACAAGGTGTTTGGTACAGCTCGCCAAGGAATGTAAGGATGTTAAAATAGCAAACATCATAAAAAGGGACTTCTATGTCGACGATTTCCTTTCAGGAGCTGAAACTGAAAGGGAGTTACAGAGTATTATAGAGTCAGTAACCGCAATTCTCAATTCAGCTTGCCTTCCTCTACGGAAATGGCGTACCAACTCACCATCCGCAATTCATGACGCTTCAAACCCTTCATCAATAAAAAACTTAGATTTAAGCTCTCAAACTTCAAGTGTGTTAGGATTGAAGTGGGACCCGGCCCAAGATGTCTTCCGTTTTTCAGTTGACATACAATGTGAAAAGGTCGCAACTAAACGCTCCATTTTGTCCAACTCAGCTAAGTTATTCGACCCATTGGGTTTATTGGGTTTATGTACTATTGTTCCAAAAATAATACTACAAAAACTATGGCTATCGTATTTAGATTGGGATGAACCTGTAGATAAAGCAATACAAAAGGAATGGACAAGCTTTTTAAGTAATTTGGAAACTCTCTCAAAAATTGAAATTCCTAGATATGTTCTCATTAGCGAACCAATAATAATCGAGCTTCACTCATTCTCAGATGCTTCCCAAGTTGCCTATGCTTCTGCAATTTATCTCCGCTCGGTTAACAGTTCCGGGCATACTCTAGTTAGATTACTTTGCGCTAAAACTAAGGTTGCACCAGTAAAATCTGCAACCATACCTAGACTCGAGCTATGTGGTGCCTTGCTTTCCGCACGCCTGAGTAATAAGGTTTTAAAAGCGCTACGTTGTAAAATTGACTCAGTTTTTCACTGGACGGATTCAACAGTGGTCCTGGGTTGGTTGTCTACTCAGGCTTGTAATCTGAATACATTTGTGTCGAATCGTGTCAGTGAAATACAAGAATTGACTAAGTCAGACACTTGGAGACATGTTCCTGGCAATATAAATCCTGCAGATTTAGCGTCTAGAGGACTAAATCCTAAGTCGATTCATTTAGCTAAACTTTGGTGGGAGGGTCCATTGTTTTTATCTGAGGACTCAAGTAAGTGGCCTCAGACTATTCATAGCAAAAGTATTCCCGAGTTGCCTGAAGTTAAACTTAATAAAAAGGTAACTACAATTACATTGCAGTCTACAGCAGCTCGTCCTAGACTGGTAGATTTTGAAAGAATTTCCAGTTTTACCACTCTGCAAAGATCTATAGCCTATGTCCTACGTTACATAAATTACAAGCGATATAAACAGGCCAAGGTTACAACTGGTCCATTCACACCTGGTGAATTGGATGCTGCTTTAAATGTTTTAATAAAACAACATCAAGATGAATGTTTTCCTAATGAGATTAAATTAATTAAAAATAAGCGTGACTTACCGTCGAAATCCAATTTATTATCTCTTAGTCCATTCCTTAATGATAATGGCATACTCTGTGTAGGCGGCCGCATCAAAAATTCTAATGAAACCTGCAATAAAAAACATCCGATATTATTAGACACTAATCACAATTTTACAAAATTATTATTTATTCATTAACATAAAAAACTATTACATGGCGGACCTCAACTGTTGCTCAACGATTTAAGAAATAAATATTGGCCCTTGAAAGGTAGAATATTAGCCAGAAGAACTGTGAACAATTGTAAGTTGTGTAGAATCATAAAAGCTAAAAGCGTTAATCCTATAATGGGAAACTTACCTGCTTCAAGAGTTACTCCTAGTCTTCCGTTCCAGGTAAGCGGTGTTGATTTTGCCGGACCGTTCTACATTACCGATCGTAAAGGTCGTGGTTGTAAAATCACAAAGTGTTACATGTGTCTTTTCGTCTGCTTCAGCACAAAGGCTGTACATTTAGAGGTAGCAAGTGACCTCACTTCCGATGTTTTTATTTTGTGTTTGAGGCGTTTTATATCCCGCAGAGGAAAGCCCTTAGAATTGTACTGCGATAACGGGACAAATTTTGTTGGTGCAAACAATGAATTAGCAAGGTTTCTAAAATTAAGCAATGAATGCGTTACCGGTTTTGCTGCCGACGAAGGCATTATATTTAAGTTTTCGCCAGCTTACTCTCCCCACTTTGGTGGGCTTTGGGAGGCAGGCGTTAAGTCCGCTAAGTACCATACGACTAGGATTTTAGGTGATAAACATCTTACGTTTGAGGAGTTATCAACGTTGTTTGTGCAAATTGAGGCAATCCTGAATTCACGTCCGTTGAGCCCCCTATCATCTGATCCTAATGACCTGAATCCTTTGACACCCGCGCACTTCCTGATCGGTAGGCCATTAACTTCGATCCCATCGGAAGCCTTAGTCAACGAAAACACCAACAGACTTGACAGATACCGACGTCTAGATCAAATGCGGCAACATTTCTGGGAACGTTGGAGAAACGAATACCTGAGCGAATTGCAGCAAAAACACAAATGGCGTATCTCGCAAAGAGGACTCCAGGAAGGCGACTTAGTCATTATCAAGGAATCAAACATCCCGCCGTTGAAATGGCGTATGGCGCGGATCAGTAAGCTGTATCGCGGGACTGATGGAGCAGCACGAGTGGCGGACGTCTACACGTCAAAGGGCACTTTCCGTCGAGCTGTCCATAACCTTTGCTCTCTACCTGAGACGACTTCAGCCGCAGAACCTCGAAACCCTAAGGAGTTCGAGGGGGGGGAAGATGTTGAAGCCATTCCTGAACGAGATTAATAGTGTCAACGACGAACACGGGCGCGCGGGGTGGCGCGTTCGCTGTCATTGCATTGACAGCCACTGCACGAGATTTGGACCTTTTTCTTCTCTTTCGTCAGTTTCTATATTGTAATCATTTTAATACATATATTAAACCAAATTGTCCAAGCAAACGATGCATTTTATTAAGTGGAGTGGCCTACTATAAATCAATCAATCAGTACATATTGTCGAATGCAAATAAAGTATTGAGTATTGAGCCGTAACGACTGTCAAAGATCCCAGAATGACAGCCGGCACCAACGGCATAACGTGCTTTCCGAGGCACAGAGGGGTCTCGGTATGTAAAGATGGTCACCCATCCACAGACCGACCGCGGCAAGCGCAGATTAACCTGATCGATCTACCCGTGCGACTATTATTACTTATATATCTGTTAATACTCCAATATGGATAAATTGTTTCTGCTTCCGTAACTTATACACAGGCTAAACAACTTTGTAAAATAACTCTACAAACAACTTTTATTCCTAAAATTGTAAAAGATACGACACGATAGCGTTACATTACAATACTAATACAAAATAATCCCACAAGCATGTAAATTCATTAATATTATCATACACTTGCGTGCAATAAAATCGACGCATCCCGTGCTCTTCGATTTGAAACAACATAATGCAACAAGGTTTACTAACGATAAGCTAATATATTGTATACTAAAACCTTCATGAAAGTACGTAGATTACATTAGTTAAAGAATTATCAAAACTGATTTATAAGTTTATGAATAAATTACGACCTTACAAACATGGAGGGTTGAATTAAGAACCTCCTTTTTTTGAAGTCCGTTAAAAAATCGAGTTGAATTTTCATTAAAGAAACAGAAATTAACAAAATTAAACTTTTGTCCCTTTCATTGGCAAAAAAAGTCTCGCACTTTATCCGAGCAAAATACTGATGAGGAAATCTGAAGAATCGAGTCGATCTTGTCAAGAATATTGCTTTTATCCAAATATAGTGTATGTGCAAATAGACTGTACCTTACCTACCTTCACACAATATAAATTAATAAATTATATTCATTGAGATTTTTGAGATATCGTCTCTCAAATTGAGAGCAAGGGGTGGGTTGATTTTTTTGCATACAAGTGTATTAATACATTTGGCTAACTATCAACATTACTAAAAACCTAGTATACTAGAATATTGAATTTAAATTGAATTCTTACTGATTCTTCTTTCCTCATAACTATGGGCATTCGAATGTTCAATTTACTCTCTCGAACTTGATCTGAACATTACTCAGTATTAGACTAGGCCAGGGCTCAGCAAACTTTGAAACAGGTAACCCATCAATCATGAAAAGGGCGCATGGAAAAAGAGGTCTTGAATTAAATTATGACTTAAAATACATGCAAAATCATATTTTTTTAATTTAGGAATCCACTATAGTTTTACATTTCATAATACTGTCTGGCAAAGAGCTTCATGCGGCTCGTAAGCCGCGGTTTACTGACCCCTGGTCTAGGAGAATAAAATGTGTTAAACTTTTGAAAACAAGAGTTAATCAATATGTAAGAGGGAGCGAGCCACAATCCACGAGGTTCCAATACGAGTTGGAAGCGTCACATGTCTTCTAATTGTTGGTTCAAAGACATGCTGGATCGTGAGGTAATCACAATTTTTTTCCTTCAGCGTTTTATTAGTGGTGAGCCCACTCATAGCGGTTAGTGACAGGTAGGTAAGCATGCACTTTACTTTGTGCAATTATTTCGTCATCAAAGGTAAAAACGGTTAAGGAGTTGACGCTGAAGACTTATCTAAAGAAACAATTTTATTAAGTTACAATCAGCTGTCTGCAGGCGACATTTTCCAAGTTAATTCTCTGTATCATCATATCTATAGGTGAACTTACAACTTGTATATGCGTGGCCTGCTGATGGTCCTGCTGGTCCAACTCCAGACTGTTCTGATGTTGCACCTGTTGCTGGTGTTGTTGCTGTTGTTGCACTTGCTGTTGCACTTGTTGTTGCACCTGTTGCGCTTGTTGCGCGGCTTGTTGCGCGGCCTGTTGCGCGGCTTGTTGCGTTACGGCGTTATTGGCTTGACTCTGCTGCAATTTCATTTTTCCATCAGACCTTATTCAGTCTTTTTGGGATAACTTTGGCCTACTACTATTTATTGAACTTTGTTCACTATGTATAAAATCGGGCACCGGGTATTACAAAGACACATAAAAAAAAGACAATTTATTCCACATTTTTCCTTTAATTTATTTGATTAAATATGTATGTATTCATCATAATCACAGGCAAAAGAGAAGCACTAGTTTTAAGGTATATATTTATTTTGCTGTAATGCTAATACCTAAACGCATTTTTCTTTCTTTCTTTCTTTCTTTTCTTTCTTTCTTTTCTTTCTTTCTTTTCTTTCTTTCTTGTATTTCTTTCACTCATATAGGATACTTAGGAAGGGCGTAAACCATTTACTTGAACTCTCCTACCACGGGAGCAAACTCAACCCCAACACAACTCGGCAATGCGTAAATGGTTTATCCTGAGTTTAGTTGACTTGATGTTTAGTTATTTCAGTGTACAAAACCAATAATCTTAACTTTAGTACAGTATCCGGGTGTTAATATAGCGCATCGAGTTATCGAAAGACACGGGAGTGAGGCAGAGACGGCGCTTTATAAAGCCAAACTATTTCTATAACTCGATGTGACATATTAACGGCAGAAAACTGTACACGGTGGAAGATATATCTTAAGGAATACATCTAGCATGGATTCAGTACTTGATTTCAAGACCCACGAAATTAGCAATTTTTCATCGATAAAAAAGAAACATACGTTCGTTAGGATATCCCTTCCACCATGTATATGTTGCATAAATCTCTGCTTACCTTGGCGGGGGCAGAGGCGTAAAGGTTAGGGTATTTGCTTACACTTCGGGGCGGCAGGTCCATGTGTTGTCTCTGATGCAGCATTAAGTGGTTCTTCTGGAAGAATGCCTTGCCACACTGATCGCAAACGTGGGTACGTAAGGTACAGCTGCCATCAGGGTGTCTAGGGAAAAAGGGAGTTTGGTATTCACTTATTTATTTAATTTAACGTAGTCAAAGGCCAAAAGAGTTTCGACCACTATCAAATTATGTTTTCGCTAGAATCTAACAATAAAGTTATGGTTAAAATAAATGGTTTGAATCGAAAATTTGCTACGAATTTTAAAAAAAATATTGGGAATTTTCAGCCCTTGACATACGAACTGAAAACTCTACTTAGAAGTACCTGGATAGTATGGACATATGTATACCATTGCATTAGCTCAAATACATTTTTACAGCATTATCTGACTAGAAAATGATATAAAGATGTTTCAACATATCCAAAAGTGTCTCAAGTTTTCGAAAAACACTGAAAATATTTCACTCACTATGACTATAATGAAAAATTTTCGTATCATACCTTCTTTGATGCGCTAATAAACCATGTTTAGCCGCGAATCCCTTCCCGCAATCGCCACAAAAGTGGACCTTCGGTCTGGGAGTCGTTATTTGATGATTCTGCAATGTTAGAAGAAAAATGTTATTGATATTTTACTAAATTCTTTATTGCATTCCATATGTATATATCATAGTATGTGTAGTGTGTGTGTGTGTGTGTATTATTCATAGTAGTTCTCTAAAGTTCCAAATACACACCTATATTCTGCCAAGAAATGATTCCACTGTGCAGTTGACCTACTTTGTTTACTTTATAACTAACCATTAACCCGCCCCAGCTCCTCACGATTTTTAAGACTTAACAAAGTATAGAAATTTATTTATTTTATGTAAGTTTAATATTAATGTTTTATGTACAAATCTTTCACTCGACAGGTCCACTCAATCTGTGTGGTTTTTCTTCAAAAGACCATTTCAGACACAAATCTACATGGTCTCCACATGATCTGACCAAGATTATGTCTGGATTTAAAAGGGAGTGTGAACTTTTGGCCTTTATTCTCAGAGTAGTCAGATGGAAACGCCGACATCATCTAGTTTTTTAAAATATGACTGACGTGTAAGTGTTTGTACAAACAGCTACTTAAGGATATAAAATAATTTATCATTTCCGGAATAAATTCTCTAAATGACGGTGAAAGCCGCAATGAAATCCGTTGCATACTTTAGATTTAGTTATCGATGCTGAAAATAATGCTAACCAAGGTTATGCAACAAAAAATATATATAAATAAAAACTCACCGCCGCTATAACTTGCGTATGCCCAACGTTGTTAGAGTTCGACGAAATTATCTGTATATTAGGCTGATCCGGAATAATGAAACCTGAAAATTATTGATGATATTGTTTAATTAATAAACACAAGATAAAGTTTACACAGTAAACATAAACAAAGAAGTAGTCACGGAGATGGTATTGAAGTAAAAAGACCTACTGCGCAAACACAATTCAGGGTATCCCGTAAATAATGGATCAAACGTAACGGGTAGATACCTCACTTGATTTTCAATAACTGATTTGAATAGTTTTAAAAAGACTGCTACGGTATAACTTTTTTATTCAGATATTTTTTTTTTACGAATTTCACAATTTTCTCGACCAGAATTCAGTTTTTTTAATGCTATCGCTGCAAATGATAACATGATTATGATAGGTATGATTTTTGTCAAACATTTCTGAACAGCTTACTAATGTAATAAGATATAATTTTTTGTAAATATTATTTTTGCCTTAGAAAACATATATAGCTAATACACTACAATTAATTTTTCGTAAATGTCCGCAACTCCACGTCCAAATACGTATTTTTAGTGTACGGAACAGACTATACACACTACGTAATATAGGCAACCGCATGTCCAAAGTAAAGAATTGACACCGCCTTTATTTCGTAGTAGTAAGTGCTATAGTAACAGAGAGTATGTCGTACTGTGCTGCGTGTGCGCAGCGGCGACGAGGCCGGGCTGTAGCGCGGCGGTGAGCGCGCACAGGTCCGTGACGCACGTGCGGTCGCCCGCGTGCAGGCGCACGTGTAGAGACAGCGCCTCCTGGAAACACAACGCACGAGTTACAATAATGTTAGAGCAGGCGTTATTCAAGGAAGCAAAAACCAGGCTAATCTGCGCGGGAAATGTTAGCGATGCGAGGAGTGTCAGCGGAACAGGAGCTTCTACGATACGAAAGAGATGCCGGAAGCGACCACGATACATATTATGTCATTGAAGGTGGCGCACCCTTGCATACCCTTCCATAACAAACAAAAACAGCGACTATATGGTCTTTGCAACGCGTCTGATGCTCCCGTCGCGTTGGTTTAGACGTTTTTACACCACAAATCACTGAATACAGTTAGCGCTATCATCTTCAAACAGTATACAATAACAGAACGATGTTTTAAATTTGTTTAGCGCTAAATGTGTTTAGTGATGTATGTTGCAAGCAGGCCTACATATAAATAGACCTTTTCAGTTTAGTACTATAATCAATCTTTGTTCTAAACTCCCGGACTCCTAAATCGAGCCACCGTGCATTTTTAAAATTAAAGGTCTATAACATCAAAATAATGATAACTCAGAGAAAAGTTTTTATGCGGTTTTGAAGCTGACTTGCTAGCCATCATTTCGGTGTCACTATTGTTCCAAATTTGAATTAACGTATTTAAAAAGAAAAGAAAATCGGAGTTTAGTCGCTCTTATAGAAGCAACAAGGTTTGATTAGAGCATCTATAAGTCAATAATTATTTCATTATTTGTTTTGTTTTGTATAATAAGGAGTATCGTTTTTTTTTCCTTATGTCTTAATCCATTCTGTCGATCTAATTATAAATACTGCACCTGACATAGCCGCAGAAGCTGTGACACTTTTCAGTCAGGACTTAGTCTGCAAAACCTAAGTGCACAACTTCATCCAAGTCGTTCTGCCGGTCAAAGAATTTACCGTCGATAGCTGGAGACTGTCGGCTTCGTGCGCACGAAAGAGGACCCCGAAACCGGGTCACTACAGCACGACAAAATCGGTGTATCTTTACCACCAGCCTGAGTAATCGTCACCTGACCTCAGTACAGGTCCAAGAACAGCTTCGAGACTTGCATGGACAGAGTGTTTGCACTCGAACTGTTAGAAGGAGACTCGAAGAACGTGGCCTGAAACCTCACCAGCCAATAGTCCCAAACTGACACAAGCTCCCAGAATGGCGCGCCTACAGTTTGCACGAGAACAGTTGTATTGGACTCAACGTCAGTGGAGGCGTGTTCTTTTCACGGATGAAACCAAGATTATGCTGTATGGCAATGATGGACGTAGGAAAGTCTACCAAAAACAGCGAGAACGTTTTCAGCAATGTTACATTGAAAAGAAGCTGAGTTATGGCGGTGGGCCATGGACAGTTTGGGGCGGTATATCCACAGAAGGAAAAACTGGCCTTGAGGTTGTGACGGGACCACGGTTGCCGCCACTAAATATCGACCGTTACATTCATCAATGCTTAGAGGCTCGTGTAATGCCATATGCTGGGTTTATGAACACTCACTGCAAGATTTGTTCGAGAATACGTGCATGACGTCAGTATCGCAGTAAAGGAATGGCCAGCAAGAGGCCCTGATACGAATCCAATAAGAGTACTTATGAGATGTGCTGAAGAGGCGTGTTCGAACTAACCAACCAACTCCAGAAACTTTGCAGGAACTAAAAACTGCCATCTTGGAAACATGGGAGAACATTCCACAGCACGTCATTGTGGCATTCATTAATTCCATGCTGAACCGCATGACGGCCGTCGTAAATGCTCTTGGAGGTAACACAGTTACTAAACAAGCGTTTTCTCTATGTAAACCATTGTTTTCTTCAAAAATTTCACGCAATTTTTTCCCCTGAGAAACGCGAAAAGACGACTTATTGCAATTAAACTGTTTTGTAACAAAGTTCGACTTGCGGCTGGTAGAAATCGTCACGTAACGAAAAAGCGTTATGCCCCCTCCATGTGACTTTCTCTCTCTTTGAAAGAGAGATATAGTTTTCATGGTTTTCGAGGATGCTTAAGCCGATAGTGAGGTCAAAATGAAAATCCAAGCTGGCGGCTGCGAAACTTTACAATTTTTCATCGTGGGTGTCGTTTTCATGGTTTGCGGGGGTGCTGGAGGCAATAGTGAGCTCCAAATGAAAATTCAAGGTGGCGACACCTTTATGAGAACTTGTAAAAACTTATACTAGATGGCTCTGTATTAAAAACGCGTATTAAATTCACACTTTTTCTGTCTTTCTCTATGTCTCTTTCTATACTCTCTTTTTCTACTCTTGTCTCTTTCTATATACGAGTGTTGTGCGTGCGAATAACGCGTAAGAAACTTCGTTTCTGATAGGATCCCCCGACCGCACACCTTTTGTTTTTTTTTAGTATTCCAATTTCAAATATGTAGCAATTACAAACGGAAATTATAGTGAATGACTGGCTTGAAAATCACGTATTTATTTTTGCTTTGTCCTACCATATTTTATTAGCTTAGTGTCGCCTACAAACGGGAAAGAGCGCTGATGTCTGTTATACAGATATTTTATATCTAGTTCAGACACAGATGTTCAAAATCTGTTCATAGAAACAAGTGTCATAAAGTGTATCACCATACTATTAAACTGTTATTTTTCTTTGAACAAATAAATTTTACTTGTTATTATTATATTATACTTATATTATTTAAGAGATACTGAGATTTTTAAACAAAACTATGCAGAGTGGCTCGATTCAGGTGTCCGGGGGTGTGGTTACATGCTATAGTTTGACCGAAACCGCTGTACTGCGCCTTAGTTATGTGCGCAGCGAGACAGGGGGTCAGTGAAGGCCACTCATTCGTCAATGCAGGCCACTCATTCGTCAGAGCAGGCCACTCATTCGTCATGCAGGCCACTCATTCGTCAGAGCAGGCCACTCATCCGTCAGAGCAGGCCATACAATCGTCAGAGCAGGCCTCACATTCGTCAGTGCAGGCCTCACATTCGTCAGTGCAGGCCACACATTCGTCAGTGCTGGCCTCTCATTCGTCAGTGCAGGCCACTCATTCGTCAGTGCAGGCCACTCATTCGTCAGTGCAGGCCACTCATTCGTCAGTGCAGGCCATACATTCGTCAGTGCAGGCCATACATTCGTCAGTGTCCCCGCCTCGTGGCGCATCCGTAAGGCGCAGTACAGCGGTTTTAGTTAAACTACAATAAAATCGCACTAACCTTGGTATTGAAACAGGAACCACACTCTGGACACGCATATCCCGGCGTCGTCTTCTCCGATAGTATTTGACCGTCTGCTCCAATAACCTGACAACAAAATGACACATTGTAAAAACTGTTGAATAGAAATATTATCGTCACAAATGATGAGCTTATGAATAGATTCCATTCCATTCTGGGACTGATATTACAGAACCTTACTAACTCAAGCATTAATTAAATACTAGTTTCGAGCCATTTGACTTGTTGAAACTAGTTTAAAACCTTGAGTCTTCAGTTAAGAGACCCGTGGCCAACTTCAAGCCTTTCTTTTGTCGAAATTCGGCTTAAAAAGACCAGAAAATAAAACGCATCATAAAATTTAAGAAAATAAATAATAATTTGCATGTCAAACACAGCGTGATAAGCTTACCTGTACTATTTGCGGTTTAAAATCATCTTGTTTTATCACAGTTGCTTGTTGTTGCTGTTGTTGTTGTTGCTGCTGTTGTTGTTGTTGCTGTTGCTGCGCTTGTTGCTGTGCTTGTTGTTGCGCCTGTTGTTGTGCTTGTTGTTGCGCTTGTTGTTGCTATAAAATAGTATACTCTTTGTGACTGAATGAAGAATTATCTTTCATTTTGACTGATTGATGAATGATTTGAATTTGACGGCACACCGTTTAAAGGAAATACAAAAAAGTCAAGCGCACTCTTATAAAAAATCGTAACAGGACACGTAATCTTTCGAAATAGTGAGTAAGTAACCTTTATACGCTGGAATGACACACTTCACTTTTATCTGTCGCATTGGATGAGCACCAACAAATCGTCTAAACACAAAAAATTTCTATTTGTCTATGGCATTAAGTCCGACTCTACATTTGTGCGCTTAAAGTATTAAATAAATAAAATTGCTATGATTGTGTCCTTTGACACTCAACAAAAAAATCTATACTTTCTTTCACATCGCCATCAGCGATTTCTACCATTCAACATTAGCAGCTAACCTGTTGTTGTTGTTGCTGCTGTTGCTGTTGTTGTTGCTGCTGCTGTTGTTGTTGCTGCTGTTGTTGAGATTGTATTGGTTGCAGACAGTGCCGCGTCATTTTGCAGTGTTGCTGCAACTCTGACTTGCATTTGAAGGCTTCACCGCATTCTAAACACGCGACTGCACCTTCCCCTGTATGTATTCTGAAAGATAGATAAAATGTTATTCAAAGACTAGATCTGAAGGTACGAAGATGGTGATGTTTTTATGACTAACGAGTTTTTTTTTTTTGTTTGTTACTGGTTGCTATACCCAGAGTGGGTTCCTTAACTTCTGGGTATAGCGACCAGCCCTTTGGGGTACAAAGAGATCTGACGACCAAGTAAAGGTCGCGGAAATTCGCTGGATGCAGGAGGCACAGGACCGGCCGTTGTGGCGCTAATGGGAGAGGCCCGTATAGAGGTATGAGGAACAGGGTGTAAAGTTCACTCATACTCTATAGAAAAGGGACCGACCAGACGGGTGTTGTGTCTAGTGGGCAACTGCCCGACGATTGATGTCGGGATGTTGTATATATGCTAGTTGCGCGGGAAACTCTGCTTGCGCGATGCAGGATTTTGCGTGACGTCAGTATGACGCGTAGCTCGCATGTGGCGATTGTAGATGCCGCTACACCCATGTCCAGTAGTGGACTGCGATAAGCTGAATTGATAGTTCACAAGCATTTTCCTTACTTCATATGCGCGACTAGTGTTCTCTTCTGTAGGAACTCCTTGCCGCACACCGGACACGCGTGAGGCACTCTCCCGTGCACTCGCCCGTGGTTCACGAGTTGGAATTTGCGTGCAAACGTCACGCCGCAGTCCGGACACACGTACGGGGAGAGGGAGCCGTGGAAACGACTGTGCATTACTAGGTGCTCCTGGAACATAAGAATTCCGTTGTGTTAGTCTCTTGTAACGCTATCTCTTTAAAAAAAAAATTACGTAAAGACTTGACCCCTTTGTTTTTTATTCTTGACTACCTTCTGCCCGCGACTTCGTTCGCGTGGAAAGACACCACAATATAAAAAATAACGGCCACATTTCCCGCCCGCGCTATTACTACTCTTTTGCTTAGCGTTCTTTCTTACTTTTTTTCATTTTACTCAACCCCTAAGGGTCGTAGCGTGATGTTAAACCTATGATAGCCTTCCTTGGAATAGGGCTATCAAATTATAAAAGAATTTTTCAAATCAGACTGGATTGTCCAGAGATTAGTGCGTTCAAAAAAACATTCAAACTAACAAAAACAGCCAAGTGCGAGTCTCACTCGCACACGAAGGGTTCCGTACCATTGACTAGGTAAAAAAACAGTAGGTACAGAAATTAGGTGCCTACCTGTTGCCATTATTGATATAGAGCAAAAAAGGGCAAAAAAAATATTGTTTTTTGTATTTGTTGTTATAGCGGCAACAGAAATACATAATTTGTGAAAATTTCAACTGTCTAGCTATCGCGGTTCTTGAGATACAGCCTGGTGACAGACAGACGGACGGACAGACAGCGAAGTCTTAGTAATAGGGTCCCGTTTTTACCCTTTGGGTACGGAACCCTAAAAAACGAACAAACTCTTCAGCTTTAATATATTAGTATAGACAGAACGAAGATATATTTCCACTTTGGCTTGTAGCCCCATATTTTTGCTCACCAAGAGAGGTCACATATTTTTGCTCACCAAGAGAGGTCACATATTTTTGCTCAACAAGAGAGGTCACATATTTTCGAATATGTTTACTGTATTTGTGTTCATGGCACGCTTTTTTGTTTTGTTTTCATATCACAGATTTAAAACGCTATCTTGAGACATTATTAAATTTTTCATTGGCACTATTATTTCCGGGTAGTGTTAATAGTAATATATTTATGCTTGTGACTGTACACATTAGTAGTTCAAATAATAGTTTATAGGCGTAATAGGGAAATAATGACAAAAATCTGAATATTCCAGTCCAGAGACCTGAACTAACCTACGATTTACAGTTTTTCATTCAAACTCAACTCAAACTCAAAGCATTTATTTCAAATAAACCAATTATGGGCACTTTTGAATTGTCAAGGGGTCGGTCGGTCAGAAAGATGAAGCTAGTTGTCCATTCCAAAGCGTAGTAGGTACCCATGGCGAAGAACGGGCAAGAAACTCCATGGACACTCTTTTCCATCAAAATATGGTTACAAAATATTGGTTACATCATTCATGTTGAAATTATGCAAGTGAGAACGATGCAATTTTTGCACAAATTTTTATTGCTTCTGAGAACACAACGTACCTTCTGCGCGAAGCTCTCTCCACAATCGCTACAGACGTACGGCCGCTCCCCCGCGTGGTACTTGCTGTGCGTCACCAGATGTCGCTTCAGAGGGAACCCGCGACCGCACTCGCTGCAAACAAACGGGCGCTCTCGACTGTGCACCTGAAATGTATAGAAGAAGTTGAAGATTGGTGTTTGCGAAGTAATGTGTGAGGAGGACTCATTTATGTGCACCACTGATGATTATCGTGCATTTAAATCAACATAACCAAAAAACACTCACCCTTGAATGAGTAACAAGATGATGTTTCAATGTAAACGCCATCTTACACTCGTGGCACCTATACGGCCTCTCAGCTGAATGCAGCAACAAGTGCGTGTTGAGACAGTGCTTCCTCGCGAACGCTTTCCCACAATGCGCGCACACATGCGGCCGTTCACCTATGAAACGTTAATTTGAAAAAAGAATCATTATTATTTTTTATTACCCGTGAGTGTGTGAGTAGGTGGTGTTTGAGCGTGAAGGTTTTCTTGCATTCGGGGCAGCGGTACGGGCGGTTAGAAGAGTGCAGTAAGTGGTGGGTGTTGAGGCAATGCTTGTGCGCGAATGTCTTCGCGCAGTGAACGCACGCGTGCGGTCGCTCACCTGAAACAGAGCGAACCGCATCGGTACGTGCACTCCGCGGCTACTAAGGCGCCATCTCCACGATTCCATATTCTCTCGCCCGTGGGGATGGCGCCTAAAGTTACTCTACTTTATTGGTTACTTGATTAGTGAGATTTAGGGACAGCACGGAAGAGTGTTGAATGAATAAACGGGTCACACAAAGAAAGCATGAGCATTGATCACTAGCTTGCTCAAGGCGTATTGGTGATTTCAGAACACTTTTGATGCCAAGCACCCAGCTATGGGTCAAAAAAAATTCGTTCGTGTGCCCAGAACCCGCCTCGGAGTCGTCGCTATAAGTACCTATAGATGACTTCTGTTCATGTCCATGACCCAACTAACGAGACCAAATCTAAGTATGCATTAATATTTGTTCAGATTTCCTCACGATGTTTTCCTTCATCGACTTCAGAAGTGTTTAAGATTTTTCACTTTTTAGTTCTGGTTTCTAACCCACACAAACTCGCCGGATACCTCCTTTTTATATCTGTTAATAATACATAATATGACATGTATTTTTTTTATGCTGGGTGTTGCGGTGCAACTTGTAGGAGGCTTATGTCCAGCAGTGGACTGCGGTAGGCTGAGTGGACAGCTATATACCGCTGTCTCTGCATCCTGGAGTATAGTCAGTAAATACTAGCCCTTAAAAACGTTTTGGAAATGGCAAGTAGGTAATAGTCAGTGGCAACGGTGGTAAGGCCCCTCGCCCACGGCGACTTTTTGTAGCGATGCTGTCGCGCGTTCGCATCGATACAGTCGCGATGCGGTCGCTAGCTGTTTGCCCTCACCCACACCACGATTCTCAGTCGCGATGCAAAACGCAATACTGTCGCGCTTCTATCGCGATGCAAACGCGATTCAGTAACGGCACAAAAAAAATTGCACGCACGCGCCAGCCTCCCTGCGTTCTCTCCCCGATGTCGTCCGACACGGTCGCGCGTTTGCATTGATACAGTCGCGATACTGTAGCGCGTTCGTAGCGCGATGGCATCGCTTCTGTAGTGCGTTGCAAATGCGACTAACGCGCGTTAGTAGTGATGCTGTCGCAGCATCTCTACAAAGCAGGGACCGTACAACCCCGGTTAAGGGTTAAGCCTTTCGAAAGGGTAAGCCATTTATGAGGTTACCTTTATCACGGTGTAACTCCTTGAATGGGTTCTATGCCTAAAAGCCAGTAAAAGGGTTAGCCCTTCTATATGGATAACCCATTGAATGGGTTCTATGCTTGAAACCCAGTAAAAGGGTTACATGATAACCCATTGAATGGGTTCTATGCTTGAAACCCAGTAAAAGGGTTACATGATAACCCATTGAATGGGTTTTATGCTTGAAACCCAGTAAAAGGGTTACATGATAACCCATTGAATGGGTTCTATACTTGAAACCCAGTGAAAGGGTTACCCTTTCATTGTGATAACCTATACAATTATAAGGGTTTTCAGTAAAGTATGCTAAGTAGGTGGTTGGCAACTATGTAGCAAGCGTTTAATATATGTATACCTACGGGGTAGACAGTTGTCATTATTCATTGCAATTGCAACAACGTGCAAGTAGGTAAATAATATTATTTTGTTGTAAATTTTTCTGTTATCGAATAACGTATCGTATTAAAATCAACTTTGTTCCAATCAGTTAATATATTATATAGTAAGTATATTATATGTTAGCATATTTTATACCTAATTAAATAACTTTTTCATTTATGAGAAAAATAAAGAGCGCTCTCTTTCTTCATACATTTTCTACTCGCGGTTAGTCATTCCGATTTCCGTGCGCAGGTTCAGACTCGCCCTAGGAAGGACGGGTGTATCGCTATCTTGCAAAAAAAAAATACGATCAAAATAATAATAAAGTGAGTGCCGTGCTGTATACCTACTGTGGTTGAAAAAAGTTGATACTTTTCGGACTAAAAGTACGACTACCAAACTTATTACCAAAAATTCGTTTTGAAAAAAACTTTTTTACAAAAAAATCATCTGACTTCCGAAAAAACGCTAAAAATTTTTAAAATAACTTTAATTTCGGAAGTCGGTGTCTTTGGTTTTGATTTTCGTTTTTGCCACCGACTTCCGAAATTAAAGATATTTTTCACTTTTTTGGCGTTTTTTTGGAAGTCGGTTGATTTTTTTGGAAAAACCTTTTTATTTTTCACTTTTTAGTTGTGGCACCTACCCCACACAAATTCCTATACCATTACTCGATATGTAAATAAAAGTGATAGGAAATTATTAAAACATCACCAATATAAACTAAGTGGAAAAATACGCAGTATTAAGGATAACTCAAATTTATATGGGATAAAAAGCACCAGCTTTCAAATAAAATAAAAACCGGCCAAGTGCGAGTCGGACTCGCGCACGAAGGGTTTCGTACCATTGACTAGGTAAACAACGGTAGGTACACAAATTAGGTGCCTACTTATTAACATTTATTGATATCGAGCAAAATAGGCAAAAAATGGCGTTTTTTGAATGGGAGCCCCCTTAAATATTTATTTTATTTTAATTTTATTATTGATTATTAAAGTAAAAATACAACTGAGTATTTTGTAAACGTTTCAAGGGCCTACCTGTTGCCATTATTCATATCGAGCAAAAAAGGGCAAAAAAATCGCGTTGGTTGTGTAGCGGTATCTACATCGCCACATGCGAGCTACACGTCACACTGACGTCACGCAAAATCCTGCATCGCGCAAGCAGAGTTTACCGCGCAACTAGCATATATACAACATCCCGACATCAACCGTAGACACGACACCCGTCTGATCGGAGGATCCTCCCTTTTCTATAGAGTATGAGTGAGCTTTACACCCTGTTCCTCATACCTCTATACTGGTGACCCCGAACATGAACGTCAGCGCAGCCTTCGTGCATCTACATCAGCGTGACGTCATCATCACTTCTTTCAAGCTTTCGAGCGGCGAGTCACACAGCCAGCCAGCACCCACGGCTTCAACGGGTATCCTGACCACCAGCATGCAGCGACCGCGCATACCTGGTCATCACCCTCAGCCTCATCAAGCAACCTTGGCACAGCACACTGCACTTTCGGCCGGTCAACAAGAAGAGCTCTTAATACCTCTCCTGGTCGACGCCAGCAGTTAGCCACAACTTGGCGCTGTACCACATCCGACGCACTGAAGCATAACGCAGTGCCACCCCGACTCACTGGGGAATCTTCGCAGACAGTTCCGACTCACCGCGAACTATGCGACACCCGGTTCCGACTCACTGGAACCTCAACTGGCCCTGGCAAGCATCGCAAGATACAAGACTCAGCCCACTATCGAACTCCGGTCTCCGGGGGGGAGTGATGTAGCGGTATCTACATCGCCACATGCGAGCTACACGTCACACTGACGTCACGCAAAATCCTGCATCGCGCAAGCAGAGTTTACCGCGCAACTAGCATATATACAACATCCCGACATCAATCGTCGGGCAGTTGCCCACCAGACACGACACCTGTCTGGCCGGAGGATCCTCCCTTTTCTATGGAGGTTTGAGTGAACTTTACACCCTGTTGCTCATACCTCTATAGTTGTATGGGAGCCCCCCTTAAATATTTATTTTATTTTGTTTTTAGTATTTGTTGTTATAGCAGCAACAGAAATACATAATTTGTGAAAATTTCAACTGTCTAGTTATCGCGGTTCTTGAGATATAGCCTGGTGACAGACAGACGGACGGACAGACAGCGAAGTCTTAGTAATAGGATCCCGTTTTTACCCTTTGGGTACGGAACCCTAACTAGCTCCGCGCGCACGAGTGTCAACGACGTCTGCCCTCACGTGTCTGCCCGCTCCGGTAAGCGCAGTCGGGAACCTGCCCCCCGCGTGCTCCGCATCCACTACCGATCTAGCCACGCCCCGCGCGAATAATTATTATTATTTACTTAGGCACCTACAGATTTATTATTAGAAAATAATGGTTCACGGTTTATGCAAAAGGTTTATGTTTATGAAATTAAATGTTTCATTTTATATATTTGAGTTGATTGAATGAAAGGTAAATTGCGGTTTACGATTTATGACGTATTAAAAAAAAACTACTTACTAGATCTCGTTCAAACCAATTTTCGGTGGAAGTTAACATGGTAATGTACATCGTATATTTTTTTTAGTTTTATCATTCTCTTATTTTAGAAGTTACAGGGAGGGACACACATTTTTTTGAAGTGTCTCTCGCGCAAACTATTCAGTTTAGAAAAAAAATATATTAGAAACCTCAATATCATTTTTGAAGACCTATCCATCCATAGATACCCCACACGTATGGGTCTTATTTTTTTTTTTTTTTTTTTGAGTTTCAGTTCTAAGTATGGGGAACCCCCAAAATTTATTGTTTTTTTTTCTATTTTTGTGTGAAAATCTTAATGCGGTTCACAGAATACATCTACTTACCAAGTTTCAACAGCATAGTTCTTATAGTTTCGGAAAAAAGTGGCTGTGACATACGGACGGACAGACAGACAGACACATGACGAATCCATAAGGGTTTCGGTCCATTTTTTGCCATTTGGCTACGGAACCCTAAAAAACAATACAGTCGAATTGAGAACCTCCTCCTTTTTTGAAGTCTGCTAAAGATCTAGGCAAGAAAAATTTCGCCAAAGGATAGGTGTATGTTGCTCTGAGTCGTGCAAAAACCATAGAAGGAATATCGTTGTCTGACTTAGATTTCAACATATTATTGAGTAGGCCACACGACGAAAGAGCATTGCTAGAGATGACGCGATTACCCAACTTAAATTCAGTCTCAAATTGACGCCTCAGCACGACTAGTAGGTAGTACTTGTCCTATTTAAAACTTCAATCTTAATTAGGTATTATTTTTGTACGATCTGAACATTTTGGCATATTGAACCGTATGAAGTAAGCCCAACAAAAGGTAACTGCTGTTAATTGTTGAGGAATTCCCTCGACAGTCTATGGTCTCCATCATCAGACCAGTAATGTTACTTATAACCCATATGGGTGCAAAGTTCTCATCAATATAAACGAAAAGTCCAAACACAAGGTAGCTACTGTAAACCGATGAGGAGTTCCCTTAACTGTCCTTCGTCTTCATTATCAGACTCTTAATGACAGTCACAACCCATTTAGATGTAAAGTTCTCATCAATAAAAATTAATCAAGCCCAAACACAAGGTAGCTACTGTAAACCGTTGAGGAGTTCCCTTAACTGTCCTTCGTCTTCATTATCAGACCCCTAATCACAGTCACAACCCATTTAGATGTAAAGTTCTCATCAATACAAATTAATCAAGCCCAAACACAAGGTAACTGCTGTAAATCGTTGAGGAGTTCCCTCGACTGTATTTCGGCTCCATCATCAGATCGACTCCAGACCTTTCTTAAATGGTAGTGCTTTAAAATACTTAATGAAAAAATTAACAAACACTAGTTGCCCCTACGATTTCTCTGGGATGACATCATCAGATCCTGGTTTCTTTATCATGGGACTACCCTTGGGATATCTCCTTTCTAACAAAAAAAGAATCATCTAAATCGGTTCATGAACGACGAAGTTATCCGCGAACACACATAAAAAAAAAAAAAATGTGTACGGTCGAATTGAGAAACCTCCTCCGCTGTTGAAGTCGTTTAAAAACCTCCTCCTCTTTTGAAGTCATTATAATAAATAAACCAAATTCAAAATGGCGGAAAAATCTTCAGTTTTTTTTTTTATTTGTTTTGGTAGTCATTATTGGAGATTTTGGAGATAGTGATGATTATGAAAACGTATTCAGTTTTATAATACAAGATGGCGTATCAATTTTTTTATGATAAATTGATATGATTATCCATTTTTGGTGTGGCAATTACGCATGTCATCCATTATTTAATTCAGATATACAGTATTTTGTTTTATAAAAAAAATTGGACATTGCTTTAATTTTTAAGGATTTTTAGGATAGTGATTACGAATGTATCATCCATATTTTATTCAAACACGGCAGGTGTTTTTTTTTTTTTATAAATAGTCATCAAAGTAACCAATTTTGAAAATTTTGGGTGTGGTGATTATAAATGTATCCTACTTTTTTATTTAAGATGGCAGATGAACTCTTTTGAAGAAAAGTCGACAAGGGTATCAATTTTGGGAGTTTTGGTATAATGATCATTAATATTTAACGTTAATTTGAATTTTTATGTAAATCTAAAAGGTTGTACTTAACCTTTTAATTGTTTTGATGTGAAGTTGGTAATCAACTCTCAAAAACTTTGAAAATTTAAAGATGTCGTTCATTTGGAATTATTGACAGATAGTAGAATTAATATCCTGTGTATTTAAAAACGATCACACCGTTAGTATACGGTTATCGGTCGGTTATATTTGTGTAATGTCATGCTCCAAAAATGGTAGGTAAAAATAATATTTATAGTATTTTATTGTCAGCCCTCGGTTTTTCTTTTTCTTTATGGCTTGAACATTTTTTGTACCTACGAATTTCAAATAATTCCAAAAATAATGACGATCATGCTCATAATACTTAGTTACAATAAAGTTACTACTAACTTTACTCAACAAATATAGTCAATATTAAAAAAATAAAACCTTCAAGTACCAAGATTAGTTACTAATGTATAAATTCGAACGGACGGCGGTTTCAATGTGTGCGTGCGCGTAATGTTGTTGTGTCGCGACTCAGATGCCTAAACTTAAGTGTTTCAAAAATGTGATAGCGTTCTCTAAGACTTCAGATTTGGTAATTGAAGTGAAATATCTGAGTAGCACCATCTCTCTCACACCTGTATTTGTTTGCTAATTTGCTTATTCGCACCCGTGGGTCGTCGCGTTGGGTTAGTCGTCACCTCACCGCGCATTTGCAGTTACAGAGTTGACAATAATAATAACATCAATAATGTCAACGGGATGAGTTGGGAGTTTAATAATTCATTATAAATTGCGTAAGAATAATGCATTATATTATCTGTGTTTACAATAATTACCACCACTACTTACATCTCATACATCCGGCGACGCCGTAATATTTGTGCCACACGAGAAGGAATCAATCTATTTTCGATCTTTTGGCAACTTATATTTTTTGCAATTTTTACGTTTAGTGACCTTGACCCGTATAGTGATCTATCCATGACATAGATCACGAATGATCAATCAACAATCAAGTGGTAGGTATAATAAGACAGCATCGTTGCGCATTGTCCTACGTATACGTAAGTACGTACGTATACGTGTATGTTCCTTTGTTTTTTTCTAGTCCGTGATTGATAAATTAACGTATCTACCTACTTATTGTAAGGAAGGCGGTGAAGGCAAATTATAACAAATAATTAAGTAGGTATCACCTTACCTTTAATAAATTTCCACATAAATTACATTTACTTGTATTATTTGATGCATCATATAAATAATAGCGATGTACGGCATCTCGTCTCGGTTTTGGCATTTTAAATTGTAAAAAATTTGCACTGAGTAATATTCGGAAAAGACCATAATCCGGTCCGGGTTCAAAAATCAAACGGCAAATATGACAATTGTACGATTTGTAAGGTCCCTGCTGCAATAAAGTAATAAACAAGTACAGACATGAAAAAATCATAATATTATGTCATTCCGATATATGCGCAGCAAAGCTAAACTGAACTCTATAATACATGCCATAATGACCATAGATCCCTGTTTACAAGCCGATTGGTAAGTAGCCACAAAGGCGCCGCCGCGGCCGCTTAACGCGTGCTATTCCATTTTGAAACCTATGCCCATCATAGAGAGATCATATTACCTTGTTCCGAATTGGAATGTTACGCTATTATCGTTTTTAAGAGAGTTGAAAGTGTGACCCTTTTGAATGGCTTAAATTAAGCCTTTCAAAAGGGTTACCCACATCGTATGGGTTTTTAATTAACTGCTTAGAAAAACCCTACCGAAAACCCTTTCAATGGGTAACCATAATTTTACTGGCTTAAATTAAGCCGTTCAAAAGGGTTACCCACATCGTATGGGTTTTTAATTAACTGCTTAGAAAAACCCTACCGAAAACCCTTTCAATGGGTAATCAAAATTTTAATGGCTTAAATTAAGCCGTTTAAAAGGGTTACCCACATCGTATGGGTTTTTGATTAACTGCTTAGAAAAACCCTATCGAAAACCTTTTCAATGGGTAACCATAATTTTAGTGGCTTAGTTAAGCCGTTCAAAAGGGTTATCCACATCGTATGGGTTTTTAACTAACTGCTTAGAAAAACCCTACCGAAAACCCTTTCAATGGGTAACCAAAATGGTCCCTGCTACAAAGTCACCGTGAGCGAGGGTCCTAAGACGCTGTATTTTATCAATAATCTTGAGTAGTAGTCCTTGGTTAAATATGAAGAAGTGACTTAGCAAAAAATGGAGGTTGTTTCATACCCCGCGTTTATCACGTAATTCAGTACAGAATATCTCAACATCCGTATTTTATTGACTAATAATAACAAAACTTGTAATATAACGGGTAATTATAATTAATCAACTTTATCGACATAATGTAACCACTTTGAAAGCAGTAAAGTTTCATTTAGATAAAAAGTAAGTGCTTTTCATTGCCACGTTGTTTCACAGCAACATTTTAAACTCTTGGTCACTACAGTATTGCTTTCGCGACACGTTTTATGCTTCCTGCACAGAATTCATTGAGAAAAACACGGATTCAGAGAATTCATTCATGCTCTGAATTAGCACACCGTGATGTTGTTTTAGAGGCAAAACGTGCTTTTTATTAAAAGAAAATGGAACATGAAATTTAAACGAATTGTTAGTCTGACCGGTTATTACATCGACCTTTGTCGGCGCCAAGACAGAGAAATAGATAGCAAAAAAAGCTGCAAGAGTTACCAATCGGTTGCCTGTTCAACACATTACAGCGAGTTAATCTCGATGAATAAAAATTGTATAAATATAGATGTTCGTAATAATCTGATTCCAACGAATTATCAAACCGGAAAGACCTATAAAGTACCTATTGATAAGTCTATTAAGCCGGATCTGTTTCGACCATTAAACCTTATAAAGTATCTATTGATAATTCTATTAAGCCGGATCTGGTTCGACCATTAAATCCTATAAAGTATCTATTGATAAGTCTATTAAGCCGGATCTGGTTCGACCATTAAACCCTATAAAGTATCTATTGATAAGTCTATTAAGCCGGATCCAGTTCGACAATTAAACAAAAAATTCTGGAAAAGGAATATCTTTAGCATGTATTTAATCGAACCTCAAATAATTCCTATTTTGTTTTCCTAAAAATATTATTGAACACTCTACTAACTTTTTGTGAGCCTCAAATAAAAGCGTATGTACTTACATCATTAGAGGATCAATTAAATATTTAAAACCTTTGGTCCTCACAAAATCTCACACAAACATAAAAAACACGCATTTAGTGATCTCATAAAAATAATTGGGTCGTCGCTCGATGTCTGACTCGTCTGTCGAAAGTAATGCGGGTATTCATTACTTTGTCTAAATATAACTCGTAAATTCGTCTGCGCTGTGTTTAATTTTAATGCAGCTATACAAACATGCATCAAAAATATTTAAGTACAGTGAAGACAATTGCTTCACTAAAATATTAAATGCAACCCTAATTACTGATTTGTTCAGAAATTATTAAGTGATATTGTATTTAGTTTAGAATGGTTTAGGCACGGACTAGAAAAAAAGGACTCCGCGCCACGCGTATCGAAAGTGAAGCACTATAAGTACGCCGGACCGTTTGTACAAACATGCCTCACGCACACATTGACATCATAAGGTGCCATTACGCGGCACTATGGCGTCATTGTAGGTACTGTTTACGTCAAGTAATAAAATAAAATAATGCCTTCTTGTGTTGTGAAATGGTGTAAAAATAATTCTACATCCCAGAAAAAGTGTCAAGGAATAACATATCACAAGTAAGACACAAATATATAGATCGGTACTGTGCTTCACTTTCGATATGCGTGGCGCGGATCCTTTTTTTCTAGTCCGTGGGTTTCAGTTATGATGAGGCTGATAAATGTCACAGTGCACAAAAGCCTCAAAAGAAAGTGTTTGTATGTTGGTTACTTCTTGACGCCTAAACTGCTGAGCTGATTTCGAAGAAGTTTGGCCTAAAGCTTAAGCATGACCAAGAGGAAAACATAGAATTTTTAAATACACAGAAGTGTGAATAATATGAAGTAGATAGTTCCTTAGGAAGCAAAAAAACTGCGGGCAATAGCTATGTTTGTATGAATTAAGGACAAATTGAGAAACAGGCGCAACATAGCACACGCCTTAGAAAAGTAGGCTGTAACTGGCTGAAATTAAATGGTATATTTTAGGCAAATTATTTCACGATTACCACTTTCTTTTATTAGTTAGACATTCGATGTGAAAATATGCCCTAGCTTATCTTTAAGGAAAAAATATGCTACACAAGGAAATTATGCTAACTATGATGTCAATAAACTGTAATTTGTAGTGGTGGTTATTACATGAATGGTGTTAATTAAATTAATTAAGTATTAATAAACGAATCTCGCTGTGTTGCCTGAAACCCGATTCTTGAAACTGTATGTTCCAACAGACACACCAAAAGTCAAGTAAAGAAAAACACTAATGACGTCAAATGATCAGTAAACATTACTTTAAGAATCTTTTCGCTCTTGAATGACATTGTCAGGGGGGCGTTGTTGGCTAACATTTGTGAACTTGTTTATTTTTTTAAATTGTATTGAAAAAACAAGATGGCGCCGTTAATTTCGATTTTTGCGACTCGCCTAAAGTTCCTTGTACAGTAGTTAAATGTTCTATACAAATGAGACTGGTCTATTACCTACTAGTTGCGCCCCGCGGGTTCACCGCATAAGTTTCGATCCCGTGGGAATATCGCGATAAAAAGTATCCTATGTCCTAATCCAGGCGATGGTCTACCCATGTGCCAAATTTCATCCAAATCCGTTATAATAAAGGCTCCTACAAACAGGCGCGACACGCGACACGACACAAAACCTCGGCCTGTTACGCTGCGAGCGGTGCCTTATGTCTCGTGCGATTCGCGTCGCGTGTCGCGCCTTTTTGCAGGAGCCTTAACAAACAAACATACAAAAAATCTAATCTTTTCTCTATAAAATAATATAGATTAGAAAAACGGTCTAAATAAGTTAATATTTGTCAATCACATTCTATCACCTAGAACGCCCGCACCGCACGATTTATTTTTGTTTAAATTTTCCTGTATGCTAATTACTATATTTGTGTATTTTAGAGTCTACTATAGCACTCAATTTGTTGAAAACAATTGTGGATTAAATTTTGCTTCAGAGTTTCGTAGTCGTTGCGACTTGTCTTTATTTCAGAGTTGCCTGACTAGCATCAAACTCCAAACAGTGCTCTTAGGGTCAGCGCAGACGAAGCTGCAAAATGCTCGAGCAGTTTTTCATTGATAATGAACTGAATTACAACTGCAATAAAGTTCAAAGTAGCGAACAAGAAATGATTCCCTAAGGTGTGAGTGAGGTGAGTTCGAGCCTGCTCACCCATATTTTTACTCAAAACTTGAAAGCACAGAATATGCCCTTTTTTTCTGCGCTGACCCTCATTCATACGCTCATCATGATGCAGGCGCGCAGCCGTTAGAGTAAGAAACCATTCAGACAATCCCGAAAAAAAAACACGTTACTAAAACCATAAACATACATAAGTACACAAATTATTCTCTCAAAAATAAAAACCACCAACCTGTATGTACTCTTGCATGCGTCGTGAGATGGTGTTTGAGTAGGAAGGACTTGCCGCATTCGTCGCAGCCGTAAGGACGCTCCTTCACCGCAGCGGGCGGCGCCGTCGTCATCACCGAGTTGGTATTCATCAGCTCCGTCTGTGAATATACCGTCTAACCACACGTTATTATGTGATATCTGTGTTTTGGGTAAGGGACAATTAAAATTATTAGGTAGGGGGTTTAAGAGGTCAGCATCATGCTTCGTAAATGACGCAGTTGAGCGTTAGACGACAAAACGATATCGAAATCCTTGCCCAAAGGGCAAAATACGAAGCATGCCTACTTCTTCACCTATTTTTGGAACAGGCCCTATGTTCAGCTAATATAGTAGAAGTATATGGTTAGAGTTAAAATGAACCATAATCTACTTGGAATAAAGTTGGGATGATTTTATTCTTCACTTTTAGATTTCTAGTAAAGTTGTTCGAATCATAATCTACTTGGAATACAATTGGGATGTTACTCTTCACTTTTAGATCTATAGTAAAGTTGTTAGAGGACAAAGTTGAGGAAACCAAACTTAAATCACGTTTAATGTTTATATGCTTCATGAATTAAAAGCACTTTCCGTCAAAAGAGGTGAACAGGGATGCAGGGGTGAATTTGGAAAAACTTTAAAAGGGATTTTAACATTGAAATAATATAGTTTGTTGCCAAAAAGGTCTCTAATGTGTTTACTGTATTATAATTAACGATTAAGTGCCCTTGTTACCAAGAAACTATTATATATCAACGTTAAAATCCATTTTATAGTTTCGTCCCGATTCACCCCATTTGTAGGTATCTCATACATCCTTAAAACAAAATACATAAACACTTACTTTAGGTGAATTATTCGTAGTCCCAGGCTCCTGTTTCGTATGTAACAAATGATGCTGATGTACCGTAGTCGTCTGAATGGTGTCAGCCTGCGTTTGCTGAACCGTCGCCTCTGCCAAACTCTTCAGGCCTCCATTTAATAATGTGTGGTTGAGTTGCGACGCATCTATGACGGGAGTCGCGATGCCTTGAGCCTGAAGAGCCCGCTTCATCAATATCTCGTTGCATTCTTCCGCAGTTAACTGGATGGGACCTATCGGTGTCATAAACGGCTTAGCTGCTAAGTTCGCTGTAAATGATACATGCGTGATATTATTTTTATTTTTGTGTCGGAGGTTAAATAACATGTAAGGGTCTATGCACAGTGCATACGGCATTTTATATACACCCGTTCCATGGAACACGCGTAATCTGCGCGTAGACGGCGCGTTTTCTGCCTTGAATATGCAACGCTACTCACCTAGTTGCCGCCGAGAACAGAGGCTCTAAATGAGTATGGCTAGGTAGTCAAATCAATCACCTTTGTCTTTTGAATTTCTGACAAATGTTGGCAAAATCAAGTTGACTTTTTGCACCAACCTCAAATAATATGGCACCAAGACAGGAAGTTGATGTATTCTATATTTTGTATAGATCAGATGACACAGACCACGATGTTGATCTTGAGCTCAAGCTTATGGTCATGCATGATCGAACGAAGTCGAAAAATAAGAGGCTATTGTTAAAAAGATTTTTTTTAATAAAGGACAAGGATGAATGATGGAGGGAAACTAAATAAAATATGTACTTTCTTTGGTGCCAGTAGACTGAATGCAGATAACAGATAACTCAATGCAGGAGAATGAAAGAGAACCCCAGCATTATTCTAAAGAGCAGTTGTTCTAAAGGTCTCCTTTGATTTGACTGACTGGCCGGTGGCATGACTTGGTGGTGGTGGTGGTTTGAGTAAGAGAAATAAACCTTACACATTTCTTGTCTGACTTTAACCTCTCAATTAAAGCATACAAATTAAATAAACAACAAAATCTTTACACTCACTATGTATAGTCGTGGTCTGATTCTGCTGCGAAACCCTGTTCAACGTATGAGCTGCGGCATCGTTCACTACAAACATCCGTCTACCAGAGACTGGTGTGCCTGTAGTTACCACCCTCGTTAGTTGAGCACCTGCATTTGACACCGCTACTGTGACTGCACCCACTTTTTCCTGCACTTGAGGTGTCTTGTGAGACATAACAGTCAACGTTGTTTCTGGGGAAACCTGTAAGAAACAAATGGATGTTTCACTGGTGTGAAAGTTAACCCCTCATCTGTTGATCGATCTTATAAAGTTCGGTAACAATAGAAAAGTAATTTTGTCTAGTTGAGCATTTAAGTTATGTAGGAAGCAGAAAGTAAGTGAATTTCAAATAGGTATTATGAGGAATTTGCAAATCCTCAGGCAGTGAATGGTATTAACTACAAAGTAATGGACTATCACCCATAGCTTAACTTGGTACACTTTCAATTTCAATTCATGTTTTTGTATTTAGACAGTCCAATGCATTCCTCTGTAGAGGGTTTACATAATAATTTTATATTTTAATTTTATTGATGAATTTTGTGGTTGCTTAGACTGGTGGAAAACAAACATTATTATACCACAACATCTAAGCTGGAAGTTTAAAAATATCCATTATAATTAATATAGTTTGTACAGTCATTTTGTAACAATTTACATTCTTACAACAATTTGTAATCTTATAAGTTACTTCATCATTTTCTGCCCAACTATGAATTACATACAAATAAACTGTATTCAATTATTCTTTACTATATTATCACAAGACACTGAAATAATAGATAACCACAGCATTTGCCGGCCAAAAGGTTATTTAAACAGGCTTTTAAACATAGTAGCAATTAATGTTAAAGGTTTTCAGAATATGACATCACATTATGAAGGATAGTAGGATCAGTGTCAACCAGATTTCATGTATGAAGCATAGTTTGTGTTTCATGTTCTAAGTGGAAAAGAACAATGTGATGTAACAATAAAATGTAAACATTGCAGTTTTTCTGTATCTAATTGGCAATTGGATTTGGACTATGACAAATTAAATAACTGCACCATAAAGAAATTCTATTGCATCAAAACACATGAGGATTTCTACTGTACTGTGAAAGTTAATTGCTATGCAAATATGTCACTTTGTAAAGAGTTCGGGCGACATTTAAAGTTTAATTTCACTGTTATACATACCGTGTTTCCCAAAGTATAGCTCAGACTACTTGGTGTTTCCACCTCACCCTTTGTAAGGTCTGCAGAACTCGTGAAGCCCCACGAGTAACCGAAGCCCGAAACATTGTTAGGAGTTGGCATACACATTTTTAACAACAAATATAATTCATTACAATTACAAAAACTAATTCACTAACACAAATTCGCTATTTGATAGTAAACAAGAGTCCTCATGACAGTTTTATCATTGCGAACATGTATGTACGCTTTCACAACTACAAACGCACAACGCACTCATCGATCACGATGCCGACAAAAATGTACTATCTATGTAAATTCATAGTAAACGATGCTTTTATTGACTGACGAACACCAGTCTACACGAAGAAATCTTCGTAAATTAATCTAATCAACTCAATATAAAAGGCGGCATAGGACAACGACGCTATGAGCAGGATTGACACGCACATTATTTTCAACAAACGATGCGTGATTTAGTTTATTAGACACTTTATAACTATTTATATTTGTGTTTAAATACTAATAAACATGATTATATAGCCAAAACTTAGATAAATCTCATGATTTCATGAAAACAATAATTTTATCGCACACACAAAAAACCGGACGCCATTTTATTGTTTATGGTCAATAATGGGTTTTAAATTCAACTCATTCACGTAGCAATGATATATCTATAAATTATATTGTCCAAAATAATTGTTTTTTTTTTGTCAAAGAAGGATATCATTTTAAGTTTTCCAGCAAATCCTAATAATGTTTTATTAAGAAAAATATACGTGAAAACTGTCTAAAATAAAACATTCCCAAAAGGTGAAAGAACTGAAAAAAAAGAGTAAAGATCTATGGTAAGCTACTAAAAACGTTTTGTTTGTGCACAATGTGCTAATGAAATGTATGATGTTTTGTAAAAAAAATACACTGTTTATAGATGTCTATGATTTTCGATTGAAGTCGTAAAAAAACCTGAAAATCGGTTCGGAACAGTAATAAGCAACAAATTAACAAAACGCAACGCAATGTGTCAAAATAAAATAAATCGTCGAATTTGTCAATCGCAATAAAGTGTAAATTCATTAAAATCGTAGTAAATCAGTAAAAGCAATTATTCGTAAAGTTTGTGCATTATTTACGTACTGCTTTTAGAAACTGATAACTGTGTAAACGGAAAGTAGATAATTAAACATTCACCATGAATCCTATGTCAATGGACAGAGATGAACCTTCTTCATTGTTGTCGTTTTCCAACAACCATCCTTTGGAGCAGTTTGTGTTGTTAGCCAAAGGAGCCAAGGGATCAGCATGTGCGGAACTCATAAAACAGGTGTTGGAAGCACCAGGAGTTCATGTGTTCGGCGAACTTCTTGAAATGCCGAATATAAAAGAGGTTAGAAATTATTCTGTTTATTCTTATTTGCTGTTCTATGCTGTACGACCCTGAAAATAATCCTCTCGGTAAAAGCTGTCAACTGAAATGCTAATCTGTATTTGAAGGTATTATCTACGAACTGCCTTCAATTACATACACAAGTAACTACAGACAGATTACAAAATTTACATTTCAAAATAATGGTCCATTCTGAACCACCTGTTCCACTATACATATCCCTTAACAACCTCCAACAACTGCAAATAGCTTAACTAAATAATTAAAAATACAAATAATGTAACATTTCAGTTGGAAACCGGACCCTATGCCACTCACCTGAAGACTCTAAATCTATTTGCATATGGCACATACAAAGAGTATCTTGAGAACAAGTCTGACTACCTAGAACTGACTCCAGCTCAATGCAAGAAGTTGCAACATCTGACTATAGCGTCACTGGCAACACAGGAGAAATGTATCCCTTATAGTGTGCTGCTGCAAGAATTAGATATAAAAAATGTAAGGGATTTAGAGGATCTTATTATAGAAGCTATTTATGCAGGTAAGATTATATTGTTTTTTTTATGTCTGTTTGATGTAAAATTGACCTCTAGTTACCCTTGTTTTCATAACCGTAAGAGATAAAAGCTCAAGATAGCTGAAGAAAAAGAGGAAATCTTAAATATTGTAGTGCAGAAACTGTATTTGTAACTTATTTAGTCAAAACATTAAGTCCTCTATTAATTTCTTTTACTGCTCCAGTTGTTGATTGAACTTTTATACTCTGCCATTTCCCCATTGCAAAAACTCATTTACAAAGGCATCTGAATAACAATAATATGCATACAGATAGCAACTTTATTTGGATGCCTGACAATATCACCAATTTTTTATATTTTTTTTTATTGATTCACCAACCATAGGGAATCTTCATTCATAGGGATGATGATTTAATCTCAAAAAACTAGTTTTTGCTAATAGTGCAAACAATATTATGAAAAGCTTTGCTATAAAAAATGCCAAGATATAAACGTTTTAAAATAACTGCTAGATAAAGACAGCGCTATCTCAGAAGTGATGTCACGACCATGTAACTACTACTAGTGCCATACATTGCCCAGTCTGCTCAGCAAGGGAGGGAATAATCCCTACCAAAAACTTTTAAAGCATGTAGCTTCTCCATATTTCCATGAATTTTACAGATTTTTTTTGATTATCTCATATAACCATGCCTTTATTGAAATTTCAATATTTGCTCGAACATTTCTAATATTCGTCATCATACCACACTCACACTGGTTTTATACCAAAGGTAACATGCAAAATGTATATGCAATGCAACAGTGCAACATTCACTTACAGGCAAACAACAAGAAGTTATAGAAAAATAATAATTAAAGTTTTAAAATACATTTGGACCCCCGGTAATCCGGCCCCTGTCTAATCCGGCGCCCCCTGTAATCCGACATGCCTATCACTGTAGAATGTAGGAACACAAACATTGTTTTGACAAATCACACCTTTAAAGACAAACCGTTACTAAACGAAAATATAAAATTTTACACAGGACATTAAATAAAACAAATGCACGACTTTTTTGCATTAGAACTTATGTTATAATGTAAATAAATACCCATCATTATGATCTCAAAAGATGGCTCAAAGCACCATAATCCTAATTCTATTGCAAAAAAGCCGTGTATTTCTTTTTATTTAAGCTCCTGTGTAAAATTTTATATTTTCGTTTAGTAACGGTTTGTCTTTAAAGGTGCGAAATGTTCACTAATGTAAGATAATGCATGATTGTATGTGCATGATTTTTTGTCAGTTCTATAGTATGACGTTAATTTTATAATAAAACGTAGAAGAAAGGGAAAAGGAAGGGGAAAGAAGTATTCATTCATATTTTTTTCACATATGAAAAGTCCCTAGCCCTACTTACTATTTTGATTTGTAATTTGTCAGATTACAAGGTACTTTTTTTCAAAAAAATCCAGACTATAGGGGGTCTTAGGCAGTACTCTATAATCCGACAAATTTGATAGTCCAACACTGCCCTGTAAAACGTTTGTCGAATTACCGGGGGTCAGCTTTAGTAAGTAATCATTTTAAAACTTTAATTAAAGTTTTAAATTACTTATCTAAAAAGACTAAAATAACAAGACTAATTTGGTCCATATAAAATACTGGTATTTAGCTGCGTCCGGTTAGACTGGAAGCCCAACATAGTTGGGAAAAGGCAGTCAGATTGATCTAAAAAGTCTAAATAAATAATACCAAAAAACTATTATTATTAGAAAATATAATTATTCTTAATTATATCTTTATCCCTTTTACATTCCAGACATAATCCACGGCAAGTTGGATCAGGAATGCAAGCGAGTAGAGGTCGACGTCGCCTTGGGTCGCGACGCGCGCCTTGAGGATGCCTCGTCAATCGCCGATGTTCTAGCAGACTGGTGCAATGCTTGCGAGCAAGTCCTCAGCTCAGTTGATAGGCACATACAGAGGGCTAATCACCATAAGACAAGGGCTATTAGGCATCAACAGGCGATTGAGCAGGAGGTTTGTATCCTGGAATCATAAAGTTGGGCTTATCTGAGTTCCGACATAGGAAGGGTTAAAGTTCTCTATGTGAAAGACAATAAAAATTCGTTTAGTCAATTAAGGCTGACAATCAGCACTTTTTGGATGTCAAAATTACACCGGCCCCTGAAATGCCACAATTCACCACTTTCTAGTTTCAGCTAGGAATAAGTGGCGCAAGAAACTCCCCAGCATACTCTTCTTAAATGGCAACTGGGTTATTATTCCACAAGGATGGATAGCAGGGTCTTTTACCAATTCTTTTGATGTTAATCAGGACCAGGGACGTATTTAAACGTGTGGAGGCCCTGGGGCAACCAAAAAGTGTAGGCCCTGAAAATATTGTGGAACAGACGTAAAAAAATTTGCCAGTATTTTTTTAGATAGGGCAGTAAGGGCAATGTACACACCGTGTGTACAACAGCGAAAAAAATATCAAAGGAAAAGTTATTTACTAGTGTTTACTCCTCGGAATTTGAAAGATTTTTTATCCCGAAGTCTCTATTGTGGGGGCCCCTCTTTTGTGGAGGCCCTGGGGCGGTTGCCCTGGATGCCGTCCCCTAAATCCGGCCCTGATCAGGACCAATGTCTTATATTTATTCTTTTGAATACTTTACCCCAACATTAAAAACTTTGAAATAGGATACCTACTAAAATGTAGTGTATTCTGTGTGTATACCAGCAATGTTATAGTTATGTTATGAATCAAATTTAAAAAGAAAAACAACATATGAATATAATATATATATTTCGTTTTCAGATACTGTATATAAAGAAAACTTTGAAATCGCAAGCAGAGAATGACGAATCTGCCACGGGCGGCGGTAGCGAGACCCATTCCGCGCCAAAGAAGAATTCGGGCAAAGGCAAGACGCCCCGCAACGCCGCCAAGTTCTGGCAGAAGAACACATAACTGCTGCCAACCTGGAATCATAGATATTAAAAATAATATTGTAATTTTTGTGATACTGTTAATAAACTTTAAGTATGCTCTCGACGTTTTGTTTCTTTTCTTAAAATAGTATGCTGTTTTTGACCGAGGCTAAGACGATTAGAAAATAAATCATCTCAGGACAGGACTCAATATATATATGTTCTGTGATCCCAATTCTTGGTGAAATTTATTCTGCTTCAAAGGCAGTTGACCTTCGTTATGAAGACAATCGCAAAAAGTTCAAGCTAGGCGTTGTCTATGAAGTTAGCAATCGTCTATAATGTGCGAAATGTGAAATTTCAAAAGAAAGCTACCCACAGTTCTACTGTTTTGGTATTTCTACGTTTTGTCTAGTGAAGTGATGACCTAACTGCTTGTCATTAGGTTAGGGTTATTCAGGGCCGAGATTGCGATTGAAAGTGTGTTACGCGATTAGGATGCTGTTTCCTATTTGGATAAAAAAAAACTATCGGACCAACTGAGGTTTGAGTACTACAAAAGTCAGAAAAAATACCTTCGCAAAAACCTTTTCCCATAAATTTCGTAGGAAATAGACTCAAACTTACTCTTTCATGATGGATAGACTGGCCACTAGATAAACACTACAGTAAACGTCTCAGATTTTGGGGATTCCCTGAAACAGCGCTTCACGACACATCGACACCCGTCAATGTCAACGCGAACGTGTACGAAAACGATCCTGATCCTTCAAGTACTTACTATGGGAGCCCACACACTGCATGAGAATTAATCGTACGTAGGTATACACGCGTATAGTACCTACCGACAACATCCGAAATAGATCCCAACTTATTGGGATATTTTGTACCGTCCGCGTCGCCGTCGTGCGTTTGAAATATAAAATGGACATCGAAAAATTTATTTAATTCGGTTTTTGGGATCGGAGTAATTCAACATATAATTAATAACAACATCAACGCAGGTCATGAAAAGAAAATAAAAAGTGTACCTACTTTATGGATGTGAACTGGTTTCTCGTTGCTGAAAATCAAATTGTGGAGGCCAGGGGCTAGAGCCCCTGTTGCCCTGCTCTAAATCCGGCCCTGGGGTAAGTATAAATTGTATTATTTATTTTCTATCTCGCTATTTACGCCGCACAGGGGAGGGAGCATCTTTTGCGATATAGCTCCACATCCACCTCCTATCCTGCCTTCTGTGTTCCAAAACGTGCACTCAATGTGACCTCTGCGTTGCCACCGACGACGCGACGCCGTGGAAATGGCGAAGTTTTGAGCCAACAAAATCTGAAAGACAGTCGTGCCAGCGACACGACTTCTTCTTCTTCTTCACGAAGAAGAAGGAGTGGAGAGAGGCGTGTCAAATATCCTTTTGGATCATAATATGCAAGAAAATCACAGCTGCGACTTTGCTAATATATATTAGCAGGCGCATTTAAAAAATCTTCATTAGAGTTGATCATGCCAGCGGAAGTAGCTTAACTTGTATTGAATGAAACTTATTGTTCAACATGAAAACTAAATCGTTTAGTTAGGTTTTCGAAGAAATACCTTCTATGTTTTGAAATTAAAACGCTGCAACCCAGCCGGCGAAACGTCAAATGTGAGAGTGGGACAAAACCGCGAGGTTTCCTAGGCTAGCGAATGAGAGGGCAGACCTTCGCCGAGCGAGGCGGCGACTTCACCCGACATTGAGTGCCGAGAGACTGTTTTGTTGACGCAGAAGCGCAGCAAATAAAGTGCGCAGGCAGTGCAACGATTATCACGTTCGTAGGCCTCTAAATAGTGATGTAAATAACACATAAAAAGTAAAATAACGCAAACATTGACGACGTAAATTATTTACGACAACTGATTTGGATGAGAAAACACTCGGAAGTTAAGTGTCGTGATAAGTCACAGCACCATAGCAACCGAACAGTGAAAAACTACGACATAAGTGACCGTCGCGTTTTACACAATGATGCCGTGATAGATCATCATAATAAACAGACAATCTTGTCTTGTAAAGAGACTCTTGTTCCCCGGAGTGCCACAACTTGCGGCCCTTCGTGTATTGGATGAACAGAAAGGCAAGTACTAAGTTGCCCTTTGTTAGGTCCTATGTATTCACCTTTCACGTAGGAAGGCCTGGTATTCATGGTCAACACTGTTTACTCAATACTTGAGCCCGTTGTCATGTAACTGTGCTATAATAATATTAGATTGCGACGTCAAAGCTCGATGGAAGGCCTTGATTTATCGAGTGTTTGGCTTCAAAATGAACCAATTTGGTGTTGTTTCACAAAATATCGACTGATAAACGTTATAATTATTGGCGTAGTTGAACTTTGAAGGGTTTCAATCAATACAGTCGCGTGTACGGTTGAAAATAATAATAATGTATCGTTATTGTACGTAGCGTGTTATGTTTGTGTGGGTTGGGTTGACGTTCTTTGTTGTCGGAGCTGTCAGCTGTTCGCGAGGGGAGCGCGGGGAGGAGCGAGCAACTGGTCGGACTGGTACCGCGCGCGCGCCTTGCATTGCATTATACTCGTGCCGTCCGACCCTCCCGTTTGCAAAACACGCTTGCTTTGAACAAACCCCTTTCCTAAGCATATTAATGGTCAAAGGATTATTTTGTCCACAAAGACTGACATCAAAGAACACGCGGGGGCTATCAATTAATATTTATGAAGCAGTTTCTGGTAAAAAAACAAGTAGCGCGTATTACTTTGTAACCTTCCAGCGGTATAGACTTGTTTGTACCTACCTGTAGTAGGTACACAACGTTTAGGAAAAGCTGGGGCCTTGCCAACAACACTAAATGCGCGCAAAAAGCATGAATATTTGTTGAAGCTTTAGATAAGTATTGAATTATTGTGACCTCAACACGCTGGGCGACTTCATCTCGTTTGAATGACGAATTCACACTAATTTTAAGAAGTGCTCATTTTGAGAAGTGCACATTTTGCGTAGTGCACATTTGCGTCAAGTGCTCATTTTGCGTCAAGTGCACATTTTGCGTCAAGTGCACATTTTGCGAAGTGCACATTCTGCGTCAAACCCGTTTGGAGCTTTAAATATAGCAGTTCTTTGACTAAGGTAGTCAAAATCGTAATATCTTAATAAAACTGTTTTTTATGGAGGCGTTGATAAGATCGTTTTGAAGGATTGCCTTGCATTTTCTGGATGATCTTGATTATTTTCTGTAAAACTGCGCTCACTGTTCCATTTAGCATTTTTCTCTATGACCAAATTCAGTTTAGAACTTACTAGAACTTACCCATACATACCTACTGGCTAGAAAAAAAAAAACCTACGGGGTAATTACGTAACACTAACAGTAGGAATGGGTTTCATTTTGACAGTTCAAATACTTTCATTGCGTTATTTCTGTTGCTGAGCAGTCAAATTTTTCGAACATTATGAAGCAATGGATTAGCAATAGGCTTCAAAATGATTCAGATTGTGGTAGATGGTGTGTTACGTAATTAGGGTGCTGTAACTACATAGAACCAAATCCTGTCTGATCTGCGTTGTTCGCTGAGAATCCTAGGTTTGACAGTGTCTTTGGCCCCAGGGCAGTCAGCCACCACCAGGCAGTCAGGGCACCACCCTGCTGACTGACGAATATTTTATGATGACATAAGCTATTCTCATACTGATAAACATGGTCAAATTAAATTAGTTTGCGAAACTTCACAGACGTGATGGGTATCTATCGATAAACACGAAAAACGATAACTTATTTATTCAACTCGTACTTTAGGTAGCTCTACCTACCCTACCAGCGGTCGTTGACCCCAAAACAAGAACTTTTTTTGTTTTACAGTGTTAAGAAGATATCGATACCAATCCCGTCTGCGGCGTTTCGCTAGCTAATTTAATTCGACCTTGTATCCCAGACTACCGATACTAGAGAAGAATTGATTGACCATACCTTTGTTACACGATGCACAATGGTCTAAGAGAGCCATCTACAGAGAGCCGTCTACATGCCTTTTAGACGAGGTACATTTACGAGAAGATCCTCATCAAATTGAAACTCTGTATTGTCTAGTAACATACCACTATCGTCCATTTAACTAGACAGGACGTAGCCAACAACGCTATAGACTCGACTTCAACATGCATCGGTAAAGTTAGATCCTTTGTTCAACTCGCCGCGGTCTGAAGTGAAATGATACGCGCGTTAACTCCTGAAGTTAGTCGTTGCTATAGTTTATAATGTATGTAGGTACTATGTAAATCTTGCTGTTATCAGGCCTTTGCACTGTTAGAAATACCATCACAGGGTTTGCACCCTCTTTGGGAATGCGTTTTAAATAGAATTTTGTCAAATCTCGATACAACATTTGCAAACTTCCTTGCTTTTGCTTGGTATGAGCATACAGACATTAAAGCTGTCGACAATATTCCGAAATTATATACCAAGAACAGGCAAGGCATACTTTTGGTTCTCGTGTAACTTTTAAGGGCCCACGTTCAAAAGACATTGTCTACATTATACGGTATAAAGGAGAAAGAGTAAATAACTCTTACATAACAGGATTTCTGCCTAATGTCTAGATAAAATTTTGCATGAATCTGCTGCAGAATATTGATGGATTAACATGTTAGAAATAAGTCGAAATAGCGTATTGTACCCATGTCGAACAGAATGTCAATATCTATCTATCTATTATCCATACTATGTAATATATCATATTATATAATCCATAATATATATCCATATAATCCATACTAATATTATAAATTCGAAAGTAACTGTCTGTTTTGATAAAATTTGGCAGGGAAATAGATGGCATCCTGGGGAAGGACATAGGCTACTTGTTGTCCCGGTAGCACGTTCCCGTGGGATAGTTTCCGACATCGACGCGGGCGATGCCGCGGGGAGAAGCTAGTAATCTATTGTTTGTTTGTTTGAACGGGCTAATCTTCGGAACAACCAGCTGGATTTGAAAAATCTTTTTGCATTTAATAGCTCATTTCTGGAGGAAGGCTATAGGCTATTTAACATCACTCTAGGACCCTAAGGAGCAGAGCAAAAAAATAAAAGTCAGAAAGGACGCTAAGCGAAAACGAAGTAATAGCGCGGGCAGGCGATGCGATGCGATGGGGTGGGTCGGCGGAACAAGAAATTTCACGAGGACATTTTCATATACCGGAATATTTTCAAATTCGGGAAAAACTGACGGTCTTTTGCTATGGAATTTTATGAATGATGGAAATTTGGACAGCACAACATCAGTCGGGTATAGTTAGTTTAACAATAAAATTAAGATTGTCACGGTTATTCCGATTATAAACCCACCCCAAAAACACCCTAAGGTGGATACACGGAAAGGCATGTCCGAGAATCCACCCTAAGCCTTGTACTATTATGTATTCTGTGCCTAAGCCTATAAATTCCGTTTATCCAACTAACCCTAGGATGGATTCTCGGACATGCGTTTCAGCGTATCCACCTTAGGGTGGATTTTTTGGAGTAGATAAAAGGAATAACCGGATGGTCTGAGTAAACCCTACTGGGGAACCCGAATGTAATGACCAATATCAATTCAAATTCAAAATCATTTATTTCAATCCATTTAAGATCATATTACTTAATTATGTTGAACATTAGAAATAAAATTAAAATTCCAATCATAATAAATATATATAAAAATAATTAATGAAATAATATAAATAGAATTAAAATTATAAAATTAATTTAAAAACATAAAATAAAATTGATTACTAATACGCTTGCCTCTGAGTCATTTGTTTGTTTGTCCTTACATTAATCATTATAACAATGGTTAATGTCCTGACAATCAAACCTGTTCGCAAATACGTTCAAGATGGTGTTGGAGGTGGTCCGAAGCCTGCGCCTCACAGATGTGCACCGCTTTCGCATCGTCATGTAGAAACAGTCGACACGGGCGTCGGCGAACATCCCCGACGCGCTGCAGTGCCAGGGCAGCCCCAACAACACCCTGAACGCATAATTATACTGAACACGGAGAGCGTTGTACTGCTTCTGGGTATATGACACCCACGGGCTGGCTGTTACCTACAAAACGCTTTGAAAAGAGCGATCAATATGGACACCAAATTAGTTAACTATTGGCCTGCATAATGTTCAACGAGAGATTACCCACTAATCAGCATAGAAACAAGATCTAACAAATGCATATTACAGAAGCCAGCTCATAATAAGTATGCATCGCTCGGGCTTCCATAACGGGCAGTAATGAGATACACCGACTTGTGACGTCATTATATAGGTAAAGCCATTATGTCAGCCTGTCGGCGCACTTCCTTGCCACTGTTATATGAGATTAGTGAACTAAGGCAGTGTTGCCAGCCCTACTGTGTTAACAGTAGATCTACTGTTTTTTTCAATGGTATCCCTGTTTTCTGTTTTAATCCATATTAGCTTCTGCCCGCGGCTTCGCCCGCGTGGATGTCGGAAATTATCGCACGGGAATGTGCTACCGGGACAAAAAGCCTATGTCCTTCCCCAAGATGCCATCTATCTCCCTGCCAAATTTTATCGACATCCGTTGAGTGGTTTAGGCGTAAAAAGGTAACATACAGAGTTACTTTCAAATGTATAATATTACTCTTTTCTGTATTGACTTGTCTGAATACGCATTACACTCCACTAAAACACCGCTCGGTTCGTAGACATAACTTTCATAAAGCCAACTACGATAATATAAATTCTGACCTGAGTAAAATTGACTGGAATTTGGTCCTATCTCACCTTGACCCTGATCTAGCTGTTAACGTATTTTATGAGAAATTGTACGGTACTATCAAGTCACATGTTCCGCTTACTAGAATAAGAAACTCAAGTTTTCCTATCTGGTTTACACCCTCTCTCATAAGAATCTTTAAAACAAAAGAACGGGCTTGGATAAGATGGAAGAAGTACAATAATCAATCTGACTACTTTAGGTTTTCTAACTATCGCAAGCTTTTCCACGGAGAATTGCTTATATGTTATCGGAAATATGTTGATTCGGTCGAAGACGGCATCACTAAGAATATAAAACATTTCTGGTCCTACATCTCATCTAGAAAGGGAAAAGCTAACTATCCGGCTAGTATGTATTTCAGAAGTGTTTCTTCAGATGACCCCACGCACATTTGCAATCTATTTTCATCTTTCTTTTCTTCTGTCTACGAACCCTCTACTTTGGACCCCGTTACATGGCAACCTCCTGATCACTATGCTAATGGCTCGTCTTGCATTGCAGAAATATGTTTATCCATGGAAGTTATACGCGCGGCTTTAAAATCTTTAGATTCCTCTAAAGGGGCTGGACCTGACGGCTTACCACCTAGCTTTTTCATGGGAACACGTGATAGCTTGTGTACTGCACTGTATATAATTTTTAATAAATGTCTGCGTGAGGGAGTCTTTCCTGCAATTTGGAAACGTGCGTTTATAACCCCTGTGTATAAGAGTGGTGACAAGAATAATGTAGAGAATTATCGCCCCATCTCTATCCTCTCTACGTTGTCTAAGGTTTTTGAACGTCTTGTGCATGGCGCCGTGTACCCCCACATTCATCAGCTTATTTTACCCGAGCAACACGGTTTCGTCAAACGTCGTTCAACCACAACTAATCTGTTAGTATTTACCAACTACTTGTTTGAAAGAGTGGATCAAAAAGTTCAGGTGGACGCGGTGTACACAGACTTCCAGAAGGCTTTTGACAAGGTGGACCATACACTGCTCTTAGAAAAAATAGCGTTCAACGGAATACGTGGTAATTTACTTAGATGGTTTGTGTCATATATCTATAATAGGTCCCAAAAAATTGTGGTTAATGGTTACGAGTCAGACCTTATAGTTGTTACGTCTGGCGTGCCACAGGGATCCATTTTGGGCCCTCTTCTCTTCATTATATTTATTAATGACATTAAACAATGTTTTATCAACTCTAAGTTTTTAATGTACGCAGATGATATAAAAATTTACAAATCTTGCAAGAATATACAAGACTGTCTTCTTCTTCAAGAGGACCTAGATAGGTTGTACACATACTGTGAGAACAATAAGCTCTTTCTCAGTCTACCCAAGTGTCATGCGATCTCATTTACCAAAAAGAGAATTAAAATAAACTTTAATTATTCAATTAATAACGCCCTCTTAAATGTAGTTAGTTTTGTTCGTGACTTAGGTGTTACACTGGATGACAGTTTGCACTTCGACAAACACGTTGACAATATAGTAAACAAGGCTTATCAGATGTACGGTTTCGTCATGAGATCATCACGTGACTTTGTGCGGCCCTCTACGTTCTTGCTGCTTTATAAGACTTTGGTACGATCCCAGTTAGAATATGCCGTCCCGATCTGGAACCCTTTCTATGACAAATACGGCACTAGAATTGAAAGTGTACAGAAGAAGTTCTTACGGTGCATGAACTATAAGTGCTTCCGGTCAAAGGTTCCTTACGTGCAGCTATTGAAGCGGTATGGCGTACTAGATTTGGGATCTAGGCGGCTGTTACTTGATGTCATGACACTACACGGCATATGCAGTAACAAATTTGATTGTATTGACCTCACAAACAAATTGTGCTACAAGGTACCCAGAAGTGTTATTCGAAGGGGGGTCCGTGTCCCTCAACTATTCCATACAGACATTTGCAGGACTAACGCTGGGGAACGTGCACCTCTTCGTCGCCTTGTTGACTCCTATAACACGCATTTTGTTGAACTGGACATATTTTGTTTATCGAAGCTAGCATTTAAGAAAATGGCTATGGATATTTTGTTTAGCGAGTAATTTTTGTTTTTGTTGAGCTAAGATAAGTACCTAACATAGTTATACTATTGTGGCAGCGACTATTATTTTACTTAAATATTTTCTTTTTAAATGTATTTAGCACTTCTAACCTTAAGTTAAAACGTGGACAATGGTGTGGGTTACGTGCTTGTTCAATCCTAGTTTAAGTATTTTTCTGTAATTTGTAGCATGTAACTGTTTTTTGTCCCTAATAAATAAATAAATAAATAAATTACTAGCTTTTGCCCGCGGCTTCGCTCGCGTTAATTTAGACTTTGACTATAAATCCGGGTTCTAATTAAATCATGATTCGAAAGACTCGTGGCGCCATCTATTATCATAAGAACGTTATTGTTGTTTTCCTCGGGAACAGTACTTTTTTGCGGGATCAAAGGTACCCTATGTCCGTTTCAGTACACCTAACAACATACATGCAAAATTTCAGGATGATCGGTTCAGTGGTTTAGGCGTGAAAAGGTAACAAACAAACTTACTTTCGCATTTATAATATTAGTTAGGAAGTTAGGATTAGAATTAGGAAGTTAGGATTAGTTAGGATATACAAGCTGTTGCCCGCGACTTCGTCTAAGATCCAGGATGAAAAGTGACCTATATCCTTACCCAGGTCATGGTCTATCTGTGTGCCAAATGTCATCCAAATTCGTTCAGCCGTTTTGTCGTGAAAGAGTAACAAACAAACAAACTTACTTTCGCATTTATAATATTAGTTACGATTACGATATTATGGATTTCTAGGCGCCATCTGAAGCAAAATATCCAAAATGCTTGTTTCTTGCTTTTCCTGTGGATACATACCAGTGGGGTAACTAAGTAACAAACTAACACTAGGAATGGGTTTCATTTTGACAGTTTAACAACATTCATTGCGTTATTTACGTTGTTGAGCAGACAAATTTTTCGAACATATGAAGCAATGGATTAGCAATAGGCTTTAAAATCATTCCGATTGCAATTGAAAGTGTGTTACGTAATTAGGTTGCCGGTCTATCGTCCCCCGAATCTAGTCTTTAACCCAAAATTTCTTATCCCAGAATTTTTTACTTTTTATTTATCTTTAATGCTAAACAGTAGAATTACTGTTCTGAAATGACTATTTACTGTTTTCTGCTGCTTTTTTTAATAATTGTTGCTGTTTTTTTTATTTTGGTAGGGTTAGCAACACTGAGATAAGGTAACCTAGTTCTGTAGCACTGCACCTGACTGACTGCACATCGCGCATCGGGCTATTAATAATTGTAATAGCTTCGTATTAGTTTGTATTAGACTCTCTCCGGAGTTTCGACATTAGTTTATTTGGTGGGTAGCAACAGCACTGACATAATAATACATTTCTTTAGTTTGCTTACCGTTTTGGTATACTTATTAATCGTCTTTGGTAGAGTTAAAATGTAGCTGTTGTTTTTCCTGTATTAAAAAATGTCTAATTAGTGTTTCACAATTATCATTGTTTGCTCCTTACTGATACTGACTACACTGGCTGCTTAAAAATCGGCCCACCACGTGCTTTCAATTTGAGAGACGATATCTCAAAAACCTTAATGAGTATAATTAATTAATTTATACTGTGTGAAGGTAGGTAACGTACAATACAAACCACTATATTTGGATAAAAGCAATATTCTTGACAACATTGACTCAATTCTTCAGATGTCCTTATCGCTCACTTTTGCTCGGATAAAGTGCGTGACTTTTTTTTGCCAATGACATTGACAATAGAATTATTTTGTTTATTTCTGTTCGTTTCATGAACATTTTACTTGACTTTTTATCGGAATTCAGAAAAAGGAGGTCCTTTACTATGCGAACCCCCATGTTTGTAAGTTCGTGATTTTTTCATAAACTTATAAATCAGTTTTGATAATACTTTAACTAATGTAATCTACATAGTTTCAGGAAGGTTTTAGTATACAATATATTAGGTTATTGTTAGTAAACCTTGTTGAATTATATTTTTTCAAATCGAAGAGCACGGGGTGGGTCGATTTTATTGCACGCCACTGTAGTTCAACGTAGCTGTAATAAAAAATATAAAGCTCTACATATGGTTACAAATATTCGTAATTAGAGCACCACATCATGGAAAAATGCTGCTTCCAACAATGCCGGAACATCGAAGATTCAAATCAAATAAAACATTACCCACATAATTGAGATGTAGGTACAGGCAAATAATTAAATATTAAGGAAACTGTACGTGTACCAAACAGCATAAACTCAAAAGACAAAAGTACCGAAAACTATAACTAAGCAAAACTATAAAATTTCCTTAATCTTGGTAGATTTCCAGCTTAAACTTGGCAAGAAGCTACTTTGTACGTAACAATATTGAAGATGAGGGCCATAGAGCAAAAGGAACGGAGAACTATGAAATACGATAAACTATTACTTCTTAAAGAACGTCATTTAGACGCAGGAGTCGAACAAACCAAATGTTGTGACTAGGAATTGTTCGTTAGAAAACTTGGTTTAAAGCTTTCTATCAGGTTCTCATCTGCTGCCGATAGCAGGTACAGGTGAATAGCTCTAGTTTCATTTTTCGGGCAACGATTCAAAAGTCGTTGTTTTTTAAAAATTATCTAGACTCTTGTTCTATCTGATTTTGATTCGTGCATAGTTCTACGGTGTTAAGTACAAATAACCTAACCTAACTTACCTTTTTACAAGATGCATACATGCATCGGACTTCTACAGAACGATTAAGGACGAATTTCACTAGTGAAACTCAACGGCGTTGAAGAGCTGTCAGTGTCAATTTGACACTAGCAGCTCTTGAACGCGGTTCAGACTTTCTGATCGATCGCGTTCAATTGTATTGGTGAAATTCGCCCTAAGTAAGTAGGTATGTTTAATCTCTTAAAAATATCGTCATTGTCACGGGTGAACAAATCTTCCACTTTTTTCTGCAACAGCATCAGGCACTTGCAACCGCGGTCTTCCGCCAGAGAAATTAGAGCCCCCGCTCACGAATTAAATGTCCCGCAAAATGTCAGCATTAACAATGAATGTTCTGTGGTTAGCTGCAACCGCAGTTACTCCAGCGTTTGAAAGCACGCACGACATCTCAGATTACCCACAATAAACACTTTTATTGTTACCAGTACCTGTTGTAGAAAGTGCAACAACCTTTTCTGGATAGAACTATTTCTGTTTGATAGTATTGCGTGTGCCTCGCTCTGCTGCGTTAGTATTAAATGTCGTTGGACTGATCCTACAGCTTCGTTGGTTGCGGTTTAGCAATCTGGCTTTTGAATTTGTGATTTGGTGGTTTTGTGCATCCGCCTAGGGACTGGTTATTGAACCCTAGAATTTTCGTATCCAAGTATCCAGGGATGATAGCAGGGGCTAAAAACAAAGAAGGTTCAGAAAATGTCAAAGCAAAATTGACGTTCCAATTTTAAACCCATTCGGCAACTTTTAGACTTTTAGAGCGGAAAACGGATTTGAATGGAAAAAAAGACTGTCTTTTCGCTACATCCCATCCTAAAGACATCGCCAGATTTAGAAAGCTTATTTAGTATTTATAGGTTAGACTCCAGATTTGGTTCGAAGTTAGAACGTAACAAGCTCTGTTAGATATAGCCAATTATTTATACTTATTTTTATTACTTATATACTTATTTATATCTCAATGGATATACGAGGTGCATTCAATAAGTACCTAGCCTCATCGCCAGAGGGCGCTGTAGTTTCAAAAGAGTTTTACCACAGTGTAGCACATTCTTTTTTAATTCTTTTTTCAAATTTTCATTCCAATCCCTTCATTTGTTTTAATTTGACAACTTATGGAAGCGAACGTGTCGATCGGTTTTACAAAAATGGAAAAAGAGCAATATCGTTCGGTGATTCGATTCCTATTTTTGGAAGGGAAAACGCGCATCGAAATCAAAGAGCGCTTGGATGCTGTGTACGGTGACTCTTCTCCATCGATGGCCACCGTCAAGAATTGGTTCAACGAGTTTGCACGTGGCCGTACGTCGGTTTTTGATGAACCACGTCCAGGTGCACCGAAAACAGCTGCTACGGAGGAAAACATTAAAAAAATCCATGATCTCGTATTGGCAGATCGCCGATTGAAGGTTCGGGAGCTAGCTGAGACTGTAGGCATTTCAGAAGGAACAGTGCATCATATTCTTCACGAGGAACTCGGCATGAGAAAGCTGTCGGCGCGATGGGTGCCGCGTTTACTCACACCAGAAAACAAGCGCAACCGTGAGACCACATCGGAGACGTGTTTGGCGCTGTTTAAGATGAATCCAGCGGAGTTTTTGCGTCGTTTTGTGACCGTCGATGAAACCTGGATCCACTGGTACACACCAGAGACCAAGGAGCAATCAAAACAATGGATCCAGACCGGGGAACGTGCTCCAAAGAAGGCGAAAACTGTAAAATCGGCCGGAAAAGTTATGGCCACCGTTTTCTGGGATTCACAAGGTGTGGTCTACATCGATTACCTCGAGAAGGGTAAAACAATTACAGGGCTTTACTATGCCGATTTATTAGGCCGATTCGACGCCGAATTAAAGAAAAAACGACCCCATCTGGCGAAGAAAAAAGTGCTGTTTCACCACGACAACGCACCGGTTCACACGTCTGCCGTTGCCATGGCCAAATTGGTCGAATTACGCTACGAATTGCTGCCCCATCCACCGTATTCTCCAGATTTGGCCCCTTGTGACTTCTTTCTGTTTCCTAATCTGAAAAAATCACTCGCCGGGAATAGATATGGATCGAATGAGGAGGTCATCGCCGCCACGGAGGCCTATTTTGCAGAGTTTGACAAAAACTATTTTTCGGACGGGTTAAAAAAGTTGGAGCATCGCTGGGCTAAGTGTATCGAACTAAAAGGAGACTATGTTGAAAAATAAATTGCCACTTTTCCAAAATTTTCGTTTACTTTTTGTAGGCTAAGTATTTATTGAATGACCCTCGTAGAACACGAAATGACTGCTTGAAAAGCTTCTAAAGTTGAAAGTACCAGACAAGACAAGAAGTTTTTATTAGATTGTCTTTCTACTACGACCTTTTACTGTTAATGAGGTTGTGTGCACCACAACCACCTCATTATTGGTATATTTAGCTCTAGAAGTCACCTAATGTGACTCGCAAGTTTTATTTCATTCATTTTATTGTAAAATTTGGTAGGTGCCAGAATCGTGACCAAGTTTTCATATGAGTGAAGAACTCGCGCGGAATATAAAGATGTGAAAAGTTGAAAACTGCAGCATTTTGTGAATTCTGTTTCGATGCGATAATTATGCTTGAATATTTCCATGACTATAATATTATAAAGGTAAAACCTGTGCGATGTAAATGCTGTTTTCGTGGAATAATTGTCATGATTGTTTTTAAGGACTAAGTACGGTTCTATCGTTTTGTTCGTTCAATATGCATCATTTATGCATTTTAGCACCTGGTGTTTCCTTCTCGTATTTTTAATTTATCTGACGAGAATACAAACCTTACGTTTTTATGATTAAATGGATTGCCACTATCTGTTTATAAACTTAACGTTGGATAAAATAGAACAGAAAAAACTAAAGTATATCAAGATCTAGACTCACTCCGAGATTCAAGATCTTCATCCCGTTAACCCATCGCCATACAATAGGTAAGGTTGTAGCGGCATCTACAACGCCACATGCGAGCTACGCGTCATACTGACGTCACGCAAAATCCTGCATCGCGCAAGCAGAGTTTACCGCGCAACTAGCATATATACAACATCCCGACATCAATCGTCGGGCAGTTGCCCACCAGACACAACACCCGTCTGGTCGGAGGATCCTCCCTTTTCAATAGAGTATGAGTGACCTTTACACCCTGTTTCTCATACCTCTATAAGGTAATATCTTAGAATAAGGAAACCGTATAGAACTGCGGGGTAATTGCGTAACACACTAACAGTAGGAATAGCTTTCATTTTGACAGTTCAACAACATTCATTGCGTTATTTACGCTGTTGAGTAAACATTTTTTTTTTTCGAATATATGAAGCAATGGATTAGCAATACGCTTCAAAATGATTCAGATTGTGATGGATAATGTGTTACGAAATTAGGGTGTTGAATTCGTTGAATGAATTTTGTGCACGAGTCAGATCTGCTGTTTGACCATGCTTAAACAAGGGGGTAATTGCGTACCTACAAACTAGGTGAATAGGGATGCAGGGGTGAATCGGACCAGGACCCGACGGCTTACCGGGAAAAGCCTGGGTCCTGGCCTCGGAGGCTCTCGGGCCTCGACTAAGAGGGCTCCTAAGCGCATGCTTGGAGGAGGGCCAGTTCCCACTTCGTTGGAAGACGGGGAAACTGGTCCTCATTAAGAAACCGGGGCGCCCGGCGGACTCTCCGTCCGCTTACCGGCCCATCGTGCTGCTCGACGAGGTGGGCAAGCTCTTTGAAAGAGTCATTGCAGACCGCCTCGTCGGGCAGCTGGTGCGGGTGGGGCCGGACTTGGCGGAGAGCCAGTTTGGTTTCCGCAGGGGGCGCTCCACGGTGGATGCCATCATGCGCGTGCGAGCCCTCACGACGGGGGATGCTGTGGCCCGGGGTGGGGTCGTCTTGGCGGTGTCTCTAGACATCGCCAATGCCTTCAATACCCTGCCCTGGAGTTGCATCCGGGAGGCATTCCGGTATCACCGGATGCCGACCTATCTCTGTCGTGTAGTCGAGGCCTATTTGGCGGATAGAGCAGTTATCTACCCCGGTCACCAGGGAGAATGGAACCGGCGAGAGATGTCGTGCGGTGTCCCACAGGGATCGGTCTTGGGGCCCTATCTGTGGGACATCGGGTACGACTGGGTGCTGCGCGCCGACCTCCCTAGTGGCGTCAGCGTGGTGTGCTACGCTGACGACACGCTGGTCCTGGCGCAGGGGAGGTCGCACCAGGCGGCGGCCGAACTGATGACACGCGGGGTTGCGACAGTCGTCGAGAGGATCCGGCAATTGGGACTCGAGGTGGCCTTGCACAAGTCCGAGGCCATGTGTTTTCATGGTCCTCGGAACGCGCCACTGTCGGGTTCCGAAATAACGGTAGGAGGGGTTCACATCGGCGTCGAGTCGACGATGAGGTACCTAGGACTCGTCCTCGACAGCCGGTGGAACTTCGTGGAGCATTTCCGACGTTTGGCTCCCAGACTGCAGCGGGCCGGGGCTGCTTTGAAGCGGCTCTTGCCCAACCTGGGGGGGCCAAACGCCTCCTGCCGGAGGCTCTACGCGGGGGTCGTGCGGTCCATGGCCCTTTACGGGGCACCGGTGTGGGCGCGTTCATTGAGGCTCCGGCCAGCTCGCCGGTTGAACGCGTCCCAAAGGGTCATGGCCATCCGGATGGTACGGGGATACCGCACGGTCTCCTGCGAGGCGGCGAGCCTCCTTGCTGGATTGCCGCCGTGGGATCTGGAGGCAAAGGTCCTCGCGCACGTTTGGGAGTGGCGCGAGGAGGCGAAACGCCGGGGCGTAACTCCGCTGCCGCGAGAAATCACGGCACAGCGGACAGAGCTCCGGCGGGATCTCATGGCGGCATGGAGAGTGCGACTGTCGCAACCCAGCGCAGGGCACGCCACAATTGCGGCGGTAAGACCCCTCTTTGAGGAGTGGCTTGAGAGGCGCCACGGCGTCCTCACCTTCCGCCTGACGCAGGTCCTCACCGGACATGGCTGTTTCGGGAGGTTCCTGTTTCGGATAAGGCGGGAGGAAACGCCCGGGTGTTACCATTGTGTGGATCGACCGGAGGACACGGTGGAGCATACGGTGGAGGTCTGCCCGGCTTGGGCGGAGCACCGCCGTGTCCTCGTGGCGGCGATCGGCGGCGGCGACCTCTCGCGTCCGGCCCTGGTTCAGGCCATGGTACGGAGCGAGAGGGAATGGGAAGCCGTCACCTCCTTCTGCGAAGCAGTAATGCTCGCGAAGGAGGAGGCGGAGCGCGAGAGGGAGAGGCAATCTCTACGCCCTCGCGCCCCTAGCCGCCGCAGGAGGAGGAGACACCCTGGGCGTCGGGAGTCGATTGCCGACTCCCGGCCACCGTAGGCGCGGGCTTGCGGACGGCGAGCAATGGGCAGCTCGCCGTCCGGTAAGGACCAGGCCCGGGTCGACGGCGCGTCGTGTTCCACGCGCGCCTCAAAGAGATGTCAGCACCATTGACGGGGTCCGATAGGACCGATGCCTGCCGGGGCTGCGGATTGTTCGAAAGAGTTACCGTGGCCCTGGCGCACAGGCAACTGAAGGAGCGCGGGTGGGTTTTAGTCAGTAAGAGTCTGACACGCCCTTCCGCTCCGCCCAGAGCGGGAGACGTCATTGGATGATTTCCCATCCAAAAAAAAAAAAAAAAAAAAAAAAAGGGGTGAATCGGAACGAAACTTTAAAATGGATTTTAACGTTGAAATAATATAGTTTGTTGCCAACAAGGACACTTACTTAATCGTTAATTATAATACACTAAACACATTGGAGTCCTTTTTGGCAACAAACGACATTATTTCAATGTTAAAATCCCTTTTGAAGTTTCGTCCCGATTCACCCCTGCATCCATATTCACCCCGTTTGACGGTAACACAGCCTTTCAAGCTATGTATTAGCAATTATGTACCTTCTAAATTCTTGGGATTGTGGTTAAAAGTGTCTTACGCAGTTGGGGTGCAGGGTTGTCAATGTTTTCAATGATAAAGAGCGTTGCGTTACTGCAGGCGATTACACAATCCTGACTGCTTGAACGTTTCATACGTCCCGAAACTGTACCTTCGCATTTAGAGCGGGAATGCACCTACAGTACACACACATTTCGTCATTTATGTGTAAGTGCCATGAAATAGGGGGCGGAGCCTATTGCCATCAACCGGGCACAAATCCAGACTTCGGGCTGCTACTGAGAAATTCCAGAAGTAAAACCCAATAACAGCAGGAATTTTACTTCTTAGCATTGGTCGATGAACCTCGTCTCGTTGCCGGGGCCCGTGGGCCTTGAAGTGAGCGATGAGATGAGCGATAAAATGAACAGCGTTGTAAAAGAAAATGTTATCGTTCAGCTTGTTAAAAAACTTTGTGAAAGTAGCTCGTCTTTTGTCACTTTAAGATGTCAACATGGTTTAATGTTATGTTTTGGGTTTGTATAAGTAATTGCTTGTGTTGTATTGTAATTGGTATCTTCCTTCGTATACGTCTATACAGCGGCACCCTAATTGCGTAACACACTATCAATCGCAAACTGAATAATTTTGAAGGATATTGCTAAACCATTGCTGCATATGTTCAAAAATATTGTTTGCTCGACAATGTAAATAACGCAATTAATGTTGTTGAACTGTCAAAATGAAAGCGCAAATTCAGCTACTGTTAGAGTGTTTCACAATTGGACGTACTTAAAGGAAAAGGATCCAACACACAAATGGCAACAAATTAATTGTGTGTACTAAAACACGTGTACTATCACGAAACTTTAATATCATGAAAACAATCCAAGTAAAATTTAAACGCAATATCATGTTGCGATAAAATTTACTTCGATTGTTTTCGTGACATTAAAGTTTTAACTACAAAGAGTGTTTTGGTATACGCAATTCATTTTTCGCCATTTGTGGGTTGTATCCTTTTCGTATAGCTACGTCCAATTATCGCACTGTTCATAGAGGCACGCTGCTTGCGAGTAGGTACTACCCATCTGACCTAAGGCTGTAAGGATCGTAGCATAGTTAGCGTAGTTTCTGCTTACCAACCATGGGAAGAGTACAATAAGATATTTTTTCCGGAAAACTGCTCAAAAGATAGCTTACTTCTGTACTGTCTTGAAATTGTTGATAATCACCTTTATTTAAGCCCTGTGCTAAGGTGGGATTGTCATCGGCAAAAATTACGAATTTCCATTCAAACTTTCATTCCTTATTAAATTTAACCCCTTTAGGGGATACATTTTCAAAAACCCTTCCTTATTGCTCACTTTCGTTAATAAGGAACTTTTGTGCAAAATTATATGCTTCTAAACCCAGGGCTTTAGGCTGTGCGTTGTCTGTCAATGAATGAATGAATGAATGAACGAATGAATGAATTATTATTTTTATTATGTAGATTCCTTGGTTCTGAATTCCGTAGTAATGTACATTGTAGATCGGTGCATTGTAGCTTGGTGCACTTTTCCATAGACGATAAAATCTATGAAAGATTTCGACAAAAAATCAGCCTTTCACGGTCGTATCGCGTCTCTAATGGCTCCATCATAACTCTTTGTTAGAAAACTAGAGAGATATGCACTATGACTCTGTCAGTACAAATCAGTCAGTCAGTAGGGTCTTAAAGCAAATTGGGCTTACTTTCGATTCTGTAAGAACTTATTCAAATTCAAGCACTTTACAGATAACACGAACGCTGTGCGTTCTCCTGATTTTCATAAGTCAATTCAAGGAAATTAATTGTTAAGATATTGACTACCAACTTCTTATTTTTCTTTCTTAGCCTGTCGATGGCAAAAATAACACACAATAAAAAAAAAACTGTGTATTCGAATCACAACTGTCATTCTTTGACAGTTCTATGTAATGACTATAACCATAGATTTAGTATACCTATATACTACGCTATCTATGGCTATAACACGGCAACTTGACGTAGGGTGTCAATTTGTTTTTTTTTTCTCCTGACCGTCAAGTTGTTAGATTCGAAGCCGTTTGAAAGCTTCTGTACTAGGATCTAGGACTATATGTGAAGGATTTTTTTGGTGGATTTGATGCTGTTTGTAGGTGTTTTTGTTTTTTTTTATAATAGTCATTTCACAACCATAGGAGGTATGTATCTGTAGAACCGTCAGATTTTGTTTTTTTAGCTTTTAAATAGGCTTTTTAAGCTTTTAAATAGGCTTTTTAAGCTTTTAACTGTGTTAAAGTTTCGCTACTATAGATGTTTTTCTGAGCCAAAGATTTCTTTCCAGTGTGTTCTCTTTTTTAAAAACGGTATTATATAACTTTAAGTAGGTAGAGATACTCAAGCAACAATAATACTTAATCGTAAACATAATAAAGATTCGCCGTAAAATTCACACAAGAAAAATCAGAATTTAACGAGAAAATAATGCGTATAAAAATATGTTATGTCGTAAACTGGCTAGCTTATAAATTGTAATTTTATTTGTATCAGCTGTTAAAGTACTCCAATCATAATAACGGTTTTATTTTATGAAGATAAACGCTCCCGCAGACAGGCGCGACGCCACTCTGGTGGATCAATTTCTATGTAAACGTCATGGAAATTGTTCTACCGGAGTCGTTATTGATATTGCACTGGAGATTCTTCAGTAGGTAATGGTGTCGGTGACGTCAGTTGATGGTAGTCGCTCCTTGAAAAATAATGAAAACTTTCAGCATCTGCACCCTAATTACGTAACACACTATCTATCACAATCTGAATCATTTTGAAGCCTATTGCTAATCCATTGCATCATACGTTCAAAAAAATTATCTGCTCAACAACGTAAATAACGCAATGAATGTTGTTGAACTGTCAAAATGAAACCCATTCCTACTGTTAGTGTGTTACGTAATTACCGCGCTGGTTAGACTGAGAGCTCTTTCGAAATAATATGGAAAACAGGTTACCCGAAAAACATCCTTTAGTTCCGGTTTTTTTAAACATAAGTACATACAAGCAAAACCCGCCTACAAAACAAGGATGAACGTAAGGGATGGCGCTTCTTGATTTTTTTTACGCAACGAACATTCATTCGAAAAACGAACATTCGCTCGCGCGCTCTTTGTTGTGTATGGATTGACGCACGTTTCACGAATGAGTGTTCGCAAAAGCTCACGCAACGAATGTTTGCAAAACAAATTCGTGAAGCGAATTCTTGCAGTGAGTCCTTTACACACGTTTCTGTTAAAAGCAAACTCGAAAATACCAACTTTCTTAAGCCACAAGACTGCAGTGTAAAGGCTAGCTAAAACAATGGCCTGTGTAGCTGTTTCTTTCAGTACACACTCAACTAGCGGTCTGAGAACGTTCCTTTGCCAATGTTTAAGAGTCTTGTAGGTTGAACTGAAATAAAGTTTTTATGGGCAGTGTAAAAGAATTCTTATCGATTTTAAAAGCTTTCCACGTGTGGCGATACTAAAGTGAAATTTTACATGCGTACAGCAAGCGTAGCATGACCATCATAGAAACGGGGTTTAACGACGGAAGAATAGACAAAATTGACATCTGTCAAAAATCGGTAATTTTGTCGATTCTTCTGTCGACAAAATCCATTTCTATGGTGGTCATGCTATGCTTGCTGGGCAATCAGCTCCCCATCTTTGCTTACGTGCTAATTGTTAAACCACGAGTCATTCACATGAGTCCGCCGCGCATAACGTGTGTGCTTGAAATATGTATTTAATAAATAAATAAATCAATCAATCAATGAGCTGAAGAATAGCTTGTGTCGAAATGAGAGAAGTAGAATTTTAAGAGGTTTATTTACAATGCCTGTAAAATTACGGTTCTGTAGAACATCGGTTCCGTCATGTAAATGTGTCATTTTCATCAGTATTTGACATGCAGGTGTCAAAAATCTCTGTTTTTGGACAGCCGTTATTGTGTGGCAGTTCACCGCTTCCTTAGGAAGCCAAAATTTAGTACCGGTAAGTTTTGGTAAAATTTCGTTACTTTTTTTGTGACATGTTTTCATTACCTTTCAAAATAAGATGGTTGTTGAAAGTCGTAAACATGTGTTGGATGTGTCAATGGTGGTAAGGTAAGTTTTAGCGGGTTATTATGTAGAACAAAAAACAAAAACGCCTGCAAACAAAGTTGTAAGTTCGAGGAAATAAATAAAAACTTTTACCCCGGTATTTAACACTTACCCGCATCGACTCTGAAGGGGGTGAAACAAAAGAGCGCTAAAAATAAATTCCTAAAGAAGATTTAAAGGAAAAATAGAATCAACAGCTTTCTTTTAGCCACAATGATTTTTATGAATGTTTCTTTCAAAACATTCGTAACGCCTGCCACAAAAGAATCCGCAATAAGTGCCGTTGAAATAAAAGTGATAAATGAGGATGAAAACGGGCTGTTCTATAAGCCGAGATGTGAATGGTTGGACCAGGAAAAGAATTTCTTCATAATATTATGCTTATTGCGGCGAAAAATATTGTATCTATTTTGGGTCATCATCACTATGAGGGGCGTATCATAATTTCCTTAGCGAGGCATCACAGTATGAAACCCTTTTGGTTTTTGAACATCTGTGGGGTATTTGCGTAACACACTAACAGTAGGGCTTTCATTTTGACAGTTCAACGACATTCATTGCGTTATGTACGTTGTTGAGCATACACATTTTTCGAACATATGAAGCAATGTATTAGCAATATCCTTCAAAATGATTCAGATTCTTATTGATAGTATGTTACGCAATTAAGGTGCTAATTATGTATTTATAAGAAGAATGTCTAATGCCACTAGACCTCTGAAATAAAGCTTGAAATGAAAACATATAGGTACGTACGATACCATCGACTTGAAAATAAATATGCGTATGAAAAAAATTTATTGAGGAAGACAAGTCTTCAATTGGGTATTTATTATAAGTGTTAATTATTTCATCACACTGATTTAAACATAGATTAATCGCCATATTATGCCAAATAAAAATATTTTTCCATTCTTTTCATATCAATCTGGAAAAAGATCCCAAAAATTTAATCTCTCATTAGTGAAGTAGTTTGTAATATGGAAATAGATAGAAAAAAAATATGGTACATTTTCCTTGACATTTATAAACATTTTCTCATCATACAAATGCACCCAAACAAAAACTACCCTCCAAAAATACCACAGCGAAAGTTGGAAACTTTCATCGTTACAGAAACTAAAGGCACAGATTTCGACCTTACTGTAACCCAAATACCGGGCTGCAACTCATTTGACCCGCACCGGCTATGTAGGGCATGACGTCACTCTGCGGAGATGCAGCCAACGATAGGGGAAAGTCAATCGGGGTGTAAAGGGTTGTTATATCGTTGATGGGTGGCACGTGGAGTTTGAAGGGTTAATTTTTTAGCTGTCAATCACTAGATGAAACTTGTTTTTTTCTGTTTGTGACTAATAAGTAGGTAACAATGGATGATAAGGATGTCTTGATATAATTAGAACGTTTAGAAGGTAAAACACCCACACCCAAATTGCGTAGCACACTACCAATCGCAATCTGAATCTGAAATCATTTTGAAGAATATTGCTAATCCATTGCTTCATACGTTCGAAAAATTTGTCCGCTCACCAACGTAAATAACGCAATGAATGTTGTTGAACTGTCAAAATTAAAGTCATTAAAAGTGTCGATACCGTGACTGTCAAAAAATTTTACACTTTTTTCGGTTAAGCTCTCATTCGCCAAGTGTGCAGAATATAACGTGCGATAAAGAACTTCGTTCCAATAAAAAAAATTATTTGTCATCTTTTTCTAAAACTTCAAAAATTCAACTTGTGTTTTAAAATGTTGTTCAGAAGTTCACTAACTTCCTCCACTCCTGAAATTAGGTACTAAAACTGGGTGATATTCTATGGTAGATAGTAGATAGAGCGTGTTGACGGATTGCCAAGTATGGGTGGCATGGCAAGAAGCCGCTGAAGTCTGGTCAACGCCCACCAAACGTTGTCAAGCGCCAAAAGCACTCTCATCTGAACTTTTCAGACCCCGCCTCTTCTTAATGTGTTAACATTTTTGCTCACGAACGTTTTGGCAGTAGGAGGGGCTTGCCCCTAAATAAAAACTACCGCACGGGCCTACCGAAGGTTAAGCTACGCTTACTGCGGTCGGTTCGTTGATGGGTGACCATCTATTACATATAGAGACCCCTCCGTGCCTCAGGAAACACTTTAAGCCGTTGGTCCCGGCTGTCATTCGTAGATCTTTGACAGTGGTCACGGGTAGTCAGAAGCCTAAAAGTCTGACAACCAGTCTTATCAAAGGATATCGTGTTAACTAGAAACTGGGTTGTGGAGGTCAGATAAGCAGTCGCTCCATGTAAAATACTGGTATTCAGCTGCATCCGGTTAGACTGCAAGTCGACCCCAACATAGTTGGAAAAATGGCTAGGCAGATTATAAACGTTTTTGTAGTAAATCAATTTTCGTTGTGGCTGTTAAAGGAGCCGCTTCCTAAACGCTGGGTTCCGACTTTGCAAGTTTAAAGGCGCGACGCGATGCTAGTAGAACAATTTTTATGATAACTTCATGGCAATTGTTCTACAAAAGTCGCGTCGCTCCTGTCTGTGGGAGCCTTTACCCTATAAACTTCTCAATGTAAGTAGGTATGAATGCATGAGGAGAGTTTTGATGTTTGGATTGTTCGAAGAGCGAATTTTTCAGTTTATTCAATCATTTGTGGACTGCTTCGTTTGGTCAAGTGGTCACAACCGGTACTGCTGAGCAGGAGGTCCTGGGCCGGCAGTCTCGACATAGACAGCGACAATAATCTGTCGCTAAGTCGTATCGATGTCAAATTTCTTTAATAGATTTTCAACCTTAGAGTTTTGAAATAAAGTTGAAAATCTATTAAAGGAATTTGACATCGATACGACTTAGCGACAGATTTTTGTCGCTATCTAATGTCGAGACTGCAGGGCCTGCGATCGATTCCCATGTCGGGCAGTGTTATTGGGTTTTTCCACCTGGAATTTCTCAGTAGCAGCACGTAGTCTAGATTTGTGCCAGGTTGGGGGCGATAGACTCGCCCCCTATTGCATGGGAATTAAACATAACTGGCCAAATGTGGGTGTACTATAGGTGTACCTCTGCCTAACTCATCGGGGGATACAGGCGTGATGATATGTTATGTTGTTTAATGATGTTGGTTTTGGATTTTTTTTAATTCAAAGTAAAGTCAAATAATTTATTTCAAATAGGCACATAAAGTTGCATCGGTGGTGCGACGAGTACGGGGCAGCCTGAATAGCGTCCTGAGGATGATTGGCGAGAGAACCGATACTGTTCTGCTCAGTAGGTTCATTGAACTCCATGTGGTGCGAGACCGATGAGCCTATTGTGCAGGAGTAGACGGTATGTCTAGTCTCTTCTTTTAATTTTTTATTATTAACATTAGTTATAAGCAAAATTCTTGTTACTAACAACTTTACCTTGCCTATGGACTTTTTTGTCTGAAATAAAATATTTTTATTTTTATTTTTTTATTTTTATTTAAAAGGCACTTTTGAACGTCAAAATTTACAAAAAAAATAGAATTGATTCTAATTGCCCTTTCCAAAAGGTAGTTTCGTATGGAGAAGAATGGGCAAGAAACTCCACCGTTACTCTTTTAAAATGTTTTACAATGTTATGTAGGTTCACATTAATTATGTAATTATATGCGAAGACGATGCACCTAGAATAAAATTACTATACCACAATAGGTAAAAATAATTAAATATAATGCAAAGACAGGTAAATTAATTATGTGATAGATACATGGTGCTCACATATTTACAAATATTGAAAAGTAGATGATGTTTCCAAAATTTTTACAAGTATTAATTTAGTGTGTGAGTTAAAGTAGTTAAGTACATAATGTAACCATCAATGTCATACAAATTATAAATTATACAATTAAATTAGCAACCAGCCGGAACCAATTTCGGAAGCCGTGGAATTTTGCAAAGGAACAGCAGCCTGAACTTGCCCACACGCAGAGAGTATCGTAGTGTGATCAATGCCCGTTCTTTTCGTGTGAGAACAGGCCCTGGCCCTGCAGTCTCGACATTAGATAGCGACAAAAATCGGTCGTTAAGTCGTATCGATGTCAAATTCCTTTAATAGATTTTCAACTTTATCTCCAAAGCATAAGGTTGAAAATCTATTAAAGAAATTTGACATTGATTGGACTTAACGACCGATTTTTGTCGGTATCTATGTCGAGACTGCAGGCCCAGGCCTCGTTATCAGGAAATATATAACACCGTAGTATAATTAATGAACAATTAAAAGCCGGTAAATAGTGAGAAAATAAAAATATTCCCACATTCATATCTAGGTGAACACATAACGTTACTTTTAATCGACGTACTCGGAGACGTGATTTTATATAATTCTTAAGGGGGATGCACCAAGGTAGCCCGCGAAATTCAAATTTTCTTACGTTTTTTGCAATTTGCAGGTGAGAATCAGGTTGTATGTTGATGTAAATATGATTCGCGGCCGTATCAAATCCGACCGACTTTAGATTGTGTTTTATTAGGGTTTAGTGTTGCTATCTGCATATTTTTAAAGTTTAGTTTTTTAAGTATTAGCCGTAAGATATTTTTCAATGTATCTGGCGTGTGTTTGCAATACACTGTTGTATTGGGGTCATCCTGTAAAGATAGTGTGTGTAAGTTTAATAAATAAATAATAAATAATTTATTTACAGAATTATTATAATCATAACAATCATCAAGACATCTCTCTAAGTTCATATTACCCTAATGAATGACTATTTCATGCAATCGTGACATTTGAGGCCAATTCTAACTTAAGGAGTTGTATTGTTGATTCTAACGGTTATAATTCTGGAAAGCCATATTTGTTACGGCCGCGAATCATATTTTAATCAACATACAACTTGACAGTGTCCTGCAAATTGCAAAAAACGTAAGTATTTTTGAATTTCGCGGGCTACATCAGCGCATCCCTCTTAACAGCATCTTTTTATAATTTGTTTATGTAACCTAGTTATTTATTCATCCATCAATCAACTCAGCCTATCGCAGTCCACTGCTGGGCATAGGCGTCTCCCATGCTGCGCCACAACACCCTGTCCTCGGTCTTCTGCATCCAGTCTGTGCCTGCCACCTTTTTAGGGTTGCAGTCCATCTAGCTGGGGGGCGTCCCACACTACGCTTACCGATACGCGGTCGCCACTCCAGGACTCGTCTGCTTCACCAGCCATCGGTCCTTCGACAAACATTATGGCCAGCCTACTGCTTACTCTGCACGCTATGTCGGTAACACCCGTTCTTTTCATGATAACTTCATTTCTGATTTTATTCTTCAAAGAAACTCCGAGTATAGCCTCGACCAGGCTTGACTGTTAGCGTCCAACGGTTATTTATTCTCATGGCTTTTGTTCCCTAGCCCACTTCAAAAGATTCGTCACCTACTATGATTTTTAGTACCTACTAAGCTATGGTTCAAAACTTAAGGTAGAAAATAAATAGGTACTGAAGCTTAGGCAGACATGAAATAAAGTGCGAAAAAAATCTTCTGTTGGATACCTACTGTAAAACTCTTTAAAATTCAAACATTCCGTAAATTACTTCAGATAATTGGACTGACTCTACAATTAAGTTTTTATTACTTAATTACATCAAAGGTTACTCTTCGCGTGTTTATCTACGATCATAGTATTGTTTTTTCCCTGTTGCTACAGAAACGGGCAGGAATTTGCATAATTGACAGAGAGAGCGCGAAGCGCGAGCAACGCGTCTCCGTTTCAGCTTGGGCAAAAATGCTTTCGTAAGTCCGGGTGTCCGGCTGTTCTCCTCTACAGGTCGTATTTCTCAACCGATTATTGTGCAATTTTGTGACCAGCGGGGTAATTACGAAACACAATAACAGTAGGAATGGGTTTCATTTTGACAGTTCAACAACATTCATTGCGTTATTTACGTTGTTGAGCAGACAAATTTTTCGAACATATGAAGCAATGGATTAGGAATAGGCTTCAAATTGATTCAGATTGTGATAGATAGTGTGTTACGTAATTAGGGTGCCGGTTCGATAATTATACGTATGTAATTATTTTGTCGACGCAGTTTTTCGATTTTTTTCCAAATGGCGGTGATATGGGGGTTGAAAACGGAATAAAAAACATTTCAGACATTTGTGTACTCTTTGCGCGCGCTCTGGTGCGCGGTGAACATTTATTCAGTTTTAAGCTATGCAAAGACAGACTGGCGAGATCTACAGCTCACAGAGTCACTAGTATACTAGCTTTTGCCCGCGGCTTCGCCCGCGTATATGTCGGGAACTATCCCACGGGAACGTTCTACCAGGATTAAAATTACCCTATGTTATTAATCTAGATTATAAACTACCTGTGTGCCTAATTTCATCCAAATCGGTTCCGCCGTTTTTGCGCCAATCTGGAATATACATCCCGACCAACGGACAAAAAATTCTTAGTTACTATTTTGTTCTAACTATAGATAATAATACTAGCCTATTATTGTCCCACCGCAGGGCAAGGGCCTCTTCTCATACACAGAAGGCACGAGCTAGGATCACCACGCTTGCTCAAGACGGGTTGGCGATTTCAGACGTAGATTAACAATAAGTCCAGCGGGGTAATTACGTAACACACTAACAGTAGGAATGGGTTTCATTTTGACAGTTCAACAATATTCATTGCGTTATTTACGTTGTTGAGCAACCAAATTTTTTGAACATACGAAACAATGGATTAGCAATAGGTTTCAAAATGATTCAGATTGTGATAGATAGTGTGTTACGAAATTAGGGTGCTGGTTTCCTCACTATGTTTTTCCTTCACCGATATCAATAATGTCCAAGATAAACTCAGAAAATACATTATGAATTGAAAAAGTCACAATGGTACTTGCCCAGATTTGAACCCACAACATCGTGACCACTGAGCCTTCAATGATTAACTTCTCCAACAAAAAAGAAATGTATATCGAAATTCAAATTACAGTATTTTTATTTGAGCATACGGAAAACAAAGAAAATGAGAACAATCGTGTTTTGGCACAGACAAAGAAGTATGCAGCCTCAGGCTTCCTTGAAACAATGTTAAATAAAAATTATTTATGGCCCGCATTGTTGAATTTGTTGCATTTTCCAATAACAAAAAAGTAAAGGTTGTTTATTTTTAATTCGACCTTCACTTTAAACCCTTCTTAAGTAGCTACTCACACATACAGGGACATCCCAAATAATTAACGTTATAATAACTTGACCAAAAAGGTTTGCACAACCGGATCTTTGACGCATTCAACCTCCTTGGTGCAAAAACCGTAACATGAAAACGAAACAGCACAAGTGTTGCCAGTTCATTATTCTGCCAGTGTCTTAGAGTGTATTATGATGCAGTGGCCTGGCTGCAAACTTTAGATAGATAATCCCTCAAAGCCTGTTACGGAGGCTACGAGACACGAGTATATCGAGACTTGTCGGCTTCTACCTTGACGGAGAGATTACAAGCGACGATGTTCAAGTGTTTTGATGTGAAATTGAATGGAAAAGTGAACAATATTGACGGAACGACACTTCGGTTTGTGGCAATAGAGAACGCTGTACTAGAATTCTCGTAACAAAGCTCAATCAGTCATCATCAATCAGTCAATCAGTCATCATCACTATGAGGGGCGTATCATAATTTCCTTAGCGAGGCTTCACTGTATGAAACCCTTTTGGTTTTTGAATATCTGTGGGGTATTTGCGTAACATACTAACAGTAGGGCTTTCATTTTGACAGTTCAACGACATTCATTGCATTATGTACAGTCACAAAAAGAGAAGTAACCAGGGTGGTCGATATAGTTGAAGTTTAGTAAGAAACCGATGCATGTTTTCGAATAAAATTGAATTTAATTAATAGAAAACAAACAGGTAATTTATCAAATTAAATTTCATTCGAAAACATCCGTCGGTTTCTTATTAAACTTCAACAATATCCGACGACCCCGGTTACTTATCACATTTGGTGACCGTACGTTTTGAGCGACACATTTTTCGAACTTATGAAGCGATGTATTAGCAATATCCTTCAAAATAGTTCAGATTCTTATTGATAGTGTGTTAGGTGCTGATTATGTATTTATAAGAAGGATGTCTAATGCCACTAGACCTCTGACATAAAACTTGAAATGAAAACATATAGGTACCTACCATACCATCGACTTGAAAAAAAATATGCGTATGAAAATTTTTTATTAAGGAAGAGAAGTCTTCCATTGGGTATTTATTATAAGTCTTAATTATTTCAAAACACCGATTTAAACAAAGATTAATCGCCATATTATGCCAAATAAAAATATTTTTCCATTCTTTTCATATCAATCTGGAAAAAGATCCCAAAAATAAAATCTCTCATTAATGAAGTAGTTTGTAATACGGAAATAGATAGAAAAAAAATATGGTACATTTTCCTTGACATTTATAAACATTTTCTCATCATACAAATGCACCCAAACAAAAACTACCCTCCAAAAATACCACAGCGAAAGTTGGGAACTTTCATCGTTACAGAAACTAAGGCACAGATTTCGACCTTACTGTAACCCAAATACCGGGCTGCAACTCATTTGACCCGCACCGGCTATGTAGGGCATGACGTCACTCTGCGGAGATGCAGCCAACGATAGGGGAAAGTCAATCGGGGTGTAAAGGGTTGTTATATCGTTGATGGGTGGCACGTGGAGTTTGAAGGGTTAATTTTTTAGCTGTCAATCACTAGATGAAACTTGTTTTATCTTTTTATTTTCTTTGTGTGTCTAATAAGTAACTATGGATGATAAGGATGTCTTGATATAATTAGAACGTTTAGAAGGTAAAACACCCACACCCAAATTGCGTAGCACACTACCAATCACAATCTGAATCTGAAATCATTTTGAAGGATATTGCTAATCCATTGCTTCATACGTTCGAAAAATTTGTCCGCTCAACAACGTAAATAACGCAATGAATGTTGTTGAACTGTCAAAATTAAAGTCATTAAAAGTGTCGATACCGTGACTGTCAAAAAATTTTACACTTTTTTCGGTTAAGCTCTCATTCGCCAAGTGAGCAGAATATAACGTGCGATAAAGAACTTCGTTCCAATAAAAAATCTTATTTGTCAATCTTTTTTTAAAAGACAATTTTGAGTTCAACTTGTGTTTTAAAATGTTGTCCAGAAGTTCACTAACTTCCTCCACTCCTGAAATTAGGTACTAAAAATGGGTGATATTCTATGGTAGATAGTAGATAGAGCGTGTTGACGGATTGCCAAGTATGGGTGGCATGGCAAGAAGCCGCTCAAGTCTGATCAACGCCCACAAAACGTTGTCAAGCGCCAAAAGCACTCTCATCTGAACTTTTCAGACCCCGCCTCTTCTTAATGTGTTAACATTTTTGCTCACAAACGTTTTGGCAGTAGGAGGGGCTTGCACGTAAATAAAAACTACCGCACGGGTCGACCGAAGGTTAAGCTACGCTTACTGCGTTCGGTTTGTTGATGGGTGACCATCTATTACATATAGAGACCCCTCCGTGCCTCAGGAAACACGCTAAGCCGTTGGTCCCGGCTGTCATTCGTAGATCTTTGACAGTGGTCACGGGTAGTCAGAAGCCTAAAAGTCTGACAACCAGTCTCATCAAGGGATATCGTGTTAACTAGAAACTGGGTTGTGGAGGTCAGATAAGCAGTCGCTCCATGTAAAATACTGGTATTCAGCTGCATCCGGTAAGACTGAAAGTCAACTCCAACATAGTTGGAAAAGAGGCAAGGCTGATTATAAACGTTTTTGTAGTAAAAAAATTTTCGTTGTGGCACGGATGTTAAAGGAGCCGCTTCCTAAACGCTGGGTTCCGACTTTGCGAGTTTAAAAGCACGACGCGACGCTAGTAGAACAATTTTTATGATAACTTCATGGCAATTGTTCTACAACAGTCGCGTCGCTCCTGTCTGTGGGAGCCTTTACCCTATAAACTTCTCAATGTAAGTAGGTATGAATGCATGAGGAGAGTTTTGATGTTTGTATTGTTCGAAGAGCGAATTTTTCAGCTTATTCAATCATTTGTGGACTGCTTCGTTTGGTCAAGTGGTCGCAACCGGTACTGCTGAGCAGGAGGTCCTGAGCCGGCAGTCTCGACATAGATAGCGACAATAATCTGTCGCTAAGTCGTATCGATGTCTAATTTCTTTAATAGATTTTCAACCTTAGGGTTTGGAAATAAAGTTGAAAATCTATTAAAGGAATTTGACATCGATACGACTTAGCGACAGAATTTTATCGCTATCTAATGTCGAGACTGTAGGGCCTGGGATCGATTCCCATGTCGGGCAGTGTTATTGGGTTTTTCCACCTGGATTTTCTCAGTAGCAGCACGTAGTCTAGATTTGTGCCAGGTTGGGGGCGATAGACTCGCCCCGTATTGCATGGGAATTAAACATAACTGGCCAAATGTGGGTGTACTATAGGTGTACCTCTGCCTAACTCATCGGGGGATACAGGCGTGATGATATGTTATGTTGTTTAATGATGTTGGTTTTGGATTTTTTTTAATTCAAAGTCAAAGTCAAATAATTTATTTCAAATAGGCACATAAAGTTGCATCGGTGGTGCGACGAGTACGGGGCAGCCTGAATAGCGTCCTGAGGATGATTGGCGAGAGAACCGATACTGTTCTGCTCAGTAGGTTCATTGAACTCCATGTGGTGCGAGACCGATGAGCCTATTGTGCAGGAGTAGACGGTATGTCTAGTCTCTTCTTTTTATTTTTTATTATTAACATTAGTTATAAGCAAAATTCTTGTTACTAACAACTTTACCTTGCCTATGGACTTTTTTGTCTGAAATAAAATATTTTTATTTTTTTATTTTTATTTAAAAGGCACTTTTGAACGTCAAAATTTACAAAAAAAATAGAATTGATTCTAATTGCCCTTTCCAAAAGGTAGTTTCGTATGGAGAAGAATGGGCAAGAAACTCCACCATTACTCTTTTAAAATGTTTTACAATGTTATGTAGGTTCACATTAATTATGTAATTATATGTGAAGACGATGCACCTAGAATAAAATTATTTTACCTCAATAGGTAAAAAGAATTAAATATAATCCAAAGACAGGTAAATTAATTATGTGATAGATACACGGTGCTCACATATTTACAAATATTGAAAAGTAGATGATTTTTCCAAAATTTTTACAAGTATTAATTTCGATATCCGTGATTAATTTAGTGTGTGAGTTAAAGTAGTTAAGTACATAATGTAAACATCAATGTCATACAAATTATAAATTATACAATTAAACTAGCAACCAGCTCGAACCAATTTCGGAAGCCGTGGAATGTTGCAAAGGAACAGCAGCCTGAAATTGCGCACACGCAGAGAGTATCTTAGTGTGATCAATGCCCGTTCTTTTCGTGTGAGAACAGGCCTCGTTATCAGTAAATATATAACACCGTAGTATAATTAATGAACAATTAAAAGCCGATAAATAGTGAGAAAATAAAAATATTCCCACATTCATATCTAGGTGAACACATAACGTTACTTTTAATCGACGTACTCGGAGACGTGATTTTATATAATTCTTAAGGGGGATGCACCAAGGTAGCCCGCGAAATTCAAATTTTCTTACTTTGCAATTTGCAGATCAGAATCAGGTTCTATGTTGATTTAAATATGATTCGCGGCCGTATCAAATATTTATTTACAGAACTAGCTTTTGCCCGCGGCTTCGCTCGCGTTAATTTAGACTTTGACTATACATTCGGGCTATAATTCAATCATGATTCGAAAGACACGTGGCGCCATCTATTATCATAAGAACGTTATTGGTATTTTCCTCGGGAACAGTACTTTTTTGCGGGATGAAAGGTACCCTATGTCCGTTTCAGTACACCTGACAAAGTCTATGCAAAATTTCAGGATGATCGGTTCAGTGGTTTAGGTGTGAAAAGGTAACAAACAAACAAACAAACAAACTTACTTTCGCATTTATAATATTAGTTAGGATAGTTAGGAAGTTAGGATTAGGAAGTTAGGATTATTATAATCATAAAAATCATCAATACATCTCTCTAAGTTCAATTACCCTATTCAATGACTATTTCATGCAATCATGACGTTTGAGGCCAATTCTAACTTAAGGAGTTGTACTGCTGACGCTAATGGTTATAATTCTGGAAAGCCATATTTGTTACGGCCGCGAATCATATTTTAATCAACATACAACTTGACAGTGACCTGCAAATTGCAAAAAACGTAAGTATTTTTGAATTTCGCGGGCTACATCAGCGCATCCCTCTTAACAGCATCTTTTTATAATTTGTTTATGTAACCTAGTTATTTATTCATCCTTCAATCAACTCAGCCTATCGCAGTCCACTGCTGGACATAGGCGTCTCCCATGCTGCGCCACAACACCCTGTCCTCGGTCTTCTGCATCCAGTCTGTGCCTGCCACCTTTTTAAGGTCGCCAGTCCATCTAGCTGGGGGGCGTCCCACACTACGCTTACCGATACGCGGTCTCCGCTCCAGGACTCGTCTGCTTCACCAGCCATCGGTCCTTCGACAAACATTATGGCCAGCCTACTGCTTACTCTGCACGCTATGTCGGTAACACCCGTTCTTTTCATGATAACTTCATTTCTGATTTTATTCTTCAAAGAAACTCCGAGTATAGCCTCGACCAGGCTTGACTGTTAGCGTCCAACGGTTATTTATTCTCATGGCTTTTGTTCCCTAGCCCACTTCAAAAGATTCGTCACCTACTATGATTTTTAGTACCTACTAAGCTATGGTTCAAAACTTAAGGTAGAAAATAAATAGGTACTGAAGCTTAGGCAGACATGAAATAAAGTGCGAAAAAAATCTTCTGTTGGATACCTACTGTAAAACTCTTTAAAATTCAAACATTCCGTAAATTACTTCAGATAATTGGACTGACTCTACAATTAAGTTTTTATTACTTAATTACATCAAAGGTTACTCTTCGCGTGTTTATCTACGATCATAGTATTGTTTTTTCCCTGTTGCTACAGAAACGGGCAGGAATTTGCATAATTGACAGAGAGAGCGCGAAGCGCGAGCAACGCGTCTCCGTTTCAGCTTGGGCAAAAATGCTTTCGTAAGTCCGGGTGTCCGGCTGTTCTCCTCTACAGGTCGTATTTCTCAACCGATTATTGTGCAATTTTGTGACCAGCGGGGTAATTACGAAACACAATAACAGTAGGAATGGGTTTCATTTTGACAGTTCAACAACATTCATTGCGTTATTTACGTTGTTGAGCAGACAAATTTTTCGAACATATGAAGCAATGGATTAGGAATAGGCTTCAAATTGATTCAGATTGTGATAGATAGTGTGTTACGTAATTAGGGTGCCGGTTCGATAATTATACGTATGTAATTATTTTGTCGACGCAGTTTTTCGATTTTTTTCCAAATGGCGGTGATATGGGGGTTGAAAACGGAATAAAAAACATTTCAGACATTTGTGTACTCTTTGCGCGCGCTCTGGTGCGCGGTGAACATTTATTCAGTTTTAAGCTATGCAAAGACAGACTGGCGAGATCTACAGCTCACAGAGTCACTAGTATACTAGCTTTTGCCCGCGGCTTCGCCCGCGTATATGTCGGGAACTATCCCACGGGAACGTTCTACCAGGATTAAAATTACCCTATGTTATTAATCTAGATTATAAACTACCTGTGTGCCTAATTTCATCCAAATCGGTTCCGCCGTTTTTGCGCCAATCTGGAATATACATCCCGACCAACGGACAAAAAATTCTTAGTTACTATTTTGTTCTAACTATAGATAATAATACTAGCCTATTATTGTCCCACCGCAGGGCAAGGGCCTCTTCTCATACACAGAAGGCACGAGCTAGGATCACCACGCTTGCTCAAGACGGGTTGGCGATTTCAGACGTAGATTAACAATAAGTCCAGCGGGGTAATTACGTAACACACTAACAGTAGGAATGGGTTTCATTTTGACAGTTCAACAATATTCATTGCGTTATTTACGTTGTTGAGCAACCAAATTTTTTGAACATACGAAACAATGGATTAGCAATAGGTTTCAAAATGATTCAGATTGTGATAGATAGTGTGTTACGAAATTAGGGTGCTGGTTTCCTCACTATGTTTTTCCTTCACCGATATCAATAATGTCCAAGATAAACTCAGAAAATACATTATGAATTGAAAAAGTCACAATGGTACTTGCCCAGATTTGAACCCACAACATCGTGACCACTGAGCCTTCAATGATTAACTTCTCCAACAAAAAAGAAATGTATATCGAAATTCAAATTACAGTATTTTTATTTGAGCATACGGAAAACAAAGAAAATGAGAACAATCGTGTTTTGGCACAGACAAAGAAGTATGCAGCCTCAGGCTTCCTTGAAACAATGTTAAATAAAAATTATTTATGGCCCGCATTGTTGAATTTGTTGCATTTTCCAATAACAAAAAAGTAAAGGTTGTTTATTTTTAATTCGACCTTCACTTTAAACCCTTCTTAAGTAGCTACTCACACATACAGGGACATCCCAAATAATTAACGTTATAATAACTTGACCAAAAAGGTTTGCACAACCGGATCTTTGACGCATTCAACCTCCTTGGTGCAAAAACCGTAACATGAAAACGAAACAGCACAAGTGTTGCCAGTTCATTATTCTGCCAGTGTCTTAGAGTGTATTATGATGCAGTGGCCTGGCTGCAAACTTTAGATAGATAATCCCTCAAAGCCTGTTACGGAGGCTACGAGACACGAGTATATCGAGACTTGTCGGCTTCTACCTTGACGGAGAGATTACAAGCGACGATGTTCAAGTGTTTTGATGTGAAATTGAATGGAAAAGTGAACAATATTGACGGAACGACACTTCGGTTTGTGGCAATAGAGAACGCTGTACTAGAATTCTCGTAACAAAGCTCAATCAGTCATCATCAATCAGTCAATCAGTCATCATCACTATGAGGGGCGTATCATAATTTCCTTAGCGAGGCTTCACTGTATGAAACCCTTTTGGTTTTTGAATATCTGTGGGGTATTTGCGTAACATACTAACAGTAGGGCTTTCATTTTGACAGTTCAACGACATTCATTGCATTATGTACAGTCACAAAAAGAGAAGTAACCAGGGTGGTCGATATAGTTGAAGTTTAGTAAGAAACCGATGCATGTTTTCGAATAAAATTGAATTTAATTAATAGAAAACAAACAGGTAATTTATCAAATTAAATTTCATTCGAAAACATCCGTCGGTTTCTTATTAAACTTCAACAATATCCGACGACCCCGGTTACTTATCACATTTGGTGACCGTACGTTTTGAGCGACACATTTTTCGAACTTATGAAGCGATGTATTAGCAATATCCTTCAAAATAGTTCAGATTCTTATTGATAGTGTGTTAGGTGCTGATTATGTATTTATAAGAAGGATGTCTAATGCCACTAGACCTCTGACATAAAACTTGAAATGAAAACATATAGGTACCTACCATACCATCGACTTGAAAAAAAATATGCGTATGAAAATTTTTTATTAAGGAAGAGAAGTCTTCCATTGGGTATTTATTATAAGTCTTAATTATTTCAAAACACCGATTTAAACAAAGATTAATCGCCATATTATGCCAAATAAAAATATTTTTCCATTCTTTTCATATCAATCTGGAAAAAGATCCCAAAAATAAAATCTCTCATTAATGAAGTAGTTTGTAATACGGAAATAGATAGAAAAAAAATATGGTACATTTTCCTTGACATTTATAAACATTTTCTCATCATACAAATGCACCCAAACAAAAACTACCCTCCAAAAATACCACAGCGAAAGTTGGGAACTTTCATCGTTACAGAAACTAAGGCACAGATTTCGACCTTACTGTAACCCAAATACCGGGCTGCAACTCATTTGACCCGCACCGGCTATGTAGGGCATGACGTCACTCTGCGGAGATGCAGCCAACGATAGGGGAAAGTCAATCGGGGTGTAAAGGGTTGTTATATCGTTGATGGGTGGCACGTGGAGTTTGAAGGGTTAATTTTTTAGCTGTCAATCACTAGATGAAACTTGTTTTATCTTTTTATTTTCTTTGTGTGTCTAATAAGTAACTATGGATGATAAGGATGTCTTGATATAATTAGAACGTTTAGAAGGTAAAACACCCACACCCAAATTGCGTAGCACACTACCAATCACAATCTGAATCTGAAATCATTTTGAAGGATATTGCTAATCCATTGCTTCATACGTTCGAAAAATTTGTCCGCTCAACAACGTAAATAACGCAATGAATGTTGTTGAACTGTCAAAATTAAAGTCATTAAAAGTGTCGATACCGTGACTGTCAAAAAATTTTACACTTTTTTCGGTTAAGCTCTCATTCGCCAAGTGAGCAGAATATAACGTGCGATAAAGAACTTCGTTCCAATAAAAAATCTTATTTGTCAATCTTTTTTTAAAAGACAATTTTGAGTTCAACTTGTGTTTTAAAATGTTGTCCAGAAGTTCACTAACTTCCTCCACTCCTGAAATTAGGTACTAAAAATGGGTGATATTCTATGGTAGATAGTAGATAGAGCGTGTTGACGGATTGCCAAGTATGGGTGGCATGGCAAGAAGCCGCTCAAGTCTGATCAACGCCCACAAAACGTTGTCAAGCGCCAAAAGCACTCTCATCTGAACTTTTCAGACCCCGCCTCTTCTTAATGTGTTAACATTTTTGCTCACAAACGTTTTGGCAGTAGGAGGGGCTTGCACGTAAATAAAAACTACCGCACGGGTCGACCGAAGGTTAAGCTACGCTTACTGCGTTCGGTTTGTTGATGGGTGACCATCTATTACATATAGAGACCCCTCCGTGCCTCAGGAAACACGCTAAGCCGTTGGTCCCGGCTGTCATTCGTAGATCTTTGACAGTGGTCACGGGTAGTCAGAAGCCTAAAAGTCTGACAACCAGTCTCATCAAGGGATATCGTGTTAACTAGAAACTGGGTTGTGGAGGTCAGATAAGCAGTCGCTCCATGTAAAATACTGGTATTCAGCTGCATCCGGTAAGACTGAAAGTCAACTCCAACATAGTTGGAAAAGAGGCAAGGCTGATTATAAACGTTTTTGTAGTAAAAAAATTTTCGTTGTGGCACGGATGTTAAAGGAGCCGCTTCCTAAACGCTGGGTTCCGACTTTGCGAGTTTAAAAGCACGACGCGACGCTAGTAGAACAATTTTTATGATAACTTCATGGCAATTGTTCTACAACAGTCGCGTCGCTCCTGTCTGTGGGAGCCTTTACCCTATAAACTTCTCAATGTAAGTAGGTATGAATGCATGAGGAGAGTTTTGATGTTTGTATTGTTCGAAGAGCGAATTTTTCAGCTTATTCAATCATTTGTGGACTGCTTCGTTTGGTCAAGTGGTCGCAACCGGTACTGCTGAGCAGGAGGTCCTGAGCCGGCAGTCTCGACATAGATAGCGACAATAATCTGTCGCTAAGTCGTATCGATGTCTAATTTCTTTAATAGATTTTCAACCTTAGGGTTTGGAAATAAAGTTGAAAATCTATTAAAGGAATTTGACATCGATACGACTTAGCGACAGAATTTTATCGCTATCTAATGTCGAGACTGTAGGGCCTGGGATCGATTCCCATGTCGGGCAGTGTTATTGGGTTTTTCCACCTGGATTTTCTCAGTAGCAGCACGTAGTCTAGATTTGTGCCAGGTTGGGGGCGATAGACTCGCCCCGTATTGCATGGGAATTAAACATAACTGGCCAAATGTGGGTGTACTATAGGTGTACCTCTGCCTAACTCATCGGGGGATACAGGCGTGATGATATGTTATGTTGTTTAATGATGTTGGTTTTGGATTTTTTTTAATTCAAAGTCAAAGTCAAATAATTTATTTCAAATAGGCACATAAAGTTGCATCGGTGGTGCGACGAGTACGGGGCAGCCTGAATAGCGTCCTGAGGATGATTGGCGAGAGAACCGATACTGTTCTGCTCAGTAGGTTCATTGAACTCCATGTGGTGCGAGACCGATGAGCCTATTGTGCAGGAGTAGACGGTATGTCTAGTCTCTTCTTTTTATTTTTTATTATTAACATTAGTTATAAGCAAAATTCTTGTTACTAACAACTTTACCTTGCCTATGGACTTTTTTGTCTGAAATAAAATATTTTTATTTTTTTATTTTTATTTAAAAGGCACTTTTGAACGTCAAAATTTACAAAAAAAATAGAATTGATTCTAATTGCCCTTTCCAAAAGGTAGTTTCGTATGGAGAAGAATGGGCAAGAAACTCCACCATTACTCTTTTAAAATGTTTTACAATGTTATGTAGGTTCACATTAATTATGTAATTATATGTGAAGACGATGCACCTAGAATAAAATTATTTTACCTCAATAGGTAAAAAGAATTAAATATAATCCAAAGACAGGTAAATTAATTATGTGATAGATACACGGTGCTCACATATTTACAAATATTGAAAAGTAGATGATTTTTCCAAAATTTTTACAAGTATTAATTTCGATATCCGTGATTAATTTAGTGTGTGAGTTAAAGTAGTTAAGTACATAATGTAAACATCAATGTCATACAAATTATAAATTATACAATTAAACTAGCAACCAGCTCGAACCAATTTCGGAAGCCGTGGAATGTTGCAAAGGAACAGCAGCCTGAAATTGCGCACACGCAGAGAGTATCTTAGTGTGATCAATGCCCGTTCTTTTCGTGTGAGAACAGGCCTCGTTATCAGTAAATATATAACACCGTAGTATAATTAATGAACAATTAAAAGCCGATAAATAGTGAGAAAATAAAAATATTCCCACATTCATATCTAGGTGAACACATAACGTTACTTTTAATCGACGTACTCGGAGACGTGATTTTATATAATTCTTAAGGGGGATGCACCAAGGTAGCCCGCGAAATTCAAATTTTCTTACTTTGCAATTTGCAGATCAGAATCAGGTTCTATGTTGATTTAAATATGATTCGCGGCCGTATCAAATATTTATTTACAGAACTAGCTTTTGCCCGCGGCTTCGCTCGCGTTAATTTAGACTTTGACTATACATTCGGGCTATAATTCAATCATGATTCGAAAGACACGTGGCGCCATCTATTATCATAAGAACGTTATTGGTATTTTCCTCGGGAACAGTACTTTTTTGCGGGATGAAAGGTACCCTATGTCCGTTTCAGTACACCTGACAAAGTCTATGCAAAATTTCAGGATGATCGGTTCAGTGGTTTAGGTGTGAAAAGGTAACAAACAAACAAACAAACAAACTTACTTTCGCATTTATAATATTAGTTAGGATAGTTAGGAAGTTAGGATTAGGAAGTTAGGATTATTATAATCATAAAAATCATCAATACATCTCTCTAAGTTCAATTACCCTATTCAATGACTATTTCATGCAATCATGACGTTTGAGGCCAATTCTAACTTAAGGAGTTGTACTGCTGACGCTAATGGTTATAATTCTGGAAAGCCATATTTGTTACGGCCGCGAATCATATTTTAATCAACATACAACTTGACAGTGACCTGCAAATTGCAAAAAACGTAAGTATTTTTGAATTTCGCGGGCTACATCAGCGCATCCCTCTTAACAGCATCTTTTTATAATTTGTTTATGTAACCTAGTTATTTATTCATCCTTCAATCAACTCAGCCTATCGCAGTCCACTGCTGGACATAGGCGTCTCCCATGCTGCGCCACAACACCCTGTCCTCGGTCTTCTGCATCCAGTCTGTGCCTGCCACCTTTTTAAGGTCGCCAGTCCATCTAGCTGGGGGGCGTCCCACACTACGCTTACCGATACGCGGTCTCCGCTCCAGGACTCGTCTGCTTCACCAGCCATCGGTCCTTCGACAAACATTATGGCCAGCCTACTGCTTACTCTGCACGCTATGTCGGTAACACCCGTTCTTTTCATGATAACTTCATTTCTGATTTTATTCTTCAAAGAAACTCCGAGTATAGCCTCGACCAGGCTTGACTGTTAGCGTCCAACGGTTATTTATTCTCATGGCTTTTGTTCCCTAGCCCACTTCAAAAGATTCGTCACCTACTATGATTTTTAGTACCTACTAAGCTATGGTTCAAAACTTAAGGTAGAAAATAAATAGGTACTGAAGCTTAGGCAGACATGAAATAAAGTGCGAAAAAAATCTTCTGTTGGATACCTACTGTAAAACTCTTTAAAATTCAAACATTCCGTAAATTACTTCAGATAATTGGACTGACTCTACAATTAAGTTTTTATTACTTAATTACATCAAAGGTTACTCTTCGCGTGTTTATCTACGATCATAGTATTGTTTTTTCCCTGTTGCTACAGAAACGGGCAGGAATTTGCATAATTGACAGAGAGAGCGCGAAGCGCGAGCAACGCGTCTCCGTTTCAGCTTGGGCAAAAATGCTTTCGTAAGTCCGGGTGTCCGGCTGTTCTCCTCTACAGGTCGTATTTCTCAACCGATTATTGTGCAATTTTGTGACCAGCGGGGTAATTACGAAACACAATAACAGTAGGAATGGGTTTCATTTTGACAGTTCAACAACATTCATTGCGTTATTTACGTTGTTGAGCAGACAAATTTTTCGAACATATGAAGCAATGGATTAGGAATAGGCTTCAAATTGATTCAGATTGTGATAGATAGTGTGTTACGTAATTAGGGTGCCGGTTCGATAATTATACGTATGTAATTATTTTGTCGACGCAGTTTTTCGATTTTTTTCCAAATGGCGGTGATATGGGGGTTGAAAACGGAATAAAAAACATTTCAGACATTTGTGTACTCTTTGCGCGCGCTCTGGTGCGCGGTGAACATTTATTCAGTTTTAAGCTATGCAAAGACAGACTGGCGAGATCTACAGCTCACAGAGTCACTAGTATACTAGCTTTTGCCCGCGGCTTCGCCCGCGTATATGTCGGGAACTATCCCACGGGAACGTTCTACCAGGATTAAAATTACCCTATGTTATTAATCTAGATTATAAACTACCTGTGTGCCTAATTTCATCCAAATCGGTTCCGCCGTTTTTGCGCCAATCTGGAATATACATCCCGACCAACGGACAAAAAATTCTTAGTTACTATTTTGTTCTAACTATAGATAATAATACTAGCCTATTATTGTCCCACCGCAGGGCAAGGGCCTCTTCTCATACACAGAAGGCACGAGCTAGGATCACCACGCTTGCTCAAGACGGGTTGGCGATTTCAGACGTAGATTAACAATAAGTCCAGCGGGGTAATTACGTAACACACTAACAGTAGGAATGGGTTTCATTTTGACAGTTCAACAATATTCATTGCGTTATTTACGTTGTTGAGCAACCAAATTTTTTGAACATACGAAACAATGGATTAGCAATAGGTTTCAAAATGATTCAGATTGTGATAGATAGTGTGTTACGAAATTAGGGTGCTGGTTTCCTCACTATGTTTTTCCTTCACCGATATCAATAATGTCCAAGATAAACTCAGAAAATACATTATGAATTGAAAAAGTCACAATGGTACTTGCCCAGATTTGAACCCACAACATCGTGACCACTGAGCCTTCAATGATTAACTTCTCCAACAAAAAAGAAATGTATATCGAAATTCAAATTACAGTATTTTTATTTGAGCATACGGAAAACAAAGAAAATGAGAACAATCGTGTTTTGGCACAGACAAAGAAGTATGCAGCCTCAGGCTTCCTTGAAACAATGTTAAATAAAAATTATTTATGGCCCGCATTGTTGAATTTGTTGCATTTTCCAATAACAAAAAAGTAAAGGTTGTTTATTTTTAATTCGACCTTCACTTTAAACCCTTCTTAAGTAGCTACTCACACATACAGGGACATCCCAAATAATTAACGTTATAATAACTTGACCAAAAAGGTTTGCACAACCGGATCTTTGACGCATTCAACCTCCTTGGTGCAAAAACCGTAACATGAAAACGAAACAGCACAAGTGTTGCCAGTTCATTATTCTGCCAGTGTCTTAGAGTGTATTATGATGCAGTGGCCTGGCTGCAAACTTTAGATAGATAATCCCTCAAAGCCTGTTACGGAGGCTACGAGACACGAGTATATCGAGACTTGTCGGCTTCTACCTTGACGGAGAGATTACAAGCGACGATGTTCAAGTGTTTTGATGTGAAATTGAATGGAAAAGTGAACAATATTGACGGAACGACACTTCGGTTTGTGGCAATAGAGAACGCTGTACTAGAATTCTCGTAACAAAGCTCAATCAGTCATCATCAATCAGTCAATCAGTCATCATCACTATGAGGGGCGTATCATAATTTCCTTAGCGAGGCTTCACTGTATGAAACCCTTTTGGTTTTTGAATATCTGTGGGGTATTTGCGTAACATACTAACAGTAGGGCTTTCATTTTGACAGTTCAACGACATTCATTGCATTATGTACAGTCACAAAAAGAGAAGTAACCAGGGTGGTCGATATAGTTGAAGTTTAGTAAGAAACCGATGCATGTTTTCGAATAAAATTGAATTTAATTAATAGAAAACAAACAGGTAATTTATCAAATTAAATTTCATTCGAAAACATCCGTCGGTTTCTTATTAAACTTCAACAATATCCGACGACCCCGGTTACTTATCACATTTGGTGACCGTACGTTTTGAGCGACACATTTTTCGAACTTATGAAGCGATGTATTAGCAATATCCTTCAAAATAGTTCAGATTCTTATTGATAGTGTGTTAGGTGCTGATTATGTATTTATAAGAAGGATGTCTAATGCCACTAGACCTCTGACATAAAACTTGAAATGAAAACATATAGGTACCTACCATACCATCGACTTGAAAAAAAATATGCGTATGAAAATTTTTTATTAAGGAAGAGAAGTCTTCCATTGGGTATTTATTATAAGTCTTAATTATTTCAAAACACCGATTTAAACAAAGATTAATCGCCATATTATGCCAAATAAAAATATTTTTCCATTCTTTTCATATCAATCTGGAAAAAGATCCCAAAAATAAAATCTCTCATTAATGAAGTAGTTTGTAATACGGAAATAGATAGAAAAAAAATATGGTACATTTTCCTTGACATTTATAAACATTTTCTCATCATACAAATGCACCCAAACAAAAACTACCCTCCAAAAATACCACAGCGAAAGTTGGGAACTTTCATCGTTACAGAAACTAAGGCACAGATTTCGACCTTACTGTAACCCAAATACCGGGCTGCAACTCATTTGACCCGCACCGGCTATGTAGGGCATGACGTCACTCTGCGGAGATGCAGCCAACGATAGGGGAAAGTCAATCGGGGTGTAAAGGGTTGTTATATCGTTGATGGGTGGCACGTGGAGTTTGAAGGGTTAATTTTTTAGCTGTCAATCACTAGATGAAACTTGTTTTATCTTTTTATTTTCTTTGTGTGTCTAATAAGTAACTATGGATGATAAGGATGTCTTGATATAATTAGAACGTTTAGAAGGTAAAACACCCACACCCAAATTGCGTAGCACACTACCAATCACAATCTGAATCTGAAATCATTTTGAAGGATATTGCTAATCCATTGCTTCATACGTTCGAAAAATTTGTCCGCTCAACAACGTAAATAACGCAATGAATGTTGTTGAACTGTCAAAATTAAAGTCATTAAAAGTGTCGATACCGTGACTGTCAAAAAATTTTACACTTTTTTCGGTTAAGCTCTCATTCGCCAAGTGAGCAGAATATAACGTGCGATAAAGAACTTCGTTCCAATAAAAAATCTTATTTGTCAATCTTTTTTTAAAAGACAATTTTGAGTTCAACTTGTGTTTTAAAATGTTGTCCAGAAGTTCACTAACTTCCTCCACTCCTGAAATTAGGTACTAAAAATGGGTGATATTCTATGGTAGATAGTAGATAGAGCGTGTTGACGGATTGCCAAGTATGGGTGGCATGGCAAGAAGCCGCTCAAGTCTGATCAACGCCCACAAAACGTTGTCAAGCGCCAAAAGCACTCTCATCTGAACTTTTCAGACCCCGCCTCTTCTTAATGTGTTAACATTTTTGCTCACAAACGTTTTGGCAGTAGGAGGGGCTTGCACGTAAATAAAAACTACCGCACGGGTCGACCGAAGGTTAAGCTACGCTTACTGCGTTCGGTTTGTTGATGGGTGACCATCTATTACATATAGAGACCCCTCCGTGCCTCAGGAAACACGCTAAGCCGTTGGTCCCGGCTGTCATTCGTAGATCTTTGACAGTGGTCACGGGTAGTCAGAAGCCTAAAAGTCTGACAACCAGTCTCATCAAGGGATATCGTGTTAACTAGAAACTGGGTTGTGGAGGTCAGATAAGCAGTCGCTCCATGTAAAATACTGGTATTCAGCTGCATCCGGTAAGACTGAAAGTCAACTCCAACATAGTTGGAAAAGAGGCAAGGCTGATTATAAACGTTTTTGTAGTAAAAAAATTTTCGTTGTGGCACGGATGTTAAAGGAGCCGCTTCCTAAACGCTGGGTTCCGACTTTGCGAGTTTAAAAGCACGACGCGACGCTAGTAGAACAATTTTTATGATAACTTCATGGCAATTGTTCTACAACAGTCGCGTCGCTCCTGTCTGTGGGAGCCTTTACCCTATAAACTTCTCAATGTAAGTAGGTATGAATGCATGAGGAGAGTTTTGATGTTTGTATTGTTCGAAGAGCGAATTTTTCAGCTTATTCAATCATTTGTGGACTGCTTCGTTTGGTCAAGTGGTCGCAACCGGTACTGCTGAGCAGGAGGTCCTGAGCCGGCAGTCTCGACATAGATAGCGACAATAATCTGTCGCTAAGTCGTATCGATGTCTAATTTCTTTAATAGATTTTCAACCTTAGGGTTTGGAAATAAAGTTGAAAATCTATTAAAGGAATTTGACATCGATACGACTTAGCGACAGAATTTTATCGCTATCTAATGTCGAGACTGTAGGGCCTGGGATCGATTCCCATGTCGGGCAGTGTTATTGGGTTTTTCCACCTGGATTTTCTCAGTAGCAGCACGTAGTCTAGATTTGTGCCAGGTTGGGGGCGATAGACTCGCCCCGTATTGCATGGGAATTAAACATAACTGGCCAAATGTGGGTGTACTATAGGTGTACCTCTGCCTAACTCATCGGGGGATACAGGCGTGATGATATGTTATGTTGTTTAATGATGTTGGTTTTGGATTTTTTTTAATTCAAAGTCAAAGTCAAATAATTTATTTCAAATAGGCACATAAAGTTGCATCGGTGGTGCGACGAGTACGGGGCAGCCTGAATAGCGTCCTGAGGATGATTGGCGAGAGAACCGATACTGTTCTGCTCAGTAGGTTCATTGAACTCCATGTGGTGCGAGACCGATGAGCCTATTGTGCAGGAGTAGACGGTATGTCTAGTCTCTTCTTTTTATTTTTTATTATTAACATTAGTTATAAGCAAAATTCTTGTTACTAACAACTTTACCTTGCCTATGGACTTTTTTGTCTGAAATAAAATATTTTTATTTTTTTATTTTTATTTAAAAGGCACTTTTGAACGTCAAAATTTACAAAAAAAATAGAATTGATTCTAATTGCCCTTTCCAAAAGGTAGTTTCGTATGGAGAAGAATGGGCAAGAAACTCCACCATTACTCTTTTAAAATGTTTTACAATGTTATGTAGGTTCACATTAATTATGTAATTATATGTGAAGACGATGCACCTAGAATAAAATTATTTTACCTCAATAGGTAAAAAGAATTAAATATAATCCAAAGACAGGTAAATTAATTATGTGATAGATACACGGTGCTCACATATTTACAAATATTGAAAAGTAGATGATTTTTCCAAAATTTTTACAAGTATTAATTTCGATATCCGTGATTAATTTAGTGTGTGAGTTAAAGTAGTTAAGTACATAATGTAAACATCAATGTCATACAAATTATAAATTATACAATTAAACTAGCAACCAGCTCGAACCAATTTCGGAAGCCGTGGAATGTTGCAAAGGAACAGCAGCCTGAAATTGCGCACACGCAGAGAGTATCTTAGTGTGATCAATGCCCGTTCTTTTCGTGTGAGAACAGGCCTCGTTATCAGTAAATATATAACACCGTAGTATAATTAATGAACAATTAAAAGCCGATAAATAGTGAGAAAATAAAAATATTCCCACATTCATATCTAGGTGAACACATAACGTTACTTTTAATCGACGTACTCGGAGACGTGATTTTATATAATTCTTAAGGGGGATGCACCAAGGTAGCCCGCGAAATTCAAATTTTCTTACTTTGCAATTTGCAGATCAGAATCAGGTTCTATGTTGATTTAAATATGATTCGCGGCCGTATCAAATATTTATTTACAGAACTAGCTTTTGCCCGCGGCTTCGCTCGCGTTAATTTAGACTTTGACTATACATTCGGGCTATAATTCAATCATGATTCGAAAGACACGTGGCGCCATCTATTATCATAAGAACGTTATTGGTATTTTCCTCGGGAACAGTACTTTTTTGCGGGATGAAAGGTACCCTATGTCCGTTTCAGTACACCTGACAAAGTCTATGCAAAATTTCAGGATGATCGGTTCAGTGGTTTAGGTGTGAAAAGGTAACAAACAAACAAACAAACAAACTTACTTTCGCATTTATAATATTAGTTAGGATAGTTAGGAAGTTAGGATTAGGAAGTTAGGATTATTATAATCATAAAAATCATCAATACATCTCTCTAAGTTCAATTACCCTATTCAATGACTATTTCATGCAATCATGACGTTTGAGGCCAATTCTAACTTAAGGAGTTGTACTGCTGACGCTAATGGTTATAATTCTGGAAAGCCATATTTGTTACGGCCGCGAATCATATTTTAATCAACATACAACTTGACAGTGACCTGCAAATTGCAAAAAACGTAAGTATTTTTGAATTTCGCGGGCTACATCAGCGCATCCCTCTTAACAGCATCTTTTTATAATTTGTTTATGTAACCTAGTTATTTATTCATCCTTCAATCAACTCAGCCTATCGCAGTCCACTGCTGGACATAGGCGTCTCCCATGCTGCGCCACAACACCCTGTCCTCGGTCTTCTGCATCCAGTCTGTGCCTGCCACCTTTTTAAGGTCGCCAGTCCATCTAGCTGGGGGGCGTCCCACACTACGCTTACCGATACGCGGTCTCCGCTCCAGGACTCGTCTACTTCACCGGTCATCAGTCCTTCGACAAACATGGCCAGCCTACTGCTTACTCTGCACGCTATGTCGGTAACTCGCAACGCTATGTCTGTGGATGTGAGTAGCATTCAGGCTACATTGATTATTACTTTAATATTGTGAATGTGAAGACTATGTGGGTCATTGTTGCTTTTTTTTTCTCTCCTCAGTTAATTTTAATCATGGTCTGGCAGTTTGAGTTATTTTTGTGGCCTACCCAAATGTCTTTTCTTTGGTATTGTTTGTCGAATCGTTGAGCTCCTTAAGTTCTGAGTTGAGCTACACGATTACTGACAAATGCGTGCACTGACTGGACAGGTCCACTCAATCTGTGTGGTTTTTCCTCAAAACACCATCTCAGACACAAATCTACATGGTCTTCACATGATCTGACCAAGATTATGTCTGGACTTTAAAAGAGACTGTGACCTCTGAGTTTGTTTCGGCCTTTCTTCTCAGAGTAGTCAGATAGGAAACGCCGACCTCATCTAGTTTTTAAAATATGATTGACGTGTAAAAGTGTTTGTTCAAACCTACTTACAGAAATAAAATCATTTATCATGATAACTTCATTTCTGATTTTATTCTTCAAAGAAACTCCGAGTATAGCCTCGACCAAGCTTGACTGTCAGCGTCCAACGGTTATTTATTCACATGGATTTTGTTCCCTAGCCCGTTTCAAAAGATTCGTCACCTACTATGATTTTTTAGTACCTACTAAGCTAAGGTTCAAAACTTAAGGTAGAAAATAAATAGGTACCTGAAGCTTAGGCAGACATGAAAAAAGTGCGAAAAAAATCTTCTGTTGGATACTACTCTTTAAAATTCAAACACTCCGTAAATTACTTCAGATAATTGGACTGACTCTACAATTAAGTTTTTATTACTTAATTACATCAAAGGTTACTCTTCGCGTGTTTATCTACGATCATAGTATTGTTTTTTCTCTGTTGCTACAGAAACGGGCAGGAATTTGCATAATTGACCGAGAGAGCGCGAAGCGCGAGCAACGCGTCTCCGTTTCAGCTTGGGCAAAAATGCTTTCGTATGTCCGGGTGTCCGACTGTTCTCCTCTACATGTCGTAAGAGTATTTCTCAACCGATTATTGTGCAATTTTGTGACCAGGTTCGATAATTATAGGTATGTAATTATTTTGTCGCTGCAGTTTTTCGAAATTTTTCAAAATGGCGGAGATATGGGGGTTGAAAACGTAAAAAAAAACATTTCAGACATTTGTGTACTCTTTGCGCGCGCTCTGGTGCGCGGTGAACATTTATTCAGTTTTAAGCTACTCGTATGCAAATACAGACTTGCGAGATCTACAGCTCACAGTCACTAGTATACTAGCTTTTGCCCGCGGCTTCGCCCGCGTATATGTCGGGAACTATCCCACGGGAACGTTCTACCAGGATTAAAATTACCCTATGTTATTAATCTAGATTATAAACTACCTGTGTGCCTAATTTCATCCAAATCGGTTCCGCCGTTTTTGCGCCAATCCGGAATATACATTCAGACAAACGGACAACAATTTCTTAGTGACTATTTTATTATGTTTAGATATTAATAATAGCCTATTAGTGTCCCATCGCAGGGCAAGGGTCTCTTCTCATACACAGAAGGCACGAGCATGGATCACCACGCTTGCTCAAGACGGGTTGGCGATTTCAGACTTAGATTAACTGTAAGTCCAAGTTTCCTCACTATGTTTTTCCTTCACCGATATCAATGATGTCCAAGATAAACTCAGAAAATACATTATGAATTGAAAAAGTCACAATGGTACTTGCCCAGATTTGAACCCACAACAGCGTGACCACTGAGCCTTCAATGATTCACTTCTCCAACAAAAAAAAAATGTATATTGATCGGATTTATTTCACCTCCAAATTCAAATTACAGTATTTTTATTTGAGCATACGGAAAACAAAGAAAATGAGAACAATCGTGTTTTGGCACAGACAAAGAAGTATGCAGCCTCAGGCTTCGTTGAAACAATGTTAAATAAAAATTATTTATGGCCCGCATTGTTGAATTTGTTGCATTTTCCAATAACAAAAAAGTTAAGGTTGTTTATTTTTAATTCGACCTTCACTTTAAACCCTTCTTAAGTAGCTACTCACACATACAGGGACATCCGAAATAATTAACGTTATAATAACTTGACCAAAAAGGTTTGAACAACCGGATCTTTGACGCATTAAACCTCCATGGTGCAAAAACCGTAACATCAAAACGAAACAGCACAAGTGTTGCCAGTTCATTATTCTGCCAGTGTCTTGAGAGTGTATTATGATGCAGTGGCCTGGCTGCAAACTTTAGATAGATAATCCCTCAAAGCCTGTTACGGAGGCTACGAGACACGAGTATATCGAGACTTGTCGGCTTCTACCTTGACGGAGAGATTACAAGCGACGATGTTCAAGTGTTTTGATGTGAAATTGAATGGAAAACTGAACAATATTGACGGAACGACACTTCGGTTTGTGGCAATAGAGAACGCTGTACTAGAATTCTCGTAACAAAGCTGTTTTTATTTACGTTTTCGAGTTATTTTAGCAATTTCTATGACTAGAAACTTAAAGAAGATTAACTTTGTTTTCAAAGAATTAAGGATGATCTCATCGACCGTTCGTGTATCCGAAAATAGCAAAAGAAAATTCATTCCCATCTCGCGAAACTTCGCAAATAACACTATAAAAAGCCCTTCAACGCAATGCACACTGAATAGAAAATGCAAAGGGAGACCATTAACCCTTTAGAAAAAGAAACAAAAATAATCCAGAGACTGAATATTCTAATCTATTTTTTTTGTGTTTAAAATTTGCATTTGAATTCAGTATTCACAGTGCAGTCCCGAGCGTTACAAGTTTAATCAAGCGTGTATAGTAAGTAGGCTTTACGGTGATAGTGTGTAATCGGCCTTTGTTTTGATTTTTTCGACTATGTTGGTGGAAACTTGTTAGTGGTTTTTTTGGTTAACCTTGAAGTGAATTTGATATTTTTGTTTTGTTTTAGAATAGCCTTGTTTTAATTAGTACGTAGCCAACGTCCAAGACTTGTGACAGCTGTAACCCATTAGGAGATATGTAAAGTATTTAGCTATTAGCGTATATAGGTATATTATTTGTGTGATTTTTCTATTATCTCAAGTAGTCTCTAATAATCTTATTTCTTCGGTCCTAGATAGGCATTTACTACCTACCTAATATTATTTCGTCAAGCGGAAAATTACTTGATGTACCAATAGAATATTGCTCGTTTCCCAGAGTATCAATATAACTTTCGGCCAATCATGTCATGGATGTAGTGCTCCCGAGAGCAAGGACTTAGCATTCCCAAAGGCGTTATTTGCTCAGTTCTCAGACATCATCATTCTATAAAGAATTTCTCAATAGCAGCCCGGAGTCTGGATTTGTGCCCGGTTGATGGCAAAAGACTCGCCCCCTATTTCATAGGACTTAAACATAACTGGCGAAATGTGGATGTATTATAGGTACACCTCTGCCTAACCCTTCGGGGATTACAGGCGTGATGATATGTTATGTTCTCAGACATTTCCGTTGGAAATCGCGACGAAAATTTCGCCCACAAAGTTTCATCCGATACAAAAATAAAGTTTGATTCACACTCGACAAGTCACGATGCGAGTGTCACCTGTCGGGTTATATACTGCCAGTAACTAACGTTGGCATGCTAATCACACGTTGGCATGCTAGTCATATGGTTGGCATGCTAGTGATGCCGCGTTTGCTCATAGTTCTTTGAGTGGTTATCTGATAATTATCTAAAACTAGCGACCCGCCGCAGCTTCGCCCGGGTAGCAAAGCATAATATAATATAGCCTATGTCACCCGGAGATAGTGTAGCTTTCCAACAGTGAAATAATTTTTGAAATCGGTTCTGTAGTTTCGGAGCCTATTCAATACAAACAAACAATCATATCCTTTCTCTTTATAATATTATTTCACTGTATTTCGTTTATTACAAAATATATTTAGGTTATACCTTAGCCTCAGCAACACGTGGTGGTTATGCTATTAAATTGTGGCTTATATGAAACTTTAGTATTTTTAACGTAGCGCCATCTATTGAATACTTACTCAATCCAGTCAACAGATATCGCCATCTGTTAGAACCGTATAGAGCTAACATATAATTGTGATTGTCAAATAATAGACAAATAATTTGCAATAAAATAATATTGCGACTATAAATTGAGATGTAAGCTATCCTATCTTTCAAGTTGGATCAAATTGCACACGGTGTGCAAATCAAATTTAAAATCGGTTCAGTAGTTTAGGAGTCCATCGCGGACAAACAACGTGACACGTAATTTTATATATATAAAGATAGTACAAAGTTTTTCAGTTGAATCAAGTTTCTATAAATGTAATTGATAAAGAACAATGAGAATAGGGATGATGACTAATATTAGAAATGTTCGAAAAAATTATGTAATTTCAAAAAAGGCATAGTAAAATGAGATAATCGAGAAAATCTGTAATATCGATGGAAATATAGAGAAGCTACACGCTCTAAAAGTTTTTGGAAGGGATTATTCCCGTCCTTGTCGCGCGGTACGGACGATGTATGGCGCTAATATGAAGTTACACACTAGTGACGTCACTTCTATGTAGTGCTGTCTTTGTCTAGCAGTTATTTAAAAACGTTTATAACTTGGTATTTTTTAAGCTTTTACACTTTTTATAACATTGTTTGCAATATTTGCAAACAATATTTCATAGAGTTTAAAATAAATGTCATCATCCCTATTCTTATGCAAACCATCTACTTCGGTTCTGGAGCAGTTGCAACTAGCAGGCGTAGCATGACGGTTTCTGTTTCTTGGAAGACAAGACATAGCCATACAAAGTGACGTTTCGTTTCTCTATTTTTGACATCGCACCGTAAAAATCCTTCTAAAATCCGTCATTTTGTCTTTCGTTTTACCAATCGTTGTCTAGGTCTTTTTATATGTAGACTATTTCAGAAGAAACTTTTCTATCCCAAACGTCAAAATCACACTGACAACTGTCAGTTGTCTAAGGTAGTGAAGACAATTTGACTTTGTAATCGCCAGGCTAAAGACAGTAGAAAACTTTTTACTCGACGGCCGCAAAGTATAAAAATGGAATGGAAAAATGATTTTTTTCAGTTTTTGAATGGAAAATGTGAAAAAGTATTACCTACATGTTTAGTTTTAGGGGTTTAAGGGTTTCATAAAGGGTGTCGTGTAATTTTCATTATTTTTGCGATAGGTCACACCATTTTCGAGTTATAAGCAAAATAAAAGAAAAACGTGAACAAACTACTGAATCTCGTAAAAAGTGCAGTTGGCTCTTTCTACTTTGCTGCCGTCGTACTGTCTTCACGGAACGTCATTTTTGTCGATTCTTCCGTCGACAAAACCCGTTTCTATAATGGCCATGCTACGCGTGTAGGTGTATGTTTGATGTAGTCAACCCTATTTTGTTGTATGACTTCCTAGTTCATATTTCCGAAGCCATCTTAGACTACGTTTTAACAATCAGTCTGCCTGGCTTTTCCCTAATATGTTAGCGTCGTCTTCAAGTCTAACCGGATGCAGCTAAATATCAGTAATTTACATGGAGCGAGCAAGTGCTTTTCTAACCTCCATAACCCAGTTACTGGGAAACACCATACTCCTTGTTAAAACTGGTTGTCAGACTTGGACTTCCGACTACCCGTAACGACTGTCAAAGATTTTCGAATGACAGCCGGGACCAACGGCTTAACGTGCTTTCCGAGGCACGGAGGGGTCTCGAAATGTAATGGATGGACACCCATCCACGCACCGACCATGGTAAGCGTAGCTTAACCTTCGATCGACCCGTAATCATTTAGCTTCGAGCTTGCCTTGGGCTTTGTAGACTACGTTTTAACAAAAACCCAAAAAACATATACAAAGTCGCAAACGTTGCACTCACAATGCTCTCAAACAGTCTCTACTCGACCGTGTAACTCCAGTTATAATTGGAATCGGTTCCATTTTGTCGTTTTCAAAGGCCAAATGAAACCGATTTCGATAGCCATTCAAGTAACATGATTTAGCCAGTCAGTCAGTCTGAACGCAGACGTATATCGGTAATACAAATCGCTTTGAAAACGATCTACAGCCAGTCGGGTGATTTGGAGAAATATCGTTCATTTTGGATTCCACTGTTGCTATGGAAATGTACGTGTTATATATATTGGTATTCCAATTTAATGTTTTATTTTATGCCTGGCGTTGTCGTTTGCCAAACCAATAGACTAGTTCAAATTATGAAAGGTGTCTACAGACTTGATTGATTTTTAACGACCGACATAATTGTCTTTTGCATTGTATTGTTATTTGCTCTGTACAACGTCTTGGGATTCAATTCTGTAATGTTGTGCGTGTAATTTAAAATAAATACATAACAATTCTGCCCCTCATGACGAAGAAGTACTAGGTACAAAGAAAACACGTGTCGTTCGCCAAAAATCGGGCAAATCTGTGAGCACCTATAAGAAATAAAAAACTGTCACATTTCTCTATAATAAAAATATTTCCCGTAACTTTCCCGTCGAAAGCTCGACACCTTGAACAAAGAATGGCCCCAAGCCAACAATACGGATGGTGGGGTGGGAGACTAGCCCTTGGCGGCTCGGCTGACAATAGGACAATACTGGCTGAATATAATACTTGGCTGGAGACTGTACTAGCTTACTTTACTCGTCTGGTAGAAAGGGGAAAGCTGAAATTATCTTATTGAGTTTATGGTTACTTTGTATTTTATAGTTTATGGTTAGTTTCATCAAGTAGTGTACTTTCGTCTATGGTTTTCGTTGTCTGTTAGTTTGTCTATGGTAATTTTCTCTTCTGGCAGTTCATTGAGAGGTATTATTTTTAAGGAGAACCATGTTCCGGTTTTTTTTTTCTAGTTACTACTTTGTGACTTACTTTGTCACCTATGCATTATGAAACGTTAGGATTTCACACTCTTCTGCATTTGCTTGACTTAATAAAATACAATCTTTGCCATCGCAAAGGTCCACTATTACGGGAGTTATACCTATTATGATTAAATCTATCCTCCCTCCCATCGACATAATTTCCACTCGTGGCCACCAAGACAAAACATCCATAAGGAACAATAGCAGTAGGTATAATACACGGTCATAAAGGCAGGTGCACGCGCACCGGTCTGTGACGTCATAAGTCAGTCGTTGTGCAACATAGTCAATTGTCAGTGACACGGGTCGTGCCAATGTCCTTTGTCTGGCTGTCTATGGGGTATTTAGAGGGGGACGGGGGAGTAAGTGGTGCTTCGTTGATAGTGGCACGGTTATTAGCGAATATGACACGTTTATGGAGAAAGGATGACGTGTTACCTGTATTGTTATAATTAAAGAATGCGTCAATCATTTGCTGCGTTCTATTGAGCCTATGATTGTCATTATCACAGTCTGCCTACTGTTGGACATAAACCTATCACGACCCTGGTTGCTCGTGTTTCTCTGCGTTTATAATACAGTCCAGACCATTTGCCTTCAGGGTTATTTATCGTTTAGATATATATTATTTTATATTGTAATGACTGTAGTCACATAAGAAACAATAAGAGCATTCAAACTATCGAAAGATCTTGTACACATATATACACATGTACACGTACACTCGAGAGCAATGAATCCGGGTCACTTAAAGAATCCTAAAAATCTCGGAAGCTAAAAATGCTAGGTTAATGCAATAAATTGTATTTAATAGACAATGTAATACTCCTTAAATGAAGGTATTAAAACTTCTTAGTTATTGTAAAGTTATATCATAAAAAAATCAAATTTGAAAAAGCGCCACTTTCGAAGATGGAACTACGAAATTACAGCATTTGGTTTTGCTTTTGTTTGTAATCTGTCATTTATGTGGGTACATAAACCATGTTGATAGTGCTCTATATTCATTATTCAAGCTGAAATTATGTCGCTTACGCCTGAAGAATGCACCAGAATACTTACAATGCTGGAAACCGGCCGGAGTCAGCGCGATACAGCCAGGACTGTCGGTGTGTCGCTGTCAACAGTACAAAGAGTTCTCCGACGTTACGAAGAAACTGGTTCTAACCTACGCAGACCAGGAACGGGCAGAACCAGGTGTACCACAGCACGAGAAGACCGATACTTGGTGAACACCATGCTTCGAAATCGCTTTCTCACAGGAACTGAACTCACAAATCAGTTTCGACGCCTCGGAGGAAGTAACCCAAGTGCATGGACAGTAAGACGTCGGCTTGCTGAATCTAACTTAAAACCCCTTAGACCTGCAAACGGCCCTAAACTGGAGCGTGGGCATCGTATTTCAAGACTAAGATATGCCCAGAGCCACGTAAATTGGAGTATTGAAGATTGGTCAAAAGTTATGTTCTCCGACGAATCAAAATTTATGCTCTACAAGCACGATGGAAGACACAGAGTGTATCGAAGACCAGGGGAAAGATTCAAGCAAGCATGCATCGAAGAAAAAGTAGCCTACGGTGGTGGGTCTGTACTTGTGTGGGCCGGAATTTCTTCTGAAAGTCGCACAGAGCTGGTGATCATAGAAAACGGCTCTTTAACTAGCGTAAGATATGTGGAAGAAATCCTCAATGATCACGTTGGTCCATTTATGGTCAATTTAGGTGAGGATGCTATATTTATGCATGACAATGCCCGACCTCATACAGGTAGGATTGTGAATGACTACCTTCAAGAGATGAACATTACTCGTATGGAGTGGCCAGCGCGCAGCCCGGATATCAACCCGATCGAGCATGCTTGGGACGAGCTAGGCAGATGCGTAAAACAACGAAACCCTCCCCCAATCACGCTTCGTGAGCTCAAAATTGCTCTCACAGAGGAATGGGAGAATATTCCCCAAAATCGTATAAGGAACTTGGTGTACAGCATGCCAAACCGCGTAAACGCAGTAATGGAAGCACGAGGAGGCAATACGAAGTATTAAAATTCAAGAAAATCGTAATAAAGTTCAAAAATTTCATGTTTCCTATTTTTGTTTTAAGGAGAGATCAGCAGTTTTTTTCTTTATGTAATTTTGTGTTAATAAAATGTATGGTGACTCATATTTTTTTTACTTTCATTTAAGGAGTATTACATTGTCTATTAAATACAATTTATTGCATTAACCTATCATTTTTAGTTTCCGAGATTTTTAACATTCTTTAAGTGACCCGGATTCATTGCTCTCGAGTGTATATACACGAGGCCTACCCAAATGTCCTTTCTTTGGTATTGTTCGTCGAATCGTTGAGCTCCTTAAGTTTTGAGTTGAGCTGCACAATTACTGACAAATGCGTGCACTGACTGGACAGGTCCACTCATTCTGTGTGGTTTTTCCTCAAAAGACCATTTCAGACACAAATTTACATGGTCTTCACATGATCTGACCAAGATTATGTCTGGATTTTAAAAGAGACTGATCTCTGAGTTTGTTTCGGCATTTCTTCTCAGAGTAGTCAGATAGGAAACGCCGACCTCATCTAGTTTTAAAAATATGATTGACGTGGAAAAGTGTTTGTACAAACCTACTTACAGAAATAAAATCATTTACATAGACGACATCTTTTAAAAGGACGTGCAGTTTATTTTTCTTAAAATCGCGTAGGATATAACTGATAAATGATTTTATTTCTGTAAGTAGGTTTGTACAAACACTTTTACACGTCAATCATATTTTTTGAACTAGATGAGGTCGGCGTTTCCTATCTGACTACTTTGAGAAGAAATGCCGAAACAAACTCAGAGGTCACAGTGTCTTTTAAATTCCAGACATAATCTTCGTCAGATCATGTGAAGACCATGTAGATTGCTGTCTGAAATGGTCTTTTGAGGAAAGAACCGCACAGATTGAGTGGACCTGTCCAGTCAGTGCACACATTTGTCGGTAACCGTGCAGCTCAACTCGGAACTTAAGGTTGACTTAAAGGTACCTATGCTTTCTTATTACTTACAGTGGCCAATATATAATTATTTACTTCGACCGATGCTGGATCACAGAAAAAACACGATCTATTCATAAAATATCCTGTAGGTAACTAGGTGAAGTTCTGGTACATTTTGTAAGGGAAATATAGTAATTGATATTCCAAAAATTTATTGGCTTTCTAATGATAGACACTTTTTTAAATTTAGTAACCTCTAAAGACGTTTTGCGCTTTTAGTGAAGAATACTTTTTTAAATAATTGAGCCCCTTTTCAACTTTCTGGCCATTTCTCACAGTTAGTCGCATTAACTAAGCTAGGGTACCCTGACCGAACGTGGTAGAGTAGGTTAAAACTATGACCAACCGCGCGCGAGCTGAGCGAGCGGTGCCGCGGAAGCAGCCGGTGAGCGCTATATTCAAGTTTGGCACAGTTACTTGGCTATTTAGTATTTTTAAGAGACAAAAATAGTAATTATTTACAAAAAGAGGCGCAATCATTATATTAGAGTAGGTATTCAATAATATTCTTAGGAGCGCGCAAAATGGGAATTCTTAGAGGTTGTATTAAATACATACTTAACATTTTGTAAACGGAGCATCATTGACACTTTTATCATAGAAAACCCCACTTCCGTACCTACTAATAATTTTTAGAAGTGACAAGAATTATCTTACTAATGGCCTGTAACAACCTTTTGACTTGAAGTGGAAATAAACGGTTTCCTGTTACATAAATTAATGTGAAACTAGTAAAGTATTCATTAGAAATGTAAGTGTGACTAACAGGAACTGATATGATATCAGTTCTTGGTACCGACATCTAGTAGGCGTTAGGGAATTAATTACTATTGCTGGTTACTAAGAATTTGTTGATTAGAGAAATGGTTGGGTAATAGGAACTTTATATCTCGCCCTACTCCTTGATGTGTAGTTCAGAAGCTGAAGCTAGACATGATTCGGCGAAACAGAGGACCAATATGTTGGTAAGATAAGATAATATTTATTTGCTTAAACATCATTGTTTGTGCAGAATAAACCATTTTTCTTTCTTTTTCTTTCTTCTTTCATACAAGAAAAGACTTGCATATAAGATAGTAACAACATTCATCTCTGTTTTTCTCTATATAAAAAGATAGAAGATGGTACAAATGAAAACTCACGACTGGAGCCGAGTATACCCGATTCAGCGTCACCGACCCGAGTATACCCGATTCAGCGTCACCGACCCGAGTGTACCCGATTCAGCGTCACCGACCCGAGTGTGTCGATTCAGTTTCATGCACTGTTTAGAATGAGCGCAAATTGCGCGTGAAGAAGTTTTCGCTTCAAAAGTAACATCTTTAGTTTCATTAATAGATTTAAGACTCCCACAGACAGGCGCGACGCGACAGCGCTACACAAAGGCGCCCCTCGTCGCGCGACGCCTTTGTGTCGGGCGCGCGTTGCGCCAGTGTGTACGAGCCTTTAACCTTTCGTTCATTATTACCAGAGTTCGGATATTCGGATGCATATTAATCTAAAGTAAATTTTTACATATGAAAGTATGGTAGCGGCTTTTTAAAATGTATTTCTTATTTTTTTTAAATCGGGGTGCCAAAACACCGGGAATGCATACGAGTAACTAGTCGGGTGTATAGTATGGAAGCGACTTCTAAAAAAATATTTATTAAAAACAAACACGTGTGGCACTCGGGGACTGCCGCGGTAAAGCTATTGCATAGCATTTTTTATCAACTTATGCAATTATAATTATTTATTTATGCAGTATTTTTTTTCTTTGATATTAATTCAAATACAGTCGTACCATATACATACACGTTAAGCGAACGCTCGGCCGTGCTACATGGTAGGCGGAGTGGGGGTGTTAGGTTTTATTTTCGTTACGAGATTTCTTGATTCGGTCGCCGTGCTCAAAGCCCGCGATAAAAGCTATCCAATAGCTTAAAAATCCCCGGGGTTCTTGGACTGCATAACTATTAAGATGCATATTTATTTAAAATTAAAGTTTAACCCCCGATGCAAATACGTGTATGTAGGATGTAAGAGGGGTGGTGTGTGTTAGTTAAAACAAAAAAAAGTAATTTTGTTTCGATACAAAGGCGCATTCCATGTTGGCCAACATCTCAACTTTAGGTGAATATGCATCCGAATATCCGATCTCTGGTGATGACCTTTTGCACCATCTGCGAATAAGTATTTTTAATTTAAAGGTGTGAAAAGTTTCCCACCATTGATTACCTCGTCTCTAACCTCTAACACAACTACTTTAACACAATTTAGCCTATTTAGTTAAATACTCTGGGGTTTATTTATGAACGTTGCTTAAAGTTAAGTAATGATGAGCGACTGTTTAACCATAGATTTTTGACGTTTATACGTCTCTTAACTTTAAGCAAAGTTAATGAATAAATGGGTCAGTCTGTAAGTTTAGTGTTCAAAACTTTATTTACACAAATTATTTAAAGTATACAGTAGGTAGTCAATTATTATACAACTAATTATGTTAGCAAAAAAAAAAAAAGGCATGTACTAAGTAGGTATGTTATATCAGATCTATTTCAAATAACTTTTCCATCAAAATACTTTTATTATTATTATCATCATCATTTGAGCCGAAAGACGTCCACTGCTGGACTTAGGCTTCCCCCAAGCACCGCCACTTCGACCGCTTCTTTGCTTCCCGCATAGGGTTGCCAGGTTTTTACAAGGCTTTTTACAATCGTGCCCGGCCAAGTGTATAGAAGTCCGGCCTGTCCAGCTTTTGTAAGGCTATTGGTCAACCCCGGGAAACTAAACTAAACTGGAAAGTGACACCTACCTATAATTTATTTACAAATGTTAAGGCTGATTATTGATGGTTTTAGTTACTTTCAATAGAAATAAAGAAGTTACAAATTAGTTCAGTCAAAAAAATGTGGTTCATAGTAACATAATTATACATAATTAAGAGTAGAGTAAGTCTCAAATGAATAACAGTAATAAATAAACAAATAAAAGTATTTTTTTTTTTCTTTTTAACCGACATCAAAAAAAGGAGGAGGTTCTCAATTCAACTTTTTTTTTTAAATGTGTTAACACACATAAAAAAAAGGAAACTGGTTTTGCATTTTCGTTTTTTGCCACCGACTTCCGAAATTAAAGTTATTTATCACTCTTTTTAGTGTTTTTTTTTGGAAATCGGTTGTTTTTTTGGAAAATGTTTTTTTATTTTTCAAAAGTGGTTTTATAGTTGTGGTACCTACCCCAAAAAAAATCGTATACCATATTTACATTACACTTTTTGTCAACCAATGTGTGAGGCTTTCAGGACAAATGACCGGCTAAATATGAATTTGTGTCCGGCTTTTCTATTTTAGAGCCTGGCAACCTTGTTCCCGTACCTAATTATTATTAATTTAAATAAACAATATTCAGGCACATTACAAATATGTCATGGCATTACAGTTAATAGCGTTATTACAATAGTAATGTCAGTAATATTGAAATTACATGAAACTATTAGTATAAATTAGCTTTTCAGGGCCATGGTAATCGGTAGACCGGTGACAATTCACGCTATTCTGTAAACAACAAAACGAACTAAGAATATTATGAATATAATTATATCGAGCGCCTGTTATACATAGTTAGTTAAGAAAACATAATCAGCTTATAATGTTCCAACTGCTTTTATTTATTTATTTATTTTTGGCTGGGAAATCATCAAATGACCTCTCCCGCTCTGGGCGGAGCGGAAGGGCGTGTCAGACTCTTACTGACTAAAACCCCCCCGTGTTCCTTCAGTTGCCTGTGCGCCAGGGCCACGGTAACTCTTTCGAACAATCCGCGACCCGGCAGGCATCGGCCCTATCGGACCGCCTCAAATGTTTCAACTGCTAGGAAACAGGTTCTGGATAGGTGACCATCTTAACATATCAAGACCCCTCCGTGCCTCGGAAAGCACGTTAAGCCGTTGGTCCCGGCTGTCATTCGTGGATCTTTGATAGTCGTTACTGGTCGTCAGAAGCCCGAAATTCTGACAACCAGTCTTACGTCTTCATGTTTAAGGCGCCTTTGTGGAAGAGAAATAAATGTTTATTTATTACCAAGGGGTATCGTATTACCCAGTAACTGGGTTGTGGTGGTCAGATAGGCAGTCGCCCCATGTAAAATACTGGTATTCAGCTGCATCCGGTTAGACTGGAAGCCGGCCCCAACATAGTTGGGAAACGGCTAGATAGATGATGCTAGGATACAGGCCTCTCTGTGACAAGGAGGGAGCCGTAATCTACTACGCGGGCCCAGAGCGGGTTGTTTGATGTCACATATCTTCGAAGTTTTAGTTTATTTACTAACTAGTCCTCAATTATTGTTCATTGGCGATCCTTTTTTTGTTGGGTACGTTATCATCAAATAACTTCTCCCGCTCTGGGCGGAGCGGAAGGGCGTGTAAGACTTTTGGCGATCCTGAGGTTCTTAGAACAAGAACTCCTCCAGGGCAATAATTATAAGCAACAATTTCTTGAGGGCTAGGGGTATTCCCTAAGTTGGAATTACGGTCTATAATTTATTGTTAGACCTCGCTTCTAACAGGACCAACCTAATATTACCTAATTTATTGTAATCAAATTAGCTTTTAATAATTATTATTTTAATTTTTCGAACTAGGTATATATTACTTGTTTTAATTAATTAATTGTGTTATTTTATTATCTGCGCATAATGTAGTGCACGCTGTGCTATTATTTAAGTAATAGAATATAATAGAATTATCTTTATTCAAGTACAATATCATATACGACTCAAAAATTATTAGTAAGACTTGGAAAATATTGAGCGTAATGAAGAGTTTGCAATGTACAATTTGTAAAGAAACAGTGTACTTACTCTTTGTTGAAAAGCCTCATCTATCTATCTATTTTACATATAAAATAAAAATCAATGTTTGTTTGTTTATCCTCTATGGACTCCGAAAGGGCTGTACCGATTTTGATGAAACTTTGGTGAGTTTTCTGCATACGCCTGCGAAGGTTTAGGGGTAGGGTAGGGCAGGGGTAGGACACCACGCGAACGAAGTCGCGCCGGGCAGCTAATAATAAATAAATAAATATACCTACTACCACGAACAGACTTAATTTTCCCTAAGGGAAAAGGGACAAATTGTCAAACTTTAATTGGTTGAATACGAGACTTTTGGCTACTTTGTATGTCTGTATTTTGTCTTTTGTTTTTGTTGTAATGTGCGTTTTGTTTGTACAGAATAAAAAATAAAAAAAACTTTCTTTCTAAGGATCAAATATGAGATCGAACGTTTTCACCACTCTACTTCTTCATCATAGTAAATTATCCGTTATTGCATCTCTGGGAAAACTTCTACAGTCACTAAACTTGTCTTGCATGGCAGGAAACCTCATAATCGGATACGTTAATAGTCATTCAAACCGCAAAGAAGACTAAAATGTTCAAAAAAATACCATGTTTCAGTAGTATAATGCATCCAACAAGTAGTAAGACCGTTTACTCAAACATGACAAGAAACGGACGCGTTTTGATTAGCTCCGACCCAACACTGAGTAATCGCGAATTAAACAGAGCTATCCTTTTAAACTGCATCTTGCGCCCGCGCCTGCCTAATGTCATACGAGTATGTACTAATCAGCTGGCCGATGCCAATTGGCTCCAACTCGTCCGCAATTTAAACGATAACCGATACCATAGCAACTGTGTCGTGTCCATTTGGACAGTATGGTCTTCTTAGAACTCTGAATATGATTATGAAGACCTATATGCCAAAGACACACACACACGCACATCACACCACACACACCCACACACACGTTACATCATCACATCTATGTAATACATATGGATTGCAATAAAGAATTGAGTAGGTATTGAGTAATGAATCGTTACCTAAATTTCTAAGTCATACGACTGCCCGACAGCAAAGACAGGGTTATGTTTTTCACGTATATCTATGTATCTTTGTATGTGGAATTCTATAAACCCTCGAAGCTTCCTAACCGGCTGGATGGATTTTAATGCATGAGATGTCTATCGACTCGTCTAGGTCATGCGTTGATTATTATAGGTTTTATATTTACAAAATCAGAATGGCGGATTGTAAACGTGAAAAAGTAAAGCCACGATTTTTTTATTACTACCGTGGCCATGTAGGGTATCAAAATAAAGGGCCTGAGCAGACAATTCCAGAAAGATAACACACTAAAAGGAAGAAAAACAAAGTGAACAATATCAAAAGACCCGATTGCAAGTAAAACAGACAAGAATAGAATAGAATACTCTTTATTATGTACACCATACAAAATACGGAACAAGCTCCCTCTTCAAGTAGTGTGGTGCAATTGGTGGCATCAAATCTTGAACTAAATAACTGCCACGATCTGCATCAGACTGCTTGGAAAGTTAGCTTGGGTTGAACTTTTCTGTTGCAGTCGAGTTTTTTGATTTTGTCATAAATGTTTTCCTAGTTTTAATAAACCAGTAACCATGGTTGAATCGAGATGACTGTCCAGGGAACCCAGTCACTTGTCGATGCTCTTTAAATGAACCCCTAAGTTTATAATGATGATGCATCTCAAAAGTGTTTATAGTGCATCTAAAGGAGCAAAATAAGTGTTGTAAAACTTCATTAATCTATTTAATTAACTTTAATTAACTTGTTGAGTTTCTGAAATCGAACATTCTCTTTCAGTGATTGGTATACTTATATATAGTTGAACTAGATGTAAACTATTTCAAATTGAAAGTCAACATTGCGGCTTCCAGCTTTAAAGTCTTTTGCGTCTGTGAGAGTATTTTGAGTCTATGAGTCTTTTGCGTCTGTGGGAGTATTTTGCGTCTGTGATTCTTTTTTTTATTTTGCATTGTTTGTTAGTGCCGCGGGGCTCGTGGCTAAACGATAACAGCCGCACGGGTCGAGCAATCAAGTTAAGCTACGCTTGCCGCGGTCAGCCTATTGATGGGTGACCATTTTTACATACCGAGACCCCTCCGTGCCTCGAAAAGCACGTTAAGCCGTTAGTCCCAGCTGTCATTCGTAGATCTTCGACGGTCGTTACAGATAGTCAAAAGCCCAAAAGCCTAACAATCAGTTCTACCAAGGGGTATCGTGTTACCCAGTAACTGGTTGGTCGAGATCAGATAGGTAGTCGCTCCATGTAAAATACTGGTATTCAGCTGCATCCGGTTAGACTGGAAGCCGACCCCAACGTAGTTACGAAAAGGCTAGGCAGATTGATTGTGTCTGTGTTTTTATTCGGCACTGTTTTTAGTGCCGTTCCGCATATCGACATCTAGTTGCAATAAGCAATGAATAACATAGAAATTGATTAAGACTTTTCCTCTGTATAACTTGTATCCCGGGCCTTCTTTTCCATTGGCCACTCTGGGCAAGTGCCCAGGGCCTTCTTTTCCATTGGCCACTCTAGGCAAGTGCCCAGGGCCCCTCGATTCATGGGGCCCCCTATTTCATGCCAGCGTCGGAACTAGGGGCTTTCGCAGAGGCAGGATGCTACAAATTACGAGCTGACTTCGCTCGCTCTTGCATCCTAGATTCTCCATGGGGCCCCTAATAGGTTAAAACCGGCCCTGCTTATATCTAAGTTAAACCTTAAAATGATTAACCTCTTACATTGTAGCTATAGAATCTCCGTGCGTAGCAAATAGCGGCCACTTTACACCCACGCGGCTATTAAATCACACGAATTTTACGACTGCTTGTAAACTAACTGTGGTACCCAAGCTTGACTGTGTGGCAAGAGGAACTCACAGATTAGATGTCCTACATTCACAGGGTTGCCAGATGTTTACGTATCCGCGTAACATTGTTACCACAGATTACAAATTTCCTACAGTTTCCACATGCACTGCTCTCTGGGTCATTGCTTTCTATAGATTGTCTTTCTTCTATACCAGTTTTAGTATTGGAACGACAACTGTGTCTTAATCTAGGATACAATGTTTCTTCATCTGCTTTATTTCCTTTTCATCAGTAGATAATGGCTGCGATTAGGAAAAATAATACGTAAAACGAATGAACTATCTTTTTGTATGCACGTGTTTCTGTGAGAAATAAACAAATTTTTCTTTCTTTTTTTTCTTTATGTAAAGTAGTTTAAATGAGGACATAAGCCCAACGTATCGCACTTGCAACCTTAGCATGGTCCATGGTAAAATCAGCGGTTTTGTTAAAACGCTTGCGATTGAGCAACTGTGTAAGTATTTTAAAGCGGAATTTTAGTGAAGCACGTTTGTAATAGAATTACGCTGGATATGTTTCGGAGCGAATTGATTTTGAAATATTCCAACCGAGAAATTCAATTCAGTTGCGGATTTTTAGTTAACAAAATATTATATTGGCTTTTTTTTGTACTCAATTTAAAATATGTCCTGAAACTATATTCATTGCAACATACATACACGAAATATTGTAAATATGCATTTTCTCTATCAACCAATGTGCGCTTTTATAATGTCTTCGTGACGATATTATCGTGGACGTCCACGTCACGGCATCACGATAACACAGGGAAGTAAAATGTATGGAAATATATGAAGACGCTTTGAATTATCCGTCCACGATAACATTATAACGTGCACGTGTGAGTCTATTGTGCGCTTTTATCATTGCTATCGTGACGATATTTTATAGACGTGGACGTCCACGATAATATCGTCACGATAGAAATGATAAAAGCACACAATAGACTCATGAATACGGAGCATTAGAAAAGCTCGCAAGTAGTGACGACACCCACCATAGTGCGCGCAGCGCACCTTTCTGATTGGTTAATCGTTTTAACCGAGAATTTCATATATTACGCCGATACATACGACCGAAGAAGATTAATGACATAATTTCCAAGTACTTAGGCAGCCCTATCTATAAGAGTAAGTAGTTAGGTACTAGTTAGTGAATGGTTGTTTATCAGAAGATGTGCAAATAGGCACAGTGCGTGGTCTGTTTTGTATGAAAGCTATTAGAAAGAGGTTATCAGTAAGACTGACCTTTATATTATTAGGAGTGGTTCCAGCCTTGAAGTGAAAGTATAATATACTGCATTTTAATTGACGTTGTGCACATGTTATTGTTGATATTCATTTTAGTTTTGGCCTGCATAAAAGTCTTAGTATTTCCTTATTTAATGCTTATGATTATTTGCGACTTTATTGATTCATATTTACTAGTGTCTATAATAAAAACATCCAAGGAAAACACGCTCCTGTAAAGGAATTATTTTTCAAAGAGTTCATCTTCATCACCGTCTTGTCACATCAATAAAATTCTATAAATCGATCATCCATCACCTGTCACTATATTAACGACAAAAATAGCATTTAAAACCGCAAAGCTTCACAGTCCATTTCAAGCGCTTTTACATCTTCAATTCTAAATGAAGACACATCCTCTTCCTATTTTCCTAACTAACCCAAAATTTTTACAGCCAAAATGTTACAACATTTATTATTCTAAGCCGTCCAAACATCCTATGACGAAATCTTTAACGAACTTCACACGTTTACGCGGTGTCGCAAGCCTAGGGCGAAAACCGTATTCGACAGAATTTCGACACGCAACGCTCCATCTGGCCCAATTTAGGTGCATCAGTTAACTGATGGATTATCCACGTCACTGTATCTATTTGCATTTGCGTATACACATTGTGAAACGCCGTGTCTAAATGTTTGTGTGAAAAGGTGCGTTGTTTCTGGGTCTTGTAATTGTGCTTTTGTTGCGAATGTCTTATTATGTTTTAAATATAGTTTGATATTTCTACCATCACTGTCCTCCTGACCTTTTTCCGACTTGTTTAGGATCTGCAGTGGTGTCGTATTTTTCTTATATGCATCTCTATTAGCTGTCATATCAAGGTATTTCATCTCTTACAAAATCCATCTATTGTTTCCTTCGTCCTTGTCCATTCTTCTAGTTTGAAATCCATTGACTGCTATATTAAGCATTTTACTGTACTTCTTAGATTAAACTGTATTAAATCTCGATACGATTACGATTTAGTAGGATTTCGAAATTATCATACAGGTTTTATGATATTGTAAACTTCGGTTAGTTGATAGCAACATAATCTCAATTCGAGTCAACAAAGTCATTCAGAATCTAGACCAAAAGGATAACTTTATCATACGTTTATAATGTAAAATTGAAACTAGATTTTGGTAAAATAAACTTTATTAAGTAACCGCAAATTATACTATGACGTAGATTATCTTCATCATTCTAAAATCCGTGTCGCGTCTTTTCAGAAATTGTTTACTATTAAGGTACTAAATTATATAAGTTCAGACCTCAGACCTCATTTACCGAAACTTTTAAACTTTTACAATCTTAAGGAAACTTAGATATTTTACAGATAGTTCACCTTCTACTTATTTATAATGAGAAAGTTTATTCAATTATTTGTTTTTGGACAGCCATAAATCCTTAAACTTTTGAAGTTGCCAGTATTTATTGTTTGAGGCTGTTCGTTTATGGCGAAAATTTAATGTTCGAAACTTTATTTTAGGTATTTTCTTAGTTTATAGAATACTGAATAGTAATCAATGCTAGATGTAGACAAAGATTGTAGCAAAAAATAAATACTAATTATTGCAGGAGTAGTCCTGCAAGAATTAGCCATTGCTCTACATAATTTTTTGCAAGAAGGTTGATGGTGAATGAGGAACGGTAAAAGAAAGGAAATACTGCAGTTGCTTTTTCAATTTTATTATCGACTGGGTTCTGCCCGCGACTTCGGTCGCGTGGAATTTCTTATTTTAACATAAAATATATCCTATGACACTCGACAATACTATAGCTTCCCATTAGTGAATTTTCGGATTCGGATCAGTAGTTCCGAAGATTACCTCTACATACAAATTCACTTTTACCTCTTTATAATGTTATTAGTAAAAATAATAATATAATATAATTATTACTATTATTATATAAATTGCTTCTCCAGTTTCGAATCCTTTAGCAACAACTTGTAGTGGGTAGAGAATTCGCAGAATTATCTGAATCGATCATAAGCTTGCAATTTCTGCAATCAGATCATCTAAATATAGAAATGCAAAGGAACAGTTCCAAGCTTGTTACCAAGAAAACTAAGTAAATATATAAATTAAGACAGCAGGAAAGCTGTAGCAAAAAAAAAAAACTCGAAACCAAGTCAATGCAACTGAGATGCAAATTTCTTGCTTGCATCACAACCATCTACCTTTAAGGGCCCGGTCACACGTACGGCAACCACACTACATCGCAGCGACAAAATGTAGACAAGCAGTGGTTATGTGTGAATAATGTCGCTGCACTACAGCTACTTGCAGTTGCATTGTGGTAACTACAAAATCAAATCAAATGGTAGACGCAATGTTGTGTTTGCGATGTGGCCGGCCGCTAGTGCGCGGTCTCACTGGGGATTGCGTTGTGTCACAGTTGATTTTGACGACCAAATGTGGTCCGTGTGAATGAACTATTCATTTTCATACACATATTAGCGCCCGTACACGTGTTGTCGGTTTTGTGCGTGTGATCGGGCCCTTAGTCGGCCAACAAAATTCTGTTTATTTTCGTATTTCAGTATATTTGCCAAAACACGATGTATAATTCAACACGCGACGTAGGAAGTAGGCCGCGAAACTGACGAAGGTTCGTTCCCTTTTCCGACATGTTTCAAAATACGACGACTGACAATTGGTCGTTTTTTCCTGGATATGTAAAGTTTGTTTTCGATTCGGTGGACGGACCGATATTGAAATGTTTTGCGGATTGATGGCTTTGCAACGGTATAATTTGAAATAAAAGAATGTAGGCACGAGGGGCGCGTGGGTAAATGATTACAGCCGCATAGGTCGATCGAAGGTTAAGCTACGCTTGCCGCGATCGGTTCGTGGATGGGTGACCATCCATTACACATCGAGACGCCTCTGTTCCTCGGAAAGCATGTTAAGCCGTTGGTCCCGGCTGTCATTTGTAGATCTTTGACAGTCGTTACGAGTAGTCAGAAGCCTAGAAGTCTGACAACTAGTCTTAACAAGGGGTATCGTGTTACCCAGTAACTGGGTTGTGGAGGTCAAATAGGCAGTCACTCCATGTAAAATACTGGTATTCAGCTGCATCCGGTTAGACTGGAAGCCGACCCCAACATAGTTGGGAAAAGGCTAGGCAGATTGAGGCTTTCAGGAGATTGTTATCTCCTGTAAGCTCCTGCTTTCATGGAATCATGAAAAGGTAGTTGAGGTTTAAGCACTGAGTGAGTTATTTTATAAGCACATCTTATCAGACAATATTTATTACGTCTTGTAGTTCTCGGTAAATCTTCCACATTGAAATGTCATCGTTTTTACTTTGTTTCTATTTGCTTTGCTTTTCTGCAGGACAAATTCATGGAACTCGTTTCTGACCAACTGAACAATTCGAAGGTGACCTGTATATGGTCTAATTCAAATAAATGCTTTAACTGTGGTTCATAACACGTAGTTGTTGACTAACATAACTTAAGGGGCCAATGGCCCATAACGCTGGCTCTCACAATGGCAGGACCTGTCGAGTGCCGAGCTAAACCAATGATAAATGATTTTATTTCTGTAAGTAGGTTTGTACAAACACTTTTACACGGCAATCATTTTTTTTAAACTAGATGAGGTCGGCGTTTCCTATCTGACTACTCTGAGAAGAAAGGCTGAAACAAACTCAGAGATCACAGTCTCTTTTAAAGTCCAGACATAATCTGGGTCAGATCATGGTGAAGACCATGTATTATTACTGTCTGAAATGGACTTTTGAGGAAAGAACCACACAGATTGAGTGGACCTGTCCAGTCAGTGCGGGCATTTGTCAGTAATCCTGCAGCTCAACTCAGAACTTAAGGAGCTCAATGTGTTAAGCCTGTACATGCCTGTCGCTGTACGTCCTACCTATGCCTTGGATCCGGTATAGGTTCCGTTACATTGCATTCGTACATGCGATTATAACGTCTTTCTCTTCTGCGTTCGGATATTTTTAGTACATTTCTATTTTCGGTTTGACGTGTTATTGTGGTTATAGACAGCGATTGTCTTATGGATCAGTTATTGATATTTCTAATGGCGTCATATACTCGTAGTTTCAAAAATTTACATTTACAGTGGTAAGCTGTCTTTCCTTTTTAAGAGTATTGTGGCCAACTTGTTAATATAAAACCACTCACGTCGATGCCATTTAGTTCTATTTGAATAAATCTATCAATTTCTATAAAATAATGGCATAGGTACTATTAGGTACCTGTACTCTAAATGCTAAGTTCTCCCAGAAGGTCACTTGCACTCAGCTTAATTAATTTCCGTTTATACTTTATTTTTATAATACAACCACCATGGTTTATCAGCTGCCCTTCTACGCAAGCTGATAGGATCAATTAACAGGCTTAGCCATTTGACATTTATGCAACATGCAACCTTTCGCTAGATAACGCACGGCACGCTGCCTTTATTATTAACCAATCCGTAAGCGCACCGATCTGCTTTAAGCCAATTAGACGACCGCAGGCGACCAGCGTTAGCCAATCAGAGGATGGGATGTTAGGATGCCTCGTGTCATCTGGATTACATTGTGTGTTGTTTGGTATTAGTGCTTTTAATAACGGCGTTTTTGGAGATCTGTACTAAAAACTCAAACTCAACTCGAAGCATTTATTTCAAATAAACCATTTACAGGCACTTTTGAATTTTCAAGGGGTCGGTCAGTCAGAAAGATGAAGCTAGTTGCCCATTCCAAAGTGTAGTAGGTACTTATGGAGAAGAACGGGCAAGAAACCCCACGGACACTTATAAATCAAAATATGGTTACATCATTCATTTTGAAATTATGCATGTGAGAACGATGCAGAACGTTAAAAGCGTCCTTAGTAAAAAGATAAAAACATTTCAAATATTAAATTAAGGTGAATCCTCAGCTGTAGCCCGCCAAATTCGATTTTTCTTTGTAAACTTTGGAAATTGATGATTATTATTCAGTAACTATATTATTCCTACAGTCGCGAATCGCATTTTAATCAACATACGACGTAAAACAGAGCTGCAATATGCAAAAAACCAAAGAAAATTTGAATTTGGCGGGCTACAGCTGAGGACACACTTTAAATTAAAATAAGCCGTGGCAGCTAAGAGATGACCAGTCCCTACTGTCGGCGCCCATTCACGAACTTGACGACAAGGTCTATTTGTCTATGTGACAGTTAGACTGTTTAGACCATTGACGGGGTCCGATAAGGCCGATGCCTGCCGGGGTCGCGGATTGTTCGCAAGAGTTACCGTGGCCCTGGCGCACAGGCAACTGAAGGAACACGGGTGGGTTTTAGTCAGTAAGAGTCTGACACGCCCTTCCGCTCCGCCCAGAGCGGGAGAGGTCATTTGATGATTTCCCACCAAAAAAAAATAATATAACAGTTTCAACTTTAATTCCAATTTACTGGAAATAATTACCTCGTTGGTCTAGTGGTCACAAGCACTACTGCTGAGAATGAGGTCCTGGGTTCGATTCCCTGGTCGGGTAAAGTAATATTTTGTTTTTCCTTCAGGAATTTCTCAGTAGCATCCCGGAGTCTGGATTTGTGTCCGGTTTATGGCAATAGGCTCGCCCCCTATTAACTGGGACTTCGATACAACTGGCGAAATGTCAGTGTATTATTGGCACCTCTGCCTAACCTTTCGGGGATTAAAGGCGTGATGGAATGTGTTATATAGTTGTCAAAAGTAGCAAAACAATTACGAGGTCGGCGGTACGAGAACAATTACCTATAGCTAACGATATTTGATCCTACATTCCGTTAGGAATACCTAAGCACATTATGTAAGATTACCTCTTCTAACACATGTATTTAACATGTACCTAACAAGTACTCGTACCACTTAATGTTTCACAGACGTACAGAACAACTATTTTCTTAATGTCCCTCGGCAAACTTCGTGTTTCGTCAGTGGTCGGAGTCGTCAGACCAGACGCTCTCAATCGACTTGGAATCACTGCAACTGCAACTGATAGAAATCCGACGACTGACGAAACACGAAGTTTGCCGAGGGACATTGAGAAAATAGTTGTACTGTACATAGGTATGTATTTGACGTACTTTATATAAAGGTTAGCTATCTTCATGAATAGTTGAACACTCTTGAACTTTATCGTCTTTACCCTTTGATTTTCAGCCGTAAAGTGCAGTTATTACGCTATAAGTAACAGGTAAGCTATTCAGTGGTTCTGGGAATGGTTTAGTTAGTGATAGTCCAGCTTTAGCTTGAAGGAAATATTCATTTGATGGGCAGTATAGTCTCAAATGTCGTTATACTGTTTGAATAATTGCTGGGTGGTGTAATGTCTTCGAAGGTCTGGCATCAGTAGTTTTCAGTGAAATCATGCAGTCCTCTGTCAATATATAGGAGGGAATGATCTGGCTCTTAGTGTTTTTTTTTCCAATAATTACAAATTTATTCAGTGCTTCCATTTTCGGAACTCGCTTTGTCGCTGTGTCGGTATTTTCTAACGCAAAACTAAGTACAAGAAAATTCCTTAAGAGTGTTGCTACGTTTTGAATTTCGTCAATGTAGAAAATAGGAGTTGCAGTAACATGGACGCCGGCATGTTTATTTTCAGGGGGGTGCATCTTCAACTCCACGAAGTGCGCTCGATCATTTTTGCACTTCACCTCGGATATGTTAGGTTATCGTTTGTCCATTCATACAAGGAGTAACTTTGTAGACTTATGCAGAAAAGCTTAAAAATTAAGAGAATTTAGAATGCAAGAGCGAGCAGAGCGACTTCGATAATTTTTGCATCTCGCCTTGAATGGGGTAGGTTTTATTTTGTCCTTGCATACAGAAAGAGGACTAACTCGATCGATTTAAATAAAGATGCTTAAGAATTAAGACAGAGTAGGATGCAAGAGCGAGCGAAGCATTTGCATTGCATTTCTACATTTATATCTGTAATTTTTATGATGTACATAATAAAGAGTATTCTATTCTATTCTCGATAATCTTAGCACCCCGCCTAGGGCCGATTAGTTTTTCGAAATAGGAGTTCGGTACTTTGTTGACTAATGCACAAAAGCTTTAGAATTGAGAGGAAAATTTAAGGATCACGCCTCGAATAGGTTAAGTGTTCCATTATCGTATTAGGCGTTTTCGGATATTTTTTAGTTCTGAATGTTTTAACACCTATACTGCACCTCCCTGGCTTGCACTTCCACCCTGCTCCTGGCGCCCATGTGCAGTAACATGCTTATTTTTTTGTGCATTCTTTATTTCTTTAGAAATAAGCATCACCTTGGTACATATTTTTCTGATCCTATTTTCTTGTCTGTTTATATATGTGTGTACATAAATGGTTAAATAAATAAATAGAATATCTAGAACCCTATAGTGCCTATACTTCACAGTTCATATATCTTCAAGAATAAGAAGCATTTTCCCCATATTTCCACACTAATTGGGAACCTAACTCGCTGCAAGAGCTAGGTGGTCGTTCATAAGCTCTAATCAGCCTCGTTCTCAAAGCTATTCTTTGCAAACTGCTTCATAAGCGTTCCTTTTCCACTCGTGTTACTTAGCTCGGTAGAGGCTAGTACTTATCGCTTTAAAGTAGTGTGGGAGGACTAATATATGGTTGTACTTAAGCTTAGTTTGTTTACTTTGTAATGCTGTGCCGAGGGTAGGTGTTCATCTGTTTTTATTTAGGTACTTTTGCGTTTATTTGTGACTGTATCCTTCATACCCCTGTTTGTAATTTGTTTTGGCATTAAACTTGAAGATATAATAGTCCTCCAGAACGAATTTCGTCCATGGCGATCAATTTCAGCGGAGGCCAGCCTTCGGCGCGTGGGTTATTATAATGCTCAAGTGTGTGCGCAGACACATGTGCGCTCTCCCTTCCCTCACTCATAGTCCGATAAGACCCCGACACGATAGGAGAGAGATCAGGCGCAGGGCCAATGGCGTGCTTTCCGAGGCACGGGAGTATCACGCTGCCAATTTCCAGACTCCGGGCTGTTACTAAGAAACCCAATAACACTTTGGCCGACGTGGAAATCGAACCCAGGACCCCACGCTCAGGAGTCGCGCTTGCAACCACGAGAGCAACGGGGCAGATAGCTTAAAGTTAAATAATGTTTTCGTAGGGGACTCTGTTTGAATGGGTGATTTGGGATCATAATAGCCTAGTATACGTGTACGAGTATAATGCACATAGATTGTATCATAGACCCCGACTACGACTGCTACAATTTTTCGGAATTTTATGACCTCTTCTCTTAATCGATCTGATAAGTTTGGTCCTGCACCCTAATTGTGTAACACACTATCAGTCACAATCTAAATCATTTTGAAGTATATTGCTCATCCATTGTTTCATATGTTCTAAGAATTCGTCTGCTCAACAACGTAAATGACGCAATGAATGTTTGTGAACTGTCAAAATGAAAATCATTCCTACTGTTAGTGTGTTACGCAATTACCCTACTACTGTCTGGGAATTGGGATATTTATACCTAAAGACCACGTCTCTATTCCCTTCAGCCTGTTTAGAAGGTGCAAATAAACATCTGTGCGTGACAGTCCGGTGTAGATACTGAGGTACATTTGTATGACACAGTTGGTTGAACGCCAGTAACGACTTGATCCCTTACATCGTAGTACAGTCGCGTGCTACATACTAATAACTACGTCAGTCTGACATATCACGCGAATTGTTTACAAACACAGGTTTACATGATAAACAGAAAAGCGACGTAAAATTATAATGGTAACACGTGCCTATGTTTGCACCGAGCGCCTAATGTAACTAGAGCTGCAGGTTTAGCATGACGCTTTCTATTTCTACTCTACTTTAGAATAGAAATCATCGCGTGTCTACCGAAAATGTTCTACTGTCTACACGGAAATGTCATTTTTGTCTACTCTTCCGTAGACAAAACGCTTCTCTACAGTTCTCGTGCTAAGCCTGCTGCAGTGGAAGGGTTCTGGATTTTCATAATTAATGATTGTTGGTTTCTGCTTCATTGGTCGAAAGCACTACTTCTGAGCATGAGGTCCTGGGCCGGCAGTCTCGACATAGACAGCGATAAAAATCGGTCGTTAAGTCTAATCGATGTCAAATTTCTGTAATAGATTTTCAACCTTATGCTTTCGAAATTAAGTTGAAAATCTATTAAAGAAATTTGACAACGATACGACTTAGCGACCGATTTTTGTCGCTGTCTACGGTCGAGACTGCAGGGCCTGGGTTCGATTCCCAGGTCGGGTAAAGAGGTGTTGGGTTTTTCTATCTGGAATTTCTCAGTAGCAGCCCGGAGTCTGGATTTCTGCCCGGTTACACGGTGCCCTATTACATGGGACTTAAACAAAACTGGCGAAATGTGGGTGTACTATCACCTCTGCCCAACCCTTTGGGAAAACAAGGCGTGATGTTATGTTGATTTTTGTTGGTTTAGTGGCTGCAATTGCTGCACACATGCCTGCTGAGCGTGGTAGCAATTCAATCCCCGGGTAGAAGGGTGTTATTGGGGTTTTCTAGCAGGAAATTTTCAGTTAGGTTATAAGTCCTATTGGCTCCTACGACATCGACATGGGACTAACTCGGCAACGTACCTAATTGGCGAAAAGAGGGTGTATTAAACAACGTGTCCCGGAATTAATGCGCATCCCCAAACACCCCAATTCGAATATTATGTTATAATCATAATACACACACTGAATTTTCACTATTATGTATAAAACATTGTTTATTTATTAAATTAGTTATACTGATTGTGAGAGAAAATTGTTATAAATTAACAAATCTACGCACGCACACAGTCGCACACGTGTAAGGGCTAGCGTAGTAGGTACTTCGTCCATTTTAGTTTGTTTTGACTGTACAGCGGACGTGTGACTAATTTACGTAGCTTTATAAATTTTTGGGATAAAAAATTACCTTTATTAAAAATAACAGAAATCGATTCAGTAAACGATTCTGAACAAACTACTTTCATAATGCGCATTAATTCAGTAACATGTTCTATATTATGCTTCTCTTGCCTATTCCTATGATGAATATCGAGTGATAATCAATCTGCCTAGCCTTTTTCCTAACCATGTTGAGGTCAGCTTCCAGTCTAACCGGATACATCTGACTACCAGTATTTTACATTAAGCGACTGCCTATCTGACCTCCACAACCCAGATACTGGGTAACACGCTACGCCTTGGCAAGACTGGTTGTCAGACTTTTCGGCTTCTGGCTTCTTCTCCTATTCGTTCGGTAAATACAGGATTAATAAGATACTGCTGAATACCTATCTCTATTGTGAAATGTCAAGATAAACTGGATTACAAACAGAGGTTTAAACTGTTGTTTAGATATAAGGAAAGTTAAATAAACGGCGGTACTGCGCTGGACATTAAAACATAAGGCGCAATTAGGGACTGCACGACGTTTGTCAGTGAACTTATTGTTCTTGAAACGTAGACATGTGTAATTGTCAAGACTGAGATCACTTTATTTAGTCGTGTAAAACATACGCATTTGTGTGCAATCAGAACCATAAAATGTTAAGACATACAGGCTGTAAAGGCATGCTGGCTAGGTCCCTATGCATATTTCAAGAACCAAAACTTGATGAGCAGAGCAGGCAGTAAAAAAAATCTGCAGAGCATTTTTCAATCCCAAAATCTTGTATGCTTGGTTTAATAAAAATTAAAGAATTGCTTCCTCGTGCTCGTGCTCTTGATATAAATCATATTTGCAATTTTCACATCTTGTACTATTTCTACATACGGTACCATTTCTATTTGGCTAATTTGTTGAAAATCGCGATTTCAACCGTGGCAATTTAAAAAATCCCCTTAAAGAGAGTTCGCATTGTATGCTGCACCTGACTTCATCACGTCAATGCCGGCTGTCGCTTAAAACTCAGCGCGGAGGTTCTATCTCGCATAGGGTCGCAGCATTATGCTGAGCGATGGCCGTTTTACCTGGGCATGACGCATATTTTCCTCCAACTTGTTCTTTTTTGTGTTTATGCTCTTTCTTTGCGTCATGTCTACCGCAATTAAACGTATTTTCTTCCTTTCTCGTTTCTTATTTCTTTCGCAATAATTCTATTTACGACATAATTAGTAGTACTTACATAGTTTTCCTGTTCTAATCAGCAACCAATAAAAAAGGAAAATTAGACCAATTTTCTTCGGCTAATAAAATACATCGTTAGCAGGAAATAAATTACCGTGTTAGGTATCGGTAAAAGAATATTCTGAACATAACTGTTCTATTTTAATACAATTTTGCACGAGCGAAGGCCAAGGGCGGCAAAAGACCAAAATAACATATTACATAACATATAATCAGCCTATAACGTTCCCACTGCTGGGACACAGGCCTCCTCTCTGTGAGAGGGAGTGGGCCGTAATCCACCACGCGGGCCCAGTGCGGGTTGGTAAATGTCACATGTCTTCGAACTTTTTGTGTTCTAAGACATGCCGGTTTCCTCACGATGTTTTCCTTCACCGTTTTGAGAGCAGTGGTGATGAAATTAAATACACCAAGTAAAGTGCCTGTCTGGGTTCGAACGCATGGCCTACAAGTTGGTAAGTCGGAGCCGATACCGCTGAGCAACCACCGCTCGCGCTCTCATATAAACATATTATTAAGTAATTATTCTTATCTACTTAATTTAATGTTCATACGGAAACAAATGACATAATACTTGGTTTTTATTTCAGTAGCATTCCAGTCCAGTAAATGAATTCAGCGCCACTGGAATCGTGTAAACGGCCAGTGGTAGGTTCTGCCACGTAGGTATTTGTTGTTTCTTGCGGATATTTAACTTTTTACAATGCAATAGCTTTTAAATGGCTGCATCAGTGCATACACTCAAACCAGCGGGATAATTGCGTAACGCACTAACTGGCTTTCATTTTGACAGTTCAACAACATTCATTGCGTTGTTTTCGTTGTTGAGCAGACAAATTTTTCGAACAAATGAAGCAATGGATTAGCAATAGGCTTCAAAATGATTCAGATTGTGACTGATAGTGTGTTACGCAATTAGGGTGTTATCCAGTGCTAGAGTGATTCACCGGTCTGGAATAATGTAAATCAGGCATAAAAGTCGCAAGGTCAACGCACATTCACATTATATTTCTATTTGTCATCGTCCTCTGTAATTATCTTGAGCAATTAATATTAATTTGTGGTAATCATTGTGATAACATCTAAGCTTTTAAATCGATTATTAAGATTACATTGTTCACTTGTATCTTTTTTCTTTTCAAAGTTGAATGAACTACCATTGTTTCATGTCTAATAATGTGAATAGACTACAGAGTAATTGGGATAGAAAAACGCGCTACATTTAATGTTTAAATTGTTAATTACTTAATTGTATGATTAATTAAGAATGTAAGCTTGGAAACCTACAAAAAATATTTGAACAAGCACAATATAACTTTTTCAGTCAATAAAGTGCTTTGAATAATTTAAAAGTATGTTGTATGAATGAGTTAGTTATTCCGATCAAATGCTTTTATTATTTCAAACCATGTGTAATTAACACTAGGTCGATTTTCGCCGTGCTATTTACAAAGTGCGTGCTATTTTTTAATTTTGATAAAAATACCAGGTGACTCGTTCATTTTGCATCAAAATCGCTTGCGACTGCGCATTTTCATCATCGAACTTAGTCACCCGCCGCATGCGATCTGTCGCCGCACGACAAAAGTCAAAACCTACTCTAATTTGGAACTTGCGATTTTAGTCACCTGCGACCTAGCCGAATTGCCACTTAGACTGCGGCTATAGTCCCCTGTGTAAAGCCCGCATAGCATTGTAATCATTATATACCTGCTTGATTCCAGATTCAGACATTTGATACATTTGATTACCATTTCAGATACCAATTTACATGGTCTTCACATGATCTGACCAAGATTATGTCTGGACTTTGAAAGAGACTGACCTCTGAGTTTGTTTCGGCTCAGAGTAGTCAGATAGGAAACGCCGACCTCATCTAGTTTAAAAAATATGATTGACGTGTAAAAGTGTTTGTACAAACCTACTTACAGAAATAAAATCATTCGTCATTTAATACTTTCATGGAATTTTTCACATTTTTTCTTTATAACATCAGTCCTGAAATACCCCGAAGGGTTAGGCAGAGGTGTTACCTTAGCATGTACAGTAGCGGCCATAAGTCCAGTAGCAGTTACAAAAATCTATCGCATCAAAACAAGTCGTACTTACGACCTTTTTCTTCAACAAACATTTTGCACACATACACGATCTCGTATATTGCACTCTTTCTTTATTATCTAGTCAGAATGAGTGCAACATACTGATCATTTGCCTTAGTGACAAGCCTATCATGTCACGACGACGTAATATGATACTGCTATTTAATTTCAATTAGAAAAATATGTGTCTGTGTGGCTTAGCGGTTAACGTTTTGACATAGTCCGCACGTTGTAGCCTGCGTTCGAACCCCAGTGATATTACACTTTTTGTGTTTTAATTATGAATTCTAAACGTCTACGATAAGTTAGACACGATGAGATGTGTATTAGTTAAACTTATTATTAACAAAAAAGAAAAAAATGAGGGTGAATGTGAAACAAAATAAGCTACTCGATTGAATAAAGTAACGACGTTGTTGGTAGGTGAACTTTGTTACGAGCGTTTGTGTTATTATTGCGATTAGCATGTTGTTTGAATATCTTTAATCAAGATGCAAGCAAATATTAGTATTGATGCCAGGGCAAATATTGTCGCTTTGCGTAAAAATGGGCTTAATATTTCTCAAATTTCAACTGAAACCGGCTTATGTGTAAGTTATTTTTAAAGATTATAATTATGATGATAGTTGTGGTGTATGATTTTCTTATTAAATAAATCGCTAGTTGCAAGTGTGTAATAAAAATTATATTTTCGTTTTTTAGAGAAATACTGTGAGCCGTTGGATAAAGAGGTTTGAGGAAGAAGATAGTCTGAAGAGTCTTGTAAGAAGTGGAAGGCCGCCGCTTATTAACTCGATTCAGCGACGTTTCATGGTGGAAGAATATGAAAAAAATGGTTTCATTCCAACTAGAATGTTTGCAGATCAATTTGATACATCATTGCGAACTGTTCGCCGTGCACTCCATGCTGAAGGCTTACATCATCGGAAACCAGCTAAAAAACCATTTTTGACACAAAAACACAAGGAGGAATGACTACGTTTTGCTCGGGAATATTTAGATTTTAACTGGGAGACGACCATATTTTCTGACGAGAAGACTTTCAAATCATGCTAAAAAGGAAGACTTCATTTATGGCGAAAAGACAATACTCGCTGGTCTGAGAAAAACATTATTCCGAATACAGAGTCAGGTAGAATAAGTGTGAATATGTGGGGGTGGATACTAATCCACCCCCACTCGCCCGGCCCTTGTGCACTAGCACAAGGGCCGGGCGAGTTGGAATTCATACCTACGCGTGCCAACAGCTCTAATCACGTCGAAGTTTTAAGTGACATAATGCTACCTACTGTGCGTAATGTTTACCCATCGGAAGACTTTAGTGAACTACATTTTGTTCAAGATAATTGTCCAATACATCGTGCCAGTGTTGTAAAAGAGTGGTTTAGTCAGCATGCTGATATTAAAGTTATTCCGTGGCCAGCACGATCCCCTGATCTAAACCCCATCGAAAATATGTGGGGTTTCATGGTTCAAAGATGGGAAGCACGAGATGAGAGGTGTCCTGAGCAGCTTAAATCCCATTGCATTCAATTGTGGGATGATTTACGTGGCACAAATATATGTGCAAACATTGTGGCCTCCATACGTCGACGTCTGCTTAGCTGCATTGACAATAATGGAGGTCATACCAAATATTGATACGTTGTTTTTTACAGGGGATGTGCTGGTCGCACGCAAATACGCATACGTAAGTTAGTTTATGATTGTAAGATTGGGGTTAAGCTTCAATCTTCTTTTCTCTTTGAGAAAATGAATAATTAAAAGCATAAGAACAATTGTATTTTCATATCAACAAACTTGATACAAATTTTGGTTTTTCAACTTATTATAATAATATAAATAAATGTTTCTTCAAATTACCTACCTACTATTATTTTATTTCAACCTAAAATATTATTCACTTTTGTAATTTTCTTCGTTCTTCTTAATTCTTATCGTATCAATTTTAACTATATATAACGAAATATATTGTAGCGGCATCTACAATCGCCACATGCGAGCTACGCGTCATACTGACGTCACGCAAAATCCTGCATCGCGCAAGCAGAGTTTACCGCGCAACTAGCATATATACAACATCCCGACATCAACCGTTGGGCAGTTGCCCACCAGACACAAGACCCGTCTGGTCGGAGGATCCTCCCTTTTCTATGGAGGTGTGAGTGAGCTTTACACCCTGTTCCTCATACCTCTATACTGGTGACCCCGAACATGAACGTCAGCGCAGCCTTCGTGCAACTACTTCAGCGTGACGTCATCATCATCACTTCCGCAAGCTTTAGAGCGGCGAGTCACACAGCCAGCCAGCACCCACGGCTTCTACGGGTATCCTGACCACCAGCATGCAGCGACCGCGCATACCTGGTCATCACCCTCAGCCTCATCAGCAACCTTGGCACAGCACACTGCACTCTCGGCCGGTCCACAAGCAGAGCCTTCAAACCCTCTCCTGGTCGACGCCAGCAGTCAGCCTCAACTCGGCGCTGTACCACATCCGACGCACTGGAGCATAACGCAGCGCCACCCCGACTCACTGGGGAATCTTCGCAGACAGTTCCGACTCACCGCGAACTATGCGACACCCGGTTCCGACTCACTGGAACCTCACCTGGCCCTGGCAAGCATCGCAAGATACAAGACTCAGCCCGCTACAATATAAATAATATTAATATCACATATAAAGTAAGTATATAAGATTACTTATATATAATAATATAAACAATATTCATATATATAAAGTATATAAATATTACTTATTATAATAACTATATAAAACATTCATTTAAATATTAAAAATATATATATTTGTTGTTTATAATCAAAAAGTAAAGAATAATAACAAAATCGATCTAGCCAACCGAGCGGGGTTCGAACTGACAGTCACTCGTATCCAAGTCATACATTGCTGCACTTAACTACATGAACTGGTTATATTGAGTTTAAATTTTCGCTTTAGTTTCGGATTGACTCGGTGCGAACACTAATGTGAAGAAAACAAAAGTATATTGTTATCTTTGTCTAGTATTGACCCCACACACTATCACCTCGTAGTTATACCTGTATGACAGGTAAATGTTTGCGTTGAAATCACTCACACATGTATTTATACGCGCAGTACCGTGCAGGCGAATACGATCGTTGATGTGCTACTGGACTTATGGCCCCTGACTGTACACCCACATTTTGCCAGTAATGTTTAAGCCCCGTGTAATAGGGGGCGAGCCTATCCCCATCAACCGGTCACAAATCCAGGACTCCGAGCTGCCGCTGAGTAATTCCTGATAGAAAATCTTCATCCAGCCCAAGATAACGGAATGTGTTCATTGCTGGTCTTGCTAGATTTTTCCCGGGCATTTGACGCGATAAATATCCCGTTATTAATGTCAAAGCTAAATTATTACGGATTTGACCCCAGCGCTGCGCAATGGTTCCGCAGCTACCTTAGTGATAGAAAACAACTTGTGGATCTACGTTTGGGTGACGGCACTGCTCTCACATCGACTCTTACTTCCATTGATAGAGGGGTTCCGCAGGGATCTATATTAGGCCCAATTATGTTTATTTTATACTGTTCAGATATAATTAAATGCCTCCAGCGATGCAAGTGCCATATATATGCCGATGACGTTCAACTATACATATCATTTAGTCCAGATGAATACGATAGTGCCATTAAAGTAAACCTCTTCCGTCACACGGTATTTGAAAAAAGCTAGTACCAATAATGGTCCGGGAAAATTCTATCTACTCTATAGTATGTTGAAAATCAGTATAAAATGTTTATTTTAATTATAGTTGTGTTTTTTATAACTTTCAATCAAGGAGCAAGCAATAATGGTTTTATTAAATTTTTCTCTATTTTAATTGGCTCGCCCCCTAATACATAGGACTTAAACATAACTGGTTAAATGTGGGTGTACAGTCACGAGCACTAATATGTCAACACTTGGCAACTTTTAATAGCGATTTTTTCGTGAAATAACGAATACAACTTTGAAATACGACATATTACATAAACCTATGGATTCGAAAATACTATGTTCGTAAAAACATAAAATTTCATTATAAAATTAAGGACAAAGTCGGTTTTGAATTACGACAAGAGTATACATATTTATGCTCGTGACTGTACCATAGATACACCTGCCCTTACCCTTACCCTACATACACTTACCCTTCGAGGAATACAGGCGTAATGGTATGTTTTGTGTATCCCTATTTTAACATGTTTATGCTAATAAATATATTTATAGCCGCCATATTGTCTCGTGTGTAGATGAAGTGGATTTTCTGATTGACGTCAACAGATTTATCTAATCTTATAGAACACATTGTGAATGTTGTTATTGTACAGATAAAAAGGAAAACGTCTGTAACGGACATTGGATGCGTGTTAACCTTTGTCTGGGCTCTTATACAGAGATTTATTACACTTGATTGAATTATGTCCCGCGCAAAACGTTTGTATTTCTGTAACAGATTTTTTTAGAGAGCATTCTGCTTCACGTGTCATGACTGTCGATTTTTTTTAAATTGATATTGCATCGGTACCGAATTTTGTATTAATGTTTCACGCTTGTTTTCCCCTAAAGCTTAAGCAGACGTGTACCATAGTACACCCACTTTTCGCCAGTTATGTTTAACTTCCATGTAATAGGGGTCGAGCCTATATTGCCATCAACTGGGCATAAATTCACACTCCGGGCTGCTACTGAGAAATTCCTGATGTAAAACCCAATAACGACTAGACCAATTAAGCACTTTTAGTGTTGACCACCTACAAATGAAAACATCGATATCATCTTGCTCGAAGCTCGATAGATTTTTATAGCGGTACTAAATTATGAAGTTAGTTATAAGGGTCTATTCCCATCCAATACTAAGAGCTACGAGTATACCATTTGGTATTAGTTTATTTCCGAATTTATTTTCTATTCCCAACGAGTACCACATTTTTTTAAATAAAAAATCTATTACTAACGAATACCAAAGCGTGACTTTTTGTACACTCAGCTACACAAAGTTTTATTTAAATTGCGTTATACCGAAATCTAGGGTAATCTAAATACAGGGTTAGGGTTAATAAGCTGGTCGACGGAGCCCCGCTTTGCGGGGCTCCGTTTTCTGTCTAAAGGGTTTAAAGGAACCTAACCAACCGAACCTCGGGATGCCACTGACGTCGACCGTCTAGGGTTAGGATTGTCGGGAACATTTATTATGTTTTCGGAAACTTAGTTCGTCACTCAAAGCATTTTAATTTTACTGAACCTGACTGTATCTGATTTCTTCAAACTTGTTGTGGTATTGGTTTTAAAATGTGGTACTCGTTGGGAATAGAAAATAAATTCGGAAATAAACTAATACCAAATGGTATTAGCTCTTGGTATTGGATGGGAATAGAGCGTTATAAGTAAATAGTAGTGTCAATTCAAACATGTGGCTTCTGGAGTATCTACCTATATTGAAGCTGTATTTACTGTATGCATTGGATGAAGCCCTCAAATAATGTAAAGACAGTGCAGTAACATCACATAACAACACGCCTGTATACCCTGAAGGGTTAGCAGAGGTGTATCTATAGTACACCCACATTTCACTAGCTATGTTTAAGTCCCATGTAATAAGGAGCGAGCCTGTTGCCATCAACTGGCCGGACTGCTGCTCAGAAATTCCAGTTGGAAAACCCCAATATTATTTTACCAGACCCGGGAATCGAACCCAGGAACTCATTCTCGGCAGTAGCGTTAGCCACGACAAGACAACGAAGCAGATAAAACAAAGAACTTGGTTTAAATAAGCCCAACTCAGATCTAAATTAATCCTCTAATCTAACTCATTTTTAATTACTTTTGTTAAAAAACAGCCAATAAACTGTATATCCTTCCTTAAGACCCTCTAGATAATAAATTATTTTAAACAGTTAAATGATTAAATGGGATCCGATTATCTCAGATCCTCACACCCACCTGTAGTTGCACTATCAATCAAGTAATTGATTCGAGACGCTAAGCAATCAATTGATTGACATAGAATCTATTTGCAGACTGTTAGAAAATGTAGCAATAATTAGCAACTGTTACTAGGCTAAAAATTGCTTACCTCTTCTTATTGCCTCGTCTTCTGCAACTACATTAAAAGACATATTTCAGAAGAATATATAACATAACGCCTGTATTCCGCAAAAGATTAGGCAGAGGTGAACCTATGATACACCCACATTTCGCCAGTTATGTTCTTTCAGAAGAAAATATAAATATTTCTCGCATTTTAGATTATGAGAAGATTCCATCTTTTATTGAGCGTTTGAAGCGTGATGGCAGATCTTCTGCAGTTAGTTGTCTATAGTTTAATTGTTTCATTTTCTCTTGAACACGTTTAGCATCAAATGTTTCATGTCCAGCCTTCTTTTTTGTTTCTGTTCCATCTTTAAACTTCTCCATCTCATCTGATGTCCTGGTACTGCCCGCTTCACTTGTACCATCACTCTGAAACTTGAAATATCCTTCAAATTACACACGTGTCTCATGCCTACATATCGTGTATAGACAAAGTCTTTGTAAACAAGCCATGTTTCATCATACGACAAGCAAATAACGAGAGGTAATGTCCACTGGTAATGAACGTTACAGGATATTATGCGCCGCCATTACGGACACGCATCCAGTTTGTTGGCTGAGTATGTGTACCTTGTCCATCAATTATGACTGGCTTCCTTTTTATGCTATGGTTTTATGAGGCTTTTGTAATAATGGATAGATGAACTGGAGTTTATATGAAACTTTAATAGTGTTGTTATGATTTACTTAGCTACCTGCAGTTTTGTCTCTCCTTCTCCCTTTAAATCCCTCCAATGGTTATCTTTAAAACATCGATTTTAGCGATGAGACCACCCATTGTGTTACCCTAAATAAAATTTCTACTTTTATATCTGCATTTCATATGGTGTACATAATACAAGTCTATTCTATTTTATTCTATATTGGACATATAAATCCACCCAGGGTCTGGCTACCTTATTGGCTGGCTGGTATATTCACCAGGGTGGCAGTGTAAGCAGTTCTTGGATGACTTGTGCCAACAAGAGACCAACCGCAAGATAGTCTTTGCTGCAATAACCCGCTTGCATTCAGCACCCTCTTTCTATATGCCTTCATCTTTGAGCAAGTATTCATCATGTCCTTAATCTTTGAACAAGGATTCATCATGTCCTTTCATCTTTGAGCAAGGATTCATCATGTCCTTCATCTTTGAGCAAGGATTCATCATGATCTTCATCTTTGAGCAAATATTAATCATGTCCTTCATCTTTGAGCAAGACTGAATCGTATCCTTCATCTTTGAACAAGGATTCATAATGTCCTTAATCTTTGAGCAAGGATTCATCATATCCTTCATCTTTGAGCAAGGATTCATCATGTCCTTCATCTTTGAGCATAGATTAATCATGTCCATTATCTTTGAGCAAGTATGAATCATATCCATCATCTTTAAACAAGGATTCATAATGCCCTTCATATTTGAGCAAGGATTCATCACGTCCTTCATCTTTGAGCAAGGATTAATCATATCCTTCATCTTTGAGCAAGGATTCATCATGTTTATCATCTTTGAGCAAGGATTCATCATATACTTTTGTCCAAGTAAACATAGAGATAGATGAAAGGCGAAAAAGCACTACGAGAATTGAAGCGAGTTAGAAAACTCAAAAATAAACTTACGGAAAGATTCTTGAGAATATGAATACAATACTTGCACCAATAAGACTATTAATGACTGCCTCCTTGGTCTAGCGGTCGGAAGCCCTACGCTGAGCATGAGATCCTGGGTTGGATTCCCAGGTCGGACAAAGTGTTATTGGGTTTTTCCATCAGGAATTTCTCAGTAGCAGCCCAGAGACTGAATTTGTGTCCGCTTGATGGCAATAGGTTCAACCCTTATTACATGGGACTTACACATAACTGGCGAAACGTGGGTGTACTATACATAGGTACACCTCTGCCATTCGGGGAAACGAGGCGTCATATTATGTTAAGACTTTTAATTAAAACGAATAAATGAAGTCACTATTACGTGTACACGACACAATTTGCTGAAATCGAAAGGCAAACTTCCAGCTTAAAGATATAAAATTCATATGAAGAGATGCAAAATCTTTTTTAAATGAACGGTTTTGAATATACGAGTGATATGAACGCATAACGAGCAACAAAAATAAAGCTGTAATGAGTTCTCAGCGGATATTATGCTCTGAACTCCGTTATTGGAGAACAGGGCCGCATTGACAGCGTTAAGTAACTTGTTAATGATATGGTCTTTTTGTAGGACCTTAGTAGGACCAAATTAATTTATTTTATTATTTTCGGTTTTATCAACACTTAATTATTTGTTTTGATTTGAACTAAAACGGGCTCCATTTTAGTTAAAATCAGGATCTAAACGGACGATATTTTCTCTGAGTATTATGTCTTGCTTGTCTCATCGACTCATTGGTGTTGCATAATGTGGAAATATATATAATTTTGTAATTTTTCTTACCTATTACACTGTGCTAGTTCTCTTTTGAGATAGTTTAATATTTCGTTGAAACATTTTCTTATTTTTAGAAACTTCTGAAAGAATCGCAGAGAAAAACGTTACCCAAAAATCTTCAATCTATATATTTTATAACAATATAACTACCAAGAACACGACACAATGGAGTACACAAAATCTACTTATTACACTTATTTAGGTTCTGTGGGCGTTGTAGCTTCAACAGACATTGTGACATATATCCACGATTCACTGGAACTAACCTTTCATTATAACCGAAATGGAAAACTATCATTACTACATGAAAGCGAAGTAAGACAATGACGCACTTCTGTCTATCAAATATATATGCTACTCATCCTTCAATATTGTAGCTTTATAATTTGTGATATGGCCCTGTTACTAGAAAGGTGAAATTTGTGTGTATTATATGAAGGTAAAATGGAAAATTTGGCGTCAATTAATTAATAATACTATTATAGCGCTGTACGAACTCCTCCGGTGAGTGGTTCATTCCTCAAAAAAACATTTTAGACACTCATCTAGACGCTCCTCACGCGATCTGACCAAGATTATGTCTGGACTTTAAAAAGCTTAGGTATTTTTTTTGTTTTTATTAATATGATGTCTAAAAGTGATTCCAATATTCAAACTCAAACTCAAAGCTTTTATTTCAAATAAACCAATTACAGGCACTTTTGAATTGTCAAGGGGTTGGTCGGTCAGAAATATGAAGCTAGTTGCCCATTCCAAAGCGTAGTAGGTACCTATGGAGAAGAACGGGCAAGAAACTCCATGGACACTCTTTTAAATCAATATATGGTTACAATATATTGGTTACATTATTCATGTTCAAATTATGCATGTGAGAACGACGGAGAACGTTAAAGGCGTCCGTAATAAAAAGATAAAAACAATTCAAATATAAAATTAAATTAAAATAAGCCGTGGCAGCTAAGAGATGACCAGTCCCTACTGACGGCGCCCATTCACGAACATGACGATATTTTTCATTTCATTTCTGTGTCCTTACAGACCTCCGTGGCGAGCTGTCACAAACATGGCAGCCTGTTAAGGTAGGTTGAGGTATGACAGAATCCAAGCCAAGCGTCCCCAATGGGCACGTTGTGTTATAAAATTTACGGCGAAAACATAACACCCTGAGTTTTAATAACCTGACCCACCATGACCACAATAGATATTTGAAAATCCAAGAATCTGGTTCATCCATTTATCAATCATACGCAGTACCTTCCTGTTTCCATTGCCTATGTAGTAATTACATCCTCAGAGAATATCCTGAAAACAGGCTGTTGTTTGACTAATAACATTGGCGACTGCTATGCCGTCTGCACGATATAGTACATAGTACATAATTATTAATAAATTACCTTAAAGTAATGATAAATTTTGACGTAAAACTAACCAACAAAATAACTCTAGATAAACTAATATCTGCCGAGAGTTGATCAAACTCTTTGCATTTATTCTAATTTAAGGCTCCCCCAAACAGGCGCGACACGCGATGCGAATCGCATGCGAAACAAAGGCACCGCTCATTGCACGACAGGCGATGCCGCTTTGTCGCTTCGCGTGTCGCGTCTGTTTGAAGGAGCCTTTATACCTTGTTACAATGATTAATTGTTGCATTGTTGGTTACTTTTACGTCAAAATTGGTCATTCAAAGTGCTACTGAAGAGTCCGAAAAAAATTGGATGAGTTTATGTGCTTTATGTCCCAAGTCATGCAAAAAAATTATTGTTCCAGCTTCGTTCTAAACTATTATAGTTAAGAAACGTAACCAATAAATATTCGTATAGGCTATACATAAAAACTATGATACCGAATCTCTTGACGCCATTCAATTGGCAACTAAATGCATAAATTAAATTCCGCTCCAATTACGTCCCTGTCTCACTACAGTGGAATTTCTATCATTGTTGCCTGTTGACCTGTTGTTGTCCACTTCAGCAGTATAGGGTTATTTATAGAATGTCTGACGTAGAAGTTAGGAAGATGTACGCCGATGCAGGTGTGACGGCTGTGATGTAATAATAATAATAAATAAAATGTTTTATTGACATAAAACAGGTGTAACATTTTCATTTGAAGCCCTGATTCCTGTGCTAGGTGGTACCTGTGTTACAGGAATCAGTGTCTTCACCCGTTTTTGGAACATTAACAATTTATGCAATAAAATTAAAATAACGTAAAACGATGTAGATGTTACATAAATAAATTAGCTGGCGATTACATCCTTACATGACTCTGTCTGTGTGACTTTCCTTTACAGCATTTGTGATCCTAGAATGACTAGTCTGATTTACCTACATGTACTTTTCTTAATATTCATGGATATTGCTATCTTGATATGTCAGAGTATATTTTGTGACATATTAGGCAGTGACGATAATAGATACACTCATAACATGCATAATCAGCCTATAATGTTCCCGCTGCTGGGACACAGGCCTCTGTGAGAGGAAGACAAATACTTAATCTATATTATGGTAAAGAGGTAAACTTTGAGTTTGTATGTTGGGAGTTATCTTCGGAATGACTGATCCGATTCCGAAAATTCTTGCACTAATGGGAAGCTACAGTATTGCCGAATGATATAGGTTATACCTGACGGAGAAGGTAAGTCTCTCTCGTTATCATCAGTCATATTTTAAGTACTATGGGCGTACTATGGGACGTGTTGGTTATTGCGTAATAAAAAACCGTTTGCAGTTCAAATCAAATTATAATTTACAAACAAATTAATCACGCTACCGAATTGTAGGTAGGTACACGACACAACTATACAGAACACGCGACAGTTTCTAAACGTGTTCACTGCTTGACCGCCACCGACCACCCCTTTTTTTTTTTTTTTGTTCCGGGGTGGAAAATCCTCATGGATGTCCCCCGCCCTGAGGGGGCGGAGGGGTCTGTCAGACTCTTACTGACTAAAAACCACCCCGGTGTTCCGTCTCACACCTACGCCGGGGGTCGCGGGAACGTACAAATCTTCCGCAACCCCCGGCTGGTGCTGGCCCGCCTCTGCGGGCCCCGTCCGGTCGAGAGGGGGGAGTGAGGTGTTTGACTCCCCCGCGACGTCTAAGAGGGGCGCGCGTGGAACACTACGCGCCGCCACCTCGGGTCATGATGTATGGGGGGCGACGGACGTCCCCGAGTCCGTTGCCCCTGGACCCCTTTAGGGGGGCTGGAAGAGGGCGTTGTCCGCCCTCCGCCGACGCCCGGTGCGCCTGCTGCGGGCCGGGTGAGAGGATGAGATCTCTCGCTCCCTTTCCGCAGCCTCCTTCTGCGAGATCACTGTTTCGCAGAAGGATACCACCGCGTCCCAGGACTCCTCGCCGCCGACCATCGCATTCACAACGGCCGGCAGCGAGAGGTCACTGCCTACTCCTGAGATGAGGGCACGGCGCGGCTCCTCCCAAGCGGCACACTCTGCCAGCGTATGCCGCGCCGTGTCCTCCCGGCAGTCGACGCAGTGGTGACACCGGGCGTCCGGCTCCCTGTTTATGCGACACAGGTACTTCCCGAAGCAACCGTGCCCCGAGAGCACCTGCGTCACCCGAAACGACAGGGAGCCGTGCCTCCTCCCGAGCCAGTGGTCGAGCACCGGCCGGACCGCCTCGATGGTGACGAGGCCGGCGGTAGGGCGTGAGAGCCTGTCCCGCCATTCCGCCACCAGGACCTCGCGGAGCTGCGACCGACGCTGCTCCATTTGTCGCTGCATCGGTCGCTCGCCCCGCGCCCGCGCTTCCTCGCGCCACCGGTACAGTGACGCGAGCACCTTCGCCTCCAGGTCCCAGGGCGGGGATCCGGCCAGTGCACAAGCCGCCTCGTAGGAGATCGTGCGGTACCCCCTTATGACTCTGACGGCCATTGCTCTCTGCGGCTTTCGCAATACAGCAATGCTGCCGGCCGTCAGGTCAGCCGCCCAGATCGGGGCCCCGTAAAGGGCCATCGACCGCACGATCCCCACGTAGAGCCGCCTACAAGCGGCGCTCGGGCCCCCCAGATTGGGAAGCAGCGTTGACAGCGCCCCGGCCGCGCCCAACAACTTGGGCGCCAGCTGCCGGAAGTGGGGGCCGAAATCCCACCGGCTGTCGAGCACCAACCCAAGGTACTTCATGGTGGGCTCGACAGCGATTCGAACCCCCCCCACCACAATGTGGGATCCGGATGGTGGCGCCCGCCGGGGACCATGAAACACCATGACCTCCGACTTGTCGAGGGCCACCTCCAGGCCGAGGCGCCGTATGCGGCTCACCGTCTGTGAGACCGCAGCCGTCGACAGCAACGCTGCCTCCCTGGACGAACTCCCCCGGGCCGTGACCAGCGTGTCGTCAGCGTAGCACGTCAGGGCGACGCCCGGTTGGAGTTCGCTCCTCAGCGCCACCGACCACCCCTGCTTTAACTCTAGTCGGGCATTATGTTGTAGAGTCAGTCGAGCGCCGCCTGGTGGCGCTGGCGTCCCGATTAGTCTAAAGTCAAACGATTGATTTAACGTATTTCCGACATACCTATATTATGTTAAAACAAAAAAAAATACGCGTACGAAATCGCAGGCAGAAACTACTAGTTAATCAAGTCAGAGAAAAGTTGACCACGACATCAGTATAACGACAATATTATCGTTTTTCGACTTTATTTAGATTATAGAGGTATGAGGAACAGGGTGTAAAGTTCGCTCATACCTCGGATGTCGTGTCTGGTGGGCAACTGCCCGACAAATGATGTCGGGACGTGCTAATTACGCCGTAAACTCTGCTTGCGCGATGCAGGATTTTGCGTGACGTCAGTGTGACTCGTAGCTCGTATGTGGCGTTGTAGATACCGTTACAAGATCACAGTGTACTCACGGCTACATATCCAGCTATACATTTCCAGTTTTAGCTGACCTCGCATTGTATACGCTTTTCGTACAATGAGAAGTCAGCTTGTACTGGAAATGTACAGCTTGATAGATATGTCGTCGTGCGTACACTAATATCTGAAGATATTTAATTAGATATGCAATTATTTATTGGAGTATGAGATGAGACACGTGTATTTCTTCGGTTCTCGTTAATGTATAATGTAGACTGATAACCGTTGAAGCCTAAATAAAATCTTTATTGTAAAAGGTAACAGAGGCGAGCTGAAAAGCCCGTTCTTCTCCATAGGAATCCATTACGCTTTGGGAATGGGCAACTAGCTTCATCTTTCTGACTGAGCGTCTCCTTGGCAATTCAAAAGTACCTGTAATTGGTTTAATTGAAATAAATGCATTGAGTTTGAGTAACACATACCCAGTGAAATCAAGACTGCTGTGTTGCAAGTCTTGATTTCACAGGGTATACGAACTCCTCCGTTCAAATCTAATCAAATCATTTATTTGCATAACACAGGTTCAAAGGATGTTATAAAAGGTTCATAAGGTACACTGTATTATAACCATATGAGGTGTGCAAATATATTTGTTTTTTGTTTTTTTTTTCTTGTTTTTTTTTTTAAAAAAACGTTGCCCCACACTAGGAATTTCTCCTGTATTGTGGGTGCGTTTACGAACATTCAAACACACATACACAAACAGCCAGACCCGGAACAACTACTTGTAGGTCATACAAATATTTGTTCCGTGCGGGAGTCGAACCCGCGACACGCAGCGCAGCAGTCAATCGCTTAACCACTGCGCCAACCGTGCCGTCAAATATTAGGAACATTATGACACAATTATTCTGAATCAGTTTTCTTATTGAATCAGTCATTGAAAATATAAATAGATAGTAAATTTCGTTACACATTAAATTAAATCTGATCTGATAGTTCAGTCCGTTGAGTGGTTCTTTCCTCAAAAGACCATTTCAGACACTTATCTACATGGTCCTCACATGATCTGACTAAGATTATGTCTGGACTACATAAAAATACAAACTAGCTAGCTTAGCGAGTAAAGTTTGTATTTTTATGGGTTGTATAATACTTTACCCCTCGTTTTTTGCAAGCTTGATCTTTTTTTAGGGTTCCGTACCCAAAGGGTGCTAACTGAACCCTATTACTAAGCCTCCACTGTCCGTCCGTCCGTCTGTCTATCAGCGGGCTGTATCTCTAGGTAGACAGTTGAAATTTACACACGCTCTTAAAATTTATATAGCTTGTTTTTTTTTTCTGTTAATGTAGCAAATAATATTAAAAATAAAATAAAACTAATTAATTAAAGGGGTCCCCATACAAGGAACGTGTTTTTTCTTAAGTGTTTTGTGTATGTACAAAAATATATGTAGTGTTAAATATTGTAAGGTGGTACGAAACCCTTCTTGTGCGAGTCCGACTCGCACTTGGCCGTTTTTCTTTTTAAATCTGATATCTTTTCTTAGTTGTTGAGATTGGTTCTTCATCATCTGCCTACAGCGTCGTCCACCGCTGGATGTAGATTGTGACTGTTGTTATGCTTGTGGGAGGCCAATATTTTGCTATGGACATCTTCAAGTTGAAATTATGATAGTCATCGAAAGCCCTTGTTTAAACTACAGTTTAGAGATATGTGAAAAAAAAATTCGTGGAAAATCTTTAAATACGTTTGAAAACCCGTCCAAGGTCGTCAGTATTCTCGGCCAGTCGTGTGATTCACTTATAAATTGCTGCGTACGGTTCTTTGTCCTACTGTCTACACCACAGATAAGGGGTGTTAGTCATCAGCTCCAAGAAATAACTGTCTTGGCACAGCTATGTAATTCCGCCTTATTTGGAACGCCATAATCGTATACAATTTTTTAATTCATGGGAACTTTTCAAGCGATTTCCCATTCATCTTATTATTATGGGTTAGCAGACGGGTACTAGGCGAACATAAATATGTAGGAAGTCGGTCGGTAACTGAACATTTAAATTAGTTCTAATAACAAACAATCTTACAAAGAAACATCAGGAAAATGTATCGCTGAAGATTTCCTCGTTCGCAAATACTTCTTTGTAAACGCTGTGTTCATTTCTGATTATACGTATGTATATTCAATTATTATTGTTTATATTAAGTCTAATTACCTTACAGAAGGTCTTATCAAGGTTAGTATGTACCTACTCTCCTGCTCCTTTGTGTTTTGTGTTATCATTTCATTCGTTTATTCGTAGAAACACGGTTAGTGACTGAACACAGCCGTATAAAACCGCTTTCCACTAGAACCTCCAACTTGTGAATAATAAAGAAAATTTGCATATAAAGGTGGGGTCTTATGACTCCAATTTAGTTGTTATACGACTACTCTGGGTCGAAGTTATCTAGTATACAGGTCGATGCTCCTTGCGTCCTCGCCTGTCCGAGTTTAATGAAGAGATTTACCGTCACCGCCGATTACACAGAGGACCCTATTGTGCAATCATCGCATACGAAGCTATTAAAACAAACTAGAATAACTATTGTTCTGGAAACTGGGACGCGATTTGCAACGGAACGTTTCGCGAACCACTTTGCTTGTTAATGAGGAGGTTCGGGAAACGACGAAAATATCCTTGCAGTGATAAATTATTTAAGTGGTATTGGAGTATAAATAAACTGGAAAAGGGGGCGTCGTTTGCAGCGTTTATAGGAAACGCTTTTTCGCGGAAAGATAAATTAATGTGTTTGGTTCTTTGGTTGGATTTTATGCTTCAGGCTAAGGGAAATAAAACAGAGATTACATGCAATTTTACCTGTAAACCGCAGGCACTGTAAAAGGAAAATTCATTGAGGAAATAAAATACAGAAAATAAAGTTGAAGCAATCCGTAAGTTGCTTTTGTTTGAAACGAAAGCCTGCCTTATTCTAAAAACAATATTTTATTATGATTTCATCTAATACAGAATCTGGAAAATCCTTGCGAAAAAGCGAGATGAAATCAAAAAGTTTACCTCAGAAAATCCTCACAACCGTAACAGATTTGTGACTAAAGTACCAGGATCACAAGAACGGGTGGAGGTTTGAGCAGATAGGTCTGGAGGTGGCAGGAGGCATGCGGGCGGCGGGACCGGCGACCTAGGCCGAGAGGTCAACTCGGGTCATGTGCCAGTTAACTGGGTCACAGGCTACTGCTTGTGTACCGATGGCTACCAAAATAAACCGCCCTGCATTATACACGATGCTCACAAGGCAAAGATAGACTGGAATGCTCGATAAATATCGGTTTCGACTGTTATTAGTGTGGTTCGATTTTGGGAAATGTTCGTCCATTATTAACGAAGCCATTTTGTTTTTGTTACAGGTATGTTTTCAAGCTCAAGGACTGCTTCGGGCGTTCCGGACAAACTGTGATCGGATTATGCAACAAAGAAGGTGATAAAAATTGCATGAATTCCGTTTACATTTGTTAGTTCAATGCTTTTATGCAATGTACTAAGTTGCATTCGATTTATTTTTACAACTTTATCCTTTGAAAATTGATAGACTCGAACAGTAAAACGTGGATTGAATGTTTTGATCTCTTCCATTAAAGAGCGCCACGTTTAGAGTTTGGAACGAGTCTTTATGTTATAGCATCTAAAACTGAATTAATCCAAGTATAATGTAGATACTTAAAACTTTTGTAATAAGGCTACTGTTGCTTCCCGTCAGTCTGTTCCATTTTCAAATGCCTCCTTCAGTTTTTCCGATTCAGATATATTTATGAATACCTTGGCTACGTACACTTCCCATTCATATAGCTCAAATGTAGGGTTCAACAAACACTGCAAGTATTGCTTAAAACAATCGCTGATTGTGAAAGCCAGCACTTCGCGTCAACCGTCCATTCATCTTTTTATGACTCGAGCGGACTAGGGTTGCAGACTACCAAGGAGTTCCTTTACTCCTGCTCAAAGACAATGCAATGAGGAGTACTTGCTTTATGAATGTGAATGCTAAATATTTTTATCTTTCTGCGGAATAAAAAGTAGCAAAGCTTTTGCTATAGTGAATGGGGAAGACTCAGGGTTGGTTTAATTGCTACTTTCATGAATGTATATGGCCAGATATAGTTCTTATTTTGGATGGAGATGAGGGAAAACGTTCTGCTTTTCGGATCCTCGTCATTACAAACCATCTGTAGGAGTTGGTGACACTGTTCAGAAATAACTACCTTTACAATATGGCTATCTTACCTTGACATCATAAAACTTTGCTTTTTTTTACACTTTTTTTACACTAAGAAAGTTTTTATACTTACCCTGGCAAATCACAATCCTTAAGAAAACAGCAAAAAGCTATTTGCACAAAGAAAACGTTAACATTCACTCACAATCTTGCAAGAAAAGAACAAAAGCGCTATCGAATGAGTACCAGGCTCGCATAGGTCGAAGAAAGTATATCGACACGTTTCGTCAACAGAGATGCAGGGCGAGGGCACCGGGTCAACAGTCTCCGCTAAATATAGGTCGCGCCATTCGCGAGCGTGTCTGCAAACATTCTTTATTGCAATGTTTTTATGATTTCAATTTAGAATTACATTTACACAGGCTCCAGATGTTGGTTGGTCGGTTTCCGGTTCAATATTATTCTTCCTTTTTGGCAAATAATGCGATTTTCGAAATTGACGTTTGACATTGACCAACACATTCAGTGAGTCAACTGAAAAACTAAATGTCAAGGATAAAGACCCCAATAATTGATTGCTTCAGATTCAGGATCAAATAAATAAACAGTCAGTCATAAATCATCATCATTAACAACCTTGTACGCTGATCAAAAGCCGACTTCCTATTCTGCCATGCTTCCCTTGTAGAACAGCTAAAGTTATGCAACTGTCTAACATTTGAAAATCGAAATGATGTATATTTTCGAATGAAGTTAGTATCATTCTCAACCCCGCCCTGTTGTAACAAAATACCAGAGCGTGGAAAACGCTTTTCATTCCGTAAAAGTATTTTTGGCGGGTTGCGGATGCGTCTCGCTTTCAAAGCAAAAAGAGTGTATTATAAAATACTGCACTGAACTGGTTTCAGTGACACGGCCCCATTAAAACTGACCCAGTTAATCTCGCTAACTGGATGAGCGTGCATTTAGACGCATAGATAGATGGGTCGTCTTTTTTCCATCAAAAAGCATAGCTACATCCTATCTAGAGTATGTCGGCGCTAAATGGGATATATGAGCTACTTAACCTCCATGTTTTTGCCAAACGCGAACGACCCAAATTGGTGCCTTTTGTTTTCGGCGGCCATTATTGAAATTTAATACATTCATCTTGTAGAAAATAGTATAGCGAACAAAATTATATAAAGCAGTAACGGCAGTAAAGCTTAAAAATCAGTGCGAGCTGATCAGTCTATATTTACAGACAGGGTGATTTTTGAGATGGGATTTCAGGGTGAAATCCGAAACGATAGGTAGGAGAACAAAAAAGGAGGTATTCCACTCAGAGCACTGAATTCAACAGCACTTGACCGAACCGCAATTGAGCACTTCCACTGACCGAGACTGAAAATAATATGAACAAACTGTTCCACCGTACCGCACGTTAAAAAAATTTGTTTCAATGCGGTCAGTGGACGTGCTCAGGTGCGGTTCGTTCAAGTGCTGTTGAAATCAGTGCTCTGAGTGGAATACCTCGAAAAAAGTGGTCAAAGGAACCATAAGCTCGAGTTTCAGGAAAATAAAACTGAATTTTTTGTTTTTTGAAAAGGATTCTGTTTGCACCAGGAATAGACCATCACAGAGTTGCGTTTCAATATTCTCATCAACAATTCAGTTTTACCGAACTGTTACCCACCTCATTATTATTACATCAATAAAAGTATCCATCGACTTTCTAAAGTCAATTTGCGATATAATATTACAAACTAATCGCCTACAAACAACCAACCTAGAAACACGCAACACGAATCGCGCGCGACACAAAGGCACCGCTCGTCGCGCGACGAGCGGCGCCTTTGTGTTGCGCTGTCGCGTCGCGCCTATCTATGGAATCCTTAAATACATGTTAAACCAATGTATTTCAATTGCTCAATTGCATTACATTATTTGTATGTAAATGGCTTAATTACATAAAATATGCAAGTTTGCACAGCGGGGGAGTGTAATAATTATTTATTAAGGCCTTGAAATAAACATCTGTGGCAATGATTGTTAATTAAGGTAATCACCCACTGACGCGAAGTACGCACTGGGGATTCACGAGAATTAGTTATGCAAATGGGTATGTCAATCAATTCATACATTTTGGTACGTTGTCTTTTTTGGTATGATAGAAGGAAAACCTTTGTCGGTCATTGTATTCGTGAAAATAAGTTTGTCGGGGTGATATATGCTCGGTTCCTATAAACAAAAACGAATCGTTTTGCATACCAATGGTAGCATTTTTATTGCCAAACTGGGCTTCGTATGCTAATTGTACCTGTGATAGCTACTTCCATATGGGAGGGTCTACTATGCAAAGCTATGAGGGCATTACTTCATTATTGGTAAAGATACAAGAGACTTAATTTTAACCAATAGCGGTCCGTAAATTATAGGAATCGGCCAATAGAAGGTAAGCTCTTCCCTTACCTTCTATAACAACCAGAAACTCTTATTTTATTTCCAAAATATTTAATAACTGACTCACTAGCGTTTCCCCGCGGCATCGCCCGCGTGCATGTCGGAAAGTATCCAACGGGAACGCACTACCGGGATAAAGAGTATCCTATGTGTTAATCCAGGTTATCTGTGTGCCAAATTTCATCCAAATCCGGTCAGCCATTTTTGCGTGGTTGAATAACAAACATCCAAACATACAAACTTTCATATTTTTAATATTAGTAGTATTTATCAGACTCGGAATTGAATCGATAACTTTTTAGTGGATTTACTTATGAAGTTGACCGGATATCGGAAATTAAGATTACTAAAATTGTCACAATAGACAAGCGGATATGAAAAGGTACTCCATAATATCAGCTGTAATAATTTATTTTCCACATTGCCACTTCGCAGTCGCCTGTTTGTTAGAGCATGTAACATTTCATCATAGACATTAGTAGGGCGTCATGTAGCCCTGAACAATAGTCCTCTGCAGTGCTGTAAATTGATCTGGATACAATCAGGAGCGGTTCCACAATGGCCTAGCTATGCTTTGTGAGTAATGATCCTATAGTAAACTTGTTTTTAACAATGATTGTTTCACATCGTGTGCTGGTTTTAGAGATATAAAAGTGATTGCATTTCATTGTGATATTCTACGGAAAGCTTGAATTGTAAGTTCATGGAAAAATCTTGTTAATAAGCTTCTTGCGGGACAGGCCAAGCCTAGTGCAGGGAGACTTGCTCTTGAGTAAAGTTCTAAGAAAATGTTTTAACTGTAATAGTTATATAATTCTGTAATCCTTATTTTTCTTTTAATAAATTTATTCTTATTCTCTTCTTGTTGTAGATTTTATTGTAGTCGGATTGTATTATATTTTATTTTATTAATCTTTTTCTCCAAAGTTTGAATGTATTTTCGAATAATTATTAGCTACATAAAAAAAATTATAAGGTTAAATTTTTCTGTTTTAGTAAGGGCGATTTTAAACGTGAAATTACAGATTACTTTATCGCGCTCTTATACGTCATGAGAGGTGTAAAACTTAGTTTATGGGTCGTAAATATGTGTTTTTCATTACATCACCAGTGTAGTGTAAACAAGGCTTTTTTATGTAACAATATGTCAAGCATTATATCACTATTGATATGATATTCTATTACGCACTTTCATCCCAAATTACTGATATCATAAAAATAATAATATAGGAAACCACTAACTTAATACAAAACGAGTCTCCTACTTAATAATAGTAGATTATGCACTAAGGGGATAAAGCAGTGTCTTACTTCACGGGCGCTATTTGGAATCCCGAGCGCAAGGAAGGGCGAGGGACCTATGAGTTAACTCCTGAGCGAAGCGAGGGAGTTAAAACTAGAATTCTGAGTGTAGCGACGGATTCAAGCTCGCCCAAGACAAAGACACCTTTACCTCCGAGGAGAATACTCTACTTTTCGAACCTACTGCGAGGAAATAAAAAACAATTAGATTTTCGATTTTAAGAAACTTTTAAATAACCGGCGAATACTTAATTACGTGCAGTTCCAGACCCAATTTTATCTAAATTCATGCGATTTCATCAAAAACACAATAAATAATATCGTAAATATGATGCCCAAATCCAACATTCTACGAACTTGACCAAGTCCAGAAAAAAATTGTTTTTATTATTGTAAGTAATTATTTTTGTTTAACCTATTGAATGAATATACATTATTTGTTTAGTAACGTTCCACAGAAATATCTCTAAGTTGCGTATTTTTATTATTTTGTTCGTCGACGGCAACTTAAACATATTATGAAGTGAGAACTCTTTGGTTGAGCTGTACTTTAAAAGACAAACAAATTTCATACGAATTTACTAGTGAATATTTTTTTTACAATGAAATTCAGTACAGTACAACTATTTTCTTAATGTCCCTCGGGAATCATCGCATTTCCGAATACAAACGAATGCTAATTTCTATGTCCATCAATTATTTGGTTTATCGTGTATAATAATTTGAATTCAGAACTAAGTAGGTACATGTCATTGCTCGGCTAGAGCCGAGCCGAGGTCTTTAATGACTTCCTTTAGGTTAGGTTTGCATGACATATAATTTGACATTTTCGAGCAGGTAGTATGAAAAGATCTTAAATTCATTTAATCACTGACAGATAACGCACAATCTAAACCGCTGGGTTCTAGAAGCATGAAATTTTGCACAAGAGTTCCTTATTAAAGTGAGCACTAAAGAAGGATGATTAAAATTGATTGCCTAGAGGGGGTAAATAGGGGATGAAACTTTGTATGGAAGTCCTTCACTTTTGTCGATAGAAAATCCTATCGGGCACACGGCTATTACACATTACTAGTGGCTCTGTGAGCTATAGACCTCGCGAGTCTGTCTTTGCATAGCTTAAAACTGAAAAAATGTTGTATGTTGTTGTTGTTGTTATGTTGTTGTCACATGTTGTTGTTGCGCACCTTAAAGCAAAATCCTTAAAACAAAAAGCGCGCGTAAAATGGGAAAATGGCAGATTTTTTTCACGTTTTAGCCCCAATATCGCCGCCATTTTGAAAAATTTCGAATAAATGAATCGATAGAAAAAAGTCATATAATTAATGAACGTGCTCACAAAATTTCACGAGAATCAGTTGAGAAATGCGACCTGTAGAGGAGAACAGCCGGACATACGAAAGCATTTTTGCACAAGCTGAAACGGGGACGCTTCGCGCTCGCTCGGTCAAAAAATTGAAATTTTTTGCATCTATTTATTTTATTTTTAGGAAAAGTTACAGATAAACAGATATAGTAAGTAATAGTTTAAACACAATATGACCAATTAAAAGTTTCCACATATGAACATATAGAGGTATGAGGAACAGGGTGTAAAGTTCACTCATACTCTATGGATAAGGGAGGATCCTGCGACCAGTCGGGTGTTATGTCTGGTGGGCAACTGCCCGACGGTTGATGTCGGGATGTTGTATATATGCTAGTTGCGCGGTAAACTCTGCTTGCGCGATGCAGGATTTTGCGTGACGTCAGTATGACGCGTAGCTCACATGTGGCGATTGTAGATGCCGCTACATCACTCCCCCCTGGAGACCGGAGGTCGATAGTGGGCTGAGTCGTGTATCTTGCGATGCTTGCCAGGGCCAGGTGAGGTTCCAGTGAGTCGGAACCGGGTGTCGCATAGTTCGCGGTGAGTCGGAACTGTCTGCGAAGATTCCCCAGTGAGTCGGGGTGGCGCTGCGTTATGCTCCAGTGCGTCAGATGTGGTACAGCGCCAAGTTGTGGCTGACTGCTGGCGTCGAGCAGGAGAGGGTTTAAAGGCTCTGCTTGTGGACCGGCCGAGAGTGCAGTGTGCTGTGCCAAGGTTGCTGATAAGGCTGAGGGTGATGACCAGGTATGCGCGGTCGCTGCATGCTGATGGTCAGGATACCCGTTGAAGCCGTGGGTGCTGGCTGGCTGTGTGACTCGCCACTCTAAAGCTTGCGGAAGTGATGATGATGACGTCACGCTGAAGTAGTTGCACGAAGGCTGCGCTGACGTTCATGTTCGGGGTCACCAGTATAGAAGTATGAGGAACAGGGTGTAAAGCTCACTCATACTCTATGGATAAGGGAGGATCCTCCGACCAGTCGGGTGTTGTGTCTGGTGGGCAACTCCCAACGGTTGATGTCGGGATGTTGTATATATGCTAGTTGCGCGGTAAACTCTGCTTGCGCGATGCAGGATTTTGCGTGACGTCAGTATGACGCGTAGCTCACATGTGGCGATTGTAGATGCCGCTACAAACAAAACAGAAAATTGCCTATAAAAAAAATACTATTTACGCTCGAAAAAGCCATTAGATAAAATTTTCTTAAATTTAGCAACACTAGTATTGAAAATCTATCTCTAATCTATTCCACGTCACGCGTCAGTGAGTGGCAATCGTAATCAGATTTTAATACTTAAATCAGTATTGTAATACGAATAATTGTTCTCGAAAGTTCTTGATTCCATCTCTACAGTTATTATTGCAGTTTGTATTTTCTCCATTTTCGTATCTCTTGTAAATTGAAGTTGATTATTTTTGCTTTTGAGGTAACTTTACGAAAGTTTAAATGGGTAAAATATTGCTGTGCTTACTTTCGTCGCAATAAAAATGCAAATATACAGGGACTTCATAATGTTAACGCGTTCTATTTTGTCGTAATACGAGGTGCATTCAATAAGTACCTAGCCTCATCGCCAGAGGGCGCTGTAGTTTCAAAAGAGTTTTACCACAGTGTAGCACATTCTTTTTTAATTCTTTTTTCAAATTTTCATTCCAATCCCTTCATTTGTTTTAATTTGACAACTTATGGAAGCGAACGTGTCGATCGGTTTTACAAAAATGGAAAAAGAGCAATATCGTTCGGTGATTCGATTCCTATTTTTGGAAGGGAAAACGCGCATCGAAATCAAAGAGCGCTTGGATGCTGTGTACGGTGACTCTTCTCCATCGATGGCCACCGTCAAGAATTGGTTCAACGAGTTTGCACGTGGCCGTACGTCGGTTTTTGATGAACCACGTCCAGGTGCACCGAAAACAGCTGCTACGGAGGAAAACATTAAAAAAATCCATGATCTCGTATTGGCAGATCGCCGATTGAAGGTTCGGGAGCTAGCTGAGACTGTAGGCATTTCAGAAGGAACAGTGCATCATATTCTTCACGAGGAACTCGGCATGAGAAAGCTGTCGGCGCGATGGGTGCCGCGTTTACTCACACCAGAAAACAAGCGCAACCGTGAGACCACATCGGAGACGTGTTTGGCGCTGTTTAAGATGAATCCAGCGGAGTTTTTGCGTCGTTTTGTGACCGTCGATGAAACCTGGATCCACTGGTACACACCAGAGACCAAGGAGCAATCAAAACAATGGATCCAGACCGGGGAACGTGCTCCAAAGAAGGCGAAAACTGTAAAATCGGCCGGAAAAGTTATGGCCACCGTTTTCTGGGATTCACAAGGTGTGATCTACATCGATTACCTCGAGAAGGGTAAAACAATTACAGGGCTTTACTATGCCGATTTATTAGGCCGATTCGACGCCGAATTAAAGAAAAAACGACCCCATCTGGCGAAGAAAAAAGTGCTGTTTCACCACGACAACGCACCGGTTCACACGTCTGCCGTTGCCATGGCCAAATTGGTCGAATTACGCTACGAATTGCTGCCCCATCCACCGTATTCTCCAGATTTGGCCCCTTGTGACTTCTTTCTGTTTCCTAATCTGAAAAAATCACTCGCCAGGAATAGATATGGATCGAATGAGGAGGTCATCGCCGCCACGGAGGCCTATTTTGCAGAGTTTGACAAAAACTATTTTTCGGACGGGTTAAAAAAGTTGGAGCATCGCTGGGCTAAGTGTATCGAACTAAAAGGAGACTATGTTGAAAAATAAATTGCCACTTTTCAAAAATTTTCGTTTACTTTTTGTAGGCTAAGTATTTATTGAATGACCCTCGTACATATCAATGTTTTTTATGTTTGTTTTTTATATCATCCATATTTCACGGTGTTTTGCGAGTTGATATTCTATAAATTATTTATCTGATTTCGTTCTACCCCGCCCAGCTGTAAGACGGTGAAGGTACGAAATTAATCTTCGAAGAGGTTAAAGATTTTTTTTTCACCGACCTTTTTATAATGATTTAGTTTTTTAATCCCAGACAATAATCTGACATTTCAAGTCTTTTTGTGTTTGCTTTTTAGTATAGGAGTTTGACATTACACCTGTCAAATTACTATCTGTGTTTAAAAAAAGAACTTTGGCACTTAATTAAAACAATGACAATAAAAGTCATTTAGCAAAAACTTCGCTTGAACACTTTAAATTACGAAAACAACAAAAAAATGATTAATAAAGTTTCTAAATTAACTGTTAAAGTACATTAAAATTGTTTCAAGTTAGTTTTAATGTAATTCAAAAGTCTACAGATGTACGTTAATGTAATCTTTTGTTCATAGACACGTGGCACAGAATACGTTACAGAAGGTCCACTCCTTCCATACAGTGAGCAAAAACGCTCGCACACAGAAGCATACGTACGGAGATCTCAAATCTGAAACAAATGACAATCGCGAGCGCTCTTGCACTGACTTACACTGACTCTTGGGAATATCGGGAAATCTTGGGAAATCGCTGGTAAACAGTGTGAATATGAGGGATAGCACGGATAAGCAGCCGCGCCAGTTCCACATACTCTGGCCGCACTTAATGATCTCTTGGACTCAAATCCAACAAACGATCTGTTTGCGGACGAATAGACGAAGATTTTATTGGCATGTCAGAAGTACTGTGAGAGGGATTTATGAAAGTGTTGTTAACTTTTTACCTGAACTTGACGATTTTATATTTTCGCTTTTATGTGCATGTGTAATACAAACTGTGTCTTAAATTTTTGTTATTGGTTTTAAACCGTTTTCATTAAATAAATAAATTGTATACAGCCAGCCTTCTGTAGCTTACTATTTTTTGCCTGTGGTTTCAAATCTCAGTCGCAAAGGACAGACAGGTCGTTGACCCCGTCTGCTAGGGATGCGAAACGTCCCCAGTTTTCGGAATGTGAATTTCATACCTTTTGGGACTTGTACCGTGTTTGCTTGCCAATAATTTAGAACGCAATGAATAGGTAGTATTTAGCTTAGTTTTGAGCAGTCTCTTGGGGGAATCTGTATGCAATTTTGTACAGATTCCCCCATTTTACAGATTGTGTTGTACTGAATTTCAGGCAAATGTTCAAAGTTAATATTTACGTATTGTTTGATCTACACACGTATCAAAAGTTCACAAGTATTTATCAGTTACGGTCCGTTTTATTACGAGTTTCATAACATTTTGCATTTCCTAATGCCATCGTGGAAAGGAGTAAAACATTGTCTACTGTTCCAGCCCTAGATACTCTCAATTTGTTTCGTTTTAATTTTCTCTTGGATGCCCTGAGAACAATGGTGGCCCAGTAGTAACGACCCCGACTTACGAGTTGTAGGTCGTGGGTTCGAACTCACGCACTTTACTTTGTGTAAATTATTTAATCACCACTGCTCTCAAAACAGTGAAGGATAACATAGTGAGGTAGCATTACGGCCCACTCCCTCTCACAGAGACGAAGAGGCCTGTGTCCCAGCAGTGGGAACGTTATAGGCTGATTACCCTTACGTATATGCCGTTTTCGAAACACGTTAACCCAGGTCATTAACACAATACCTAAAATACACCACACCTGTATGCTCCGAATGGGTAGGCTGAGTCGTATAGAACGAATACATTTCGCCAGTAGTGTGTGAGCGAGCCGTATAGTCACGAGCATATCAAGCAGTCCATTACACGGTAGGTTTTGTTGTCGGTTTAACCACAGTCAAGGCTGTAACTGACGAATAACCTTCTTTTTTTTGGGTGGGAAATCATCAAATGACCTCTCCCGCTCTGGGCGGAGCGGAAGGGCGTGTCAGACTCTTACTGACTAAAACCCACCCGTGTTTCTTCAGTTGCCTGTGCGCCAGGGCCACGGTAACTCTTTCGAACTATCCGCGACCCCAGCAGGCATCGGCCCTTTCGGACCCCGTCAATGATGTTGACATCTATTTGAGGCGCGCGTGGAATACGATGCGCCGTCAAACCGGGCCTAACTGACGAATAACCTATCGTCTAATACAGCGACTGATGGCTTCATGACATTGATTGACGAAAATCTAGATAAATGATAAATGATAAATGATTTTATTTCTGTAAGTAGGTTTGTACAAACACTTTTACACGTCAATCATATTTTAAAACTAGATGAGGTCGGCGTTTCCTATCTGACTACTCTGAGAAGAAAGGCCGAAACAAACTCAGAGGTCACAGTCTCTTTTAAAGTCCAGACATAATCTTGGTCAGATCATGTGAAGACCGTGTAGATTTGAGTCTGAAATGGTAATTTTGAGGAAAAAATACCACACAGAATGAGTGGACCTGTCCAGTCAGTGCACGCATTTGTCAGTAATCGTGCAGCTCAACTCAAAACTTAAGGAGCTCAACTTGCATGTGGCGATGTAGATACCGCTACAACGTCATTAGCGGTCATCATCATCAGCCTACAGCAGTCCACGGCTGCACATAGGCCTCTCAAATCGCACGCCATTTACCTTGATTCTCAGCTACTCTCATCCAGCTGCTACCAGCCATCCATTAATGGTCATAAAAACGCATGACAGCCTCATTGGTTTAGTGGTTGCAGGCGTTACTGCGGAGCACGAGGTCCTGGCTACGATTCCCAAGTCGGGCAAAGTGTTATTGGGTTCTCCCATCTGGAATTTCTCAGTAGCAGTCCGGAGTCTAGATTTGTGCCCGGTTGATGGCAATAGGCTCGCCCCTATGCATGGGACTTAAACATAGCTTGCGAATTGTGGGTGTAGTACACCTCTGCCTAACCCCCCGGGGATTACAGGCGTGGTGTTATGTTATTTGTAAAAACGCATAAATATAAATTAGCTATTCATCGACATAAAATAAATAACACTGCATTAAATCACATCAAACTCTCCTGCGGTATATTTAACAACCGCACTTCAGCGACCAAGCGATGCAGAATTTATTTTCAGCAGAACACACCGCTTTAAGGCGCTGCCCAAACGTAGGACACCGTAAACCGCTCAGTTTTTTGTCGTACAGTTAGACGTATTGGTATATTATATTGCAAGCCAGATTTTTTTTTAGTGTATTGTCAAATGTTCGAAGAAAATACTTATTCAAAAATATTTCATAGAAATAAAATACAGTAAAAAACACAGCTCAAAATATATTTGTCGTCGCATAATTCTCAAAATGTTGAGTGTAAACTATCATATTTTACGTAATGATAATAAAGGGACTACAATCAACTAAAGAAATACCTAAAAATCATTCCACTGAGCCGTGCATTTATTTTTTAATTTAATTAAAACTGCAAAATTACTTTTGTTTTGGTGGTCATTCGATTCAACTAACAACAAACGCATCGCTATTTGGAACCTTAATGGTTGCCGCGATGCGCTATTGTCATACATAAATACATAACCTCACGCCTTCTTCCTATGGGGGTAGCCAGAAACTACAGAACGCCATCTGCTACGATCCTTACATACTCCTTTCGCCTCGTTTAAGTTCATACATCAAGTGCGCTATTGTCAATTATATAAAACTATGCTACTTACCGCGCCTTAACACCATATTCGCTAAATCGTTTAATTTCCCTCTGTTTTAATATAAATGTTATTTGGCTCAAATGTAAAGCTGGATTATGGCTGTTTAAATCGAAAAATAAATATTTACAAGGCAAAAGCGGATGGAAACGCCGGGAGAGGTTTCTAAAAGGGCATATTGATGATGTATTTATTGGTGACTAGCTTTTTCCCGCGGCTCCGGCCGCATAAGTGTTAGAAAATATCCTATCGGACCGTACTACCGAGATTAAAAGTATCCAGGTTATAAACTCTCTGTAAGTATGCCAAATTTCATTCAAATCCGTTTAGCCGTTTTTGCGCCAATCCGGAACATACATACATCCAAACAAACAAACGAATAAAAATTCTTCGTTACTGTTTTATTATATGTATATGTCGCAATAATATGGTTGAAGCCGTGTCAAGGCTCGTACACACTGGCGCGACGCGACAGCGCGACAAAGGCACCGCGTGTCTCGCGACGAGCGGCGCCTTTGTGTAGCGCTGTCGCGTCGCGCCTGTCTGTGGGAGCCTTGATACACTGCCTACAGCCGCTGCACGTGCTGTCGGCAGTTGCAGTTAGCAGCTCAGTTCCAAATAGTACCTTTACTAGGAATATAACTATGATACGAGCACGCTCTAGTAATGTAACTATCTTACTGACTAATCTAGTGAAATGATTCTAAAAGAGGCCGAGTCCGGGGCGCACCCCGCGGCAGTGCCGGATAGTGGAGTTCTTTAGTTTCTGCCTAACCCCACGGTAAAAAGGCGTGAGTTTACTGATGTATGTATTGAGGTATTTATGCAACATTTGGATAACAACCACCAAATAAAATTGTCAAAAATGTTTTGTCTCGACGATCTGTTTAGCTTACTTACATTGCTTTTTCTATATTTGAAATGGTAAGATTCAGCAAGGTTGGTAATGGGACTGACTATCTACTTAGGATGACGAAATCACTGTCCGTTAAAGTTTTTCATAAATTAATTCCTAGCCTTCTTTGTATTTAGTGCAGCAGTTATTTCTTTCTTTTGTTAGGTCCATTTATCTGTATTTTTCAAATCGACTAAATTGACATTATTATTATTCGGAACAATTATTTATGTGGCAACACCAAGCGGTAACGGTTGACAAGTGGATAAGGAGAATGTGATCCGGCAATTGATTCGTTCACTTGGTTTTGGAGCGAGCTATGGGTCAGACAAAGTAAAGTAATTGTGTCGAGATTTATAAATAATTATTGTATGTACTTAGCTAGTTAATTGTAGCTAATTATTGTAATAGATTGTTGGATTCATGGTCTAAAAAAACAAGGTCTGGCACTCCGAGAGTGACACAAGCTTACGTCACTATCCAGTAGTCCTCTTATTGCAACAAAACAAAAAGTATGGAAACATTTTCTGTCACCATTCTGTTAAAAAATATATATCAAGCATTTAAATTGTCGTTTTGTTTTTCTAATCAATCGAAACAATTCAATTTAAACTTATACCGACGTAATTGTTAGTTAAAACCTCATTGATTTATCGGATTCGCACAGGTAATAAAGGCAGTTGGGGAGTTATTATGACACACTACTGGTAACACAGAAGTGATGACGTAGGCTTGTGTCACACACGTGACCACTGTGTCTCGGAATGCTATACCTGGCGAAGTATATTAATATACCGTGGTTGGATTGGAGTAATTAAATAATATTGTTATCTACCCAAAGAGTTTTATTACACTTTTATTTACTGTTTCTGCAATTTATACCGACTCCAAGTGAAGTTATATTTTCTCTTTTTACTAGTAACTCTCTACCAGTTATGTTATTATTAAATATTACCTCATTAACATTCCTATTGTGTCATCTTAGGCTTAGTTATCTTCAGTTAATACCGTTCCCCGTTATGACATTAAACGGCACATGTTGGGGACTAATGACGAGTACTGTTGTAATGTCAATCAAGTGGGTTAGCGTTGACTAATGATCAGTAATGATACGCAAACGACATGTTGACGTGTTCGTAGACAGATGGAAAAAGTATTGAGTTATTTGTGATAGTAAATAGTGGATAATAAGAGTAGGTACTTAAATTTTTATAATTTTGGCAGATTTATATTGGTGTTCGTAAAGGCTCCTACTACACACAGGCACGACACGCGACGCGAATCGCAGGCGACACAAAAGGCTCGTGCACACTGGCGCGACGCGACAGCGCGACACGAAGGAACCGCGTGTCGCGCGACGAGCGGTGCCTTTGTGTAGTGCTGTCGCGTCGCGCCTGTATGATGGAGCCGTAAGACCTCCACCACGACCGAGGGGCTCGTGGCTAAGTAATAACAGCCGCACAGGTCGATCGATCAGGTTAAGCTACGCTTGCCGCGGTTGATCCGTGGATGGGTGACCATCTTTAAATACCAAGACCCCTCCGTGCCTCGGAAAGCAAGTTAAGCCGTTTGTCCGTACGGTCGGTACGGGTCGTCAGAAGCCCGAAAGTCTGACAACCAGTCTTATCAAAAGGTTATTGTATTACCCAGTAACTGGGTTGTGGAGGTCAGATAGGCAGTTGCTCCATGTAAAATACTGGTATTGAGCTGCAGGCGGTTAGACTGGGAGCCGACTCCAACATAATTGGAAAAAGGCTAGGCAGATTGAAGTAAGACCGCAACGTTATGTGTATTGCATACACACATGAAAAGACAAACCCTTGAATGTGTTAAAACAACAAATTCATTGCGTCATGTTTAAAACATTAAGTAATGGGGATATTATTGAGTTGTCACAATGATAGCAATTGTCATTCAGAGTTTGTTGCGCAATTAGGGTATTGGATGCGACTAAGCACAAAACAGGGAAAGGTGATACAAAAGCTTTATGTCCCTTGGGTGTAATGTTGATAAGATAGTGGGACATGTGTACCTGTACAAACATACAGTATTGCATAAGCATGCAGTTGTGTATCTGCTTAGTCTAAGTGCATCTAAATGCACTGTTCTGATGCTAACAACAGAACAATAAAACAAATGAATAAATTTAGTTAATTAATAAGTTTTATTATTAATAAATTTTCAATAATAAAACAAATGAATAAAAATAATAAGTATATAACTATTTTTTATTTTGTTTGAATTTTTCACGATTATAATAATACCGTTACCGCGGTCGCTGATCTTTCTACCAAGGGAAAAAAACGCAAAATTACATTCAACATAGAAGCAGTCATTGAAATGGCCATGTTTAGTACCTAATAGACGTTTTCGAACTGATGAATTCAATTATCTCATCACAATCTTAATTTTATACTCCTGCTACGGCCCAAATTCAATCAATCATTTCGATTTATCGAAATTCAATTCGCCGTCGATCGCCTAAAATACCTTTTGTCTGTTAAATGGCATGTAACGTTTCGACTTTAATCAAGGATGGGAGGCAATGTGAACTGATTGGGGAGAAATGGAATTATTGATAGCTTTTGATTTTGTAAACACGGTGTTTGTCGCTTGCAAAAAGTAGCTACATCACGTTTTTCTCTAAAGTGTGTCCATGGAGTTTTTTGCCCATTCTTCTCCATGGGAACCTAAAAAAAATTCGTCCTCCAGACCGAATTTCGGTCATGGCAGCTAATCTCAGCGGAGACTAGCCATCTGCGCAAGAGATATTATAGGGCAGTGTGTGCGTAGACACAGGTGCACTCGTTTTTCCCTCACTCTCATAGTCCGAGGAGACGGCAATCCGACACGACTGGAGACAGATCAGGCGCAGGACCAACGGCTTGACGTGCTTGCCGAGGCACGGGGATATCACACCGCCAACTTCCAAACTCTTCTCAAACTGTTACTGAGAAATTCCTGATGGAAAAACCCAACAACAACAATAGAAACCTGCTAAGCTTTGGAATGGGCAATCTCATCTTTGTAACTGGCCGAATCCTTGGCAATTCACAAGTGCCTGTAATTGCTTTGAGTTTGAGTTTACTCCTTCCAGAATTTTTAAACGCAAATAATCGATTACATTTCATTTCCTAGGCTATTACCAGTACATGATAAATACAGTATTATCCTCTTAAAAAACTAATAAGTTATATAAAATAGTCAATAACCGCTTGGGAAACGGCAATTATCTAAAACCGCGCGCGGTGCGCCCGGTAATTAATCGGGATTGGAAAACGTGCGTTTGGAACGCTCGAATTTGCAACAATGCAATAATAATCGTAATAAATATTTTATTTCAGACAGTAATACCACGGTAATGTTATCTGGTATTAAGGCTCCTACAAACAGACGCGACACGCGACGCGAATCGCGCGCGACACAACTGCACAGCTCATTGCGCGACGACCGGCGCGCATGTGTCGCGCCTGTTTGTGGGAGCCGTTACAGTCCATTTATCATAACAACATTTTAAGAATAGTATTACAGCATTAATTAACAGTTTATATTTGCAATAGGTATACCTACAGGGTGGCAGGGACAGGTTGAAATATTCGTCGGTTATTAAAAAATATTGTCTGTTCAATACATTTTGACCGCGTAGGTTCACTTTACTATGAAATCGCTGATTTTGGTTTTGACAACCGACGAAAGATTTCTGCGCTGCGGGTCTAGAATCATGTCCTAAATTCATGGTTTCAGTTTGCATTTCGATGTCCGTGCCACCATTTATGTATAGCGTGTATCAGAAGTATGTGGTCATATTTAAATAGCCCCTGTATTGGGTGATGACCTAAATGTATAGGATAGTTTTTTCACGATTAAAATGTTGCTCCCAGGAGAAAATTGTTCAGTTTGACGGTCTCGACATACAATAATATACACATTTCAGATACACGCTGTCCATTACAGTACAGACTAGGTTATCATAACAATGAGATCAATTTGTGGTGGGTGCTGGCCTGTAGCATATTGACATCAAATTTGATTATATTATTACAACATAGAATTGAAGACAAATGTAACTGATGATGACGTCAAAAAAAAAACTGTATTTTAAATGGCATTTAAATTTATTAAGAATCAGTTTGCTAGTCAGATATTAATACATAATCAGCCTATAATGTTCCCACTGCTGGGACACAGGCCTCCTCTCGGTGAGTGGGAGTGGGCTGTAATCCACCACGCGGGCCCAGTGCGGGTTGGTGGATGTCACATGTCTTCGAATTTTTGGTTCTGATACATGCCGGTTTCCTCACGATCCTCCTCTTGATGTTTTCTTTCACCGTTTTGAGAGCAGGTAATAATTATCATTATCCCACCACCTTGACCTATCGGTCAAAAACATAAATAGTTGTACTGTATACAGTACAGCTATTTTCTTAATGTCCCTCGGGAATCATCGCATTCCCGATGCGTATAATAATTTGAATTCAGAACTAAGTATTTTATTATTGTTTTGTTTTGACGTAACAAAAATTAAGGTACTTAGTTCTGAATTCAAATTTTTATACGCATCGGAAATGCGATGATTCCCGAGGGACATTAAGAAAAAAAGTTGTACTGTACCTAGGTCATATTAAAGGTGTAGAATATCAGCGTCAAGGTTAATATTTAAATGACTGTTATTAGTTAAACTTTCTGAATCTCAAAGCAAAGAATTGGTAATCTGGGAATCTAGGTAAACGTGTCAGGATGCGGTCAAAATTTTACTAGAACCAAGGCAATGCTAATTTTATTTAATAGTAGGTAAGTACCGGTATTATTATCTACCTTGATTCTAAATTATAATTTCTTGTTTTAACTTCCATAACGCGTTAAGGCTCCCACAGACATGAGCGACGCGACAGCGCGACACAAAGACGCCACTACTCGCGCGACGAGCTGTGCCTTTGTGGCGCGCGCGATTCGCGTCGCGTGTCGCGCCAGTTTGTAGGAACCTTTAAAAAAAAACCGGTACTGGATATGTGTATTTCTGTATGAGTTCCTTGTGAAGGAGATTCTTCTGAGATAAATATACTGCAGCACTTCCATACTCATTCCTACTCAGGTTCCAAATTAAAAATGGTTCCCGATCCATTTGCATAAACTTTTAAGTCATAATACTCGTATAACATTGGCATTACGAAATTCAGCATAATGTTTTATTTTATTTTTTAACCATCGCATTATGCCAAAGTGTTATTATGCCTGAGTATCATTATGCCAATAAAAGTTTGGTATGAGAAAACGTTACGCCAAACAATATTATGCCTTAAAATTGTATCCCAAGATGCAGGTTCCCGTTAAAAATAGGTTTACCTCGAAAAGTAACAATCCTACTTATCCTACTAATCCTACTAATATTATAAATGTGAAAGTGTGGATGTTTGGATGTTTGTTACTCAATCACGCTAAAACGGCTGAACGGATTTGGATAAAATTTGGCACATGGGTAGACTATGACCTGGATTAGGACATAGGATACTTTTTATCCCGATATTCCTACGGGATCGAGATTTCTGCGGATGAAACCGCGGGGCACAGCTAGTAATTATATAAGTACCAATCCAGTACCAATTGTCACCCCACAGTCTGCCTAGCCTTTTCCCAACTAAGTTGTGGTCAGCTTCCAGTCTAACCGGATGCAGCTGAATACCATTATTTTACATTGAGCAACTGCCTATCTGACCACCAAAACCCAGTTAGGTACTGGATAACACGATACCCCTTGGTAAAACTGGTTGTCAGACTTGGGCTTCTGACTACCCGTAACGACTGTCAAAGATCTACGAATGACACCGGGGACCAATTGCTTAGCGTGCTTTCCGAGGCACGGAGGGGTCTCGATATGTAATGGATGGTCACCCATCCACGAACCGACCGCGGCAAGCGTAGCTTAACCTTCGATCAACCCGTGCGGCTTTTATTATTTAGCCAAACCAGGCAAATATCTCAGCTTTGTGGGACTACTTTTCCACTGGCAGTTTCATGGCAAATCGAACTCTACGATTGGAGTACTAAATATCGCCACGAGCCGCTGGCATGGAGCCAATACGCCGTCGGTGTGACGAGCACTTTATAGCAAACTAGCTTCTGCCCGCGGTCTCGCCTGCGTGGATGTCGGAAATTATCCCAAGGGATCGTGCTACCGAGAAAAAAAGGATTCCATAAAACTTTCATCCCCTATATCACCCCCTTTAGGATTATTTAAGAAACAAAAAGTAACCTATGTCCTTCCCCAGGATGCAATCTATCTCCTTGCCAAATTTTATTGAAATCCGTTCAGTGGTTTAGGCGTGAAAAGGTAACATACAGACAGAGTTACTTTAGACTTATAACATTAGTATGGATCTATACTCGAGCTAGTTTCAGATCATACATAAAAGGTTTAACGTTCGATAAGAGTGCAGTCTGACTGCCTCTCTGGTTTACTGGGCCGGCAGTCTCGACATTAGATAGCGACAAAAATCTGTCGCTAAGTCGTATCGATATCAAATTCCTTTAATAGATTTTCAACTTTATTTCCAAAGTATAAGGTTGAAAATCTATTAAAGAAATTGGACATCGATTGGACTTAACGACCGATTTTTGTTGATATTCATGTCGAGACTGCCGGCCCTGGCCCTGCAGTCTCGACATAGACAGCGACAAAAATCGGTCGTTAAGTCTAACCGATGTCAAATTTCTTTAATAGACTTTCAACCTTATTTCCAAAGCATAAGGTTGAAAATCTATTAAAGATATTTGACATCGATACGACTTAGCGACAGATTTTTGTCGCTATCTAATGTCGAGACTGCAGGGCCTGGGCCGGCAGTCTCGACATACATAGCGACAAAAATCGGTCGTTGAGTCTAATCGATGTCAAATTTCTTTAATAGATTTTCAACCTTATGCTTTCGGAATAAAGTTGAAAATCTATTTAAGGAATTTGACATCGATACGACTTAGCGACAGATTTTTGTCGCTATCTAATGTCGAGACTGCAGGGCCTGGTCGCGACTGTGTCTGCTAAACGTACCCAAGCAGGTTTTGATTAATACCCATTTTTCCATTCGATTTTTTCCAAGGCCTCGCGTCTCCTTCACGAGGTGTAGGTTCAAATCTGGGCAAGTACAAATTTGGCTTTTTCAATTCTAATGTACTTTCTGAGTTTATCTTGGACATTACTGGCATCGGTGACGGGAAAACATCGTGAGGAAACCTGGACTTAGGAGCCGAGCAAAAAGAAACAATGTCAAAGAACGCTAAGCGATAAGGAAGCGATAACGCGGACGAAGTCGCGGGCGGCAGCTATTAGTTAATATAAGGGAGTAACTACATTTATTCAGCTCCATTCGCGTTTCGCTGGACGATTTTCGTCATTTCTACACATTGAACACAATTAATGTTAATTTTAATGTTAGTCTGAACACTGTCGTTAGCATGCGCATGATAAAAATAAACTTGTCCTAATTGTATGCCTGTTTGCCGCGAAAACTGAATAGACGCGGGAAGCTGAACGGATGCGTATACGCATCTCCATACAAAATCGTTGTTTACTATGGACCAAAGCTGGACAGAGCTGAATAAAACACTCTCCTTAAACATCATCATTACATTTAGTTTCCTTGCTCATGTTTCATGTTTATTATTGTATATATTATATCTAGACAAGTATATGTTTTATGTATGTATGTATTTGTTGTATATATGTAAATGGTACACCACTGACTACCTGCATTATTGTCTCTCCTTCTCCCTTGAATTCATCCAAAGGTTGTCTGTAAAAGATCGCTTTTAGCGATAAGACCGCCCATTGTGTCACCCTGTGAAAAATGTCAACATTTATATTTGTAATTTTTATGGTGTACATAATAAAGAGTATTCTATTCTATTCTATTCTAATAAGCGTGGTTAGTCCCTAAGTCGCCAACCTGTCTTGAGCAAGCGCGGTGATCAATGCCGAGCCTTCTTGAGTATGGGAATAGGCCTTCGCCCTCCAATTATATTGCCTATTGCAGTCTACTGCTTTCAGCAGTATGTGTCCCTCTTGCTCTCTATATATCGCTTTGAAGCACAGCATACACTGAATGGGTGCCTAGTGTATGAGTTCTATATAGTAATCCTATTTATGTAACCCCTTTGAACCTATTCAGCTTATGACAGGAGCTTTATACAGGATGAAATGCACAGCTACGAGTATCCTATCTATATTGTAATTTTGTGCTATTATTTTTAATTTATAAAACTAGGCTCGAACTCTTTTACATGCTAAGTGGCTGGCGAAAATGTCGTCCTCTGCCTCCTTCTTTGAGAAATACAGCGTGTATTAGAAATATGTGGCCATGTTTAAGGGTGGTGTGGTACCGGCAATGAACAACTTTATCCATGGGATCAACGTCGTAATCGCGAAATCATTATCAGCTGTCACTTAAATGTATATTTAGGTTGAGTAGGTATTGAAGTTTTGTATCATCATAATCAGTCTATAAGTTTCCCACTGCTGAGACACAGGCCTCCACCCTTCGAGAGGGAACGGGCTGTAATCCTCCACGCGGGCCCAGTGCGGGTTGGTAGATGTCACAAGTCTTCGGATTTTTGGTTCTAGGACATGCCGGTTTCCTCACGATGTTTTCTTTCACCGTTTTTGAGAGTGGTGATGAAATTATTAACACTAAGTTATAAAGCGCCTGCCTGGGTTCGAACCCACGACCTACAACTCGTAAGTCGGAGCCGTTACTACTGGGCCACCACTCACTCAAGAAGTTTTGTATAGGACAGCTGATTATCGTTCCGTTTGATGACCTGTATCCATAAATATGACCACACATTTCTAAAACACGCTGGATAAGCGCAATGTTATGTTTGGTGTAAGAAACACGTAAATTTAATTATTTACATAACTAGTACAAAAAAATGACCTTATGATAATTATTATACCTAAAATACAATTTTTTTTTTCTATGCATAACTGTTTTGTTGTAACCTTGAGCGATTACTTAATGAATAAATAATGAAGCTAGTCGCGTTGTGTTAATTTACGTAATTTGAATATCGAATGAGCAGCCATGAACTTCGGCTGCACTCGTCCTCTGCTGCGTGCATACTAATGAGAAGTGTGTTTTTTGTCTCTTTAAAATTTGGGTCTGCCCGCGACTTCGCGTGAAATTTCGGTCCCCGACCCATCGCATCGCCTGCCCGCGCTATTACTTCGTTTTCGTTTAGAATTGTTACTAACTTTTTTCTCTTTGCTGGGCTCCTAATGGTCGTAGCGTGGTGTTAAATAGCCTAACTATAACCTTCCGCAAGAATTGGCCAAACTACGAATATAATTTTTCAAATCGGACTGGTAGTTCCAAAGAACAGTGCTTAGAAACAAACAAAAAAAAACAAGCAAACTCTTCACCTTTATTAGTGTAGACTAGCGATCCGCCCCTGCTTCGCACGGTCTTTACGACTTGACAAAACAGCGTTTCTTAATTATCTGTAAGTTTAATATTAATGTATTTAACCTTCCGAAACAAATTTTATTGTATTTTATTGAAAAGGAATGCAAACAGCTACAATATAAAATATGAAATACACAAAACACATAGACAATATTGCTGCCCACAACGATGTTTACAGATTAACTATGGGATAAAATCAGGATAATAAATATGTATTATTATTATATATTTTTTTTTCTATTTTCTTTTTCTTTTTTGAGAGTTATGGTATAATTCTCCAAATTACGGTGAAAACCACGTCAAAATCCGTTGTGTAGTTTAGAAAAACAACGCAGTCATACAGACAGACACGAAAAGCAAATTTAATATTTTTCTACACACGCTCTCACACATATATATTGTATAGATTATTTTTAGGTACTTTTTTCATTGGTAATTGGTAAAGTTGAAAGAAGTTTTATAATTAGCTTTAGTTTTTTATTCATACCTGAGTAAGTTATAACAAAGTGCACTTGCTTAAGGTAAATCCTCAGCTGTAGCCCGCCTAATTCAAATTTTCTTTGTTTTTTTTTTGCAAATTTCAGCTGTTTTATGTCGTATGTTGATTAAAATGCGAAATTACATATTTACTGAATAATAATCATCAATTTCATATCAATCGTCAAACTTCAGTAAGTATATAATGTCTACAGTCGCGAATCGCATTTTGATCAACATACGATTTAAAACAAAGCTGTAATTTGCAGAAAAACCAAAGAAAATTTTTATTTGGCGGGCTTCAGTTGAGGATTCACCTTAAGAGACTTCTTTTCGCCTTGTGCCTTTTTCATGGTTATATCACTCCGTCTACTCGATTTTATGAATATTGGCAAGGAGTGAGAAGAAGAGACTTTGGATTGGACTTTTGTGTACCAAAGACTAAAAAGTGTACCTTAGAGAAGAGACAAGCAAAGTGTACTTTTCGTTTCATTAAAAAAACAAGGCTTATTTAGTCTTTAAAGATGATTTTTCTTGTTTACAGGTAAATATTTAACGATCATGTATCCGGTGTAAACAGTCGAAGGAAGGAAGACAAAAGAAGGTCGAATTATAATTATAAAATAGATAAACAGACATTATAATCTATTTACAAGTATATTAGCGTCAGGTGCATTGAAAGACTACAAGAAAAATGCATGTTGATATCCTATACATACCGATGAACAGTGATTTTAAATGTTTGTTTTTGACCGAGCGAGTGCGAAGCGCCTCTGTTTCAGCTGGGGCATGAATGCTTTCGTATATCCGAAGGTCCGGCTGTTCTCGTCTATAAGTCTCATTTCTCAACCGATTCTCGTGAAATTTTGTGAGCAGGTTCGACAATTATATTGAAATTTTTGTTGATCCAGTTTTTCGATTTTTTTCTTAATGGCGGAGATATGGGGGTTGAAAAAGAAAAAACTAAAAACATATTTCTGTCATTTCGCGCTCTTTGCGCGCGCTTTTTGTTTGAAGGTGAACATTTATTTAGTTTTAAGCTATACAGAGACAGACTAGCGAGGTCTACAGCTCACAGAGCCACTAGTTTTATTTGCTACAAATACTTCACTGCAGTATGAACTTACTATAAAGCCTGATTTACACGGTCCTATTTAATTATCTGTGGCATACCATAAGTTGACGCATCATTATACTTAATAAACTTTTATACAGTGTTTGGACGATGACTACCTCTTTTGTCTCGTGGTCGCAAGTGCTACTGCTGAGCATAGGTCCTGGGTCGATTCCCAGGTTGGGCAGGGTTATTGGGTTTCCATCGGGATTTTCTCAGTAGCAGCCCGGAGTCCGTATTTGTGCCCGGTTGATGACAATACGCTTGCTAGGGGCAAGCGTACAAAAGACTTAAGGTACGAGTTCGTAGACGACTGCATGCAGCAGCAGCAGACGACGTGTCGCTGCGACCCTATTGATTTCTATGTATTTCTATGAAAACGACGTGTCGCTAGCTACGAACGGTATTTAAGGTAAACCAGTATGTCGCAGCGACACGTCGTCTGCTGCTGCTGCATGCAGTCGGCTACGAACTCGTACCTTTAAACATAACCGTCGAAATGTGGGTGTACTATAGGTATACCTTATTACACTGCCTCACCCTTTAGGGATTACAAGCGTGATGATATGTTATCTTTGGACGATGAAAGTTATTTGTTGCTTCAGTTTTATTGTATGCCACAGGCAAGGAACTTGTACATAGGTATGAGGAACAGGGTGTAAAGTTCACTCATACCTCCATAGCAAAGGGAAGATCCTCCGATCAGACGGATGTCGTGTCTGGTGGGGAACTGCCCGACGATTGATGTCGGGGCTTTGTATATATGCTAGTTACGCGGTAAACTCTGCTTGCGCGATGCAGGATTTTGCGTGACGTCAGTGTGACGTGTAGCTCGCATGTGGCGTTGTAGATGCCGCTGCACTTGCATCGTCTTAATGGTACTTAACGTACTTACCGAATTTCCCGAAATGTTGCTGGTTTCCATTACTAGAAAATGAATGACACAAGGAAAGGGGCGTGTTTTATATTTTGTGTCTGTACCCTAATGTAGGAAGAATTTATAGAGGAAAATAGTCCCGGAAGGTAAATGTTTATGTGGGTAAATGACCAGAGTATTTACAGTTCAGTCTGTTTGGTTTCATGAAACTAAGTCCTACTCGTAAGATGGAAATCATTTCGTAAATCACAGTGCAAACATAGCTTAGTCCACTGCTTTTGTACTAATAATACAAATTCATAGCACAATCAACCACGTTATCCTAAGTTTTGTCCTTAGTTTCCATAAAGGTCGGTTTAAACCAAACGAGCGAAAGAGCATTCATTCCTTGATCTTGTAAAATGTCAAGAAAAAATGCTCTTCCTCTTGTTCTGTTTCTATGGTCTTCTTCTAACACACACGATTTCACGTCAATATAAATACTGTGATCGAAAATGTAGACGATTTCTTTTTACAATTGAGCAATTTCTTTTTTCTTATATTTATCTTGCACATTTTTTCTCAATTTCTAACGTTAACTGTCTTCTTATATACTCAACTATATCCGCTCTTACCGCTTTCATTTAACCGTGTCTCGCCTCCACATAACTGGATGTCTCGCCAACCATTCACGTAAGGTCGGCGATTCCGTCGCGTCCCTTTGTTGTCTGCCTGCACCCTGGGCCGGTGCAGCCAATAATGCTGTAATGTTGACATGAACGTACGTGAATAGAGGTTTTATTGAACTGACTGGGTTGTTATACTTAAACTGTATGAATGTGTTTGAGGGATTGTGCGGGAATATTGGGTAAAGATGTTATATTGCTTTTAATTTTATTGACATTCGGTGATCGCTGACTTCCTTTATTAAGGAATGGAATCATAAGACTAAGTATAACGTCAGCACGTTATGCTACTGATCATGTCATAATGATTAAAAAATACGTGTGGCACTCGGGGACTGCCGCGGTAAAGCTATTGCATAGCAGTTTTTATCAACTTATGCAATCTGCTTACGTATTCGTCCGATTTCGGAGCAGCTCGTCTCGATCCGTGCGAGCTTCGTACAGTCGTACCATATACATACACGTTAAGCGAACGCTCGGCCGAGCTAGATGGTAGGCGGAGTGAGGTTTTATTCTCGTTACGGAATTTCTTGATTCGGTCGCCGCGCTCAAAGCCCGCGATAAAAGCTATGCAATAGCTTAATAAGTACATTCGTAGGTAATAAGTGCGATAAGTGCAAGATAATGATGACGAGGTGCATGTCTAAAAGTGCGGAAATTATGACATGAGGCATTGTTTATCAATCGACATTTGGGTCAAAGAGAAAAAGCTTAGAACTTATTTCGTTTCACTCAATGCATTGTCCAATACGGTGGCGGGCGGTGGCGGTGTCGGAAAGTTTGATGGTAATATTACTGACATAATGACAGATACTACAACTACTGTCAAACTTCGCCACCGCCACCGCCTCCGCCTCGGTCTGAACAACGCATAAGAATACCTTTTTAAAAATTCTGAATCATGGCTGTAGAAGTTATCAGTGGCGCTCATTAACGAGCGCGTGAAGTTACCTTTAAAATTCCATTCAACCTTTTCCTAATAATTCGACTAGTTCTTTCCCCTTTTCACTAACTGCATAGGGGTGTGGAGGTCCCTGCCCCGTCAATTAATCACGTCGTCGCTTTGTTGTCTGCACTCTCTGGCCGCCATCTTGGATTTGCAGTCTGCAATGGTAGTCGGAAGTAAATCTCGACGAATAAATCAACGCATTGTTAGCAGGGACAAATCTTGTGGAGTGGATAGCGTCTTAGGTGAAAAGCTTGAATGTTTTGTGGTTCTAGTTGTAGGTTATTCTGTTGTGTAATGCAGGTAGGATGTTGGTAGCGAAGTTACTGGATTAGTACACGGAAAATTAAAGATTTGTATGCATGCCGTGGAGTTAAATATTTCTGAGAAATATTTTTTTTCGAGCATCTCTCCAAATGCCAACTTTTAGCAGTCTGGCTTATTTAGAAATACCTGTAACAATTATTATACTTTACATAGGTATTTAGAAAGTGAGTTGGTTGATGGTCATATCAGTAACTTTGAAGAAGCTAAAGATAATTTGAAGAAATTTTTGGAAGCACTAGATCAGTTAGTCAAGGTCTGACATCATCTACTCGTAGTGTAGAAAAAGACCACAACTTAATGTTTACTAAAATACATGTAAATGGTATGGTATGGGTGTTCAGATATTCCGTGAATTTCGTTTGACGTCTGCACTCTGTCTGCATGTCAACGCCGGTAATAGGGTTCGCCGAATAAATCAACTTTTTGTCCACGAAACAACAAATCGTTTGAAATGTTGTATTTACATTCAAATTATACAAATGTTTTCGGAAAGTTCTCTTAGCTTTTTGTTAGAAATTCATGCAAAACAATGTTATCAGATTGTTTTTTGAACTATTGGATGGCTTGAACGATTTTCAGATCATTCATATTCATGCAAAAAGTTTGTACTTTTTTTTATAGAATTGTAATTTTAATTTACCTGGCTAAAATTGGTTGCTAACCTCTATGGTAGTGAGGCTTTAGGCCAGACTTTATTGCTCGGTTTCACTTACGCTACACAATTCGTGCCTAATCAAAAGTGTGCTGTTTGATTATAGACTTTTAGCACTGAGACGAGCGTTGAAAATCCTAGAGCGCTTTTTTATTTACGCATTTTATTTAGTTGTCGCTTAGTGTGTCTTTCCTAAAATTCAAGCGTAACTTACATTGAACAAATTGATACTTATACCAATATTAGGTACACACATTGGGTTCAATGCAATTTGCGCTTAATTCGAGACAAATTTCGCCGGGTTACGCTTACGATTATCTAGCCCATACCTTACCGTCCGCGCATTAAGTTAGTTTAGGACTTTTATTGTATTGTAAACAACAAATCGTTTCATAACTCGTTTGTTTACGTCATTAAATAATGCTTCAGGGGTCTTTGTTTAAACCGGTTCGGTTCAAGTGTTTACTGGGTTTGTCCACGTGGTTTTATCTTTAGAAAGTGGTTGTTTATAGTGTTGATTTTGTTGCATAACAATGTATACGCCTACGTTCCTTTTGATGGGTTTATCTCGGAGTTTTGCAAGTTAAGCCATCAAGTAAAGAAGGATTACGAATCGGTTTAATGGGAGTTCAGAATTGTCTTGTCATTCGATGATTCTTCGTTCCAGGTAATTTCAGTTATCGCGTACATCGCAGCGGTAGGCTAGGAACGCACTGAGCCCGCGTGGTAGATGACGGGCCACTCCGTCTCATAGAGAGGAGGTCCGTGTCCCAGCAGTGGGAACGTTATAGGCTGATTATGTTCGGCGCGTCGTGCTCCACGCGCGCCTGAAAGAGATGTCAGCACCATTGACGGGGTCCGATAGGGCCAATGCCTGCTGGGGTCGCGGATTGTTCGAAAAAGTTACAGTTACCGTGGCAAGTGAAGGAACACGGGTGGGTTTTAGTCAGTAAGAGTCTGACACGCCCTTCCGCTCCGCCCAGAGCGGGAGAGGTCATTTGATGATTTCCCAACCAAAAAAAAAAGGCTAGGAATAGTTGGAATGGCATCGTCGCATAGATTCAATCGTCTGCTCACTACTTATGTTTGATTCATCCGTTCGATCGTGTATCTTTAAAATCTGGGCTTTAACATTCTTTAGTTATTATTTTTATTGATCCAAGTTTCTTTCCTGTGGCATACAATAAAATTTAAGCAACAAAAGACTTGAATCGTTTAACCACTTTCGTGTAGACTGTAACTTTTGTTATTGCTTCAGCTTATAGAATGCCACAGGCAATTAAATCGTAGCGTATAAATCAGGCTTCAGTCTATTTTAAGTCCCAGATTCCTTGACGCTGTTGCTTTTCCAGCATTCAATCTTTTTCTAGTGGTTTTTCAACTTGTTCCGTTTTCCTTTTAGCGAATAACCTCGCACAGCTTATCTTTGATCTCACAAAACAGTGCACCCACAATCCGTAGTCAGAGTTCATCAACCCACCCCACAAGTGCATCCATCACAATAATGCTGCATCTAATAAAGAGATAATTGAAGCTGCGTGGGAGGGTTTACCTCCGTCGAGAGAACCCCCGCTCTGCTGACGTTGCTTTAGTATCGGATGACATGAGAGTATCGTATCGAATAGTACCTACAGCTGCAGCTGGTACAAGTACATAAATCTGAGTTTGCAATGATTCTTGGTACACTTATGAGTGACTTTTGAACACAATTCTGCTGTTATAGGGGAATGGGCACTATACATCATTTCCTAAGTAATGATGTTCATGATTCTGAAAATATATGCCATGACCACGGACTAGAAAAAAAAGAAGGATTCCGCGCCACGCGTATAATAGTAATAGTCCATTTATTTATCAGAATGTTGTTACAGAGGTGTTACATAGTTTTTAAAGTTCATAATATGCTGCCGTTTCCGGCGTACAAATACATTTTCAGTGTGTTTTGGGCACAGATTTTAATGTACTTACACATAAATTGCCATTTACTTTATAATGCGCAGCAGAAACCATGTGGAGTAGTGGCGACCTTGGTGACCCAGTGGTAACGGCCGCGATTTACGAGTTATAGGTCGTAGGTTCGAACTCAGACATGCGCATTACTTTGTGTAAATTATTTCATCACCATTTCTCTCAAAATGGTGATAGAAAACATCGTGAGGAAACCCGCATGTCCTAGAACCAACCCGCACTGGGCCCGCGTGGTGGATTACGGCCCACTCCCTCTCACGGAGAGGAGGCCTGTGTCCCAGCAGTGGGAACATTATAGGCTGATTATGTTATAATGTGCAGATTTTACAGTAGGTACCTGCGGGGTAATTACGTAACACACTAACAGTAGGAATGGGTTTCATTTTGACAGTTCAACAACATTCATTGCGTTATTTACGTTGTTGAGCAGACAAATTTTTCGAACATATGAAGCAATGGATTAGCAACAGGCTTCAAAATGATTCAGATTGTGATAGATAGTGTGTTACGTAATTAGGGTGCTGCTTACACATATTTTCACAACAATATTATGCACAAAAATAATTTGTTTATATGCAAAAACTCGACCCAGTGCAAGGTGCAGGAAAACAACATAATTTAATACAAAATAAGGTCATAAAACAAGAATACTCCAGAACATAATATTATTCACACATTTGCATTCAATTGACATCATTTGCACTGTTTTATACAACGAGCATTTTTCATGAAACTGTAAACAATATAATTTGTATGAATGTTTAATTTACATAATGGTGTTGATAAATACGATATTATGTAGGAGTTCCTTAATGTTAGTGAGTTTCAGAAGTTTTCAGTTTTATTTTTGTCGTTATTAATAAGAGCTAAAGTTCTTAATAATTTATTACTATCTAGTCTAATAGACTAATAAGCAAGTTAACTTTAACTTATTATTTTGCGTGATAAACGTTATAACTAAGAATAGTGTGAATTTGCACTTTCACACAATTCCGTAGCACTTTCTTAGAGTCAGATAAATTATTAATAAAAAACGCTATGTTTACACATTCTTCATTCACTATTTATACACTACATTAACTCCAATGTTTTAGTTCTCTTTAGCCTATGCACTATGTCCGTGTTGTTTTCAGAGCTGAAAAGTTTTTGAGAAAGAGTTGGGACTTGGTCTTTCCTGGTACTCCCTCTTGCAAGAACTTCTCACCGCTCCGAAAGTCATGAAACAGGTTAGTTCCTTGAAATATTGAATGGCACTAAAATTTCATTTTTTTCTGAGGAATAAAAAAAAATTTGAGACATACGGTAAGACCAAAAAAAGTCGTGATGTCCCAGTGGTTATTCGCCGCCTCGCATGCACGAAGTTGTGAGTTCATTCAAATCCGGGCAAGTGCCAATGTGATTTTTCCCAATTCATGTGTACTTTCTTAGATTATCTTGGAAATTACTGACTTCGGTGAAAGAAAAAAACATGAGGAACCCATTTTTTTTGGGTTGGAAATCATCAAATGACATCTCCCGCTCTGGGCGGAGCGGAAGGGCTCTTACTGACTAAAACCCACCCGTGTTCCTTCAGTTGCCTGTGCGCCAGGGCCACGGTAACTCTTTCGAACAATCCGCGACCGCGGTAGATCGCGAGGAAACCTGGACTCGTAGTTAATCTTGAGCAAGCGTGGTGATCAATGCTCGTGCCTTCTCTGTATGAGAAGAAGCTTTGGACCTGCAGTAGGACAATATTAGGCGGGTATTATTATTATTAAAGTGAAAGCTCTCATACTGTTCGCCACCCGGTACCCGCTGCCAACCACCCTGCAGGCGACCGAGTGAGACATTTTTACGAGCACCGACGTATCAGATGGCAGTCCTTTGAATAAATAAAGTTGAAGAACCGACTGTTCATTGTAGTTGAGGATCCTATTCTAGATTTATTTGAAGCATTTTAGTGCTCTAATGCAGTTTTATTTATTCAGCAAATTGGCTATAAAACTTGAAGTCATCTGATGCCAATGACAGTTCATGAAGAGTTTGCTTTTTACAACCGCTGTCGCGCTCTCGTTATGGGCATCTGAATTGTTTATTTATTCATTTGTCTTTATGACTTAATTTTTAACAACCTAATTTATTAAGGGTGCTACACACTTCTTCGAGTCGGCATAATTCGGTACAGCCAGGCGGCTATATTCTATCCTATCCCACTAATGTTATAAATGTGAAAGTTTGTGAGGATGCGTGGATGAATGGATGGATGTTTGTTACTCTTTCACGCAAAAACTACGGAACGGATTTGGATGGAACTTGGAACACAGATAGTTTATAACCTGGATTAACACTTTTTATTCCGGTAGTACGTTCCCGTGGGATAATTTCCGACCTCCACGCGGGAGAATCCGCAGGCAAAAGCTAGTCGAATATACAGGGTGGCAGGGACATCGACTCTCAAACTGTAACCATGAATTACATTATTTGTTCCATACGTTTTGACCGCGTAGGTGTTTGACTTTTCTATGAAACAGCAGTTTTTTTTTTTGATATCCTACGACTAATGTCTACGCAAGGAGGTCCAGAATCATGTACTGAATCCATGGTAACAGGTTGCGCCTCAATGTCCCTGCCACCCAGTTTATGTTGCTGGCCGGCTGTGCCGAATTGTACCGAATCATGAGGACCCGAACAAGTGTGTAACACGCCTTACAGCTATAGAGGTATGAGGAACAGGGTGTAAAGTTCACTCATACCTCCTTGGAAAGGGAGGATCCTCCGACCAGACGGGTGTCGTGTCTGGTGGGAACTGCCCGACGGTTGATGTCGGGATGTTGTATATATGCTAGTTGCGCGGTAAACTCTGCTTGCGCGATGCAGGATTTTGCGTGACGTCAGTCTGACACGTAGCTCGCATGTGGCGTTGTGGATGCCGCTACACAGCTTTTTTTGTTATGTAACGTTCTATGAGTTGGAAAGAGAGAGTTGGTTGAGTTTCAGGCTTTCGTTTCGTTCGTTCTTCGTTCAGGCAGCAATTTTGCTGTCCTCTATAAAGCTCTTGGATTATACCGTCTTCTCTATCCAAAGTCAGCTGATTTCAAAGTAAACCGCTGTCCTGTGCTTGAATATGCACGAGTAATTTTTTTAAAGACAGTGGTGTCCTTGAGAACATAAATTATATTAAAGTGAATAACTTAGCACACAAATGAGATTTATTCAAGATTAACATTCCAGTCTGTACACTTGAACTATTTCGAAATCATCCAGCCGAAATTACGCACTTAGGGAATTCACTTTGATATATTATGTTTAAAACATAACACGTGTCTAACAGTCTATTGTAATATTTGTAAACCAAGATTTAATAATAATAATAATCATTTTATTATCAGGCAACTAAAGGCCCATACATAAAATACACGAAATAATCTTATATAATAATAAACTAATACATATCAAAAAAAAAAAACTTATAAAACTATCTATACACGTAATGTTGACGGCATCGTGTATCGCTGCGTGGTGTCGCGTAACCGTCCTCGGAAGCGTCGATAAACGACACCTTTCGGCCAAAAGTCCTCTTTCAGGCAAGTCTGTAGATGGTGGGTTGGAACTCGTACCACGAATGACTTAAAGTTGATGTTGTGGCGCGATTCCAACCTTTCAACCCTCAGAGTCCAGTTGGTCTTCACTTTCAAATACTGCACGACTTCTTCAGTTGTAGTGGAGTGATGCAGACGCGATAGGTACAGCTGCGTCGTAGGCACAGCAGGGCGCAACAGCATATTGGGTCCACTCGGTGCGGTGCCGCACAGGTTACGAGAACAGGGCTTCTTCCTCTTCCTTTCCACTTTCGTGAAACCCTCTTCATCAACTTGGCTGCAGGTTTTTGGCAAGGAGCTACGGACCGCAGTCAGGGCAGGTTGAGTACCCTTTTTCTGTTTTTCCCCTTTTCTAGATTGTCGCTTTGGTTGCGACACATCTGGTTTGCCACCAGTGACAATAGCAGCGTAGGCACGTTTAGGGGTCAATGTACCTACGCGTGACGTTTCCGCAGCCGGTGTTGTGGTGCAGGAGACGGCGACGGCGGGCGGCGCTTGCTCAGCGTTATCGGCAGCTAGTGACGCACTTGTGTTTGCCGATTCAAAACTGCCGACGGATGCATTTTGCGCCCCTCGACGAGTGTTCACCCGTGAGGCCTCAGGTGACCCAATTACCGAACCAACGTTGCGCAATAATGCTATTTCTGCACGTAGATCAGTATTGACTTTTTCTGATTCCTCCATTCTGGACTGCATCTTTGTCATCTCCACTTTTAAGGTAGTGATGTCCTTTAACAGCCGCGTCACGTCGACGTGATCGAACGTGACTGGGGGCAGCTTACCTAGCTCCTTCGCCACGAAATCAGGCACGTCATCCGGGTCAGTCTTCTTCAACATATCGATTATATCTTGAAGACTCTTCTCGGTTCCATCTCTGCGGCGAGAGGGCATTTGGTCTAGTTTTCCAAGCGACTGGAACAGCAATCGTTTTCCGCTGCAGATCTCGTCCTCCTTATAATTGGACCGGCATATCTGCAGGATGCTCACCTCGTCCATGTAGTCGATAGCATGGACCAGGAATGCCAGCAATTCATTGACTATGAGTTGTTTGGAACTCATTGTGTTTACGGGCAGCGGCTATGGCCGCGCAACTCGTGAATAAAATTCGTACCGAGCACAGTGGAAACACGTCCGTGTTCGAGCGCGCATCGCACTGCACTATCACGGTCACTATTAAGCGGTATCATCGCAATTTTGTAAGCAGCCATAACTTTTACTGATTTTTACGGTTCCTAATTGGGTGTCTACTGCAAGTGCTTGCAGGTTGATTGTGTAATAGAAACAGGCAATATAATAATAATAATAATGATGTGCGGCTAATCTTGTCAACATCATTTCATTTTCCTAATATTTTTTCACTGATGTTTGAAGGTGACAACTGTCATGTCACCTCCGAATCGGTAGTTTTTGATTTAATTTATTTATTTTTTGTGTAATATGGTCTCTTTTTTAGTTTATCCATGGTTGTAATGATTTAAAAATGTATTTAATAAGTATGTAAATAAATAAATAAATAATAATAATTCATTTATTGTCAGGCTACTGAGACCTAGATAAAATACACAAATTACAAAATAACAAACTAATACATAATAAATCTAAAAGTTGTGTTAATAAATATTGCTTACAACTATGTTAGTAGCACCTCACTTCACTAGCTAATTGTCTTACTATAAGTACCTATTTTTATAATTTATTTTGTAAATGAGTTTTATTATGATTTTTTTTTTGTCATATACAGGGTGGCAGGGACAAACTATAACCATGAATTCAGCACATGATTCTAGAACCCCGTAGCGCAGAAATTTTGCGTCGGTTATCAAAAAAAAAAAATCGGCTGTTTTATAGAAAAGTGCAATACCTACGCGGTCAAAATGTATGGAACAGCAAATTTTTATTTTTATAACCGACGAAAGATTTTCTACGTAGGGTGTTCAGAATCATGTGCTGAATTCATGGTTTCAGATTGCGCGTCGATGTCCCTGCAACCCTGTCTATTTGTATGCCATAAGTTGACATGAAACAGGCAATTATTTATAATAGCAAGCAGACTGAGAATAGGAAAGACACAAATAAGATCTATCAAAGCCAGTCAACGGTTTCAAGAAACGCCTGGCATAATTTTTTGATCCTATTGTTTACAAGTGATGACGTTAGAGAAGAATGAAGAATGTTTATATCAACTCTATTACCAACAAACAACCAGGATTGCACAACCACCGCAAATTCTCCTCATTTCATTCAAGTATTCATAAAAATCTGAGTAACCGCTCCTTTAGAAATGTATTCAGCACATTTGTATAAGTTGCCGCACGTCTTGTCCCTCATGTACAGTTCACGTCTCCAACTCGAAATTAAATTATATTGTGTTGCATTTAGGCTCGTGGACACTGGCGCGACGCGACGCCCGGCACAAAGGCACCGCGTGTCGCGCGACGAGCGGCGCCTTTGTGTAGAGCTGTAGCGTCGCGCCTGTCTGTGGGAGCCTTTATGTTGAATAGACAGTGTGAAAGATGATATAGCTAGAAAGGAGGTGACTACTGAAATAACGACTAGGAGCCGGTGCACATCTGGAGAAGCGCAGCGCACCACAATCGTCACTGCCAAACAAATATCGACCTATCAATAGTTGATTTAAAGTTGAAAATAAATAAACTTCTATTAGCTCGAGAGCGCGTCTAAGCGGAAAGAGAGGCGCGTCTCAAATTATTTAATATCAACTTTATTTTTAGGCACGCAACGTTGTTATTTGTTTGGCAGTGACAAACGCGCCGCGCTGCGCCTCGCCAGGTGTTCGCCGGCCCTTATAGAGATGTATGGAAAAACTAGACATGTTGAACCGACCCCAAATAAATTGGAATAAGGCAAGACATTGATGATGATGATGATGATGACTTTATATTACTGGTTTATTCGCGGGTAGGATGGGCAGTAGAGTATCGTAGGTGAGAGTCTATTCTTTGCAGATTTGTTGCCCCTGCCCAAAACTTGTTGCTACAGCAAACTGCTGGGTATTTTTGTTTGAATATAGTAGCCTTAGATATTCTAGTTCTTTTTCTTCGTGTACCATGTTGGCATGAGTAGTAGTATATTAGTTCCTGCAGAGTTATTAGACAGTCAGCCGGTTTGGTAACGGGGCTGACTATCCAGGGTGCGTCTGAATGACTATGACATAAACCTGCACTCGCGACGACACAACTCCATTTTCATTCACTCCATTCCAGCATAGCATTATAAAGGTATGAGGAACAGGGTGTACAGTTCACTCATTCCTCCATAGAAAAGGGGGGAAACTCCGACCAGACGGGTGTCGGGTCTGGTGGGCAAATGCTCGATGTTTGATGTCGGGACGTTGTATATATGCTAGTTGCGCGTAAAACACTGCCTGCGCGATGCAGGATTTTGCGTGACGTCAGTGTGACGCTTAGCTCGCATGTGGCGATGTAGATGCCGTTACAGCATCATCGACCTACAACGTTCCCACTGCTAGGACGCAGGCTTCGTCTCTGTGAGCGGGACTGTGACTCCACCACGCGGCCCCATTCTAGCGTATTGTGTTAGAACTAGAAAACCTGTTTAACTATTTGGAAGACCTGGGAATCGATGCTCGCTTGGCAGCCAAACATGCTCTGCCTTCTATTACATAAATTAGTTTGTACATTACATTAGTCGCAAGCGGTTTAAATGAGCTTTAAGTTTGTGGTGTGCCGTAATTCAGGAGAGCTGGCATACTCTTGGAAACCTAAGCAGTGCAGTACATACGTGTACCTAATTTGTCGAAACTTGCTATACTACATGTTATTTAAGACAGCATTGAAGCTTAAGATGCTCAGGTGGTTATAATACGTGTAATGCTCGACAATATTTGGAGATCACTATACGAATTAAAAACCTAGCTTCGGAAGTTTTTTTTTAAATGTAAGAAGTAAATTCTGAAAGGACCAACGGCTGAATTCTTATGCTCAACTCACTTTTAAGTGTAATTATTAAGAATGATAGACTTTCAAGAACGTCTTTCAGTTACGCGTCGTTTGAGAATTCGGAGGTAAATGTGGAAAACGGGGGTGCTTTTTTTGTACTTTTCTTTTATAGACCCGCTTCTTCGTATCACATACTTCCTATGTTGACTCCAACTTGTCACGAGTAAACCCATAATTTACATCGGGTAGGTGGTCATTAAAAATATTAATCTAAATTGATGTAAATTAAAGAGTAATAATGACTTTCAAGTCCCAAACAGCGAGATTACTCTCAAAACGGATTTCGCGAAAATAAATCCAAAACAAAAAACAAACTCTGTTATTTTTAGAACTGAATCGGTATGCATATGAAAAGTTTCCAGGAAAACAAACAGTTTAGTTAATCAGATGCTGACCCATTCACACGCCGCCGCCCGCGCCGGTCCTTTGGTCCACAACCCGAGACAGTTCTCAAGGGCAGGAGGTCCTCGCCCCCTCCATCAAGAAGAACAGTTGCAGAAGGACTATTTTGCAATTTAAGCCAACGAACAGACTTACGAATGAAAAATGGTTAAAAATATAAAATCAACTTTCTTTCCCATACTGGTTTGAACACTTGAGTAGCTTATGCATGGCTTATTATTGTTGGCGATATTATGAATAGCACCAAGATTATCCAGTTGAGTGCCGTCTTTTCATAACCACAATAGCTACGAAATTACTCATATTATTTTATTCAAGTATGAGAGCTGTCTGTGTGTGTCGATAAGACCTTCACCGTCGCTCATAGTCACTCACTGTGCATTTTGTGTAAGCGGTTGGTCCTTCTTCATATTTTTGTTGAGTGTCTCCTCACTATTTATATTATGATTGAATGAATCACTTGATTAGAGACAATACGTCTAAAAGCTCTTTGTTTTTTTTAACGAGTGTTTCTGCGAATCTCGACCGATTCCGATCTGCTATGGGCTTCGGTGTGATTGAGTTGGTAAAATCATTTCGTCTCGCTTTTATGAACGTTCCAGGCTGCCCGTTCGATTCAATTTAAACAGATAAACCCTATGATAGTTATAAAAGATTTTCGGCAAATACAAATCAAATTGACCGAAGATCTATGGGGAATGTCTATCAAAGGTCGTACATCCATAATCAAGACTATAGTACCATACTTAGCTTTAATATTTAATTTGTGTGCAGATCAAGGAGTCTTTCCGGATTTAATGAAATACAGAAAAGTTATACCACTTTTTTAAATCTGGGGACAGCAAAATCACCAAAATTTATAGACCAGTATCCGTTTTGCCGGTATTCAGCAAGGCGTTCGAAAAGGTAATGTTCAATCAAATCCTTAAACTGCTTAATCATTTTAACACCAACAAAATCTTACACGATCAGCAATATGGTTTCACTAAAGGATGTTGTACGACTGACGCCGGTGTCACTTTATTAAAACACATATTTACAGCGTGGGAGGAGGCCCAAGGTACCATAGGAATCTTTTGTGACCTCTCCAAGGCATTTGACTTAGTTAATCACGAAATCTTACTCTTAAAACTTGAGCTCAGTTTAGTAAAATCTTATTTAAATGATATACAACAAAAAGTTCAAATAAATACTGTCAATTCACTTGGTTTAAAAGTAAAAATGGGTGTTCCACAAGCCTCGTTATTAGGTCCTTTCCTCTTTTTAGTATTTACTAATGATCTACCCCATTTATTAAAAAACCAACCTCAAATAGTGTTATTTCCTGACGATACTTCCTTATTTTTTAAGATAAATAGATGTGCATCAAATCTTTACGACGTAAATAATGCCCTACTGCAGGTACAAAATAGGTTCACTGCTAATAAGTTAGTATTAAATGGAAAAAAAACGAAATGCATAAGATTTGCTTTACCGAATGTTAAAAGTAGTGATTGTGACATACTATTGAATAAAGATAAACTATAGACGATGGCTAACTTCAGCAGTACATGCTGTAAAAAAAAAACCGTAAATTTACTAATTTAGATACCGCGAAGCTAGTCTGTTTCAGTTACTTTCATAGTAACATGTCCCTGGCGGCCGAGAGTATTTCATGCTCACTCAAATATCTCGCTGGTGGTTGCGTGTGTGTTGGATCATTAAGTTCCCTTCAGTGGTTGAGCTGAATGGTGCTGATCCAAACGTAATGTTCGTGAACGGGCGCCGTCAGTAGGGACTGGTCATGTCTTAGCTGCCACGGCTTATTTTAATTTCTAACTGTTTTTTTTTTTCGTTTGACTATTTTTTTATTACAGACGCTTTTAACGTGGCTGTCTTTCTACATAGTACTCACATGTATAATTTGAACATTAATGATGTAACCAATTTTTTGTAACAATATTTTGATTTAAAAGAGTGTCCGTGGAGTTTCTTGCCCGTTCTTCTCCATAGGTACCTTCTACGCTTTGGAATGGGCAATTAGCTTCATCTTACTGACTTACCGAACCCTTGACAATTCAAAAGTCCCTGAAATTGGTATATTTGAAATGAATGCTTTGAGTTTGAGTTTATAGATATTTTATTTTACGTACAGGTACAGAATGTTATTTCTATTATTTACGAGTTATGTCACTATAGAACATGATGATTAATTGATGAACTGTTTGAATTTAAGATGAACAGCACTTGCAAGCATATTATGCACTACGTGACAAGAAATTTATTATGTCATGAAATTAATTCAAGTTTTACGAGAATGTATTTAATGTAATTGTTACGATGTACATAATGCATTATATTCTGACAAGATAGGGCCACCATTCATATGGTCGAAATTCTAGACGTGATAAAAACCATAGAACAATTTTATTTATTCTATAATGAAGTGACAATGATAAAGACCGTTGAAGGTAGCGGGAAAACTCCAGTTCGCTTTATAAAATACCTTTCAAAAATGTTATGATTATTCTGTTAAGCAATTACACTCGTCTTTCATAATCAAAGGATAATAAACGAAACTCAAAAGGAACGTTACGCGAGCTTTGAATAATTTAACAGTGTTTATCGAACGGTTCGTAAAACGAACAACTAAAATTCAGCATTAATTTATACAGAAGTTTATTTGTTTCTGTTTTATGCCCGTTTTCACTAACACTAAACACTAATTTAGGTGTCGCCTAGTACTTTGTGTGTGTGTGTGTTTATGGGAGTGAGTGTGGGGGTGTCTGTGTGTGCGTGTGTGTGGTGTGTACGTGGTGTGTGTGTGTATGTGGTGTATCGTTCACAATAATTATTTTTACTCGTATTTATATTAGCATAATGTTAATACTGGCCACAAACGAAGTTTCATTACTGGATATGATGCCAGCTTTTACTTTAAGTAATTGAACTAGGTAATTGAAATAACTAGATAGCTCACCTTTGGTCTCCAATGACCACAAACGATACTAGACGGTTCATACGCCTTAAACTTTGACACCTGCAACTCCTAAGGAATTAACGATGCATTGTCGATCATAGAGATAAAGTTGAAAAGTTTCACGTGCCAACTGAAAATAGTTATATTGCCAATTCATTCAGTGGCAATTGGCATAGTTTCAGCTGCAAACATAATTTTGCCCATTTACAAGTCTCGACGTTTGCCTATTATACCGTACTAGATTTGCAGTAGCGAAATTATACCTTTCCTTGATCCAAGGTCGGCCTCGAAGTTAACCTCTGGCTTTAAGGTTAACTTTAACAACCCTCTGATTAAACTTGTTCTAGTTTTGAGCTCATCTAGTATTAAAGGAAAGTTAAACTGTAAACTTAAATTAGTTGTTTACATATATACCGTAACTCTCTAAGTCCCAACCTCAGACCAAATAAAAAATCAAGACAGTGCTGTTAACAGTGACGTGGGGCTGGTTTCGTAAACATGTGTGCACTTAGTGAGGTGTAGTTTGGTTATAAATTGGGGTGTAAATGTGTGCGTGTGAGCATGCATGCACAGAGAAAGGTGTAGTTTTGCATGCTTCACTATATTGTTCGCAGCGCTATGTCTTGATTTTTATTTGGTCTGAGGTCTCAGCGTAATGATGATCGCAGCAAGGTGGTCCAATCCATCCGATTAGTAACATCAATTTGATGCATTTAACTACATTTAATTATGAAAGTCATAACTTTTAGTCCAGCCTAAACTAAAAATGGAAAACATTACTTATCGTATACTATATATGAAGACGCCATCGTTAATATCCGTGAATAGTAACCGTGGAGTTTCTTGCCGGCTCTTTTCCATAGGAAACGACCAATTGGAACCGTGCACCTTGCTTCTGACGTTTCATAAGTGCCCGTCTAGGTTTATGTGAAATAAAATATTTTGATTTGATTTGAATATGAAAATGAAATTACCGAGATTTGCTCTCAGGAATGCATTTTGGCTCACTGCTAAATCTGGACCGGCAGTTTGTGGTGTCGACAGCCAATCCTTCTGCACCGAGAGATTAATATGTTTACACGTATTCGTAACTCTTTGGTAGTAAAGTAACGTAACATCGAAATTGGTTGCCTTCTTCCTCGTTTATTTCAATACGATCGGAATAATTCGTTTATTTCATAAATTTCTGATATCTTATATTTGACTAAATAGCTTTTGCCCACGAATTTACAAACAAACTTTTAATTCCTCGTAAGACCTGCTTAGGGACCAAGTTACAAAAAATCTCTTTTAGTGTAAGTAGTTCTACCAGTGTAGAACTATAATAAGAACGGATTTTTCTGAGGAATATTGTCTTCTAAGATCTTCCATGGTTGTATAACGTACAGTCATCTGCACATCAGACAACCAAACACTTGCACTGTCAAAATCGCTCTTAATTCTACGATGTAAAGGCACTGTCAAAGTCAACAAATTATGTATTACTTTTAATCGGTTAAGGCGGAACCTTCAGGGTAGCCCGCGAAATTCAAATTGACTTACGGTTTTTGCAATTTGCAGGTCACTGTCAGGTTGTATTTTGATTAAAATATGATTCGCGGTCGTAACAAATATGGCTTTACGGAATTATAATCATTAGAATCAGCAATGCGATCACCCTTGCGCTTCCCCCTTAAGTGTACATTATCTGTCTACTATGGAGTTTTAATATATAAATCTTCGTATTTTTGTTATTACAACATCTACGTAGTTATTATGTTACGCTTACGTCAAACAACAGTTGTCTATTGCGACTTCTTTCTCGAATTGTTCCATTTCTCGCTAAATCTTGTTATGACTGACTTCAATAACGCAATCTGTAGTCTTGAAGTTATGAGCACAATGACATATTTCCTCGACACAGAATGTAGCTAATAAAATATTATGATACTCGTTATTTTCAGAGGAGACTTCATTTTGATGCTTGATATAATTTGTCGTATTGTTCTAGTTTTCGTCTTTTTAGGAGTTTCGGTCTTTAACTTACTTCTTTTGTTATAAATTAAAAGATACTACTCTTTTGTCGATTCAGCCGTTTTCTATTTAGATATCATTCCAACTTTTTTGTTTTGATTCTTTAAAATATGCTTGTGTATACATTTTGGACGAGAGCATCTGTTTAAAACCCAACTATCACACTCTAAATCAGATCTACATAAGCTAGTACGTTAGTCCACAGGTTGAGACTTGGTTCATCGATCCGTTTCGACCGGACAACTGGCCATGTTCTGAATTGCAATTAACAATATCCTCTACAATTTAACCCACTTTGCTACCGCACGACGAACATCTGCGTGACCTAGGAAGACATAATGAAGACTTATTAACTAGTTATCACGACGTGACAAATAATACGTGACACCGTGACAGTAGTCACACCAGCTGCCGGAACAGCCGATGATGATTTAGCAGCGTGACAAACGGCCGGATGTTGGCGTGGTGTAAAACCAATTGACATGACATTCATGAATATATGGATGATATGATTAATATTCCAGACGGGTTTAGCAAAATTTCAATATAACGTGCCAAATTATTTTTTGTTCTTTGTATTGTTTTAGTTTACATGTCAAAGACGCACCGAGGATGGCATAGCACAATTGAGTCTAAAAAGGCGTCCTATAGTTTTAGTTTTGGGGACAATACTGCGAGCGATGTAAGAAGCCAAACGCGCACTGTTCATGATCAAGGAATGAAATCCGATTCGAAAAGGAGCAGTATTTGAAAAGATGATGCTTAATGTTATATGGTAAGATGAGAACAGAGTAAAGGGAACGCATAAAAGCTACACATTACCTAAATGTGCCTCAGCATTACAATTTTGAAAAAATAAAAAGCTTAGATCTTCAGTTGATGTTAAGATTACTACCACTACCGATGCTGATATTTCAGTCTCGTGATTGGCAGAAGCTCCATAAATCTGCTTGTCGTACCGAAAGACGACGATATATTATGTTATCTCCCTTTTTGGGACAGAACTTGGCAGACGTGTTAGTTCTGACGAGCTAAAACCTATCGTCAGCTTACTTGTAGTCTCTTCGTATAATACAATGTTTTTGTTAGTTATGTCACGCTTGAAGTTCAAATGGGCACAATGCACGTTTTTATTTAATCAAGTGTAATTTTAGACTTTGTACGAATGTGGGACTTAGGGCTGCTACGTAAACTTTTAGCAGGAATTTTCCAATATTATTTTTAAATATTTTCAGAACTGAAACTTCTAATATTTGATGGTCTTTTTCGGAGTGAAGTCTTTTATAATTTACAAACATTGCAATGGTCTCTCCATTGTAAGTTTTTGACAGATTTGCCATATAAAATCTGTATTAGGCCCCAGAATATTTAAGATTAGACCCTATCCCACTCACTTTAGCAACACATTTCAAAATTATCTAGTTAGACTCAAATACAATTATTTATAAAAGCTAGGGTATTTTGTAAAATGTGCTTTCATACTGGAACCTTTGTAAATACCTACTAAATAATTTTGAGCATTTAAACATTTCTCCCCATTTTTCGTGGAAATCCGCTGTGTTCAGAAAAATAAAACCGATTATATGGAACGGAAGATATCGTGTTAATTGATTAAACTTTATACTCTTGACGTTACGAGCGTTTTAAATCACGGATCACAGATTATGTTAAAATATTTTAATAAAATGCAATTATTATAAAATATTCTCGCTTGGTTCCGAGAATGGAAAAAAAATACTTTTAAGCTTTTAAATTTTAAAACCTCAATGTTGGCTTAAAAACCCCATTCGTCTTATTACAAAATTCGATCTAACCCGAGTCAAACCTTCAAGCTAGTTTTTGTATTTCGACCTTTATGCCGACTTTAGTAAAGTTCTTAACACAACATTGACAACCTAAGACCGGACTAAGTTGTCAGTTTTATAAAAAGAACTGTATTTAGATTTCTGTTAGGGTCTTATTTCAAAAACAGGCTCGATGGTTTAAACCAAGGCTAAAGAAAAACTTTGTTTTGTAATAAGACCCATGGGTTCTTTTTCGACAAGGTATAGTTATGCATCACAACATTGTGTTATGCAGTTTTTCAACCAAGAAAGTAAGGTGGCTCTGCGTTGGTTCTTTCGTCGGAAATCATTTGTATCCAATTTTACCGGTGAAAAAATTTGTTAGTTAATTGCCAAGTTTTAAGACCACAATCTAGGGTTTCAGTGTCCATCTTGTTAACCACAGCAAAATGTTATATCTATCATATTATAAATTAAAATCCGGTTTCGTGTCTGGGGGTCTACTCTCCAAGCTAAAGATCCATAGTTCCGGCCTAAGTTACGAGCGTTTGCTTGTCTGTATCACCTACGGACATAAGACTACTTCGAGGCCCGAACTAAGAATGAATAACAACATTTGACAGTTGTCTTTACTGCCGATGTGTTTTTCCCCGTTCGAAAAGGTTAATTAATCGGGAGTAGGGTTAATTCAGAAGCATCGAATTACTTTCGGACGGGCCCGTATCTTCGTTGACGGCTTAAGAGAGTAGGCCCCGTGTCGGTGTGTCCCCATTGTTCTTCTAAACTACGCAACTGATTTTGATGGGGTTTTCACCATCATTCAGAGAATTTGTTCCGGAACGTTAATGAGTATAATACGTTCATATTAAACTTACATGAAAAAAAAAAACTCAATGTTAGGTTTAGTCGTAAAAACTGTGTGAAACAGGGGCGGGTCGCTAGTAGGTATCAAAAAAATAAAAGGCAGAGTAAATCACCTAGTAGCAGCCCTGCCACTGCAAATCGGTCTTGGTTATGTTTCGTTATTCTATATCGGTGTCAGGGCGAAGTTTCATAGATATGTACGTATACGTATGCGTACAGACATCGATATTTAAGCGTTGAATGTACAAGGTTAGGTGAGCGGCCTGTGACACTCAGGTCTAGATAGTAGACGTTCTACTTCTGGTTTCCATGGCAACTGTCGGTAGCGGATTTGGGTTCAAAGATTGTTCGGTACGTTGCCATGGTAACAGTTTTTATTTTATGGTTGACATAAGACTAAGGTGGATATCCGGTACTCTATCGCATCGATGCAGTTAAAATGTTGTAATTAAATCTTTTTCAAATAATTAATAGTAGAGTTTTGTTTGTTTGAACAGCAGTGGGCCTAGTTAGTTCAGTTGTTTATGTATGAATAAAAATGGTTTTTCTTTAGTTTAAATAAATGAATGTTTAGACATTCGTTTTGTTACAACTGTTTAAAATTTTGACTAGACAGTAGATCGTAACATCTTAATTTAAGATTAAAAATTTAAATACACAAATTATACAACTACGTAAAAGGTATAATTTGTGGACTTTATTGCCAAATAGAATCATATCTTTTATTTGCACAGAAAGTAGGTACAAGTTACAGATGTTTAGTTTGAAATGATCCTTATACTAACTACTTTAAATAATGTATGCAAACAGTTTAATGTATAATAAAATAACAAAGACTCAACCACTTATCACATAACAAAATCACTGCAAACTTTTCTCGTGCAAAGCTATTTTTAGAAAAATTCCAAAGTAAAACTCCGCTGATCGAAAATAAACAGTTCTCCTTCCACCTCACTAGCAAGTAGCCGTATTCCATTTGTCCACCCCTCGGGGATCACTCGGAATGGATAGGATATCGAATACCAGCACTTGGGCCATCCACTCCCGACTCTCGAGTCTTTGGAGACTTCAGGAGACTTCGGGGAACTTCGGGTGCTGTCGTGGATTTTGTAATTTTCATTGTTTGGGTTGTTGACTAGGTGATGTATAATGCCAGAGGAATGTAAATAAATAGGTGATCGATTTGTTAAGAACTTTACGTACTTTTCGCTTCGTCCTAGTGTTATAGGTTCTATGTTGATATTTATTTGTTTTGTATAATAAAACTTATTTTTCTGTTACAGGTATGTTGTGACCGTGTCTCGGAATGAAAAGGTATGATTGAGAAAAATGACGTTAGAAAAAATTGGAAATGCAGCAGGCCTTAAAAAGTTACTTCTGTACAAACTTAAACTGAATCATTAATATTTTGTACTGTAAAAAATTAAGAACTTTACGTGACACTTATATAATGACAGCAAATGGCACTTACACAGCTTGAAATTCTTCTGAAACCGAAAGAACGTTTCTACGTGAAGTAAGCAAGTTGTCAATTTCAATAGTTTTCCTCCATTCTCGTTCGTATTGTAGATGTAATTTTATTTAAAAGTGAGAAAAATCTAATAAATTCGGTGTTGGGTCCTCGCCCCTGCAAATATATCTGCGCTCACAAAATTGGCTCATAAAAGATGGTAACTGACAGCTGTCAAAAGCACGTGAAAATATTCGGTCCTTGGGTTGTGCGTACTAGGATAAAGAAAAGGGTGAAATATTGAACGTGTTATTTTAACGTAAATTAGTAGATTGAACTACCTTGCGTCCAAAGCTGCGTCCAGATATGTTCTTTTGCCCGTACCGTTCCTCCGTTCCGTATCCGTATCGCGATCTAAAAACGCTAGTTTGGACGCGAGGGATCGGGGCGTACCTCGATGCGTTCGGAGCCGCCGTAACGCCGTACCGTTCCAAACGGCGTTCAAAGTAGCGTCCTTGGAGTGCGACGCGGGTACAGGACGGAGGAACGGTACGGACAAAAGAACATACCTGGACGCAGCTTTATAGGATTGAGATCTGTGTAGAATGTTGGCATTACGGGTAGACCTGAACTTGGATGAGGCTGACACAGGAGCAAGGCCGCAATTCGGGCTAAGAATGATTGATGATTTAGATCTACGTAACCCGTACGAGACAATATAATCCGTTTTTTTTTTTAAAATCAGTGTGACTCCCTAAAACCAGTTACACCTTATCAACAAATTCAAACAATGTAACATGAAAACGCTGAAAAAGTTTCGAAAAAAATAATCTAATTATTTTACGAAAGTTTTCCTAACATATAATTATTCTAATCGTGTTAATATTCCACGCTGGCTCGCCAAACTTTTCAGACGGTAGTGAGATCTTAATCGAAACTGACGGTGGGACATATTTTAACTGTTACACTTCTTTTACAAGTTGGTCTGTGAAAATCCTAATCCTAACTTCCTAACTAATATTATAAATGCGAAAGTAAGTTTGTTTGTTTGTTTGTTACCTTTTCACGCCTAAACCACTGAACCGATCATCCTGAAATTTTGCATATACGTTGTCAGGTGTACAGAAACGGACATAGGGTACCTTTCATCCCGCAAAAAAGTACTGTTCCCGAGAAAAACAACAATAACGTCCTTATGATAATAGATGGCGCCACGTGTCTTTCGAATCATGATTTAATTATAACCCGAATAGATAGTCAAAGTCTAAATTAACGCGAGCGAAGCCGCGGGCAAAAGCTAGTAGAACAATAAAAGAGCATCTACATAAATAAACCCATTAGGGTAGACATCTTCGCTGATAGCACTAACCAGTCTATCTATTTAAAGGAATGCGAAATTTATATTTTTTTGTGCTTCGAAATTCAAATTCAAATTCTCTTTGTTGACAGCATGATTGAATTTTGCATAGTTCTGAAAACGAATTCAAACTTTTTAGTGAGTTTGTGCAATTTAAAATTTTCACAGGAGGTCATTGTCCTGTGGTCATAGTTACGAATTCCGATAGGAGATGAAATGTTTGCAATTTTAAATAATGCATAGTCACGTCTCATGTCGTACCTATTACTGATTCATATTGCGGATTCCTGAGATGCCTTATAGCTTGTGATCCTTGTTCACATGTTCTTAAACGTTCTCTAGACGCATTGTGGTCTACCACTATAACCATTTCCATCAGAGGGTCATCCTTTGGGAACCGCCCGATAGTTACGGTAAAAGGTTTCAATCTCATCATCGGTTGGTACCTTATTGAAGTTCCCAACTCCCGAGGGACCATATTTATTGAATTGACTGGATCGATGAGTACTAGGTCCTGAAACCATCTAGATTTCTAGGAAAAGTTCAATCAACTACGCAAACAGCTTGGTCGTGGTAGTCAGTCTTTCAACTTTTGCATGCACCAATCATCACTGTCTCACTGTTCTGTTTCTTAGATTAGATTTCCAGGCTAACGCCCGGGTGTGACCACTGTGTGGATCGCCCGGAGGACTCGGTGGAGCATATGGTGGAGGTCTGCCCGGCTTGGGCGGAGCACCGCCGTGTCCTCGCCACGGCGATGGGCGGCGGCGATCTCTCGCGTCCGGCCCTGATCCAGACCATGGTACGGAGCGAGATTCATGGGAAGCCGTCACCTCCTGCTGCGAAGCAGTAATGCTTGTGAAAGAGGAAGCGGAACGCGTAAGGATGAGGCAATCGTTGCGCTCTCACGCCCCTGGTCGCCGCAGGAGGAGACGCCCTGGGCGTCGGGAGTCAATAGCCGATTTCCGGCCACTGTAGGCGCGGGCTTGTGGACGGCGAGCAATGGGCAGCTCGCCGTCCGGTAAGGACCAGGCCCGGGTCGACGGCACGTTGTGTTCCACGCGCGCCTCAAAGAGATGTCAGCACACGTTGACGGGGTCCGTTAAGGCCGATGCCTGCCAGGGTTGCGGGTTTTTCCGAAAGGGTTACCGTGGCCCCGGCACACAGACAACTGAAGGAACACGGGTGGGTTTTAGACAGTAACAGTCTGACACGGCCTCCCGCTCTGCCCAGAGCAGGAGAAATTATTTGATGAAATTCCACCCAAAAAATAGGCTACAGTACTTCATCTATTCACCTTCGTCCATTCTGTAACTTTTAGCCCGAGTTTGCCATGCTATCTGTATCGTTTTCACAAAGAGATCCGTTTCTTCTATCCCCAAAGGCCCCAAACTAAGGCCATATCTAGAGTAAAAGAACTACTCGCCTAACTTTTGGTCCTTTTAGTACATTCTGAAACTTTTTGCCCGCGTGTGGTATGCTACCTGGATCGTTTCCGTCGCGCGGTCATCGCTCGCCGCTCGTTCGTCGGGACGTTGACATCGCTTTGTCTTGCACCGATCGAATACAGTGCAACCCGTCTGCACTGTGCAGTCGACATGGGTTAGGAAGGACGTGAGCGTACTTGTGGATGCGGCAACATTTTTTTAAGGTGATTTCCTTTTCTCCATTGTCTGTTTGATTGTATATAATTATACTTTTATAATAACTTTATTTCAAACCATATCAGTTATGGACGTATATCCATATTTGTGTTAGTAAGTACTTGAGAACGAAAACAACTATTTTATGAACTTAAAAGTTGTTTAGTGTATTGTTTCTGAATTTTACAGGGCATTTGGTAAAGTTTTAATTTGTTACAACTTAATTACTCATTTTAAGCTTTAAAAATAAAACGAAAATATTTATATTAGCGTGCCTAGTCATTTTTAATTAGTTTGACTTTTAGTCATAATAAAGGATGCGAAAAGCGTAAAGAAAAACAAGCAACATAAAATGGTTTGTAAACTTAATTATAAAGCTTTCATTTTAATTACGAGCCCTTGTAACTAACGTCGCCAATAATTACATTTTGATAATAGTTCATACGAAGCGAGCAATGTACAGTTTATTTTTAAAATGCTCGAGTATTTTAAAACTGTTTTTAGGTACTGTAGATGAAATAATTAATAGAAACATTTACCGAGTCATGAATATTTTAAAAGCTCAATAGTCTTTCCATAGTTATCATAATTTTGTAAGAAGATAATTATTTTCATACTAATAGGTCTTTACCTATGAAATTGCCGTTTTGTATGAAAAAATTTAAACGAATTTTTTTCATGAATTTTTTATTTGTATTAATCGAAGTAATCACCCATGCAATCAATGCATCTTTGCCATCGCAGTGGCAGTTTATTGATGCCCTTCTTAAAGAAATCAGCTGGACGGGAGGCAACAAATTCTTCAAAGGCATTTTGTACTGCCTCTCGGGTATTAAATTTTTTTCCCGCCAAGAAGTTATCCAAATTCTGGAAAAAGTAGTAGTCTGTAGGCGCAAGGTCTGGTGAGTAGGGCGGATGACGGAGAGCTTCCAACCCCAGTTCTTGCAACTTGGAGACCGTCTGCTGTGCAGTATGAGGTCGCGCGTTGTCGTGCAGGAGCAGCGGAGACGAGCGATTGACCAATGCTGGTTGGAGATGCGCCAGCTTCTCCATCATTGTGTTCAGTTCTTCACAGTACACATCTGCAGTAATGCTCACCCCGTTTGGTAAGAAGCTGTGATGAATCACACCGGCGCTAGACCACCAAACAGTGACCATCACTTTTCTAGGGGTAAGTTTTCGTTTAGGGCATTGTTTAGGTGCTGAACCAGGATCCAACCAACTTGCTGAGCGCTTACGGTTATCAAACAGAATCCATTTTTCATCGCAGGTAACAATGCGGTTCAAAATTCCTTCATTTGTGTGTCTGTTGAGCAGTGCAAGGCACGTCTCGACGCGTACTTCGCGCTGGCGATCATTGAGTTCGTGGGGCACCCATTTGTCAAGCTTTTTTACCTTGCCAATTTGACGCAAATGGACCAATATTGTTTTGACGCTAACGTCGAAAGCTGCTGCTAATTCAGCCGTAGATTGTGTATCATCAGCTTCCACAATCGCCTTTAATTCGTCATTGTCGACCAAAGTCTTCGGACGACCGCGAGGTTCATTTTTCAGGTCGAAATTTCCAGAACGGAAGCGAGCAAACCAATAACAGGTGGTGCGTTGGTTTGTAGAGTTAGCTCCGTAAACGTCGTTGATGTTGCGTGCCGCTTGTGCCGCGTTGCTGCCACGACGGTACTCATATTCCATAATTACTCGAATTTTTAACGTATCCATGATGACGAAAAAGATTGAAATGCGATGAAAATGTAACACTAATCAATAAAGAAATGACTACTTTTAGAAAAAAAAATCCGTTTTTAAAATAAAATTAATTTGAAATTAGAATTCATAGCCAAACAAAAATTATTTTGATTTGAAATGGCCAGTACTGCAGAACGGCAATTTCATAGGTAAAGACCTAATATTTTGGTTGAAGACGCATCTGGTGTGTTCTTTCATTTTTTATTCGTACATCGCTAAACTTTTAATTTAAAATGAATGAAAACAACTGTAACTGCATAACTTACCAAAAAAAATGCATAACAAAACAATTTAAGTAAAAGCGAAAAACTAAAGTGATATTTTCCTACATTAGCGCAGTGAGACAGACATTTACATAATTTCCACGGACGAGGGTACCGCGAAGGTTGTTGAATTTATGTGTCTGGTCGACTCCACAGTCTGGTATCGTAATGGAGTGCAGGACCTCTGGCTGCACATTGCATTGTGGACTGTGCACAGTCAGTTGTGAACGTTACCTGCTCGCGACGCGGTCGCCCGCAAGTACCGCGAACCTATCGCGCATCCAAAAACTTAGTGCTGTTTCTGCGTAGTTCTGTGTAATCACACTAAACTCTGACGGATTGTTAGCTCCGCCGCCGCACAAAGAGGTGGGTTGATTCAACGTTTATTTATTTAGAATTTTGTGGTTTTGCACGTTTGTTCAAGTTTAACATTGTTTTCGTTCGGTAAAATTTCACGCGGCAAAGTTTGTTTGAAAATTGTTCATAAATTCTGGGATCAATTTCCAATTAAATCTTTTGGTACGTTTTTAATTTTGTGTTACCTTGGAGATTACTAATGGGATATTTTATTAATAATCAAAAGGTCACTTTCGTATATTGCTTTTAGAATTAAATGTAACGTGAACCATCTCATTTTCAAAATTAACAAAGTTAGGTAGGTTTTTACATTAAGGTAATTTAGTGAACAGTAAGTACCTTTACTTTGTCGATTAGCAGAGATCAATTTAAAGCAAACTTTGCATTTCCATAGAAATCTCATTCTTATTCTGAAGTAGGTAGAGCTGAATTCCTCTTAAATTGTTTTTAATTCTTCTTCAGTCTTCTAAATTCAATTTATAATCACAAGATGCCAAGATACTTCAATTTCAGTTTTCAAATAAATAAACTTTAAATTAGAGTTATTCGAAACCTCATCGTTGAAGTTTCTTAGATATTTCAGTAATAAAGGAGAGGTTGTAATCTAGTTCATCGGATAATTCAAAGCCAAAGGTTGATATAAAAAATATCTGTTACAAAGTAAATTGAAATAAGAAATCGGTTTGACGAGGAAAAACTTGCTGAAAGGAAAATTATACTCGTAGGCACTAGTTTAAGTGCACACGGAACAGCCATTAAAGAAATTAAGGGTAATTTCCACCGGCGGCAGAGTCGACGTGTTTTTTAATGAAAGTTTTCAAGAACAGAACGTAATCCACAAATGCTTATAAGTGGAGCAGTTTTTCCATCTTGAGTAGTATTCATTCTTGCTTCAAGTTTTTTTTATTTGGTCTTTTGAGTCTTAGGTACGGATTCCAAAGGACCAATTTCAATATTTTTTGTAGGTACGGTCACCAAAAGTAATAAGTAACCAGGGTCGTCGGATATAGTTGAAGTTTACTAAGAAACCGATGGATGTTTTCGAATAAAATTTCATTTAATTAATAGAAAACATACAGTTCATTTATCAAATTAAATTTCGTTCGAAAACATCCATGTGTTTCTTACTAAACTTCAACTATATCCGACGACCCTGGTTACTTATCTCTTTTGGTGACTGTACTTAGGAAAATGTCGAGAGGAAGGTTTTGAGTATGAATGTGGATGGCTATAAGAGTAGGAGAAGACCGAAGAAACGATGGATGGACTGTGTGGGAGATGATATGGCTGGAAAGGGGGGTGACTACCGAGATGACGACTAATAGAGAAGTATAGACAAAATTATGGAACTTTTGTAACATGAATACGAGGCTTTTGGCTATTTTGTATGTCTCTAAATTAATGTCGTTCATTTGTTAGGTGCGTTTTGTTTGTGCAGAATAAACTATTTTTCTTTCTTTTTTTTATGGAAGAAAATGACATGTTGCGGTGACCAAAAATAAATTGGGATAAAGGCTCTTCAGACTAGCGCGACGCGACAGCTTGACGCGATCTGGTAGAACAATTTCTATGAAAACTTTATGGAAATTGTTCTACCAAGATCGCGTCGCACTGTCGCGTTGCGCCTGTCTACGGGAGCCATAATGGCAGGAGAATGATGATGACTTGAACGATAGAACTTTTGCAATTTTGAAGCTATTGCATAGCTTTTATCGCGGGCTTTGAGCGCGGTGACCGAATCAAGAAATTCCGTAACGTAAATAAAACCTAACGCCCCCCACTCCGCCTACCATGTAGCTCGGCCGAGCGTTCGCTTAACGTGTATGTATATGGTACGGCTGTACATGAATTAATATCAAAGAAAAAAAAATACTGCATAAATAAAAATAAATAAATAATTATAATTGCATAAGTTGATAAAAAATGCTATGCAATAGCTTTACCGCGGCAGTCTCCGAGTGCCACACGTGTTTTTTTTTTCCAAATCTAATCTCATGGCTGTGTTTGGGGAAGAAAACAAAAAAAGTGACAAACACATTTTATCTTAACATCTGAGTCATACAAATTCGCATGCGTTGACTAACTCTGAATTACTTAAAAACGTTTAGGAAGAAAGCCAAGTATGTTTCATTGGGAAAATATTTGACAGTAATAATTTCCGTTTCTTTGAAAAAAAAAACCAGACTTAAATAACGGTACTTCTTACTCATCGATAATAATATTGTTATTTATTTATTTATTTATTTTATTATTTATGTACACACAGTAAAATAGATACAGATACGGCATATTAGTATTAAGTACAAAGGTACTGCTTATTTCTTAAGAAATTCTTATTTGACTGACTAGATTTTTGACCAATTTTGGTAATCATGGTAGAAAGGACTGCATGAGACGTTGACAAGTGAATATGCACAACAAACTTGCATCCCCCACATCATTTTGTTTTAAATAGCATTTCATTGTTTATAGCATAACTTTAATTTTAAAGAAGTCGTAAGTCTGTCGTTAAACTAAATGCGCCGTTATAACTGTAGTAGCTAAAGGTACTCCTGGTACCTTCACTGTACGGAACTCTACACAAGGGGAATGACCGCGAAGTTCAACAAACACCATTTTAAATAGTTGCCTTACGAATAAATTCACAAAAATATCACGTTCGGGCCACCAGCAAAGTGCGAAACCTGACCGATAAAGAACCCAAAACACGGTACTTTACCTCGCCTTGTTTGACAAATAATCATACCCTTACACACATCCATACCAATCTATAAGTACGTACTAATATTATAAGGCGGTAAAATTTGTGAGTTTGTATGTAGGCGATAATCTTGGGAACTACTGATCGGATTATAAAAAAATATTTGGCTGATAGAAAAATACACTATTTCTGATTGCCATAGGATTAGCTTTATGTTATAAGAAATTTAAAATTTAAGAATCCCCGCCACAAACAAAAACTTTTAAAAATGGCTGAATAGAATTTCTTCTTTTTTTTGTAGCTAGGGGCACTCGATCAAGTCACCGTTCTAACAAAACACCAAAAAATAAAATAGGTTCAGCCGTTTGGGAGCCACGATGCCGGAGAGAGACACACAGATACACACGAAATATGAGTAACATCACGCGAACGAATTCGCGGGCAGAATGGGCGGTGTGTTAATGTAATACTAGCTTCTCACGCCTTTTGCCCATGGGTGTAAGCAGAAACTACAGAACGCCACCTGCTACAATCCTTGCTGCATACTCCTTTTACGTCCATACTAATATTATAAATGCGAAAGTGACTCCGTCGGTCTGTTTATCTGTTACATTTTACGCCTAAACGGCTAAACGGATTTGGATGAAATTTGGCACACGGATAGATCTAGGATATTTTTTAGACTAGTAGTAAATTCCCGTGGGATAATTTCCAAAACCGGGCGAAACCGCGGGTAAAAGCTAGTATTTCCATATCAGAATGTCGTGCATGTCAGACAATAATGGTACATATCGGTGGTACGATCGTGTGACGTCAGTCATCGATTTCTGGTGCCGTGGTTTAAAACGACACGTGTCTTTGCTTTAAGACCTGCGGGGTAATTACGTAACACACTAACAGTAGGAATGGGTTTCATTTTGACAGTTCAACAACATTCATTGCGTTATTTACGTTGTTGAGCAGACCAATTTTTCGAACATATGGAGCAATGGATTAGCAATAGGCTTCAAAATGATTCAGATTGTGATAGATAGTGTGTTACGTAATTAGGGTACAGGTCTGGTCTTATGTGATTTATGTCCTAATTTGTGAGTTTTTCAGACATTATTGATTGGTGTCCAGTGTCCACAGTAAAGCAGGACAAGAGAATTTTCTGAATAAATTACTTTCAAAGTTAGTGTTACCTCTGATTACATCTGATTTGGTTTTTATAATTCGATGGATGCACTTAGAATTTCGGGTGTAAAGACCAACTTTTCTTTTACATTATTATCTTGACCAAGTGCCTTTCTTTAGTAGAGTACTAACCGTATGTCAAATCATATCAGCTAAGTATATTTTTTTCACAAGATAATATGATTGAAGAAACAAATACGACTATTATTGAGATTCCTCATCATGGCTCTCGTTCAAAACATGGACATAAAATAATACTGTTACCGTTAACAGAAAAAAAAACAGAATAGACAAAATAATCTACGTTAGCTGCTTTTCTTTAAACTTCGACTTAACGATTTGGGCGTCAGTCATGAAGTTGTAAACATAAACTTATTTGATTTTACTTCGGACACTATAAATCAGTGTTTTTCAAGCTTTTCCAAAGAAATTGTTGATTGAGAACTATAACCTTTTTAATTTAGGAATGTTTAGATAAATGTCTAAATAAACTCAGTGTTTTTTTTTTGGAACGAAGTTCCTTATCGCACGGTACGGACTTGGCGGATGGGGGCTAGGAGAAAAAAAGTGTTAAGAGTTTTCCGTCACGAGTTTCCGTCACGACCTTTTCTTTAGTGTAGACGGTTATCCATAGCGCGTATGCTATTGGCTGTGCCCAGTCATAGGTGCGCGCTTATTGGTTCAAGGCAGCCAGTAAGCTCGCACCGGCTGCGCAGGTATAGTCGTTTGTTTATCAATAATAAAATACTACTACGAAAGGAACTTCGTTCCAACCGAGTGTTCCACGACACTCACGCATTTTTTTTTTCCTATATAAACCTAATATTTATTCGCACTTTAGTAATGAATTACTTCGTTTTTGGGTGGGAAATCAAAACCCACCCGTGTTCCTTCAGCTGTCTGTGCGCCAGGGCCACGGTAAATCTTTCGAACAATCTGCGACCCCGGCAGGCATCGGCCTTTTCGGACCCCGTCAATTATGAACTCGTGCTACCTAACCTTTGTGTATACTTTCATTGGCCTGTGTCAATCAATCAAGGAACGTAACCCAGCAGTGTTACCAATATCATACAAATCAACTATCTAAGATAGATAGATAAAACATTTATTCAACCATCACAGTCCAGCACCCTAATTGCGTAACTCACTATCAATCACAATCTGAATCATTTTGCTAATCTATTGCTTCATAAACGTTCGAAAAATTTGTCATCTCAACAACGTGAATAACTCAATGAATGTTGTTGAACTGTCAAAATGAAAGCCATTACTACCATTAGTGTGTTACGCAATTACCCCGGTGTTCTGGATAACCTATGCAGAGTCAAATTAAATTAGCTAGCGAAACCTCGCAAACGTAATGGGTATCGATTACTAAACATGATTAAAAAAAGAATATTGTTAATAAAAAATATTTGGGATCAACGACCTTAAGTACCTACTTGAAATATCAGAATTTTATTTTTATTTTTTTGTAAACTTCACAGAAGAAAGAAAAACAGATTTCCTGTTTAGATATCGTAACGTCATTTGCGAAGTTTCGCTAATTTAATTTGACTCAGTATAGCCTGCCGTTATCGCACCAAATATTGCTGGTATTGCACCAAATATCTTTAAAATTCAAAACAGCAGAGCTCGTTTCTCACTCAAAATCCCGTCCAATAACAAATCGCTTTATTAATTGCTCATAAGCTACCAGTTCAATTTTAATTTCCCTAATTGATTTCCCAATCAACACTGCCCGTTATTTGTAAACACAGTGCTTCAAGAAAACAGGTTTTATTACGCAACGTGATTAGTTAATGGTTAAAGTTGGTACTGACCACGTAACTGACCAATTTGTCTCTAATGACGTTATAGCTCTCAATATAGGCGTCCCTAAGGACCAGGACCAATTCGAAGTGCCCAAAGACCTTTAAAGGTTGCCGTTTTAATTCAGAGGGCAGATTACCGATCTGAGCGGAAAACACGTCCGGAAAAACCGTTGGAAAATTCAGACTTGATCCATGATGATTAATTTACACGACTAACAGTAGATTTTATAAATAGAACGCATGGTCCATTACGTATTAATAAAAAAGTAATAATAATATAACACAAATAAAAGCACGCAAAAAAGCCCGTTAGCTGTTACTAGCAGTTCGCTATCGCCATGCAAATTAACCTCTAAAAATAAATTCTGAATGAAAATTGGCCACAGATTGCGGTCAAGTGTTCATAATAACATACAACTGGTGACCGATATGATATGAATGTGAATTGTAGTTTTGCACTCGACGTGCCCCAGTTTTTACTCATAGATCCATTTAGTGCCCGTTTCGCAGTTTTTCGCGAAAAGTTTAAATTCCGAAACTGTACCGTGGGAGAATGAAGTCTAATTAAAACCTCTTTTTGCCTCCAACGGTCTTTAAACTATGTATTTGAAAAGCGAACGCGTAAAAAATATAATAACTGCCAGTGTTATTTTGTATTATGGTAATACTCTGGCGTGTGGAACCAACGGTTGATTCTATTGTTCTCAATTTGAAACTGAGTTTTGTCTCGAATTTTCGATAAATTCATAACATAAAACAAGTCAGTGTGTATTTTATTTACCTACTTTTACGATTTTGGTTCTCAAACATTTATTTTTCAGTTGGGAATAAAACAAAATTTTCTGTTTTATGAAAACTCTTTCATACTTTTTTTAAGTCATGCATGTTCTTTGTTAGATACTAATTAAACGTATCAACGCCACATACATAAAACTCTACGTCACATAGTTGTCTTAATTTCCAAGATAGAAAATTTTATTTTTTCCTTGTTGTTAACTGTTATAATTGTACGAAGAAAATGCTAACAAGAAGGAAATATCTTCAAAGTAATTCCCAAGCCACAATTCCTGGTATATTAGATCATAACACGATAAAGCTTTCGAGAATTTTATCTAAATGGACGTAAATAGACTATTAGATAAAGAAAAATAACAAACAAATGACTATTATATTAAAACCATGTTTTTTTTACATGTTCCTTGTTTAGAGTGTGACAACCAGGACCTCTTCTGTTATAGAGAAAACCGTCATGACAAAATAATAATGTATTCCATAAGGGCTGAGTTCAATGAAATACAGAAGCCTGTTTTTTATACTAGAGAATCTGAAAATTAAGAGAGACATCAACACAGGTCCATCCAGTCACTACCTTCTGCTAAAAGATAAGGTACTGACTATGTATCTGACGTCTGGAATTATTTAAGCTCAAGTTTTAGGCCATATTTGGCCTGAAATATATTTTTTTTGTTTCTTCATCAACTGGTCAACAGCCTCGCAAAGTGCACCACGTTTACCAGTAGTGAAACTTTATGCACTCTCCCCCAAAATCTCTCCTTTCCTGCCAACAAATTTTAACACGATTAAAATATATCCATCAACAATTTCCGTAGTACTCCATAGCCACATGACGGCACAAATCGATCAGATTACACACAACAGCATAATTGGTCGGCACGCTACCCGTGTCAAGGACTAAACTAGATCTTACCAGCTGATAGCATAGGTCAAGGTGTGATGCACTGATTGGGGGCTTCCTTCCTACTAAATCTTCGTTACAGCTTGTCAAGAAGAGATTTGACGTTGTTTTGTGTTGTTGATATCGGTTTTATCCGCATTGTGATTGAGAGTGATACGATTCATCTCCATTCCTACTAGTTGGGTGTAGAAATGCAAGTCTTTAGTCTTGGTTCACAATGGTGATACTTGATGGAGAATTTTTACACCAGATATGTCCGTGGTCTGTGCCTTGTGGTAGTTGATTGCAGGTATGTTACAACTACAAAATGGTTGAGCTGGATGGTGATGATCCACGCGTCATGTTCGTCGCCGTCAGTTGAGACTGGTCGTCTCTTAACTGCCACGGCTTATTTTTATTATTAATCTTATATTTTGAATTGTTTCTGAATATATATTTTTTTTCTTTGTTCTCGCTTATAGAAGCAACAAGAATAATATACCCAGGATTTTGTAATATCTTGATTTAAAAAGAGTGTCCTTGGAGTTTCTTGCCCGTTCTTCTCCATAGAGATCTACGTTTTGGAATAGGCAACTAGCTTCAACTTTCTAACTGACCGACTCTTTGACAATTCAAAAGTGCTTGTAAATGGCTTAATTGAAATAAATGCTTGAGTTTGAGTTTAAGTTAACTTTTTAGGTAGCTGGATATTTTGCCCCTAAAACTAAGAAATTCTCTATATTGTTACCAAAATAAGAATATGCTTTCATATTTTATCATCAGCGATAGCTATTAAAAGTTATTTGAAGGTAAAAAACGCTCTTGAAAATCGCGAAGTTTTCCAGCGTGTCCATATTTTATTTACGGATTGTCATACGCGACGTTGATGTTATATAAGCAAAAACTGCTTGACATTGTTACGCACTTTGACTCAAAGGCTTCAAAGTATAAGCAAAATACCACTTAAAGGTAAAGACGCGCCCACATAGGTAGGTACACATGATCAGCCGCGGGTTTTTAAGATTCCGTTGTCGAATATGGAACCTTATAATTTTTTAAGTGAAACTTAAAATTGTCAAATTTTTATAGCTTGAATGCGAGGCTTTTGGCTATTGTGTATGTGTCTATTAAATTAATGTCGCTCATTTGTAAGGTGCGTTTTGTTTGTGCAGAATAAACTATTTTTCTTTCTTTTTTCAATTCGATAATTGGACGAGAATTGAGAGTGAAATTTCAAGGAAGCGTCACGTTTAGGCACATTTCGTTACATGAGAGAGAAGAAAGATATAACACTCTCTCTCTCTCTCTCTCTCTCTGTCTCTCACACCGAATCTCACTTATTCTTTATTTTTTAAGAAGTTTCACTTCTATCATGTGTACGGTGCTGCCGCGTAATTTTTTTCATGACTGTCACTTTGTTTGCTTTTCGATCACAAGTATGTTTTAGGCGTTTGATTAAGATGAATTATGGTAATATTAGTCTATGAGCGTGATAGAAAAACACGCTCAAATACCCGCAATGAATATTGCAAGGATTGAATTTTTAATATTGAAAGCATGTCGTTAAAAATATCGAGGAGCTCGTGGCTAAATGATAACAGCCGCACGACTCGATCGAAGGTTAAGCTACGCTTGCCGCGGTCGGTTCGTGGATGGGTTACCATCCATTATATCGGGACCTCTCCGTGCCTCGGAAAGCTCGCTAAGTCCGGTTGGTCCTGGCTGCCATTCCGTCTTTAACAGTCGTTAAAGGTAATCAGAAACCCAAAAGTTTGTCAACCAGTCTTACCAAGGGGTATCGTGTTACCCAGTACCTGGCTTCTGGAAGTCAGATAGGCAGTCGCTCCATGTAAAATACTGGTATTCAGCTGCATCCAGTTAGATTGGAAGCCGAACCCAACATAGTTGGGAAAAGGCAGACAAATTGATTGTCGTTAAAAAATATCGATATTAGGTACAGCTCTTGGCTAACTTTCATCGCGAGTAGTGTGAGAGATTCTTAACAAAGCCTACTGATAATATGGAGAGGCATATCGTTATTATATTCCGTTCTATCCTTGACTTCCAGACGGTTTACACACATCTTTTTACATAAATACATAAAATCGCGCTTATAATCCTGCCTGCTTGAGCATTACAATTTGTGCCACAGCTTAACTTGGAAACACGTTAGCATTTTCAATGTTTCATTTAATAACCTTTTGTCTATTAAGTTGTTTAGTTACCAAAGATGGTTGTAGAGTCAGACTTGCGGCTCTAAGGACCAAACTTGAATAGGTCAAGTTCGAAAGTCCTGAAGGACCAGATTTTTTATTGTTATAAATATTCTTTTCGCTGAAATATTCTAGCCATCTACATGGTACTGCTGTACTGAGTACATTATTCTCTGGGTACAGCCCGATTCAAACTTTATGGCGGCTCGGAACATGAGGCGAGTCGCTGCGCAGTGCAAATTCACGTGTCAGCGGGGGTGAGGGGGGAGGTACTGCGCAGCGAGTAGCCAACTACAGAGCTGCCATAAAGTTTGAATCGGGCTGTAGTCTCCTGTCCAATCCCGATAAGAGTCAAGCGGTGTTCTTTTCGAAACCGCGACTCAGACCCCTCCTCCCCCGTCCGCTGACCATGTTCGGCAAGCCTATCCCTTGGGAGAAGCAAGCCAAATACTTGGGCGTCGTCCTCGACCAGCACCTCTCCTTCTCGGAGCACATAAAGCAGGCGCGCTCGCGCGCCGCTTTCGCTCTCAGTAGGCTCCACTCCGTCCTGAATGCACGCAGCAAATTGTCACTTAGGTGCAAATTGCGCATTTACACAGCGTGCATTCGCCCCATCATGACCTATGCGAGCGTAGTATTCGCACAGGCGAAGCCCCACAGCATCCATAGGATGCAGGCCCTCCAAAACCGGTTCCTCCGCAGGGCGACCGGTGCCCCTTGGTTCGTTCGGAACGAAAGTCTCCATCTCGATCTTAGAATCCCGACCATCAGTCAGTACATGAAAAGCCTATCCAAGCGTTTCTTCGACTCCGCCGCCACTCACCGCAACCCTCTGGTTGTCGCGGCCGCCAGTTATGTCCCCTCCCGAATCAGTCGTACCCGCCGTCCCCGGCATGTCCTAGTCGACCCCGATGACCCCATAACCCTCCTCCAGGAGAGCAGTAGGGCCACCAGTACAGTGCACAAACACAGACCGCCATCGTTCCGACCTCGCCGACGAGGTCCCACGCGACGACCCCCCCGCATCCGTTCCCCCCGTCCCCAGTCCGATGAGGCCTCAGCCCGCGCCGTAGCTGAGCCTGCAGCTTTAAATTCCCCGATTAATAATCATGATATTATAAACCCTTCGATCCAGCCCGTCCCCAATATCGCGCTGCCCTCTCTCGATGACGCCCTAAGCCGAGGTCCGTACCCCACAGGGGGTGCCCTTAGCGTGCGGTCATCTAACTTGTAAGTTTAGTTAAAAAAATTCCGCTCCTGGCTGGAGGCCCTTTAGAGTAAAATCCAAAAGGCAACCACAGGACAGTCCGGTTAAGCAGCCACGACCCCCAGTGGTCAAAACTGCGAGTTGCCATTCAAAAAAAAAAAAAAAAAAATTGTCTCCTGTCACTCCATTAAAGTAATCAGTGATTCCACTTACCCTTTACAGACTTCACTTGTTATTCGGAAAATATTCAAATATCGAACGTTGCGTCATTGGCTGATGTAATTAATTTGTACATGGATGATTTCCTCGAATTTACATCGGTTCGACGAAGCGTGGGGGTGAAATAAACCTTTTAAGAACTTTTTATTATACGTAGGTTACACTTTTTCGGGGAATCTCCATTCCCCGAAATAGTGTAACCTAGTCAGTGGATTTACTTAGTATTTTGGACTGGAGTAATTGTAATTTTCTCCGTTAAGGGGACTTCAGGACCTAAACTTCAGTTTTATAATGCCTAAAAGTATATGATCTACTTACTTTAGTAAACAAAATCAGAAAAATATATGATATTCTTCAGTTAGTTCTTCGCTAGTTAGATAGTGTGTTGAAAACATAACACAACGAATTTGATACGATAGAAAAAAATCACGAATATACTCTAACAAATTTTTTTAACGCTTAAAAACCATACTAATATATTATGCAATCATTCTGATTGTTTGTCAAATTATATACAAGCAACATATTAACGTAATAGTGTTTTAATTTTTAGTCCAATAAATAGATTTTTTGTAAATAGATAATTGCTTCATATTTTGCAATAATTTACTGAGCGTTGTGTAATCGCACTTCTCTTTCTTTTCTATGCAGTCCGACAATGACCGCGCTTTAGCGTTGTTGTTAGCGTCTTAATCTAACTTCAACTTGTGAGAACGTCTATTAATCGATTTACACAATATTTCATCAAAATCAATATTTCATTCATTTTAATATTTTATAGAGGTATGAGGAACAGGGTGTAAAGTTCACTCACACTCTATGGAAAAGGAGGATCCTCCGACCAGACGGGTGTTGTGTCTGGTGGGCAACTGCCCGACGATTAATGTCGGGACGTTGTATATATGCTAGTTGCGCGGTAAACTCTGCTTGCGCGATGCAGGATTTTGCGTAACGTCAGTGTGACGTGTAGCTCGCATGTGGCCTTTTTTAGATGCCGCTACAATTTCATCGATTTATTCATTATAAAAAAACCTATGTATGTGTAAAGATAAAATTTATTTGACAAAACACGTTTATTTTGTTATAAATACTAATACTGATTTTCATACAGTTGATGCATAAAATGTCTAGAATGACGCACTCACAAGATCAGATTTTACAACATATTTAGAAGTTACAGTTTTTTTTTGGAATTTATGTACGCAAAGTACACGATTCGAAAAGTAAAGACATTTACAATATCTGTAGTAAACAATTTCTTGACGCAAAGTAACAGCATTTGAAGTATTTCTGAGTCTTCTTTCATAAAAAATGTTATATTCCTCTTTTTACCTGGTTTGGATCACGCTACATTTACTACATTCCTTCCTATATATATATATATTGATCGCAGACACTTCACATAAGCACATCATTATTGTACTGAAGTACTAAATAAAATGATCTACTTACGTTCAAGGTTCCCGTAAACAGGCGCGACGCGACTCTAGTAGAACAATTCCTATGAAAACTTCATGGAAATTGTTTTACAAAAGTCGCGTTGCGCTGTCGCGTCACGCCTGTCTGTGTGAGCCTTCGACCATTTTCACGTAGACACATAATAGAGACACTTTCAAGCCGTATCCCGTTTAATATACTGTTCATATTTTTTGTGATATTTATCGCTCAGCTCGTAAAATGGTATCAGTGATCTTTGATTTCGTGGCATCCTGGGCATATCTGAAATTGAATTTTGAAATGTATTAATAGTAGAGTTGCAACGGATATCCGGTTACTATCCGGTATCCGGCCATTTTTTTACTATCCGGCGCACGGCCGGATTGCAAACTTGTGCTGGATATCCGGCTAGCCGGATACTTAGTTTTATTTTCGTAATAAAATGTAAATAATACTACTTATTTCAAAAATCAACCTGTTTGGTTTAAAAATATGTATAATAACAGTTTTGATCTGTAAGCATTTATGATGGCTAATTATAATCAATATTTGAAATCTACTAAAGGCAAATTGTGATGTATGAAAACAATTTTTTCGGCGTTTAAAGATAATAAGCGATTTCGTTTATTGTCATATACCAAACCAGCTTCGAAAAAAAGTATTTCACTGTAGATACTGCTGCATGCATGATGTTCGCTTCGGCCGTATATCCGGCTATCCAGCTTCGGCAGTCGCCGGCTATCCGGCATCCGATGTCCGGCCAAATCTCTATCCGTTGCAACTCTAATTTATAGACTACTGAAAGTTGTACCAGCATTTTGTTAAACATTTTTCTCCATCTCAGAGCTAAGAATGAGTATTTAAAATTACATACTTACGGCGCGGTAAGAAGCAAACTTTTAATTGACAATAGCGTATCGCAGCAGCAAATAAGGTTCAAAGTAGCGATGCTTTTGTTGTTAGTTGAATCGAATGACCACCATATTTGCAGTTTTAATTAAATTTAAAAATAAATGCACGGTTCTGTGGAATAATTTTTAGGTATTTCTTTTTTTGATTGAATTATATTTTTTTATCATTTATTATCATTACATAAAATATGATAGTTTACCCTCAAAATTTTGAGAATTATACGTTTTTTTTTTTGTGCTCTGTTTTATTATCATGATACTAGCGTGCAATAAAATCGACCCACCCCGTGCTCTTGGATTTGAAACAATATAATTCAACAATGTTTACTAAGAATAACCTAATATATTGTATACTAAAACCTTCCTGAAAGTATGTAGATTACGTTAGTTAAAGAATTATAAAAACTGATTTATAAGGTTATGAAAAAATCACGAACTTACAATGGGGGTTCGAATAAAGAACCTCCTTTTTTTGAAGTCCGTTAAAAAATCAAGTTAAATTTTCTTAAAATTAACAGAAATAAACAAAATTATTCTTTTATCCATTTCATTGGCAAAAAAAAAGTCACGCACTTTATCCGAGCAAAAGTGAGCGATGAGGACATCTGAAGAATTGAGTTGTTCTTGTCAAGAATATTGCTTTTATCCAAATATAGTGGTATGTGCAAATAGACTGTACCTTACCTACCTTCACACAATATAACTTAATAAATTATATGCATTAAGATTTTTGAGATATCGTCTCTCAAATTGAAAGCACGGGGTGGGCCGATGTTTTTGCACACCAGTGTATTTTATTTTTATGAAATATTCTTGAATAAGGCTTTTGTTTGAACATTTAACAATACTCTAATTTTTTTTTCTGGCTAACCCAACGCAACCAACCAATACGCAACTGTGCGACAAAAAACCTGAGCCTTTTACGGTGTCCTACGTTTGGGCAGCGCCTTAATTATGGGATTGGGTCGAACCCTGCAGATGATAGTAGATCGCGATCGATACGCTAACAAATTAAGAGGAGCCAGGTCTGTTCGAGTCTTAATAAGCAATGGGTTAACACACATAAAATGACAATTGATCGCAATGGGTTTCATTTTGACAGTCCAGCCACGCTCATTAATTTTTCAAACCTATGAAGCAATGAATTAACAATATCCTTCAAAACTCCCGGATTGGGATTGAAAGTGTGTTACGCAATTAGGGTGCAGGTCTCTCCAAAATTGCTAAGCTTAAAATCAGAAACGATTCTAATTAATTATACTTCCTAACGACGGAAAGTCCAGTCCCTTATCTAAATATATTAAGAGACATCGTTAATAAAAAAAAAGTTTGTACGACAAGTTGCCAATATCTGGCAAAGACTTAAAAACGTGAAAAAAGTAAACTAATGATGTAAATGACAGCGAAAGACTTCACAAAACAGAGGAAAGAGACATAGTTAATTGTATAACACTTCATAATACAGTTTGATAGGCCTACATTTATGTTACGTAAGGAAAAATATTGCCCGTTGACCAATACCAAACACATTGTTTTTGTTTACATTATGTAACACGAATGTAATAATATTATACGTTGGTTTATAAGGAAGGTTGAGTTCGGGTTCTGGAAGCCTGAATTTGACCAGTAAAATTGCTTGGGAAACGCGAGAAGAATAGCATAAAGTTTCATTAGTCTAAAGAATTACATGCATGATGGTTTTTTATTTTATTGGAACGAAGTTCCTTGACGGATGGGGGCTAGATGAAAAAAAGTGTAAGAATTTTCCGTCACGACCCTTTCTTTATTTGTTTGTTTGGTTGAACGCGCAAATCTCAGGAACTACTGGTTGGAATTGAAAAATGTGTGTTGGATAGTCCATTTATCTAAGAAAGTATTAATTTTTTTTGGCTTGGTAATCATCAAATGACTTGTCCCGCGCGCTTTGGGCGGAGTGGGAGGGTGTGTCAGACTCTTAGTAACTAAAACCCACCCGTGTTCCTTCAGTTGCTTGTGCGCCAGGGCCACGATAACTCTTTCGAACAATCCGCGACCCCAAGCTTAAGGCTATATAACAACACGCTACGACCAACAGGAGCGCAGTATAAATGAAAAATGTTGCAAAAACGGGAAAAAATTATTCCTTTTGAGAGTTTCCGTTGCGTGCGCTGCGTAAACGGTTAAAGATACGCAAAAATCATGTATGACGGAATTATTCCTCTTTAAAGGGTCTAAAAAAAAGTCCGCGACAGCATATCTATCTTTTATGGGTGACTCAATATAAGCCTTTTTATGGTAATAAAATTTGTTCTATTAATGTTCTAAATATACTACGAAAGGAACTTCGTTCCAACCGTGAGTTCCGCGACACTCACGTATTTTTTTTAATAAACGAACAAATGATATCACAAACTTATGTTAGCTGCTATGATTGGTTTAGCAAAAAAACAAAAGCCAGTCAAATCACTTGACATGAGACTTAATAACATGTCAAATTGAATAGGATTCCGAAATCGAAGGTTATTATTACGTAAAATAGCGATATTCAACTGTTTTCAGACGCAGTACCTTTGCAAAAAAAATAATTTAAAAAAAAATCAAAGGATTGCAAATGTCTTGAGCATATTTTGGCTGGTAAAAAGGTTCTTAAACGTTAATAATATTATTGATAAAGAACTGGTTGCATTTAAATGCACCTAAAAATCCAGTTCTCCATAGCCGGTTTGTCTCCGAAGGTAACCTTTTGGTGTTCCGGATTGTGATGCCAAAACAACTACGGTTGAAAGGCTGTTTTTTCTGGGAATGAAAACGAGACTCATTAGTAACATTATTGATTACCGTAATTTGCTGAAAGCGCTACTAATCCGTGTCTTCTATCACTCGAACATAATACATACATATTTCTATACATAATAATCAGAATAATGACGTACACAACATTAGGCAGGCTCTATCGCTTCCAATATTGATCACGTTTAAAAATATCTCGAGAACGACAATCGGTTGTTATTCCTAATTTGAAATCGATTCTTAATTTAAACGAATTGATTCTTTAAATACAGAACACATTCACCTTTCTTAAGGTCGTGGAAATATTTGAGGAACTATGCAACATTTCAATGTTTTCCGTGTGTACAAATTATTTACTTTATATTAATTTTTGCAACGTAGTACTTTGTTATCTGTCAACGATAATGCATGTATGTGTCATGGCTACATTTACGAAGTGAGTGGAATATTAAGCAATATCGCTGTGTACTTGAATTTATCATCACTCAACTTGAAACCTAGAAGATGTACCTAACTACTTAAACATATTTTTTTGACATGAAAATCTATGTTTTCACTAGATTTAAAAAACAACTCAACGTTATTAGTACTGGGATTTCGAACATTCTTTTATCACGTCTTTCAAAATAATGACACACCGATGACATTAGCCGCTACCCCGCATACGGAGTTCGCCCATATGTCAATCAAACAAACTAACCTTATTTTACCATTCACAGAACACGAATATTTTTACATCGTAACTTCTATTTAGAATCACGAAATTCGCAAAAGGCACCTTCGCCATTATCATTGTCCCTATCTACGTAAAATATGTCACAAAAATTACCCGTGATGTAAATAACTGAATAAAGTCACTGAATCAAGATAAACAGTCGTTTCACAATTCGCGTCACATTGACGCAAGAAAGGCTATTTATCAAATGATTGGAAACTTGAAATACGTCTCCGTCCTTTCGAGTGCGTTGCCTTGATTAAATCACTTGCCGGACTTTGCGTCGGAATTTCGAGTCTGATTGTTGGTCCTTCATGTTTCTGCCGATATCGTCTACGCTAGGCCTACGGACCGCTACGTTAGGCCTACGAAGGTCTACGGTAGGCCTGCGATCCGCTATGTAAGGCCTACGAACGTCTATGATAGGCCTACGAGCCGCTACGTAGGGCCTACGCATCTAGAAATTGGTCCTCTCTAACAACATTTATTTACTAAACAACGATTTTTAGACTTTACCTTACTTACATTCATAAACATTTTCATTTTCAAGGCTCCCACAGACAGGCGCGTCGCGACAGCGCTACACAAAGACGCCGCTCGTCGCGCGACATGCGGTGCCTTTGTGTCGGGCGTCGTGCCGCGCCAGTGTATACGAGCCTTTACGCCCAGAAATATATTATGTGTACTCCAATGGGTTTTAATTTCATTTTATCTTGAGACAAAACTCCAATTTCATACTTCCAGTTTTTCCTTTTAATGGAACTTAGGACCAATCCCGATTAAAAGTGCCTTTTCCAAAACAATAAAGAATGGTCCTTCACATCAGGTCTGCACTAACTAGATCAAATATTGTTAGCCTTATGTTAACACGAGTCGTTGACTCGTACTGCGCAGTTTTTTCCGATGGTATTTGTACGACAATTATGATAGGGACACCAAGATTTCTGAGGCAAATAACTGTCCTGAATAACTAAACTGACTTTTACAATGTTTGTAAATATGTGAGCACCATGTATCTGTCAGATAATTAATTGATCTGTATTTGCTTCATTTTTAAATCTTTTTAACTATTGTGGCATAGTAATTTTATTCTAGGTGCATCGTCTTCATATATAATTAATGTATACAAAATATTGTAAAACATTTTAAAAGAGTAACGCTGGAGGTTCTTGCCTATTCTTCTCCATACGAAACTACCTTTTGGAAGAGGCGACTAAAATCAATTCTATTGTTTTAATCTTAATGTTGACGTTCAAAAGTGCCTTTTATGTGCCTATTTGAAATAAATGCTTTGACTTTGTCCCAATTTTTAAGATATTAAGAGCTAATCTCACTGATGAAACTGAATGCAATCAGTACATCTAAACTCCGTTCAAGAGTGACAGCTCTTGAACGCGGTTTAGATGTGTAAATATTTCACAACAATGATCTAATACAGACCAATTATCTAAATCTAGCAAATCACGTGCAGTTTCATCGGTAAAATTCGCCCTAAATAATTGAAAGAAATTTCTGAAACCACAGCTCTGGAGCATGATATCGAAATTAAGATCATTTTGAATTTATTGCCTGAAACAGACGCAGTGTCTTTACTTTCCGAGTCAAAATTATCAAAGATGATATCCTAAAAAAGTTTTTAATACATTGTCCTATCCAAAATCATAAATATCGATTGTCTAGCAAATCTAAGTCACTATCGATGTCGTCATATCCTTTCAATGCCATTGCATTGTAAGTAAATCTTTGTTCAATGCATCGCTGTATATATATATACAATAACTAGCTGCCCGCCCCGGCTTCGCACGGGTTGCGGTACTTATCTACGGCGTACCCTACCTACCTACCCTACCTACCTACCCTACCTACCTACCTACCCTACCTACCTACCCTACCTACCTACCCTACCTACCTACCTACCCTACCTACCTACCCTACCTACCTACCCTACCTACCTACCTACCCTACCTACCCTACCTACCTACCCTACCTACCTACTCTACCTACCTACCTACCCTACCTACCTACCTACCCTACCTACCTACCTACCCACCTACCTACCTCCCTAACTCCCTACCCTACCTACCAAAAAAAAAAAATGTTGGCCGATTCTCATAGATACCGGATAAGCACAAAAAATTTCATCAAAATCGGTTAAGCCGTTTCGGAGGAGTATGGCAACGAAAACTGTGACACGAGAATTTTATATATTAGATATAATTTCTAACATTGTCCATTTGTCCGCACTATTTCTCGCGAGCTGTGATACCTACCCGCCCCCGCGTTTGGACCGAATTTCTTTCTAACGCACGTCTTCAGGTTCATGGCTACTTAGTTATTTACGTATCGCGTGCTAACATTAGAACATTCATTTGTGACCTTTCACGATTTACTTTTCTAACTATTAAACTACCCATAATTATGTATTTGGAATCAGCTGTCGAAGAGTCTAGACTCGTAATTACGATTTGTTTTACTGCCATCGATTTTGCGTTCGTCGATAAGGCTCGTGTTATTGTTTTGATGCGCTCTTGCTCGCCTCATGTTCGTATCGCTGCGACAATCGCTCTTATCAGACTTATATCGAAATTACGTTTTTAGAGAATCGCTCCCGGCTAGCACAACCTTGCGATTGGGAAGGTTCTAAACTTTTCCGAAACCGTTTTAATTTGCCGCGAGTGTCGAGAGCGACTCCTCCAATTTTATAACAAAATTGAGTACAGCGAAATCTACTAATCTACTCAATGTTTACGTGTTCATTCACACGCGTTGTATTGTGTGCGTGTGGCGTCGTTGCGCCTGCGCAGAACGCCCGCGATCGAGCCCTCTTTGTTTGTTGACAAGCGGAGTGCTCGACTCAACAAGCTGTTCTATTCGCGTGTGGACTTCGTGCGCGACGGACGTGCGCCGGGTCGACACTTACTTTGTTTAGAGCTATCGTGTTATCGCGTATATCGGCTAAATTTAGTGCAGTTATTTCAAAGAATTTTCATCTTCTGCGCAATATTACTGTGAAGTGTTGTGCTCTGAAGCTCTGATCCGTCAGCGTTTGTACCGAAGATTTTTTACCACGTCTAAAATTACGCATTCGCCACTGTGCCAGAAGGTAATTCGTTTTCTTTTCCTTTTCTCGGACATTGTACGTAATATACGGCATTCGCGGACTGGTGCTTCAAAGGAAGATTATAATCTATAATTTTATATCGGGAGTGTAGCGAATTTGTAATATCAGTGGAGTCATTGATCATCATCAATGCATATCGACGTCTTTCAATGCAAATGTGTGCATTGCTCATAACATCGTCTTTTATACAAACAACAATCGTATACAGTGTTCGTATACCTATTCACACACTCGATTGTTCATCGCGAAATGTCAGTCAGGACGAGGATTGGAAAGTGAGTACCGACATGGTCATTACTGTAGACGATTTCACCGCAAATGAGATGCTTGCACACGAGCGACTAAATACCAACTTGCGACTGCATTTATCCTCCACTTCTGTTGCGACTTGCGACTAGATACAGTTATAATTTGGTCGGTTGCCGTAGAAGGCGTGTAGCGGTATCTTATGGTCGTCTGGTGGCCCGGTAACTCGTCTCTTGGGTAACGGTAAACATAATGCACCGTACGTAGTTTCTCACAATACACAAACAATTACCCACTAGTGACACGAAATTCAATTTTGCGGTCAAGTGAACCGTATAGCACAGATGCGGTCAACTTAAGTAACGAACTATTAATAATAAACAAGTATGGTATCATTTTTGTCAACAAACTTTTGACAGAACTATACTAGGTTCATCCTTCCTTGTGTCGAATGACAGTGTTGTTAATGTAAATGTCATTATGAGGTCATAAAAGTAATGTCCTCCTTTGTTTATTTATAATTTTATCGCATAATTTACAAGTCGTGAACTTGTCACTTACAATAATTATATTCATAATACAATAGAGATAAGTGAAGTACTTCTTATTTCAATGCAGTTCCTCGAAACGTTATTATCAATAACTTCGATCTTTGCTAATTGCACAAAAGTTGTAAAATATGTAGGTACGTATTTCATTTTGTCGCTCACTCTTTAGTTTTTGAAGTCCTTTCCAAATATACAATGAAGCCAAACTTAGTGCTACTTTCTTTTATGTTTATTTCATAAGGCTTTCTTTACTATTTAACACAATTTACAATGAATTTCGTTTGCCTATTCGCTATTGTTAAATAATTATATTGTGCCCTGTTCATTCGCGAGCTCCTTTAAATTCTTCAAAAGTAATTTCGAACGCTTAGTTGAGTTAAAATCTACAGTTTTAAAAGATTTAAAACAGTTAAGGAATTTTATATCGTCCTCGTCTGTTGACCTCTTGCAGCAGTGATTGCTTTGATACGCGTCTCGGATAAAAATAATCTCGAGTGAAAGTTGAATGCGTATTTGAATAATATTCATGAACGTATTATAATATTGGGTGTGTTTATAACGTTTTTTTGGCGAAAACAGTTTGTTTATCGCAATTTTATGAACTGAGAATAACATTAATATGAAACTGTCACCTGATTGTCATACAGTTGAGGTAAATAGACAACTTTATATTTGTATATAATGTGAAACTGCGTATTAGAAGCGACTACATGCTGAAAATTGAGCAAAAGAAACATTGTAAAAACTAATTAAGGAAAAAGGGTTATTATTTATTATCGTGTCTGCTACAATGTAATACGTATAGTTTCGTCTGGTGTTAATTAATTAATTTGAACATAAAGACCTGGATGTGGCAGTGTTTACAATTCTCAGTGTATCGAATTCAATCCTCCGACAAAATCAACATTTTGTACGACCTACATCTTTGTTTCATACATGTGTTTGATATCCACGACACTTTGCGTCACAGTCTGTGCAGTATTTGTATTAACACCATCAAGAACCCATTTAGTAGTTTTCTTCATTACTTTAGAAAGGAACCTTAAAACGATCTTGAGCTGTAGTTAAACTTGTATGGCTACTTCAGGCGCCTTTGCAATCACTACCGAATGTATTATTAGGTACTACAGTAATTTTATAACGCTCTCAACGAAATTAGTATTGTGCCAACCACACAAAGAAAGAAAATTTCTGTAATAATACTGGCGATGATCCATGAACTTATGTGGATATTAGAAGAAGATTATTCTGAAAATACAAAGCTTTTGAATTTCCAAATGAGTTCGGGAATTATTAGTTTAGAACCACTTTCGGGAAATGCATTTTCTTAATTGATCTCCATTCTAGCAGTGTTCATTTGAGTAAGTGTCCAATCCATTAAGTAATGAACGGATTAATAATTGCATATTTTATTATAGTCAAAAAATGCATACATTCATACTCTTATTATTATTATTATGTTGCCGTGCCCTAACAGGGTTTCATGTTGGAACTTGCTTATATTTTAACTACTAAATGTACCCATGAATGCAATAAAGAATTTGAATTTGAATTTATCAAAACTGAAACTATGAAGAAACAGGAGGTGCCTCATAATATATATATTCATATCATGCAAGATTATGTAATTAGATCGCTTAATGACAGTACTGTTGCTAAGATAGCCCGCGAAATTCAAATTGACTTACGTTTTTTGCAATTTGCGGGTCAGTGTCAGGTTGTATGTTGATTAGAATATGATTCGCAACCGTAACAAATATGGCTTTACAGAATTATAATCATTAGAATCAGCAATACAACTCCAAATGTCATAATTTCATGAAATAGTCATCAATCGGGTAATATGAACTTTGAGAGATGTATTGATGATTTTTATGTCTATAATTATATAAATAAATATTTGTTACGGCCGGCCACGAATCATATTTAGATCAATATCACTTACGTGTATCGAACTCAGGTTTTCTAGGATATAGAAAACACTCCAAAAGGTCTGCCAAAATTTTGACTTCATTGTTCATTCTTTGGTTGTCTTAATTTCCATGTAGATCAACAATCTCTAGACGACTCATCTTCTGAAAATTTTCTCTGACCGAATTTGATCTGACCATCAGGTCAGGATCAACAAAACTCTTAATTCACAGATAAAGTTCCTGTTCGTTACTTTATACGTTCTCTTGTGCTGTTGGCTTTAATCCAAAGAGCGTGTGCGCCTTTGTAATACACTAAATCTTTTGTAATTAACTAGAGTTCACGCAACAATGGATTCTTGCAACGTCTTGATGAAATTACAGGTGATTTACTTAACGTTTTTGAGTCATAGGGACTTTTGTTAGTAGGTTACTGTCTTTGTAGGTCTTTGTATTATTTACGTTTGTCTGTGCATTGTCTTTCTTTGTCGTTGTCGATTATTTCAATATTTACGACGTTATGACAGCTCATTGTAAATACGTATATATTGAGGAGACTCTTGATAAGAAGTGAATGTTAATGTATTTCAATGATATCCTTTATTACAACCATGAAAATAAATAAACTGTAAAGAAGACAATCAGAAAAAGGCTATTAATTTTACTTATACATAACCTACTTAACATAATATATTGGTAAATCCAAAATGGACCCCTTACCAGCACAAACTGCAACAGTACAACAAACACAAACTCATTTGCGAACGCTACAAAGTCCGATGCAGCCAAAACATCAACTGTATTCGTAGGCCCATAAAATAGACCACAAAGCTTATTTCAGCTATCTTTGGCCTTAAGCTCGTGACTGCAGCAGAACGACCGAAACGCACGACTACACGATAGACAGCCTCTTGTCTGTCGATCCTAACTCTCCTAACTGTAGTAAATTGTGCAACCATAGATATTGTAAAGCTGAGAATCCACTATGTTTGCGCACCGACATAAAGTTCTGAGTTGAGCTACACGATTACTGACAAATGCGAGCATTGACTGGACAGATCTACTCAAACATGTGTGGTTCTATCCTCATAACACGACCTCAGATACTAATCTATATGGTTCTCATATATGGCACATATGGCACGGTTGGCGCAGTGGTTAAGCGATTGACTGCTGCGCTGCGTGTCGCGGGTTCGATTCCCGCACGGAACAAATATTTGTATGACCTACAAGTAGTTGTTCCGGGTCTGGCTGTTTGTGTATGTGAGTTTTAAATGTTTGTAAATGCACCCACAATACAGGAGAAATTCCTAGTGTGGGGCAACGTTTAAAAAAAAAAAAAAAAAAAAAAAAAAAAAAAAAAAAAAAAAAAAAAATATATATATATATATGATCTGATCAAGATAATATGTGGACTTCAAAAGAGACTGTAAACCTTTGAGTTTATTTTGGAGTAAACAGAAGTGCTGAGTAGAGTTTGGTGCGCTAGCATGGTGGATACCCAGCTTAACGTAATCAGTTTCACTAGTATACGATCTATTATTTGGTTACTTCGAAGCTAAGTGATCAGTCGTAAAAAGTTTTAAGACCGTATAGTTCGTAAAATTGTGCAAAATCTCCCAGACAGTGAACTCTCGTTGAGTTACTGATCTCTTAGAGTACCTACAGACGACTAACTACGGGACTTCCAGAACGGAGACAGTCAGTAATTTGGCAGTAACAGCTGGCAGGCGGTCTGCTGTTTCACAGTTACATAAACCAGGAAGCGAATATGAGACTGTGATATTTGTCACAGTGCGACGTTTTTCTTGTGTTTCTCTTCCAATTTTCTCATTCCTCAACTGTGAGCGGATGTTTATAAACTTTATAAATGTATAAGAATTAATTACCTATAACAAGAATACCTCGTAGATCTCAAGGGTATTCAACTACCTTGATACACAAGCTACAGAAGACAAGACAAACTAACTAGAACTGCACACAATTTCATAAAAACTTAATTTCAATTATAAAACCGCAGATAATCCATAACGGAGCTCGAAATCGCAGACCACACTTTAATATTCCACTTGCAAGTGTAGATGACCTTGGAAATGAAACACAGCAGACAAAGGGACACACTGACATGCTGTATCATTTTGTGAATTAATGATGTAACAGATCACTCCGCGTTATGTCAACTTACCAATACAATGAGGAAGTTGTTATTACTTCGATAAAATTACGAGTTGTCACTCAAGAGTTCTCATACGATGACTTTCTGTTCGAACGCGGCTTCGTTGCTGACATAGCAATTGAATGTCAAAAGTTTCCTGAAACACAATCGCTGCCTCATCTCCGCTGGATCGAATCCTCTGCAGGGTTACTCAATTCATGAGTCACAACGGTAAAATGCAGCAACTGCAACATAACATAAACTCAGATAATCGTCTTATACAAGACCCTTACTGTTATCCCCAACACAAGAGCTACACTTGACACTAATCGCAAATTGCCAAACTGCATAAATTCATGTAATTAAAGTGAAATCTGCTCGAGTAACCGGTCCTTCATTACTGTAACGGGTACATGAGATACCGTTGCACTGCAGGCCAGGGAAATAATCATATATATAAAGTAATTTTAATGTATAAACTCGTCTCGGTAATTTTGGCTCCCGTCCAACGAGTTTAAGGAAAATATTTACATGAACTTCATGAAGGCGACTTGAAATACCGAGACCCTTTGTTGTAACTACGTACTCACTCTTTCCTATTGCGTCTCGGATCTTTAAAACGTGCTACTTTAAAATTTTCATTGTAGTTAGAGAAAATGCTCTGTCCTTATTAAGTGTAATCCTGCGCAATTCTGGACAAACAGTGCTGCAATAAAATTTAATTTCTGTCTCGTTAGTCTACACTATATCTCTTACTTAAAATGCGGTCATTTTGGTTTTACTTAAAAGTGTAGTTTTGCCTCTTGTTACGTCACTTTTAACCATAACTCTGTCTGTAAACATTGCGATTTATTTCATTGTAATCTGTACTAAGCGTTCCCAAGAATTTGTAGATAAAACAAAAGTTCGTAGAACGTTATGATTGGTAGTCTGTAAAAATAAATAAATGGAAACTTCAACATAAAATGCATTTATTACCTAGCATCGAATAGCCAATTTCATTTTACCGTAAAATCTATATTGAAGTAGTTTATGCCCAGACAGTCGGGTGTACTTACATAATATTGTTACAATAAATTCTCTCTGCATTCTCCCGTCTAGACATGCGTGCATTAAACTTGAAACTGCATCTCCCTTTCCCCCGTCTGCATCGAAATTGCAATCCTTATTATCTGCAGCACCAGGATAAAGTGTTGGAACATCGTCTGGACAGTTCTCATTTTTTTATGATATACTGCTTTCTCGAAGTGTATATTGAGTTCTAAGTTTGAGCAATAAAACGAGACGGGCGAAGCGTTCGTTGATTTTAAATGTCTGACTGTTGTGCCCTGTCTAGCCGGCGGCTAACTTCTGTAATAATATCCAGCCAGTCCTTGGACGGTTGACAGACTTCACATACATTACTGAACGCTCCCTTTTGTTTCTGTTTTGGTCCATTTTTACCTGCTTTGTCTTTCCATATTTAGTTTCCTTCTTTATTTTCTTGACTTGTTAATTCTGAACTTTCTTTTGTTAGGTTTTGATGATATTTTTGTTTTATTATCTACAGGTTTATATAATCGTGCCTCATTTTAGAGTTATCCCTGTTTAATTTTTAGATCATTTCCAAAGAATTATAGTTTATTCTTTAGATAAAAGGTGTTTATTTACTGCATCCTTCGATACGAAGCTTCGTGTTAGTTTTTTCTGAATTATTGGAGATGTCTCGTCCATTTTACGAGTGTCTCGTCTCGCAATCGCCTTTGCTTCGTGCCTTTGGGTCTCGAGATATTCGCTGCACACTAATTCACTTCGCTTGATATAATATACGGTCTCTACTCTCCATGCAATCTAGTCGTTGACTTGCCACAATTTGTAAATTGCGCAATCCCACTTAGTTCTGTTTTGGTGAGCTCAGGAATTATAAAATGTGAGACAAATGTTTAGTTCAAGATTTCATCTTATATTTATTGTATTCTGTTTTGGCTTGCGTTGGTATAGACTGTTCTAGTAGTCTACAATATTTTTTACCGACTATCTGTCTGTTTAATTTTTTGTCTTAAACCAGATCCTTATTTGAATGAAGAACACAAAAAGTATCTGTACCTACCGAATGTTTTAGATTAGTCTTTGTTAAGTAATGAAGCACTTCAATATTGAATAAAAACTTAATGTATTCTTATGTAATTCTTAATTATCTATCACCTGTATGAAGGATAAAAGGACCTATATAATGGAGGATACATTTTCGTTATTAAAATCTAAATATATTTAATGTCATGTTATGATATGTGAAGGGCTAGATGATCATCTATCGGTTGTTGTAACAAATGCTTTAATATAACAGCAAAATATGGAGGTATACATGTAGAAGTTCAAGTATACGACAAACCAGATGAAAAACAAAATTTTCTGAAAATGTTGCTTACACGTTAACAGAGGGTTGTTTGGTTTGCTTAACATCATCCTCGTCGATCTAATTTATTTGAAGTTGAAGCAGCATCCTACTCTACTCCCTCCATGCATCTCTATCAGTCGTCTTCTCAGTATCCACCCGCTTCTCATCCATATCATCTTTCACGCAACCTGCATAAACTGTTTGTGGTGTTACAAGTATGTAATTTTGTCCTTCATTTCCAAATACCAGTTGATCTTATTTATTTCCGTTCTCTGTGGTGACAGGTACCATCAAACAACTTGTTTGAAGGTTACCGTCGAATGCAACTATGACAACAGTCCATTATACGTAACACGATTTATCATTGTCATTATTTTTATGTCATCGTCGACAGATTCTCGACTTTGTTACATAATAATAGTCTGTTGCTACTTGCTGACGAGCAGGTCTTATTATTACTAACTATTTTTGTCTTTATGTTATTGATAAGATCGTTTGTTTTGTTTACGTTTATAATCAGTTCAGTAAAAAAAGGAAAAACTATTTTTATGTATGGAAACTTGATTGAAACTAAAATGCTCCTAAGTACACACCCATCCTTTCTTATTAATATAATAACCAACCATATCTGGCAGTCGAATAGTGCAAATCAATTGGAATAATAAATATTGGATACCTATAACTATTACACACCGCACATACTACAACTTTCTCAACTAAATAAACTTAACCATACCTTTCGCTATGACGTTCAAAATAAAGCCCAATTGACTAACCCAATTCGACATAAATTCCAGTATATTTTTATTCAGCACGTTCGAGTTATAAATCTGATGATTCATCCACATTACTAAGGAGTAAGGACCGTTGACTGGAAGATTTCGGGGGCACTAACCAGCGGTACTTCAACCAAGGTTGACAGATCTGAAATAAACTGGACGGACTCAGAATCTGATAGTGCCTCTGATTCGTTGATATTGACAATCACTAGGTATATTTTAGTCCCTATTACATCTTACTGGAGCATTGTAGATATAAAACGCAATAGGACACTGTTTCTGGCTTCGTATTCGTAGTACGTATCTATCTTTTATCAATTTTACACAAAAAAAAAAATCTAAAGCAACTATTTAACACGATATACTCAATTCCTTTGTACATTAAATTAGGTTAAGATTTCGATTCTCTCTCGTTTAGTCTGACATTAAATAGGATTTTCAGACAAAAATGTTCGAAATTCGATTTATCTTCACTCTTAGTGAATGTCCAAAATTTTACAATGTGAGGATTGACAACCTTATTCGAATCTGTACCCTAACTGTGTAACACACTATCAATCACAATCTGAATCATTGTGAAGGATATTGCTAATCCATTGCTTCATATCTTCGAAAGATTTGTCTGCTCAAAAACGTAAATGCTGCAATAAATGTTGTTTTTAACTGTCAAAATGAAAGCCATTCCTACTGTCAATGTGTTACACAATTACCTCGCTGGCCCAAGGTACGCTGCGCCCACTATAAAAGACACGTCTATTTTTAAAATGACAAACACGACGCTCTTCTCTGTTGTTGTTTTTACGAAAACCGATGTAAGATTGTACGAGTATCTTAGGTATAATTACTTACAATAATACGTGGAAGTTTTTTCTACAAGAATCTTGTTATGTCAGTTTATATGAAATAAATCTTGAAAAAAAAGCTTTATATCAATTTAAAGTCACTTGACCGGAATAAATTATTATCTTCTCCACCTTGTTCATAATCTGGAAAAAAATTGCCGAAAGCGAACTCATATTGATTGATTTATGACGGTGAATGATTATTTATAAGAACCTGTTTCTTAAACAAATATTTACAAACAAATTGATAATGATTGAGGACTTTTTACTATTAAGAGGGCGCACAACGGTACAATATCGCCACTCCTTTAAAAAACATTATCTCATGACTGAGAAGGAATTATGAATAACGGCTTGTAAGGACCCTTGGTATGTGTGTCTAGAATTTTCTAACACCTTTTGTAAACTTTCATATTGAGACACGAAGCAACAAAATTCAATCAAAAGAAAAGCGGCCACATTCTTCTAGATCGTATCTTGTTGCTTGGTGTCTCAATATGAAAGTTTATAAAAGGTATTAGAAAATTCTAGACACACTTACCGAGGGTCCTTACAAGCCGTTATTAATAATTCCTTCTCAGTCAAGAGTTTTTCTTTTTTTAAAGGAGTGACGCTAGTGGATCATTGTGCGCCCTCTTAACTAAACTGAATAAGAAGAATTTACATCGATAGAAGAAATGGTGTTCAAACGGCTTGGAGCTGAAACAGTACCTACATTCAGATTCAGATGCATTCCGTCATTTCGTCAGCACAGATTTTGCTGGAAACGGAAGGCCTTAATTACGCGAAGGTAAATCTTAAACACACAAAGCGTAATAAAGCGTGGGTGATCTAAAAATCCTCCCGATCGTGTTACTCATACAGCTAATATGCATAGACCCGGTGATTCAATTCAATGACCCGCTAACGTCGTGTCGTCAATCGATTGCTGCGTTTGTTCGAATTCATTCACCCCACATATACACCGATATATCGAAGTGGGAGCAATGTACTCGATTCGAAATCAGTCGGGATTCATGAAATCGAGTCTTTGAATAACACCCTATTAACCCCCAAAGTTACGCCAGGTTGTTAACTCTCTTAATATTGACTCAATCCACGTCTAGTGAATTGGAAAACCATTTTATCTACTCTCTAAAATTCGAATTATAAATTTCAAAACGAGTTTAAATTGACATACTTTATAAACACAATACCACAGTTTAACAAAATAATCATATTATATAGTACATAAGGCTTGTACGTAAGGCTCGTATAGTACTTTTCTCAAATAACGCGTGGAAATTCAAACTAAGTAAATTAATTATAAATTTGAGAATCAATGACAAACAACGATAACTTTTCTCGCGCCAATATGTTCATTTGTTTCTTTTACACTTTAGACAGCTCTATTTTTTTTTAATGGTATTTGAGCCGGTGTCAACTATTCTGCCAGTTACTAAGCCAGTTCGAAATTTAAATAAAATATTTGATAAGTTACCCCCTTCGTTGCCATGGGTCGAAGTAAAAAGTACGTTCCATTTTCAAATTACACGACAGATATGAGTTTTCATAGTAATTTATTCGGCCGCTAAACACGACAGATACGGATTTTCATATTACCATTGCTGGCCGCTGCGCGCTGCTTGCATGCAGCACCAGTACAGCATTTTCGATTTACCTCGAAGATGGTTGTCAAAATAATGCTCGAATTTCCAAGCATGTTTGAGAAAACACTATTTCTCTAACAAAATAATGTTATAATAATAATAATTCCTTTATTGTCAGGCAACTCAGATAAAATACAACAATTTTTCTTATAAAACAATTGTTTTACCAATACGATACAGGGCAAATCCAAGAAGTTAATATCACCAAGGAGTTTCCATCAATTATTTTTGTCTAATGGAGCGCATATTGGGGGCGCGCCATTTTTAAAGCATTCCAAAAAGTTTTGATTACAATTTTTAATTGTCTGTGGCAGCGCCCGCTTTAGCGCATGCGCGGTGGTGCTGGGTTTTGGCGCCATTCATACGTTTTGGTTGGTGTACTGAATTTCGTGGGAAACTTTGACCTTTTATTTAGTAGGTTCATAATGATGTTCATTCATGTTCCCAATGTATTAGAGTAGATAAAGTAGAGTATGAAATTGCACATAACTAGGAATTAAAACACTTGTATGATACTATTAAAAAACCTCAACTAAGGCTCGTTTTTTAAACACACAGTCGTGTTTTAAGACCCCTCATTATGCAACGGTTTCATAAACTACTATTTCAATGTGTTTATTCAGTGCTGCGTTTCTAAACCTGGGATTAAGTTCATCGTTACAAACTGATGCTCCTATAATTCTTTAATTACTAGACATTTATTTTCGCTATTGGCTTTATAAGTGCCGTGTTTTGCTTTTGTAGACCCAAATCTTAATGGATCATCATTATTTGATTAGTCATTAGATTCATTGACTGTTTTATTAAATCAGCTACTAACATAGTTATCATTTTGATTTCGTAATGTGTTAATCGATGAACCCTTGTCGCATCAGTTTTATCACCCGGTTGACTTAATTATATATAAAATGTTATTTCACAATATTAGCTTACTATAAAATCTCGCAATGTTCTAATTATCTGATTCAATTCAATGGGACTTCCACTGTTTGTTACAAAAACTGTTGACGGTTGTAAATCAAGCGTGGGATTGTTTGAACGACAGCTACTAAGCATTCTGTGAATTTTTTCGCTGATCATACTCTGTCCATGACGACTTGTTTACCATTATATTTATCACAACATAGCTTTTTACTTGCAGATGCACTAATAAAAAGCGTACATGGTTTAACGAGACTCACACTTTCTAAATTCTCGTAGAAAAACTTTTGTTTCTCATCATCATCATCGTCCTATAGCAGTTTACTACTGGACATAGGTCTCTCTAATCCCAATGAGCTCGATCCTTGGCCTGTCACAGGCATTCAGTACCTCTTTTACTCAGCCCAAAAATCTTTCTTCTTACCTTTCAGTTTGTCATCTTTCAACAAAAGGCATTATCCTCTCCTCGCATGTCGTGAATTTCGATGTCTTAATTAAATCAACGAGCGACCAATAAATTGTGGGTAAGGCCTGAATCTAGACGTTCTAATTTAAGAACTGAAGATTACAGCTGAGATAAACACGCGATGATATTTTCCTCCGAGTTCATTAGCATTAGTGTTATTTTCTTCACTCCGAGCGGATATAGGCTAATGTTTCTTGTAGATTTCTGAATTAAATTCACCTTTGACAGACAAATGCGTTTGTTTTTTTATGTTTTTAAAAACATCAACGCTTTGTATCATATGATCTTAACTTCCAGTTTCATCAACTGTTTCGTATGTAGGGCAATGTACGCATTTAATGGCATCTCCGAAAACATAAATCTTCAAATTATATAACCAGATATAATAAAAAATTAGACTACAACGTTACCAAGGTTAATAATACTATTTTAAAATCTGGCGCCGAATAAAATTAATGTGTATTAAAACCTTGAAAGGTCGCGTTGTTAATATTTATAAATTATTGAAAGAATAAATTTTTGATGAATTTAGAGACTGGCTTCACCGAACATGGTCGTGCATTTCGCTATATCGAAAAAACCACAAAGTCAGTTGAAATTTTTCGAATTATAAAGAACGTTCCGTCTGATCTGGTGGAATAGGGTAATAACCTGATCATCCATTAGACATTTAGCTTACAATGTCAATGAAACGATCCACACCTATTCAGTGCTTGAAACGTCATCTCTGGACCTACTGTAATACGTTTGGGCCGGTGTTCAAGTCAAATTGTCTATACCCCACCCTATAGCCTGTAGCCTTAGCACGTTATAATAATATAAGGCTTTCAATGGGTATCATAATAATAATAATAAATGGCCTAATAGCGGAGAGCCTCGACCAACACCTCAGGAGGCTCTGATTGCGCACCTGGGTCAAGGGCTTGATTCAGAGAGTAGGACTTCTGGATACGACACGAATAGTGAGGAGATTCCTCTCTCTAGAGCCCTGACCACCGGCACCTTGGACCCTGTTTCTAATGCCGGTGGGCCACTATTTTTAAATGATTTGGTATGTTTTTTGTAAAAATATTTAAAAATGTATTCAATATGTGTTAAGAAAAATAAACGAAATAATAATAATAAATTAATTATAATAATAATAATATCAGCCAATTACTGTCCCACTGCAGGGCAAAGGCCTCTTCTCATACACAGAAGGCACGAGCATTGATCACCACGCTTGCTCAAGACCAATTGGCGATTTCAGACTTATATTTACCACTATCAAAAAAACAATGAAGTAATCATTGTTTGCCCCATTCTATGTTTTTGTATAGGTACCAAAAGATTTTCTCCAGTATTCTCATGCTGAAAAAATCCTATCAATAAACGGAAAGTCGTCAAGTCATTGACTCGCAAACTATTTATTTATTATGACGCGTACGTTTAATTTGGCTTATGTTTAAACTCATTGACTTCTCCTTCACAGTAGTTTTTGTGGCTGCATTAGTAAGTTCAACATGCAGGCAATTCGCACGTGTTTTTTTTTATCTTAAATGTTAACGTACGTCAATGACTTACGATATCACAATGTACCACTGACAGATTTTGTAATGGAGACATTTTTTACTTCACTTTCAAATTGATAAATTATTTTAATGACATAATACAGTGATATAAATATTACACTAATTAACGTTACAACAATGTATGTAATAATTACAATTAACTGTGCAAATAACAATTACATAAATTATAATCGTTTCAATAAATTATTACAAGTGCTAGACAACTCCAATGAAACTGTACTATTTGTTCAATTAGTTGGAATTATTTCGTAATAGTATTATCAGTAATACACGTGCAGTAGGCGGAAGACTACGGGACCTACAAACAAACAGGTTTGACCAGTCGTCAGTTCTAGCCGGCGCCTTACGGACGACCAATAAAGTGGGATTATTATTATTTACTAATTTATTCAGACTGACAGACCTTCGCTTGACGATGGCTTAAGGGGGAAGCGTCAGTTCATATAACCCTATTGAGTGACTATTTCATAAAATATCAATCCATAGGGTTATAGAGGGTTGTATTGATGATTTTAATGATTATAATTCTGTAAATACATACTTGTTACGGTCGCGAATCATATTTTGTTCAATAAATAACCTGTCACTGACCTGCAAATTGCAAAAAACGTAGAAAATTTGAATTTCGCGGGCTACTCTGACGCTTCCCCCTTAAGTGAAAAAGGTAGCCAACGTGTATACGTTATAATGACTTCTGCATACGAATGTTCGGATTTGAATTTGATAAAGTTCAAAGCAATGGACTTCTAGTCTAGCGGTAAAGAAAAAAAGTGTATAAAAAAACGGGCTATTTACCTACAGATCACCATAATGAAAAAGAAAATGTTATATACAATCATTTCAAGACAGTGTGTAATTTCATAATTTAACAACAATAAATTATTTAAGAGAAACCGTGCCCCCGATGTGTTCCCATCGGCAAAAATTACGAACTTCACCAACAAAGTTTCACTTTTCCGTACGATTTTTCAAATATTTTCTTTCATACAGACCTTGTCCTAACAACAAACACAATCAAAAAAAAAAAAGCGAATTATATGCAACCGCTTTGAAGTGATGCGCGGACAACCTTTTTGGCAATTGATTTTTATTCATATAAATTAATTCAAACACAAGACATTATTAACAAGCTACCCTTAGTAGTTCAAAACTATCAAAATCCCATCTCTCCAATACATTTAAATAGATCAAAGGGCTCTAGATAGCAATTTATACTAGACGCGAATTTAATGCAAATTAATTTCGACAATTTTCTTATTAAAAATCATGTAGGCACATTTTTGTTAAAATTCAATTTGTCTGTTGTAATTGACGCTCGTCTGCTGTGGAGTAAGGTTTTAATTTGAATAGACATGACATTTATTAATAACGTTCATTAAACTCTGACTTTCCCCGACACTTATTCGGTGTTGTTCAAATCAATTTTGTTTAAAAAGTTTGTCTGTAAACACAAAAAGTCGAATGAACATCGTCCTTTCACTTTCTTTTTGTTGGCATTATTTTATTATGTACCTACCTATTATTTATTTTATAAAATTGAAAATCAGAAATCATAAATCACCACTACCCACTTTAAACTAAATATTTATCTGCTAAAAATGTTCTAAATAATCGTACACACAGCGACATATCAAACTATACATTTCCAGTTTTAGTTGACCTCGCATTGTATAGACTTTTAGTACAGTGAGAAGTCAGCTTATACTGGAAATGTATAGCTTGATATGTTCTCGTGCGTACCATTAGTCAGACCTACTAAAACTATAACTTGTCTTTCTCCTTCTATGAGCTCAATAAACCGGTTCTAAAATCAGACTCATATTTATTTTCAACTAGCTGAACCGACAGACGTTGTCCTGCTAAAGTTTAAATATGGGCTTGAGTTCATACAAAAATCCAATAGACAAAAGCACTCTCGGTTTTACCTGAATTTTCCAATTTCTCGGGAAACTTTTCCATACAAACCTAATTCGACTATTACGAACATTTTAAAACAAAAATCGGTCCATCCGTTCTGAAGTGATGCGCTTACCAACAAACAGAATTTTATTTTTATTTATATAGACAAAGAAAAATTTGTCAAGTCAAGCAGAGTCAAGCCATCATAAAAATAATAACACTGGCCGATTGACGATAGAACCACAAACAACAGAAAAATGCTCGTTAAATGTCAGATTCACAGAAAACCTCTATGAACCAATGTCTTAACAGCTGTCACAAAGGGTTCACGGTCGTTTGTTTGTGGTCATCCGATCAGCTGACCAACTGATAAACGACTTTCGATTTTAAGTCGTTGTCATAAAATCTATAATATGCACGAATGATTTTGTATTGTAATATTGTTTGGATGTCAAGATTGTTTAGGATTTAAAGTCTTCTGTACTAATTTCATTGTTTTTTTTTTCAGGTAATTTATTTTTGGTGGAACAAAAATCCTGACTTGTCTTGGCGTCAGTAAGCATAAGGTATTTATAAAAAAAAACGGCTTCTTTAAAAATATCGGCTCATTATTGTTTTGACTACATAACACGATTACATGGCCAAATAAAATAACTGTTCGGAAATACGTCACTGATTAAACACAATTATTAACTTTACTAATTACGAAATTAATGTTTTTTGTTCTTTGTGTAAACTTGTAGATACGGAATTAATAACCGGTACTGGTTCCACGTCTCTCCAAACAAGAACTGGTTTCATTTTAATGTAAGTTTATGGTAAGAACTGGTTTGTTTTTCCTTTTACTACGTGGGTTGTACATACAAATTCTGGGCTATAAACATAGCAAGGAAAAACACTAGGCCTAACCATACAAACAATGGTTCTTAAGCGTTAAAAAGCCATGCCGCCAAAAAGGTCGAAAAATTCAATTATTTAAGCTGTAGAAAATCTTTTAAAAAGTGACGTTGGATTACCTTCACCACTATGTTTATGCAGACGTTAAAATGTTTTATTGCTCTCAAAAACTTCACCTTAAATAAACATTCCAAAACAAAACTGCAGTCAGAGGCGGGTTAATTGTTGCTAGATTGCACATCACCAAACTTAATAATAGGCAAAATTAAAAACCCCCGACACAAAAAAGAGCTGATGACCTTGAAACGGCTGAACCGATTTTCCACCGCTGGAAAACCTGCTTTCAAATAAAAAAAACCGCATCCAAATCGATTCCCCCGTTTAAGAGCTACGGTGCCACACGCACACAGCGGTTAAACTTTTAACACCCCTTTTTGCGTCGGGGGTTAATAAAATGCATTAAAAGATCTACGGCTTCTAACGACGATACTCAATTACTAAGTTCGACGCACCTTGGCCAGTCAGCCCTAGCAACCTTGCTGGTGCCGATAAATGAGAGAAGAACATTCAACACTTAAACGATTAAATTTTTATGTTGAGTCGCATACGTTAAAATGATGATCAAAAAGAGCTAAAATCTGAATTTTGATCCGTAATTCTTTGGACCTGAGAGCCTAGACAATTGGGAATCGCTTTCAAAGCGTTTCATATTTCTCCAACTGTCGACAGGATTGACATAAGCTTTGCGTCAGCTTATGGTGATCCAATGTATTTATAACTTTTCCATCATCGTTGGAAAAGTCAAAATTGTATTGACTAGAAAAGTGTATTAGTTAGCAATGGTGGCCCAGTGGAAACAAACGCGACTTACCAGTTGTAGGTTCGAACCCAGGCAGGCACTTTACTATGTGTAGATTATTTCATCACCACTGCTCTCTGGGTGACGAAACCGGCAAGTGCTAGAATTAAAAATTCGAAGACATGTCACATCCACTAACCCGCACAGGGCCCACGTGGTGGATTACGGCCCAATCCTTCTCACTGAGAGGAGGCCTGTGTCCCAGCAGTGGGAATATTACAGGCTGATTATGTTATGCAGCATCATTATCGCTGATAGAATGTCACTTCGTCTAGGCCCTCGGTCCATTGTTGTCTAAGGACACGATAAGTTCGAAGACAAAAACACAGAAGGCAGAAAACACGACACACAGAAAGACAGTTCTTCTTACTTGACCTGCACCAGGCTATCCATACAAATATTAAAATTATAAATTCGAAAGTAACTCGATCTGTCTGTCTGTATGTTACCTTTTCACGCCTAAACCACTAAACGGATTTCGATAAAATTTGACAAGGAGATGGATGGCACCTTGAGGAAGGACAGGCTGGCTACCTTTTGGCTCAGAAATAATCCTAAATCCTATATAGGGGATGAAAGTTTGTATGAGAAACCCAGCATTTCTTAATATGGGGTACTTATTAAAATTAAAATTTATGATTTTGTAAAATCATTCCCCAAGGGGGTAATAGGGGATGATTTTAAAATTAACATGTAATTTTGATGTTTTGTGTACTTGTTGAATATAGTCATTTTCGGTATCTTGATGTCCAGGGTCAGGGGGGTTGTTGGGGTCCTTGGTTCTGTTACCTTTTCATGCCATAACGGCTGAAGAGATTGAGTTGAAAAGCATACGGATAGGCCATTACCAGGGTTAGAATATAGGATAGGTACTATGAAACCCGGTAGTACAATCCTTTGCAATAATTCCCGACCTTTACGCGGACAAAGCCGCGGGCAAAAGCTAGTCTTTCTATATATCTTTTTCGTGCTATCACAAATACAACATCACTATCTCTGTCCTATTTCACGAATGTACCACATTCAGCTTCACACGTGGCCTGATAGATAACTCATAATCACTTCTGTAAACATACGTTGTATTGTAACAGTTTTGACAACAACTGCGTAACTGTTCTTTATACTTTGTGTTATTACGTTTCAGAGCGATTTATCTTGAGCAGTCGTTCGGATGACTCATGAAACGTGTGTTTTGGATCTGGTATTGTTGTCTGAGGTTGGCACTGCGCAGTCTTTAATAGTTGGTAAGGTCACATCGAAAGGGCTATCTTGCATCATTTCCCTAAAGAACTCCAGGTAATTTGATTCACATGACACGCAAAAATGCATAAAATCAGACCTGAAGTTACCTTGAAGTCCTAAACGCGATGCTGTTTGACTATCCCACGGCCCAAATTGACACCCTTTTTCAACCGCTGATATCTACCTACAAAACTTCAGATTCAGGTCATTGCCCAACCTCCACATATCCAATAATCTTTATACATTTTCTCAGTAACACGCCAAACACTAAATCAACATTTATAAATACACATCGCACAAGTTTAAATAAAAACTTTAAGGTCAACCCGCCTCCTTGAAGTCTAATGGCTTTGGCACACAAAGGGCCAGTGACAGACATCTGATAACCATCGCTAACTTTGTGTAGGCGAAGCTAGTTCAAGCCCATACTAAACTGCCAATGTACGTCAAAATTAAGCCAGGATCAGCCATTGTGGTCGGCTTTAGCATGAATGGCCAATCGTTTGAAAGACCACCCGCACGGTACATTGGTTTCTTTCACAAAGAGGTCTGTGTTTGCTGGTTTTCTACTGTTATTTCTATGAATATGACCAGACACGAACGTGGAAAGTATTGAGATAAGATGGGACATGATGTGACTCTTTATTGATGTAGGCTAGAGCGAATGTTCTTTGTTACTTATTGGATGGCTATTGCGATTTTTATACAGGGCAAATTAAATTAGCTAGCGAAACTCCGCAGACGTGATGGGTATCGATATCTAAACAAGATAAAAAAATAAAAATAACTTGATGTATTTTTTGTGGGGTTATCGATCGCATTTAGGGTATTCACTTGAATTATCAGTTTAAAAAATCAGTGCTTTTTGTGTGAATTTCACAGACATAATTGGTATCGATATCTAAACACGATAAAACATATTTTTTTAAACTCACACTTGATGTAAAGAAACCACAAGTGGTCATTGACCCCTAAAACAACAGCAAATATTTTTAATTTAAATTTTATCGTATTTAGATATCGGTACCCACCACGTCTGCGGAGTTTCGCTAGCTAATTTAATTTAACCCTGTATATTGTAGTTGTTTTTCTTTCCTTTGTAGGATCGAACGTTTTTGAAACAGTAAATTTGACATCAAATCTGATATCCAATCTGTAAAAGCAATCTTGCAGTGTCACTGCCAATAATATGACCATGTCAATTACTGCAAAAACTGTTAAGAACACTTTAATTTTTGACACATCCTGTTCATTTCTGGATTTCTCTTTAGTTGAATATTTGTAACCATACTCTGTACCATATCTTTTTATTGAGTACTAGCTTTTGCCCGCGGCTTCGTCCGCGTGGATGTCTAAAAATATCCCACGGGAACGTACTGCAGGGATTAAAAGTACCCTATGTGTTCATCCAAGTATCTGTGTGCCAAATTTCATCCAAATCCGGCCAGACATAAATTCTAAAAACTACATTTTTTGCATCAGACTCGTTCCCACACCTCGTAGCAATAACTTTTTCAAAAATATTAAATGTGCAGTTTTGACTTTCATTATTATTTTAGTATAATGTATATATATATATAAAGGTTTTCATTATCACCATTTCCGACAAAACTGCACACTAACGAACTGCGTAACTGTTTATGAAACAGAGTTATTCAAAATCATTATAATGAAAGGCTTTCCCCATATCTTATCACTATCACGAAATTGCCCCGTGATAGTCTGAATGCGTTATCAAAACATTCGAATGTTTTGGCGAAAAAAAGATTTCAGTATCATCATGTCCGACAAAACAACTTCACACTAACGAACTGCGTAACTGTTTATGAAACAGAGTTATTCAAAATCATTATAATGAAAGGCTTTCCCCATATCTTATCACTATCACGAAATTGCCCCGTGATAGTCCGATAGCGTTATCAAAACATTCGAATGTGCTGGCGAATATACGGATTAATATAACTGGGCTATCGCGTAATTGAGAGTTCGGATTAAAGACTTAAGAGTTACAGGTCGAGGATGTTGTCGAGGAAAATAAAATAGACAAATATTAGGACAAGGATATTTAAACACAAAAAACATCTGTAAATGTTTGTTGGAAATTATAGATAAGAGTTTAGGGCTGACATCTCTCGGTATCTGGAAGCCTATTCAATTTAATCATTGTAGAAATTATTAAGTGAAATGTCCGAGTGCAGCAGTAACTTGTGAACATAACATCACACCTGTATTTCCCGAAGGGCTTTTCAGAGGTGTACCTACGCGGTAAACCTACCTAGAGGTGTAACTTAGTGAAGTCACTAGCAAATTCAATAAGCTTCTTTTAAGCCAATCTTTTTAGGTTATCACCTTTTCCGTGACGAGCCATATTGACATGCATAGAAAAGAAACCATTAATCTCATTGAAGTTGTAAATGAAAGACTTGGAACCAATAAAATTGACAAGATAACTAAAAACAGAACAGAATGTAAATGATATTGACATCAAACTTGATACTAAATATAATACCAGGTGTCAATTTATCATTAACCTAATATCATCTGCTTTAAACGTAGACATCAATTTATCTGTCATAGATTCTAGCGACACAAACTCTTTTTTTTTTATTTGTGAAAAAGTCCATGTTAATAAATAATAGAGTGGCCTTTTTATTTACACTCGTCTGACGAGTCTACTGAAATCGAATCAAGTTTATTAGATTAGGAGTTTGCAGAATTTCGTGACACGGGCCAGACAGCTAGGTGAAACAGAAGGTAGAAAGGATCTTTTGGCGCTCGAATGACGTTGTCATGGGGGCGCTGTTGGTAAACATTTATGAGATTGTTTTGAGAAATGTAATGAAAAAAACAAGATGGCGGTGTTAGTTCCGATTTCGGCCACGCGCCAAAATATGTACCATGTACCGCTTTACAATATAAATATTTCACAAATATTGACGCTGTTGACAGAGAAAAACTGCACCAACATAGACGCGATGTATCAAAACAAGAAGGTTGTTTCTAAAGACACTGAATTAAAAAAAGAAACTGGTTATTTCCTAACACACGAAATTTCTCATCTATCGTGAAAGCGATTGAAGACGTAAATCGCATTTACAGCAACACCTACAACAACCTGTATGTTTTTTTAATTTTTTTTATTCTTTAGTTTTGTAGGAGGCTTTTATCCACAATGGCATGCCAGCCTCATCATAACTTAAACTAATCTAAACTACATCTACAAATATAATATACATTATTAATGTCTAAACACATCAGTAAGTAGGTTTGCTATCTCAGGTGAAGGCTGCGCTAAAACTTTAACATATGGACCAATATCATATTCATTTACTTTTATTAAACCTGTATAAGCAACAGTGTCTTGCTTCCGTGAACTTATCTTCAAGCATTGTTCGTTGTCATCATCATCATCATCATTTCAGCCGAAAGACGTCTACTGCTGAACATAGGCCTCCCCCTAGCATCGCCACTTCGAACGGTTGTGCTTCTCGCATCCAGCGGATTCCTGTGGCCTTCACAATGTCGTCGGTCCACCTTGTGGGAGGCCTTCAAACGCATTGTCATCCGGTACGTTGTCGCGGATTGTTCGAAAGAGTTACCGTAGCCCTGGCACACAGGCAACTGAAGGAACACGGGTGGGTTTTAGTCAGTAAAAGTTTGTCACGCTCCACCCAGAGCGGGAGAAGTCATTTGATGATTACCCACCCAAAAAATAAAAAGGTCCGGTACTTAGTCGCTACTACAGAACCTTTCGGCCCGTAGTGGTCCTTCTAAATCCATTTGTAATGTGACAGACAAATGAACTAACAAAGTTAAGTATAAATAACCTAGCGGGTAGGTTATTTATACTGAACTTTGTTAGTTCGTTTAACTAATAAAGGGGTAACAAGGGTAAATGGCATTGGCTGGGTCCAATTGATATTATTTTGTGGCAGTGTGGTACTAGCGTTAGTTATCATAATGTCGTTATCTATGATATTTTATTATGTTCTTCTTCGTTCGGAAACGAATAAAATCGCTCGTTTTTTCTTCAATTATGGTTACTTTATGGTTCATAATAGTGCTGAATATGGCCTAACACGCCATTGTGACGATTATCAATAAAAGAAAAAGTGTCCGGTAGATTTCTGGCGACACGCAAACTATAACCATGAATTCAGCACATGATTTTAGACCCCCTAGCGTAGAAACTTCAGGTCGGTTCTCAAAAAAGAAACTGCTGTTTCATAGAAAAGTGCAATACCTACGCGGTCAAAATGTTTGGAACAGCAATTTCTTTTTTGAATAGCCCTCGCAAAGTTCCAACGCAGGTTCAGAATCATGTACTTGATCCATGGTTACAGGTTGCACATCGATGTCCCTGCCCCCTGCCACTCTGTATACTAGACGAATAACTTAATAGGTAGGAAAGTATTTTTTTACAAGACTTCCCTTAAAACACATATAGCTATTATTGGTTTATCACCAGTAATTCAGGTTTACTTAACTTAACTTATTACTAACTTACTTAGTTATATTTCAATTAGTTACTTCACGTAGTCCTAATGTCGCGTAGAAACCTAATAGAAACCATAAACGAATCGACTCAAGGCTCCCACAGACAGGCGCGACGCGACAGCGCTACACTAAAGGCTCGTCCACACTGGCGTGACGCGACGCCCGACACAAAGGCACCGCGTGTCGCGCGACACGCGGTGCCTTTATGTCGGGCGTCGCGTGGCGCCAGTGTGTACGAGCCTTCATATCGCAACTGGAGCATCTCAGTTCGGGCTTTAATTATATTCTCGGCTATCTATGGCTTTACCGTATCTAATCGATTATAACTTGGCCTAAACCTGGCTAGCACAAAAAAGATATTAATAGATTCTCTATGGTCTGACTCAATGTCTATATGCCTAGCCTTTTCCCAATCATGTTGAGGTCGATTTCCAGTCTAACCGGATGCAGCTGAATACCAGTATTCTACGTGGAGCGACTGCCTATCTGACCTCCACAACCCAGTAACTGGGTAACACGATACCCCTTGGTAAGACTGGTTGCCAGAGTTCTGGGCTTTCGACGACCCGTAACGACTGTCAAAGATCTACGAATGAAAGCCGGGACCAACGGCTTAGCGTGCTTTCCGAGGCACGGAGGGAGTCTCGATATGTAATGGATGGTCATCCATCCACGAACCGACCGCGGCAAGCGTAGCTTAACCTTCGACTGACCTATGCGGCTGTTACCATTTAGCCACGAGCCCTTTTTCCCTCAAAGGAGTAAAAAACAAAACACTAAAAAGTTTTATTATAAAATTCCTCCATTCTATGTTCAAATATCTTTACTTTTAACGTAAAACAACAATATTTTCACCGTGTTCTAAATTGTAGCAAAAACTTAACCTTGGTCCCTCATTCACGCTCGATTAGGACCAAATTGAGTGAAAGATGACTTTAATAAACTTTGAGTTTCCTAAGTCTTTGTGTCAGAACATTGCCATATGGCTGACAGTCTAGCGATGCGAAATATTTCCCACAGAAAACCTAAAATGTATCTGGGATATTGATTAAAGATATAAAATGTTGAGAAGCTTCAAACAAGACCAATAATAATGCTACAAGTAAGTACCTACAGTAGTTAGAAATGAAGATATTAAAATAACAGTAAATATACTTAAAAACTTTTGATCAGACATCTTTGATAATGAAACAACGGTTGACTGCGTCGAAAAGAAAAACGAGTAAAAATAAACACTTTATACACAGAAATAATATAACCTTAGTAACAGTAAAATAGTTAAGACTAAAATACTCAATAAATAAAAAAGATACATGTAGACTGCTTAATATTCTGCTCATGTAAGCAAAACAACGTGCCAGCAAACATATGAATACAAATATTTACGGTCCTATGTGCCGAAAATAGGGATTAATCGAATTTGGGAGGCATAATCTTCTACGTATTGATGGATTAGTAACCATGATTGATAGATTAATTCAAATTGTATTAGATACATGGGCACACTGATACAAAATTTATAATAATGAAAGAGGTACAGAGCAAAAACGGTGATATATTGAATTATCTTTGCCCAGTCCTGGCCTTCTCATCATTGTCATCAGCTTGTTATAGCAGTCCTCTGGACCTGCTGGACCCAAATTCTTGTGCGTTTGTGTAAATCGTTATCTCTTCATCTGATATTTCGTGTCTGCTAAAGGCTATACCAAATTAATTAACATTGGTGCTGGTCTGTCGAAGGACATGCTGCCTACAATTTCAACAGTTTTAACTGTCACTTTCGTGGAAATCATCTTTATCAGCATTCGGTTCGTTGCGTGTATGTAGTAGATAAATATCAGCAAGTACTTTACCTGCCATTTAATATTCTACATTAACTGCATCTGTTCCTGCTGTCAAACGTCAAAGTCAAGTCCTTTAACGGTGATCAGGATAAAGCCATAAAGGAAGTCAGATTCATGACTGGCAAGATGACAGGATAAGCAAGGCTTGGTATCAAAGTGCTTTTTAATCCGTCAGTCAATCAATCAAATATAGCTTGTGGCAGCTTGTCAAGTGAAGTGCTGGATCCGAGTAAACTACGACACAATTCTTGATCCTTCGTGTTTTGCGACGTCCAGACTTTCGAAGATGCTCTTTTTAATGAAAATAGAGATACAATCTGTCCCATAATTACCAATAACTCTATCCACAGATGGCTCATCAAGAAAACAAATATTGCGAAAAACTAAAGAGTTTATTATTTAAATACCTTAGAGGCCACAGTCACAAGGTCGTTTATCTCCAAATTATACAGTTATGTATTTAAATCCGTTATAAACACATACTAGTATTAAAGTTAATTGCCCAAATGACTCGCCTGTCATAATTTTGCAAATTACCACTGTGACGGGAACACTTTTGGTTTCAAAGATTTTTTTTTTCTTTAAAAGTTCCATTTTTCTATTCGTATCACTCATATTAGAAGCATTCGTTTAGGATTAAAACCGGCCATTTTGAATTTATAAGTTTTCCACTTAGCGACTTCTCAAGCGTGAAGCCATTGCCACAAAACTTTGAGCAACCAGTTATATAGGCTAGTAGTGTCTAAATCGGCGTTTAATATTTCTATTTAATGTTATTTATAACAACTATAAAACTACTATAGCCTATTAGCCATCTAAGATCAGAGATTTAGGAAGAAAAAAAAAACGACAATAAACGGCTATTCAAAATAAACAATCACCGTATCACACACACACATCACACACACACACACTACACACACACACATCGCACTATTTGGATACAAATAAAGAAGCAAAACATTCTTATATGATAAAAATATTATTGTTATTGCGAAATCTATTTTCATAGCTTGTTGTGTATCTACTCAAATTGTTACACTGCGCAGTTTGTCTAAGAACCATCGTAATATTTTTTATCGGCTGACGGTTTATGTCGATATCCAATTTGTATTGAATAATAAACGGTATGCAAACATGCTTGAACAGGTTTTTGATCAGTCCAGAATATGCACTCACTCTGTCGTAATTAACGATCAATCTGCATTCATAATCTGAACTATCTTATCTGTATCTTCTCACTGCATGGTAAAGGCCTCCCTCTCCCTTTTCAAAATTCTGTTCGTTGCAAATGAGGCGAGCTCGTCCTACCGTCTTAGCCTTGATCAGTTCAGAACATGGGCCTGGGCGCTTTACGGTTTTGTTGTAGCCATATCATCACCAGGATTGATCAACTCATTGGTAATGGCAGTAACTATCTTGTTAGTGGTGCACAGGATGATGCGTCTGCCCATCCTCATGACACTTACTCTCAGCCGGATGCTGTAGATACGCAGATCGTCCAACTCAGAGTTACTCTTGATGATTTAAACGGTATAATTTTGACGCTAAATATAGCATGTATCTGTTTTGGCGATAAATATAGCATGAAAGTCGGTCGTAAAGAGTTTAAAAGATTTTAAGCCTTTCTTGTGAATTCATAAGTGATTTGTGTATTTATGTCTAAAGTTAACTGTTTATTTTTAAAAGCATCAGTTGTGATTTTATTTTATTTCTTTGGCCTGTTAGAATTTGATTTACTTGCTTATACTTCATCCTTATTAAACATGGCAGTACTAACAGTTACTTCATATATCGGAATTGGTTTCTCAATTTCTCTAGTACTACCACGTATTCCAATGAATCGATAATATTCATAATTGTTATCATCTTCGCATGTTTCCATAGGTCAATGCGTTGGCCTGAAACGGTTTCTTACGTGTCTTAATTAGCGCATTCTTGGCACAAGCTGCAGCCCTACGTTCATTGACATTTCGCGTGTGCATTATAAATATCTCTGTTTTTAAATCCGTGTCGAATCGGGCGCGAACAAGCGGTTATTCAAAATAATGATCGATTCGTGTGTTCATGCTTTTTAGCGTTTGGACGGAGCACTTGAGCAGCTTGATATTTCCTATTTTGCTCAAATCTGAAGAATTCACATCTACGTGTTGAGTTTAAAAAAAATCTCACTAGGTATTGGCTTCACTATTATATTTACTATAGAGTAGAAGTATCAATTAACTAGAAGAGTTACTTAAAATGGATTCTATAAAGATACCCAAAAAATTAAATGAACTCCACCAGATTAAGAACTCTCGTCTTCCAATTCTCCTCTAATTCATACAAGATGATTAGGAAGAGATATTGTCCAAGACCTAAGAGACGGAATAAGAAAAGGTTCTTGCCTTGCTTGTTAGACAGAGAGCAAAACATATCATGAGCGTGGCATTAAATCTGTGTGCTAAAAGATTCATATACTATGAGTATTATGTTTCAAGCTTGTTTCTTCCAATTGTATCAATTCTCGGCACGATCGTATCTCCATTAATTTATTCCGCGTGTGTCCTCATTATAGTTGATATATCTCCGCTTCCTAGACGTGTGCCATCGGCGACGGGTGCGCGAAAATATTCTGTTTTTGGCTGTGAGAAAATGTTTTTGATAAAACTTAGGTGAGTGACCACAGTTGTAACTATTTTTGATTTAAAAGAGTGCTTGGAGTTTCTTGCCCGGTCTTCTCCATAGATACCTACTACGCTTTGGAATAGGCAACTAGCTTCATATTTCTGACCGACCGACCCCTTGACAATTCAAAAGTGCCTGAAATTGGTTTATTTGAAATAAATGCTTTGAGTTTGCTATTAGTTCTAGTATATTTCGTTTTAATACGGTATTCTCAACTTCTTTTCTAAATTATTGTTGTTATGATTGTAGCAAATCGTGCAATGTTTTTAAAAGACCGGAAAAACACGTTTTTTTAATGTTATGTCGTGATTTACGTTAGACAATTGTATGTTCTTCAAATTTTTATGATGGTAAAACGTAAACAAACCACGTCATTTTGCACGTAGTGCAATATCTAGAAATCGTCGCAAATAGTGATTTAAAATGACTTTCCTCAGTTCACAGATGTGTGTGGTAAATCTTAAATGCCAACCATCGTCATGTACCTAATAATCAAGTAGTAACTCACTTATTGCCGCGGAAGTTGTTTCTATATGTCGACTCTGCAACTGTTTGCGCGCGCTAATCAAAGGAAACATATGCCTTTGTAGCAAACAACACAAAGTGTACTCTGTTACTTTGTACTTTGATTGAAAATTGATTACCGATAGTCCTCACAGCCGGTTTCGCTTCGGCCAGATTATGTAAATGGCATACACATTACACAGCTGTGAGCCAGCGTGCTCTACTCCGTAAAAGTGTTTATCGTCGGTTCCAGCTGATTATGTGCCGTATAATGAAGGTATAGGGATCATAATAGTATGTACTTGGGTTAATGCGCAGCCGACGTTATCTAGTTGCATAAGAGCGAGGACTATTGTCTTTATCAGTTGTTGTTCAGGCATGTTTATTTGACGCAATTGCGCTCTGAACCCGATGCGATACGATGTGTGCGATTACACGAAAAACTATATTAATCGTCAAAATAAACAGATTTAGTCCGACGATAATATTTACCAAAACACCTGAGTTCGGGCGAACTTTCGAAGAAGGAAAATAATATCGTTTCCGCCTTCAGCGTGGATCGCGAATTTACTTTGGTGTTTTAGATAGATATAAATCAAGTCGTTCAGGTAAACAGTGGATTTGCCGGTGGGTTATTAATAGAAGAAGGGAAATTCAGGAAATACTGGCGCGGTATGCGTGTTATCGTGACTTGTAAGAGATAAACATTTCAGACGACGGATGTTTTTAGTTTTGTCGTTGACCTTATGTGTTGGAATTGGAGAAAGTTCACTATCTGCGATAACGCTAAGACTTTTGCTATCAATATTTAATCTGGAAATCTTGTTAGCATTAGTAGTACGTCGAAAAAATCTTTCAGTGGGGAAAATAGTAGGTTTACGATTTCGAATTTCATTTCAAATTACTGAACACCGTCTTGTGTCTTAGTGAATATTTGTAAATATATAAAGGTAGAATCAAATAATAATTCCAAAGCGATAATAATCAAAACTGATAGAAATGAGAATGGAAATAATAATCCACTGAATAATAACGACCTCCCATCGTCATAGGAAACAGTTGATAAACTTTTCTCTTTGTGTCCAACTCCAACGTCAAACGACGTTTGATTGCATCGATTACGTAGTACGTAGCGTTGCTATTGCAATTAACTTCTGATCTCGGTAAATGGCAAATTGTCATAATTGCGATAAAATAGGAAACACACGACATTTATAGCCATTTATAGAACTTAAGTAAACGCCAATAGCTGTTAGTAAATACATGATATAATGACCATTTCTTGATTTATGACGACGAAAGTAAATATAAAGAAAGTAAACAAGCTATATCTGTATTCTCCGTAGGATAATATGATAGGTACAGTGTTTTTGCACAAAACGTTATGTTGTTGACGACGATGATGAGGACTCCAATTAAATAGGATAGAAACTGAATCCTCAACAGACAAACCACGACATACAAAGTGAACCAGAGTGAGTCCATTTGGCATCAGATTTGCAGTCGAACAAATAAAGCATTTGTTTGTTTTTTTTTATATCTGTAATTGTTATGGTGTACATAATAAAAAGTAGTCTATTCTATTCTAAAGTATACTTCTGAAATTGAAACTGATCATAATTTTGATTTGATGTTCGGCACGATGTAATTCTTATCCTGTGATGGTTTCTATTGATGTTGGAGATAAATCATCAGATATATTATTTTCCATATTAACTCCAAAATCAACTGCCGCTATTTTAACATTCTACATAAATAACATCCCCATTCTATATAATATATTGGTACAATTTTATAGTATCATTTAAAATCACGTCTCATGTCTTCAAGCTGAGCCATATTTTGACAGATATCCAGCGAAATCTCGGAGAAAAGATAACCTAATAAAAGCCAGTAATGCACAATCATAAATCATAGCCATTTCTCTTTCGAAAATGTAGCGCAAAGCTTTGCAAAGAGTAATTTATCTGGATGCAGCAAATTTGCCAACGCCTAGTCTATATTAAGACGGGTATAATTAGGAACATAGATGATCTTCCCAAACAACCTTGGCGTTAATTTAGCTCTCAAGATCAATAGCTGTTTACGGGTGTATCTGCCATTCATACTTATGGCCGACTTCAATATTCTATCTATTGACAGTTTGCGATCATCAGTTATTGGGTCTAGTGTGGTCTTTATGGCAACTTCTTAATTTTTTGCTTGCATATATACAAGGCTATATCCGGAAGTATATAGTGATGTTATGATTTGTCTTACTAAAGTTGAAAATTGCAATGGAGGTTTCCTACAATCTTCTGTTATCAAACTTTCGATAGATACGTCATCGAAAACATACATTTATGGAGGAATGGAATGGCTATTAAACAACAAAGTTGAGAAATCATTAAAGAAACAATGAAGCAAACGGAAGTCGTTTACACTGTCAAATTGCATAAATAAATAAACGAGAGTGTAAATATTTAATTATTGTTTTTCTTAGTAAGGTCTTTTTTCATGTGCTATCCGGTATTTATGTAGGTATTATATTAACTTTAATTGATCATGCAAAAGAGTCAAATTGTAGCAAGGTATTATAGATTTATACTCGTACCCCTCATTGTTAATTTTCCTTTCTTCATACTGTTGTTTACTATCACAATAGCTTCAAACATCTTGAAAAATACAATTTTCAGTATTGGGTTGCGTTACAATTACAACATTTTGATTTTTGTTATTTTCGGGTAACATTTTATTTAAGACCAGTTCGTTATCAATTCTACATTGTCTTTTACCTCGTTTCAACTATATACCCTTCAATTATTCAAGTAATCGCTGATGTTTCCTATGTGTTTATCCTGCTTGTATAAATTAATAAACATTATTAATTTACATACTGTGGAAACAAATAGTATCATATAACAATACTAGTATTAATATAATTTGTATGATCAGTCTTTCTAGTCATGACCTTCATATAGCGTGGGACCGCAGTTTACATTATAAATATACAACTATCAAATGGTAGAGGAAAATTTTCATAACAATGCATGTAAATAATATATTATTGAAATGTGATGCTTCCTGAACTACGAGATGCACAAAAAGTCTTATTGATCGGAAGAAGATGTCTATCACTGACCAAAGTCCTTCAGTTTTTCCTGCCAACTGTTACCAAACAGTTTTTCCAGTCTTCTTCCTTACTTTGAAAAAATCAATTTGTTTAGCCTTTTCCCAACTATTTTGGGGTCAGGTTCCAGTTTAACCAGATGCAACTGAATACCAGTATTTGACATGGTGCGACTGCCTATCTGACCTCCGCAACCCAGTTACTGGGTAACACGATAGCTCTCGCTAAGACTGGTTGTCAGACTTTTGGGCTTCTGACTATCCGTAACGACTGTCAAAGATCTACGTCTAAACGGGAACAACGGCTTAACGTGCTTTTCGAGGCACGAAGGGGTCTCGATATGTAATGGATGGTCTCCCATCCACGAGCCGACCGCGGCAAGCGTAGCTTAATCTTCTTCCTTACTTTGAACCAAGAGGCTAATTCTATGGTCTACAGAACAGAAAAGATTGTAAAAGAGAATAGACGATATGGTTGACGTCATCACGTCAGCGCCGGCTATCGCTGAAAACCAGCGCTGGGGCTCTGTCTCGCAAAGGGTCGTAGCATTATGCTGAGCGATTGCCGTTTTGAGTGAATGTGACGCATATCTTCCCCCAACTCGTTATTTTTTGTGTTTGTGTTTTTTCTTTGCGTCATGTTTACCGCAAATAAATGTATTTTCTTTCTTTCTTTCTTTCTTTCTATATGCATGACATTAGGAGAAAATAATAATATTGCAGCATATATCTCAAGAGCATGATCCTTGGCATTCATCTTACATACACCTCCGTATTCACAACACATAGCGAACTGTTTGGTAACACTTGAATACCGTTACAGTTCTTACATGGTGGATGCTGTCCATCTTCTGACTGTGGGTAATCCCACCTATCCCTCATAGTACGTGGGCGTGGTACCAATACCGTACGTCCAATAACTAATCTTAGCATTTGGCAGACGCTCGCCAACTACCAGACTACACGTCGACGGCTGTCACAAAAAATATGTATATCAGCTAGGCTTGCAAATGAATGAACACTAAATATTGGTGCATTACTCAGAAAATGAAGGCATCCAATTTTATAATCATCGTCATCGTTATTCACAGGTGGCAGGAACTTACCGCTACAGATAGCGTCTTCTTCTTGTTTGTCTTGTGCTTTGCTAATCTTCTTTCTAGCAAGTTTTTCATCAACACTTAGTTTTTTCGTCAAACGCTTATTTTTCTCGTCCTAGGTTACTACTAATTACTTAATCATTTGACGAAAACACTAAACTCAGTTCGTGGCTCTTGGTTTCTCAAAATTCAGCCTGCCTCAAAATCTTGTTTCGAGTTCGATCTTCCATGTTTTCTCGTAAATACGAATCTTCTTGGGTACTTCATCATATTCATTTGGGAATATGCTTACGTTTGCAAGTAACTTAAATGGCCTTGTAAAAGGATTTTTATAATTACATGTAAAGATTACTAATTCAATTCAAACCCTCATTGTTGCCAAGTCGTCTCCATCCTGTTCAAAGTCCAGTCAGTCATTGATGTTATCAGCTGGTTTCCTCGAATGTGCCAACACTAGACAGACTTAAGCTCGACACGATGCAAGTTTCTTGTTAGTATCATACAATCAAATTTAAGTAATAAATGACTTGCGTCGTCTAAACACAACTTTCATTTTTGCTTCAAGTTTTAGTATGCCACAGACAATTAAGGGGGAAGCGCCAGATTACCAGGGAAATTCAAATTTTCTTACGTTTTTTGCAATTTGCAGGTCAGTGTCAGGTTGTATGTTGAACAAAATATGATTCGTGACTGTAACAAGTATGTATTTACAGAGTTATAAACATTAAAATCATCAATACAACCCTCTTAAGTTCATATAATCCTATTGAATTGAATCCTATTGACAATTTCATTCAATTGGATTGAATTTCGCGGGCAACCTGGCGCTTCCCCCTTAAAGTGGACCGTGTAAATCAGGCTTTAAGGTATAACGGGACTGCGATCGATCGACGTCGCCCAGTCGATAATGATCGCCTCAAAATATGTCACGGTGTCATCTATCGACATCAATGGAGGGCACCCTTTGACATGAATTTCTTTTGCTAGACAATCCGCAAGAGTTGTCTAAGTTATTACGCATCGGGAAATCGATGTCGTAACTAAAGTGATCACTCAGTGGCTGCTATTTTTTTTTGCGCCTAGCAACTGCTTAATATCTACGCATTACATTTAGATGTTGCCTTGTGTTAGTGAAAACAGGGATGAGTGTAAGAACGAGAAAGTATAGCTCAGGAAGATAGTATGGCAGGAAACAGACTACTTACATAATACGTAAAAAAAGTTAATAAAAAAATAAGAGCGGAATACATTTACTACAATAATGAAATACTAAAGATATGTTTTATTGATAATCACAAATCGGTCATTCTTATAATGAAAGCCGTCGTCTGATGTGTTTTCCAGTCATTATCGCCTTCGTAATTGTATATGTTGTTTATTCTTTAACCTATTACGATAAAATATCGATCAGATAGTGATTAGGATTTGTTTTTGTTTTCTTTGTTTGTTTATTTTGCGTCGCTACTTGGTATCCGGTGATTGAACTACGGTGGAGATAGTGGGTTGTCAACCTATGGAGTAATCCTTATGGAAGCCCTTCGTCTGGGAAGCGTGGGGGATTAATACAAATTCATCGACTCGAAAAAAAAATCGTACACCTGACTCGACTAAAACTCTACGGTGTTTCTGCTGCTTCTTGAGTTTCAGAAGGCTGAGATATCTATTCTGTTATTATGTATTATACTTGACAACCTTAGGCATATAGGGTTGTTGTTCTTGTTGTTGCTGTTGTTATTACTTGGTTGAAAGTGTTGACAGCAATATGGATATTCTTAGTGGTACTTATTGAAATGGGAAATGGTTTTCACGCGTTTTTTATTGCTTATAAGGGGGTTTAAATGGAAAAAGTAACTACCTATTTGTCCTTTGTTTGATAACAAAAAATTATAATTTAATATGATAGCGTAAATTAACTTATCTTTATTTTAATTTTGATAGTGCTTCCGAATTCCACAAAGTTGAAGTACTGCCTGTATATACAAGATTATGAATATTTAACCGATAAATAAATCGACTATTAATATTGCACTTTTTTATAAATAAGCTTGATTCCTTTGAATTACCGTCAGTAATTGGTTAGTTAATAGTAACAATCTCAAAGCTTCACATAATTTTTAGTTCAGTATATACAGGGTGGCAGGGACATCGACGCGCAAACTGAAACCATGAATTCAGCACAAGATTCTAAACACCCTATAGCGTAGAAATTTATCGTCGGTTATCAAAAAAACAAATCTGCTGTTTCATAGAAAAGTGTCGACCTACGCGGTCAAAATGTATGGAACAGCAATTCTTTTTTTAAATAACCGACGAAATATTTCAACGCAAAGATGTTCAGAATCATGTACCTACTGGATTGCGCGTCCCTATCCCTCTCCCTACTGCAAATTCATTACTTACAAACGTTAACAAACTTGCCTTCATATTATTAAATTGCAGCAAATCAGAGAGCAGTGGTGGCCCAGTGGTAATGGCCGCGGGTTTCGAGTTGTAGGTCGTAGGTTCGACACCAGACAGGCGCTTTACTTTGTGTAAATTATTTCATCACCACTGCTCCCAAAACGGTGAAGGGAAACATCGTGGGGAAACCGGCGTATTCTTAAAACCAAAAATTCGAAGACATCCACCAACCCGCACTGGGCCCGCGTGGTGAATTACGGCCCACTCCCTCTCAAAGAGAGGCCTGTGTCCCAGCAGTAGGAACATTATAGGCTGATTATGTTATTAAATTATAGAAACCTACCCACCGATTTACATACAATAGCGTTTACTTATATCAAAAATATAAACAAAAATAAATAATTGAAAAGAGTATGCTTAGATGGTTTGGTCATGTTGAGAGGATGAATGAAAGGCGTCTAACAAAAGGTATTTACAAGGCAGATGTGAGTGAACGCCAGGAGGGGTCGTCCTAGGAGGACATATAGTGACCTTATTGGTGATGTTTTTCAGAAAGGTCAGGTGCGTAGTACTCGCAACCGGCGTGCGTATAGACCAGATGTATGAACGTAAACGAGGCAAAAGGAGTATGTAAGGGTCGTAGCAGGTGGCGTTCGGTAGTTTCTGCCTTACCCCCATAGCAAGAAGGCGTGAGTTTATGTATGTATGTGTATGTAAAAATGTAAATAGCGCCTAAAAATAAAAATAATGTCCTCTATTATAAGTAGGCCAAAGTTTGAACGTACGATTGACCGATATGACTGATAAACTATCGTCCCGTCAAGGACATTGTTATCAGTAACTGTGTTTGTTAGTTCCCTGTTGACATCATTTTCTAATGATTTTATGCGTAATATGCGACGAGGGGTAGAGCAGTGCTGGTCCAGTAACAACGGACCCGACTTACGATTATGTAGGTCGTGAGATCGAACCCAGGCAGAGGCACTTTACTTTGTGTATTTAATTCCATCACCACTGCTTTCAAAACGGTGAAGGAAAGCATCATGAGGATACCGGCATGTCCTAGAACCAAAAATTCGAAGACATGTGACCTTCGCAAACCCGCACTGGGCCTGCGTGGTGGATTATGGCCCACTCCCTCTCACAGAGAGGAGGCCTGTGTTATAGGCTGATTATGCTATGTGACGAGTTGTGTATGGTGCAAGGGTCAGAGTATATCGCTTCCTGGGGTCAGGGGTAAGTTCAAAAGTTGTTGCGAGATTAGTCCTTTAGATGGGCGGTAAAATAGGGTATCTGCTGAGTGAAGTAGGTGAACATGAACAACAATTCCAAAATATTTTTATTTAAAAGAGTGTCCATTGAGTTTCTTGCCCGTTCTTCTCCATAGAAAACCTCCTACGCTTTGGAATGGGCATCTAACTTCATCTTTCTGACTGACCTGACTTGCCAGGTCAAAAGCGCCTGTAATTGGTTTGGTGCGTTGACTTTGAGTTTCAAAAATCTGCTGAATACCTACCTATCTACCTATAAACAATTTATTGCTTCCACACATTCGTCTGCAAATCGTCAAGCGTGCTGATTAAAGGGTAGGTAGATACCTATGTGTTTCTTACATTGTCAAGCGGGTGATTCAAGGGTATGCATTTCTTACAAAGTAAGGTTTACCACACAAATTTGTCTATAGCTCTGTATACACGTGGGATACTTCATATTTTAAAAGCTACAAACTCCACTCACCCCATTTATTATTAGCATGTAGAGTTAGTAATACCAGTTAGTAAGTCTAGACGAGCCTTAATAAAAACATACAGTAAAGCCAAAGAGCCGAAACGTGATGTGAATTTAACTTATCCTAACTAGAAACTACACTGTATTAACTTAACATAACTAGTAACTACACTAGATTAACTTAACATAACTAGTAACTACACTAGATTAACTTAACATAACTAGTAACTACACTGGATTAACTTAACATAACTAGTAACTAAACTGGATTAATTTAACATAACTAGTAACTACACTGGATTAACTTAACATAATTAGTAACTACACATGGATTAATTTAACATAACTAGTAACTGCACTGGATTAACTTAACATAACTAGTTACTACACTGGATTTACGTAACATAACTAGTAACTACACTGGATTAATTTAACATAACTAGTAACTACACTGGATTAACTTAGCATAACTAGTAACTACACTGGATTTACGTAACATAACTAGTAACTACACATGGATTAATTTAACATAACTAGTAACTACAATGGATTAACTTAACATAACTAGTAACTACACTAGATTAAATTACATTTGTTTAATAGAAATTACTAAACATGTTAACTCAGGTTTGAATAAAACAAAACGTACGATTTAGTGCGAAATAACATGGACAGGTGGACAGGTGAAAAAGGTTTCAAGTTATGGAAGAAATAAAAAATAGTAACTCGTGGTATTTTCTGGGAATTCAGTAGAAAACATGGCAATATTTTGTCAAAAAACAAACTACAAAATGACTGAACATAATTATAGGTATACAAATTATTTAAAAACCAACTTTATACCTATTATAAAAACTTACCGGATCTACGTTAATCTGTGCTTATTATGAGAAAAACCGTAAACACACATTGACCGATACCGTAATTTCACAGCAAAAAAGTTGCAATTTTATAAAAAAAAATACCTCTATTTTATTACTACAACATACCAACAACATCGGTCTTACACTAACTCAATATTTGTACAGCAAAGAAAAACATCCACCATTATTATGTTTGTCAAGCGGTATTTGTAAAACAGTATTAAAAAACGGGTTTGTTTGTAATTCACGAGCGTTTCAACAATGTAAATCAAATTAAAAATTTAATCAGAGTAAACAAAGTGCACTACCATGTTCTCGTGGCGATTTATATAAACAAATGTATAAAAAAAGCGGCCAAGTGCGAGGCGGACTCGCACGCGAAGGGTTCCGTGCAACCGTACAATATTTAACACCTTGTTATTATAGCGGCCATAGTAGTACACACCTTGAGAACATTTCCAGTGTCTACCTATTATAGTTCAAAATATACAGCCCTGTGACAGACGGACGGACGGACATCGCATCCTTAGTGGAATCCTTATGAAACCCTAAAAATGTGTTTATATTTTAGAGTGTTTTAAAGAATATAGACCTCGGTAACGTAGGGGTGAACGAACCGAAATACGAGAATTTAATTCTTTTAAACTTCAGTCGTAAAGTGTTTAATAAAAAGTTGATTGAAATCTAATCTAGAAAGAAAATAAATAAGCAATCTAATTGCAAGTTAAAGTATTTTTAAATACGTGGGTAGGTAGGTACCTAGTATTGTAATTTAAAATTTGACAAAAAGTTGGGAATGGTCAACGACCGCTTTTAATAAGAATTTATTTCTTGTGCACAGTGGTCCCTGTGTATTTTTGTAGCTCAACGCATAACATAGTCTCACGCCTGTTTCCTATGGGTGTAGTCAAACTACAAAACGCCACCTGCTACGATCTTTACATACTCCTTTCCTCCTACTCATTGTGTCGCAAGTCAAAGTCAAATAATTTATTTCAAATAGGCACATAAAAAAGGCGCTTCTGAACGTCAAAATTTACAAGAAAATAGAACTGATTCTAGTTACCTCTTCTAAAAAGTAGTTTCGTATGGATAATAATGGGCAAGAAACTCCAACGTTACTCTTTTAAAATGTTTTACAAAATTTTGTATAATAATTATATAATTGCATGTGAGCACGGTGCACCTACAATAAAAATACTAAGTATAACACAATAGGTAAAAAAAGTTATGATTAAAACAATTTTAATAATTATCTTTCCACGCCAACTAACATTGTACACACCTACAAAGCAATAAAAAACGAAAGTCACGAAAACAATTATAAATTATCTAACACTAATAAGTTGATTAACAATAACAAGGGAAGCGATGTCGCAACGTGAAGTGATAATTTCCCAAGCGTCGTTGGTATTGTTCATACAATATGCATTGTAGAGCTAAACGCTTCTGAAGGTGTTGCAGCAACGTCTGCGAACAATACGACGCTGCCCGCAGTTGCGACATAAAGACAATCGGCAATACAATGTACAATCGCCTGTGGAAGGCACGGTTTATAAAAATCTAGGTACATTGTTTTAGAAACTAAAAAGTTAGGACGACTAAAGAAAAAGTTTGGCCCCCTTAGTCACTATCGAAAGCCATTAGCAAAGAAATTGCTGAAGACACGGTAAAGAATGAATGAATCATAATTTCACAAACTTTTTCCATCAAAGAACATGATAAAGATGATATTGATGTTAGTGTAGCGGCATCTACAAAACGCCACATGCGAGTTACATGTCACACTGACGTCACGCAAAATCCTGCATCGCGCAAGCAGAGTTTACCGCGCAACTAGCATATATACAACATCCCGACATCAACCATTGGGCGAAAGTCTCCATCTCGACCTTAAAATCCCGACCATCAGTCAGTTCATGAAACGCCTATCCAAGCGTTTCTTCGACTCCGCCGCCACTCACCGCAACCCTCTGGTTGTCGCGGCCGCCAGTTATGTCCCCTCCCGAATCAGTCGTACCCGCCGTCCCCGGCATGTCCTAGTCGACCCCGATGACCCCATTACCCTCCTCCAGGAGAGCAGTAGGGCCACCAGTACAGTGCACAAACACAGACCGCCATCGTTCCGACCTCGCCGACGAGGTCCCACGCGACGACCCCCCCGCATCCGTTCCCCCCGTCCCCAGTCCGATGAGGCCTCAGCCCGCGCCGTAGCTGAGCCTGTAGCTTTAAATTCCCCGATTAATAATCATGATATTATAAACCCTTCGATCCAGCCCGTCCCCAATATCGCGCTGCCCTCTCCCGATGACGCCCTAAGCCGAGGTCCGTACCCCACAGGGGGTGCCCTTAGCGTGCGGTCATCTAACTTGTAAGTTTAGTTTTAAATTTTTCCGCTCCTGGCTGGAGGCCCTTTAGAGTAAAATCCAAAAGGCAACCACAGGACAGTCCGGTTAAGCAGCCACGACCCCCAGTGGTCAAAACTGCGAGTTGCCATTCCAAAAAAAAAAAAAAAACAACCATTGGGCAGTTGCCCACCAGACACAACACTCGTCTGGTCGGAGGATCCGTCCTTTTCAATAGAGTATGAGTGAGCTTTACACCTTGTTCCTCAGCCCTCTATATTAGTAAAGATTCTATCGTCATCATCATCATCACTCATTGAGCCGAAAGACGTCCACTGCTCGACATAGGCTTGGGTTCAAACATTGCCACAACGACCGGTCGTGTGCTTCTCTTATCTAGCTAAATATTCTATATTGTAGACTATTCAATCAATTTGGTACAAACTTTTTCCTAAGTTAAATAGGTCGGCTTCCAGTCCCAGTTGAATACCAGTATTATACATGGAGCAACTTCCTATTTGACCTCCACAAACCAGTTACTGGGTAACACGATACCCCTTGGTTGGCAGACTTGTGGGCTTCTGACTACCCGTAAAGACTGTCAAAAGATCTACGAATGACAGCCTATTTGTAGTATTACCAGAAAATAATGCTATATTCAAAATCAACAACCCAAAACAGTCCAAAACAAATGCAGGGCAAATTAACAATCAATCCAATAAACTCAAACGTATACTAAAACGCCTACATGCAACTGTAATAAGCCCATTGAAACAGGCTATCGAGCCGATCGAACTCTATTTTAATAGTATTTGTAAGCTCAATGCTCAAATAGGCGGCCACAAATACTAAACACAGTATGGATGTCGAAATAGTGCACGTGTGCTTGAATTTCGCAACTGTTTCTGCACCAATTCGATAATGGCTGGAAGGTGAATTATTAGCTTTTATCAAACAAATAAAGGACTCTGAAGTAGATTTATTGAGTAATGTTTAGAACATTTGTTATTGTCGATTGTGATTGTAAATTAATTGAAGTAATTGCTACAGTACTAAAATCTGTATTTACTCCGTTATTTTCTGCCTACTATTAAGTGTGCACTCCGTTTACTTTTTCCCCTCAACTAGATCTTGAGCATGCGGACCAATTCTACCCATAGGCGTCAAGCTGTTTCTATTTCTTCTTCTTTTCGTGTTTACAGTACTTTGATTTGACTTTTTTATATTGTTTGACCCTAGTAGGTGGCCACGTTGAATGCGGTATCAGTGGCATTCTTTAGGTCTTCAAAGGTGCAAGTGAACGGGCACTTAGGACACTCTAGCAAGTGGGACCAGGGTCTGATCAGAAGCACCGCACTTGCATTGGATGTTGGATTGGTCATTTGTCCCACTGTTCGTCAAATTGGCTCTTAAAATCCGATTACTTTAACAGAATATATAAGTAGTACCTTCTCTCTTTAACCTCCACGACCCATGAGGGTATCAACAGTGTGTGTTCTAGCTATCAAATGTGAAGTTAATAGCTCTATATCTAATATAGGTCTTCCAAGAGCATATTAAGCGCTGTAATTACAGTGCGATCCGTAATTTATAAGCTAGCCTCATTTCAATACAAAAAATATCGTTTAACATTCAGAAGAATGAACTTGAGACGACTTTAGAAGTTTTTATATCGAATCAAGTTTCAGTATTTGGGTTTGAAGTTTTTAGAGCACAGCTATGTAATGATCTAGTATTTATAATTTATGCCAGTAAATATATATAACCCGATATAGATAACTATCGACCCATCTCGCTCGCCACCACCATGGCTAAGGTGCTTGACGGTGTGTTAAACGGCTGCCTTTTGGAACATGTTGATGTACATGATGCCCAGTTTGGGTTTAGGGCGGGCTTGTCCACGGAGAGTGCCATACTTAGCCTGAAACACACAGTCAAGTACTACACCTCGAGGAGGACGCCTGTCTACGCGTGTTTCCTCGACTTGTCGAAAGCTTTCGATCTCGTTGCCTATGATGTGCTGTGGGACAAGTTGAGGGGATCGGGTATGCCGGCGGAATACACAGCGCTCCTCAGATACTGGTATGCTCACCAGACAAACCGGGTGAGATGGGTCGGTACTCTGTCGGATGAGTACAAAATGGAGTGTGGTGTAAGACAGGGGGGGTTAAGCTCACCTCTGTTATTTAATTTATATGTGAACCAGCTTATCGAGCGACTGAGCAGCACACATGTTGGCTGTCACATAGACGGCACTTGTGTCAATAACTTAAGTTACGCAGACGACATGGTGCTGCTCAGTCCATCGATAGGTGGGCTGAGGGAGCTACTCTCGATCTGCGAGATGTATGCGGAGGTACACGGCCTTAAATACAACTCCAAAAAGAGCGAGATTCTGGTGTTTAAAACACAAAAACAACAGCCCCGCCGTGTGCCTCCGTTATATCTCAATGGCGTGGTACTAAACGTAGTTGAGAAAGTTAAGTATTTGGGCCACATTGTCACTAGTGACCTACGCGATGACAGTGATATAGAGCGGGAGCGCAGGGTGTTGGCGGTGAGGAGCAATATGCTCGCCCGCAGGTTTGCTCGCTGCACGGCAGACGTTAAGGTGACCTTATTTAAAGCGTTCTGTCAGTCCTTTTATTCGAGCGGCCTGTGGGTGTCATATACAAGCCGAGCCTACAACATCCTGCGCGTACAATATAACAACGCTTTCAGGATGCTGCTGCGGCTGCCGCGGCGTTGTAGTGCATCGGGCATGTTTGCCGAAGCTCGCACGGATGGTTTTCATGCCATCATGCGTAAAAAAGCGGCTTCCTTGCTACAACGCTTGCGTAGCACTCGCAATGGCATCCTGAAAATGATTGTTAATAGGCCAGACTGTCCTATACAATGGCGCTGGGTAGAATTAGCTATAGGTACACGAAGATAATTATTATTAGGTGTACCTATGGTGCTACCACACTGAGCCACGAGGGCGGGCTTGGGCAATTTAACTGTGTTTGTGTCCTTACTAACGATACTAATATACTATAAGTCCTTTCTGTTACTAACCTGTCACTAACCAACATATGGACTGTTCATGTATGTGTTCATGTCTGAAATAAAGATTTATTATTATTATTATTATTATTATTAATACAAACTTTAGGGAGACTAAACACTCCTGGACTCCTAAATCGAGCCACCGTGTACTGTTTTTATAATAACTTTTTAAATGGTCGTGAATTCAAATTCGTAACAATGACGACACCCAAATGATGGCCAGTATGTCAGCTTCAAAACTGGATGAGAATTTTTTCTTTTGAATCATCATTATTTTGATGTTTTAGGCTTTTATACCTCACATGGAATTGCACGGTAGCTCGACTTAGAAGTCCGAGAAAGTATTAATGAGACATGCAATTTGGAACCTCTGCAACCCAATTAAACAAAGTTGGACATTTATATCGTTAATGACAGCAGAAATAAATAAAGTTATGAAAGTAATGAGATTAAAGCTAAAGGGTGAATGAACATTATTAAATGAGACGGAAATAAGTTATGAGGTCAGTTTTGTACTTGAGTAAGAACGAGCTTTTATAATAACATTGTTGAAGTAGTTGTTAAGAATCTCTCTACGAGTCGTATTCTAGGAAATGCTAATACTAGAGAGAAAACATAAATAAAATAGGACTTATATGTGTACTAGAAAGAAATATCCTTTAACGTAATAGTTTTAAGGATATAGGAACAGAGCGACGAATAAACAAAACATTAAATTGGTATCTAATTTAATTCGTTAGTTAATGTTTCTAGGCGGCAAAAAGTAAAATTAGGAGATAACAGCTCCCTGGTACCCATTTGTCTACAGCTTCGATGAATGACGAATATTTTAAACAATATACCCTTGATTTAACCACAAGAGATTCTAACAAAGAGCTACCTATACAAACCAACAATCAATGAACGAAGTCTTAACTATGACTAAATCCAGATCGTGACCACCGATCGTATCTAACTCGTGTTCGTACCATGCAAAATGAATAAATAACATCTGATATATGAACAATATCTATTAAAACACTATTTGTGATGGGTGGAAAATTGATTCGTAATGTCTAAGTGTACATTTTACTAAAGAAACTGAGCACATTCAGCACATATAAACTGCGTTTAGGAGCCGTCAATGTCAATATTTCTAAAAAATTATGGCACTTACAGCTCTTAAACGCGATTAAAATGTGCTAATCGCGTTCAGTTTCATTGATGAAGTCAGCCCTTAGTTATGCTTGTTGAATCCTTTTAAGAAGAAGTGGAATCTTGGTAACTATGTCAAAATGATTCTATTGACTAGCCTTTGAATGTTTGCAGTGCTCACACATGCTCTATTTGTTCTTTATATGAATTCAAATATTTTCCTTCTAAACGTCTCTTCTTCTGTTTGTCTTAATTGCTCTTACCTTTGATTCACAGCCATATCTGTTCATCTTCCTCATTTACGTCTTAAGTATTTTCTAGAATATTTCCATCCTTCACTTCATCGAAGAAAAATGTTTAATCTTTCTTTCATAACGTGTCGATAAAGTCAAGATCTGTTATGAGATTCTCGAAATGAAATTTAAACTCTTCACATTCGCAGTTTTTATGGCATCGTAAAGTTTTTAGACTAGTTCTTATAACTCAATCTATTTCTTGCAGACCGTTATCTATCATTTGGCTGTACGTATTATTTTCTCTAATAGCTTCATCCTACATACATTTGTCTTTACAAAGAGCACTATATTTCTGATAAAATTCACTCATTTAATGCTATTTGTCTGCAGTAAAACGAATGTTAGTAGTTTATCGACATTTCTGAGAACTTCTTTAAATATCAATTTCTAGCGTCTGTGCCTGTTAGCAACTATTATATCTGAAGCAACGTCTTTCGCTTTCTTGCTAGTCAATCAATCAATTTACAGTGTCCACTAATTTTAATGACTAACAAAATCCTTACTCTAACAACAAAAAATTCTCCCACAACATCCGAAACCTAAACAAACAACCTATTCAAAGTGTAACACAGAAAGGACACAACGTCACAGCTAACGCGAACAGTGTCATTCAATGCAGTACATTACAAACACTCCAGCCCATTCTGGCTGTAATTGGAATACAGCATTGTAACTAGTTACTAGCTGAACGATGTTGAAGGTTGTGACATGATGATTGTAACTATACAACGCGTGTCTTTCAAACTGGACAACTCCCAGTTTCTGAATGCCTAATCAAATCAAGTTAAATCTAATGTTGAGATGATTGACTGTTGTTCCCTTGATCAAAGATTTAAATCGTTAGATTCGCCCTACCGCGTCAAAAGATAGTCACGTTCTTGTTTCGTTTTGACACCTCTGACACACACAATGTAACGATTTAAATCTTTGCTCGGTTCTGATTTCTGTATTCAAATCTGCTAATGTTTAGTCCAAAAACAAAAGGAAATTTATAAATTCTACCGTTGTTTTCCGAGTTCCTTGCTTTCAAGTTGTATGTATGCAACAACCCAGTTTCCAGGCCGAAGTACGTACATAAATGTAGGTCAACTGGATTTATTCCAAAATTTCAAATAGTCAGGCTTAACGGCTAATCCGTACATTGAAACGGAACTGTAGTCATTAGCGGAAAGAGCCTTCATGTTTTAGTTCCTATAAATTTATATTCTAGAGGTAAACAAAATAATTGGTTAAACTAAAAGGTGTGTTCTTTACAGTGCTAGAAATAATTTCGTTGATCCTATTGTAGGACTTAAAATGTTCCATCCAAGATGTAGAACAAAAATGGTCATCATTAATTATTATTATTGCACCGACAAGTACGCTACCATGAACAGTCAAAGGAGAAATTGAAACTATACTTTAATGTTATAAGCAGCAGAAGAGACGAAGTCTGACAACCAGTCTTACCAAGGGGTATCATGTTACCCAGTAACTGGTTGTGGAGGTCAGATAGGCAGTCGTTTCATGTAAAATACTGGTATTCACCTGCATCCGGTTAGACTGGAAGCCAACCCCAACATAGTTGGAAAAGGGCTAGGCAGACTGATATAGAAGAGGCGTTCCTATTCTTGCAAAATCTTCTTGATTAAATTAGATCATTACGTACGCAGTTATACTTCGTTGTACATTATTTCCATTACATGTATCATCTTTAATTGAGCTCAAGCGTGGTTGAGATTCATAAAGGATAATAAATTGTGAAGATCATGTGTTTTGTATGAGTAATACTCGTAACTCGTTTCGTCAAACGTTGGCGCCAATATTGTTAAACAAATGGAACAAAGACTTGTGATTTATTGGCCACATTTTACTGAACATGTTTAACAGCTGACATATTCTGTACCTTCTAGGTATATGCCTTACTTGGACGAGGCCTATTATACCTATGAAAGCAGGGGATTGTAATACCTATGTTGGTTTTTCTAATTGGCTGTTAAGCTTGTTTTATTTGAGCCCAATGTCTGTAGTTTTTGGACTCAGTCACTAGGTTTGTATAGACGCAATGTGGGATGTTGGCCCACAGGTTTGCACGTCGTACGGCTCAGGTTAAGGTAACGCTTTTCAAAGCCTACTGCCAATCCTTTTACCGTGCAGCCTGTTGGTGAACTTTACGCAAAGGGCATACAGCGGCCGGCGCGTACAATATAACAACACGTTCCGGGTATTGATGGAGCTGCCGCGTTTTTGTAGCGACTCTGGCATGTTTGCCGACGCGGAAGTTGATAGTTTTCGGCCATCATACGCAAGAGATGCGCAACCTTGTTACGCCGTGTTCAGGCGAGCCCCAACACCATTCTTAGAACGTTGGCTGATATGTGGGACCCGATGTTGGGGCGGTGGATACGACTGCACGCAGTCAAGTAGACATTCCCCAGGATCGGCGTGCCTCATGCAGCTTAGAATAATTACTACTAACGCTAGTTTCATAAGTTTAAATTGTTACTAACAAATATGGAAGTCATTCTGAAATAAATGTTTATTATTATTTAATGAGCCAGATTGCTGTCGTTTTTCGAAAAAAAAAACGTGAACAATATAAAAACCCGGCAGCGACTGCCCAATGCCTATAGACGAAGTTAGTCAAACTGGACTGACTTGAGCAGCGCGTGGTCACCGCTAAACTAGTGTAGGTATACACGAGCCCAGTTGCAAGTGAATGCTGGACTGACTTACTGTACTGGGCTCGTATAAACCTGCCTTTAATTTGTTATGTTGTACCTACTGAAGATTAAAGAAGACCCAGTATTTCTTAAAACAGTAGAGACAACAAACCATGGCCCAACATTTGCTGCCAATAGCAGAATCGTACACAAAATAAACTTTTTATTATTGAAGCGATCGTGACCACCGGCAATGATAATAAAGGCGCGTAGATAAAACGATTACACACTAACTGCGCAGGATCATGTTGGAAATTCATGTGGACATTGACACAAATCATTTGGAAAACAATACGTTTTTGTTTTGATAAGGATAATATTATTATTTAATTAGAATCATCTGCTTTACTTTATGTAACGTATTATATTCGTTTAAATCAAACACAATACCGTTTCCTGAAATCTAGAATAGATTAGCCTTCACTTTTTAAAGCGAATGAACTGAAAATGCAAAAACGTTTAAATTAAAAGAATAACTTTAATGTATAATTTAATCATTGTTTATTTAAAACCTTACCTAACTAACTTAATAATTAATATACAATTCAGAATATTTATGTACCCACCTTTTTTTTTTTTTTTTTTGGGTGGGAAATCATCAAATGACGTCTCCCGCTCTGGGCGGAGCGGAAGGGCGTGTCAGACTCTTACTGACTAAAACCCACCCGTGTTCCTTCAGTTGCCTGTGCGCCAGGGCCACGGTAACTCTTTCGAACAATCCGCAGCCCCGGTTATGTACCCACCTACGAATTGTAAACTTACTTCAGTCAATTTATTTACGTATAATTTTATAACTTCCTACTTTTCCGTTCGGCTCCATTTTTGGAATGAATACATACACATACATAAACTCATGCCTTCTTCCTATGGGGGTAGGCAGAAACTACAGAACGCCACCTGCTACGATCCTTACATACTCCTTTTGCCTCGTTTACGTTCATACATCTGGTCATACACGCACGCCGGTTGCGAGTACTACGCACCTGACCTTTCTGAAGAACATCACCAATAAAGTCACTATATGTCTTCCTAGGGCGTCCCCTCCCGGCGTTTACACTCACATCTGCCTTGTAAATACCTTTTGTTAGTCGCCCTTCATTCATCCTCTCAACATAACCAAACCATCTAAGCATACTCTTTTCAATTTTTGTCACTACATCTTCTTTTAAACCGCACCTTTGCCTTATCACATCATTCTTCAGCCTATCATTCATAGTCACACCACACATGCTTCGCAAGGAACGCAAATTCAAACTATTTAACTACATAAATAACCAGTACGTTTAATAACGTCAAAAAAAATTATAATGTTAAGGTTCATATGCTGAATGCAAAAGTTTCGATGTTCAAAAATACATTGGAAAATAATACTTTTTTTTTACTTTTTTATCGAGCGTCATTCAGTGTTAATAAATAATAAAATAGATGATAATGATTGTAATTTTTGAAGTGAAATGTTCTTTAGTCCCGTTGTGATTTACATGTATAGCTAGCTTTTTACATCTATAGGATTTAACGTACGAGAGAATGAGATAGGATACATTATAAAACATTTTTGAAGGTAACTACACCCACTAAAAATTTTTTTTAGGCAGAGCTCCTGTTGAAAATATTTTTTTATTTAGGTAAATAGGTACCTAGTTAATAAGTGTCTATTTCTAAATCGTGGATCTAATGTTGCTTAGGTACTACTAGTGCCTGAAGTGAGAATATCACCTTACTTATCCATTGACTTGCTGCTGTCAAAATATAATAAACCAGTCTCGGGAATGAATGAGTGTTAAACTTCATGATACATAGTAATGAGTTCGACACAATGACATTGTTTTATAAAATATCCAATCATATGTGTCTGAACCTTTGTCTTCTCTCTAAAACAGGAAGGCGGTTATTTTTATTAGATTTTTAGTGGACATTAACATTTTATTTCGTTTGTAGGTCATAAAAAAATAATTACTTCAAACCATAGACGAAACAATGACATTATATAACGTGCCTCTGGAGCTTTATATCGTTCTAAATTCAAAAATAAACTTGTCTATTCCATTTTAATGAAACCTTTTCGACCTGTGTGCAAGTGCAGACAACCTATTTTTTTCTGAATATAAGTAGGGAGGTAGCTTATCCAACCTTTATAATTCAATGTTTGATGTTCAGGTATTTAATATACCTAGTCTGCTTATTCACCGGATAATCCCTTATCGCCTTAATGAGAAGTAGGTAAGTTGGCTTATTCTTGTCTATTCTAAAATATCAACAGTTATAATTTCCCATACTACTATTATATTTCTCTAATAACTTCCTTTTGTTTTTTCTTTGCATGGGAAATAGCACAAACGGTACTGTTTGAGGCGTATAACATTAGCACACCGGATTTATGAAGCACTGAAGTGTTACACATCGTCGAACAACATTAAGTTGTCATTTCTCTCTAAAACACGACAACGTTCGTATTTTAAACAGGCCTTAATTTATTCTTAACATTGTTTTGTAATTTGTAGTCTTAATCTTTTTTTGTTTTAGCCTACTTAACCCATAATATCTGTGAAGTTTCGTCATAATTAATTTGACCTTGTGTAATTCAAGAAACTAAGTACGTAGTAGGTATGGGGATATCCAGATTCATTTTAGTGGACTTTTATTTAATTAATGTAACAATAATTTTGCATGCTAGTTCTAGCGAATTGTTTTAGAAACTGTTTAAAAAAACCCGACCATCTGTATGTACTACAATTCTTGCAAATAAATTTCATTACATTTCATTTAAAAAACTCTTTAATCCAATCGAAGTTACTTTTTAGACGATGAAAACGGAAATCGCTGAAAATAAGGTATCCTCATGTCATTTTCCCCAGCTACATTATAATAAGATTATAATCTGTGTGTTTTGTGTTTATTATTAGGGAAAATTAACAGCTAAAAGTATACTTAGGTAATTTTCATTCGTATTACATTTATATACCAAAATGGCAATGGTAATAAAAATACACGGATATGACTATTGCGATTAGCTATGCTATTACGCTATGCTATTTGCTTTTTTTTTAATTTGCGTACCTATTATTAGAAAAGTAAGTTGTTCTATAAGTAATAAAAAGACACGAACAAAGTCGCAGTTATCCGTCAAAATCATAAATAATCAGATGGTAGGTAAATAACTAGGTAATTATAAACTGCTAGATATTCTAGATTAAGTATGCGATGAATTTTCCAACAGCACAGCAGAAGGTATCTTATAAGTCATATACTATTATATATTTAGTACTAGTATATTTACTATTTAGTACTACTATTATATTTAGTAATATTGCCACCCTTAATAAAAATAAATATCAACAATAAATAAAACACTAGTGAATGCAAAAAAAACAACATTACTATAATGCCACTCTTACAAGAAAAAACTCATGCTGTAGACCCATAAAAAAAAGTAATCCTTCTTCTAAAAGTCATATCCGCGTGCATTCTCGGTCAAGTTTATCGTCAATGATGATCGGGGGTTATTAGCCGATCAACAATGCGTTACTGAGTGCCCACATTTCTACAGTCCGGCCGTCGGTCGAGAGAATGTTTTCTTGACACTTGTCAGTTTCATACAAACGAATACGTGTTTTGGGAATTTGATCTTTATTTGTTACTAGAATTGTCGCACTGACAGGTGTCAGGTACGCATTCTGTCGACGGCTGAACTGCAGATACCAGCCAGTCCATCCAGTCATTACACATTCAATTTCACTGGACTGAAATGCCATAGACAAGATTCGAACTTCTAATGCTATACATACATACAGTACATACTAATAGTACAGTACATACTAATTCCATGCTTCTAATAGACCGAGTGCATTGCTCTAAATTGAAACCTAGATTCTAAATTCGAAATAAGTGTGTTTCAATCAAAATCAATGATCGTAAATAAGACCTATTGAAACGTTGATGGACGGAATAAATCATATTAGAGCGATAGATAGATGAATCGATAGACTGTTTTTAGTAGGTAAGGAAAATAGAAAAGAAAATGTTTTTTTGCAGATTTGCTTTACTGTCTGTCTCGATATTGCTAAGGTTTTACTTGGACCTAAAGTAAATTGTGTAGAGGTATATTTTCTTGTAAATCGATAATTTTATAAACAGGTTGATGAAATGAAAAACAATGGAAAATGTTAAGAAAAATTTCGAATTCAGTTAATTCCAATCGTGTCATCTCTTCCGCCACTGAAAACATATTGGCCATCACGATACCTCACTCTATACTATTTCATTACATTTGAATTTCAATTAATATCACAAGGTTAAAAATGTGGTCTAATGATTACTGGAGCATAACTGAAACATTATTCTAAGATTACAATATGAACAAGTAGCATTTTTATAACGTTCGTTTGTAAATAAACATTCAATCAAGAATGTATTATTCACCTTAACATCGTTTTTTTACAATTTTAATGAAAACTGTGGTATACCTTTATTTGACTGGCTCTCTACATCATAAGTATACGTATAGTCCACTAAGTTCATTGAGCAAACAATTAAAAAACTAAGGCAGACGTCCTCCACCTAGCAACAAAAATCAAGCCCATCTCCTGATTTGGGCAGCGTTTTTACACTGATTCGAGCGTCGATTCTACAGATGACATAGACCTCTACAAAACCATAGACAAAAAAGTCTGTTCTTAGGCGTCATACAGTTCCATGGACAAGCTGGGTTCTTCACCCGCTGGTCAATGCTCGACTACCGAGCAGACCGCGGCGGCCTTGTTGCTCCGGTGCTCGAAACTCGAGCGCTATCCTACTAGTCACTATCAGTGTCAATGATTCGTATGCTTAAAACATTCAAGCACGTGATTGTTTTTTTCTTATTAATTATACCTATTTGACCGTTTACCTTGCAAACAGTTGAATGATCGACGAATTTAATAAGATTTGTTATATGAAATCAGAAATGTATATTTAAATAAAAGTCTTTAAATCGAGGTTAGCGTAACTAATTTGCATTTCGTTCAGCATCAAAGCTTATAAGTAATGCAATTACAAATATGGAATTCGCTTGAAAGCTGGCATCTCGCCAATGCTGCTGCATTTTTAAACATCACGTAAAACAAATTAATATTGTTTTGCCTGCTGAGTTTTTAGTACGCAGCACTGCAGCACGTTTGATTTCATTATTTTGTTAGTAGAAAGTGAAGCTGGAAAAACACTGTCCCAACTCTCAACAAAATTATTCTGTCACATCAATTTTAATGAACAGGACAGTATTTTTGGTGTATATCAACTTATTATCTTTCACACAATCTAAGACAGGCTGGTAACAAAATTGACTGACAATTTATTGCAACATTACGTCATTTGATGACACCTATTCGATGCGGTTACAGCACACAGAAATGATGCTCAAGACTGGCTTCCCTTGGGACCAGTGACCTCCTTTTTCTAAGGCCTGCCACATAAAGGCGATTCTTTGAGCGCCGCCGAGCAACTTGTCGGTTTAGCCTAGCTAGATGAAGCGATCGAAATTTCTGAATACTGCTTGCACTTTTACAATTTCGAGTTCTGGTGGTAAAATTATCTCCGGTATTTTTCACTATGCAACCGACCTCTTACAGACTCGACATCATATCGCAGTCTTTGTGATAGTATACTTAGGTGTCGGAGAAATGTAAGCACATACCCTTGAAACATATCTCTATCAACAGTTTTAATTATGTATAGGTACTTCAGCAGACATCTAGGTGTCTAAAGGCAGCAATGTCCACTCAACAGATGTCATCAATTAAATTAGCAGCCTAGTTTGGTCTCCTGCTGAGTATGGCCTTCTCCCTTTAATGCTGTGCTCTTCAGATAAACGACATCTAAACCAAAAACCTTACAGTTCTTCCAATTCTGACAGCTCCTCTCTCTTTGTCCACAGAGGGTGGCGGGATCAAAGTGCGTGCGCGCGGCGCGCTGCGAGGGCGCGCGCGGCAGGTGACCGACGGTCTTCCCGGCTGATGTGGGCGGCGAGCGCTTGCTGCTCGCGCCAGGCAGGTCTGTTTCTAAACTGTGCTATTATGATACGAAGACCAGCACCTTAATTGAATAAGACAGACTTAAGCCCTTTGAAACCCTAACAATCTGTTGAACTGGGCGTGGAGGAGATAAATTTCCAATCATACGGTGCATTTGCAAGTGTTTTACGCAAATATGGTGCTGAACTTTATCTAGAGGGGACCAAAAACTAGAACACTTGACCAACATGAGGGACTAGGTGCTGGATTATACAACCCTGGTCGGCTCTGATAATTGAAAATTTGGAGTCAGTGTCCCGATTCCAGCTTGAAATCCTGTAAAGCCAAAGATGAGCTGGTGTTGTACAGTTCCATAAGAGGCAGAGTGCTATGCCATCAAGTCGAAATACTGGCCAATATTTAATATGTTAGGGCTTTCACTGAGGCGAAGTAGTGAACAAAAAGGTTAGGTAATTTAGAATATATGTAACCAAATAACTAAAAGATGAATACAAGGCTTGTTTTGAAGGTCTTAAATCCCCCGTTTGCAAGATAGGAATTTATAAGAACCATCGCGGCATCGTTTTACTGAAACATTGAATTACTTGGATTTAACTGAATCTTGAAATTCCCACTTTGATAGTAAAAAGAAATGTTAATTGCGAACAAGTCACGTAAAAACAAAATGGGCAGAAACAATCAAAGCCAGACTTCTTCACTGCTCCATTAACAATGTGGACAGCTGTTAATTAAAAGGTAATTAATTACTAAATACTTAACTAGTACAGCTCTATTTTAGCCGAGCAAAATGATTCGGTAGCAATTTTCATTGTTTTTTTTTTTTCATCTGTTACTTAATAGAAAAATTGTGCCAAAAATTCTGGCCCATTGAGGTTACAATAGGACCCTCAAGGACACTGCAATTCTTTTTTAAGTCGTTAAAGAATGGGTAAAAATAACTCGATACAAAATTGTTTTCCTAACATTGCTCGTTGATAACAGTCGTACTATTAATAGACTTAAGACGCAGGAGACTGATGGCATAGCACATGTAATCTTATGACCTAACGTTAGAGATACAGATATAATGGGTAGCCATAGTTATATGGTTGGAATCTAATTAGAATTCATGTAATACACTGTCCCATGAGTGCTGTTACTGTTCGCCCCACGTGCACTATATTACCATGGCCGCAATTGAGATTATATCCGACTCCAACCTATGTTTTTGACTCTGTTAGAAGTGTGAGTGACTCTATGTTTATCCAGGTTAACTTAACATCGCCAGGGTTTGGAGACCAGAAACCCAGTTGCGTAACACAACAGCCGATCTATTTTTTTTAAATCTCGCCATGAAAATTTAAGTGAAGTAAACTTAATTATGTGAGGTGTCAATAGTATCAATCCGTAACATCAAGTTGAACGACAGCTCACTTTTTCACGGTGAGATTTTAACAGAATAAACTATTTTCAATTTGTCGATGCTGAAAACACCTATTGCGTTGAAGACGAATTTTTCAAATACAATTGTGAGTGAGTTACGCAATAAGGATGCGGAGTTTCCAGTCGTTAATGCGTTCCCGTTCACCCTAGAACGGAGTCTCTGTAGTGGTCACAATTCTAATCTGATCCCGAGCTAACCGAAGTAGATACTTTAACGAAGTAAGGCTAGAACTGTGACCGTGGAAACTCCTGCATTCGAACAAATCTGAAGTTAGGTTATCGCCGGTAAACTTAAGTTTACTCACTCTTCTAATATTACCCGTAACATAACTAACCAGTAATGGAATATTATGATTCACTTTCATGGTTAGTCTTGCTATTATGCAAGCTCTTTGTGAAATAGATTCTTTATCCAAAAAGAATTGCTAAGCTGCACCTAGATGAGAGTAAAAGCCTTCAGAAAATCGCATTTTCTTTTATAATACGATGTTCATATTTTTGGACTGGTTCCAAATCTTGATTGGTGGCAAAAGTTACACTTCTGGGCATACATTTTGCGATATTCACCTTCACAAAATCAATGACCTTTTTTTCAATGGGACAACCTTTGTTCCAACTAAGGTTTTCTTACCGTTTTTCCGAATTCTTACCACCAAATGTTTCCAGTTTTATTTTTTCCCTTTGTTTCTTTTGCATGTTTCGCACTTACAATGGAGAGCATTCAGAATTTTCTCTGTTTTGTGTCTTGATAGACGTTTATCATCAAATACAATTTATTAATCACCAAGCTTTGTCCTGCTACGCTACCCCATAAAAAATTCAGCAAAAAATCCTAAAAAGTTACCTCAAAAACTGAATCACAAAGATTACGTCACAATCTCCATGGCGGCCATTCAAGGTGCACTTAGGGCGCCCGCCAGTAGCTGAAGCTGACGGCGGTGTGTGTTGGTAGCTAGCAGGCACTCATGCGTGACGGGGTGACTAACCGAGCCGGGGTGGCAGGCGAGGGCGGCGGCAGCGCCACGGCCGCGCGCACCCCCGTGAAGACCTTCCAGGCTTACCTGCCGCCGGCGCACCGTACCTACAGCTGTATACACTGCCGCGCGCACTTGGCCAGCCATGACGAGCTTATATCAAAGGTATAAAGCATATTTTATCTTCAATCTTTATTTTACAAGCATATAAACTTTCTTCTATTATGTATTCATTATCATCACCATAGGCAGCCTTGTTCCATCTACTGCTAAGTATAGGCCACCTCCCTTTTATGCCATGCTTCCCTGGTCTATAAGAGTCTCATCCTGCACCCTAATTACGTAACACACAATCTATCACAATCTGAATAATTTTGAAGCCTATTGTTAATCCATTGCTTCATATATATGAAAACTTTGTCAGCTCAAAAATGTAAATAACGCAATGTATGTTGTTGAACTGTCAAAATTAAAACCATTCCTACTGTTAGTGTGTTACGTAATTACCCCGCTGGTCCTACTCGCGATCTTCTGAAATGTAATATCTGTCCGCTCTTCTCAAGTCAAACGCTAACATGTCTACCATCATCTTCATCTCTCATGTGTTCTTTAAAAACTATTCTGTTTCTTGCTCAAGCCAAGTTAATTGATTTTTTTTTTTGTCCTTTTGACGAGATGACCTATTGCCTATTAGGTAAGGCTTCCACGTTAATTGGTGAGAAAACTATTCAAAGTGATTTTTAGTTCTTTACCTTCGGAGTATTAATTCCTTCCTTATTTATTCACTTACTTTTCAAACTAACTTCCCATTATTCTCTTTTCGTTCCAAACCTCAGAAACTTTGTTTCTCTGAGTCATTTCAGTAAATGTACCTACGAGACAAACATTCAAATTCGCGCATTCATTGCCAGAATCTGTTATTGACACCAACAGAAATAGCTTGTAAACTCTTTGTTCAAGTTAATATCAACAGCGGCAATTAATACTTATTTATTTTTATAAAGTGCTTTGTGGCACACTCGGTGTAATGTTTATTAATTGGGTCAACACACTAGGCCCGCTCATTTCTGTCATCCCTACTTTTAAATTATAATTATTCACGTTCATTTTCATTATTTCCCTTTACTCCAGCAGTATACACTACTTAATTGAGAATAACCTTTATACAGTTAACTGTCTCTTGAAGTAAAAGCTCGCTTTATTCCATAACTTTTCAATTAAAACAAACGCCTGTTGCTTCTACAGTCCGCAATTCAAAAAGCTGTTACTTATTCATGCTGAAACCATTTTCCAATTACGCTATTACAATAAGAATATATTTCTTCTTCTCAAGCTGCATTGCTAGCTTTAATTTTAATGAGATTTAACATTAACGAAACATGTTTCTCTTTTCCAGTCGTTTCAAGGCAGCCAGGGGCGCGCGTACCTTTTCAATTCAGTGTAAGTATAATAATATCAACGTCACTTTATATATTCTACTTTATTCATGCATATTTCATGCAAACGACCTGCACGCTACTAAGATTTCAACACCCGTATTAGCATTATTTACCTCTCGAGCGCTAACTTACCATATCCCATGGCGTTAAAAGCAAGTTTCGTAAACAAATAAGCCGTTATAGAGATTATATACGCACTTGACGGTTCTATTGCTAAATGATTGACACTTGATGCGCGTCCTTCGCTATGTGCAATAGAGTGCATTGCTGCAATTGCAACCTCATCTATTTTTCCGTGGTAACATTCAATAGGTACGCGGTCACCTTCAACAATATTGCATTTTTTTTTTTTTCTAACAATGTGACTTAGCATGTGCTTCATAAATGTCACGGTCAACTGAGTTCGATTATACGTCTTTCACAAATATTTGCCTTGAAATCCTTGAGATAGACGGATAGTGTTTGTAAATAACTGTACCTTCGTTCCTCTGAACATTTTAGGCTTTTAGTAGAATACACTTGATATTTTAAAAGCAAAGTCGTTGCTGCCAAATATTTTTCTCAAACATACTTGGAAATTCGAGCATTATTTTGACAACCTTCTTGGAGATAAATCGAAAATGTTGTACCGGTCAAATACAGGCAAGCAGCGGCCGGCAATGTATATATGAAAATCCATATGTCGTGTTTAGCGGCCGAATAAATTACTATAAAATCTCATATCTGTCGTTTGATTTACAAATGGAACGAAATTGTTACTTCGACCCAGGGCAACCAGGGATGTAACTTTTCAAAGATTTTATTTAAATGTCGAACTGGCTTAGCAAATACAAAGTGAAAAAGAAACAAATGAACACATTGCGCGAGAAGAGTTCTCTTTGTTCGTTATTGATTCTAAAATTTATAGTTAATTTACTTAGTTTGAATTTCCACGCATTATTTGAGAAAAGTACTATACTAGCCTTGGCCGCAACTAGGCATTGATGGACTCACGTATGTGTGCCTCGGCTTCGCCTCGGCCGACACTTTGACGTTCGTTCATCATTGCCTCTGTTGTCGGCCGCTGCAGTAATGAAGTATTGCCATTACAAACAAGAATTGAAGCAAACAGTGACACGAAAAAGTGGCGTGAATCTATACAAATAAGTGTATGTTTGTAATGTCAAAATAACAGATTTTTACTAAATGCATGTGAAAGTATATACGGTACTTATAACAAATTCTTTTTTTTTAATTTGTCTGTCTGTCTATTCCGGCTAATCTTCGAAACGGCTGGACTGATTTAGACGGAACTTTCACTAATAGATAGCTGATGTTATAAGGAGTAACATAGGCTACTTTTTGTCCCGGTAGCACGTTCCTGTGGGATAATTTCCGAAATACACGCGGGCGAAGCCGCGGGCAGCAGCTAGTATTTTTATACAAATGTACAGATACAAAACTACTACGAAAAAAGAAAAAAGTTGTCGTTTATGTCCTGAAGTATTTTTTATGCAGATGAAATGACATTCTTCCTTTAGGTGCCTAGGTACTTAAAGAGTTTATATAAAATAGGTTGTTTTCTTTCATTTTCCAGTGTAAACGTGGGTTGCGGTCCGGCGGAGGAGCGCGTGCTACTGACAGGGCTGCACGCCGTCGCCGACATTTACTGCGAGTGCTGCAAGACGATGCTCGGATGGAAATATGTAAGTATTGCTTCATTATCCATATCCATTATTCGTTATCCATTGCTTCTTAAGTTCTAAAAATTTGTCTGCTCAACAACGTAAATAACGCAATGAATGTTGTTGAACTGTCAAAATGAAACCCATTCTTACTGTTAGTGTGTTACGTAATTGCACCGCAGGACTTCATTTGGGGGGGGGGGGGGTTGGCATTCTGACAAGGTTCGGAGCTAGGTTTAAAATCACAAGTAAACACAAAAAATAGTTTTTATTAGCTTGAATTTTTACAAAATAAAGTTAACGCGCCTTGTGCCACCTTTGGCAAACCTATTTATAATTTTATGGACATCAACTGGGACATCCCTCAGGATGGGCAGGAGTGCAAGTTTGCAAAGCCCCTCCTCTGTCCGCGTACTCAGCCATGTTTTAACCGGCTTAGAGTGGAGAATGACCTTTCGGCTGAATTGAATCGAAAACTTGAGTCGAAAGTATGGAATTCCTCAGTACTTTGGGGGGGGGGGGGTCACGGCCCATGCCTCCCCCCCCCCCCCCCTTTATCCGCCAATGGTACTTATTTAGTCACCTTTTTTTATTGGCCATGAAAAGGATGAAGGCTACTGTTGGAGTTTTTGATTCTTTGCACTTGTCATTCTAGAAGATTTGTTTAAGTAGTGCTTCTTTATAAAAACTGCAGAAATTGTAGCTGTAAAAACTGATATCAGAGCTGTGAGATCACTTTAGCATGAGAATCAGAATCGCACGTCAAAATTCGAGTCTTTCCATAGATAACCTATTTCCAAAATCTCTAACTTGACGATCTGATTAAAGACAAAAATGCTTACCTATCCTTACCCATTAACGATTTTATTATAATAGGTACGCATATACACATAACATCACGCCTGTAATTCACGAAGGGTTAGGCAGGAAGTATCTATAGTACACCAACATTTCGTCAGTTATGTTCAAGTAAGTCCCAAGTAATAGGAAGCGAGTCTATTGTCATCGACCGGGCACAAGTCTACTAAGGACTGCTACTGTGAAATTCCTGATGGAAAAACCCAAAATGAAACAAGTTTCAAAAATTCGATAGAATCAGCTTTTATTTAAAACATCTTCCTCCTATAAACTATGTCAGTTCCGAGTTCTTCTCAGACATCCAATATTCCGTGAAAGCGATCCTCAAATGCCGTTGCAAAAGATCGTGCCCCTCATACGAAAGTAATGAAAAAGAATGTACCTTAATATGTTACATTTTTACTTCAACATAGGTACAGGGTAAAAACTTTGAGGGTAGTATAAATACATCTGTGGATCATCGCCCATACATTTGACGAGACTTGAGAAATTTAATTTTGCGTTGAACGACTGCTAGGCTTCATTTCTTGATTCATCTCTTTATGCAACGTTGACAAGCGTTTCCCTTCCGTGGAAAATCACAGCTTGGTCTTCGTGCTATGCCGGTCACTCACATTCGCACGAATATGCGAACCCGCAAGTGTAGGACGATATTAGCAAATGAATAATGCACAGCTTTTGCCACATTCACGGTTTTCCAAGTCGTGTCGGTTTTGGACGCACATCAAAGTGCGCGAACGTCGAACCAATGTTTGCGCGCATGTGAGTGACCAGCGGGGTAATTAGGTAACACACTAACAGTAGGAATGGGTTTCATTTTGGCAGTTCAAAACATTAATTACGTTTTTTCCGTTGTTGAGAAGACAATTTTTTTTACATATGAAGCAATGAATTAGCAATAGGCTTCAAAATGATTCAGATTGTGATAGATAATGTGTTACGTAATTAGGGTGCGGGGTTAAATGATAGGGATGCGTACCTTTTTACAATTCATACCTAATATAAATCTATTCTAAATTTATATAAAGAGGTAAAATTTGTTTGTTCGTAAGTTTATATGTAAGGGTAGGGGTAATCTCTAGAACTCTACCGGTCGGATTTGAAAAATTATTTTTGTATTTGATATCCCAATTCTTGAGGTAGACTATAGGCTATTTAACATCACGCTATTATCCTTAGGAGTAGAGCTAAAAGAAGAAAAGAAAGAACGCCAAGCAAAACCGAGGCGCGGGCAGATGATGCGATGCGACGGGGTGGGTCGGGAGAACAAGAAATATCACGCGGACGAAGTCGCCGGCAGAGAGCTAGTAATTCATAAAATTATCTAGCAAGAGCATATTATTACACGTGGTATTTTCTTATTTCTCGTTCTAATATTCCGTTTCATCATCATCATCATCATCCTATACTCGTCCACTGCTGGACGTAGGCCTCTCCTAGTGAACGCCACTGAGCCCGATCTTCGACTCTCCTCATCCAGTCTCTGCCAGCCGCTTTTCGCAAGTCGTCATTCCACCTAGCCGGCTGGCTTCCCACGCTACGTTTGCCATAACGCGGTCTCCACTGTAGAAATCGTTTTCCCCAACGATTGTCGGTTCTGCGACAGATGTGACCAGCCCATTGCCACTTCAGCTTGCTTAGTATTTGGGCTGTGTCGGTTACCTTGGTCGGTAACTCGGTCAATATTCCGTTTGATTGCTACTAATATCATTAAGTCTATATTTAGCTGTAGACATTTAGGGCTATATTTCACCGGGACACCATGGCGGCGCAACTAGTCGCCGCCACCAACAAAATGTACCCACCATAAAGTTGTGTATATTTTGCTGGCAGCTCGACCATGGTTGCGCCACCGTGGTGCCCTAGTTAGGTATGGGCCCTTACGTGCAAATGTCTCTAATCGATATCAATCAAAAGTTAATTCTTGTACCAATTTACTTATTCGCCCGACTCTTGCCTAATCTAAAAACTAAAAACAAGTAATTCTAGAACCTTTTAGAAACTTTTCTCCGAGTAACAAAGCCTGTCGTCTGTAAAACTAATTCTTTTTCAGTTCGCCCCTAATTATAATCCCAAAATAGTCGACGAGATCTAAAGACCGATTTTAACTTAGATAAACTCGATGTCATAACCTTTTTGTTTTAAAATGTAAATGCAGCCCTCCGTTTTAATAAGCAGCTGCTGTTGTGTTCATGAAAGTAAAATTTTATAGCTGAGGTCAGGCCATCGAAGACAAACACTGATATCGGAATTGTCCAATACGTATTTAGTCGATATTAATTAAGTAGAACGTTCAAATTAGTCTTTAATTGGTACAAAACTTTAGTAACCCTCTAATAACCGTATTATCATGTTATGTCGATGGAATATTTATCATCTCGGACGTAAATCGCATAATTTGAACGTCATTTGAACATCTGATTTGATAAGATTTTTTAAGACGTAACATAAATAAATCTTAAACATGCACGTGATGTTTGTGACTAATTAAATATATATTGCCTATGAAGGAATTTCTCTTAATCGTCCAGTAAAACAAGCTATCATCACAGCCCATTTGAAGATGCCAGAAAGCATCGACATGCTTTGGGCCAGAAAGCTTTTAAGAGAAGAGAACATAGAAAAAATTCACACTACATTTGTGGCCGATCCTTCCAAAAATATAACTAACTAGCTGACAGACGTTGTTCTGTTTTCTAGATATCGATCCCAGCGCCACCTACCAGGTACAATTATAAATCTAAACCTTCCAGGTGTACTCAGACACAAAAAAAATCATCAAAATCGGTCTAGCCGTTTAGGAGGATTTCATACCTATTTATTTCACGGTTGAAATTCATATTTCTGATTCCACAAAATCATTCACCAGTTAAACACTAGTCCTTGCACGTAGACAGAAAATTTCAATTGATCTCACCCCTGCCCCTTTAATCTTTATTGAACTGCATTCAGATCTAAATCCATTGAGGTAGGGTAGGGCACGTGCCAGGTGCTATTGACATTTAAATCGTGCGTTCAAGCAAAACGTTAAAACGTGTTTATCCTGTCTGTTGCTAATGCAATTCCACCCTTCTGTTTCAGGAGCACGCGTTTGAATCAAGTCAGAAATACAAAGAGGGAAAGTTCATAATAGAACTGGCACATATGGTGAAAGAAAACGGGTGGGACTAGGCGCGCGGTCCCCCAGACCGCGCGCCAGACTACGAGTGTTTCGGGCCGGACTTTAGGCCTCAAGTGACTACAGTGCTGTTGTGATATGATTGGTGGTCAAGCGATGGAAGCCCACAAACCGGCGCGACTACAAAAAAAGACTTTCCGAAGCGTCAATTACCCACAAACATCTGATATGCACCACGAGTGTTCGTTTACAGCCATAAGGCCTCGATAGGCCAGCAACGATGAACTCCCGCCGCCAGATAGAGCCTTCGTGATGACGTGGCAGGCGAGTTGCACGGTAACGCTCGCCTTACTCCAAGGGACGATCGGGTACAGTCAGCCCTTTGCGCCAAAGCTCACTCAATACGATACCAACTAGATATAAGACCCTTTGGCGTAAAGGGACGATCTTTATAGCTTCTATAGCTGTAGAGATTTAGCAACGCCGCGTAAATCGGTCAGGCTCGATTGCATATTATTTTTATTATCACAACTAAGTTAATTATTATTGGGAGGTCGAAGCTGACCGAGTTGCACAGCGCGTGCGACTGTCCGTGTGAACACTGAGGATATCGCCTTATGTGCTCTTTTACTTTTAATCGGCTTCAGCGCTTTGGCACCGCCAGTCAACGTAATGTTATATTGTTATAAATGTAAGTAATCGATCTCAACCGCCCCACGTAAGGGGCAATGGGCTTAGAATTTATTATTAATTTTTAAAAACGATTTCATTCACGCCGCGCCGTGGCCTCGGCGCGGTCGTTAGTACATCGTAAGTTGTCTTAGTTTTTATATTATGTAGCAACGTATGTACTGTATTGAGAGAACACTAATACTTTCTCTTGTCCCTTTTAACCTGTGATAAGTATGTTAGTAATAGAAATTTTGAATTTCTTGAACGTATTCTTTCAAGAAGTTGCTCAGATAATGTCAGTTGTATGTTCCTAATGATTTCAGCTGTACAATTTGCTTTTTATTTTGTTTTATTTTTATTTTTGTGAGGAACCAACCTAGTCGAAACTTGAATGTGTTGCTGGAAGATGATTTCCATTTTATTTTACTTTGCGCCTGATTTAGTGATTTTTAGTTAGTAATTGTGTCATTTTCGACTATTCCTCGTGTATCTTTGGATATTTTACACAATTTTGATTTTTCTAAATTAATTATTTTTTGTTTGACTTATTCGTTGGTAGTCGGAAACGAAATCTGAGCTCATTTTTATAAGAACGAATGCGTTGAGTTAGCCATCGGACGGTTTTATTATTCATTTATTGTTTCCATTTAATATTATCTACCCGTATATTTTATCTTAATCACATGGTACTTCATTTATAATTGTATAAACTTATCATTGTAAGAAATTGCATGAGCTTCGATTATCTATGATTATGGCTATGTCAATCGATTGTAAACTCATACGCACTGATTAATTTCCCGAAATCGATAAATAATTATAATCGACTAACTTGACGTCCGACTTCAATAGTGATGTAATTGGAAGTACTTTTTTGTATTTGTATTGTATGACTTTGCCGTCGCATGAGTGTGGAAGCTCACTAGGTGATTCGACTCACACGACTTAAGCTATGTTTAGAAAAAAAAAACAAAATCTTTATTTTTTTTCATTTTCTTTGATACCGCCTAAAGTTAATTAGCTCAAAAATCATTAGCAATCTTCCATAATTTAACCTCTTCTACCAATTTTAAGGCCTTAAACTATTCAGTATAATTATAAATGTGTGTAGAATAAAATATTTGTGAAGTATGAACTTAGTGAGCTTTTAACCTACCAGTTGATATCAAGAGCGTTGGATAACTGCCACTAGTATATACAATGTAATATACATAAATATAATACAAATTGTAAGTGAACGCTCGTTTGATCGAAATAATGTGTTTTTTCTGGACACATTTATCGTGAAACCAACAATGGGTTCAATATTATTTGATATAATATAATATAACAAATATATTTATATTTACATTATACTCAAAAACGATTACGACTTATTATGTATTGTGTACAAAATTATGGAATTTTTATTATAAAAGGCAATATTTTTTCACTAAATTTGTCCAGAACTATCTTAACATTCAGAGTCCTCTAATACCTAAATAAGGCATTGTGGATAATTTTTATCATTGTCAACATCACCCGGCCAATGCTGGCTCTGCTAGGCGGTAATAGTGGACTCTGCCCTTGAAAGCTCTGCCTGACTGTACATTTTGATAAAACATTTGACTGCAACATTATAAAAAAAAATATACATTATTAATTCATAAGAAAAAATATTTATTTTTCTCGATAATGCAAAATTGGCAACATTTAGAAATGCAAAACGCACTCGCAAATATTAATAATTCTATACGTATTATTTAATTATAATTTTATTAATTATTATTATTTAAAGGCAGAATTACCGTCGAAGGCGCAACGAAATGTGATATAACTAGGTTAGTCAGACAGAGTTTTTATATTACATACTTATTTTTACCACAAAAAAGTAAACATAGTTGGCTACATAGAATATCGGATAACCGAATGTAATACACATTTTAATATCATTTAATGTTCATCAAAAGACGTATTTGAGGATAGTTTCTGTGTTTGAAACGGGAAGCGAAAAAAAAATTTTTAGTACTATTTTTGTATCAACAAACAAAATAAATACAACAAAAAAACCATTTTATATTTTATTTAAGGGAGATGCGCTCAGGTAGCCGCGAAATTCAAAAATACTTACGTTTTTTGCAATTTGCAGGTCACTGTTAGGTCGTGTGATGATTAAAATATGATTCGCGACCGTAACAAATATGGCTTTACAGAATTATAATCATTAGAATCAGCAATACAACTCCTTAAGTTAGAATTGGCCTCAAATGTCATGATTTCATGAAATAGTCATTCAATAGGGTAATATGAACTTCAGAGATGTATTGATGACTTTTTTGATTATAATTCTATAAATAAATATTTGATACGGCCGCGAATGATATTTAGATCAACATACAACCTGATACTGACCCGCAAATTGCAAAAAATTTAAGAAAATTTGAATATCGCAGGCTACCTTGGCGCAACCCCCTTAATGTCTTCCAAAATCACATCTTTGCGCAGGGGCCATCTTTTTTATAAACTACCATGCAAGATGTTCTCTATCCAGTGATAGGATTTTAACTATTTAATTGAAAGATTTCGAAGAGATTTGTTTTTACAATTTAAATTATATATTTATCATTTAAATAATAACAACAAGCGATTTTAAGGAGACGTCCTCTAGTTCCAACACAGATACAAGAAGACAGCTGTTGCGGAAAAGTGGACTTTCTCCTTATTCAATAAGGTCCTATTTCCTAAGAACTACCAACAGATACGTCTTTTAGGAAAACATATTCAATTCAACGTAAAAATAAGGTCAAACGATAATGCATTACAAGTTCACAATAATGTCTGTTTAATGTAATCGTGTTAATAACTGTTATCATAGGGTTTAATGTTAAGATTTTGATGCACAATGTTCAATGAAAATGTTTGAGGCTGAGTGCTAGCGGATAGATAAAAAACCCCATTTGTATATGTACATGTTCGACAGTGCGGTCTGTGTTATGTGAAAGAATATTGATTTATAGAATCTGTGACATTTTCATACTTTTGATTTTGGCGCCCCACCATATTAGATTTAGCTGGGTATTGATTTAGTGCTCATTTCACGAGTATACGAATTTATCCGATGAGTGGAAAATGCTAGAAATATATCTGCCTTGTTCTTTCTTGACTTACTTGAGACATTAGTAACAAGGCAGTAACGTTTCTTATTAAGTCATTATAGATCACTACTATAATACTGGACGTAATGTTTCGACTGACTCGCTGTCAATACACGCCATTTTGTGAAACTTGAAAGATTGGGAGCAGTATTCTAGGAGCAAAGCCCTAGAATAGGTATAGGATATATCGATGCTGTGGATTTCAATCGAATATCGATAGACGGAGCATATCTGTAACAAAAATGCTTTAAGTCTCCGCTCTATCTATCGACATCGATAAATGTTTAGTTTTATACAGAGTGATGTAATATTTTCATCCTGAACATTATGCAACACGATAATCGAAACTTATCGAGATTGTCACAGTAGTATAGATTAACACTCTTAGACCCACAATGTATTCTTTGACGCAATTCGACATGACACAGAAGAAAATAAATATAAAAAAAGAAATTATATCTTGATGATAGTGAGGGAAAATTAACAGAGAAGCTAGATTTCTGCGAGGCATATTAAAAGTATTTTTCTACTTGATCGTTTAGGAATGCTATTAGATATTTTTGGACCATTGTTATGATAAAACTATGATCAGTATTGTGGAGTGAAGATAAAAGAGTTGATGTTAGTTTTTGTGGTTGTTGGTCGAAGTGATTGTTGTTGTCGAGAATAGAGAAAAAGCGCTTTCTAGCTCTAAACAAATGCACCCATACACTTTACCGTATAGTTTTTGGGGATTCTAAAAGATGTTTCTAATTCTCAAAAAATATAATGCATGTCGACATGTTATGTAATTCATATCAATAGAGGTTTCATCACGAATATTAAAATCGATAATTATATCACAGAAATTTATAGTTAAGTGGTTTGTATGGGGTATTGTGGACCATCTTGCCTTCTTCTGTCTTTTTACTTGCAACGAAAACAACCTATGATGGCAAGGCATTTATTTGAAGAATTTAATTTACCAACTTCAAAAAGGAGGTTCTCAATTCGACCTTTTATTATCGATATTGAAAAACATGTTTTAGAGGCCCAAAAACAAAGGTCTTGGAGTGTTAACTGATGACCAAGATGAATGAACAGCGTATTATAAAATGGTGCATTTCATGTATGTGTACATTTCGCATATTTTTAAGGTATCCCCGAGTAGTTGTTTACCAAGAAACCGCTTAATATTTTTGTATTTTCCTAGTATGTAATGACGCATTATAACAAAAAAATTCGTGGTGTCTTCTTACGATTGTGTACGCATTATGCTATAGATGAGTAAACATATTTGGTTGAAATAATAAGTGCGTAATAAAACACATTTTCGTAATAAAAATACTTTGGCATTTTTATTTTTATCTAACAATAAATTAAAATCACTCTTATCCTTTTCCTATTAACCAAAATCACATTAAGTATTACACATAGGTTGAGAAAACCTACCACCTCCTACGTTGTAAAATCACAAAATAATAATTATGCCGGGAATATCAATAATTTATGGCTATTCTGCTATCAGTAATTTCTTTAAATAGCTTACCCCTGCAAGTCTCTACATAACCCTTCGACATTTTCGAACACACAATCAGACAATGTCAACAAAATAAAATTTCTCAAAAAAAAAAAAAAATACAACCTATAAAAAAATGGCTTGTTCCCAACAAGTCACACCTCAACGGGTAACAGTGTGACTCGTTGGGAATGTTTTGGATAATAATTCCCAACGAGTCACAGTTACTGATATGTTACTAATTTTTTTCATCGTGTTCGCACACTTTTGGGCATAATATCTCGGTAAAAACATTTCTGCGAGCAACTTGGAAGTAGCGCTCGCCGGCCGCTGCCGCGGCACCGCTCGCTACGCTCGCTCGGCTCGCGCGCGGTTGGTCACAGTTTTAACCTAACCTAACCTATTTCACTCAATTCAAAATGACGAATCATACAATGTGGATAATTAGCCAATGGTAAAAACATTTCTGCGGCAGATTGTATGATTCGTAATTTTGAATTGGGTGAAATAGGTTAGGTTAGGTTAAAACTGTGACCAACCGCGCGCGAGCCGAGCGAGCGTAGCGAGCGGTGCCGCGGCAGCGGCCGGCGAGCGCTACTTCCAAGTTGCTCGCAGAAATGTTTTTACCGAGATATTATGCCCAAAAGTGTGCGAACACGATGAAAAAAATTAGTAACATATCAGTAACTGTGACTCGTTGGGAATTATTATCCAAAACATTCCCAACGAGTCACACTGTTACCCGTTGAGGTGTGACTTGTTGGGAACAAGCCAAAAAAATCAACAAAAGGATAATCAAATTAGAATTTTCGAACGAAGTTTCTTTCTTTAAATACGTCACTATACGAGTGACAAATTTTACTATAATATATTAATTTTACTATATTATACTATTCTCATAAACGAGTACGATGTGAATTGGGTATTCTACAGAGTGGCGAGGACACGGACGCGCAACCTGTAACCATAGATTTGGTACACGATTCAGAGTCCACTGGCGCGGGCGTTGAAAATTTTGGTCGGTTATAAAAAAGAAATTGCTCTTCCATACATTTTGACCGCTTAGGTATCGCACTTTTCTATGAAACAGCTGTTTTTTTTTTATAACCGACAAAACGTTCTAAGTTACGGTCTAGAATCATGTGCTGAATTCATGGTTTCAGTTTGTCTCTGCCACCCTGTATAAGCGATCACTACTCATGCGTCTGCGCAGACCATACGACGCCAGTCACTTAAAAATAAATTTCTGGAAAGGCTGTATGTCCTACGCTGGTATTAATACAGCAGATTATAATTATATCTGCCGTATTTATACACGGTGTAAAGGACATCGACGCCGCAAACTGTTTCCATGTATTTAGCACATGATGCTAGACCCACAAGAGAAGAAATGCTTTATCGTTGATTAAAAAAATCTGCTTTTTAATACCTACACGGTCAACATGTATGGAACAGCAGATTTTTTTTGGTGAGGCTAGAATCATGTACAGTCACGAGCACTAACATATATACATTTAAAAGCGATTTTCTCGTGGAAGATTGATTGCAACTTTGAGATAAGACCTATTTCCTAACAGTATAGGTTTCAAAATACTATGTTCGTAACAAAATAAAATTACAATCAATACAGTAGGAGAAAATCACATTTAGAAGTTGATAAGTGTATACATATTAGTGCTCGCGATTGTACTGATTTGACGGTAATAGTTTGCGAGTCGTTATCCCTTAATAATAAGTCTAAAATCTACCTACTCGTTTAACAGAACTATTTCAGTCTTATTACAGTTTCCATAACCACAAGTTTCTTTGACAAAACCTCTTTGCCAACAAGCCCATACATTTTAAATATGAATATATCGCTCATTTGGAGAAACTTCGACGTAACTGCTGCTTTTAAAATTTTACACGAGAGTAATTTAAAGTGAATATTTTATTTTTATTGTAATGGGTTACCATCTCGTTTTGAAATGTTGATAAATCCCAATACATATTAAATACTAGCTGCGCCCCGCGGTTTTACCCGCAAAAATCTCGATCCCGTGGGAATATCGGGATAAAAAGTATCCTATGTCCTAATCCAGGTCATAGTCTACCCATGTGCCAATTTTTATCCAAATCCGTTCAGCCGTTTTAGCGTGATTGAGTAACAAACATCCAAATATCCACACTTTCACATTTATAATATTAGTAGGATTTCACACCTCTGCGCCTCTGAAAATTTGTTCGAGCACAAAATATATCAACAACTCATTTGTGGGACAAATACGTTTACGTCGATGTTTCTCCAAATTAGCGATATAATTTAATACCTCTCTACAATCATCCTTATTATAAAATCTTGAATTGCTACTATCAACAGTATTATCCTGTTGTAAGGATTTCAGTCAATCAATACTAATTATGAGTAAATTACCTATGTCCTTTTTAAATAAAATTCAATAGAAATTAATTTGGTCTTGACTACGAAGTAATAAAATAAAAGATCACCTATAGAATCCTCTAGAGCTAGACTCAAGGCAGGCCGAGAACCGTAGAGCAAAGTAATAGGTCGGGGAAGTTTTCTCGTATTTTATAGGTATAAAGTTATAATAAAATCTCTTTGGTTGTACTGTTTGTATCGGGCTGGATATGAAGCCATTAAATATATGACATTTAAAAAATAAAAAGTAAAAACGATATCCCGCTATTTTTCAATTGTTTTTCTGTCCGCCAAAATGAATGAATCTAATGAAGAAATTCGATACACTTTGAAGTTTTATTACAAAAATGGGTAAATGCGACACAAGCCGTGAAAAAAAATGTGATATTTATGGGCTTAAAACGCAGTGTCAGTAAGAGTAACACAAAGTTGGTTCAAGCGCTTTCAGTCTGGGAATTTTGATGTCAAAGATGCAGCTCATCGCACTGTTACGGATAAAGTCGATGCCATTTTTGAAAAAGTGGAGCAATGTACTCATATCGGTAGTTACGACATAGCTGAAGAGTTAGAGGTTGACCTCAAAACAGTTTTGACCCGTATACAAAAAATACAGTATACAAAAAATACAGTATACAAAAAAGCCAGTATACAAAAAAGTTCGATATTATATATATTTGGGTGCCACACGAGCTCTTAGTCTTGAATTTGTATATAAAATACGAAAGAACTTCTCAGACCTAATAATTTCTGATGATATTGAATAATAGATTATTTTATCACATGTCATAAAGTGCAATTGAACCCGCGCAAGAGCGCCCGAATACCCATTTGATGGCTGCGTTAATTTCCGAATAGCTATTCAAACTTGCACTTTATGACGCTTATGATAAAGTTTATTATTCCATGTCATTACAAAATCCTCTTAATTGCGCTTTCTCGGTCTCCGCCAATAATTCTACTAAAGACTATTAGCAATAAAATTACTTGGATTCCTATCATCACTCAAACTTTTGACCACAATCTGCCCATCAACTATAGCTTCTACTTCTAAAATCAAATTCTCCGTACGCATCATATATTCAGGATCCATACTATGTACCACTTCACCATTTTGTATATAAACCACATTTGTACCTGTTCCTTGAACGCCTTGTGTCACATATTGCATGAAGTCATTCATTAATATTTCCTCTGTTGGTTTTGTTTCTACATCGTCCATTTCATTGCTATCTTCTGCATAATCTTGGTCGAAGTTAAGTTCCTCATTTGGAACTGGTTCGGTCTTGATCGGTGGCGGTGGGCACGCAAGCTTTTCGTTTTCGTCATATTTTAGTATGACTTTGGATTGTTTTATTTCTAGCTCTGTCATCGTTGGCAGGGTTTTGAAGAACATCTAAAAACATAAGAGTTGTTTTATTTCAATATTCGCCCTTTGGAAGTGTTTTCAGGGGAATACTGACCCTTATTAAGCTTGTAATAAGAACTAAAATTACAATGCGTTCTCACCTTGCGCGTGATGATCGACATTCCATGCGCCCTCTTCATATGTGCTTTGAGTAGAGACATCCGGGGATATCTGGAAAACAACGTTGTTTAAAATTCAAAGGAAAAAATTAAGAAACCAGATTAAAAATTCGAAACATATTAAATAAACATTCGCTTTTCGTGTCAGTATGTGTGATCGCTTAGATCTTCTAAACTACACAATGGATTTTGACGCATTTTCACCATCATTTAAAGCAATTATTCAAGATTTACGTATATAATTTAAAAAAAAATAGTTTATTCACAGACAACTACAGTCCATAGAAAAGGTTAGTTACATAAATCTTACAAACTTTGTTAGTACAATTAAAATACCAATGAGAATAAAATTGGAAACAATATACTTCAATTAATTTGGTAATAATACATGAATATTTAACTTAGATTCAGAAATCTCGATGTTCTATAATATACCACCACATTAGTAAAATAGACCCATGCGAAGCAAGGGCAGGTCGCTAGTATTATTTAATCTAGCTTTCCTGAACGGTATTTTTCAGTAATCAAGATAAGGCAGCTAAGTATTATAATTTTATTTGGATTGGGGCTTGGATACTAACCTCTTGGGGCATATCTGGCAAGCACAGGGCGGCGGTAAGTTCCTATGAACTCTGTTGACGTGCAGCATCAGCGCCGACTTCTGAGCGAAACGACGATTGCACTCGTCGCATCCATGCTTACGCATCGCTGTCAAGGAAGAAGTTTCTTCATAATGTGGGCCGTTACTTTGTTAAGTAAAGCGTTTCATACGAATATGAACCTTAGTTTTGTGCAAATAATGTCTGAATACGTATAAGTAAATGCGAACAAGCGTTTCATATGAATATGAACTTTAACTATATACGAATAATGTTCATATTCGTGTACAACGGTTACTTAGCTAAGTAAAGTCAAGGAGCGGTCTGTGAATATCTATGATATATATTTGAGCCTAGTATGATTCTGCTAGAGATTGTTTACTTTAAAATTGTTCGTCCCTCTACTGCTTGTTGCTTACGTTTCAAATGTTTGTATGGAAATTTTAGTAGAGGGGGGTGCAGTTTTAAATAAAAAAATCTCTACCTATCTATTTACTATAGATATATTAATCTGTCTGATAGATACGATTTCTAAGCTCAACGACCAAATTGATTTTCATGTAGAAAGGGTGCTTTTGAGTGTGTGTAAAGAACGCCTTTAAATGTTTGTTACAAAATGAGAATGGTAGTTACGTTTATGCGTGTCCATGTGAGCAACGAGCGCGGCTTTGATCTTGAACGAGCGGCTGCAGTGGTCACAGATAAACTGGGCATCCGAGTGCTTTTTAGTGTGACGCTGAAAATAAAGCATACTGCATATAATTATACAACATTCAAAAACTTTGAATAAGTCAGATGAAAGGTAGGATAGCGATGTTGAGAAAACATATTGCAAGATTAAAAATGAGCATGGCACCTTCCAGGATTTGACCGAAGCGAATGACAAAGCTGTTAAGGTAGCTTCATACAGGTCGGACAAAATTTGCGTTAATCGATACGAAAAGAAGAAGAAACATGGTACAGTCAAGTAATGAAAATTAAGCTCCTTAAGGTCTTATTATTTTTCGACTATCTTTTGCCAACATTTTTAATGAAAATGACAGTTCGAAAAGGTCACATGCGCCTGCTATATGGAAAAGTAATTTGTTTAAAACTTGCTTAACATTTTCGCTCCTCGACGCTAGTGTACCGAAAAGCCAGGGATGCACTAGGGGACAAATGTCCTGCGACATGTGTTGCTAGCGACGTCGGGTGAAGTGGTGCGACGTTGCCGGACTTCGCTCGACATGTCTGGCAACATCGCGCGACACGTGTCGCCGACGACGTCGAGTGAAGTGGCGCGACGTTGCTAGACTTCGCTCGACATGACAGACGTATTCAGTTGTGGAACTGACGTCACTTAGTGCAGACCCGTGTGTACCCACTTTGTCATCAATGTGGACTAACGATAAGTATCGCGAAGTCGTACAACTTCGCCTGACGTCGCTACGGACATAAGTGGCGCGATGTCGCCTGATATGTCAAGCGATATTGCCCGGCTTCGCTTGACATGTCACCGACACAATCTCGTGTGACGTTTGTCCCCTAGTGTATCCCTAGCTTAATGATTGTCAAAGAATCTAGACAATAATTTATTAATACAGGAAATAATATACGACGTGTACTTACCGACAGCGCAGAATAAGACGTATAAGCGCTCGGACAGGCGTGACATCGGAACGGTCGCTCGCCACGATGCAAATTCTCATGAGACTCCAGGTTACTCTTAGTTATGAACACCGCAGAACACAGCGAGCAGGGAAACCTAGACCTTATATACTGATTTAGTTAGAAATTGGAGTCCTAAACTTTTAGTAGTAATTCTATGTAAAAGTAAACCAGAAAAGTAAGCGCCTCGTTAATCTTCGTATTTCTGAATTAGCATAAGCTTCAAGCCACAGAGGAACCCCCCCCAAAGAGGCAAAGCTTCTAAGTTATATACTACCTCGCTTTGTAGTAGTGTACTATTGCGCCTTTGTATGAAATGTTCACTCTGGCGGGTTACTTACTCCGGTTGAAAATCGCCATTTAACATTCAAGTTTTAAAAATCTTTTTGGAATTGCATAGAGTTGTTAATCTATAATTGTTTTAATCGTAGTAATACAAAATAGGCAAGTACTTTCAAGTTTGGAACAGCTCTAAAATTTTTCATCATAGCGCGTTCGTATTTCGGAAGATAGACGGTGATTCACGAAGCGCATACTTTTCTTTGGATATCTGTAGACCAACATTTTATTTAGTCCTTTGCAGTTCTAGACCTGAATACCTTGGCAGTAGCACTGAACCAATTAACGTCTCGATAGAACTCAAAAGTTAAGCGAACCTAGAACTGAACCTTGCGGAACCTCAGTCGTGATAGCAGTTTTCTACATATTTGGTTTAGAACTAATAAACTTTTAAGAGAAATTCTCTTAATTTAGTCAAATAGAATTTTTAAGACTAAATTAAACCCTCTATTATAGACTGTGGTGTAGTTTTTGGACCAATTCTAATGATCAACACAATCAAAAGCCTACAGTAAGTTATAACTTTGACTTGCAAGCTAGAAGAGAGCTAGACAGGTGAATTTTATGTGTTTAGCAATAACATAGCAAGTACGTAAAGTGGTATAGAGGATCTCAAGTTGCCCTCGATTACATGGAAAAAATAATAAACTAGCCTAGCCTGCCCCTTTTGGGGAAAGCGTGATATTATATTTGTAATGGGACTTACTTATTGCGCTTAGTAGAGAACTTGTTGAGCGTCAGGAAGGGTCGGCCGCGACCCTTACGGCCGAGGAACACGGCGCGCGCACGCAGTACTATCTCCGCATCCGGAGCGATGCAACGCTTCTCATGCTTATACAGGTTTGTGGTACTGTAGGTTAGAGGTTAAAAGGATATAACGGCTGCAAAAAGACGCTTAATAAAGCCGAGTCGATTGCACTCCCGTCATTGTGATCATTATTTGCACTGGACACAGACCTTCTGGTTACAGAGAAATATTTGCTCAATGCTACTTAGTTTGATGTACAGAATGCGTTAACATCACGCTATGATCCTTAGGAACCGAGCAAAAAGAAAAAAAAGTCAGAAAGAACGCTAAATGAAAACAAAGTGATGGCGCGGGCAGGTGATGCGCGACGGGGTGGGTCGCGAGAGCAAGAAATTTAACGCGGACGAAGTCGCGAGCAGAAGCTAGTCCATCTTAAAATAGTAAGTTCCCAACTTACTATTTTATGTAGTAAGTTCCCAACTTACTATTTTACTAGTAAGTTGGGAGTCTCATTTCCTATGAAATGTTTAGGAAGAGGTTTTTTGCGATTTCTGGCTTTTCTGTTACCCAAACCTCAATTGGTCCAATAGAGGTTTTAGATACTTACAAGAAACAGAATCGATTGGCAGCAATTTTTTTTTTTTTTTGATTATTGTGTGTTCTTGCTGCCTGTATTTTTTTTTTAAATCTGTGAATGCAGATCAAAATTTCTCGAAAGTTAAGGACAGTGTCCTAAGACCGTTTTCCTGTCGCTATAATGGCTAAGGTACGTTACTGCCGAGTCTCAAAAATCCAACCTGTATAGCAGCCATAATCTTGCTTCCTGATTTACTAGACTCAATATTTGTATTACCTAAAGCAATTATCAATTATCTGTTTTGTCTCTTAGCCAGCCTTTCGTTTTCCTTTGATATCATTTGGAATTTTATCAAGACTTATGATACAGTTCTGCACAAAATTAGCTTACCTTCTAAAATCAACACCACATGCATAGCACACTAAATATCGCTGTCCATGCTTTTCCTGGTAATGTCGACTGGCCGCTGGTATTGAGTCCAACAGACAACCACAGTGTACACACCTTGAAACAATGATAAAAGTATAATAGTTAATATAAACATACTAAAATAGTATTTCAACAGTTTCATTGGGAACAGTTATTTGTGTTCCTGGGTGAAAACTGGATAACGCCTGAGGGAGAAGCAATCGTTGGGCCCTCATTCCCCTAGTCGCCGCAGGAGGAGACACTCTGGGCGTCGGGAGTTGATTGCCGACTCCCGGCCACCGTAGGTGTGGGCTTGCGGACGGCGAGCAATGGGCAGCTCGCCGTCCGGTAAGGACCAGGCCCGGGTCGCGTCGTGTTCCACGCGCTCCTCAAAGAGATGTCAGCATAATTGAAGGGGTCCGATAGGACCGATGCCTGCCAGAGTCGCAGATTATTCAAAAGAGTTACCGTGGCCCTAGCGCACAGGCAACTGAAGGAACACGGGTGGGTTTAGACAGTAAGAGTCTGACACACCCTTCCGCTTCACCCAGAGCAGGTGACGTCATTTGATGATATACCACACAAAAAAAATAGGGTGAAAACTGGATTAGTTCACTTTATATCTACATAAACAATGACTTAGTAGACCTTATTATGCTTCTTTTTTTTAAATGAATGACTTTGTTTTCCCAAACAAAACAATGAGAAATATGGAAATTCTGAGGCTAGTTTTTTGCTAGAGAAGCCACTTATTTGTTTCAGTACAAAGAAGCATTATCAGTCAGAGATATTAAATACCCAAATAAAACAATACTTACTCAAACATCGTACCATTCATGATATAGAAATCCTGTGGCGGAGGTGGAGGCTTCACTGTGCGCATAATTCTGCCCAAGGTATTGACCAATAACTCTTCATCATCCCTTAATTCCTCATACCGTTCCCTCAGTTCCGCTACAAAAGATCGCTGCTGCCATGGCTTTAACATTGCAAAGCGGTGTCTATCAGGGTGCTGAGATGGGTTGTATTCGTCTTCCGGAAAATATTCCTCATCACCATTGTCTTGTTCTATTTCGTCTTCTACAGGTTCTTCTTTGATATGTGGTTGGTGATTTGATCTAGTCTGTGTAAGATAAGGTTACATACTGTTTAGGAAAATAGCATCGGGCTCATGTTTTTTTTTTTTGAGTGAGGCTATTGCTAGGCAGTTTTATGTTAAAATAAATAAATTGCAGTGCCTAATATCAAATTTTACCACTACATTTAATAATAAAAATCTAAGAAGCAAATACATAATTATAAAAGTTTAATAAAAAGATTAAAATTTTAGTATTTTCGTTGCTTACTGTCAATCAGGGTGCATTGGGATGCAGGGGTGAAACCGGATGCAGGGGTGAATAGGGATGCAAAGGTGAATCAGGACGAAACTTGAAAATGGATTTTAACGTTCAAATAATATAGTTTGTTGCCGCAACAAACGTAATTCAACAAGATTCACCTCTGCATCCCTATTCACCCCGATAGTAGGTACCTCAGATGTACTTCCATCTTCAAGATAATCACACTGGTATTCGTCGTCTGAGGGTTCTAACTTTATTGTGATGTACTCTCCATGTTTTTGAGCTGTTTCAATTATATTATTCACTTCAATACAGGCTTCAGAAGACTCAGAAGCCGGAAAATCCTTTTCGGAAGTGTTTGCTTTATCATCATCGTCAACAACAACCAAAACGATCATATCGTCTTCAGCCTCCATAGCTCAAAAATCAACCAATTTCATAAATTATAACCTGAAAAGAATACACCATTCTTACTGTTGGAACTATTTCACTATATAAAAATAAAATACAAAATATTTTCAAATAATTTTGACAACCCCAATGAGCGCCATCAATGTTTTTTCATTTTTCGACGATGCAAAGGTCCATATTTATAAAACCTATAAGTTAGGTAAAAGTTTATTCATTTAGATCTAGTTATTCTCAAAAAGGGTTTAAAAACTGACCAATTATATAGTATTTTCTACGATTTATCACACGTTATTCTCAATAAACAAATGCCGCAGTAAAACACAAGAAATCTACAACGTAATCCATTTTATTCCTTTGCCTGACTTTTGAGCGCAGAATAAAAAGACATGTTGCTGGTTGAGGTTGCCCGATTTTTAACACTTTGGTTTTTGGCAATTCTGATTAGATTCGGCTCAATTTCATAGAAAACTGTAAAAACACTATAGTATTCTAGCTTACTATTTAATCAAGTAATACCAAAATATTTTTCTCGCCTTCACTCTTTCAATGGAAAGCTGGCAGACAAGAGTAATTTTTCCCGCTTTTCGCTTTCAATTTCCGAACCGTCAAAAATATGACATTTTGTTTGACAGTCACAAAATGAGTAGGATGACACGACATTTAACACCACAGACTAGTTTAACACTGAACATGACAGCAGATTGACAGTTTGAACAACACGAGGAACATAAGTGTTTTGTTTGTGATTATAATTTGTGATTTGAGAAAGTTTCAATCATTGGAAGTTTTTATTGAACTTTAATATACCATAAAAGTCGTATAAAAGCAGAACACGCAGTCTAGCTAAGTACACTTGTTGCATTGCGCGCACACACGATAAACAAATCGTCTCTATTTATTATTGGCGCGAAATTTTGATAATATTGTTTTCTCGTCTTTTAAGAATGACTTTGATCAACATAACTAATTCATTTTCACCAGTGCTCTCTAGTAATACAAAAGTTTTAGCACTAGAAAAATCATTATCTCAAAGCCTACAGGACTTCAAAGGTAATATTGTTTTTAACTCTAAAGTTTATTTTATCTACAGTGCTGTACTAATTTTGTAATTATAATTTATTTTCAGATCTTTTGACAGAATTTGAGCAGCTTCACAGTGATTATGATAGCTATAAGACACAATTTATCAAACAACAAGAAATATGTGCCAGGTATGTTAAATTGTCATGTTAAGTTTTTTTTTTAATGGTTCTATCTCAGGAAAGAGTTGATTCTATCATTATTATAGACAAAGGTATGAACTCGATCTAATGATTTATCGTAGCACAACTACAGAAAGCCTATTTTCTTTTACGTGCTGAAGGCCCCCAAGTTACTTAATCTAATCTTACTAGCCTGTATCCCTCCTGTAACCCACCGCAGGACAAAGGCTTCCATCCTTTTTATTATTTACCTATCTTATCTCGTTCTTTACAAAAGTAACTCAGTTCACTCATATACTTAATCCCTTTCATTTCTAGCAACACTTGCAGTAGTGCTGCAGCTCTAAAAAGCATTATTGAATCAAAAGACAATATTATACAATTAGTGGGTAAGTGTTTTTTTTTTAAGTATCGTAATCTAAAAGCATTACTGCAGTTTGCATGTGATAATATAAAGTAAAAATATACTACTGCTACTATTACTATTAGCCTGCATCATCCCACTGCTGGGCAAAGGTCTCTCCCCATGACTTCCAGCTCTTTCAATCCAGGGCTGAAGTGGACCACTGGTCATTTGTTTTCTCTAGCTCGTCCAGCTATCTTCTACGGAGCCTGCAGCAATGCCTTTTGGCTGTGTCAGGGCTATAACAGTATGTCAAAATATATTTAAAAAAAATAGAATTTCAACTAGAATTACGTGCCTTTTCATTTTATTTTTATAAATAAATGTTTACCATCCTAAATTACGGTTGCAAGTACAACTTTTGTTAATGCTTCAATTAATTTTTCGTTTACAGCTTCAACACTGACTAGATTAAATGAAACAAAAGATTTGAAAATATTAGATGAAGTATTCAAAATACTATTTGGAGAAACTCCAGCACCTGTGCCATTGTGCCAGAATGATGTGAAGTGTAAGGAAACTAAAAACAAAACATCACCAATTAGCATAAAAAAGGAGGTTCATTCTTCTTTAGAGGATTTGTGCTTTCATGATGAGTCTGTATCTGAGATCGAAGGCACTCCAACAACAGGCCGTATTAGTCCTATAATACCGACGAAAAAACTTAAGAGCTCTTTGATAACTTCTACTGATTTTAGGGATAAGAAAAAATGTCCAGATAATTGGTAAGTTACTGTTTGTAATGGCAAACATGAAACATAGCAATCCTGCGAGGTAATTACGTAACACACTAACAGTAGGAATGGGTTTCATTTTGACAATTCAACAACATTCATTGCGTTACTTACATTGTTGAGCAGACAAATTTTCCGAACATATGAAGCAATGGATTAGCAATAGGCTTCAAAATGATTCAGATTGTGATGTGTTAAGTAATTAGGGTGTTGTATTCCTCAACAGGATAGGTTCAACATTAGACATTTGGCCAATTCTGTTTATAACTCCTAGGTAATAAGGGATGAGCCATGAACCGGATGGAACTTCTCTGGTTGTTGCTGAGAATTGACTAATAGAAACTATGAGATTGGTTGACCAAAATACAACAGCTTAAAATAATTTTGTTAATCTGTTGTCAAATCAATTATTTTTCATATGGTTCAGTTTCCTTTTACTGCGTCAGTGACCGGAGTTTGCGTAGCTTAATTTTGGGCCTAAGACGTTTGAACTTTTTTCCATTGATACGCTAAGAAGTAGTTTGAAAAGGGATTAATAATGTTCAGAAACTGAGGAATATTACTACTACATACTACTATTCTTTGCAGTATAATACAATTTCTTACAGGTCTGACAGTTTACCAGAAGCGAAATCTTTAAAGCTAACCTTCTCAACACCACCGGGCGGCAAAAAGAGCGGAAGGCTGCGGCAAGCACGGCTCAATATAGTCAAAGTGCCAGAGAGCAATATTATAGATATCACGAGTTCGCCGGAATTTAGCGGCGGATGTAGAAGTAATAGGGATGAGAACGAAGGCAAGCCGGTAAGAGTTATTTTTGTTGTTTAAACTCTGCACTGATTCATGATTTCTGACCTGTGCTTGGTTATACAGACCCACAGACTAGAAAAAAAATAAAAACTCCGCGCCACGCGGAATGTAATAAAATGTAAGGTAATGTTTTTTACATAATAATAAAAATTCAGTGTAAGTATGTATTGTATTATATTATGATAATAACTTATTATTCTAATGGGGGCTATCGTTTTTGTGCTCACCAGTTGGCGCCACTGTCGAGTAAGATTCTGTTGCAGTACTTTTATTTGATGTTTTGGATATGTTTAAGTACCCTAATAATCATTGTATTTTTATTTTATTACATTTTAAAACTTCAAATGAATATTTAGATTATAATTTTCCTAAAAGTGGCAAGCATGAATCAGACAAATCTTATTCTTCCTTCAAGTGCTACCGAATTAGATCCTAACTTTTACTTAAAATCTTAAGCCATAATTAATCAGGAATGGCACAACCATTACAGCTAATAAGAATCATTCGTTAAAATCCGTGATAAAAATTCCCGCAAACAGTGAACGTTCAGTACATATTTTGACATCTTGATACCTTACTCTACACTAGCGCCTCTAGCGGCGAACTCAAGCGCGATAGCCCTCATTGGGGTGCTTGGTTAATTCTGTATGCGATAATTCCGAGGCATGTTGTATAAGTCGTATTAGACAAAAAGAGTAAATATTAAAAGATAATTTAGAAGTTTCCTTGACTAAAAACAGGTTTTTCAGGAGCGTTTTTGTTGCGTTACATGCGCGTCGACGCGCGAACAACGCAATGAAACACTGTAGGCTCAACAGAGGGCCTCGACAACGTTACATTCGATCAGTGATGATGCTAGTAGAAAAGCCAAAAAAATTATGGGGTTGACATAAGCTATCGAAATGTCACGTGATCATAGGTCAAAGAATAAAAATTAGCTAGACAATGTTAACATCATTCGATTCTATGAAACGAATCGAAAGCGTCGAACTTTTACTTGTATAAAGATGCGTAGCCAAGTGGCACTTTTTGACAAGCGTTATCGCTAGTTTTCGATTCGTATGTTGGAAACATTAGCGAAAACGATAGCGATTATAGAAATAGAATCGCTCCGAAGCGAATGCTATTTGTCTAGGCCCTCTGGTGCTGCTTTTTCAAGTTGAGCACCGTAGATAGCGCGCTGTCAAAAAATTAATAAAAAGGGCGTGTTTATAAGCCTATAATAACATTACTGGAGCTTTTAATTTTTATTTACAGACACTCATAAAGAAAGAATCAATAGAAAATGACGACACCATTTTGCCTTCACCTACCAGTGGACCAAATAATTTTAAGTAAGTAAATGCCACCCTATTTATTTAATACTGCTGTCACATGTACAGTCAACATTAGAAATGAGTATCCAACTTAGAAATTAAAGTCTCTATGTAAGCAAAAATAATTATCATTGCGCGTATAAACACTTCAAACATAATGGCCAGGTTCTTTTTACTTTGGCAATACAAAATATACCCTATGATTATGGTATAAAGTTAATTTTGTATTAACGAAATAACTCGAATAATTGCGCAAAGTATAGTGTGAGAAACGATGACAAAGGGCGCAAGCATAACATAGAAAGAAGTCGTAGTTACAAGATAGTTGCCTGGTTAATTATTTATCTTTAATTAAAGCTGACCGCTTTTATATCATCTAATATTATATTATTTTTATTGTTTTCTATTCCCACAGCTTCAAATCTAAGGAAAGTCCTATGAAATTTAAGAAACCTGCATTAAGTTTGAAAATTAAACATGAAAAGAAAACACCTAAGAAGATTGATCAAAATGCAAATCAAACAGTTTTAAAACAGGAACACGATTCGGAAAATATATTGATGACAGATGTAAAGATGAACCATAGCGTTACTCTTACTCAAGAGGATTCTATTAACTTATTGAATCCTAAAAGGTATTTTGACTATCGGAAAGTATTAATACGAGAATAATCATTATTCATTCTCCTTTTTAAATTTATTATGCTCAATACATCTAATCTACGTTCGCAATTTAGGTTCCAAACATGTAAACAAATATGTGTTTCTGGAAAAACAGCCTTAATACCTACACATAAAGTTCAATTTGTGCTACAACTTCAAACATTTCTATGAATTTTCCAGTAGTGCTAGTCGGTGCCGGCATTAGGTTAGGGCGCGGCTGAGCGACCGCCCAGGGTGTCAGAGGTAAAGGGGCGCCGAAGGGGCTTTGACTAGGTGCCCCTTTACCTGTGGCGCCTGCAAAGTACTTTTCTTTTAGTTCGTTTGGAGTTAGAAAACAAAAAGAAAATCGAGCTCTTTTCGATAGCTCTTCCATTCTCTGAATTCTCAAACTTTTTTGTGCATAAGCCCACAAAGTAACTCCTATTTCTTTATGAATGGACAAAAGAAAACCTAGGCGGAGTGCTGAAATTTTTCGCCCCTCTTCTCTCCAAGAGGGAAGAGGGGCGCTGCCGTTCTGAAATCATCTTAATTTACACTAAGTTTTAACTACATTAAATAGATATTCGTTTAAGTGGTAATAGCATCAATTGGAAACGTGGCATTGAATAGACTTTACTTGGCTACTGGAAAACACACCAGCCGACCTATTCTGCAAAAAACCTCACCAGTAAAACGTCGGTGAAGTTAGCTTGAAGCGAGCTGTCAATAATGTCAATACCTAGCACCAGCTCACTTCTAGCAAAATAAAGAAAGGAAATTCTAGAGTATTTTCTACGCTGGGACCCCCCAGTGTAGAAAAACTTTGAACATTGTAAAAAAAAATTGCTGTTTCTTACAAAAGTGCAATTTTATTCTATGTATTTTGAAAGATTATTTATATTTACAGACTACCCAAAAACTTCGTAAAACATTCACCCATGAAAGCAGAGCGTTTTAACGACGAAACATATTGTGATACACAGTCCAGCATGTCTCTGTTACATCAGGTCGATCAGCTGGAGAACATTCACAGAGTTGGTAATGAATGCAGGTGAGCTTTTATTTATGACTAGCGAGAGTGTATAAACTCAAACTCAAAGCATTTATTTCAAATAAACCAATTACAGGCACTTTTGAATTGTCAAGGGGTCGGTCAGTCAGAAAGATGAAGCTAGTTGCCCATTCCAAAGCGTAGTAGGTACCTATACCTATACCTATATATGGCCCTTATATTATTAGCAGAGATCGGATATTAGGATGCATATTTACCTGAAGTTGATTTTATGCTAAGAAAGTACGGAAGCGGTTTCTTAAAATATATTTTTTGTAAAAAAAACCGGGGATGCATAACTAGTTGGGTTATAGTATGGAAACGACATTTAAAAAATTATTTGTTAAAAAATAACGTCTCCAGGATACTTGGATTGCATAACTATTCACATGCATATTTACTTAAAATTAATGTATTAACCCCGATGCAAATATGTGTGTGTAGGGTGTAAGAGGTTGTGTAGGAGGGTGTGTAGGAGGTTAAATGTTTTCGATACAAAAGCGTATTCCGTATTAGCCAACGTCTCAACTTTAGGTGAATATGCATCCGAATATCCGATCACTAGTTATAAGTTTCATGTAATAGAGGGTAATCTTATTGCTATTATTTTGCACAATTCCTGATGAAAAAACACCATAAAAGTTGGCTCACCCGGGTTTCGTAATCAAGACCCCAAAACAGAATCGCGCTTGTGACTTGTGACCACTATGCTTCAATTAAAAATCTAGGATAATTTACATTCTTTGCCACTTACTCAACTATCTACTTTAGTATTAAGTAATCTAAGTTGATTTTTGAGGGACCATTTGTTGCAAGATGCCTAAAAATCTTTTGGATGCAATGGAATTTGAACTTTATCATACACAATATTGAGTTTATTGTTCCAAAAGATTACTATTATCTGAGATTCTAAATTCAAGGTTAGACTATGAGGCAGTCTTCAAGTTGCGGAGTCATCGTCTCATCCGCAAAAATGACGAACTTGCATACAAACTTTCATGCTCTATTTAACCTCTTTAGGGGGTGAATTTTCGAAAGTCCTTCCTTAGTGCTCCCCTTCGTTATAAAAGGAACTCGTGTGCAAAATTGCAGGCTTCCAGACCCTGGTTTAGACTATGTGTTACGGATCTGTCAGTCAATGAATGTATTTCAGATTTTTATTAAGTTGAGAAGATAGTAACTTTACACCGTTGCGTATAGTTGCTTCTATAATGAAATATAAATAGAAATAGAAATTATATTTATTTGCATAAAACACGGTATATAAAGTTATTTTAAAAATACATTATAGAGCATGACATGTTTTGCTTATATCATAGCATGCAAATATTATGGGTTACATTACAAAATGTTTCCGGTCAGTAAATTCTTTTATGCTGTAAAAATATGCATATGGATGCCCCAAACTCCTCCTCTCTATATAATCACTAATATTTTGGAATATATTTCAGCCCCACTAAGAGGCCTCTAGCTGAGAACATAAATGTAACGAACATGCAAGAAGATGACGATATCCAGCCCAGCATGTCGGTACTGCACCGAGAATCCATAGCCAACAAAAAGGCTGCTGACAATGTTAAAAGGTAAGGAACTTAGTAACTTTTGATTTTTAAGCAAAATAATTAGTCCGTGTGTGAGTTTAAGGACGAAATCCCATTTCTTGTAAGTACGGTCACCAAAAGTGATAAGTAACCAGGGTCGTCGGATATAGTTGAAGTTTAGTAAGAAACCGATGGATGTTTTCGAATAAAATGTAATTTAAATTAATAGAAAACAAACAGTTTATCAAATTAAATTGCATTCGAAAATGTCCATCGGTTTCTTACTAAACTTCAACTACATATATCCGACGACCACTTTTACTCATACATTACTACTATTATTACATATATCCGACGATTACTTATCTTTTTTGGTGACTGTACGCTTCCTGAAAGTACAGGCCCTGCAGCTCGACAAATATAACGACAAAAATCGGTCGCTAAGTCTAATCGATGTCAAATTTCTTTAATAGATTTTCAACCTTATGCTTTGGAAATAAAGTTGAAAATCTATTAAAGAAATTTGACATCGATTAGACTTAGCGACCGATTTTTGTCGTTATCTAATGTCTAGACTGCAGAGCCTGGTGGACTGTTTCCATGAAAGTATTCGCGTATGTTCAAAGTTCGGGCTTTGACCATACGCGAATACAGCAAAATAATATTCATTAATTACGTTTCTCATCCTATATTTTTGTTTGATATTGAAATACAGTACCGGAAAAAAAAAATTACCTATCTTATCAGTGTAATAGTAATAAAGTATTAGCACCATTAGATAATGTATATTGTATTCATAGATAAAAAAAATAAAATCAATACTTCTACACCAAGATTTAATTAATGGGTTTTTTTTACAGAAAAATCCCTGAATTCGCTGAAATTGAATACGATGAACCGGCGAGGACAAGAGCAGAAAAACGTCAGTTACCCGGATGGAGTTGTGAGCAATGCAAAGAAGTAAGTATACTACTAAAAGTAGCGCGGTTATCACTGCCAAACAAATATTGTCCTTGCTGTAATTGATATAAAGTTAAAAATAAATTAACTTCCATTAGCCTATTATTAGTATTGTATGTTGATTAAAATATGATTCGCGGCCGTATCAAATATTTATTTATAGAATTGTAATCATAAAACTCATCAATACATCTCTGTAAGTTCACATTACCCTATTGAACGACTATTTCATGAAATATTGACATTTGAGGCCAATTCTAACTTAAGGAGTTGTATTGCTGATTCTAATGATTATAATTCTGTGAAGCCATATTTGTTAGGGTCGCGAATCATATTTTAATCAACATATAACCTGACACCTGCAAATTGCAAAAAATGTAAATAAATTTTGAATTTCGCGGGCTACCTTAGCGCATCCTCCTTAAAATATTTGTATGCCAGTCCATGGCGAGACATGTAGATCATAACCCTTTTATTAAAAACATTATTGTATCATGTTTTCATGCAAATAAAATATATTTTATTCTTGAATATCTTGAATAAGGTTTAGTAGGATAATAGAAAAGATTCGTCATCATCAGCCAATAGCAGGACACTGTTTCGCACAGGCCTCTCCGATCACGCTAACATAAAATCACGATTCTCCCCGAAGGGGTGGTAGAGGCCTACTTATATAGTACCAGGGAGGTGGAGGAGGAAGCAATTGTGGCCCAGTGGTTACAGACCAAAAACACGATTTGAAAGCCGTGAGTTCGAACCCAGGCAGGCGCTTTACTTGCTGTAATTTATTTAATCACCACTGCACTCAAAACGGTGAAGGGAAACATCGTGCGGAAACCGGCATGTCCTAGAACCAAAAATTCGGCGATATGTGACATCCACCAACCCGCATTGGGCCCGCGTGGTAGATGACGGCCCACTCCCTCTCATAGAGAGGAGGCCTGTGTCCCCGCAGTGGGACCACTATAGGCCTATTATAGGACCTACACCCACATTTCTCCAAATATGTTTAACCCCGCGTTTACATCAAGGTATAAAACATGTGTTGAACATGTGTCTAATGTCTTCGGTTATAATTTACACCTAAAGCAAGTTGTACTTAAAGACTTCGAAGTTGACTAGTTTGCTATAACTTTTGTACACTACGGTATAAAAAACTCTTTTCTAAAAATGGATCTTGAAAAGTTCAAAGAAGTGTGAACAAAATAGTTAACGATGGCCGAATACATGTTTTATACACAACATGATGACTTGTCGAAAACAAGTATTACAACTTGTATCAGGCGGGGATCTAGGTTTTCGCTCAAGAGGGGGCAAATCCGGAGGCTCTACGCGGGGGTCGTGCGGTCCATGGCCCTTTACGGGGCGCCGGTGTGGGCGCGTTCGTTGAGGCTCCGGCCAGCCCGCCGGTTGAACGCGTCCCAAAGGGTCATGGCCATCCGGATGGTACGGGGATACCGCACGGTCTCCTGCGAGGCGGCGAGCCTCCTTGCCGGATTATCGCCGTGGGATCTGGAGGCAAAGGTCCTCGCGCACGTTTGGGAGTGGCGCGAGGAGGCGAAACGCCGGGGCGTAACTCCGCTGCCGCGAGTAATCGCGGCACAGCGGACAGAGCTCCGGCGGGATCTCATGGCGGCATGGAGAGTGCGACTGTCGCAACCCAGCGCAGGGCACGCCACAATTGCGGCGGTAAGACCCCTCTTTGAGGAGTGGCTTGAGAGGCGCCACGGCGTCCTCACCTTCCGCCTGACGCAGGTCCTCACCGGACATGGCTGTTTCGGGAGGTTCCTGTTTCGAATAAGGCGGGAGGAAACGCCCGGGTGTTACCATTGTGTGGATCGACCGGAGGACACGGTGGAGCATACGGTGGAGGTCTGCCCGGCTTGGGCGGAGCACCGCCGTGTCCTCGTGGCGGCGATCGGCGGCGGCGACCTCTCGCGTCCGGCCCTGGTTCAGGCCATGGTACGGAGCGAGAGGGAATGGGAAGCCGTCACCTCCTTCTGCGAAGCAGTAATGCTCGCGAAGGAGGAGGCGGAGCGCGAAAGGGAGAGGCAATCTCTGCGCCCTCGCGCCCCTAGCCGCCGCAGGAGGAGGAGACACCCTGGGCGTCGGGAGTCGATTGCCGACTCCCGGCCACCGTAGGCGCGGGCTTGCGGACGGCGAGCAATGGGCAGCTCGCCGTCCGGTAAGGACCAGGCCCGGGTCGACGGCGCGTCGTGTTCCACGCGCGCCTCAAAGAGATGTCAGCAAAATTGACGGGGTCCGATAGGACCGATGCCTGCCGGGGCTGCGGATTGTTCGAAAGAGTTACCGTGGCCCTGGCGCACAGGCAACTGAAGGAACACGGGTGGGTTTTAGTCAGTAAGAGTCTGACACGCCCTTCCGCTCCGCCCAGAGCGGGAGACGTCATTTGATGATTTCCCAAACAAAAAAAAAAAAAACAAAAAAAAAAGAGGTGGCAAATGTTTTTAATTAAGGCGGGTTTCCCAAGCCGTGAAAGCCTTTAAAAAAATCTTTCATAATAATATTATTTTTATCACGGCTTTGGCGCGTATTTTCCGTAAACTCAAGAATGAGCCCCCATTTCGAGGATGACTAATAAGCGGGTACTAAAGGTTGTAAAACTATGTTTATGTCTAATTTAGAGTTTTAGACTCAGTTTTGTCGAAGCACAGAGAGGGCAACTGCACGCATAGCTCCCCCCCCTCCTCTGTATCCGCGCCTGACTTGATATAGGTGTAAACGCAGGGTATAGCCAAGTGCACATTAAAGCCGCAACGAGTCGCAGCGCAACGCATTTTCATACAAAAAAGTACGTCGTGTCCTGCCAGTACTGTGCGTTGGTTCATAGAAAATGTACGATATTGATGAAGAAGGATTTTTGTAATGCGTTGCATTGCGGCGCGGCCCGCCCCTTCTGCTTTGGCCTTAAGTTCCATATAATAAGTACTTATGCAAATTAACTTTTCCCAGTTTTTCGGCGAACTATACAAGAATGATCCGGAGATGTTAGCGAAGAAAATAAACGAGTGTTCTCACCACCGCGGTGTGACCAACCCGACAGACAAGCCCAATCCGCCGCCTGCGTTCTGGAACCCTCGGTGGAATGTTCCAGATGATACTGAGGAGTTTAATAGAAGGAATAATGTAGCTTGACATTTGTGGGCCATTTTGAGTTGTTTGTTTTTTATTTAATTTGGAGGTTTGATTTTAGGCACTATTCACGAATGAGAAATAGTGCTGTATAGTTCTGCATATTTATTCAAAGATGACAAATTTTCAATTACCTGATTTGCCTTGCCCCGACACCAAATAGCTGTCCAAAGAAAACGAGTCGCCGGCGTTTAGAAAACTCCTTCGACAACATTGATCGATGTTCGATGAAGCGTATAGTATGGTTGTGAATAGCTATGCTGGTCTAAATTTAGAACGATCTCATTGTTGTAGATGCGGCTGCATACATTGGTTACCCCTAGAAGGAGAAGTCCTTAAAAATACAGTCCATACATTTTCGAAAGATTTTGAATGCGTCAGGACAGGTTGCAAAATAATGCAGGTGTCTAGAACTACATTTTGAAAACATAAAGGAATTGGAAGATAACTACTTATTATAGTTTCAGAATAAAATAATATAATATTGCCATAATAACTTGAAAAAGGAGTTCTAGTGAATAAATAACAACAATTTGCTAAAGGTCTGTGTTACGTAGCTCTGTTACATAGCTATAAAAGCGGCATTCGCGCCTTTTTGCTATATCAAAAAGATGAGGCGGTGTATTTACGTTGACGCAGTCAAAATAAGAATAGGACGACCTTTGAGTTGCACTAACTTCACGCAAATGCGTAAGCGCATTCTATATTCAAATCAACTGAAGTTTGACAGACCAGAAACATCACAATTTGGAGAAGTTCAATTTTGATTGGTATTCCAATTTCAAAAGATTCTTCAGATACAAAAAAAATATTTTGATTCACCAATAATATCGCTTAGAATTAAAAAAAACAAGCATTGACGTGGGAACTTTATCGTATTAGTATATAAAACAAGATAAGTATCACCGGCTCGCCGCCGCCGACCACAGACCGTACCTAGGGATGACGTCATGTAACGGTACTTAACAAAACAACTCCGTACTACGTCGCATCTACTTCGGTAAAAAGGATTTTCTTAAAAAGATATTTTATTCTAAATTGTATCAATTAGTTACTTTCATCATACCTGTATTCTACAAAAGGATACGTAGAGATGTATAGTAAGCCCACTTTTCAACAGCCTATTAAAATCCCATGTAAAAGGGGGAAAGTTTCTTGAATATTGCGTTGTATTTTATTTTACATTATTAGTCTAATAAATACACTTTGTGATTGTACTGCAAATGAATTAAGTTACACAAACCTTACAGCTGTGATAGTAGGTACATTTAAAAAAGTATTGAATAAGTAGTCTGGATTAACCTCATTAGTTTTAATTTAAAATTAGATTTGAATTGTAAATAGATAAATAGGGAAAGTGGTATGAATGAACAATGAATGCGGGTAATAACTCTTAGTTGAAAAATGTTAATGCAAACTGTGTAGATACTGAAATTAGATTGGTAGAAATTAGCCTCAGTTTTTAAGAAATAAATAAAATTATATAATTAAAATTTCGTTTGATTTTCTCTTATTTAGAATAAACAAAGAGTTGCATAGAGAAATACATCCTACTAATATTATAAATGTGAAAGTTGGTGAGGATGGATGGATGGATGTTTGTTACTCTTTCACGCAAAAACTACTGAACCGATTTGGATGGAATTTGGAACACAGATAGTTTATAACCTGGATTAACACCTAGGATACTTTTTATCCCAGTAGTCTGTTCCTGTGGGATAATTTCCGACATTCACACGGGCGAAGCCGCGGGCAAAAGCTAGTACTAAATATTACTATGAATAGAACTATGTATTACTTTCTTGTACTAGTTATTGTTTAGAATGAACATGCAGTGTTCGCAAATCACCGTAAAGGGTGATCATGCTACTTGCAGTAGTTGCCCTTCTACTGTTACTGTTCAATGTGAACCACTGCTTCGTTTGGACAATGAGGTCGCCACTAGTGCCTACGAGAATTATCTAGTTGTCTCACTCATTGGGAATGTAAAGCTGCAAACATTTGTCTTCTAGTGCTAGGAACATAGGGGCAGTCAAGCAATATTGTGAGTCTCAGGTCCGTCATTTAACTATTGCCTGCCTTGTCTTGCTACAAGTACAATCTGAAACATTAAAGATTTATCACCAAGTATGTACCTATGCAACACTGGTACTCAACTGAGAAAGTGATACCAGATCTCGGTATCCCCAAGCAAAGTAATGGTTGTAGTAAAGAAAATCTTGTATTAGTTATACAAACATTTGTTTATATTGAAACTGTTTTGCATTCGGTGATTCACTGCAGTGTGTGCCAACAAGTTAAAATAACATGACTTGCTAAATGTATGAGTGGGTGGTGAGGTGAAGGAAACAACCACTTGGAGAACACCTTTTATTTTATCTCAATAAAACAGAATATTATAATTTTTCACTAGCTTATGTTAAAAAAGGAAATGTTAAATCAAATTAAAGATTAGTAGGTATATTCAAAATGCGTAACTTTTGTAGTAGTTAAGTGTCAACTGACACAATAAACCTCATAGCCCTCAACTTTGGGGTTACAGCAATTCCCCTTTTTCTAGACTATTATTTTTGTCATATTTTTTTTTAAACATTTTCTGTAATTAATTATTTCACTTACAACATTGTGGTACAAATAATGCAATTTGGAATTCATTCAAAAAATAGTTCCATTTACAAACAGTTCAAACTGAAAATTTATGGTTATTTTAATATACATTATTATTTTTAATGCTACAACAAATTTACAGATGGGTCTATGAGAGTTTCTTTGCTTTCTGGTAAAGAGTATCAACAACCTTACTCATGTGGTGAATCGTCTCTAGGACGGTCTCATAGGTCTTCTCAATAGGGGACTCATCAAACACAATTAGAACACCTTCACCTTGATCAAGAATACCATTGAGTTTCTTATCCAAAATCATCTGGGAAAGCTTTTTCTCAACTTGAACTACAGGCAGGCGGATACAACGGGCTACATGGTCAACTTGGACTCGCATGTATGGTTCAACAATGCGACAAAGGTTTTGCTCCAACATTGTGTCATACAAAGCCCCAAGGTGAGCTCTTACCACTGCATCTTCTTCCAGTTCACGTTTGTAAGTTTTGAGAGCTGCCTGGAAGTCTGCTAAAGACCTCTTATGGGAAGCAGTAGCAACAGCCCTCATTGCTTCTAGTTCTTTTCCTGCATACTTCAGTGCAGTTTTAGTGCTACAAACTGATCCTACTTCTTCAGCATTGTTCAACATGATCTTGGACAATAACATGTACTTCAAAGCAGTTAAAGCCTTTGGGCTGTCGGCACCATCATAACCTTCAAATGCCTCATAAAAGTATGAGTAAGCAGTTTTGAAGTCACGTTCATCAGCAGCATGGAGTATACCAGATTGTAAATCAAGGGCAGCCTGCATTTTAGGTGGACAGTAAATTGCATTCGCGGTCGTTCTGGCTGATGTCAGCGAGGCACGGGCTTTCGGTAGATTGCTAAGGGCATGATAAGTTTTACTTTCTAAAAGAAGCACTTCAACTAGTAGGTTTTTATCATCTAACTTTTTGAGCTCTCTGAGCAAAGCCGTGGCCAGGTCTAGGGCTTCCGTGTACATACCCGTGTCGTAGTAGAGCGCAATCAGCCTCGCTTCGAGAGACTGTCGCAAGAACGTACGACGCTCCTCCTTGGCCCATTCTATACACTCTTTACACAACTGAACTTCGATGCCGATGCCAGCTTCCAAGTCCAGAAAGAAATCGACGAGAGAACGCACCAGTTTTGCTGCTTTCGCTTTACTTATCAAGCTTAGAAAAGGTCTAGTAGCTTTGATCAGTTCCGCTAGTTCTTTAGCCTTGCCTTCCTTCTTGTATTTCTCGCCGAGGTTCAGGATCCCCTGCTCCTTGGCTCTTATGTTTTCTTCGTCATCTTCGGGAATCTCGCCAGTGCTAACCATTTTGTCGGTCATGCGGACGTCCTCGTCTCTGTTCGTCGACGACGAGACGCGCGATCTCTCGAATAACATCGCTCCAGCCATGTTGTGTATTTATATGCTTACACTAAAAACGTAGATAAACTGTAAAATAGCACTACAACGGACACACTTTTTCTTTGTAATTTTGTATAATCGCAAAGTCATCTACGAACGACCTCTTCAGAAACAAATCGTAGACGCGTACAGGGTTACCAGTTCTAAGTTTTAAAAGTCTTCGTATTGGTAGAAATTAAATAATTTTAAAATTGTTAATATGAAAGTCTAGTGTAGACTGTAGAATATGGTACGGTTGAAGTGTAGCCTTAAGGGCGCTATGGAACGAGGACTTTCTTTTTCGGTAATTTAAACTTTTTTGCAGTATCGAGTTAACCTTGTCTATAGAAACCATTTAGTTTTTGGGAAGCATGGTCCTACGATACACCGTTTCTGAGAAATAGGCCTTCGAAGCAAGCTCAGGACTTGGGGCACCCCGATTCGGACAGGTTAGGTTCTAAGGGGATGGCGAGATCTAGTGAGCGAATGAAGCGACCCCGCCCGCGCCATCCCCTTCGTGGTTATTTTATTTTTAACCATTCAGAATTAGGAGCCCCGCAGCGGGGTTCCATCGACTACGCCTACGTGTGTCATAGGGCCATGCTTCTCAGAACCTAAATGGTTTCTATGGTCAAACTTAACCCGATACTGCAATAAAATTGGTAGATTTCCGAAATATTTATTTTTCAAATTCCAAATGAAATATTTTCAATTATTTTTTTTGTTTTCTTAGCTGCTCATAGTGCCCCAAAGCGTATACTGCAACTCCTACTACTCCGCCCTTAAGACGTCCCACTTACCCTATTGTATAAAATGTACTCTGTGCCACTGACTGGTTTAGTAAAGACGTAGACAGAGTATTCAAGTAAAGATATAAGACGAGTGTGACAGAAAGCTCAAATCCACATGAATTGATATATAAAGCTAAGAGTCCACTAGACGGCCGGCCAAGCTGCATCGCAACGCCAAAATCAGTGTACTTTGTAGTTTTGGCATGAAAGTGCATCAACTAAAGTCCTTCCACTGTGTTCCACAATTACTTTATTCTGATTTGCATCACAGTGATTTTTATTCTCGTTGATATAGATTGCCGAAAGACAATAGGACACTTGAGCGCGGCGCTACGGCCCCTAGTGACAAGTAAAAGGCATAGCTTTTAACAGGTGGCGCTGCATGTCCTTGAGTCATAATATCGCATTGTCAGTTTTAACTCTGTTTTCGGGTTGTTACTACGACGATAAAAAAAAAATCGTGTGGCACTCGGGGACTGCCGCGGTAAAGCTATTGCATAGCATTTTTTATCAACTTATGCAATTATAATTATTTATTTGTTTTTTATTTATGCAGTATTTTTTTTCTTTGATATTAATTCAAGTTTTTTCTTTGATATTAATTCAAGTTACACTTTTTGAGCGTGGTGACCGATAAGAAAACAATTTTTTTCTTTTACTCATCTTTTATCGAATAAATGAGAAGTTAATATCGTTTAAAATATTTTTATTTTATTTTTTATGCGGTGAGTGTGGCATTATAAAGATATGATAGATACCTATACACCTATACACTTTCTCACAAACAGCTGCTTACGTATTCGTCCGATTTCGGAGCAGCTCGTCTCGATCCGTGCGAGCTTCGTACAGTCGTACCATATATATACACGTTAAGCGAACGCTCAGCCGAGCTACATGATAGGCGGAGTGGGGGGCGTTAGGTTTTATTTTCGTTACGGAATTTCTTGATTCGGTCGCCGCGCTCAAAGCCCGCGATAAAAGCTATACAATAGCTTAAAAATTGATCGTAATAATTTGGGATACCTTAGTAGCACGAAAATGGAGGTACCAAGTTGGATCTTCCACCTTCAGACAGTAAGCATAAATCCAAAAATTTTTGGAAACTGTAAAACTACGTCTTTTATGTCGCTTTTTCCGATAGTCATTACAAACTTTTATGTACTGACACAGTCATTTTATTATACACTCATATTCAATATTTTTTAATTTGTCTGTCCGACTGTCAGTGTCCACGTTTCGCAGTTTGTCATAATAGGAAGGACGCCTTAGAATAATAACGCATAGAAACCAAGTACGAGTGCAAAAAGTGAGGCAACTAAAACAACTTAGCCATAGTGGCTAACTTCTCTCGCCGAGCCGCCAGTACTCAAGGTCACGTTCCGTCGAACACAGCTCGCGAGTAAATAATTGATAAAATAACAGAAAATGACAGTTTGTAGCGTGAAGAGATGTCATAGCACTACAGGAAAACAAAAATAAAGTGATTTAATTACATTTCATAAGTAAGTATTTACATTTTATACATTATTTTTACGTAAATCGATAATCAAACAAAAGTTCTTATAACCTAACTTATCACAATACAGTGTTGTTATTTGTGAGGAAAAAAATACCCACATTGCTTTCAATTTTGTTCTTATATTTGATTAGCAAATTTTGATGTACCTACTATCTACTCTATTGAATTTATACAGATTTATACTAATATTATAAAGAGGTAAAGTTTGTGAGTTTGTGAGGTTGTAGGGTTAATCCCTGGAACTCCTGAACTGATTTTGAAAATTGTTTTACCAATAGAAAGCCACGTTATTTGTGAGTGTCATAGGCTATATATTAACCCGAAAAATGAAAAGACTTTTTCGTGGTAGTCTGATTTGCAAAGTAATTGGGAGAAAAAACGGTCGAACGAAAATATTTCTTACGACCGCTGCCTTACGAATGAGAGATATATCATTGATTTCTAAAGAAAAGTTGTAGCGCTTGATAATGTCTACAAAAAAGCCAGCGACAGCATATGTCTAACTTTTATATTTAAGTCACAAAAAAGTAGTTTTTTATATTAAAAAATAATTTAAATCGTTAGGTCATGTTTATTAGTCATATTATCAACAATTATAAATTCTTATCAAAATAAGTAAAATCGTCTCAAGTGTCAAACAAAAGACTTTTCCCGTTTACTGCATATAATTTGGACGAATGGTTAAAGAGATAATACGATACAGCGGGGTAATTACGTAACACACTAACAGTAGGAATGGGTTTCATTTTGACAGTTCCGCAACATCCATTGCGTTTTTTACGTTGTTGAGCAGACAAATTTTTCGAACATATGAAGCAATGGATTAGCAATAAGCTTCAAAATGATCAGATTGTGATAGATAGTGGGTTACGTAATTAGGGTGCAGGTATGGAATCGCGACCGTGTCGTAATCCTACAGTGCACTATCCTCAAGTATTTTTAAATTCTTTGTGCCCTTCTGGCTTACCTCCTCACGACCTTATGTTAAAAGTTGGCATTCCTATCATGCTAAGAAACTTGAGCCCCCCAACATGTGTAATGATACAAGGCTGCTTATAAAAGAGTTGCGGGAGAACATAATCGTGGCGACCATTCTCACATGGCCAGCAGTGGGACAACTGGCTTGTATTCCGCGGATACCCATGATTCAGACGGATTTACCCATACCATTTAAAAGGCTACGGTATCCCGTCAAGATCTCTTTTGCCCTCACTATTAACAAGTCCCAGGGTCAAACATTCCCTCTGGTGGGCATTGACCTGAGAAAGCAGTGTTTTTCCCATGGGCAGTTATATGTTGACTTATGTCGGGTTGGAACTCCTGAAAGACAATATATTTTGGTACCAAATAATAACATTACATCAAATATAGTATACAGAGAAGTTTTGAACAATAAAAATAAAAATAATTTATTCAATCATAATCATTTCATTCACTCATTTGAAACCCGATAACATAGCTGAACTGGCATGCAAATACATACTTACATATGCAGTAAAAATATAACCTCCTTTTGGCAGTCAGGAAATAAACCATAGCACTCAAACTCAAACTCAAAGCATTTATTTCAAATAAACCGATTACAGGCACTTTTGAATTGTCAAGGGGTCGGTCAGTCAGAAAGATGAAGCTAGTTGCCCATTCCAAAGCGTAGTAGGTACCTATGGAGAAGAACGGGCAAGAAACTCCATGGACACTCTTTTAAATCAAAATATGGTTACAAAATATTGGTTACATCATTCATGTTGAAATTATGCATGTGAGAACGATGCAGAACGTTAAAAGCGTCCGTAATAAAGAGACAAAAACAATTCAAATATTAAATTAAAATAAGCCGTGGCAGCCAAGGGATGACCAGTCCCCACTGACGGCGCCCGTTCACGAACATGACGTATGGATCAGCACCATTTAGCTCAACCATTTTGAAGGGAACTTAATGATCCAACACACACGCCACCACCAGCGAGACATTTGAGCGAGCATGACATACTCTCAGCCGTCAGGGCACATTCAAGTCAATGAAAGACAAACCTAGTAAATGGTAGCTTTATAATAGGTACATAGTACTCACACATGTGCTATGTACTCAGTATTACTCATCGAACCACAGTCGTAATTCCATCACAAGTAAAAATGTTTATCGCCCAACGAAGTGGGCACGGGTCAGCTAATACGATACAAAAGTAGAAATACAAGAAGAATTTTCTAAAAGAAAAATCTTTGATAAAATATCCTCGAGAATTCAAACGACTGCTCCGTGTGATTATGAAAACGTTTATAGGTAGGTACTCCCTGATTTCCCACATCAGATGAACATGTAAACGGTCATATTCATAACACGAATTTAATACGTCTTATTGTGGAAAAATATTTTAAAACTATAATAGGTTTTTTTATATCTCAAATAGAGAAAATACTTTAGGAGACGTTGAGTCGTACGGAAGCAGTTGCATTTGCAAGGTTTTTAAATGATAAGCATAAACTGTTAGTTCGAAGAGTGGTAAAATAAAGATGACAATATTATTGATTAACATGTTTTTCATTTTTGTAATTCTCTCAATCATACTTTCCTATTTAATATTCAACACTTTCTATTAATTGACATCAAACCGGACTTTTTTACATGTCAGTAATTAATACATGCATAAATTATTATTATATGTATTTTACCACTCACACATCAAACATTCTAAACGCATTGAACGATATCCTATTGTTCATGCGATTAATAACATCATCTTATCCAGTTCCTGTTAACATAAAATACTTGTCTTAATTTGATCCAGCAATAGTATTGCGTTTTCCCATATTTTTGTGGGTAACGGCCTGGTACTGGTATCACTGAAAGCTATATTTGTTTGCGTTTGAGGGACGTAGACACATTCGGCTCACGCACACAAAGAAAATGAAGTGGACACAATTATCGCGGCGCGGCGGGCGACGCGACTTCTATGTGGAAGGACGCACTGATTGACGACCTCATCGAACATTGCGGGATAGGTGACAATAAAACTTGACAAAGATTACTACATGATTTGATTATAGGTTCAATATTTGATTTCGACACAGTTTCATACAAAATGTATAGCAGACGGATTTTGTCCGCCTAGTGGACGCCTAGCTAATACGGCTTAGCTACAACTGTCGGCAAAAATCAGCCTGTGAGTGTGATACCCACTTTGTACAATGGACGCAGTACACGTTGAGGCGGGCCTGTCGATAATGGACACCTAGCTTAATTAAAATAAAACAGTAATTTGCATTATAAGAGGTAGTCGAATAGGAAACTTCATTTATTTATGACGTGTAAAAGAGTTTATAATATAAGCAAACTGCTTAAAAATGCTGTCAATGTGAAATAATAAAAATATACATAGATGTCAAAATAAAAATAAAAATTGTACTTTGACGTGACTTTGACCAAGCTATTTCTTTAATTTTTGTGGTGATTTTTATACCTAATATATTGTATTGTATCATTATGCTAGAATCAAGTGAGGATTTAGAATTTTTGTCTGATATTACAGAACAAATTAAAAGCTTTTACGAAACTGCAGTAATATTAATTACCCGAAATGATTTCTCGGATCAAATATTTAATACACTGTGCTCTATTCGCGCAGCATTACGAGCGGAGGATAAGAATCGCCTTATCGATGCCATAGTAGAATTTCATTTACAATGGTTAAACGCGATAACTGAAATAGAACAATTTATGAAATTCTTGACAGAAAATTTCCCAAGGGATAAAGTGTACGAATCTATTGATTTTACTATAGATGCTATGGGCCATCGTTTAAAGTACTACAATAAGTATATGGAAAAGTATCGTCCTGAGCTGTCCAATGAAAACCAAGCTAACCTTCTAACCGATTTGGAAATAGTAGAAGAGATGCACAAAGATGTGACAGCTGCCCTTTTAGAGAAACTAAAATGTTTTAGAAATTACGTTTGTTTTGAAGAATTTAAGGTAGAAGTACATGAAGCAATTGATGAACTACTTACCTGGTTAGATAAAAACTATGATGGCTTGGCTATTAGATTGAGTTATTATATGCATGTACCAAGTTTAGAAGGTAATTTGACAAAAACCCTACAAAAAATCGTTGATGAACTTCTAACTGACAAATCCAATCCAGCTACTACTGAAATGCTGAATCAATTAAAAAAGAAAGGCCAACCAGTAGGTAGTTTGATACGACGTTGTGCTGAGCACAAGCTTGAGCTTAGCAAAGTATCTGACAAGATTAATGATCTCGAAGAAAGTATTACGAAACTGGCTGATGTATCGGTTACTGCCCCTCTACTGGCTTTGTTACATAAGAAAGAATATCTGGAAAACAGAGTAGCTAAACTCGAAAAATTAAAAACTACCTTAGACTGCATTCATGACTTAACGGATATTCAATTAAAGGGCGATATTGAAGACTGTCCATGTCTAGATTTTTATCAACTGAAAGTGTTTAATCACGTACTGCCAGTGGAAAGCCGTGAACGCTTAGTTACGGATTTATGTTATTTTTGGGATTCAGCTGTTTTTGGTAAAAAAAGTCACCAATCTGTGATTTCCATCCTAAATGTTGTTGAAAATAAAGAAGAATTTACTGATGAACTTGGCACTTTTCATATTGATGAACACAGTAGAAAAATTTATACATCAAAAGATGGTGAGACTCTGTTGCAGCCCAATGAACATGGCGAGTTAGTACCAATTTCAGACGATTTAACTCACATTTATTATTATGACGATTGTGGGCGTTACTATATCGAAGACAAAACAAGGGACAGAATTTATAAGGCTTGTGGATCTTCTAGTGAATACAAGATGGACTCAACAGGAGTATTACTAAAAGTAAAAGAGGTAAAAGATGGAATTGAATATTACTATGATGATTGTGGTCGCTACTACATAAATGACCAGGGTAAACATATTTATCGGGACGAAGGTCATATGAGTGAGTACGAGAACGACGAATTAGGAAACATAGTGCGTATTCGCAGCAAACTGGATATTTTTCAACCATGCCCTGATGACGCGCATGTGTCGGAAGACTTTAAATATTTAAAACAAACAGTCGGTCCAGCGTTACGCATATGTATTGCCGACGTATTACTGCACCAGCCTGCAGATCCAATAAAATATTTATCGATGGCTCTTGTGAAGTTTAGGGAAAATATCGAACTTAAAGACATACGCTTACGGGAAAAAGAAGAGTTAAACGTTCAAAGGGAAATAATAGTTGCTGAAACACGCGCAGAAATCGAACGATTGGCCTTGGAGGCCATGACACAAGGTGGTAGTGAGGCTAGCTATGATTCTAATTTGGTGATATACACTTCAATGCATGCAGACGCACCAGTGTCAGTTGGGGGGGCTAGTTCAAAATAATATAAAGAAGACGAAATAATATCTCGCATTGTATTAGTAAGGCCGGCTTTTACTTATTGATTTTGTCATGAGGAAATGAACTTAAGTTAATTTGGCTTTCATTAAAAATATTTTATTATTTACCGTGATGGTTTTTTTTTTAAAAGGTTCAAGGCATGATCTTAATTTAAAAAAAAAACTACCATTCTTTTTTAATTTTTACATTGGTAATTTAATCCACTTTTTTAATCTGTTGTCTTTTTGACAGCTCTCCCAGCTCTCAGTAGTCGGCCATTTGTGAACGAATTTTACAAAAATCTCCGTCTCCACTGGGTTCATTCCGTTGATTTTAGCACATTGTGTGTGTGGTGGTCGTTCGTGTTTTGCAAATATATTTGAACTCGTTTCTATTCTATAAATTAAGTTTCAGAAGAATAATAAACGATGTTCCCTAATAGTAAGAGTCGTTGGTTATTATGACGAGGTGAACCCAGACCAAGTAAAAACAATTTCTATTATAGTGCCTACGTACTTCCTACAATGATTAATCTTTTGGTGCAAGGTTCTTCAATATTTTATGTAAATTAGTATGTATTTGTGTAGAGTGACGTATTGTGCATTAAGTGTTGTCATCACGTGCGAGAACGTATACGGAGACTACTTGTGAAGGTTTGAAGGGTCGTCACTTGAATACTGAATTGCATGGTATCACGACGTTCGTAATTTATTCCATTGCGTCTGATGGCATTTGGCGACAGTGTCTGTTAGTGTTGTGTCGTCATGGGACCGAAGCCTCCGCCACCGCCTGGACCTCCGCCTCCTCCGGGTCCGCCGCCTCCCCCTGTTTTCGGAGGCAGCTCGAAGGGTGGTGGAGCTGATGATAGAAATGCGTTATTGAGTTCTATAAGGCAGGGTTCAAAGTTGAAAAAGACACAGACAGTGGACAAAAGTGGCCCGTATATACCTGGGAAAGTGTCAAATGTGTCTGGTGGAGGCTCCCCGAGTGGGGGCAGCGCGAGGAGTGCACCTCCCCTGCAGAACGGCGGCGGTGGCGCTCCGCCCGGGCTAGGCGGCCTGTTTGCTGGTGGAATGCCCAAGCTAAGGCCTACTGGTAAACTGGCAGGTAAGACTTCTCCATGAAAAACACAATTTCATTGTCATTAGAGATCGCTCCCATCCTCTTATCTGTTCATATCTTGGAGGTACGACTGTTAACACATATGGATCAGTAATCTAAAACTGTATACAGATGTTAAAATTGAGTACTGTCAAACAGGGTTAATAGCAATGCAGGGGTAAAAGGGGCAAAGGGACTCTAATGTGTTTACTGTGTTATAATTAATGATTAAGTGCCCTTGTTGGCAACAAACAATATTTTTCAATGTTAAAATCCCTTTTAAAGTTTTGTTCAGATCCACTCCAACATTTCTATTCACCCTGTTTGACGGTATATAATTTTCAGTAAATTGGCATACTATACTAGCGTGCAAAAAAATCGACCTGCCCCATTCTCTCAATTTGAGAGACGATTTCACAAAAATCTTAGTGAATATAATTTATTAATTTGTATTTTGTGAAGGTAGGTAAGGTACAGTCGACTCGATTCTTCAGCTGTCCTCATCACTCACTTTTGGTCGGATAAAGTGCGTGACTTTTTTTTGCAAATGAAATAGACAAAAGTTTAATTTTGTTTATTCCTGTTCGTTTAATGAAAATTTTATTTGAATTTTTAACGGACTTCAAAAAAAGGAGGTTATTCGTCCCCCCATGTTTGTAAGTTCGTAATTTTTTCATAAACTTATAAATCAGTTTTGATAATTCTTTAGCTAACGTAATCTACGTAGTTTCAGGAAGGTTTTAGTATGCAATATATTAGGTTTTTGTTAGTAAACCTTGTTGAATTGTATTGTTTCATATCGAAGAGCACAGGGTGGGTCGATTTTATTGCATGCAAGTGTATTTTATAATATTGTAAGTACCTACCTATATTATTTTATAGCAAAGTTATCAATGCATCTAGAGAAAATATATTTTTGTGCAAATGATCTCTGCTTGCATGCGATGTTCCAGTGTAAAACTGTGTAGTAACAATTAGAATATTCTATCCAGGCATTTGGTTTTATAATAAGCTTTAGTAAGCCATTTCATAAAAAACAAAAAAGACCTGCTCTATGAACTGTAATTGATATTCAATTAATTAACTAATTTATAGATGAACCTGACAATATTTCCATAATTAAGGTTTTATTGAATACTACTACATTTTACGCTCTGAAAAAAGTTACAAGGCTGTTATGAATAATGCTATTGAAGGTTTCGCATTGAAAATGCTCAACCCTGTTCAACCTAGTCACGGTTAAATAAAAACAACATTATACAAATATATTTCATCTAGATGACACTAAGCTTCCTACAAATGAATAGGCAATAAAGAAAAGGTTTTCTAAAACAGACATACTTTTTAGTATGGATATGTTACGGTGTTTTTTTTTGTGTTGTGATGGTTAAAAAAAATTTTTTTTTTTTTAATGGATTCATTCATGGATAGGCAACTTACAGCCTATACCTAAACCACTGCGTCAAGAATCATAAATATTTGCACAAGACTTCCCTATACAATGAAAGTGAGCACTAAGGAAGGATTTTAGAAAATCCATCCCCTAAAGTGGTTAAAATTCATGAAATTTTACATGAACCGATCGGGCACACGGCTTGTAACCTTATAATAAATTCAGTCAGAATAACAATCTGTTCCTCCAGACAACGACCCTTCAGGTCATAAGACCATCTGTTAATGCCTGCAATCAATTAATGAATGATGAGCGATGAACTGATGACACATTCAAAAATTTTTGTCATAATAAAAGATGAGATTCATTTGTTTACAACTTGTTTACAGTGTTGTTTCGTAAATCATAACATGTTGTAAATAATACTTTTTAGGTCAAGGCTTCAGTACTATATTAAATATGTCATTTATTTGTAACTAGCTTTTGCCCGCGGCTTCGCTCGCGTTAATTTAGAATTTGACAATCAATTCGGGTTGTTCGGGGAATTATAGTTAGGAGGATGAAAAACCGGTCTATCGACACTCTAGACTCACAAAATGTATTAGGTAAATAAATAAAAAATTAAAAACCGTAAACACACTACTAAAGTTTCTCTATTAATCTAATTCAATCATGATTCGAAAGACACGTGGCGCCATCTATTATCATAAGAACGTTATTGTTGTTTTCCTCGGGAACAGTACTTTTTTTCGGGATGAAAGGTACCTATGTCCATTTCTGTACACCTGACAACGTATATGCAAAGTTTCAGGATGATCGGTTCAGTGGTTTAGGCGTGAAAAGGTAACAGACAAACTTACTTTCGCATTTATAATATTAGTTAGGAAGTTAGGATTAGGATTATAGTATGGAAAGACTGGTGCAGGTCAAGTAAGAAGAACTGTCTTTCTGTGTGTCGTGTTTTCTGCCTTCTGTGTTTTTGTCTTCGAACTTATCGTGCTCTTCGACAACAATGGACCAGAGGGCCTAGACAAAGTGACATTCTATCAGCGATAATGTTCCCACTGCTGGAACACAGGCCTCCGCTCAGTGAGAAGGATTGTGCGGGTTGGTGGATGTGACATGTCTTCGAATTTTTAGTTCTAGCACTTGATCTGATTTTAATACACTCTATTATTAGTCTGTATTAATAACTAAAGTAACCATTTATGATATACTAGCTTTTGCCCGCGGCTGCGCCCGTGTGGAGATCGGAAATTATCCCACAGGAACGTACTACCGGGATAAAAAGTATCCTACATGTTAATCCAGGTTATAAACTACCTGTGTTCTAAATTCCATCCAAATCCGTTTAGTAGGTTTTGCGTGAAAGAGTAATAAACATCCATCCTTCCATCCATCCATCCATCCTCACAAACTTTCACATTTATAATATTAGTAGGATAGGATAACTGTTAAATGAAATATAGATAGGATAAATGAATACAAATGAATCACAAAGGAAAAAAAACGTGGAATGATATAAAGGAGGGAAAATTGACCGGGAATTCAAGGAAATACTTCATATATTTAATATAATTATGTGAAAACAGTTTATGTCATACTAGGCATTAGGTTTTGTGACCTTTTAGGAAAATCCAAATTCAATAATCATTGCATTCAAATTTAATATAATGACTGACTGAGGCTTTCTCAAAAGCCTAATCAGTAAATGTAAATTTTTCCTGCTACCAAAGCAGCAAACGTTTGGTTGACTGAAATGGCAACAGTCAATCAAATCTTGTCATGAGATTTGACCACAAGTTTAATTGCTGGCTTCCGAAAAAGGGGCTTCAAATAGCTACCTTCTTTAAAAGGAAAAATAATTGACATATTAGTTTCTGCCACCAAAATTATGAACGCGAAAGTTTGAATGTATGTGTGTTGCTCAATTTCGTCGTAATGGTTGAACGGATTTGGATGAGTACAGAGGTAGAATACATCCTGGGTTACACATAGGATACCAAGTTTCGTCATCAAAACCATTTGGCGAAAGAAGTTCGGCCCGACCAGCTGCAGCTGTGGCCGGGCGCGCGTGGTGGTGGTTTTTTTTGCTTTGCAATTCACCAAATACAGGTTGTGGTGAATGACAGCTTGAATTTGGTGAATTGCAAACAAAAAAAAAACTTTTATTTCGGACTTAAGTTCATTTGGTTAGTCAAGACAAAGTTGGTGCTAAGCCATGATCATCCATTGTAGACCAAAAGCCTTAACTACTACATACTCAATTCCAGTCGCATTTTTTAGGGTTCTGTACGTAAAAGGTCACCATAAGCCCACTAGACTGGTGTCGGTATGTCTGTTTCATAGCCAATACAGCTGATAGAATTACATCTACAAACATTCACGTTTATATATCATTAGTAAGACGTATTAAATACGTCATTCGAATAGTGTTTTGAGTAGCCAATAGCCATTCTGGTCTATGAATGTGAAAAATAAAACAATAGAATAAAATAAACTGCTTTTTTAACATCCACACGTGAATAAAAAACATAACCTACTTCTTTGTAGAATAAAGGCAAAAGTTCACTGTCTACTAGCGGACAAATATTACGTACAAAAGTCGCTCATTACACACGAATGGCTGCTCTTATGACATTGCCAGTAGTTTTATCCCCTTAAATAATTAATTCGGTAGGACAAAAATTTCAAACCTTTTCTTTACTTATATTTAACTCCTATTGTACACGCTTGCAAAATAACCAACAACATTTTCGCAGGTTCCACACCCAATGGGCAAGTCAAAACCGACGCACCGCGGTTCCCACCGCCTCAGCCGCACCAACCACCACCACAAAGGTCTTCCCCAGACAAAGTCCGACCAGCGATGCCTCCTGCCCCAACGAGCAATGTCGGAGCATTATCAGCAGCATTGTCAGAAGCATTAGCAGGACGTGACAGAGGCACGACAGATCATTCTAGAGAGCATTCTAGGGAACATTCTAGAGAAATACACAGGGATGTACCAAGAGAGCCCCCTGTGAGACCCCAGGTTAGAAGACAGCCGAGCGATATCAGGACAAGAGGGCCCCCACCACAGCCGCCTACGCAGAAAATGATGCCTTTGGTAAGTCGCACTAACAAATTGTTCTAATTTCTGGCATGGGTTTCTTTAGGCTAAATATTTTGATCCAGACTCGTAAGGATCCTAAGAAATTGTTTAGCTTCCCAATTTGCATCTATTGATGCAAAGACTACTAATTACCAAAGATCCAATCTGTAACATACAATTGTAGGCACTAAAATGCTAAATAATTTGTAAAAATATTACGTAATAATGTTCGCTTAAAGGATGCTATAATTACCGATATGATAAAAATGATTAAATACGCTCGTGAAAAAAAATTTTTTGATAGCAATGTGGACTAAAATATTTCGATATTTTATTTTAATGTAGACGCCAAAAGAATTTCCCATTGTTTGGTGCGCGTGGTATTTGCTTGAATGTTGTTTAATGTCATTTCCAAATCTAAAACCTGCATTTTTTCGTATCGTCGAGTTGGTCCCACACTTACCGTGTTTCATGGCTTTCTACATAAACTTTACCTCAAGAAGTGTAAACAGGCATTATTCTTTCCTGAAACGGGTCTTTGTATTGTGCGGTACTGTATTGATGCTGTGGGACTCTCATTTAATTGATTAATTGAATCGTCATTTGTTTATCTTGAACGGTTCTACGAATATTCAACAAAGTCAACACAAAAGGAAGCAAGCCAATCCGACAAAAACAATCAGGAGCTCCAGATACGAACGAACTCTTTTCTTTCCCAAACATGGCGTTTATGATGACGTCAATCGGCTGCCAATAAAATATCCCGAGGTTATCCTCGGGATATTTTATTGGCAGCCGTTTGACGGAGCCTTATAGCATCTTCCTTATTGGTTATCGTAAAAACAATGTTTTAATAAACCAAAAGTATCTTGTTCAATTGTTATTTACATCACCAGACGTGTCGGCTCGTAGAGAAAGTTTAGAACTTCGTCGTTATAATATTTGAACGCTGCTTACGTCATAAAATATACGTGATTAAATGTGCTTAAGAATTAGCTGTGTGCTGCGTTATGTCAAATATTATTAGAGAAGATGTTTCTAGCAATTTTTAATGACTTAAACAAGAATTCAGGTTAAGGCATATTTCGTGTTCCGTTCGTTTCGTTTTCGCTTTTTTATTGATGTAAGCCGATTTACAAAGGTCTGGGTCTGTAACATAATTATTACTCTTCCAAGTGGCGAAAACTGGGTAAGGAAACATGGACCAACTAAGCCCCTCCTGAATAAATAAATTGGCTTTGCCCTAAATTACGCACAAGTGGAGCTTCAAATAAATTAATCATTAGCACCCCGAACAACCTTTACTGATACAAAAGGCTCAAAGACAAAAGAAAGGTTCTGAACGCGCTCTATTTATTAGTGGTAGTTGTGTCGGGTTCAAGAGCCCTAAATGCCCTAAAATTAGCATTGTTTGATAGATAAAAACTGACACACCCTTGCAGTTCTGTAGACCCTAAAAAATTTGGTCAAAAAATGCTACGAATTCTAAAATTGTAACTAATAGACACTTGACAATAAAAACAAAACAATGAAATATTTCTCCGTCTAAATATAATATTTATCCACCCACGCAAGTGTTGTGAATGTAAAAATACCCTAAGCGGGGATGACGGCCACGTGTCGCAATAAAAAAAATAAAATCACGCCATGTGGGAGGATTTCGAACGGATTTGGTAACTTGTTTATTTTGTACCAGTGCGCACCAAGCGCCACCGCAAACTTTATTCTTAACTGCATGGCTATACAGATTTCTAGCCACATCTGGATAGGTTGGAAGATGGACTTTATTTATATACCTTTCCAGTTGATCTCGTGCTTGCAATTGATTACTATCAGCAGATTTTGTTCTTTGATTGCTAAGGCTGCGTTAAGATCTTCAGACAGGCAGATAGGACGCGCTTTTGGTCTCTTAAAAAAAGAATACCCTTTGTTTTTGTTGTAAGAGAAAATCTGTCCAGATAAGGGCTACCGTACTCTTGTCGTTCTGTCACGTACAGGAAGGGTCAAAGCGATCATGACCTTGATAACATCAGGCTTATCATAACCGACAGATGCGTGTTTATTGTTGTATCAATGGTTTCGTCATAATCCGTTTTATACAAAAATAAAGATTTGTTATAATTTTGCCGCCACAAAAAGTACGTTGCCAAAGCAGCCGCCAGATGGGATACTGAAGAAGAAGGTAGGAAAGTTATTGAAGCGGTATGCTTAAATCGAAAGGGATTTCACAGGGTAAAGGAGGTTTAAACCCAGCAGTTAATTCGTTCAGGCTGAAATGATGATGAAACCTTTCATGATCATGGGATGAGAGAGACTAAAAGCTGCTAAAATTGATCTTTTCCATTGACATCAAAATAAATATAATGTTTTTCTCTAAAACGATCATTGATAAATTCTTGAAACGCAGTTTGATGTCACACTGTTAAACGTCAACAATAATAAAATAAAAAAAATACGAAGACAATCAATCAGTGAAACTCGCAACAGCGAAGATTATGTTTACGCGAACATAGCCATTTGTTTGAAAGTAAAAGTAGAATTAATCATAGTGTTTATCGCTGCTTATGTAGCCTTTGACATACGGATTAATCATCAAGCTAGTAAAATTATTAATACCAGTGACCGTCTCCTACTTCGTCTGTGATTCAACTATTTCATCATTAGCGACATGATACATCATCACGTCTGGTCATTTGGCAGCTCAGCTCAACTACCAAACCTTGCTGACTTTCGGCTAGTTTTTTCTCCACCATGACATTCCCGTGTAGATCGTAAGGTGTGCCGCCCGTCAGCGATAAAAAAAGTACAGAACCAGTATCAGCCGGCCTCTTATTCTATCGAAACTCCGTACTAAGCCAGCTCAAGGTCAAATGTTACCACTGTACCACTACGAGACGAGAACAGTTGAATATCACCCTCAACCAATTCTTTTCCCTTTACTGACCACGTTCATTTTTTGCACAAAGCAGCTACCAAACGGCACAGAATTCCTAATTCAACTAAAAAGTTCTCTACCGTATCCTTTTCAAGACTAGAACTGACTAATCTCGGATAAATCGTCTGTATTTGTATTTCCAATCTTCCCATTAATCTTCGTCTTTAATTAGACCTAGACATTCGTAAAATACTGGTATTGAATGAGTGTTCTTTTATGGAAAACAACTTTCTGGTAATGTCAAGGACTTATCGAATGTTTGTTACAGTTTTATTGCTGTGACGATCGTTTCCAAGCCCTATCGAAGTTTCTAGATGATTTCGGATTTATTGCTTAAGTTTCTCTTAATGCTCAGCTTGGCAAGAAAGAGGATAAACGTAAAACTTCGTTAGGGAAAAGGATATATCCTCAATCATACTGATTTCCGATACTGGAGATCTACTCCCTAGGCACGAAATGCGTTGTTTCTGTCGAAGTTACGGGTGATTCCTACTCGTGGGAATTCATCAAATAACTTCTCCCACTCTGGGCAGAGCGGGAGGGCGTGTCAGACTTTTACTGCCACCCGTGTTCCTTCAGTTGCCTGTGTGCCAGGGCCACGGTAACCCTTTTGGACAAACCCGCGACCCTGGCAGACTCGGTATCACCTACGGACATAAGATTGGTTTGGGGCCCAACCTAAGAATTAATAACAACACGATTTGACAGCTGCCCATACGAGGTACCTACTTTCGGACGGGCCCGTATGGTCGTTGGCGCATTTACAGAATAGGCCCCCTGTATTTTAGGAAATGTGTGGCCTACCTTACTAGAAGGCTAAGTTCATTTACGATGGGAGAGAGTTAATTGCTTGCAATATGCTGGCAGTCTGCTACGACTAAGTTTTAATTGAAGTACCATCTTTGTGCCAAATGACGTGGCGTTTCAAGTACCTAGTGTTTTGGCACTAGGAATAATATTAGGTGTAACGATATTATTTATTTTTCTCTAATGGCAAACAATTATTTACACTGTTACAAATAAAAAGTAATATTTTACTTAAATCTCAGGTTATTAGGAACAATAAAAATTATAGGTTAGCACCGCATAAACGTAGTAATTGTGCCACAAGCATTATAACTATAAAATTAATAACTAAGTGAGGAAAACAAAATAAACAAGTTTAAAGTAACGTGAGATAATAAAGAGTTTAAAAATAACATCAACAATCAAATACCTAACATTAAATTGGCCTTCAACATAAAACATATTTTGTTAAATGAATCATTTTAGGAGATACATTCCCACTTTAGTACTTCATGCGCTCTCGATTTGTCGTCAGAATACTGTGTACCTATAGCAAAAATATCATTTTTCTACCGTGAGGTCATTGTATGACTTCTTAAAAATTACTCGTGTTAAACAACTACAGATAGACAATTGTTCTTATAGACTTCATTCAACGTTTTAATTATAAAATTAATAGTATAGTCATCATTGAAGGTTACAGGCTATCTAATTACGATGTCGTGCTAATTATCGAGACTAGTAATCATGTCAATTATTTAGATAGCGTCCCCGTTTGGCGAGATTGTGGGGTTAGAAATCAATTCACGTGATACTGGTTTTAATTGAATAATAGATTTATCTCATTATGATTCATTGGGATATTAATAACGAGATCTCATATTAGCCGAAATACATTAATTGGGAACAAAGGATTCTTAAACCGGGTCCAGACGTGTGTGATGTGTAATGTAATGTATCGTGTAATGTAACGCGAATTATGCGTGTAGACGGTACTACGAACATTACGTGTAACGCTCAGGCTGGTGCTCGCGATCATCCATCGCTGTCGGTTTTTAGCGCGAACAACGCTCTCGCAGTCGAACACATACAGGATTCGCGTTGAGTTTGTATGCCGTCCACACTATTCGCATTACATTATACGATACATTACGTTACATATAACACACCTCTGGACCCGGCTTTAAAGTGAGCCTTATTTGACAAAAGCATGGGTGGTCTTTAACTTGTTTTTTTTTTTGTTTTTACGTAAATGACGTAAGATATTTTTTGAATTAGAATTTGCGGACACAATTCCTGGTGTAGTCTTAACTGTGCTTATGGAAATACAGCTAGTTGGCAGGCAGGAATATCTGAGATGACCGGCAGCTCCAATTAAACCAGCTTCGGGAAAAGTAGCATATGCATTCGGAGCTGATGTACAAACAATGCAAATTGTTTTATAGTGACCCCTATTCATGGCTAGACCACGGACTCATTTAGCCCGAGTACTTTTCGCATCGTGTTGAAACCCAAAATAATCACACACCCAATAAATAACGATTGATCCGGATACCATAAAATACAGAACTCATAAGTTGGCAAATCCATCCGTGCTAATAGTATCATAGTGTAAAATCTTTCTCTCCCTGGAGATTATGCGGAGGTCAGTTTGCAGCATCCCAACATCGTAACTCTTAATCCGATGAGATTTGAACAAAAGTTGCTCCATAAAGGACTACATGTATACACGCGTTTATCCGGACGTACGAAATGATGCAGAGCCATGTATTCAAAATGTATCCGGCACAAGCAAGGGATTACTTGAGGTCACACGGGGAAAATGGGACGTAGTCCGCATTCAATTTATTATTCTTTTGCGAAAAGGATTTGTACAGGGAGATTGGGAGCCACAGTCATTTGGGAGGAGCTAAATAATTTAGTGATACTCAATCTTTGAAGACCAATGGGGAGTTGTGCCAAAGATTACTTTGGAATTTTCTTGGTTTTTTTTTTTACGTTGATACAGGAAAATGTAGTAAAGTTAAAAACCACCCACCAGATACCATCATATAGGAATTATGTACTACTGCTTTGATTAAAAATACTTTTTCTGCTCTTTGCTAACCACGGGGTGAGCATTAGTCTATTATTAACAGCAGACCACACAGCTAGTAAGAAAATACTGTAATAATTAGATATTTCTATGCAGCATGCATAAAAAAATGCTCCGTTATTTTTTTATACCTAATACAGAAAACCACAGTATCAGTAGATTAAATTGTTATCGCTTGGCCCGTTAGCTGCTCGAGTATTATCTGATAATTATCAATAACACGTATTATGTGCACGCTTTCATTTATTTCTCATATATTTTCTCCTATTAGTTCACATCGCAGTATTTCTGACAGCAATATGGACGATATGTTTGTATCTTCGGAAATTTTTATTTGTATAGGGGAAGTAGTAAAAGGACTTTATATTCGAGCGGATTTCGATAAAAATATGACTAATTCCAACATGCTAGTGGACATAAGAAAAGTCTATAAGATATTGATAATTTTTCAGTCGATATCATTCCTATATTCGTGTCAAGGTTCAGTACAAGGAAGTGGTGCAAAGAGTCTTGAATAATTTCATTAAAATAGCAATGCGGTTCATTAATGACTTATATTTTTAACTCCCGACAGAAAAAGAGGGGTGTTATAAGACTAACGTGTGTATCTGTGTGTTTGTCTGCGGCATCGTAGCTCCCAAACGGATGAATCGATTTTGTTTTTTTTTGTTTTGTGTGAAAGGTGACTTGATCGGTAATTCTAAGCAAAAAAGAAAATCTGTTCACTCGTTTTTGAGGTTTTTGTTTGTGTCGGGGGTTTTTAAATTTTTATTAACTTCAGCAGTTTTCAGAGTTTCGATTAAAAGTAACGTTATCGTATATGGTTTCTTGTTGGTATCATCAGAGTAATGAGGTGGTAAGGCGTAGTGGATACCAGCAGGTAGCGCGTTTTGAAGCGAATATTCTGATAGACGTCTAGCTAGATTTGAAATTTTGGCCCACCGAAATTTTATTTACTTCAGTGATATAATTTTGCATCACTGGTGTAGCATAATATCCTAAACTGAATGTGGGGGTTTCTAAGGAAGTTCTGGATGTTCTGGTAATTTCTGGTATGTACATGAAGAGGGTTTTCTTTCTGAAGAACGTTTCTCTATGGTTGCATTTATTTTGAGCTCTGCTGTTGATCTTTAGAATCTGTATCTTCTTCCATTCATCATATTTTCTTTAGGATTATTGTCAATTGTGCTAAGAACACAATGCAGTATGAGCAGATGGGTATTTTATTAAACCAGAATCATGCTTATTTCACACAATTAGTGAACCTTACAGTTACTACTTATTAGATTAATAGTGATAATGTGACGAAGCCCCAAAGGTTCCTGTTTCTGATTCACAATAGTAATTAAACGAAGTTAATTATGTTTTATGACGTGATTATAACAACCTTGTTTATAAAGAACTCTGAATTCCATATACGTAACGTAGCGCTGAAATAAAAATAAAACTATTCCGTTGATTAGTTTTCCGGACATTACACTTTGACCGCGTTTCAAAACAATATGATACAGAAATAGGGCATCGGTGCTGCTAAAATGATTACAAGCCATCACTGCGTTATATCAGGCGCGATTAATTTTACAGCTACTGGAATCTATGAAACAGTTTCGTGAATGACTAGTAATAAATTCATAAGATCCTGAGAGGGTGGGTGTATAGTTGTAAAACAAAGTTTTTGTAAAAGGCAACCCCTGAGCTGGTTTTTCGGAGGTGCAAGGTTGTATACGAAATGCAAAGGAAGTCGTTAGCAACAACTAGTCAAAGTTGAACAGATTGAACAAATCTATAAATACAGAAAGTCTGATGTAAAGACGCGTGAACGTTACTGATCTCCTGAGCGAAAAATTTCGCCACCTTGCTCCGATTTCATAAAGTAACATCAATGTCAAGTAAATATTAGATAAGAATGATAAAGCCTGAAAAATGCTTGATAATATTACGCCAGATAAATCGTTTTGTGTGAATATTATTGGTTTTACATCTGTACATGAAATTGAAAGTCTTCTCTCGTGCAGTCAACAGGTCGTTTATTTCAGCCGACAGACAGGTCACGCGCAATTTTGAAATTCGATTTTTAAACTGTGTTACCGAATGTCACTTTTCGTGGTAAAGGGCGCTCGTTGTTTTTTTTAAGCTGTATTTGTGAGTGGCCAGCTCAAAGCCGGTTCATCGTGCACTTATAAGGCAGAGTGAGTTGCGAACATAAAATACTTCGCCAGATGTTCATCTGGAATATTAAATGAGGAAGAGGCGATTTTTTTTTTGATATACTAGCTTAAAAGTATTACCATACTGCGTTTATAGAGCTAAATACTTGAGTAGTATGTGATGCAATCGACGAATAAATATAAATATTTTATGTATGCTTTCTTTGACGTGATAGATTTCATTTACATAAGAGGAACTTATGGAACTGTTGATGACATATTACATTGCTTATACAATTTTCGGTCTTTTTGAGGCATATATTTTTTGACACAGTTGTTTTGGCAATATTTTAAGTATGTGCCTCTTTTGCTCATAAAAGCTGACGTAGTAACGTCATGTTTATTTTAGACTTGGCCGTGTGGTCTCTCGCTAAGAATAGGGCTCTAATTCTTACCGAGTTTGTTGCTACTCTTTCTTTATTACTTAAGATTGGCAACACCATCTACTTTAATAATGACATCATCATAAGACAAGAAACTGTGATGGCCTAGTCTACTATTCGGTCCTTGGATACAAACGATCGAATCATGCTATATTACTCCTTTACTTATCAGTCAGTATCAGAAGTCATTTTTCAACAGTGTAGCCTTCGCATCTTGCATAGTCTTCTTCAATTGCCTTCTTTACGTTTTTGGTCCTTAGTTCCTTCGATCTTCGAAGACTTGTATAGAACATAGAGACTAATCCTAACTTTTGTATTTCATGAATTCAGATTTCTAAGACTACAAGTTACGTTTATGTACACCTATGTCTCATATTCATTACTAATTAATTCCAAAGCTAACAACTTCTTAGAACAATTTAACAAAAAGACAAAGATGTAGCGTTAGTCATTGTCACAGGTAGTCATGTCTGACCGTGAATATAAATGAATTGTGAATCACAATAGTATGCGATCAAAATAAGGATTAAGAGAAGGAATGACCTTTCGCCATATTGGTGTTTGTGAGAGCTGTCAGACAGACTTTAGTATACATGCATTAAAATAGTATCCACGTGTGGCGATACTTTTAAATATACTTTTGACGCCTCCTGGGCGGGTAAGGATGATTTCCACCAAACGGCTCGCATTGCATCGGATCGGAAAAGATACGAACGGATGCAGCGACAGCCGATCGCATCCGGCACGATGTCGACGTATACGATCGAGTCCGTACCATCGCTTGTGAACGTATCTGTTTCTGCGCCTAGTCAAATAGTTTCATTTCTACCGTGTTGAGGTGTCCTACTTTTTGAAAATTGTTGAAGTCGAAGTAGTATTGTTGGCTATGGCATTAGAAGAAGAAGAAACTAATCATAAAACACAGAACAGGAAAAGAAAGATACGACGACAGGCGAACGGAGCCGATCGCGCGTCGCAGTATACTTTCGGCTACAATCGCGTGTCGCGGAAGACGCCCGCGGTCAAGCTGCTGTCCGCGGCTTGGTAATATAGACTTTAAATACTGTGTACACGATTTAATATCGTTTAAAGATAGTAAGATTCGTTCCGATCCGAAGTGATGCTAGTCGTTTGGGGGAAATCATCCTTTAGTACCACCGCATGAGGCATTTCAATACGATGATCAGTTCAGTTCCCTATTTGAAGTCTGTGTCGAAATGATTTTGATGTAAACGTTAGGTAGAATGACGTTGGAACGAATTCATGTGAAGTCAATCCTGTTTCAGCGACTCGGTCAAGTCTAATGCTATTCCAATGTGCTCTATTTATTGTTCATAGTTCTTGTAACTTCCGGATTGAAAACGGGAATTTAATATTTATTTTGTGTAAATTGAATCTTATTGGTTTTCCTTTTAAAGTTCCTTTGTTCATTGGGTTATGTTTGTTTTCCTGATATTTTATAAATAATTTCATGGTTGGGAATTTCAAAATGCCACTAAACTTAATGTTTAGTTAATTTTGGCTTGCATTAAGTTTTTCTGTGAATAGCCACTAGTTTAGGGATTTTCGGCTTACAATACATGAACAATGAGTCATTGACCCAAACCAATGTCACACGTTTAACTTTGAGTAAACTATTCTCGCACTGCACACCGTTAGAAAAAGTACTCAATACATTTTAGGTCATACGAGTACCTTAGTTCATAATTACCAACAGGCAAATTCTTTCTGTGTCATAGACGGTTGTTCTTGCGGCAACCATATTGTAGATTATCCTCTATGGACCTGACTTCCGGACTCCTTAGTTACCTCTATTAAAATCTGTACAATATAATAAAGCTGAAGTGTTTGTTTGTTTGAATGCGGTAATCTCTGGAATTACCAGTCCGATTTGAAAAATTCTTTTTGGATTTGATAGCCCAACTCTTGAAATTAACATCACTCTGCGACTCTTAACAGCCGAGCAAAAAGAAAAAAGTCAGAGAACGCTAAGCGAAAATTAAGTAATAGCGCGGGCGGGCGATGCGATGCAACGCGATGGGTCCGGGGTAGAGGGAGTTTTATAAAAATGTGGCTGTTATTTTAGTATACAGGGTGGCAGGGATATCGACGCGCCCACTGTAAAGATGAGTTTAGCACATGATTCAAGACCACCTACCGTTAAAATCTTTCGCCAGTTATTAAAAAAAAAAAAAATTGCTGTTCAGTACATTTTGAACGCGTAGGTATTGCGCTTTTCTATGGAACAGCAGATTCTTTTTTGATAACCTACAAAAAAAAACTACACTATGGGGTCTAGAACCACCTGCTGAATTCATGGTTATAGTTTTCGCGTCGATCTCCCTGCCACCCGAAATTGTGTATCTTACTACTTCTATACGAACAAAGTCACGGGTAGAAGCAAGTGTTACCCGTAAACCCTGTTGAGATTGGAACTGGTCATCTTGATAACAGACGAACGAATTGTGACAAGAACTTCAAAACGTGTCCATTACCCTTTTTATCTATCTTACTTCGTTAAATGTGAGACAAAGGGACATTTTAGTTACTCAATCTACACAATATTTGAGTCTAGACAAAGAATAAACGTTTGTAGACTAATCAAGTGATGGATGGAAGATGTGAAGGCGAGACGAAACAAAAGATTTAATCGATATAGGTACGAATTGCCGTCTGAACAAAATAGTTTGGATCGATAGTCTGGATTTAAAAAAGACGAAAGCAAAATTAAAACCTCTTTATTCACAGAAATACACAGACACCCAGTTCTGCATGTGGCCCACAGTGTGGGTTGCAATTTCGGCCATCATTAAAACTGTGTGCCTATTAACGTATGTCAACAGCCTCTCGGCACACATCGGGCAGGACGTTACATAAGCCCGTAGAGCCAGTTCACCTTGTTCGTCCAAACGCTTCCATTGCCGAAGTTGCGAATAACCGATATTGGAGCTTTACGACATTACACGTCGAAATTCGTTTACTTTGCTAAGTGGTTGGTTGGGAGCTTTTCATTCTGTTGTTTTTCTAGATTTACGATACATTGCATTGAAAAGTAGTGTTAGTTTTTCCGCAGGCACACACTATTTAGGCTTCCATATATTTTTAGGTATTCTTTGTATTGATATTCGTATACAATCGCACACTGATTCTACTACTTACCTATTCTTAGACCTTTAGTATCAGTTAATTTTTCCTAGTCCTTGTGAATAACAAAGTGTAGTACTTTGATATCCACAAGGACCAGGAAGAATAAAATTAGAGTTAGCCAACCAACAAAAATATTATTGGCTTTATTTATCCTTTTCTGTAATATCAGTACACAATGGTCTTATCAAAAAAGCATTAGAGGAAATCTATTTTATTACACGTTCGCCTATCTAAAGAACTTGATAAACTAATTCAATTTAGATAAGAACTACGCAAAAACTTCCTGAATCACACATGGCGTAGTAATGTAATTATTTCAATCAACGTTTATACTGTTAATTCTGTAGACCTTTAAATCAGCAGCTGTTTCGCGTTACGATCTCTGATTCATCTCATTCATAGAATGGAGAACAAAATACAATAATTATCATTTCGTACGGAAGTTTTCTGTTCCGGGTAAATCAGTGGTCATATCGTGAGGTCACAGGTAAAGTGATTCAGAATCATTACCACATAAAAGAGCTTGATATAAAATAACCTGTGTTAGTATAGTTTCACTTGTAAACCGTGTCAATAAGGAATCATTTGAGTCATCACTGACTCATTAGATAGCTACTGCCGCCAATGATTCACCGGAAAACATGTCTTGTGTGATTGTGTTAGGATTGTAAATTAGTTGCAGGATAGGACGAGGTTAGGTCCGACCGCAGGCGAGTCGCTATGTGCATAATGATGTACAAATCGTAGACGGTTTTAAGTATGGATTGTTGTGGGATTTCCTCCCTTATTATGACGCTAGTTAAAAACATAGTTATTTGGAGTTCACACGTTCAAAACAATAGTAAGAAGCTTCAGTTGAGATTGATGTCCGCGGTCATGTAAAGTGTATAGTTTTTGTTTGTTGTTAATGTTCCAAAAATTCATTAAGATGTTTTTATAAAATGTGAATAGGGGAGAAAACCACGCCAGCATGGTTTATATAAACTTTAATTGGATTAAAGACTAATTAAATACATTCAGAGCTAACGTTCACGTACCTACGTACGGTACAGGTGTACTCGAGACTACTATGAGTTAGTACAGTTTTGCTCCCGTTAAAAATGGTGTGTCTCGTTTGACATATGTACATGATTTTATGCAGTCCGCCTTATGTATCACTGTTTTGAAGTATTACATAAATATGTATAAGCAACTTTGAAAGCTATGCTGCACAGAATATCGATTTGCTCTTGTACACTATGGTTAAAGTTGAACGCACCTCATTTGTCTTTGCATTCTTTTTAATTATCGGTACTTATCTAGCCAACAACTCTGTACATAGCATCTTTTTATTAATTCGTTGAAATATTTCTGCTAAATTTGAAACAAGCCAGGTGAGGCGAATTTTACCAATGAAACTAAACACGATCAGCACATCTAAACCGCGTTCAAGCGCAGTCAGTGCCATCATTGGTGGAGAATATTGATACTGACAGCTCTTGAACGCAGTTAACATGTGCTGATCGCGTTCAGTTTCATTGAAAAGAAAGAATAAAGTTTATTTGGACACAGTTCGTAAACACAAAATACAAACAAATAACAAAATAAAAAGTGAAAGTAATGTTTAACAACAACAATTAACCCTAAATTTACAAGATTCGAGACAAGGGTGGTTTTAAAGCGCTTCAGCCCTAAATAGACAACATTCGAGACAAGGGTGGTTCCTCAACTGTACCATGCGCGGTTTTGTTCTCGGGCCTACGTTCAGAGGGCTCATAAAGGTACAAAAAAAAGAAGGTTGTGTAGTGGTAAACATATCACCCAGCAAGGACTCCACTCGTGGAGGTTATTCTAAAGCAACTGCTACCGGCAATAATCTGCGTTGATAGATCTATCATAGCAAGACCTTAACAAGGAAACAATAAAGGCTCCCACAAACAGGCGCGACACGACAGCGTGACACAAAGGCGCCGCTCGTAGCGCGACGTGCGGTGCCTTTGAGTCGCGCGTCGCGTGTCGCGCCTGTTTGTAGGAGCCTTAAAGAAGAAGAATAAAGTGCCTTGAGTATTTACGTATAAAGGCTCGTTCACACTGGCGCGACGCGATGCCCGACACAAAGGCACCGCGCGTCGCGCGACGAGCGGCGCCTTTGTGTAGCGCTGTCGCGTCGCGCCTGTCTGTGGGTGCCTTGACTTGAGTTATAATATCGAATAATCTATTTTTCTTTTCTGAAGGGTATCTCGTAGGTCAACCTTTTTTTTTGTATGGGAAATCATCAAATAACTTTCCCGCTCTGGGCGGAGCGGGAGGGCGTGTCAGACTTTTACTGACTAAAACCCACCCGTGTTCCTTCAGTTGCCTGTGCACCAGGGTCACGGTAACTCGAACAATCCGCGACCCCGGCAGGCATCGGCCCTATCGGACCCCGTCAATTATTGCTGACATGGCTTTGAGGCGCGCGTGGAATCGCAGGTCAATCTAGGAAGTTGTCAGCTACTTAACTGGGCTGTCCTATGGGTGCCTTTTAAATAAGGCCTCCAGCCAGGGTAACTAATAATCTAATAAATCCCCTTATCTAAATGTATCATTCTCTATCAAAAATCCGCTGATCCGCTATAACAAGTAACGCAGCCTCTTCAAATTTACGTAGGTAGGTTCTGTCGGGCGGACACTTTCGCAAGCTCTGACTCACACGCTGATAACAATTATATCAGCACATTGTTTATTTACCATCGTAATTGCTCATAATCGATATTATTGCGTATGTGGACCATCGCAATAACATAACATCACGCATGTAATCCTTGAAGGGTTAGGTAGAGATGTAGCCTATAGTTCACCCACATTTCGCCAGTTATATTAAGGTCCCATGTAATAGGGGGCGAGCCTATTGCTATCAACCAGGCCCAAATCCAGACTCCGGGCTGCTACTGAGAAATTCTTAGGTAATAGGAAAAACGCGATGACACTTTGTCCGACCTGGGAATCGAACCCAGGACCTCATGTTTACCAGTAGAGTGTGCGACCACAAGACCTACGAGGCAGTCCATCGCAATAACTTCTATATTTTCGTGTAGGTATCTCCTATTTATAGCGTGACAGTTATTTGTGGCTTGATGGTTGTGGCTAATGTTTTCCCTTTTACGTAATTGCTGTGGATGATTTCAGTTTAATTTAAAACCTAAATGACGTATTATGGATTAGGGTCTGTAGGTACTTATTATACTTAGAAATTAAGTAAGTACGTTTATTTGAACTTTAGCGTTGCTAAGTGTTCGTTAGCGATGATATCCTGAGGGCCTAGACAAATGGCATTCGCTTCTGAGCGATTCTATTTCTACAACCGCTATCGCTTTCGCTAATGTTTCCATTATACGAATCGAAAACTAGCGGTAACGCTTGTCAAAAAGTGCCACTTGGCTACGCATCACTGTGGAAGTAATCGTTCGCCGCTTTAGATTCGTTTCATAGAACCGAATGATGTTAACATTGTCTAGCTAATTTCTATTCGTTGACCTATGATCACGTGACATTTCGATAGCTTATGTCAACCCCATACATTTTTTGGTTTTCCTACTAGCGACATTGCTAATCGAATGTTAATTTGTCTAGGCCCTCTGTATATTGTATTTAAGTAAACTTTGTGCACAGTGCAAAAACCGTACAAAGGCGGACTTAATCCCTTAGGCAATTACTACCAGAAAACAAGAAAAGGGAGTGGATGGAATAAAAGAGGGGACAAAATTATATTAAACGATCAAATCTGCCTGGGATTCCTGAAACTTTGCAAGACATACATTGCTCCCTAACTGGTCAAATCGGATCATAATATACGCCAGACAGACAAACACCTCTCCTAAATGGGATCGTTACATTCACTCCTCCGCCCTCGGTGTTCACGCTAACTAATTACCTTATTCAGTTCATCGCTCTGTCTGGCTTGCAGATATCCTTCACAGCTTTAGTGTATTACAACCCATAGAATTACACCAGCGGCAAACTTACGTAAGTACATCTGATTGTACCTGTCTGTTACCTTTTCACGCCCAAACCACTGAACCGATCGGTATAAAATTTTAGGATACTTTTCATCCTGGATATTTGCATTAAAATTAAAATACACGCAGACAATGCCGCGGGCAAGAGCTAGTCTATAAGTTTCATTAGTTAGACTAGAAGCTGACTCCAACATTTCAGCCAAAATTGGTCATAGGCACTGCTAGACATAGGCATCCCTCAAAAAGGACGAAAAGGTCTACTGTTGCCTTAATGCGCTGTCCAAAAAATTTCAGAGGCCCCAAAAATATTTTCACCTACATACTTTGACTATTTTGGAGCCTAACGATCAATTGTTCCTGATAACAGAACACTTTATCCTTATACGTTTTGGAGACCTTCAACCTCGTCAACTCACGACCGATGATATCGCTTTTAACGTTAGCAACCATATGCAGACATAAGTTATTATGCTTGAACTTCGTGCTCACGAACGGCTACTGGTGGCGGGTTTCTGGACCTCTGCCAATGCACGTCATAAAGGACCCATTTCTAAGTAAGCTTGTGTTTTTATGCGGTTGGAGATGATGAGACATTAAAAAGCTATTGTTTAGTAAAACTTTTTTATATGGTGTATGTGTCATTTCAATGTGTACGTGATACCCAGACAGAGCACATCCAACCTTGCAGATGCATTTTATTTTCTGCAGTAACATCTGTTTAGACAGTTTTCCCGGTAAATGGAAATGCAGATACTAATACTAATTAAAACAATGACTGGTATAGGTAATCTCATTCGATTATGAACTCACTGGATAGGATTTAGTATTGAAATCTCCGCTTAGTTATCCCTATGACACTTGTAGGTAAATAGTCGCTCTATATATGTAAAACCCTGATATTTGGTTAGGTTAGAAACGAATTCCAACATAGTTAATTATTTTTGCCGTATCATACCTACCATCTTGTTCGGAAACAGAACTACTTAATCATGGTTGGAAAAATACTAAAAACAGAACAATTATTTTCCTTAACACCTTAAATGTCGTTAGTTTATTCGTAACTGTCATACATAGTTAAAACTGTTCGGGCGCCGTCGTCGGGACGCGCTACGCGGGTACACCAGAGGAACCGAAGGGCCGATACTTCACCATCGAACGCAACCGACGACACACGCGCGCCATATAGTCTTTCTGTACCTTCCATTTTGGAAATATAATAATAAGTTAGTTTACAGTCCACTGCCTTTTATTTAAAGTCCGAGTTAGGTCTTTACAAAAACAATATCCACACACATCAGTGGCAACAATTTGACAGTGAGAGCACCTTTATGTCGTATCGGTACGGGTGGTGTTCGTAGTGCAATTGTGACTGATGGACGGGTGACTAACCCTTTCATGAAGCTTCATAGTTACTTAGTTTCATTTACTTTGTTGCAGAGTTCATCAGATTCGGTGCTAACGACGAACTCCATACTGGACCGCATCAGCAATCTTCAGCAACAGACTTCGGATCAAGGAATTGCGCCTCATGTCGCGTCTACACTGCACAGGAACAAGAGCTCTCTGCATACAGCTGGCACGGGCGCGTTGGGTAAATATTAATATGTGTTACTAGACTGGACACTTATCATTTTAGTACAGATCTTTAATTGTGCACATTACATAAAATGCACAAGCAGGTTTTAAATAAAATAAATAAAAACTTTATTCAGTTTAAAAAAAAACACAGTACAATATTTTTTTAAACTAGTTACAGATTACATATTAGCCTTAGGTGCTAGTTTTTAAGTTTCCGTACCTAAAGGGTAAAACGGGACCCTATTACTAAAAATCCGCTGTCCTTTCGTCTGTCACCAGGCTGTATCTCATGAACCGTGATAGTAAGACAGTTACAATTTTCACAGATGATGTATTTCTGTTGCCGCTATAACAAAAAATACTAAAAAACAGAATTAAATAAACATTTAAGGGGGCTCACATACAGCAAACATGACTTTTTGTTACCGTTTTTATAGATAATGGTACGGAACCTTACGTGCGCGAGTCCGACTCGCACTTGGCCGGTTTTTTTTTTTTACAAATGCCCTGGTCCCCATACTAGTATTCCGTGTCGCAGAAAAAGTGTCGTGTTCCTTGTGTTTTTTTAAAGAAGACGTGCATTCCACGTGGCAGAATGCACATATTTCTCGGTGGCTTCCGTGTTAGTGTACATTCTATTTATCATTTATGCCATAATCATCATTTTAAATGACTCTACCAACGCTTGAAGTTTCTCAGCGTGATTGATTTATTCCGAAGAATTGCTAAAATTAAATGGCGGGGCATGTTCGGGGGCAGGCGCAATCCGCTGGATACGACAAACACGTATGGTCCATGTGGCAGTTCTTGAGGGACGCCTATGTTCAGCAAAGGATGTCGTTTGACTGAATAATGATCATTTCATCACTTTTTTCATTTAATAATGATCATTTCATCATTTTTTTCATTTGATCATGATTTTTTGATGGACAGACACTTAACCGAAGCCGAGTCACTTGTACTCCCCGTCATTGTATTTTTTTTTTGTACTGGCCGATACCTGGGAACCATCTGGTTACGGAGATATCGAAGGTCAAAATTCCAACTTTTAGTGACGTTTTTTTACGAAAACGAGTTTTTAATGTTATAACACAACTTTAAATACCCCCACGAACCCTGCACCGTTGCCTGCACCCATAATCACAATGTTTTGCGTGTGTTACATTGCGCGGTACTGCAAATAGCATATTTCACACCAAAAATAAAAGTCGTTTCCCAGCAATAATTTTTGTACAATGTTACTTAGTTTGATGTACAGAATGCGTAGTTGCCGGTTATGTGATGGGTCTTTTTACACCTTGTATAATATTATATTAAACCTATTTACAATTCCAGGTGGCAGCATGACCTCTCTGTCATCCGCGCCGCAATCCCCGGCCCCCGCATCTTCTCTATCCACGTCGGATTTGTTCGAGCGGCCCACGAGAATCAGCCACGGCAAGCCCAACCTAGCCCCCAAACCCCCGCAGTTAGCCCCCGCGCCCACCAATGATACCAGGCCTTCGCCACCACCGAAGAAGCTGATCACTAACGGGAAGATTGCAAGCAGGACTCAAAGTATGAGGGTGCCTAGGTGAGTCCAGTTTAAATACGATGGTATTTTTCTAGGTATATGCAGTAAAGAAAACGTAAGTAGTTTTTCTTGAAAAATCTCTGGATACAACTTTTTTTCACAGAGGTCATATCAAAGTTACACTCTTATTGTGAGTTAGGCTCATACCTAAATCTATCTAAATCTTTATAATATATTGCACTAGGGTCATCCCTAAAATTAATAAACGAGCATTGATCACCACGCTTGCTCACCACATTTTGGTGTTTTCAGATAGCTGTAAGCCAGTTTTCTTCATAATATTTTTCCTCGCAAGTCGCAAGATACTAAAAGTCATAGTGGTACTTGTCAGCAGGGCTAACATGACAAGCGCGAAATCGCTCTCTTTCTCGATTTATCGAAATTTGTCTACGATTTTGACGTCATCCTAATGGGATCCCTTCTTTTCGCATAATGTTCTTTGTCCTAATATACTTCGGCATAACGATTTTGGCACAATTTGTTTTGGCATAATAATACTTCGGCATAATTTTTTTAGGCATACATTTTATGTTGGCATAATCATCTTAAAGACTAATTTGTTTTGGCATAAATTTGATTCGCATAACGTTAGTAGGCCTAATCACTATTAGCATAATATTGTTGGTTAAAAATTTCATATGCTGTGCAACAAAAGTTACTGACAGAACCGAATTGCTGCAAAACCGACTCCACGTAGTCTTGTTTGTCCTACCCCTAGAGTGTAATTTAAAATCGCGTAGGCGCGTAGGGGCGAGGCGGCCCGCGGGTTGAGGAGGAGGCGGCTGCGAGCGAGCCGCCGCGGCTGAGGCTGGCCGGCGAAGCCGGCCAACAAGTCGAAGCTGCGGTGGTGAGCGAAAGCCGTCTGCGACGATTAGCACGCGTGGGGCCGCCGGAGGCCCGCAGCGCCGGAGCCGTGACAGAAACCCTGCCTGCTGCATGCTGCATGCTTGCTTGCATGCTGCATGCTTGCTTCTTTGCTGCATGCTTGCTTGCATGCTTGCTTGCATGCTTGCTTGCATGCTTACTTGTATGCTGTATGCTTGCTTGCATGCTGTATGCTTGCTTGCTTCATGCTTCCTACAGCGAAAAAAAAAACCCGCAATATTGTTCATAAAAAAGTTATGCTTTAGAACTTTATGCTTTAGAATATTATGCTTAATCATTATTATGGTTAGAGAAATTATGCTTAAAAAAATTATGCGTAAGCTGTTATGCGTAATTATATTATACGAAAATATAATTATGCCAAACAAAATTATGCTAAGTTATATTAGGTCTTAAAATTTTATGCAAATGGATAGGGAACCCATCCTAATACCTAACATGACCGTTATGTCCAAGTAAGTAAACTCGAATAAGGCATTTGACACTTCTTTACCTTGCGACGCGACGAGAGACCGATAAATGGATCTATTCCCATCCAATACCAAGAGCTAATACCATTTGGTATTAGTTTATTTCCGAATTTATTTTCTATTCCCAACGAGTACCACATTTTTTTAAATAAAAAATCTATTACTAACGAATACCAAAGCGTGACTTTTTGTACACTCAGCTATACAAAGTTTTATTTAAATTGCGTTTTACCGAAATCTAGGGTAATCTAAATATAGGGTTAGGGTTAATAAGCTGGTCGACGGACCCCGCTTCGCGGGGCTCCTATTTCTGTCTAAAGGGTTTAAAGGAACCTAACCAACCGAACCTCGGGATGCCACTGACGTCGACCGTCTAGGGTTAGGATTTTCGGGAACATTTAGGTGCAGCGCAGACGGCACACTTCTTGTGCGATCGAGTCTGCGGCGCACAAAAAGTCTGCATGGCTCGCAAAAAGTCGGTCGCGGATTTTTCACAGACTCAACGCACACGACGCACATCTTCGATCATTCTGTCGGCAGAGCTGTAGGGACGTAGACGCTATGGAAATCGTGCAGAGATCGCGAAGTATTATTTTGTACATGAAGTACAGAAAAAGAAGAAGAAATAGAGAATTTTGGGTACATCCTATACATGTCCAAACAGGAGCGGAATAAACATTACAGCACACTTCTTCCCACATTTTTCTTTTTAAATGTCTATCATGATATTCTGCCTTAGAAGTATCATAAATTGCTGGTCTGTTTCGTATTTCTTGAATTAACATCGTTACATCGACCTCTGGCGCCATGATAATAGATCGCGTGCGTTACGTCCACCCCTAGCAAATGCAGATTGCCGACTAAAGTGTGCGCCGTCTGCGTTAGCGCGCGTTGAAGCAAACGTTCAATTTTTTTCACACACTTTTTGTGCTGAGCGGCGCGGCGCGGCGCGGTGCGGTCTGCCCGAATTACACGGATTTTTTGTGCGCCGGACTTTTTGCGCGTCGTGTGCGTTACTGCATATAATTGCACAGGTTCTATTTTCACAGACTAAAAAGTGCGTCACGGATAGTCTGTCGTCTGCGCTGCACCTTATTATGTTTTCGGAAACTTAGTTCGTCACTCAAAGCATTTTAATTTTACTGAACCTGACTGTATCTGATTTCTTCAAACTTGTTTTGGTATTGGTTTTAAAATGTGGTACTCGTTGGGAATAGAAAATAAATTCGGAAATAAACTAATACCAAATGGTATTAGCTCTTGGTATTGGATGGGAATAGAGCGATAAATGTAACAAGTTATTAAAAACGAATCATTTTTATCGTAACAACATCGGCTTGAGGTACCGTTTCATTCATTCGATCTTACGCATGGAATTGTACTTACGAGTACAATATTGATTTTACGTCCACCTCTTTTAATATTTATGTTTAGTTTTTTGCGTACCGAACTTTTTTATAAAAATTAAATGTTTTTCTTTGGCATGCCGAAATTAAAATACAAAACGACGGAAATAAAAAAATTGTGGCACATAATTATACTCACTAGATAATCACCATAAATTACAAATGGGCCGACGATCACAATTTGACAAAGCGAAGATTGATATTGTAATAATCACGATAAAATCCATGATAGGTATTGCAAATATTGTTAATCACCACCCTTGGGAAATGAACTGGCGACTTTAGTAATCATGTTGCGAAGATTTGATATTGCCATACAGCCATAACTCCCTATATTTCGTTAATCACCATAATTTGCAGTGACTGGTTATTACTAAAATTGATGCTCATCTACGTAATAGTGTTCCCCGCCGCTACATTTTCTCTCGCGGCCGCCGAAAATAACTTCATTCTAATAGAAACAGTAGTTTAAAACTCAAGTATTTTCATTATTAATGTTTTGTAAAATAAAATGATGACTAAAATAATTATAATTATGAAACTTCCTTTTAATGTTTTTATCCTAATTTCGTAACTTAATATTATAAATGCAAAAGTAAATTTGTTTGTTACGCTTTCACGCCAAAACGGCTGAACGAATTGGGATAAAATTTGGCACACAGACCTTTACCATACATTAGACCATTACCTGGGTAAGGACATAAGCTACTTTTCATACTAGATCGCAGACGAACTCGCGGGCAACAGCTAGGTGTATCATAATTTTGTGTACTCTTCTCGTCGTCAAAAACGAGGACGACTTAGGGCGAAATCTACCAATGAAATTAAACGCGTTCAGTAAATCTAAACCGCGTTTAAGGGCTGCCAGTGTCAAAATTATTATGGATTATTGACACTGACAGCTCTTGAACACGGTTAGAAGTGTTGATCGTGTTCAGTTTCAGTTTCAGTTCAGAAATCCTCACTAAATGTGAGAAAAATCGGAAATTATCTCGTGTTGAATTGTCAAAACTCGAGATAACTTAAGTGCCATGTTAGGGTTTGTCGAGAAAACATCAAGTTTGACAGAACGAGTCGAGTATTTTGTATGGCAGCGCTGTCAGAAATGCGAAAAGTGACAGAAATAGATATATCTCTTCGACGCGAGAGTGAGTAATTGTCGTGTGTGTCATGTTAGCCCTGCTGATTTTGAAATCACTCTTTTGTTACGTTTGATGATTTCAAACCGTAATCTGGTTTCTTTATGATGTTTACATTGGTACACTTGCCAGATGTTGAAATTACGTTTCTGTGACGGATTTGTTAATGTACTAACTTTATGTTTATCTATTTGTTATAATTTCTCAGATCTCCGCCGGCATCGCCATCGTCGCCACAAACGGGTGGAGGGCGACCGTTCAACCTGCCGCCCGCGCCTCTAAACCCACCTATCGGTACTAAGAATCCGGCTTCACATTTCGGTAAGCCATAACTGAATTTAAGAAGTAATCGGCTACCCCCTTTATTCATTCTCTTATTTCATTCCTTTCTTTAACTATTTATTCGTAATTACAAAAGCTAGTCAGTTATGACAGCTTTATAAAGTGCTTGCTTTTTTTAGTATGAAATGGGAGAAAGCACAGAACTATAAAATCATTTTTAGTATACTACGTTAAGTTAAGACGTAGCGTACAGCCAACCGCACGTCTGTGGGAACACTTACTTGAATTACGATAATAGCCCTTATTACTACGAATTAGAGGCGCTGTCAATGTCAATTTTTTACCAGCACCCTAATTACGTAACACATTTTCGCCAAACGATTAAGACTAGTTTGCTTCGTTTCTATCGCAGTTTGCTTAATTTTACGACTTTCGTATTGCGTAACTCCACTATCATGCGAAACCAACTGCAGTCTGTTTGAGACGCTAAAGAGTGAACGATATGCCAAAATTGCCAGGAAAAATTGGGCATACGTCTATTTTTCGAATTACGTAACTCAAATGACAAGCGAGAATTTGCTTAAATCGTTGACATGAAACCAACGGCTAGTCGCATTGAAACCGAAGCCAACCTTCTGCTCGCAATGGTTTTCTATTCCACTTAATTTAGGATTTATACGTATAATCTCCATAATGATTTCGAAAAAATGTGAATGGTAGTCTTCCTGATAAATTGTAAATGCATTTTTGTATAAAACCTCAATGATAAATCAATATTAATTATATTTTAAAAATCGAGGCAGGGTGGTGAATTTCTTAAAATAATTGTAAAAGTGTTCACCTGTTACAACTTACAAGTGCTTAAAACCTAAACTAAAGATACCTTCAATTTATGATATTTCAGAATCGAGATATTTTGTTGGCATTTTAATGAAAGACAAATTCGTACCTCGTACCGTATGTAACAAACTTATCATATGCCACAAGCTTAGCAACCCATCTATCAATAGAATTGTAGGCACCTAATCGTTGTCTACAGCAGAATATTGCTGTCCTATGAAGTAAATAGATTAGGGTTTGGGTTTCAGGTGTCAGGCTCAACTACATTATTCAGGAAATAGGTATTTAAACTTTCTCTCATGCGCTCACAGCAAGCAGTAGGTAGGTATATAAATTATCCATGATGTTGGGAAGACATTGAATGCCAATTTCCACCAATCCATACAATATATTTGTTCCACCATTTGTTTACCATAATTTATGTTTCTATTTACTTGTACCTAATGAATGACAGTTAATTAAGCTAAACACCACTATTTTCTAATTAGTATCACTATAATAGTAAACACTTCTCAATATTAAAAAAAGCTTACTAAGTATTCAATTTATAAATATTTCATACCAAGTTATTTTTATTTGTACCTTTAGTTCATAATTAAAGCACTCTATATTAAAGTTTACACAGTTATCAATTAACACAATAGGTACATATGTTTACATTGCTGTTATGCAAGACTATAATCAACAGTTTTCTAAAATAAAATGAATTAGCTTTTATGAACAATCTTCAGTTTCTACTTTTGTACTTGAGAAGCTTGAAAACTGAAGTAGTTGCAGAGCCGCAGTAGCAATGTAATGTCATAAGTAAATAGCAGCAGTGGCCGAAGTGAACAGCAATGGGGCAACATCATTCATGCTGCCTTCATGTCTTCGTAGGTGAAATGCCCCGGGAACTTTGCTACAATTTGAAAAGAACATCAAAATTATTTTCTGCTCAGATAAAGTACATAAACATTATGCAGCAAACTAGGCATATCAACTAGACCTTCATCAGCCCATGGCTGGACAAAAGCCATCATCCTACTCATTGCTGCAGGTAGTTTAATTTCTTCTTTATTTAGTGCTGATTTTTCAATATCCAGATATTTTTGTCATGCATAACACTAAATTAGAATTGTAAACATTAGTTAGGTGTACATAAAATATTATTATGTATGTGACTATGTAGGTAGAAAGTTCACTCAAGGAATATATTCATAATTATGTGAGTTGCTGCTTGATTCTTAACTATGTGTCAAAAGTTTACCTTCAATAATTAATACAGAAGATTGGTTTCCCATGCCCAACCTTGCCACAGCAAATCCCCCTATGTCAACTAGATTGATGTTGGTAGGGTAGTGTTCCATTCAGCTCTATCACTGTCTGCGAAAATATTATGATTAATATTTTGTAGTTAGTTGTTATTTCATTAGTGGTTATTAGGTGTAGTTAGTCTGTTTCAGCGTCTACATAGGTACCAACAAAAATATTAATTAACAATTTCAGTTGTTAGAAGGTGAGCTTGACAGACATATACTAACTACAATCATTATTTTAGCTGCAATAAACATCTAACCTCACGTAAGTTGTTTGAGAGTCTACACAAATAAAAAGGAATATGATAGTCCGTATGTAGACTGACCAATAATGTACCTACAGCCACAATATGAGATACGAAGGTACACTCCTACACATGTAATTCCTATATATATTGGCTTACTTGTAGTTTCACTATTGCCAAACGTCTTCAACAAGCCACAAGAAAAATATTCCAAATCTGCAATATAGTCCCATGTTTCTGCATCAGTATGGGAATACGAGTAGTAAATATAATTTTGGTCAGTGGGTCGTCTTGGGTTTGTATGTTGCAAAATATAAAATAACTAAATGTAAACAAAAACATTCATAATAACATTTACCCAAGTGTTGCCAACTTTTTTCCCCGAGTCCACTACTAGCGGTGTACCGTGTATCACAAAATAATTATGTAGATACTCGTACTTGAAAAATTAGTGAAGATGTTTGGATGTTTGCTAAATACACAGTAATGGTCTAACGGTGGAATTTTTTATCCCAGAAGTATGTTCCCATCGAATATTTTTTCGAAATGACGTTGTTTTTCGATCTCCACATGGGCGCAGCCTCTGTGTAACTTCACTACTTATAATATTATTCGTCATGCTGAACGGTTTTAAAAATTCAGCGTTCGAATCCGGAGTGGTTTCGGCATTTGAAATAAATCAATCGTAAAATTACTGACACATGTTTTAGACAAACAATAAAACATGCCATTATCGTGTTATTATATTTTTTTCGAGTCACAATTTTAGTAATTGATGGTAGTATTTTCTACAAATTGAATTAGACTAACCACTGGACAAAACTACCTGTCACTAAAAGCAAAATTTTGTCTGCCCGGAGGGGTCTTAGGTTTAGTGGAAATTCCACTAAGTTGACAACACTGCTTTTCTACGACTTTTTCATTGGCCACAGATAACAAAAAGGTGAAAATAAAAACGTTTTGTTGCCTATTTCAATTATGGTAGCTTTTGGTAGAAAGTGTTTTATAAATTGGTTTTTCAGTTTTAGGCAATCATTGTACATTTTTATTTATAAGCAGTAGTAGACCATCAGTTGTGAATGAAACAAAATTATATTATAGCAAAATTATTCGGAAGCGAATAATTCTTTTATGATGAAATAAAACGTATAGGTTCGCCAATAGCGGGCAAGCTTAAGTCGCAACTCTATCAAATTGAGCAGAATTTGAATGAAGTATTTTACGCAATTCCAAATATGGGAACCGATTCCGATCGGAGTTTGCTTAATTTCGGAATCACATTAAGAAACAAAATTTGTTACGTAATCAGGGTGCTGATATTGAATGTACCACTTCAGTTGACTCAAATTGTTGATTGGCCCATCTTGAATATCAAGAACTTGTTCTGTCCGCAGGCACGCTGCGCGCGCCGCGCGGGCTGCGGCCGCCGGGCGTGTGCCCGCCGCCGCCGCCGGGCGCGCCGCCGCCTCCCCCGGGCGCGCCGCCGCCGCCGCCGGGCGCGCCTCCCCCTCCCCCTCCGTCGCGCCACGCCTCCCAGCCACCTCCGCCGCCTCCGCCGCACCACCGACAACCCGTAAGTTACGCGTACAACATAAGCCTCCCCAAATCATCGCCGCAACAACTACTCTTGTGCTTGCGGCGTTCGCCGGAGTCCCGCGATCTTTATTCGCCAAGTATTTGTCGGTCCACCAGACAAAACTAAAACAATGTAGGTAATCAAAAACTGGTATGATAAATTTGGATCTCGTAGGGTTATTTTCTAACATCATGTGACGTTATATTTTTAACCCCCGACGGTAAAAGAGGGGTGTTATAAGTTTAACGTGCGTATCTGTGCGTCTATCTGTAGCATCATAGCTCCCAAACGACTGAACCGATTTTGATTTTTTTTTTTTAAAGGTGACTTGATCGAGAGTGCTCTTAGCTAAAGAAGAAAAAAGAAAATCTGTTCAGCCGTTTTTAGAGGTTTTTGTTTGCGTCGGGGGCTTTTTTAAATATAAATTTAACTTGTGCACACTTGTTCAACGAAGCGTCCCAATTTTTACAATCCTTGACAGCTCTTCGCGATCACCTAACTGTATCTAAAGGACGTCACTAAATAATCCAATTATTACTTATCAATGTTATCACTAACTCTGTACCCAATGAACTCCCTCATTTTATCTGATCAAGTATTTACTTTTCCAGAGTATAAACGGCGACGAGGGCATAGCGCCCCTGCCCCCGGTCCGCGGCTCCTCCATGCGGTCCCTAGACCTGGAGGCTCGCTTTGCAGACCTGTTCCAACATCCGTCGCGCTTCCCTGAACCGGACCGTTTCATGCGCATCGCGAAGGGCTACAGCAGCGCCACAGTCGCCGGTAAGTACGCGTGAACGGTTGTAAGGGACTTTGGTAATGTACTAAGACGGCGCCATTCGAAATTGTGTTTTGAACGGTCGATCAAAAAGTTTTTATTTTGATCGAACGGTCAACTTTTTTGATAGGTTGGTAAAAAAAAAATTGAACCGTCGGTCATTTCTTTTTAATGTTTGGTTGAGGATTTCTGTTTGATCGATCAGTCAAAATAATTCATTAGTTCGCATCTTGTTGGTGTAGTAGCGCGTTGAATGTTCGATAAAAACAGTTAAGATTTAACTGTTCTGTCCATATAAAATTCTAAAGTAGTGGTGATTCGATCAATTTAATAGAGTTCAAAATGGTGCCGTCACACAGTGGGCCCATACTGAAAATTAGTGGACTTAGGCAACAAAGTTCCTATATCGATGCGATTTTTTTTTATATGACGTGTTATATTATTCCTGACAACTTTTATTCTTATAAAATTTCTTCTAAAGTTGATAGTTTGTCTTGAAAAAAATTAATTAGATTTTTTTGTATGGAGCGAATCACGTTTAATTTTTTTCTTCAATTGTACTAATATGTTGGGTGTGTGGCGTGAGTACGAGGTGCATTCAATAAGTACCTAGCCTCATCGCCAGAGGGCGCTGTAGTTTCAAAAGAGTTTTACCACAGTGTAGCAAATTCTTTTTTAATTCTTTTTTCAAATTTTCATTCCAATCCCTTCATTTGTTTTAATTTGACAACTTATGGAAGCGAACGTGTCGATCGGTTTTACAAAAATGGAAAAGAGCAATATCGTTCGGTGATTCGATTCCTATTTTTGGAAGGGAAAACGCGCATCGAAATCAAAGAGCGCTTGGATGCTGTGTACGGTGACTCTTCTCCATCGATGGCCACCGTCAAGAATTGGTTCAACGAGTTTGCACGTGGCCGTACGTCGGTTATTGATGAACCACGTCCAGGTGCACCGAAAACAGCTGCTACGGAGGAAAACATTAAAAAAATCCATGATCTCGTATTGGCAGATCGCCGATTGAAGGTTCGGGAGCTAGCTGAGACTGTAGGCATTTCAGAAGGAACAGTGCATCATATTCTTCACGAGGAACTCGGCATGAGAAAGCTGTCGGCGCGATGGGTGCCGCGTTTACCCACACCAGAAAACAAGCGCAACCGTGAGACCACATCGGAGACGTGTTTGGCGCTGTTTAAGATGAATCCAGCGGAGTTTTTGCGTCGTTTTGTGACCGTCGATGAAACCTGGATCCACTGGTACACACCAGAGACCAAGGAGCAATCAAAACAATGGATCCAGACCGGGGAACGTGCTCCAAAGAAGGCGAAAACTGTAAAATCGGCCGGAAAAGTTATGGCCACCGTTTTCTGGGATTCACAAGGTGTGATCTACATCGATTACCTCGAGAAGGGTAAAAGAATTACAGGGCTTTACTATGCCGATTTATTAGGCCGATTCGACGCCGAATTAAAGAAAAAACGACCCCATCTGGCGAAGAAAAAAGTGCTGTTTCACCACGACAACGCACCGGTTCACACGTCTGCCGTTGCCATGGCCAAATTGGTCGAATTACGCTACGAATTGCTGCCCCATCCACCGTATTCTCCAGATTTGGCCCCTTGTGACTTCTTTCTGTTTCCTAATCTGAAAAAATCACTCGCCGGGAATAGATATGGATCGAATGAGGAGGTCATCGCCGCCACGGAGGCCTATTTTGCAGAGTTTGACAAAAACTATTTTTCGGACGGGTTAAAAAAGTTGGAGCATCGCTGGGCTAAGTGTATCGAACTAAAAGGAGACTATGTTGAAAAATAAATTGCCACTTTTCCAAAATTTTCGTTTACTTTTTGTAGGCTAAGTATTTATTGAATGACCCTCGTATATGATAGCTAGGGTCATTCTCTATCCATGAAAAAAAAATCAGCGCCGGCTATCTGCGGCAGCGCGAGTAATCATTCGGTAAAAAAAAAATGATTTGGAAGAATTTTTTTGTCATTTAAAATAAATTCAAAGCATATTTTTTGTCTCATTTGGCTGTTTTCACCTTCTTTTTAGTTAAATAAATAGTTTTAATAGCCCATACGTACTTATAACTAGTAATTCTGGTAGAGATTTAGTTATTATTGCATGTTATCGGTAGCACCTGCATTGTGATTGATGACTCATTTGTTTGTGCACTCGGCTAAGCGCATAACTAATGAGTCATCGAAAAATGCTCGTCTCTGATTGGCTGAATAATTTTCACTCACTGTTATGTCCACTACTTGAGTAATTAACACTAACTATAAATATAAAGACATTCATTAAGTCCATCTAGTTTCGCTCTTGTCGCTTGTTTGTGAACACAGTGAAATACTTGTATTTTTATATTTACATTAGAACTATGGCTGGATTTTGTACCAACCTAGATCTTTTTGTGAAATTAAGAAGTGGCGGTGATCTGAAAAATCATATGTTTCTGTATGAAAGTATCATTTCTGTCTTGACTACCGAAGTTTCTGAAGAAGACAAGAACCGAATCAAGGAGTTCTGTCGACTTTTTTGTGTAAATTTAAATAAAAAGTGGATAGAGTCAAGTAGAAATCAAAAAACTTTTATGAATCGTGTAATTAATCGCAAGTGGTTGGAAAAAAACATCAACTGGCCTGTTTGTGACAGTGTTGATCTGAGAAGTGTGATGGGCTTTTCGGACGCAGCCTTATCTGAGCTTGTGGATATAGATTGCCATGTTCCTACTCTTGCAGTATGTACTGCGGAAGCGGGAACATCTACAGAAAAGGAGCACAGAAAACCGTTCGAAGAGTTAAGTAATAAGCAAAAGAAAAGACGTTCTACTTCCATAGTAGAAGAAAATTCCCAAAATTGAAAGACAACGGCAAAACGAATCTGGCAAAAGTGGTCGAATACCTTTCCAGTAATTCAGATGCGCTATCCGAAGTAGAAGAGAGACTATTCAAAAAGCAGAGCTTAAGTACTGTCTCTGAAGATAAGTGTTTAGCTCTTTATACATCAGTTGCGCTCTCGAAATGGAAGTACTTAGCTCTTCGACAATTTCTGAAAGAAGAAAACTGTGCTGCCTTTCCATCTTATCCAAAGCTTGTAAATGCCAAGAAAAGATGTTACCCACCACAAGAGAGTATGGAGATTACCGAAAACGGAGCTCACATTAAATTGCAAGCGCTATTGGACCACACTGTGGAGAGGATATTACTTGATATAAATACTGTTGATAGGTCTCAAAATGAAGAACTCAAGTTGACCTGGAAATGGGGACTTGATGGTTCTTCGTCGCAGAGTAACTATAAACAGAAAACGTCAAACACAGCTACAGAGTTCGATGATTCATCAGTAGTCATGATAAGCACCGTCCCTCTTCGGCTAGTGTCTACTACGCCATCATCTGGGAATGAAAATCTAGTTTGGGAGAACCCCACACCTTGCTCAACTCTGTACTGTCGACCAGTGAAGTTCACTTTCACTTCGGAGACAGCTGACTTTATAAAGTCTGAAGAGTCTGAGATGAAAAAACAAATTGATGAACGAATATCTACACAGTGTGGAAATATTATTGTATCACATGAATTGCATATGACCATGATTGATGGAAAAGTGGCCAATATTATTGCTGGAGTACCATCATATGCAACGTGTCCCATTTGCTTGGCAAAACCGAGTGAGATGAATAATTTAGACGCTTTGACTTCTAAACCACTTCGTGAAGAAATTTACAAACAAGGAATTTCTTCACTGCATATGAAGATTCGGTGTATGGAATGTCTTCTCCATATATCTTATAATCTGGATTTTCAACGATGGACTGCTCGCGGCGAACATAAGGCTTTGAAACAAGCTAAAAAAAATACCACACAGCAAGAGTTTCGTGAGCAAACTGGAATACTGATTGATATAGTCAAACAGGTATGTATTTAATTTTCGCTCTCTTTATGTTGTTTGTGAATTATATCTCTATGTATTGTATATTACAGTATTGTTTTCCCATTTTAGGGTTTTGGAACTACAAACGACGGGAATACAGCAAGGCGCTTTTTCCAAGATTACAAAAGATCTTCCAGAATAACGGGAATTGACGAAAATCTGATTTTCAGAATTTCCGTTATTCTACAAGCCATATCATCAGGCAAAAACATTGACTGTGAAAAATTTAGAAGATACTGTAGAGAAACAGCTGATGTGTACGTGCAACACTATTCGTGGTACTACATGCCAGTTAGTGTACATAAACTTCTAATGCACGGTGCAGACATCTGTAACCACTTTGGTGTTTTGCCAATCGGTAAGTAAAAAATAAATATAGTTTGATGTATTATTTGACTCGATTGCGTTTTGAAATTAAAATGTATGTACTTATTCGTTTTACGTACCTTATCTGAAGAAGCTTCGGAAGCCCGTAATAAGGACTTCAGAAACGTCAGGGAGAGGCACAGTCGGAAAACGGGGAGAATAGCAACAAACGAAGACATCCTCCATGGACTTCTAATAAGCTCTGATCCCCACATATCCTACATAAGGCCTAAAATAATGAAACAGGTTCATAATGAGTTGTTGCCTGAAGCAACTCAGTTGTTACAGACTACTGAGCCTCCCTGTGACAGTGAAATTATGGAGGAAGAAGAATGTCTCATAGCAGAGTCCGAAAATTTGCCGGACCCACTAGCACTTCTGGAACAAGAAATAATGTGATCCGGCTCTAAATTATTCCCACAAAAGCCCATCAGGGTTAGGAATATGACAAACAGCCCTTTTCAGGGCTACAATTACTTCACAGTTTCATATTGATCATACGTACGATAACTTATACTATAATAATATACATACAGTTGATTATGTAGATAATTATCAACGACTTGCCCGTACAAATTTAAATTATTTCACCTATCATTAACAAAATTAGTATAACCTGAAACATTACGATATATTTATTCAACAATAGATAACGTGCAGTTAAAAAATAACACAGCCAATCAGAGACGAGCATTTTTCGATGACTCATTAGTTATGCGCGCACAAACAAATGAGTCATCAATCACAATGCAGAGCACCTGCATTGTGATTGATGACTCATTTGTACCGATAACATGCAATAATAACTAAATCTCTACCAGAATTACTAGTTCTAAGTACGTATGCGCTATTAAAACTATTTATTTAACTAAAAAGAAGGTGAAAACAGCCAAATGAGACAAAAAATATGCTTTGAATTTATTTTAAATAACAAAAAAATTCTTCCAAATTATTATTTTTTTACCGAATGATTACTCGCGCTGCCGCAGATTGCCGGCGCTGATTTTTTTTTCGTGGATAGAGAATGACCCTAGCTATCATATACTCACGCCACACACCCAACATATTAGTACAATTGAAGAAAAAAAATAAAACGTGATTCGCTCCATACAAAAAAAATCTAATAAATTTTTTTCAAGACAAACTATCAAGTTTAGAAGAAATTTTATAAGAATAAAAGTTGTCAGGAATATTATAACACGTCATATAAAAAAAAATCGCATCGATATGGTAACTTTGTTGCCTAAGTCCACTAATTTTCAGTATGGGCCCACTGTGCGTCAGTTCCATTTGTTTCTGTTTGAACGTGTTAACTTGTCAATTAAGTATTCCGCTGATACAGAGCAAATAATTCCGATTACGCGATCAAATCATATCGTGGCATATTATAAATAATAAACGTCACTATTTTAATAGGAATGATCGTACACTCCGAAGTAAAAATTCAAATACTTGAATTGTACTAGAGGACAAGTTATTGATTTTGATTGACAATATTTGCAATTGTTACAAATAAGTAAAATTGCAAATAATCAAATAGAGATGTGCATTTCAACATCGATATTTCCGATCGATTATCGATACTGCTTAAAAACAAAGATTACAAATAGTATCGATAACTTTTCTTTTTTGATATTTATAGAGCAAACGCACAAGCACGCTCTACTTAGTCATATTGTATTAACGTAGTTTATCTAGTTATCTAGGCTTATCTTTAAGTGCAATAGGTACAAGTCAAAATTGACAAGCATAATATCTAAGTAAAATTATTATAGTCATGAATATTTTACGGAACTTCGTCTCGAAGATTAAAAATTGTTATAATATTATTATGATAAAGTATTATTTTTGTTATTAAAATGTTTATTTTTACGTGCATGACCGCATGACGTATGGTTAAGTGTCTTTTTATGGAGACTGAAATTGGACTAAAGGTTAGCGCGCAATTGTTGATTTTTTGTCTCGAAGACCAATTCACACTTGGACAACCCTATTATGTCGATATGTTTTCGCTTCTACTATTTCTCTGAAATAAAACCACAAATAAATAAATAAACTTTGATTAATTTATAACTTAATTAACTTCTTAGACCGTCTACCAGTTGAATATAGACGTAATAATTAAAACAAAATAACAATGCTTTTTATAAAGCAAATACAACAACAACATAGCAAACAGTGAAACACAACTATACAGTGAATACAATTGTTACCGAAGCGAAGATTTATCGACAATGGAATTATAAAATGACAATGGAATTATGGAATCGATAAAAGAATGAATTTACATATTCTCGAGTTATTTCGTGAGTCTTTTGCACAATAATAAAATATTACAAAGGTTATAATTAAAATTATCACAAATGCGCGCTACATATTTATTTGTACTGAACTATACTTTGCTAGACACTGCACATCGTAGTATAGACTAGTTAAACTCTATGCTTACAAGTAATTATTATGTTTCCAAAATTGTTCTTTTTATAGTACATTTTATTTGAGTAAAAAGTACAGTGATTATTTTCCAAAAAAATCGCATTTAATATGTCATTCCAGGATCACATTGGTATATTTATTTGGTTGGTTGTAGTTTTAATGCAATATTTCAAATCATGGTCGTGGACATTTCACATTGATATCATAGTGTTCCATGTTACTAACATAACAAATGAGTGACGTTTTTTTTATATTGAAATACTGACTTAACTTTACATACTGCACTACATATTCTACTTGGGTCATTCTTTTGAGCAAGAACAAGCGATTCCTAGACTGGGTCTTGATATCGGGGATTGAAAAGGTTCCTAAAATACCGGTAAAGAACTGGTAATTAGTGGTTCTGGTACTAGAATTCCAACCGGAACAGGAACCTAAATTGGATCCATTATTTTACCGGTTCTGCTTCAAACCGAGTCCGATCGAGTTCATACGATGCCGATCAGCGCAGGACGAAGCTTTGTATAGTCGCCAGCAGGTCAAGCTACACGAAATTGTCAAATTTCTCCAAACGATTTTAAACCTTAAAATGTTGAAAGTTAAGTTCAAAATCGAATGAGAAAATCTGATTTGACCGATAGCGGCGAGGTACGGGCGGCCGCAAACGGGTGAAAGGGTGTTTTTGTGACGGGAGAAGAGCACATTTGCTTTGGTAGGTCATGTGGTAGTCCTTTCTTAGAGAACCTTTAAATGGGATGGTACGGAACATTGGAACCTTTATTTGGAAACAGAACCAAACCGGAACCGTACTGAAAAGAAGAACCTTTTTAAAAACCGAAATGAAGAACCGCAACCCAAATCCATACGGGTTTTCAATACCTGCTTGATATACTGTTATTGGTTTCAAGATCTCTGATAAGCTGATCACTGCTTTTATTGCTCAATTGCAACATTAGCGTTGAGTAGATATAGGAAAGTCAAATAATGTTATATTGAGATTTTTTTATTTTTATTTTAAACAAGTTTATAATTCTTCTTCTTGATCGCGTACTACATTACTGAAGGTCATGGCCCTAAATGATAAATGATTTTATTTCTGTAAGTAGGTTTGTACAAACACTTTTACACGTCAATCATATTTTAAAACTGGATGAGGTCGGCGTTTCCTATCTGACTACTCTGAGAAGAAAGGCCGAAACAAACTCAGAGGTTACAGTCTCTTTTAAAGTCCAGACATAATCTTGGTCAGATCATGTGAAGACCATGTAGATTTGAGTCTGAAATGGTCTTTTGAGGAAAAAATACCACACAGAATGAGTGGACCTGTCCAGTCAGTGCACGCATTTGTCAGTAATCGTGCAGCTCAACTCAAAACTTAAGGAGCTCAACTAAAAAGGCCTTCGTGTTTTTTAATAACCGACGAACAATTTCAATGCGTTAGGGTCTCGAATTATGTGCTGAATTCATGGTTCCAGTTTACCTGTCACCCTGTATAATGTGACCGGAAATAGATCACATTAGAGAAATATACTCGACCAGGGGAAAGCCCACCCGCGGCTGTAAACCTTTAGATGACGATGTAATATGAGGTTCAGTTCCAAATCTAATCAGACCGAATAATGTTTATGTCAGTGTTTAAAAGTCGAGTCAGTATTTCGATCGACCACACTCCACATGCCAATGCAAATCATTCGTTATCAATATCACTTGTCGATGAAATCATTCGATTGAATACCAAATTATATTCGTATATTATGTAAGCCTTTTATTTTATACACGGAGTGTTTTGTTCATTATTTAGTAAATAAATAGTACTCTAACAAGAAAACTAGATAACTGTCACTTGTGAAAAATTATTAATTACTAAAAGGGTTATTAAAGGGCGCTGATGTTTTTGTAAGAAAAAACAAAACACTTTATTTATATATCATAAAAACATCAACACCCATTTTTTTTACGAATGTTTTTTGCGATTGAAAGTTGTCTAGTTTTTTTTCCTGGAGTAGTACTTTAGGACTTCTACCAATGTATCGCGTTGAGTCATTAAGCATATTTATATTTAATTATATTTTTATTATTATATTATAATTTAGTTTATACATACTGGATCGGTTGTTTCGTGTATCAAATGCTTGCACGATGTAGCAATGTTGGAAGGTTAAGACCAGAACTATGTTGTGATTCTTATTTTTTTAATATAGTGAGGTGCCATTACTGCAGATTTTGTATGCTATTATTGTACCTGTATCGCTTCATGCCCATTTATTTTTTCACTAAAAAGCTGTTCAGTAAATTGCTTAACTGCTAACTAGCAATGTTGGCTTTTTGGTGTCGCAAAATCAAAAGTTCAGTGATTTAAAGTATTTTCAGGTGAAAAGCGAGCCTCATTTTTTGTATATGTTTTTCCAAATTTTACTTTACACAAATATTCACAGTAATTTTGGAGCTTCTAGCTTTGCCCAGCGAACATTCGCATGTGACAGAATTTAGCCGTCCCATTATCTCGTGCAGAGACGAGATAATAACTCTGCCGTGGTTATGATAATTACAGTAAGTCACATTTTTGTCGATTTTCAGTTGAGTACATATTTGGAATTTAGAGATTGAGATCTACATTTCTGTACATTTAAAATTTGAAAATATGTCATAGAAAATAAAATAAGCTTAAGAAATGAAATGCAGACATGTAGATCTCAATCCCTACATTCCAAATATGTACTGAACTCAATATCGACTTACTGTAATTATCATAACCACGGCAGAACTGGTCGGTTTCGTTACGGTGCGAGTAAATGCAGTGACAAATTTTGTCGCATGTGTATGATTTTTATACATTTTTAAATTTCCCAGTTAAGAAATTTAGTGACGGGCCTACAGTTACGCTTTATGTATTGAAACGCAACCGGTATTGTGATAGTGCTGTGTACGACGCTCATAGTATTTATAATATTTTATTTTTTCGATAATAAAAGAGTAATAATTACCAATCAGTTGTCCTGTATTTTATTGTCCTAACATTTGTGTCGTATCTGCTTGTTTGTGTACGTGGTTCGTGCTGTAGTTAATTTTTTACTTAAATTTCTTAATAAATCGATTAGGTTTACCTTTTTAGTAAGAAAGTTTAAAACTGAATAACTACTTAGAATTCAGATCAGATAATTTTATTTATTAGTTTAAACATACCTTTTGTAATTATTTGCAACAGAGCATTCGACGTAAAAATTCAATTATAGCAGTTAATTACAAAGATAATTGAGCTAGAAATAGCAGGTACTCAATTGAATTACACAAAAGGCATGATGATGACTTAAGCAGCATTTTTGAAAAAAAAAACCTTATTTCCAAAAACGTATTTTATCACTAATTGTAGAATAGATTTTCATTACAACTAAGTAAACAGAAATGCATATTTATTAAAAGTAGACTTCTCAACCTTTAGAACACATGAAATATGTTACTAGCCTTTCCTATGCAACTTCGTAGGAATCCTAAATATATCTGTAGTTTGTTTTATTATGAAAGGCAGAATTATTTTTTGTAGGCAAGGTTTAGGTAAAGTGTATGATTTTGGTCTACAATCATATGGTCTGCATGTCAAATGGGTAAGTGCGTAATTATTATTTCAAGCATGTTTTTCATCCTTCATGTATACATTATACATAGTCATTTTAACACTGCATGGAGCATTTTGCATGAACATTTTATTAAAACTCATTGCATGATATACGTTTAAGTTCTCGCACGCAACTAAATTTTAAGTTGGGAAACCCTTTTATGAACAGCTTAAAGTTAAGGCGAAAGCGTAAGGGTAGCCCGCGAAATTTAAATTGTCTCACGTTTTTTGCAATTTGCAGGTCAGTATAAGGTTGTATGTTGATCTTAATATGATTCGCGTCCGTAACAAATATTTAATTCTAGAATTATAATCATAAAAATCATCAATACATCTCAAGTTCATATTACCCTATTGAAAGACTATTTCATGAAATTATGACATTTGAGGCCAATTCTAAATAGGGGGAGTTGTATTGCTGATTCTAATTCTGTAAAGCCATATTTATTACGGTCGCGAATCATATTTTGTCAAACACATCCTGACACTGACCTGCAAATTGCAAAAAACGTAAGTAAATTTTAATTTCGCAGGCTACCTTAGCGCATCCCGCTTAGCCCTTAGCGTTTGAGAATTTGGGGACACAGGCTGGTTATTCACTGGCGAAAATATTGAAAGACATCAACCGGTTATCTAATATAGCTCTAAGATCGAGTTGATGACTGTTTGATGTCTCGCCTAGTGGAATATACGTACTGCTTTACGAACAATCTATGCCAAAATGAATTACGACCAGTGTGCTCTAAAATTGTTTTTCTATTAGGTAGACATTTGTATTTCGTTGTCTGAGGTGATGTACTGGGCGTATTCAAAGTGTGGTTTTTGATAAATAAACAATCTTTGCATTAAAGGAAATAAAATATAAATTTAGAGCGGTTTTCCGTTAAAACAAAACATTTATTATGTTATGAAAAACACATAGTATTGGTTGAAGATGCAGTCAAAGATTTCGTCGCACAAATACGTCATATGTTAAGAATAAGTACATACCTCAATCCCCCTTGTATTACCTGTGCGCTTTCACTATGGAAGACCTCGCGGTGATCTATGGTTACAGTGAGATGGATCTGTCACTTGTCAAGTGTCATTCATAGAAGTCTTCAAAACTCAACAGCAAGCACCTAGCTCCAATGCTATGTGTTTTTCATAACATAATAACTGTTTTGTGTTAATGCAAAACAGCTCTATTATGTTTCCTTCAAAACACATAACATTGGTTGAAGACCTGTTTGTTGATCTGCTGGTGAAAGTATACCTGAAGGATGTAGACGCTATGTGAATTAAATATTATATGGAATGAACGAATATTTCGGTCTGTATTCAATAAATGTTCAAACCAAAAATTAAGATTTTTCAATCTATTTATCTTAGAAAATGTAAAAAATTAACAATCTTCCGTAAAATGTTATAGATTAATGGCAAATATGCCTAATAAATTTGCCTTATTTAAGGTGAACATGAAATATAAAGCTATAATGATAATTTTAAATAAATGAGATCTAAACCGAATTAAAATAATAATCTCACTACAAAATGATAATTGAATCACTCATATCCTTAATTAATACAATATAGGCAATAAACTTGGAAGTTATGAGATCAATCAAAAGTTAACAGATATTAGGTCTTTACCTATGAAATTGCCGTTCTGCAGTACTGGCCATTTCAAATCAAAATAATTTTTGTTTGGCTATGAATTCTAATTTCAAATTAATTTTATTTTAAAAACATGGATTTTTTTTTCTAAAAGTAGTCATTTCTTTATTGATTAGTGTTACATTTTCATCGCATTTCAATCTTTTTCGTCATCATGGATACGTTAAAAATTCGAGTAATTATGGAATATGAGTACCGTCGTGGCAGCAACGCGGCACAAGCGGCACGCAACATCAACGACGTTTACGGAGCTAACTCTACAAACCAACGCACCACCTGTTATTGGTTTGCTCGCTTCCGTTCTGGAAATTTCGACCTGAAAAATGAACCTCGCGGTCGTCCGAAGACTTTGGTCGACAATGACGAATTAAAGGCGATTGTGGAAGCTGATGATACACAATCTACGGCTGAATTAGCAGCAGCTTTCGACGTTAGCGTCAAAACAATATTGGTCCATTTGCGTCAAATTGGCAAGGTAAAAAAGCTTGACAAATGGGTGCCCCACGAACTCAATGATCGCCAGCGCGAAGTACGCGTCGAGACGTGCCTTGCACTGCTCAACAGACACACAAATGAAGGAATTTTGAACCGCATTGTTACCTGCGATGAAAAATGGATTCTGTTTGATAACCGTAAGCGCTCAGCAAGTTGGTTGGATCCTGGTTCAGCACCTAAACAATGCCCTAAACGAAAACTTACCCCTAGAAAAGTGATGGTCACTGTTTGGTGGTCTAGCGCCGGTGTGATTCATCACAGCTTCTTACCAAACGGGGTGAGCATTACTGCAGATGTGTACTGTGAAGAACTGAACACAATGATGGAGAAGCTGGCGCATCTCCAACCAGCATTGGTCAATCGCTCGTCTCCGCTGCTCCTGCACGACAACGCGCGACCTCATACTGCACAGCAGACGGTCTCCAAGTTGCAAGAACTGGGGTTGGAAGCTCTCCGTCATCCGCCCTACTCACCAGACCTTGCGCCTACAGACTACTACTTTTTCCAGAATTTGGATAACTTCTTGGCGGGAAAAAAATTTAATACCCGAGAGGCAGTACAAAATGCCTTTGAAGAATTTGTTGCCTCCCGTCCAGCTGATTTCTTTAAGAAGGGCATCAATAAACTGCCACTGCGATGGCAAAGATGCATTGATTGCATGGGTGATTACTTCGATTAATACAAATAAAAAATTCATGAAAAAAATTCGTTTAAATTTTTTCATACAAAACGGCAATTTTAACACTTACTTGGCTACTCATTTAATTGTAAATGCGTAGGTCTGACTTACAGGAAATCGTTTCGATCTCTTTGTCCAGTTGTTCGGCGGTGGGAAATGGGTGCCTCTGAGGATGAAGAGCGTTCGTCACCACTAACTATCACACTTAGGAGAATCGCCGCTCAGGTTCGCTACAAACGATTGTACTCTGCCGACCACGACGTATAAAATTTGAGCTTTCGATCTCCATTTCGGCATTTCGCTGATTAATAATCAGCGTCACACTATATATCACTTTCTATAAAGTTTTGGGTGAAAGTTTACAAATTTTCTAAGAAAAATTACTACAGTTTTTTTTTCGTACATTGGCGGCAATTTTTTTTGACGTTATGAATAATGACACTTGTTTTTTTTTATAATTATTTTTATGGCCTGGTTGCTAAGGCCTTTTAGCCAAATGACATTTGATGACTTGACAAGTGACAGATCCATCTCGCTGTAACCATAGATCACCGCGAATTCTGCCATAGTGAAAGCTCACATGTAATGTAAGCGCGAATGAGATAATATGTACTTATTCTTAATATAATAATTGTGTCGTATATGAGGCGAAATCTTAGACTGCATCTTCAACCAATGCTATTTGTTTTTAAGGAAATATAATAATGGGTTATTGCAATATGTTTAATAATTATAATAGGACACGTCTTGTTCTGGCAAGGATTGTGCTTTTTGCATGGAATAATGACTTGGATTCGGGGCCTAATAAAATAATTGTCATTGAAATACTGTTCCGATGTATTTCTTTAGCTCTATTAATATTTAGCATAATTATCTAGCTAAAGAGAAAAATAATAATGTATAAGAATGTATTTAGAATTTTGTGACTACCTTTAAAACATGCTGAGAAAATGATAAATTAATAACAAACTGTATAATACACCCGAGTTTAGCATCTGTTCTTTTGGTAAATGGGGGGTCTAGACGGACACCTTTAAAACAATTAAATGACATTATCCATGCTATTCTAATTTCTTGTTGGTATTTCCAGTTTCATATATCTTTGACTTTTTGTGTCTGTGTCTGGGCCTTTAAAACTATCTGTGAACGAAGTAAGTTTTCTAAGAGAACTGGTGATAACTTATGGTAGCTACACACGCAGCCACTTTGTCGGCGATTACAAAATCACACATCTACCCACAGATTTCGACAGCAAATTTATCGCTAGCGATTGCAAAATCTGTGTGGCAGTCTGATTTTAAATCGCCAGCGTGTCGCTGCGTGTATAGCTAGCATTAGGCTCTATGTGTTATGTCCTCATTGGTAATATCTAATGTAAGTTGTGTGTCGGGCAGTGAGCAAGGCGCAGGCGCCGCCGCCGCCGCTGTCGGTCCCGCTGGAGGGCTGGACGCGCACCTCGTCCGCCTGCTAGCGAGCCCGGGGGGCCCCCGCCCCCCCGACTCTCGCTCCGCTACCGACCCCGAGCCCTGCGCAGCGCGGCGCGGCGGGCGCGCGCTCGGGCAGCACGGCGCACCTGGTGCCGGCCTCGGCGCCGGCGCACGCGCTGCTGTCGGTGGCGCACGCGCTGCTGTGCCCTGCCAACGCGCTCGCCGCCACGCTCCTACCCGCCTGTGTGCAGGAACCTACTGCAGACCTCAACATGCTACCCATAGAAGAACCCATGATGCCCACTGATGACGTCAGCGACTTGAAAGATGTCTTTGACGCTATAAACAGATTGTGCGAAACGATGAGGACTTCCACTTACGATGAAGTAGCAGACGAATCGCCTGAAGAGAATAATGTAGAAGTAGAAGATACGATTAGTAGTAACGCGGTCAGTGTAGCTGAGACCATCAGTGTGGTCGATGTTGAAGCTGACGTGGCACAGGTCGTAGAATGCGACACGGAACTAGTGAGTCCTTCAGAAGTGTCGGTAAGGACTATAGAAGCGTACCGCGCCGAGCGCTGGAGCGACGCGCTCGTGTCGCCACCTACCGACGAAACGGACACGTTTCCCTCCGACACAGAACCCGCGAACGCAGCTTGCGAACCAATCAGTGAAATGTACTTTACCGCGTCTTCCGAAGTGTCTTTACTATCTGACTTGGACTTGCCCGAAAGGCCGACTGTAGATGAGGACGTAGCTCCAGAAGTTACGGATGAAGCGGAAAAGAAAGAGGTCGTGCCTATAGCTGGCCATGTGGCCGCTATGAGGGAGCGCTTCGAGTCGATGACCCGGACCAATACACCGTGTCCCGACTTAGCTCGTTCAACGTCGCCTTCGCTTGATGTGTTCCGAACGACTCCGTCGCCTGATTTACTCGGATAATGTCAAGTAGACGAATGTTTTATGAACAGAATGTGGCAGTTGCTATATTATGGTTAGCCTGTTCGTGGAGTTATTGCCTCTGGTAATCACGTTGATACGATGACCGCAAGGCATCTCGCGCCAAGAATAAAGGCTGATGATTTGGATGGTTCACATGCCTTCTTTAGGTTGATAGAGCTGCCTTGATTAGTATCAGGGTATAGAAAAGAAAATGAAGTTGTCCTCAAGAGAAACACGGCGTTTCGATCTTCCCCAATTTAGCGCCATTAAATTTAGAGAACTATGTGACTGGATAACATTTTTATAATGTCTAATATAACATTAATCAGTATTCGTTTCGTATTCGATCGTTGCTAGTCCACGTTGATAATTAAAAACACTTGAATTGTAATAGTCCGGACGTGCCAAATGGTGTGTTCGCAATTAGCTGAAGGGTTGTGATTTATTTTCCTTAGCCTCGTCAGTCAGGTCGCAATTAAATGAACAGTTACATATCGACAAAGATTGGTTGTAGTCTAGTTAGTATGTATGTAGCCTCACGTATGGGCAGTTTATAATAAAGTAGGAGCTCAATATTCGCGGGCTAGCGGCCGGTAGGAGTGTAATCGTAACTTTCGAAGCATTCACATTAATCTACATTTTTCGGCCACATTTGTGACCTTGGAAAGCTCAAATTTTGTAGTTTTGTAACTAAATCGTCGTAAACTTGCAGTGAATTGTACACCTATATTTCGTCTGACCAAGTAGCGTATAATGCTTAGCTTAGATGTTACGGAACAGATAATTAATTATACAATAGTTTAGTAATCAATGCCACTTACAATTTTTACAGTTTTATGAGGTGTTTGCATTTTAAATTGCGTTTAAATGTTGCCATAAATAGATATTAAGTATTTGTTGTGAAATTATTTAAAAAATAGCGTCATTTGTTTTATTTTAAATTAATTAATGTTGTGAATTTATTTACTAAAAGATTTAATTGGGTTGAACGAATCGTTTAATGGTGATACTAGTTAAATGCAATAATTGTATTATTACTTTAATAATTAAGCCTGTTGTAATTCATGTATTTTAGGATATGGTATTATAATATTTCTTCTAATAACGATTTAGCGGATAGTTGTCGTATATAAATGTGTTATGTGTACAGACGAAACCTTTTATTATTATAATTCAATATACAGCTTTATTATATGCAAAGTTTTATTTTATTTATGGAACACTCCTGCATCCCAATACCCTTCATCAATCACTTGATTTAACTTTGAGAAAATGCAGACAATTGGGAGGGTTTGAAGATAATTGCCATGGACTATAGTGAACGAATAACACATTTGATTCACTTTAGCTCATAAAGTTATCACTTACTGGAAATAATTGTTAGTAAAATAGCTTGGTGTGTCATCGATAAATTTTAGACACACTTCTGTCTATACCTTCAGCGATTACAGGCGATATGTTATGTTTTCCTGATATCCGGCTAGATATAGTGCCGGTCGGTAGTCTAAGTTTTTATGGCATCAATAGGACTAATGCTTTACTTACCGAATAAAGATAATAGGGTATTTTTTTTTTAAAAACTTGATTTAGAATATTTTCAGGGTTTCTCTACAGCAGGGATCGAAAACCGGTATGAATTTTATTTCCGGGTCTTCAATTCGGTCCGGATCCGGTTCAGGTTACGGTTTGGTTCTGGTTCCAATATATCGGTTCCGATTTAAAGGTTCTCTAATAAAGAACTACCACATGATCTACCAAAGCAAATGTGCCCCTTCCACAAAAACCTCTTCACCCGCCGGCGGCCGCCCGTACATCGCCGCTATCGTACAAAGCTTCGTCCTACGCCGAGCAGCATTATATGAATTCGTTAGGACTCGCTTTGGAGAAGATTAACCGGTAACATAAAGGTTACAATTTAGGTTCCTGTACCGGTTCGGATTCTAGTAACGGAACCACTAACGACCGGTTCGATACAGGTATTTTAGGAACCTTTTCAATACCTGCTCTACAGTCCACCTACTACTACTGATGCTTCAGGATGCTTTTATTGCAATCTCACGAAATTTATCTGGCTTGCTGCCAAAATCCACATTTACACGAGATAACGCATGTTCATCTGTGCTAGCCATAATCTTGAAAGGAGATAACGTGTTAACTACACCCACATCTGAAAGATATGTAGGTACATGTGTACTGAGAGACCATTTTTTAAATCCTTGCGAAACAAATTGGGACTTATAGTAACTTGAAACAAAGTTCCATAAATTTCTAAACGTGAATTTAAACTTGGCTACAGCATCCTCGACACCCATTATGAAACAATTAAAAATGTTCGCAGCAGCTTGGATTTTAATTTTGACCTCACTATGCCTATAGCACCCTCAAAAAACCATGAAAACGACACCCACGATGAAATATTTTCAAATTTTCGCAGCCGCCATCTTTGATTTTCATTTCGACCTCACTGTCGGGTTTAGCACCCTCGGAAACTACACCCATGATGATAAATTTGAAAATGTTCGCAGCCGCCATCTTGGATTTTAATGTTGACCTCACTACCTATTGACTTCAGCACCCTGGAAAATCGCATATCGGTTTTTCGTTACGTAACGATTTCTACCAGTTTACTCATACCGCAAGCCGCGTAAAGAACTTCGTTCCCAAAATTCTAGTATGAGTTCTTTATTATATTTTTTATCATAAACACTTACATGTCCATTACGTCGGGAGTAATAAACGAAATAAAACATTTTTTAACAAACGTAATATCAAATATCAAAAACTATTACTTAAGAATATTTTTATGCTTACATAAAAATATTCTTATGTAAGTAAGAAATAGGATACTTATATCCTATTTTGTTTTTTTCTGTATTTAGTGTTATTTGCTAAATTGACGTTAAATTAATGAAATTGACATGAAATTAATTATTAACAATTATTCATAATAATTATTTGCATGCCAATATAAAATTAATAACCCAATCAAATGTTATCCTACATGCACGCTGTTAATCTTGTTTGTGTAGATACGGCTACATATCAAGCTATACACTTTCAGTATAAGCTGATCTCGCATTGTATAGGATTTCCGTACAATGAGAGGTCAGCTTATACTTACTGGAAATGTATAGTTTGATATGTAGCAGTGTGGACAGACGTTTGAGCAAATAAATATATTTTCATAGCATACTTTAAACCACATACATGCTAAAAAGAATGTGTGTATCTGAAACAAATATCCTTAGATCCACATCACAGATCTTTTGGAATCGTAGACAAAAATGCCGACCTACTACGTGCGCATCTCTGCGCCCCTGCAAATTATTTGGTCGTAGTTTTAGTGTACCACGCCTCCGCCGCACGTTACATGCGCGCGGGAGTAGTAAGTTTAGCTCCGCCCACACATGCGAGGTCATTGAAGCCTCCCCCCGCCTCCGGACTTGTTTGATAAGTTTTTCTTTTTACCATTCATAGTAGGTATTAGCTAAATATTTGAGAACCCGCATAAAGTAGGCCCTTCGGACCGCGCTATCATTTTACCTATATATGTTATCCTCAAATCTTCTCGCCGACTAAGGCTAAGCCGGCGCGCATTGTTGGCCTAGCAGACCTCTAAGCCCAACTATGAAATAGCCGCACCACTTTTACGGCACTGCTGCTGAAGATATCCCCGGATCCGCCGTTGGTCAAGGTACCCTAGCTTTAGTTACTGCGACCAATTATGAAAATAGGCTAGAAAGTTAAAGCTCGTTCACTAAAAAAGTGAAGCCCAAAGATTTAAGTGGTTCATTAATTTTAAGAAGTGTACATCATTAGGTCAATAAAAAAATGAAATATCCTCACAATATTTTTCTAGCATGTATTATTCCTGAAAATTTGCACATTTTCGGTCTAGCAGTCGCCCACTGGGGTGTTTCAGATCTAAAATCTATCACTGCGGCTTGAGGCTTTATGTTTCAGGTAAGATGAGTTTCATAAAGATTTTATCATTCCATGGATAAGGCGTGTCAAGCGCTTGTCAAGATGTCTAGGGAAAAAAAAAGGGAAAATAAAACCAAGGTATCATGTCCAGAGCATTTATTGCGTAAAATAGTCAAAATTCTACAAGAGTAGGCAAACGTCACAACTTTAATGTGGAAACGCTTAGAGAATCATCAAGGCAGATAACATTTATTTAATTATTAATCTTACACACATCTCTTAACACCAGAAATTTAATTAAGAACGGAATTCACTACTGAAATCTGCTGTTGACAGTCTATGTGAGAGCTTAGTGGTAAGGTAGGAATATAATGACTTATGCTAAGGGACAGGGGGCCGCCAATCCAACAACACTTGTTGTGACAGGAACGCGTCGCCTGCGGCCGCCCGCAGGGAACTGCCGGCCCAACCACGGCCGCGCCGGGCGACGGGATCACCTGTCCGACGTGCACTTAGCCGCCGCCGCCTTACCTTGTCGTTAGTATCCCCTCACCGCGTATTTAGCAACGAGCCGAGGACACACAACCGGTCAAGCGGACGTATATAACGATTACTACTGAACGAGCGCCTACCTTCGCTCGGGGCTCGTCGGCGGGCGGCCGGGCCGGCTCTGTCAACAGAAGACGTTAGTGCGGCGTCGGCCCCGGCGCGGCCGGGTCCGGGCGGCTATCGGTAGCGCGGCTGCATGACCATGCCGCTCGGGAACATCGCGCCCATCGGCATCATGCCGCCCGGCAGCAGCATCCCTGCACACACAAAGGCTCGCTCACTAGGCGCCGACACTCAGGCGAGTAGCAACAGGGGACCGCGGAGGTCCAACACACGGCTGGGCCGTTGTGACTGCTGAACAATCGCCTGTCACCCGACGCGCCGCCCGCGGCGTGACGTCACGGCCGCGCCGCGAGCTCGGCGACTGATAAGGTGCAGTATAAGCAAAGGAACACAGGTAGGTAGGATAAATAATTCACATGAAAAATCACACTTCCAAAATACTCGGCGATGTAATAATCGTAATATCCGTAGTTCATGCATGTTTCAGTGTGATCCGAGAATGGTTGCTCGTAGAATCCAATTCAGCCAACGACTATTAACTCGTTCTTTTCATGCACATTGTAAAGCGACAAAACTACTGTACGTAAATATAATATTAGTGTACCCACCCGTAAACCGACAAAGTCATATCTTATATGACACTACGAGAAAATCGAGACAGTAATAAGATAAGAGCTACTACAATAAGCAAATCCATTAAGGAATGTGAATAAAATTACCGCTCATTTTCATTCCGTTCCTCCGATAGTGCGGATGGCACATCAAAATCACAGTTTAGCTCTTGACAGTGTTTAGTCTATGACGAGTGGCTCTGTACTAGGGGGGGTGAGAGGTCGGTCGAGTTAGTGGGCGTTAGGGGTGAGTATCGACAAGCTGTTATGTGTTTAGATTACTGAGAGACAGATATCGTGTATGTCGCGGGCACCGGAGCTAGCATCATCCAGTGCTATCATAATAATATCAAGTGGCACCCACCGAGCGACAATGACTGCAGCCTGCTCTGAAAGCCAAGCACTGAGTGTCTTGTGCTGCCTTCGAACTTTAGCGAACTAAGTGGACAACTGCTCCACGCGCTTAAACACAAGCGATCAGTTCCTTACACACAGTGAAAATAAACTAAAGCTAGTCAAGTCTTAATTAGATCATACATGTTGTCGTGGAAAATAGAAAAATAAAATCAGTCTAAGTGAATGCACTTTTTATTTGATTATCAAACGTTCATGACACTCCATTTTCCACGTATATTGTAAAAAGCACGCGTCGCGTGAGTAACAAAACGAATCAAAACAATAGTCGTCTTACTGTCTTCTTATACTAAACTATTGTAAAGCAATATTATTACTAAAGAAAACCACCCATTCTATATTATTCTTAAGTTCAATAAATGCAAAATAATACCATGTGTCAGAGTGTTACAGAGCTAAATTCAACGTGTGAACCGTGTTCATGTCAATATTTTATGCGAATATAAAAATATGGACGACTCTAGTGAGTTTTCAATCGGAATGTACTAAAATCCAGTCTTTTAACTAACCATTAACATTACATAATTTCTTTGGTTTACATTGTACAAAAAAAATTTCAACGAGTCTCGGCTTTGGACCATTTCAACATCAAAAAATACAATTTGTTACAAGTAAATACATTTAACTTCATGTTCAATGTGCAACATCAAAGACAACGAGAATATATCATTACGAATTACCTAATACTTTGATATGTCCTACGTTAGAGTATATCATATCCACACAAATACATCATAATACTGTTCATTGGGGGGGTCATCTGAAAGGACATCAGAGGTTTAAACACGGACAAGAAAAGGATAGCAGTCGTAAACATACGAGCAGCTCATCTAACCAGCTTACGAGAACTTTTATATAATTCATCAAGAAAAACTGGTAAACATGATAAAAAGGGGGATGTAAACATTATCAAACAATGTCTAAACATTATTATACTTCACAGAATGTCCTCAGAAGTCAATGAGCGCGGGAGGCGCTCGAGAGGCACCCGGGGGCGTTTGCAAAATGCTTTATGACCACTTAGTGGCTAATATTATGCTTAAGTAACTTAACGAAATTATGTGAGCACTAGTTTCAGAATTTCGGATACGTCAATCAACTAGGAGTCGAAAACGAGTCAAGAAATTGAAAACATGGCCGCTTGCAAATGCCTTGAGTTGACGCAGTTTGCAAATGCCGCCAGTCGGTGGGGGGTTCGCCAGAGGTCTAGCGGTATTCGTTTGGCGCATAGTGCGGGTACTGACCGGGCTGCAGCTGGCGCACGAGGTTGAACTGGGGCATGACGGGCAGCATGGGCATGACGGGCGGCATCTGCGGCACGGACACGGGCACCTGCACGCGCGGGACCATGCCGGACGGCGGCAGCATGCCCACCATGCCCCCCATGCTGCCCATGTTGGCCATGCTGCCCATGTTGGCCATGCTGCCCATGCCGCCCATGCCCATACTGCCCAGCACGCCGCGCCGCAGAGCCGCGGCCGCCTGCTGTTGCCGTGCTGCCGCTACGGCCGCGTTCATATGCGCTGCCACCTGTCGGAAACAAATGACCTCGTTATTATTCATATTATTGCTATACGATTTTTAAAATCTATTGGGGAGGTTGACTAGCATAGAACACTTCATTAGCTTGCTTTCACACACCATAATAATATGTTTGGAAAATCTGTCTACTCGACAGCTATTGTTGAATTGTCAAAAGGAAAATGATTAAAGACTGTATGTAAATAGAGCCAGGGATATATGGAGCTGACTGCTTCACCAATTTAGGATTTTTAGAAAAAAATATTATATTAGAATCCAAATTCAGTAGTAACAATATTTTGTTTTTTTTGTAATAGTAAAACTGCAGCATTTACGCAGTCTATACAGCAGAACTTAAAATATGTCTTCTTATGTAAAATCAACATTGGAGGGTAACTATTCTGTATAATCGACACACACACTGTATATTCTGTATAAATAATAAATAAGCACGTGCGCTATGTAAACAAAATTTCCAGTATCTTAGACATTAAATAAACATCTTTTGAACTCAATTTAAAAATGATTACAAAAATGTCTTTGAGGTGGATCGAGTTAGTATGCATTGTATTTCAAATCTTAATGCAAGGGATTATTCAATATTTTTTATTATTGACAATAGTGTCAATGCAGTAATTAATAACAAGCAGCAAAAATATTAGAACAACAACAACAGTGCAAAAACAAAAAATATGAGAAAACTTCATCAAAGTGCTATCAAACAACATAAATAGATAAATATAAAAGAACCACTAACCCATACCTCTGCTTGACTCGTACTGGGTGTGATCATGGCAGGCGCGGGCGCAGGCTGTGCGGCTGGCGCGTCCGGCTTGGGCTTAGCTCGGTACTTGCCGTTCCTTGCTCTGATCTCTTCTAGCGACACATCTTCGGGCGGGTGAATGATCTTGGAACCAGCTCCCGTCGCCGTGACAAGAGGACACGAGTTCACCGCAGGAAGCTTCACATCCCCGTTCTCTTTGAGCTCAGAACTGCAAGATGGCGTTGTTGTCGTCGGCGGCGCACTTATCGTCGCGTTGCTGTAGTAGGTAGTGGTCGTGTTTGATCCAGAATAAATACTAAGATGGGAGTTTAAATGGAATATAGTTCTTGTTTGTAGCTTTTAAAGAATCTTTTACATATATATTCATACAATAAGTCTTCGTTTGCTTGTGTCTGGTCTCGTTAGAGCCATTTTACTATCATAATAACTTGTTTATTTGGCTTGAGAATGTGATAAATTAACAACAATAAGGGTGTTCAGTATATTACAAGTTATGCTACTTTTTATTTATCTTCATTCTTGGTCAATTGCGCGTCTCTTGGCAGAATATTATATCTTTATATCGCAATTAAATTCTAATGTGAATATTTACATAATAGCGATATGAATGTTGTGACATATAAACGACATAATCATACATGTAATCACAATTTCTACACTACTTGTCGTTGACATAAATAATGTGGCATAATAAAATCCTAACGACGCACTTTTCTATGTTTTAGTTTCACGTCAAAACTACTGTACAGGCCCTGGGCCTGCAGTCTCGACATAGATACCGACAAAAATCGCTCGTTAAGTCCAATCGATGTCAAATTCCTTTAATAGATTTTCAACCTTATGCTTTGGAAATAAGGTTGAAAATGTATTAAAGAAATTTGACATCGGTTAGACTTAACGACCGATTTTTAACGCTATCTATGTCGAGACTGCAGGCCCTGCAGTCTCGACATGAATAGCAACAAAAATCTGTCGCTAAGTCGTATCGATGTCAAATTCCTTTAATAGATTTTCAACTTTATTTCCAAATCATAAGGTTGAAAATCTATTAAAGGAATTTGACATTGATACGACTTAGCGACAGATTTTTGTCGCTATCTAATGTCGAGACTGCCGGCCCAGGCCCTGCAGTCTCGACATAGATACCGACAAAAATCGGTCGTTAAGTTCAATCGTTGTCAAATTTCTGTAATAGATTTTCAACCTTATGCTTTGGAAATAAGGTTGAAAATCTATTAAAGGAATTTGACATCGGTTAGACTTAACGACCGATTTTTGTCGCTATCTATGTCGAGACTGCAGGGCCAGGGCCGGCAGTCTCGACTAGATAGCGACGCTGTCGCAAACTACCGATCACTAAATATTAAGGTGAATCCTCAGTTGTAGCCCGCAAAATTCAAATTTTCTTTAGTTTTTTGTAAATTGCAGCGCTGTTTTACGTCGTATGTTGATTAAAATGCGATTCTCGACTGTGGGAATTTCATATGAATCGTGAAATTCAAAGAAAATTTGAATTTTGCGGGCTACAACTGAGGTGTCACCTTAATATTTAGCGATCGGTAGTTTGCGACAGCGTCGCTATCTATGGCGAGACTGCCTTCCCAGATTTCAATGGGTTTTGGTACAGGATTCCAACACGTCCCCGAGGACACAGAATACTTTTTACTATTCATACACATACTTACATTATTATGCCTAAGATACGATTGAGACCGCGGGCAACGGCTAGTATATTACAATGACGCACACAATGAAAATAAACAATGAGAAATAATTGTCTATTGTAGAACGTTTTTTGAGCAAATTCCTAGATAATGTCTAAGTATTAATAACTGTCGAAGTAATTAACACAGTTATTTTACAGCGTAATTAGTGAACACTTATATATTGATATAAATTGGCACTGTTGAGATAAATTCTGTATGTTGTCAGACATTTGGTGCCAAAATATTTAACATCCAATACTAGTAATTTGCTATGCATTTGTAGTATGTTGTAAACAATAGTTCTAAGTGCCTTATTTGGATAGCGAAGTAAACTTAACAAATTAAATCAGTATTTGTTTGAGAATTCTGTAAATTGAGTAGAATTATTTGATACATGATTTCTCAGAAAAAACTAAAAGTCAATTTATTCATTCCGTCCATATGTTTCTTAAGTACCAGAAATTATTATGGAAGAATTATATATTTTTCTGCTATTTACAGTCATCATAGTAATAAATTAAAGTGTTTTACATCAACTTATTCTTGATACATAATTTCTCTTCATCTTACTGTGCGTAGTAAGCAATTTTTTCTAAACGTAATTATATAACAACATTGTTATTAATATAGTTAGTATAACAAGTTAGTTATAATTAGCCGACATACCTATATGCGGGGAACGTGGGTTTACTGGTCGATGTGGGGGGCATGCTCGCCGCCGGGAACAGTGGCCGCATTCCTTGCATCATCATCCTAAAACAATTAGGTTATACATACATTATTTTTAAACAAAAATATTTGGTAGATATTACATAGAAAGTAATAAGTGTTTTTAATTGATGAGTTTCTTGTTTTCTCTACTCTATTGTCTTTGAAACTCATATTTCTTGAAACTAACCAAGGCTCTGATCAGTGGATGATGTTAATTGTTGCAAATGTGTATAATTTATTTTCAAATAATTTCTGACTCAAGGATAAATTATTTGCAACTAATATCAGGTCTAATCTTAAATTGTAATTTTCCATATAGCATGTCGAATAAGTTGACATTATCAAGTTTTAGTGGCCAATGCTACGGGGCCCATTTAAACTTCTGCAAAAACATCTACCCCCTTATTAATAAATGCGGAGTAAAATTACAACCAATATACAGGGTGGCAGGGACATCGACGCGCAACCTGTTACTATGGGTTTAGTACATGATTCTGAACCCCGAGTTGAAATTTATCGCCGATTATTTAAAAAAAAATATATGCTGTACCATACATTTTGACCGCGTAGGCATTGCACTTTTCTATGAAACAGCCGATTTTTTTTTTTGACAACAGCATTTTACGCTAGAGGGTCTAGAATCATGAGCTGAATTCATGGTTACAATTTGCGCGTCGATATCCCTACCACCCTGTATACCTCATAGATGTTTTCGAGTCTTAAGTCTGGCATCATCATCATTTCAGCCAGAAGACGTCCACTGCCAGCAGTGGACGTCTTTGATGTTTGGGTTTGTTTGGTCTTTGAGTTTTGATGCTTGGGGGAGGCCTATGCCCAGGCATAGGCCTCCCCCAAGCATCAAAACTTCGACCGGTTTTGTGCTTCTCTCATAAGCCACGTTTATTAATAAAAGCAGGCTACAATTTTTCAAGTCCTTATACTAGGACAAATAGTTGGACACAGTCCGCAATACTACTGTCTCTGCTAATTAAAACGGATTAACACATGTTCTCAAACCTCATTAATATGTTAAGAAATACATAGCAAACACGAGACTGTTATGTTCAGAAAATTATGCAAATTCTGTACATTGTTATTTAACGTGTCCCACATTTTGTAACATTCGTTTTCATGATAAATTATACTATAAAGTAATGCAAGCAGATACATCTATGACTTACATCAAAGTTATATCATTGTAGAGGTCTTGCCATGTTCACTATAATTTATTTCGCAGAGACATTGGTAATGGAAGCACAAAAACGGTCGAAGTGGCGATGTTTCACACATTAGGGTACCATATTACTTGACATTTTTTGTTTGTATAAGTGTCCCCTACCCATAAATACTATATTCAAAGAGCGCTGAAGATAAAAAATAAAAATTGGCATCGGGTCGGATATGCCAAAGGAACTCCTTTGGACGTTAAAATTGTCATTTGAAATAAATGATTTGACTTTGACTTATCCATACTAATATTATAAATTAGAAAGCAACTCTGTCTGTCTGTTACCTATGCACGCCTTTCCGGCTGAACGAATTTCGATGAAATTTGGCACATAGTTCCCTTTACCAGGTTAAGGACATAGGATACTTTTTATCCTAATAGTACATTTCCATGGGATAATTTCCAACAGCCACGCGGGCGATGCCGCGAGATAAAGCTAGTCTCACATAAATACCGACAAACACATATGCTATCATTTTCTACTACAAAATATGATTCACAAGCAAATATTGACCTTGTGGCGTCCCAGTATTGGTACAAGGTGAACAGCTTACTTAATTATTGAAGGTGTTGCTTTAAACCTGCATCTACCTAAACTGGATCGTAAATTAGAAGTTTCTATTTTTCATAACATGTTTTCTTACGGATAATTCAAACCTGTTTTTAAACCAAATTCTACTTTTCTTTGTGTTAAGCTTCGTATTTTTATAATTAATATCGTTTCTGAAATTCTATGTAGCTAGTATCGTTGATAAAAACCTGTATTTCATACTAAGTTTTTGCACGCCTCATAAGCGAAGTGCGTGAGGTAGTGCTCTTCTCGCGCCTTACAAAGAACTAGTAATTCCTTGAGCAAAAAATGTCTGTATTTACTTCATATCGCACTTGGTGTGGTCACGATAACTAATTGAGTCCATTGTTTTAAAAAGTTTCAGCGTTATCGAAAACTACGTCCTTTCGAAAATCACAGTCTAATTCAGTGTAGTTTTTTTTTTTTATAGAATTGAATGAGATTATGAGCCGTGCACTTTTGGATTTTCCAAATTTTTTAAACTAGGTTCTAGTAATCAAAGTACCTAGTTTTTTCCTAGCTTAAGAACTACTGTATTATTTTCAGCCTAAAATGAACCCCATATTTTATAAAAGGAAGATGCTCGATTCCTCAAGGAACCACAATAGTTAAGCTAAATGAGGGGCCACTTTGATCTGAAATTATTCATTTATAAAATCACTTAAATAAGTTACCAACTTACCTAGGTGCCTGCATAAATGGAGGCATCATTTGCATTTGCATATGTCCCGGATACATTCCAGGAGGGACTGGTCCCATAGGTGTGGGCAATATGCCTTGTGTAACTTGTGATGGCCCTGGGCCCAGCTGTTTGATAAAAAAAAACAAAGTCAATAAGTAGTCTTTAGGATTATCTAGAAGATAACATGGCATGTGTTGTTGTTGATAAGAACAATAATAAGTATGTAGGTAGGTACTTGTGTTAAAAATATTGAGTGGTTTTAATAAATTGATGTCAAGAGTGCAATAAAATTTGAGGGATTATGGAAATAGGGCAGTAACTATGAAGTAAGAAGACCCTTATAAGAAATAACAGCCAACGTTTTGTAGCAGATCAAAAAAGGCTGGTACATTTGGTAGTTTAGAAGTGTCAACTGTCAAGGAATTGAGGATATTAGCTTACCAGTGCTGGGGTTGCTTTTTTCTTTGCAGCAGGCTCATCATCATCACTATCTTCCTCACCTTTACCACCACCTGTACAAATTACAAATAATAAAACATATTCCCTCACGAAACATCACAATATTGACCTACCTCATGTTGGAACATTTAACAAACTACACACCTATTTAAGTACAATAATAACTAGTGTCCCAAGCATAATAAAGAAATAGTACATACATCAATCCAAAGTTGTTCAGTTGTTGGCCAAATAAAAAAGTTTTTATACCTGACTTTTGTTTCTCATGCTCCTTCACATCTTCTGGCGGTATACCTTCCATGCCATAGATTTCTATTTCTATATTTGACCTATTTGGTAATGAATTTGGTACTTTATCTATGGCTTCTTTGTGAACCTGAAACAGAATGCAAAATTTATAATAACACATACTTTGTTTAGAATTTAGGAACATATTTTGTTAGATCTGCCCACCCAAGTGAAAATAGGAAAAGACATTGTGTAGTACTACTATGGGAGCAGAATTGGGCCCGTAAGTCGCGCCAAAATATCTATAGATATGTATGAGAGTTAAAAAAAGCGAGTGCGCGTTGGCCGTGGGCGGGCAAGGCGGATGCCAAAACTATGGCACTGACGCACATACCTGCATGCAGTGTATTGACAGTCCAGGTCCCGTGTACAGTTTCTTGTGACAAATGTGACATTTGAAATGTTTCGCCTTTTGATGTTGGATCAGAATCTTTTCGTCGTCGAACTCCCTGTTGCAATACCTGCATTATAGCTAAGGAAACTTATTGTGATGCTACATCAATAATACAAGTTATATTAGCGTTTGACCTGATTACGAAGGTCGTGTACAAATCTAATTTCGTAATCCATTTAGTATTTATTGGAAAAGGATACCAGCACCATGGCTTAGATGCCTTCTTCTTCTTTCTGCCCATTGTAACGTAAAAGACACGAAAACTTAGAATAAAATAAGATAACAACAATTAGATATATTACACTACTTAGTTACTAACAATCACAGCTTCGCTATAAGAAACAATTATTATTTTAGTTAAAACTACAACAGGCCACACGATTACAAAGGAAAAACCAACGCAAAATGGCGACGCTATAGCCAAATGTCAACGAGGCCACGCCAGCTTTGTGTACCATAGACCAGAAACACAGAAAGGAGTCTATGCTTTGAGATACCATTCGTTAAAAATACCGGTTTTCCGGTTTTGTGTGAAATAATTTACACAAAATTATAAAAAAATTAATAGTAAGTAAATGTTTTTAAGTATTTTTAAAACGAAGGAGAAAAATAATATAATATGGTGTAGAGTACGTATTGGTCTTTTACTTCAAAAAAATGCAGTTACGTTCTGTGTCTTTTGTTTTTTATTATTTTGGAGAAAAAAAGCTATGGTAGTCTAGTTCAAACAGCCTATAGATTATTGAAGTCGAAATAACCAGACGAAATAAAAAAACAAACATGACTGAACTGCAATAATAATCTGTAATTTTAAGCTAACGCTTGTCTGTTTAATTTATTGTGCCTAACTCGCTTACTCTCAATATTAGACTTAAACTTTTTATTGTATTTTCTTAGCTTTTGTGACTGACTGAACGTCAGTATCCGCGCGTCTGACGATAGATGGCACCGTTTAATATTTTGAGTATGATTAACTATTAACCCACAGTCACAAGCCTCCGTATGAGTAAGGTACGGAGTAAGGTCACAAGAGTACCTGACAAGAACTAACCGGTAGCCGAGATAAGTAGCTGATAACACTGGTTAACAAAAATTTATCTTCGTCGTGCCACACGAACTTTTTTAGTGTTTTTCTATGTGTGTTGGTGTTGGGAATAAAAAATTGCAGTTATTGTTTTTTATCACGTATGAATTTTATTTAGTTAAGAAAAATGAATTATACAGAAAATATTAAATAGTTCTCCTGAAGCATGTAAATAATGTGGTTTATAAATTAAAGTTCTACGATTTTTGGGAATGTTTGGCTTCCGGTTGGTCTCTTTTGATCGTCCAGCAATAGTCAGCCATCATCCTTCGACTCCATCTACCCTGATAACGGTTCTCCATCTTTGAAATAAATATCTTGATGGAACCTTGGAACCATATGACGTGATCGTTTCTTCCAATCAGTTAATTCTTTTACACATAGTATGCAAAAAATATGTGGGGCCAAAGCTTTGTCTTGATGAGCCACCGCAAAACTAAAGGACTCGCGGTAACACTTCAAAATAAAATCAAAAAAATTTGCTTTGATTTTTGAAAGTCAGTTCACCACTAATGTAACAAAATGAGTTAGGATCGTTTATACGCTTTCTCGACATATTCTCACAAGCAAAGAAGTGAATAAAAAAATAGCAATAACAAATAATATATAGCACTCATTTTTTATGGCCGTTCATATGCGTTTATCGCTACAATACTGAAAATGAACTTGACCTCATCACTAGAAAACTGAGGATGATTGAAACAAAATAAATGCGTTTTCGTAATGAGGGTACCTAAGTAGTCAAAACACGATCAACTATCAGTGTGGCATGACCACTGTTGATCAGTGTAATAAATCACACATATGTGGCGAAGAGCCTGCCACTTTTGTCATAGAATTGATAATCGTTCAAATGGGTATGTGTAGGTACCTAATATATGTAATAAGTGTAGCTAGTAGTTATGAAGCGCAGGCCACACTGGGAACGAAGCTAAGTTCGGTTAGCTTCATGTTATGACGCGGTAGCTACATGAGCGAAGCCATGGTATAATAATATACTTCGCCAGGTATAGCATTCCGAGACACAGTGGTCACGTGGGTGACACAAGCCTACGTCATCACCGCTGTGTTACCAGTAGTGTGTCATAATAACTCCCCAACCACCTTTATTACCTGTGCGAATCCGATAAATCAATGAGGTTTTAACTAACAATTACGTCGGTATAAGTTTAAATTGAATTGTTTTGTTTGATTAGAAAAACAAAACGACGATTTAAATGCTTGATGTATATTTTTTAATAGAATGGTGACTGAAAATGTTTCCATACTTCTTGTTTTGTTGTAATAAAGTGGCAACTGGATAGTGACGTAAGCTTGTGTCACTCTCGGAGTGCCAGACCTTGTTTTTTTAGACCATGAGCGAAGCTAAACGAATTTAGCTTCGTTCCCAGTTTGGCCTGGTTAAGGTGAAAGCGTCAGGGTAGCCCGCGAAATTCAAATTTTCTTACGTTTTTTGCAATTTGCAGGCAAGTTTTAAGTTGTATGGTGATCTAAATATGATTCGCAGCCATCACATATATTTATTTATAGAATTATAATCATAAAAATCATCAATACAACTCTCTAAGTTCATATTACCCTATTGAATGACTATATCATGAAATCATGACATTTGAGGTCAATTCTAACTTAAGGAGTTGTAATGCTGAATCTAATTATGATAGTTCTGTAATACCATATTTGTTACGGTCGTGAATCGTATTTTAATCAACATACAACCTGACACTGACCTGCCAATTGCAAAAAACGTAAGAAAAATTGAATTTCGCGGGCTGTCTTAGCGCATTCCCCTTAAAGAAAATAGTCTCGGTACTAAATGATAGGTAATCGTGGGGGTCGGTCTAGGTCCGGTTGTTCTAGACTACAAGTTACCTATATATAAAATTACTCTGTGCTACAAGTGTACGTTGCGTTTGTCTCTGGTGGTCTATAAACATGGTGGCCATTTTTTTTTTTACTGTCGATATTTAGTAACAGCTGTACGGGTCGATCGATGAGGTTAAGGTACGCTTGCCGCTGTTGGTCTGTGGATGGGTGACCATATTTACATACCAAGACCAATCCGTGCCTCGGAAAGCACGTTAAGTCATTGATCCCGGCTGTGATTCGTGGATCTTTGACAGTCGTTACGGGTCATCAGAAGCCCGAAAGTCTGACAACCAGTCTTACCAAGGGGTATCGTATTACCCAGTAACTGGGTTGTGGAGGTCAGATAGGCAGTCGCTCCATGTAAATTTGACGGCACGGTTGGCGCAGTGGTTAAGCGATTGACTGCTGCGCTGCGTGTCGCGATTTCGATTCCCGCACGGAACAAATATTTGTATGACCTACAAGTAGTTGTTCCGGGTCTTGCTGTTTGTGTATGTGAGTTTAAATGTTTGTAAACGCACCCACAATATAGGAGAAATTCCTAGTGAGGCGAAACGTTTAAAAAAAGAAAGGTACTGGTATTCAGCTGCATCCGGTTAGACTGGAAGCCGACCCCAAAAGTTTTGGGAAAAGGCAAGGCAGACTGATGATCTAGAGTAAAGGCTCCCACAGACAGGCGAGACGCGACAGCGCTACACAAAGGCGCCGCTCGTCGCGCGACACGTGGTGCCTTTGTGTTGGGCGTCGCATCGCGCCAGTGTGTACGAGCCTTAACAAGTAGTCTCGAGTAACTGAGAATCGTCGGTAGGCTGTCGTACTTACCTAGATAGTATAACTTTTGGTAGTCGTTATCGTTAGGTAGGTATCTAATCTACGGAGAAACAAGTCTTTCAAGTCATGTGTCGACATTGCCTCTTGGTTACAGCGAAGGTTGCTCGATTATGAAGAACGCCTGGTCTTCATAATCGAGCAACCTGCACTCCGACTGCGTTAACACATTTTCTATTATCAATCCGAAAGTTTTTGAAGGAACTTGCTAATTCATTGCTTGCTTCTTATGTTTGAAACATTCGTCTGCCCGACAATGTATGTAATGAATGGTATTGAATTGTCAAAATAAAAGGCATTGCCATTGTGTGTTATGCAATTAGGTACAGTCAGCAAAAGAGATAAGTATCCAGGTTCGCCGGATATACTTAGTTGAAGTTTAGTAAGAAACCTATGAATGTTTTCGAATGAAATTTAATTTGATAAATCACCAGCTTGTTTTCCATAAATTTTATTTTATTTTATTCGTAAACATTCATCGGTTTCTGACTAAACTTCAACTATATCCGGCGACCCTGTATACTTATCTCTTTTGCTGACTGTACCTATCCCGCTGGTCTTTATCTTTCGGTGTTAACCTCTGTCTTTGCTGGCAAAGATTGGCAGAGGTTTGCCATCAGGGATTCAGGGGTTACAAACGCTCAGACTGGATACTTCGGATGTCTACTCCAGTCAGCGACAAACGGGAAGGGACATGGGTGTGCTGGACGAACATCTAAATATTACCATACTACACGCCCTCCGCGCGTGGCTTTGCAATATTTCTATAACAGTAGCAAGATCCATATCAGTTGAGTGATAAGGCAACGGTGCGGTTTAAAAGAAGATGTAGTGACAAAAATTGGAAAGGGTATGCTTAGATGGTTTGGTCTTGTTGAGAGGATGAATGAAGGGCGACAAGGCAGATGTGAGTGGAAACGCCGGGAGGGGACACCCTAGGAAGACATATAGATAGTGACTATATTGGTGATGTTCTTCAGAAAGGTCAGGTGCGTAGTACTCGCAACCGGCGTGCTTGTATGACCAGAAGTATGAACGTACACGAGGCAAAAGCAGTATGTAAGAATCGTAGCAGGTGGCGTTCTGTTGTTTCTGCCTACCGCCATGGGAAGAAGGCGTGAGTTTATGTTTTATGTACGTAATTGTCAGCTAAATAAAAAACTAGTACACACGACTACATATCAACCTAGACATTTCCAGTTTCAGCTGACCTCGCATTGTATACGCTTTTCGTACAATGAGAAGTCAGCTTGTACTGGAAATGTAAAGCTTGATATGAAGTCGTGCATACCTAATAGTTATTTATTTGTCTAGTAATAAAAGGCTGCATTCCTAACTAAGTACTTAATGTGTATTGTTTTTAAACACATAGATATAACCTATATGTACCTACACACACGCGACGCGACACGTGCTCTTGAGTTGTGCCGATGCACTTATTGTGTGTACCTACATGATAATAGAAATTGCATATTTCAGATATTTCAACACCTGACAAATATGGTTATGCCATGCAAGTTAAAGAATGGTTTCAGTTGCCTGGGCTCATACCAACCACCCCCCAACTGGTTACACGATGACCTACATCATAATGTATCTATTGCAGCGTGACCTCTTTTTTTTGGGTGGTAAATCATCAAATGACCTCTCCCGCTCTGGGCGGAGCGGAAGGGCGTGTCAGACTCTTACTGACTAAAACCCACCCGTGTTCCTTCAGTTGCCTGTGCGCCAGGGCCACGGTAAGTCTTTCGAACAATCCGCGACCCCGGCAGGGCAGCGTGACCTCTGCGGTTTCAACCAATTTTTAACCGACTTCAAAAAGGAGGAGGTTCTCAATTCGTCTGTATGTTTTTTTTTTTGTATGCTTGTTACGCGATATCTCCGGCAATTGTGGATCGATTTCGAAAATTCTTTTTTAATAGATAGGGTATGCCTCAGGGGTGGTCTCATGCATTTTATTAAATTTGGTTCAGTAGTTTTTTAGTTAGCTTGAATAATACGTATTTTTTCCATTTAGTGTTTAATTATGATGTTATAATAACTTCCTGTCACTGTTATTTACATTGCAAGTAGTGGAATACGAATTTGTGTGGGGTAGGTACCACAACTAAATTGTGAAAAATAAAAACGTTTATACAAAAAAAAAAAAACACTACTAAGTGAAAAATAACTTTCATTTCGGAAGTCGGTGGCAAAAAACGATAGTATAAAAACAAAGACACCGACTTCCGAAATCAAAGTTATTTTTCACTTATAGTGTTTATTTGGGAAGGCGGTTGTTTTTGTTTTGTAAAAAGTTTTTTCTAGTTCGTATCACTGGTCATAAATTTTTTACTCTTAATTTTTTAAATATGATTATTACGTAAACAAGGGTCTCAATATATTATTGAAAAAAAAAACTTGATTTGCTGGAAAATAAGAATTGAATCCAGTCGATTTTTATAAATATTCGACTTTTAATTTTAAATTCAGCCAAGTAAATGTTATTGGTTATATTTTACCTTGATTCGTAATCAAGTTTTAAGCTATTATTTTCTGTTATCTGCAGTCTGCACACCATTCTGCACAAATGGTGTAAGATATTCTTCAAATTTAGTATATACTTTCCCTTATTTGCTCTCTCAGTGGATGTTTTAGCCTTTTCTCTGGTGTAATACTCTAATTTATTTGTCGTAGGTGTAGAACCAGTTAAAAAGGGCTGCTTCCTTATCAGCCGTATAGAATCCTTGGAGTTTGGGACCGGTAAGTCCGTTTTGGTCCGCGGCACATGATCGTCGAATCACCTGCGATTCTGTCGAGGCGTGCTACGCTTTGAGGTTGAGGTTCATCAGGATCGACTTGTTATTTAAACCATAACACTTAACTGTTATAGTTATTAGTACTTTGATCTTTAACCAGCACCCTAATTGGGTAACTAACACTATTATTCAGAACCTGAATCATTTTAAAGGATATTGCTAATCCATTGCTTCATATGTTCGAAACATTTGTCTGTTCAACAACGTAAATAACGCAATGAATGTTGTTGAACTGTCAAAATGAAAGCCATTCCTACTGTTGTGTGTTACGTAATGATCCCGCAGATTGATTATCTCGATTCCGGCTTAAAACTGGCCTGGACACAATCAGCCAATAATGTTCCCACAGCTGGGAATCTCTGTGTGACAGGGACGCCAAGTTGATAAAAATATTGGGGGGAGGGGGGAGTTTCGTCCCACCTCGCATAGGTTAGGTTTTCTTGAAACAATTCATTTAAGTAGAAAAGTTAAATAATTAAGAGAACCTAGACTGCAAGAGCGAGCGAAGCGAGCTCGAAAATGTTAGCACCTCGCCTCGACAGGTTAGTGTTTATTTTGACCAATCAAAGTATGTATGAATGGTCAAAATAGCCTTAGCAAATTCTTTTTATAAGTTAAATTAAGCTGCAAAACAGTTTGTGGACGTTGAGTTACTCTGTTATTGAGTCTCTTCTGTGTCATGGTAGATACCACTAATATTGGCTCAGCCCTGCTGATAATATCTCGGGCACTCCCAGGCACTATGGAGTCGGCGCCAATGTTCTGTGACAAAAATTGGGTCGCAATCCACCACGCGGCCGACCCAGTGCGGATTGCTTCTATTCTGTAGGGTTAGTGAACCATCAAAAATTGCCTTAAACCGGAACCTTACCCCATACAATTTATTTTATTAACACATGCATCTTCGAGTGTGTAAACAATTAAAGCACGTGAGTGACATTAGCGGAAATAAAATATTTAGCACTTCCCCATTCCCCCACCTATCAAAATAGGGCCGCACGCCATCTCCACATGATTTAACAAAATTATTTGAATAATTGTCATGGGTGTGTTAAATAGTAAGTAATCACGATTTTGCCACCAAATACTCATTATGGTCTGCTAATAGCCGTAACGTGATAATATTGAGTTACGCTGATCGGTAATGATGCTAATGGGGTCATCAATATATTCGTTAGCTCTTGTTAGACCTCTTTGTAAACCTCTAATATAGGTCTACTAGGAAGTCAATTTGTAGGGTTAATTGACAGATTTCTTGTTTTACATTTCTGTAAGGACTTTTTGATGTTCTTTAAATGATTTTGTTTCTGTAAGTAGGTTTGTACAAACAGTTTTACACGTCAATCATATTTTTTTAAATAGAAGAGGTCGGCGTTTCCTTTCTGACTACTCTGAGAAGAAAGGCCGAAACAAACTCAGAGGTCACAGTCTCTTTTAAAGTCCAGACATAATCTAGGTCAGATCATGTGAAGACCATTTAGCTAGATTGTCTGAAATGGTCTTTTGAGGAAAGAATCACACAGATTGAGTGGACCTGTCCAGTCGCTGCACGCATTTGTCGGTAATCGTGCAGCTCAACTCAGAACTTAAATAGCTAAACAACACTTTGTTCTTACCATTTCTATTTTTTTTACTGTCTCACTGCAAAGCAAAGGCCTCTTCTGGAACTTACGGAGAAGTGCATACAGAAGACACAAAATTTGCCAGTCAGCAGGATTAACTTAGCGGGGTTGATTGCCCAGGTTGTGCCGAAAGCCTGGAACTACGTACTTATATCTTTACTCTTGGAGGTGCTTTTAATGAACTACATGAGCAGTGGTGGCCCATTGGTAGCGGCCCCGACGAGGAAACCAGCATGTCTTAGAACCAAAAATTCGAAGACATGTGACGTCTACCAACCCGCACTGGGTCCGCGTGGTAGATTACAGCCCACTCCTTTTCGAAGAGAGGAGGCCTGTGTCCCAGCAGTGGGAACATTATAGGCTGATTATGGTGTTTATTTCATTTGATGAATATCATGATGTTGCAGCAAAAAGTGCTGATTCTCGGCCGAGTTTGATTAAATGCCTTTTGATTTGATTTTGATGCATTTTATGAACGTATATACTTTAACGGATCTTTCATTTATTTTCGTTGGAGAGTTCTTTATCAATGGAGTGATATCGCTCCTGAAGTTGGTAAGTATTTGATATTTCCTACTTGTCCCTCCGTTGTAGCTTAGAGCTGTCATGACTTTTTAAAATATTATCTGCCATGACGACTTATCTTGATAAAAATACAAATAAAATAATACACGTAGCAAGCGAGTGTGTTTCTCTCTAACTCGTTACTGCCTAGTATCATTTACAAATCAAAGATAAAACGTGTAAATTTAGGGGTATAAGTTTTATAGGACAGGGGAAAAACATGGGAACATCTATGGGTCATAAACCAAGAGGTTTTTATGCAGTTTTATTTCCGACCATGCAGCTGACACACCTTTTGTTAACAAACAACTAGGAGGGCTTGTCCGGTTTTTATGAGAATTTTATAGGACTTTACACTAGCTACAGTTCGGAATGTACCTAATAGGTACCCAGACTACGTGCTAACTTTACTACGTACTATGGTATGTGCATGCTTATGCTATAGTTTGACCGATACGGCTGTACCGCGCCTTAAGAATGCGCGGCGAGGCGGGGGGCGAGACGCCTGAGTGTTGTCGAATGAGCGGCCTGCACTACCCCCCCGTCTAGCCGCACACCTTCCTAAGGCGCGGTACAGCAGTATCGGTCACGCTATATTAAAAAAAACTTTTGGTTTATAAGATATCTATGGAGTTTGTTGCCCGTTCTTCTCCATGGCATGGGTACCTACTACGCGTTTGAATGCGCAACTAGCTTCATATTTCTGAATGATCAACTCCTTGACAATTCAAAAGTGCTTGTAAATTAAATAAGTTTAATTGAACTAATTGCTTTTTAGTTTGATTACCTAAATGAGATTCGTAATAATTAAACACTAACAAGCGTGCAATCTCTTGCATTACTAAAGGATTGCACGCTGGGGAGTTTTTCCACGGCATTGCAAGGAACCTGTAGATAAGATAATGCAAAAGATTGCAGATTGCACATAGCTACTAAACATCTCTTTAATCAGAGAATCCCTGATTTTCTGTTGTTATATTAATTTTGAATATAGGTATAAATATTACTAATATTGGTAATATGAACTTAAATAAATGGGATACAAAGTGCTTAAGTACATCTAAATAATAATATTATATTTGCCTCTGGGGTGTTGGCGACGTTACAGGGTACATACATGTTTCTTAAGTTTTGCTTTAAATATGTTTATACCTACTATCACACTTCTTTAAGTCCTCCGGTAAATCATTGAACAGCTGTGCTCCCTCAACCAATATTGTTTTTTTTTGTGAATATACCTGAAGTAATCAGCATTTTACTGTCCTTATCTCAACTTTGGGGTCGCCGCAGCATGTGTCGTTCAGATTCAGATTCATTTTGGCTCAGATTCATTTTGGCTCAACATGTTTGACCATGGCTGGTGTACAAATTAGGTCGAAAGACAATAAGATTTAAAAATAAAAAATACAAAGAATAATAATATAAATAAATCAACAATTAACATCAATATTAAATTAAAAAAATATATCAATTAAATTAAATTAATCAATATTAAATAAAATAAAGTAGGATTAAAAATAAATAGAATAGATTCAGTCAGTATCTTAGGAGCGATTTATCATTTAAAAATTCATTAACATTATAACACACACAGTCCATCCATCTTTCAACCGCCTCCAATCTACGTCAATAAATAGGTACCTACGAGTATAATAATAAAAAGTTGAATTGAATTTGAATATATCAAACAAAAAGTTGCAATAAGGAACTCGGAAATAATTATAATTTGCAAGATAACAGAACAGCAATAAATCAGTTTAAATTATTCAGTAGCCCACTGCCTAGTTCTAAAATTAGTTTATAATGGAATTTTAGAATCTTTTATATATAGATGTTATAAAAATACTCAATGTAGTCATAATTCAAGTTCTGTAGTTTCTAAGCCACTAAGTTATCGATCTGCAGTAAGGTGGTGACTTTAGAAGACAACGATCCAGATGCAGAAGCAAGGGGTATCTGTCAAGCCATCCGCCTAATGATATCACCCTGACTAGTTCACTATTGACAAGTGATTAAAACGACAAAGAAGGAACTGGATGTAATTTTTGGCCTGTTGATCCTTTCCTTGTTCAAAAACAAATAGTTAAATAAAATGAAACAAAGACATGTGCTAACCCTATGTCACATAAAACAACTCGGAGGCACGGCTACAAAGGATTTAGATTCCTATTTGTCATGGCATTAGCAAGATTACTTATCATTTTATCATATTTCTGTGACACGACTGTGAGACAGGCATGGACCGCACTGCGAGACCTCATGACATTCATGAGAGGAGGGCGTGAATGAATACGAAGCTCTCATTGGCTGAGAAGAATTGCAGTTACTACAAACGGTTTTATCAGTTCGAGTGTGTCGGGGGATTAGTGTGGAGAGGTTTGAGACAAATAAGTTGTGGTAATGAATGCTTGAGTGCGAACATGCTTACTGTGGAGTTGATGTTTGATGTAGTTCTGTCTGTATATGTAGGTAGTAGATACATTTTGAAGTGTCAAAGGCAAGATTAAAATGGTAGGCACTAAAGACGAGGATTTTATGTCTCTTCTCCAACATGTTACAAAACCCGTCTTGTCCTACATATGCGTGAGCTATTTTCTTACGCTCGCCCTAGCGACGCACCGTGTAGATCACACCTTAGATCCCTTCTTACTCTCGTAAAACAAGCTAATATTCTTATTTTTTCTCTGTCCATGCTGTAAGATTGTGGAACTCACTTCCGCCTAGCGTTCGATATTTAAAATCTATTTCTCATTTCAAGTATCGAGTAAAAGAGCATTACCTTTTATTTTAGCATTATGTATTTATTTAAGTATATGTTATTTTTGTTTGCATTATGTATATGTATATATTTAATATTCTAGTCTAAGACGTTACAAAATCAAATTCGTCTCTTTTTGTTCTCACACGCTATTGTCTACATAATTCTTTTGCATTTTTCCTTTCGCAAAACTGCTGGAATAGCAGTACCTTTGTACTCAATACTAATATCGGTATCTGTATCTATTTTACTGTGTGTACATAAATATGATAAAATAAATGAATGAAGACTGAAATTGAAGAAAGATTTCAATGCCAGTCACAAGACATACCTGTTAACAACACTGCTTTTAGGATTCTGAACAAATAAGTCCCACCAATTCGGCAAATCCATGCATTAGATAGGTGTATAGAGGTACCTATAAGGAACAGGGTGTAAAGTTCACTCATACCTTCCTAGGGAGGATCCTCCGATCAGATAGGTGTCGTGTTTGGTGGGCAACTGCTCGACGATTGATGTAGGGACGTGGTATATAATTATGCTAGTTGTGCGGTAAACTCTGCTTGCGCGATACAGGATTTTGCGTGACGTCAATGAGACTCGTAGCTCGCATGCGGCGTTGTAGATGCCGCTACATCACCCCCTCCCGGAGACCGGAGGTCGATAGTGGGCTGAGTCTTGTATCTTGCGATGCTTGCCAGGGCCAGTTGAGTTCCAGTGAGTCGGAACCGGGTGTCGCATAGTTCACAGTGGGTCGAAACTGTCTGCGGAGATTCCCCAGTGAGTCGGGATGGCGCTGCGTTATGCTCCAGTGCGTCGGATGTGGTACAGCGCCGGGTTGAGTCTTACTACTGGCGTTGACCAGGAGAGGGTTTTTAAGGGCTCTGCTTGTTGACCGGCCGAAAGTGCAGTGTGCTGTGCCAAGGTCGGTGATGAAGCTGAGGGTGATGACCAGGTATGCGCGGTCGCTGCATGCTGGTGGTCAGGATTCCCGTTGAAGCCGTGGGTACTGACTGGCTGTGTGACTCGCCGTTCTAACGGTTGCGGAAGTGATGATGATGACGTCACGCTGTAGTAGTTGCACGAAGGCTGCGCTGACGTTCATGTTCGGGGTCACCAGTATAGATGTACCTATGAGGAACAGGGTGTAAACTTCACTTATACCTCCATAGAAAAGGGAGGATCCTCCGACCGGACGGATGTCGTGTCTGGTGGGCAATTGCCCGACGACGGTAACGTTGTATATATGCTAGTTGCGCGGTAAACTCTGCTTGCGCGATGCAGGATTTTGCGTGACGACAGTGTGGCGCGTAGCTCGCATGTGGCGTTGTAGATGCCGCTACAAGTGCATTGGCTGCAACTCCCTTCGGAAACAGAAAAATAAATTCCATACAGAGATATATCGGATTTCTTTATCACGCCAAATTCATAGTCTATTTCTTTTATCACATCAAATACACCTGCTGTTTAGACGGCAGGAGTCAAAACACTATCTTGTTTCAACGCTTTCAAGGTGAGCACGTTGCTCTTCATTTGTGGGTAGGTAGGTAATAAAAGTCTGCGTTTGACAAACTTATAAACTTATGTGAAATATTTTGTAAGTTACCAACAATCTATTACTAAACTCTATGGTTACCAATCTGTATGTTTGCTTCCATGATGAAGAGATGATAATATTATTTGTTCATTTGTTTTGAGATTGCTAACAATCACACAACAAATAACATAGCTAGAACATGTGTCATTTTGTTGGACATAGGAGTTTCTCGGAACCAAATAACTGTGTATATGCTTGAGCGGTGTATGTTTGGTACAGACAAACAATCAATAGAGTAAGTACTACGTTTGCGTGTGTGTGATGAATTTCGCTATTCTCTTTCCTCGGAATTCTTCTATTTTTGCTCTGTTAAAAGGGTGTCCATTGAGTTTCTTGCCCGTTCTTTCATAGGAATTTATTACGCTTTGGAATGGGCAAATAGCTTCATGTTTTTGACTGACCGACTCCTTGACAATTCAAAAGTGCCTGTTAAAGGTTTGAATAGCAAAATCAGCCTATTATGTTCCTACTGCTGGGACACTGGCCTCCTCTCTTCAAGAGGGAGTAGGCTGTAATCTACCACGCGGGTCCACTGAAGGTGTGTATATGTCACACGTCTTCGATTTTTGGTTCTAGGCCATGCCGGTTTCCTCACAATGTTTACCTTCACCGTTCACAGAGCAGTGGTAATTAAATCATTTACACAAAGTAGAGCACCTGCCTGGGTTCGAACCCACGACTTATAAATCATAAGTCGGGGCCACTACAACTGGACCAACACGGCCCTCTTAAAAAAAATGTTAATGGTTTAATTGAAATAAATGCTTTGAATTTGAGTTTTTCCTAGGCTGTGTAGGATATCTTTCGGGACAACCCAGGCGTAGGATAGGAACCAGTGCTCGTCAACCCTCGTGACCCCTGTATGATATTTATCAGACTGAGTTTTTGCACGAGGATTTCCAAAAGATACTTTAGAAGAAATAATTTAGGTCCTCCTCAGATTTTTCTTTTCCTACATTCAGTACATTCTCTGTTTCGACAGTTCTGTTTCCACCGAGGTCACTCTACGCGTGCTGCACCCTTGAATGATGGATGAAAGTTGTTTTCAAAAGTGGTAGAAGATAGCTCAAAACGAGAATTATTAAGGTTCATGTACTTAATGGAGGTGTGTGCGCCGATGCAATTACCGGCGCGCGGCGGCGGTGTCTGACGTATAATTCGTCGGCGGCATTGGTGTCATCGGCATAATCGGCGTGTATGGTCAAAATACCAGAAAAATCTCTTTAAAGCGGGCGGGACTACAATCCTGAGAGATTGCGAGTCTCTTCAATTCCTTCATCCAGGAAAGTACAGTGCCCGAGAGGAGACCCGAGGTGCCAAGGTTCTGTATATAGACTCATCTCACTTCAGAGCCACGTGTACCTGAACCTTTTCTCGAGAATCGTCACGAACCGTCTGACCAGGAGATTTGTGACAGGTGACTAGAACGAGCCGGGTTTCGAAATGACTTCAGTACTGTAGACCACAGTCATACTGTTCTACAAATTTCACAGATAATGAAGAGTACAATCAGTCGCTTTGTATGGCATTTGTAGACTACGAGGACTCCATCGAAATATGGGCAGTTCTGGCCTCTCTGCAACGATGACATATTGACTGGTGCTACATCGAAGTGTTGAGATGTTTTTATGACGCTGCCACGATGACTGTCCACATCCAGGATAAGAAAACCAGCCCCATTCAACTGCTCAGTGGGGGGAGACAGGGAGATGTGATATCTTCGAAATTGTTTGTCAATCTGTTATCTTCAAGTCACGACTGGACTAAACAATCAACGTGCATGGCGAGTCATCACATCTCAAATGTTCGCTTTGTCGCTGACATCGTCATAATAGCAGAGTCGCTGGCACAGTTAGACCAGATGCTGCACTGCCTATGACTGAAATGAAGCCAAGACAAGACTTGAAGTCACTTACAACTTACACATCTTGCTACGGTATGTCTATATGGGAGTCATGATCACAACTTCGAGAAAGAAGCTGGTAAAAGAATCCAGTTGGGTTGGGCAGCGTGGAAAACTTCGTCAGATCTTTTCTTCGCCCATACAACAGTGAAGACTAGGTCTTCAACCAGTGCGTCCTGCCTGCTATTTTGCTCATATAACAATGTTTTATTTTTATTTTTGCGTAAACATATACGTCCAAATAAACCAATGAGCATAATGTTTAGACATTCGTAGTGTTTACTTCACTAGTACACACATCAAAAGTGTCTAGGGATCCAGCAAGTTTTTGTAACTCCAATGGATACTTTTTTTTTGTAAATTTCGTCACTTGAAAAGGAAATAGTTTTTGAATTTCGGTCTAAAGATGAAAGTCTTCTGTCAAGTCGTATTCCTATATAATCCTGCAACGGGTTTGAGGCCAAATCAGTAAAATTTCTACCATACTCCTGAGTGGAATCAATACAAAAGAACGTTATTATGGAGAGAAGACGTCATTTGAGCCGAAAAGAAATGATCAGAGCCGTGGGAATGACGGAAGCTGGTTCTCGCTTCTCGGCAACGTGCTGTGGCAATCGCTCTTTGTACTATGCAGAGTGTTATAAATAAGTCAACTCTGGACACGTTACCGAAGCGTGGCCGAGCGATATGGAGGACGAGCTCGCATCACCACACGCAGACAAGATCGTTATATACAAATTACCTCTCGACGAAATCGTACAATGCCCCCGATGATGTTGGTTACGAGGCTTCATAGCTCTTCAAGGATGTTAATAAGCGATCAAACAATACGAAATCGGTTGCATGAAGTCAGTCTCCGTTCCCGAAGGCCGCTACGTGTAGGTGTACCACCTATTGAGCCCCACAACCGCAGAGCCCGTTTATTATGGGCTCATGGGCACAGAAATTGGGCAGAAGAAAGTGGCGTTTTGTGTGTTTTTCTGACAAATCTCAGATACTAGACGTGCATGGTGTTCGAGGACCCCTGGACGTCAAGAACGTTTAAAATCATGCCAGGAAGTCCATGCATACAGTGGTGGGACAATCTTGATATCGACGGGCATTTGGATCGTCAGAAGAACCGAACTGAATTGGATCAGAGGCAATCTCAATGCACAGATTTACGCTGAAATAATTGTATCAGATGTTGTAATTTTTTTGCGGACCCAATTTGGTGTTTCATTTCTGATTATGCATGATAATGCACGTCCACACTCTGCCAGAGTTGTTGCAAATACACTTGCCGCAGTTAATATCAACGTCCTACCAAGGCCTGCGCAATTGCCAAACTTGAATCCCATTGAGTACGCATAGGATATGCTTCAAAGAAGAGCTCTGCCTAATATGTCTGCCGTAAACACAAACAGGATTAACTAAGGTGAAAAATTCAGAACAAGCAAAAATCCCGAAGTCTTTATTAATGCAAAAACAGAGATTACTTCGTCGACCTACATGTCATCATACTAAAACATTTTATTGAATCAATCTAAATCGACATTTTTATTTAATTTCATTTAACACTTTGATGTGTGTATATATGCATTGTATCTAAAACGAGATTATACTATTTTAGTAGCGAAGAATTTTTGTCCGTTTGTCTGTTTGTCTGGATGTACGAGTATGTTCCGGATTGGCGCAAAAACGGCTGAACGGATTTGGATGAAATTTGTCACACAGATAGTTCATAACCTGGATTAACCGAACGGTACTTTAATTTCCGATAGTACGTTCCTGTTTCGTTCAGTTTCCGACATACACATGGGCGAAACCGCGGGCAAAAGCTAGAATATTTTTTTTAAACATTTGCACCAATGACCCTGACAAAAAAAGTCGGTGGTGGCGCCGTGGCAAAAAAATCCGGCGACGTGCGCCACACCGATCGGTACACACCGCTAGAAACGAAAGACGTCCGCTGCTGGACATAGGCCTCCCTCTAGCACCGCCACTTCGACCAGTTCTGTGCTTCTCACATCCAACGGATTCCTACGTTCTTCACTAGGTCATTGGTCCACCACGTGGGGCCTTCCAACGCTACGACTTCCGGTACGCGGTCGCCGAGTGTAGCGGTATCTACATCACCACATGCGCGTTACACGTCACACTGACGTCACGCAAAATCCTGCATCGCGCAAGCAGAGTTTACCGCGCAACTAGCATATATACAACGTCCCGACATCAATAGTCGGGCAGTTGCCCACCAGACACAACACCCGTCTGGTCGGAGGATCCTCCCTTTTCCATAGAATATGAGTGAACTTTACACCCTGTTCCTCATACCTCTATACGAGGAACAATCAAGCAAATGGAAAAGGAAGCGTGGTGATCAATGCTCGTGCAGCCTTCTCCGTACCATCAGGTGAAAAACAAAAGCTAATTTTACGTACTTAAAATTCTGATGTTAAACACGGAGCTCTGTGCTGGTAAATATAGGTTTTCCGATTAACGCCATGGTTTGCCAATCACTGACAAGGATTTGCATTGAATTGTTTTGCTTCAGGGATAGGCACAAACCTATGCTTAATAATGTCAATTAAAAAGCGATTTGAGTAGATTCAGTTGATCAATATAAGTTATATATAGCAGTTTCGGATCGAGATTGAACATGGTTAATTATCATCATTCTACTGCCCTTTGCAAAAAATTTTGGTTTGGTGTCAAAGTCAAAAGCATTTATTTCAATTAAACCCATTACAGGCACTTTTGAATTGTTAAGGGGTCTGTCAGTCATAAATATGAAACTGTAGTTGCCCATTCCAAAGCGTAGTAGGTACTTAAGGAGAAGAATAGGCAAGAAACTCAACGAACACTCTTTTAAATTATATTTTTACAAAAATATGTATTAGTTACATCATTAATGCTGAACTTAAGTGTGAGAATTATGTAAAAAAACGTACACGTTAAAAGCGTCCAGAGTACAGCAACTAGAAAAAAACAAAAAAACAATCCAAAAATAAAATAATTAAAATAAGCCGTGGCAGGTAAGAGATGACCAGTCCCAACTGACGGAGTCTAGCGTTGCGTTTTATTATTTATTTAAACCTTTAGGTACCCCATCCAACACACACTCTACCACCAATACCTTATCTAAAGTTAACTTTTGACATCGACTCGACTCATACATACTGTTCTTCTGGTCTATCTTCTATAATAAATAATAAAAAATAAAATTTATTCAAGTATAAAATAACATTATGATTTACATTAATTACATTCGAGGATTTTTTTAAATTCTAACTGTAATGTAGACCTGCCTGATCTAGGTTTAAAAACCTGTGTTTCAGGCCATCAATTGATATCAAGCATTTAGAAAGATGACAACGATAAATTTATTAGAAGCTTAATTGAAAGTAGACATAATATTTTCAATGACTTAAAGAGTAACTAATGCCGGCGCGGTGTTTCTATCAGCCGTTATTTTAGTATTTACCTACTATTTTCTCTACCCCTTTCTTTCTAGTATCGTGTAAACAATGATTGATTGCACTATCATTCTCATCATTTTCCTAGCTTTTTCCAACTATGTTCGGGTCGGCTCCCAGTCTTGCCGGTTAGACTAGAAGCCGACCGCTGCTGAATATTCCAGTACCTATTTCATTGTTTATTTCTAACATTTCATATTTCACTCATTAGAATTCTTTGCTAAAAAACCTGTCATCATAATTTTATCTTTAGTGTATTGACTCTAACCACGCGGTATTGCATGTACCTACCCACATAATTACAAAGTGTCTTAATTACACAGTTTAATATGTTGATACAGGTTTTAGTCTGACATCAGGAAAACAGCTGTCTGCGTGAAAGCAGGTACATTCATGTGTTACAAAGGATGTATGACTTTTTTTTGTAATTTTATGTTATAGGGGTATGAGGAACAGGGTGTAAAGCTCACTCATACTCTATAGAAAAGGGAAGATCCTCTGACCAGACGGGTGTTGTGTCTGGTGGGGAACTGCCCGATATTTTGATGTTGGGACGTTAGTTGCGCGGTAAACTCTGCTTGCGCGATGCAGGATTTTGCGTGACGTCAGTGTGACGCGTAGCTCGCATGTGGCATGGTAGATACCGCTACAATGTCAACTGCATTCATTGTCTAGTATGTTTGTATATTTAGCCAGGCAGGGTGGAAAGTTAATCGAAATGGGAGTAATTGTAATTTCAAGAGGGTTGTTCAAGGTCGAAGAAAGACGAACTTACAAGAAGAATAAGAAGAAAGAAAGAAGAAGAAGAAAATGATAAAGAAGCAATAAACGAAGAAGTTTTTTACACCATGTCGGAACAGCATTTTATCCTTCCTTTGCTAAATGCTATTATAATTATGTTATCTATAATAGGTTTATTGACTCTACCCACGCGGTGCTGCATGTTATTACAGAGTGTCTTAATTACACAGTTTAATTTGTTGATACAGGGATCAGTCAGACATAAGGAAAACGACTGCCTCCGAGAAAGCAGTTACCTACTTAATCGTTTGTTCATGTATTACAAAAAGTATGAAAAAAAAATATGTCGACTGCATTAATTGTGTAGCAAGTAGGTTAATATATGTATTTTGGCAGGCAGAGTGGAAAGTTAATCGGAGTAATTGGGATTTACAGTTACAAGTACCGATGTCATAATATGCTAGATAGGATAGGAGTTCTAGGACCAAATTGCCAAGAGGGTTATTAATAGAAAGACGAACTTACAGGAGGTATAAGAAGAAAGAAAGAAGAAAAAGGAGATAAAAAAGAATAAAGAAACAATAAAACCTCAATACAAATTTTATTGTATTAAGTTTTTTACACAATGGCGGAACAACATTTTATCCTTCCTTTAACAACCAAATAGGCAAAGTTGTCGTGGTTTAGTGGTTATTCCCAGAAAAGTAAACGGATACTTCCGATTCAACAAAATTACTAGTAAAGGCGTCGCAGGCGTGACAAACTGTGTGAAGCTACGAATATAAAGTAGCCTAGTAGCCTATCAGCCATACCTATAATTTTTTACCTTGTTTAGGTAAGTAGGTATATTTAAAACTTTGTCTGGCACTAGGATTTCCACGACATTAGGACAATGTAGGTACTTTGCACATATGAGTGTATTCGTTGTATATATGGGACACTCCCAGATTAAGGGGACTACAGGACCTAAACGCAAGTTTTATAATGCCTAAAAGTATATGATCGACTGCAGTAAACAAAATCAGAAAAATATATGATATTCTTCAAGATATATGCTAATTAGATAGTGTGTTGAAAATATAATACAACTATTTTGATACGATAGAAAAAAATCACGAAGATGCCCCTAAAAATTTATTTTATCGATTAAAAACACCCGACACAAGGGCACCGCGTGTCGCGCGACGAGCGGCGCCTTTGTGTAGCGCAGTCGCGTCGCGCCTGTCTGTGCGAGCCTTAAGTAGTAATTTAGATGCAATCAACCAAATTTTTTGTCAGATTATTCTACAAGCAACATATTAATGTTATAGTGTTTTAATTTTTTAGTTAAATCAATAGATTTTTTGTAAATAGATAAATACTTCATATTTCGCAATAAATTACCAGCGTTGTGTCATCGCGCTTCTCTTTCTTTTCCATGCAGTCCGACAGTGACCGCGGTTTAGTTGTTGTCAGCCTCTTAATAAAAAATTGGAACCGATTTTTTAGGTATAAAATTATCATCAGATAGGTTAACTGAACTTATCCTGTCTGCCTGAGGAATAAAGGTAAAGGAATTATATCAAGAGGAAGAAGGGTTTTTATTGACCGGTAGGAAGTCAATATTTGGGGTTCCAAGTTAAATAAAGAATTATTGAGGCCTATAGATTCGTTTTAACAAAAAATGAAGGGTACCTTTTTGCGGTAGAGCCATTTTCGTACCTACCTTCTGTACCTTGTTGTTGATAAGTAACCTTGATGACATGATGAGCAACAGTTTTAATATACAATTATAGTATACAATGGAAATGTCGAGTATGAAGGTAGGACCTATTAGATGACTTCATCGAAAGGAAGATACCGAAGTACCTACTTAGTAGATACCGATAGGTAGGTAGGGAAATTATAAAGCCGAACATAGTATTCGAATTTTGAAGCATTTAGGTACACAGGCACTAGGTAGGTACCTAGTACGCTTTGGAATGGGCAACTAGCTTCATATTTCTGACTGACCCACTCCTTGACAGTTCAAAAGTGCCTGTAAATGGTTTAATTGAAATAAATGCTTTGAGTTTGAGTTTAGCTTATTGCATAGATGTTGCGGGGATTCAGGGGTAGCCCTAACAGTATTTTAGCTACATACATTGCTTGATTGACCATTTATCAGGCTCTGGGCTGGCAGAAATGTGCGTGCACATGTATATGTCGCCAATTAATGTATATAATTATTATTATATTTTAAAGTTGTTGAGTTTACTAATATAGGCTATAAGCTAAGTTCATAGTAACACTATATGGATCACACGGCTTAATTTTTTTCAAATATTTTATTTTATTTAAAGTAGTAAGAATTGAAATTATATGTACATAAATAACAATTTACATCTAATTAATTAACCTAACCTAACTAAAACTATTAACAAACTAAAAAATGGCGTCAAATAATTCCTCCGCATCGCTGTCGACTGGTGATGTACCCAAGAGACTGGCGGCATTGCCACGTTGTATGGCAATGCTTCCTCTAAATAGCTCGCTGATCGACTTTAAACTTATGGACCAGTCTCACCGTTATCAATTAAATAAGCACGAGAAAAGGACATCTGCAAATGATATGCCATGGAACGAAGCATCTTACTCTACTTGGAAATTTGAAGAGAAACCAAATGTATTTTTAACTCTGTCTCTTCTAAGACAAAAAATGATCAAAGACGGAAGTTGTACTGAGATACAGAACGGTTCAAAATACACATAAGCCTGTAGATAAAACTGAGCCCAACTCGCTCACAGCATAAACAGATATGAAGAAATATATATGAACGATATCAGTTCGCTGATAGAACACTGTGATACCAATAAGATACCAAGTATTTCAAGGAAGTGACAAGTGACAGATGATCATGATTTGAACCTATCATAAACATTAAGCGGTTTATTCATAAACGTTGTTTAAAGTTAAGTAATGATTAGCGATTGTTTAACCATACCTTTTTTGACGTTTAAACGTCATTTAACTTTAAGCAACGTTTATGAATAAACCCCTATATTTGGAGGAAAGGCTATCTATCTATAAAGTTAACCACACATCAGTGGTAACAAATTTAACATTGACAACGCCCTAATGTCGTAGCTGTAAGGGCGATTTTCTTAGTGCAAGTGTTACCACTGATTAGCGGTTGACTATACCAACGTGAAGACGTAAACGTAGGCTAAGATTTATCCCAAAGCTGTTTTTATTAGGGTTCTGTAGACAACAAGGAACCCTTATAGTTCCGCCATGTCCGTTCGTCCGTCCGTCTGTCCGCAGCTCTCTTGGTACTAGAAAGCTGTAATTTGGCATGGATATACAAGGGTCATACACAAAAATTGTAAATAAAGTGTTCGCTAGTTGTAAAATCGTTTTGGTAAAAAAACTCGCTTGAACTATTTATTTTCTTAGACTGATTATGAATGGATTATTCTATGCAAAGGTATAAAGGTGTTTTCGTTACGCTTTAATTATTGTTATTCAATGCTTAATGAAAAAAGTCCCCTCCTCTAGAATGTTCGGATACTGAGTAATACTGGACTTTAAGTGGTAATTAAAAATATTCAACATTTAGTTTTTCCATAGGTCTTCTTGATACAATTTCCAACATATACTTATGTTTACATCACATTATTTATCAAAATATTCGCGGTTTTTATTAGTGATATAAAATAAATAAACATGTGTTCTAAATTGTTTGGGCTCTTCTTGTCGATGCATTAAACAGGTAAAAAATCTGCATTTAAAGGAACGTATTTTTAGTATTTATTTTTTAGGTTGGTAGCATTGTTGTCTCTGTCAGTCACCGATTAAAAGTTTTACAACGGCGTGTGAAAATTATTACAAAAACTTATTTTTAATTAATAACACAAGTTTTTGTCAACCCTCAAAACTTTTATATTTGATTTTCAGAAAAACATTGTATTTACTTGCAACGAGATCAATAGACTGTATGTGTATGAATTCTCAAACGTAGAAAAATCCACGTACATGAAAATTTCAAAATGCGATATCTTAGCGAAAAAAAAAAATTGAGTAAACTCAACGTCATTTTAAAGAGGAAGATTAGTTCTTTGAGATGCTACTAATAATTTTTGAAAGAAAACAGGGTTGGCCGTGCTACATAACCTCAAAAATGAGAAAAAACTGTATTTTTTGCACTTTTAGGTTAGGATATCTCAAAACCCTGACGTGATAGAGCAATCTTGAAACCAGATTTGAACTCAGCGCGTCAAAATCCTTTGGAAAAGTATAGTCTGGTTTCTAGGTAAAAAAATTGTCGGCCTGTGTTATGATCGTGGCTATAATTAATTAAAAATAGACTGTACGTCTGAACTTCGAAGTTTAAAATATCGATGTATTTAATTGAGAATGTTCATAATCGCGATGTATGGAACTTCGAAAGAATGTCTATTCAAACTTCGAAGTTCAGTATGACATTCTTTCGAAGTTCCGTACATCGCGATTATGAATATTCTCAATTAAATACATCGATTTTTAAACTTCGAAGTTCAGACGTACAGTCTCAAAAATATTGTTAGTATTTTTTATATGATTTCACTGACTTGTTTACCAAACGAATTAGATTCCAATTGAAAGTTTATAAAGCATACAAAACATGTTACAGTTAGGTTTCCAATCTTTCTCTGGTCCATAATATACCTTCTGTTTATACCTGGTAAACCGGTAACAGGGACCAGAAAAAGGGTTAATTAAGCAACACATTTGCAATATATTTATAAACATAGGTATTATAATATTTCGCACCTTCGGTAGGACAAGGTCATAACTGACAAAAAATCGAAAAATGACTTAAGTATGCTAAAGTGCTAAAAAGTCCCTTTTATCCGGAGGAACAAAGACCCGTATCAATATCACCTTAATGCCGCCAGAGGGCAACAGTGCCCTTGTCATATTAGTGCATCTTTTTGACTGTCTTGGCGCGACAAGATCTTAAAATGACTCTCCTGTAAAATTACTAAAAGTTCAGTTATGCCCTTGTCCTATCGAAGGTGCAATTTGATAAAAAATCATTTTCATCCGGCAAACAGATGGGTAAAGTTCGATCTTACTTCGGATCTTAGGCTATCTAGCTTTCGGGAGTCGATTGCAGACTCCCGGCCACCGTAGGCGCGGGCTTGCGGACGGCGAACAATGGGCAGCTCGCCGTCCTGTAAGGACCAGGCCCGGGTCGACGGCGCGTCGTGTTCTAAGCGCGCCTCAAAGAGATGTCAGCACCACTGACGGGGTCCGATAGGGCCGATGCCTGCCGGGGTCGCGGATTGTTCGAAAGAGTTACCGTGGCCCTGGCGCACAGGCAACTGAAGGAACACGGGTGGGTTTTAGTCAGTAAGAGTTTGACACGCCCTTCCGCTCCGCCCAGAGCGGGAGAGGTCATTTGATGATTTGCCACACAAAAAAAAAGGCTATCTAGCTTGCAATTTGCAGTCAAGGTGACATGGTTCCCGGCTTTAAGATGAAAGACAGGTAAGTCAAAGTTTTAAATCTTTGAGTCCTGCATGTCCCCATTTTTGCACAATGATGATCTTTTGACCTGTCATGTCTCCACGCATGATCCAAGCGACTTGCCATTCACGCGCACTCAATTATACTGGAACAATTTGGTCATCATTTAATTATATTTGTTTGCGAAATACACAGCAATGAAGATTTTACAATGCAAAGCATAACTAAACAATGATTATACGCCGTGTGCACATGTAGATGTGCGAATTCGAAGTAAACGTATGGAAATTACATAATTTTTCGAGATAAAAAAACTGTTTAAATTCTGTCACGTCGTGTGTGTATTAGATTTAGTGTGAATCACTAGAATTCAAGTGGGTGATTCACAGTCGTTTTAAACGAACGACGTTTTAATGAGGAACTTGCGTGTCACAGGTACCTCGCTGGCTTTAAGTACATCGTTATTAATAAACATTGTCTTGTTCTTTATGATTTTTCCTTACAATTCGGTAAAGGCGTCAATTGTACTACGTTAGAAATAACTTGAGGTAACTTTGAGTAGGTACCTACTAACATAAATAGCTACTGAATTGATTGTACGGAAGACTGCATGTCAGTGGTAACCAAACCAGCGGGGTAATTACGTAACACACTATCAGTAGGAATCGCTTTAATTTTGACAGTTCAACAATATTCATTGCGTTATTTACGTTATTGAGCAGACAATTTTTTCGAACATATGACGCAATGGATTAGCAATTGGCTTCAAAATGATTCAGATTGTGATAGATAGTGTGTTACGTAATTAGGGTGCAGTGTTGGCTTCTAATTTGGTTGAAACTTTGTATTACGCTAGGCCAGCTTAAGGTCAAAGCGTTAACACTGAGGTGCTGTCTACTGTACCATCTTGAAATACTTTAGTATGCCAAAAACATGCTTTTTCGGAGGAGTTGGTTATCAGTCTAGGTACTTCGGAATTTCAGTACTAAACTCGAAGAAAGAATTTTAATTAAATGATTGATTGTTTTAATGATTTTAATTAATTAATTTTTCATATAATTTTTTTTCTCATTTATTTAACACAGACTATAAAGCACACAACACCACCAGGGACTATCGGACTTCCGCCAACCTGCAACAGTTTATTGTTGTTTAAAATAAGTCCTGTCTGTTACCAATCTATAGCCCGTTGCAAACTGTATGGCACTTTGAACACGAAGCGAGTAGCTGCGCAGTAACTAATTAATGTGACCGCTGTGGTGAGGGGTGGGGTACTGCGCAGCGACTAAGCTCACTTCAGAACCGACATACAGTTTGAAGCTCGCTGTTCAAGATAAATTAAATGTACCTACTCTTAGTCCTATTATTCATGTTATTGAATTGAGCTCCTTAAGTCCTGACTTCCTGAGTCGAGCTGCACGATTACCGACAAATGCGTGCACCGACTGGACAGGTTCACTCAATCTGTGTGGTTCTTTCCTCAAAAGACCATTTCAGATACCAATCTACATGGTCATCGCATGATCTGACCAAGATTATGTCTGGACTTTAAAAGAGACGACCTCTGAGTTTGTTTCGGCCTTTCTTCTCAGAGTAGTCAGATAGGAAACGCCGACCTCATCTAGTTTAAAAAATATGATTGACGTGTAAAAGTGTTTGTACAAACCTGCTTAGAGAAATAAAATCATTTATCATTTATTGTTATTCGTCTGAAATCCGAGACTTCGCAGATACGAATACTGGGTGTTATTTAGCCACGAGCCTGCATTCACACTTTCATTCACAGAATTATTGCACGTTTTTCGAATGCATGGCAATCAATATCTATAAAACATCAATCTGTCAATGTCTTGTTTCTAGTCCTGTCTGGTTAAGCATCTTTGTTGGTTTACCAGTTAGCAATATTATGTACTTAAGACACTTCAAACAAAAAATCAGACCAAAAAATTCACAACTTTTTAGGGTTCTGTAACCAGCACCCTAATTACGTAATAAACTATCTATCACAATCTGAATCATTTTGAAGCCTATTGCTAATCCATTGCTTCATATGTTCGAAAAATTTGTCTGCTCATCAACGTAAAAAACGCAATGAATGTTGTTGAACTGTCAAAAGGAAACCGATTCCTACTGTTAGTGTGTTACGTAATTACCCCGTTGAACCCTTATAATTTCGTCATGTCCGTCTATCCGCATGTGAAACAGCCGCTATCTCTCTCTCTGATACTTTTAGCACTACATCGATGGAGTTTCTTGCCTATTATTCTCCATACGAAACTACCTTTTGGAAGGGTCAACTAGAACTATAGAACTCTTAGAACATTGTATTTGGCAGTTTAGCACTGGCCGACTCCGTAATTGATTACGTGCTAAGTAGCTACGGGCGTATATACAAGACGTCGAGGACATTTACAAGTTACAGTTACGCATTTTAAAAACGATTGTACCCACAAGAATAAAACATGAATTGCAAAATAATGAACCGGGCTTATTTAAGCACTGCCAAATTGTAAATGTCTTTGACAAGGTACGTTTACGTAATGACGCAATGGCTAGTCTTTATAAGTGAGAATTACCATAATTTAAGTAACAACTCAAATTATGGTAATTCTCACTTATAAAGACTAAAGTTATTGCGTTTTCTGACTTGCTTACCCACATTTATCAAAGTCAAAGTTAAATCATTTATTTCAAATAGGCACATAAAAGGCACTTTTAAACGTCAAAATTTACAAAAAAATAGTATTGATTCTAGTTGCCCCTTCCAAAAGGTAGTTTCGTATGGAGAAGAATGGGCAAGAAACTCCACCGTTACTCTTTTAAAATATTTTACAATATTATGTAAGTTCACATTAATTATGTAATCATATGTGAAGACGATGCACCTAGAATAAAATTACTATACCACAATAGGTAAAAAGAATTAAATGTAATGCAAAGGCAGGTAAATTAATTATGTGATAGATACATGGTGCTCACATATTTACAAATATTGAAAAGTAGATGATGTTTCCAAAATTTTAACAAGTAATAATTTAGTGTTTTATTTATATATAGTGTGTGAGTTAAAGTAGTTAAGTACATAATGTAACAATCAATGTCATAAAAATCATAAATTGTACAATTAAATTAGCAACCAGTTTGATTTTGTCTACACTCTAGATTGTCCTATGGAGCAGGATCAGCATGTTTCCAAGCATTCTTATCTAGGATATAATCCTCTAATTTGTAATATGCTTGTTTACAAAGTGTACTTTTTATATGAGTTTTAAATTTTCTTTCATTTAATTGCAATATATCACAAGGTATTTTGTTGTAACATTTAACACAGTACCCCATAAAAGATGTATGTACTTTAGATAATCTAAAAAATGGTTGATCTATTTTATCTTTATTTCTAGTATTAAAATTATGTCTATCACTTATTTTATTAAAAAGATGTAGATTTTTTCTTACATACATAATATTTTCATAAATGAATTGACAAGGTACCGTCATAATATTAATCTTTTTAAATAGTTCCCTAAGAGATTCGCAACGACATAGATTGTAAATTGCCCTGACAGCTCTCTTTTGCAAAATGAAAATGGATTCAATGTCAGCAGCCCGACCCCACAGTAAAATGCCATATGACATAATGCTGTGGAAGTAGCTAAAATAGATCAAACGCGCGGTTTCTATATCTGTTAACTGTCTTATCTTCCTAACAGCATAAGCGGCCGAGCTTAACCGCCCCGCAAGAGATGTTATAGGAAATTACAATGGGGGTCCCCATTGTAATTTTCTCGTCTAGCGTGATTCCCAGGAAAACCGTCTGATTAATAAATTCTAGTTTTTCTCCATTCAATATGATGTCACATTCGCAACTTCTAACATTAGGTAATTTAAATCTAATGCATTTGGTTTTTTTTTCATTTAGTACCAAATTATTTACCATAAACCAATCTTGGACCTGAAGAATTGAGTTGTTTATATCGTCAAGATTTTGTGACCGTCGGTCTACTTTAAAGATCAATGATGTGTCATCTGCAAATAACACCATCTTCGGTTGATTCTGCAGTAATTGGGGTAAATCATTAATGTAAACTAAAAAGAGGAATGGACCCAATATCGAACCTTGAGGAACGCCCATTGTCATTTCAGACCCTAATGAGTTCATGCCGTTTACTTGAACTTTAACCTTTCTATCTTTCAGGTATGACCTTAGTAGATCAAGAGCTGTATTCCTAATCCCATAGTGCTCTAGTTTCAGCAGAAGTGGCTCATGGTTTACGCAATCGAAAGCCTTAGAAACGTCGCAAAAGATTCCAATGGCATCCTGTGCTCCTTCCCAGGCGTTAAAAATGTTCTTTAGTAGGGTGACACCAGCGTCAGTGGTACAACACCCTTTGGTGAAACCGTACTGTTGTTCATGAAAGATGGAATTTTTATTAAAGTGACGTAACATTTGATTAAGCATTAACTTTTCAAACACCTTACTGAGAACTGGCAGAATTGACACAGGCCTATTATTGTTGGGTTCTTTACTATCACCAGATTTGAACAACGGAACTACTTTACTGTGTTTCAAAAGATCCGGAATAACTCCTTGGTCTACACTGGTGTTAAATATGAAAGCTAAATAGGGAGCAATGGTTTCGATGAGAGATCTACAGACTTTTACAGACATTCCCCAGAGATCCTCTGTTGATTTAATTTTAAGATCTTTAAAAGCTTTTATAACAGCTTGGGGGTTTGTATGCTGAAACCTAAACCTCAAAGGGCATGACTTTACATTTTTTGTAAGTAAGGCAGCAGAAAGCGCGGGTGAGGAATTTAAAGCTTCAGTAGTTTTAAGGGGAATATTAGTAAAAAAGTTTTCAAATTCCTGAGCTATTTCTACATCAGAGTTGATGAGGCCATGTGCAGTCTCTAAATTAAATTCTGTATTACGCTGTTTTTTCCTGCCTGTTTCATTATTTATTATTTGCCAGGTAGTTTTTATTTTATCATCAGCTGATTTTATTTTATTGCTAATATAAAGAGCTTTTGCTAGTTTGCACACACTTTTAAAAGTTTTTGAATATTTTGCAACATACTGATGAAATCTTGTATTATTCATATGTTGCTTTAGACCATAAAGTTCAAATAGCTTTTCATTGCTTTTACGAATACCTGGAGTCGCCCAATCAGTAAATAAAAACTTTGTGTAAATAATTTTAGTCTTTAGTGGAAAAGTGTCATTAAATTGCGTGTTTAATAGTGAAAAGAACTCGGCGTAGAACTCATTTGGGTCACCTTTATTAAAACTTTGATCACATAATGTACTGGCTAAAGAATTATTTAATTGCTCTAATTTTTTACATGTAATTGGCCTAAACCTTATTTGAATTTTTTGTAAAGGCATGTAGGAGCAAAATGTTATTGTTTGGCCACTGTGATCAGATGGCAACTTATTTACAATTTGTTTGTGTAAATAATCACAATTACAAAAAGATATCGAAACTAAATCTAATAATGTTTACGGAGCGCGGACATGAAAATGCATGCTATCATCGTATAGGAATGATTTACCTATGGAAATATGCAATGTAATAAAAGCGAAGAATTGCTCAAAGGTATTAAAAAAATACTTTATAGATTGCAGTGCGATCTAGAAAAAAATATCTATGCACCGACCTAATTGTTCATAATTTAATAATTTAATGTGTAGTTGGCACTGAGTTGTCGTGTCTGGCCATACCACAGTTAAACCCGCGATGGTTTGTGGGGTATGTTTAAACGTTCAACATATGCTGTAAACAGCTTTTTGATTAATAAAAATAAAAATAAAACAATTTTTTTGGAAATTTTGACGTTCTAAAGTAGCTTTATGTGCCTATTTGAAATTGTGGTGCATCGTCAGCTAACGATTAGTATGTAGGTCAGATATTATAATAATCAAATAAATAATTACACATTTTAGTTATGTACTAGCACTCGCCGTAAACAGTTGTTTTATTTACATGACTCACAACCAATAAACACGTACGCAGTAGGTACACTTACATCTGGTGACCCCGATATCGAACAGTACTAACGCGCGCCGCGATTTAAAATTGGTTTCTCGTGATTTTCCCGTGTCGTGATAACTGCACTGCACAACCTTATCCTTATCAGCCTTCCACAAGCGGATCTCCCTGGTTTGGTTTTCAAGAGGCGCATAGTTATCGAAGACATGAATCCAAGCGGAAATTGTGGAAGTGGGACGCCAATATGCGGAGCGACGGACGTCAGTCAGGCCGAAATTGCAGCACTTGGCATATCCTCAAAAATACCGGATTTCTGGATCGAGATGCCCAGAGTGTGGTTCGCTCAGTTCGAGACAATGATGGCTCCCCAAAAACAGGGCGACGAAGCAAAATACGGCGTCGTGCTTTCCAAGCTCCGCAAAGACGCAGTAAGTCAGGTAGCCGACATAATAATGTCACCCCCTGCCACCAATAAATATGGTGCCATTAAGGAAAGACTCCTGGCCGTTTACGAAGAGTCAGAGGAGCGACAATTCCAAAAACTGGTCAGTGAAGTGGAACTAGGCGACCAAAAACCGTCGCAACTATTGAGACGAATGAGGGAATTGGCACGTAAGAGCCAGGTGGCCGAAAAAACCCTGCATAGCTTGTGGATGTCAAGACTCCCTGATCACGTTCGAGCAGTATTAATGGTCAGTCAAGATCATAAGCTCGACAACCTCGCCGCTATAGCAGACAAGATTTTGGAAGGAAGATCAGGTGAAGTGTCTGAAATTTCAAGCGGTCAAACACAGCTTATGGTTGAGTTAGTCAATCAGATGAGTAAGCTGACCATGGAAATTGCAGCTTTGAAAACCAACTCATACGATAATGGACGTCGTAATTATAGACCTAATCGAAGCCATTCGCGCCCAAGATCCCACTCGAGGACGAGGATTACACCCGACAGTCCCAATTGGTTATGCAAATATCATTTCCGGCATAGGAATCGAGCCCGGAACTGTGAAAAACCATGCAGTTGGAAGAAGCCGTCGGAAAACTGAGTTCAGCGTTGACAGAGGCGGTCGTCAGCGCTATCATACCTTCAAACCGCCTTTGCGTTACCGACCGAAAAAGTGGGTATCGTTTTTTGGTTGATACTGGCGCTAATATTTCAGCAATACCTAGAGTGGGAAACCGTTTAAAAACAGATGACACATATAAAATATACGCTGCAAACGGAACGCAAATTAAAACATATGGCGACAAAACGCTGCACAGTGTTGTTTTTGCCTCGAAAAACGGACATCCTCTTTTTATCAACTTATCCGATAGAGCAGGTTATTTTGAGAGTAAGAGTAAAATACCCGTGTGCCAATTTTACACCAAACACGAGTAAAAAAATGTTTAATTTATTTTTAAACTTTTCTAAATTAATTAATTACAAAAACACTACGCATTATTTTACCCTTTTCTTTATTATGTATAATAAAACTATATAAAAGCTATTTAAAAAAAAAATACAAAAGAGTACTAACTAGTACAGATGTAAAGAAATATGCTTTTTTTGTGTTTTTAGATTTTGATTTTTCATGGTTGTATCTTTGCTTAGTTGGATTCAATATTTATTGTAAATCATACTCAGATCCCAAACAATCACTAAAAAAAAAAACACATCCATATCTTGCGGTATCTAGGAGTAATTCACTTCTAAAGGTTTTTCTGATAATTTTGATTTTAGGGTCATCACTTCACAAAAAATAATAATTTTTGTTTATAGGTTTAAATTTTATGTTGGATTCAATTTAACATAGAATAATACTTATCTACGTATACATATTACCACCCACTCTCATAAATTTTACAAATAATGTTCCTATATATTTTTATTATTTTTACATCAAACTAAACATACAACTAAAGTAAAGTAATTATTTATACTAATGTTTTTTCATGCTTTATTGCATGTCAAGCCAAGTTCAGAGATGAACAGGGTGAAGCACACCTTACACGAACTATTTCGAGCTACTTTCCACCACCTAAATCTATTAGACCTACGAAAATATCTCTAACTTTAAAAATAATTTTGGCGCAATTAAAATTTAATTTGACAATCGCGACCCCACGTGGTACTTGTTTGCCCTAGCCCGTGATTTCTTTTTAATGCCGGAGGCGCGCATTGGGGCAGCCTCGACGTGTTTTATATGGAATTTTCCACTTTTTGTACGGAAAATGTGAAAAAGTATTACCTACATGTTTAGATTTAGGGGTTTAAGGGTTTCATAAAGGGGGTCGAAATTTTCATTATTTTTGCGATCGGACACACCATTTTCGAGATATAAGCAAAATAAAAGAAAAACGTGAATAAACTACTGAATTTCGTAAAAAGTGCAGTTGACTCTTTCTACTTTGCTGCCGTCGTACTATCTTCACGGATCGTCATTTTTGTCTATTCTTCCGTCGACAAAACCCGTTTCTATAATGGTCATGCTACGCGTGCTGAAGTCGAGGTGTTGTGGTGAATTTTAGTTCATGACAACTAATTTTATTCCACACCTTTTATTCGCGATTAAAAATAGTCAGATATAGTTAGGTAACCAAAATTATAGGTGAAAAATGTCAAATTCAGAATAGCAAAATTGCCACTTTCACTAAATTACTAACTCAGTGCCATCTTAGTGATGTCAAACTTATAGTTAAGTTGTGTCACTTTAGTCTACTTCAGAATGGGAAATCGTCGTTTGACAGGAATAAACAAAATTTTTGTGATTTTTAGTCTAGTTTAGAGAATTTTGTGACAAGAGAATCGGCACCATTAGTAAACTAATAAATATCCAAACAAATATCTAAAAGGCTAAAAAATTGTACATTTATAAAACTAGTAGGATTACTAGCATTATAATTCTGTTTATTCATTTTATTTTAATTTGTTTTTAATTATTTATAAAATAATATAAAAATAGTTGGATTTATCATTAACAATGTGAAAATCAATGATATTGTAACATCTTTCAGATAACCATGTTATTATGTCCTTTATTTATTTTTAAACATATTATTTTACATTTTAAACATTTCTTAAAAATAAATACATATAAACAATTAAAAAATATTAAAAAATAGTAGCCCATCGGTATCGGGAACAGGGCCCCATTATCATGTTGTTTTTTTTTTTCAATAATAAAACATTTTTTTAAATACGACTTGTGTCAACCCTAGCGCCAAAATTTCAAAATCCTGTAACTTCTAGATACCATAAGATATGGATATGATATTTTAAATAGGTACTTCTTAGTGCTAAAGCAACAGCTTGTCTTGATATTGAATCCAGATTCCATGAAATAAGCCCATAAAAAAATAAAATCGATAATATGTAAAATTTGATGTTACTCACTTCCGGTTAACGATAAAAATTTAGAGTTTGCTTGATAATTTACTTAATATAAAGCATCAAGTAATTGCAATCAAAGATATAACAAAAACCGATTGGATCTAAAGTTATTGCGATTTCTATGATTTTTATGGAAACCATAGAAAAAAAATGAAAAAAATTATATCTCCAGATTGGGGCAAAATTGTCACTCGGGTGTTCTAGTCTTGCTTTTAAAATGACCTGTTTTATCGGATAAGCTAATAAAATGGGGATGTCCGTTTTTTGAAGCAAAAGCAATACTGTGCGCTGACGTTAAATTTGAATATGAGACGGCCGTATCGTTGGACTTTCATCGTGGCTGACATTACGCAACCAATACTGGGAGCCGATTTTCTAGAAAAAAATAACATTTTGGTGGATATCCGGAATAAACGTTTAATAGATGGTACGACTGGACTTCAGAGAAACGTAAAGTTAATGAAGTCAAGCACACCAACACTTCGGACAGTAAATTTAACCGAAGATTATGCAGACATTTTAGAAAATTACCCGAACATGTTGAAACCTCTTGACGCTCAGTCACAACCTAAGCACGACGTAGTTCATCAAATCATCACCAACGGACACCCTGTTTACTCCAAGTCCAGACCATTGCCGGCGGACAAATACCTAAGAGTGAAGAAAGAGATAGAGCACATGCTAGAGGCAGGGTTATGCAGGCCTTCCAAGAGCCCGTGGGCAAGCCCTTTGCACGTGACGACAAAGAAAAATGGCGAGTTGCGGCTATGTGGTGATTATAGGAGATTGAACGCGATCACTGTACCGGATAGATACCCGATTCCAAGAGTACTAGACTTCACATACCTATTACCAGGAACCAGTATATACTCAACGATTGATTTAAAAAGGGCATTTTCATCATCGCTGTCGCAGTGTTAGTGTTCTGCCTGTACAAAAAGTGTAGAAAAACGTTCTACAAGAAAGTAATACGTCATATTGATAGCAGACAAGCTCAGGTGACTCCGGTCCCAACGATCTCCATGCGTTGCAGTCAACATCCAAACGGACCACAGGGAGCACAAAACGTATGAAGAACGTCACTAAACGCGTTTGCAGCATCGTTTTTCACAAAGAAAACTAGAAGAAAAGTGTAACGGCATAGTGTAATACAAGACTTTTATTTTTATTTTTTACTAATTGTTTTTGATGTAATTTAATGACAATGACAAATTTGAACTAAAATATCACTAAGTATGTTTTAATTATATAGTTAATAACTTGGTATACTGTTATGTAGGTGTACTTACAAAATGTAAATGTAAAAAAGTTTTTTTTTAAAGGGGGAAATAATGTGGTGCATCGTCAGCTAACGATTAGTATGTAGGTCAGATATTATAATAATCAAATAAATAATTACACATTTTAGTTATGTACTAGCACTCGCCGTAAACAGTTGTTTTATTTACATGACTCACAACCAATAAACACGTACGCAGTAGGTACACTTACAAAATAAATGATTTGACTTTGACTTTTTAAACCCGCGATGGTTTGTGTGGTATGTTTAAACGTTCAACATATGCTGTAAACAGCTTTTTGATTAATAAAAATAAAAATAAAACAATTTTTTTGTAAATTTTGACGTTCTAAAGTAGCTTTATGTGCCTATTTGAAATAAATGATTTGACTTTGACTTTGATGAAAATAGGAAAGAAGGTGTATTCTGTGCACCGCTAGAAAATAATGTAGCGAAACTACGAAAAAAATAATTAGGGTGACACGTCGCACTGAAAAAAAAAATGGATCTATTAATTAAAATGATTTTTTGGTTTCTGAATGGCTTTGCTATCGAGGTCAATAGTTTTTGGTGTATGCGATATTTTCGGTTACAACGTCAGAAATAACTTAGTTGTTCGTATTTTTTTCGAGAATACTTACTATGAAATTCAAATTTATTTTTGCGGCCAGAAAAATCAATACTGTGCATGCGTGCGGGGTATCCCGACTATGGAACCCTTCACGGTGCGTGGTACGACACACACTTGGCCGGTTTCTACGAGAGACGATACTTAAATATCCAGAGTGTACTACGCAGCCAGCTTTAAATAAAATTCTCAGTAATTTATTTTTGCGGCCAGAAAAATCAATACTGTGCATGCGTGCGGGGTATCCCGACTATGGAACCCTTCACGGTGCGTGGTACGACACACACTTGGCCGGTTTCTACGAGAGACGATACTTAAATATCCAGAGTGTACTACGCAGCCAGCTTTAAATAAAATTCTCAGTAATTTATTTTTGCGGCCAGAAAAATCAATACTGTGCATGCGTGCGGGGTATCCCGACTATGGAACCCTTCACGGTGCGTGGTACGACACACACTTGGCCGGTTTCTACGAGAGACGATACTTAAATATCCAGAGTGTACTACGCAGCCAGCTTTAAATAAAATTCTCAGTAATAATCAGTTTTTTACCAATGGTTTTTTACCAGCCACAAAATTATTTGATTTAGTATCTCACCGAATAAAGATAAAATACCAACCAATACTCAAGTATTTACCTGTATGCACAATGCTAACTTTACATATCTCAAAACCACACTTAAAAATGTATAAAACCTAATCGCCAGATCGATGATTTCATTAGCTTCTAAACAAATAAAAAAACTTTTTTACAATTTCCTGTCACTGTTATTTACATATCAAGTATGAGAATTTGTCTGGGGTAGGTACCACCACTAAAAAGTGAAAAATAAAAACTTTTTTACAAAAAACAACCGACTTCCAAAAAAAAAAACGTGAAATAGTTATTTGTGCAACAAGAGAGCAAAGTCGTTTTTTGCTGCGAGTGCTGATTTTGAATCCTGAGCAAGCGAAGGATTCAACGATTGAATCACGAGCGTAGCGAGTGATTCTAAAGTTGAATCCTGAGTGTGGCGAGGGATTCAAAGGCACGAGATGCAAAAAACTTTGCTCTCGTGTAACACACATAACTTTTCACTTCAGCAGCGAGAACACTTTAGGAGATAAAATAATAAACAGGAATAGATTGAAATAACTATTTATTGTGAATCAAAATAATTAAGATTGTAGGTAGAGGTACCAATTCAATAAAATGGAACATTTTAAAAGTTAAAAGTAAAATTACAGCAATTCTGCAAATTAAAAGTAACCCACTCTTTTATTTAAATTAAGGCGTGTTCGGAAATAGCACCCATGATATTTTATTATTCAAAATATATTACGTAACATTATTGAAACTAGAAATAAATATGTACATGTTAAATATTAGTTTTATTTGCAGTAAATACTTATTTTCGTTTAAATACAACAATAAGTTAAAAATTCAATAAATTACATTAAAAGACATAATTATCTTTTTGAAAAATTTATTTAGTTAGTACGAAATTCCGAACGTGTTTGTCTTTGAAGTCGAATTCAAAATCGGAACTTCGAAAGGGCTGGTCTTTGTCTCTCTCTCTTTCTAATGGCGGGAAAGAGATAGAGTGTGAATGTTTCGAATTGTATGATTAACCCAAGGTTGAATAAGATATTCACGGCTTTCTGAAAAAAAAAAATTAAAAAGTTACTTGGTCTCACTCAGTGAGCAAAATCGCATTTTGCTCACTGATTTCAGGCAGCAAAACCTACATGTTTGAGCTACTGAAGTGAAAAATAAATTTATTTGCGAAGTCGGTGACTTTAGTTTTGTATTTTCGTTTTTGGCCACAAATTCTCATACCACTACTTGATATGTAAATAACAGTGACAGGAAATTATTATAACATCATCAATATAAACTAAGTGGAAAAAATACGCATTATTAAGGATAACTCAAAAACTTCTGGTCAGAACTTGATCAAATTTAAATGGGACCACACGTGAAGCACCAGCTTTCAAATAAAAAAGAATCGTCCAAATCGGTTCACCCAGAAAAAACTTCTGAGCTAACATAGAAAAAAAAAAAAACATACAGTCGAATTGAAAACCTCCTCCTTTTTTTGAAGTAGGTTAAAAAAAAGTGCACACACGTGGACCTTAAAATGACTGCGTGGGTAAAATATGTCAGCGCTGCTGAATTTTGGGGTCAAACCAATCTGAAATTCTTTGTGTAATTATAAATGTAAAACTGCATTAGTAAAAAAGAGTGTCCTGGGTATGGCTCCACGCATTTATAATAAAATTCCAGACGCCATAAAAGAATTAAATTTTACACGATTTAAGAACAAAATGAAATTGTTCTTAATTGATAAATGTTATTATTCTATTGACGAATATCTAAATGACGAATTAATTTAGAATTACAAGTATTAATTTTGACATTAAATTATATTGACATTTTAATTATTTTAACATAGATTTTGACATTTTAATAATTCCTCATTTAAGTCATTGGAGTATTGTATAATATGTAATTGTTTCAATTTATTTTCTAATTTAATACCATAATTATGCATGATTTTTAAATATTTTTAGGAAATTCTAATTTGTAATCCTCAGCAAGATTTGCACAACATATTTGTACGCCTCCTGGCATAACATAGCGCTCTATTAATCAAACATAAGATCTGTATCTCTTTAGTTACCTATGTTAACAAATAAATAAATAAATAAATAAATAAAATTTTGCCGTCGACAATCCAAGAAGAACATTTGTTTTTTATTGGATGACATACATGAAATAATGGATGGATTGTGTGAAAGATGATATGGCTTCTAAAGGGGGTGACTATCGAGATGACGATTAATAGAGAATAACGGAAGAAGACATGTTGCGCTGACCCCACATAAATTGGAGAAAGGGCAATAGAGTAAAGTAAATTTTATTTGCATCGAATGATTTATTATAGAATGATGATGATAAATGAAACGAGTCCACTTTTAGAAATTTTGGCATGATGATAATAAATATATTCCCTTGTATTTACTTTTGTATATTTACATAGGCTTAGTTTTAGATATTAATGTACCAATATGCTTTTTCTCATAGATGTTAATAGATTATTTTTATCAGTACAACTTAAATTTTACTGTCCCATGTATAAATGTAAAGTGATGGCCTAAAACACAGATTTGAATTAACCTAGATCGGGCGGGTCCCTCCCTTATAATGTAATTCCGAATCATCATTATTTGCACCTGTAAAAAAAAGTTAGTTTTAGTTTAAAAATAAACTAAAACTAACTTTTTTTGGCACTATAATTTTATGGAAAACATTACTACTGTTGACTAAATGTACACTTTTTGTAAATGTTTTATTTAATAAATATTGTTGTTATTTTTGGGAGTGTTTTTTTTTCTCAGCTCTTAGGCTGGTTTAAGCTACATTTACGGACCGAAGCCAAGTAAATGCAGTGTGTGGTGTGTATTTAAGATGAGGGTGTGTTTTTTTTCCTATAACTGCATGAACTTCCTAACTATTCTGCAAGTGTGCAAGATGGCAGCTTTCTGTGATCAGAAATCCGTTGTTCTGAAACGGAAGTCTCAGGATATTGTCGTGAAAAACGTTCATGCAGTTGTTGTCTGTAGGTGGTCATGTCGGTCTCGAATTTAGTGATGTATAGATAAGTTCGCATGATGAATAGGTTAACTTCTTTCTTCCATCTCATGCTAACTCTTGCTTTCCCAGCCTTGGTGGACGCGGGTAAGAAGGTAGATACCTCCCGCGCAACATTCAAGGCCGGAGTGGGTGAAACTGTATTCAAGCTAGTTATGGGGGGTGACGATGATATGGGTGAAGATGGTATTGATGCTGATGATGTTCTTGAAGGTGCGTACGATACTGTACTTGGACTATAAGGCTCTACAGGGGTGTCGGTCCTGTTTGTCAGTCTATCACCATCGTCAATGGCTTCGGCTGTAGCATCTTTGTCGGTGGGAGCCCGCCTGTTCCACTTCTCACCGCTGACGGTTCGCATGCTGAGATACTTAGCGTCAGCTCCAAGTGCGCCCCGGCGATCGCCCCCGGACAGCGTTCCTATACGTTTTCTTTTTGAACGGGTGTCCATTTTTTTGTGGGTTTCCAGAGCCACGTTAGCCACGTCTGTAATTTCTCATTCGTGTGTCCGCCCCCACGTGATTAGATGGTCAATCAGGATGTGTGGTTATTATTATTATTATTATTTTCACATATCTCGGGACCATGGGGTCCCGGACCTTTGGAAGGCGTACGAGCGGTCGAAGCCAACTCGCAGAGGCCCCTTAGACAATTTTAAATGGAATGAGGCACCAACCACCGACGATTATCCCTATATGCACTGTACAAGTGCACCCAAGGACAAGCCCCGGTTGGTGTCGGATTATTGCAGGATATGGATACAAATATATTGGACTATAGATTTGGGTAGCTTAAAAGGACTGTTTATCTAGGACTATGGAAAGACTATGGACCCTGGTTGACCAATCTTTATATATGTAAAAATTACGTGTCGCGTTGTTTGTCCGCGAGGGACTCCTAAACTACTGAACCGATTTTAAATTTGATTTGCACACCGTGTGCAATTTGATCCAACTTGAAAGATAGGATAGCTTACATCTCAATTTATAGTCGCAATATTATTTTATTGCAAATTATTTGTCTATTATTTGACAGTCACAATTATCTGTTAGCTCCAAAAGATTATAACAGATGGCGATATCTGTTGACTGGATTGAGTAAGTATTCAATAGATGGCGCTATGTTAAAAATACAAACGTTTCATATAAGCTACAATTTAAGGTATAACCTAAATTTACTTTGTAATAAACGAAATACAGTGAAATAATATTATAAAGAGAAAAGATATGATTGTTTGTTTGTATCGAATAGGCTCCGAAACTACTGAACCGATTTCAAAAATTCTTTCACTGTTGGGAAGCTACACTATCTCCGGGTGACTAGGCTATATTATATTATGCTTTGCTACACGGGTGAAGCCGGGGCGGGTCGCTAGTGTTTTATATAAAATACACCGATAAAATGGCAGGGGGTGACCTGCATACTCAATAATGGGCCCAAAACGGCCGCTGGCACATAGTGTCGTAGCGAAAAGGGGCAACATGTCCTGAGGTGCTTATGAGGAGTGGAGAGGTATCCCACGGCTATCAGGACAATCCCGGAAGTACGGTCAAGATCCCTACCAGCATCTTACAGGAATACTTCCATCCCCCGAGCACGTTTGCTCTTGCGGATCTCCATTCAAGCCGGCCAATAAAGGCAAGAAAGAGGTGGGAGCTCTGTTCCTCGTCATTGTTCACTTCAGCCGGCCAATAAAGGCAAGCCAGAGGTGAGGAACAAGATTTCTCCCGGGAGATAGGGTCCGTGGGGTCGCTACTGCCCAACAGCTCGCCACATGCTGCCCTGCGGGTTTCTGTATTTCTCTTGGTCTGGCTGCTCACCAAAGCCTGTTTCGGCAAAGTTAACTCTACCGTTACAAACCTAGAGTTCAGGAGCGCGCAAGCCCCACCACGACGTCAACGTAGAGATACAGCATTATTACCATCCACCTGATTGTCACCTTCGCCTATTGACATCTGCAATAGGTACCACAGGCATCGCAGATGTGTTGCCATTGTAGAAAGAAAGCTGAAATGTCTCGTCCCTGTAATAAAATCACAATCAAACCAGCACCTTAATTGCGTAACCCACTATCTATCACAAACTGAATAATTTTGAAGCCTATTGCTAAACCATTGCTTCATATGTTCGAAGAATTTGTCTGCTCAACAACGTTAATAACGCAATGAATGTTGTTGAACTGTTAAAATGAAAGCTATTCCTACTGTTAGTGTGTTACGTAATTACCCCGCAGAACACAGTACCGCTTCTTCTTCTTTTCAACATTCTTCTTGTTAAGGCGAAAGCGTCAGAGTAACCCGCGAAATTCAAATTTTCTTACGTTTTTTGGAATTTATAGGTCAGTATCAGGTCGTATGTAAATATGATTCGCGGCTGTATTAAATATTTATTTATAGAAATATAATCATAAAAATCAGCAATACATGTCAAGTTCATATTACTCTATTGAATGTCTATTTCATAAAATCATGACATTTGAGGCCAATTCCAACGGAGTTGTATTGCTGATTCTAATGATTATAAAGCTGGAGAAAACATAGACCGGTGGTCCACTTTAGCCCTGGATCGAAGGAGCTGGAAGTCATGGGGGGAGGCCTTTGCCTAGCAGTGGAATAATGTTTATAATTTTGTAAAGTCATATTTATTATAGTCGCGAATCATATTTTAATCAACATACAACCTGACACTTGCAAATTGCACCTGCAAATTGCAAAAAAAATTACCTAATTAAATAAGAATTTGGCAGGCTACCTTAGCGCATCCCCCTTAACTAGATTACTTTGGCAGTAGGTGGCCATGTTGATCGCGGGTTCAGTAGCGTTATTAAAGGCGGAAACCCACCGCTGTGCATGCTGTGCACGGACATGCGGCGCATTTTAGCTGCGTGGAACCCTCATTTGTTGGACAACGTGGGACAACGTTTCTACAGCAGCACACATTACACGCGAATATTAACACATCACTTCGTAGTACAACTGTAGTTCAGTGCTGTGTTGAATCATACGCCTTGTGCAACCGACGCGTTTTGTCGCTTCCGTGTATCGCGTGCACAGCGTGCATGGCATTGCCTGCGCCAGCGCCATATTCGAGTAAGCCACGCGTGTACCAATGACGTCAATTCATGCGTAGCGTGTCCGTGAGTTGTAGTGGACACAATCGCATACATTTTGTTACAAAGCGAAACTTAACGCACGTGCGTGCGCTGCGGTGGGTTTCCGCCTTTACGTCCCCTAATGTACAGGAGAATAGACATTTTGGTCAGTCATGCTGCTTGGCGGAGAGAAAGATAAGAAGGTAGCAATATAAAAAAAAAACCGAGTTTGATCTCACGTGCGTGCTACAAGATGCGAAGATCGCAGACCAAATTTGATAAGATTTATCTTTTAATCTTATCAAATTTATAAATACGTCAGTCCCCACGGAGATACCGACTGCTAATGTCAAGTTTAGAAATTTAGCACGTCGCAACAGCACCCTAATTACGTAACACACTATCTATCACAATCTGAATCCTTTTGAAGCCTATTGTTAATCCATTGCTTCATGTGTTCGAAAAATTTGTCGACTCTACAACGTGAATAACGCAATGAATGTTGTTGAATTGTCAAAATGAAACCCATTCCTACTGTTAGTGTGTTACGTAATTACCCCGCAGGTGCTAGATTGTCTCAAAAAAAAAAAAAACACGTGTGGCACTCGGGGACTGCCGCGGTAAAGCTATTGCATAGCATTTTTTATCAATTTATGCAATTATATTTTTAGAATAGAATAGAATAGAATACTCTTTATTATGTACACCATAAAAAATAACAGATATAAATGTAGACATTTTACACAGGGTGACACAATGGGCGGTCTTATCGCTAAAAGCGATCTTTTACAGACAACCTTTGGATGGATTCAAGGGAGAAGGAGAGACAATAATGCAGGTAGTCAGTGGTGTACCATTTACATATACAACAAATACATACATACATAAAACATATACTTATCTACATATAATATATACAATAATAAACATTAAACAAGAGCAAGGAAACTAAATGTAATGATGATGTTTAAGGAGAGAGGAAGTGTTTTTTAACCATAATTTTAAAAGTGGACAAAGATTGAGCACGCCTTATCGACTCGGGCAAGGCATTCCATAACCGTACTGCTTGAACTGTAAAAGACTTGTCATAAAAGCTGGTGGAATGCATCGGCATCTCTAGTCTTAAGTTTTCCGATGACCTAAGATATCTATTATTATATTATATTATATATCTATTATTATTATTTTCCTTTATTTCATTGTATATACATATAAATTATATTTTTAAATATTAGAATATAAAAATATAAAAACATTTAAAAATATAAAAAATAGTGGCCCACCGGTATCGGGAACAGGGTC